>CM038225.1:78878999-80279604 GCA_021442155.1 Cymbidium sinense | reverse complement strand
CCACTTAATTTCCAAAAATATCAAATCCTTTGATAGTCTAACCTTGAAATCTTTGGAGATATTTATTGATTACTTTAATCGAGAGTTTTCTTAGAAAATTTCTATTTCCTAGGATGTAATTAACTATAGAAATTTGCTTCCATAGAAAATGAAAGAATCTGGCATAAAATAAACCTTGAATTTACTTTTTCATGTAAAGTAGGAGAAAGATCTCTAGTATATACAAAGATCGATCTACCTTAGGAGCCCTTATTAGGTGATTAGGTACATTGTAGGGTGATGTTTTCATCTTTCTAGATGGTATATCATACATTAATGTCATACCTGATCACTTCAATAAGCACCCCCTAAGATTTGTGTGGTGTCCTAATGACTCTAAATTAAAATACCACAAGATCAACAATGGGTGTTTGTGTTTGGTGGAAAATTTGCATGAATCTAGGATTTTGCTTTATATCCCATTGCACTTTTTTTTCTTTCTTTCAATTCCCCTACAAGATATAAAGCAATTTTCAACTTAAATAATCAAAAGATTGTAAGATTGGTGATATTTCGAGTAGATCCCATCCATCTAACCATTTCAGTCTGCCTCCCATGAGGGAGATAACCTCCGAGCCATTCATCTTACTTGGATAGAATATATGGCCATGATTAGATCTCCTTTTGAATTTATTACAATAAATCTAACACAAAACTTCAAAAAATCATAAAAAATAAAATACTATACCCAAAAAAAAAAAAATTAGGGCTCTGTGGATTCGTCTTCTCAAGAGGAATCCAATTAACCTAAAAATCCCAAATTTGGATCTATATGTTTGGAGTAATTTGAGTTTTCATGAAATCTATATTTTTTTAATTACTCTTAAAATACTAAACTAATCAACTTGAAAATTTCAGAAAAGAACCTTATAGTTCTTGCCTACCTATCATAAAAATTTCAAGCTAATTAGCTTTCTAGTTTAAGAGTAATTAATTTTTGAAGTTAATTGGCTATTTTAAATAAATTAATAATTAAATAATAAAAGTTAGGAAAATTCATCAAAATAATTTAAATCACTTTAATAAATATCCAAGATCTTAAAAAAAATTTAATTAGACCTTCTAGCTCACTAAATTACAAAAGTAATTTAATTAGAGTTTAATTAAGTATTAATTACTTACTTTAATTACAATGAACTTTAAAAAATCATAACTAATTATAGAAAAATTAAAAAATATAAATAAACCCTAGATGAAAATCTTAGATAGAGAAGAATTCAAGAAAAATAAAATTCCTAGGTTTTATCCAATAAACAGTGACTAATTAGGTTTGAAATTTCAACTAATTACTTTAATTAAGCTATAGTCACTTTTAAATTAACTTGAGATTTGACATGTTGAATATATGGGATAACCTCTACCTCCTATAATTTTCTTAGGCTAATTTCTCGAGTGGATTAAAAGAATCAAAATTTTAAACCAAAATTATCTCTCTTATACAATTAAGTAATTTTTAAGATTAAGAAAATTATGAAATTGATCAAAGAGTGTTAATTAATCATTATTACAGTAAGGATAATAAAAATTAATTAGGACCCTCTTCCTACTTTTCAAAATTACCCTAAGGTGTTTAATTAATTAATTAATTAAATGATTAGATAAAATTTAAATATGAAACAATCATAATTAACTCATTTTTAAAAAAATATATGTTTAATTGACCTTCCTTATGTGCTTAGTTAATATAAGGATCTTTAATGAAATTATGATTTTTCATTAGTGTGAGGAATTATAAAATTAATTAGCTTAATCTTCTTAATTCAATTATTTATTAAACTTGAGCTTAATTGCATTAGAATTCTTAGGACATTGCAAATTTTATTTTTCAAGCATATCATCATGACTTGTGAGCTCTTACAATAACTAATCAAATTAAGAGATTTTTGAGAGGATAATTAAATGATTATTAATGACCCAAACTTAATTAATTCATAAAAGACAATTAAATTCTCTTTAAATTTATTAACGAACAAATATGGATATGGGTTGAACACTAAATGTGGTTTCTCCTCTTTAGGATTAAATAACTCAAAACTATAAAACTAAAATCCTAAAAAAGACTTTGATTAGGCTTAAGGTATGGTTATTTAATGTGATTGTCCTTAAGTTTTAACAAAGCCAAATGAATCATTTGATAATGTAATTATTTTGTTTCAATTATCACAAATTTGCATCCCATATGTTTCATACATTCATGTTTTAAATTTAAAAAATTTTATATTACATTTAATTTCATGATGTGGAAAGATATAAATATATGGTGTGGCTATTATCACTAATAAATTTAAATTATTTTCTCTCTTTAATAAATAATCATATGCTAACCGTTAATCAGATAATTTAGATTTAAGCTTTGTATTTGCAAATTTTATTATAAATGATAAAGAAAAATAAAGTTTACTTATCATTCATGCTTAAAAGAATAATAACTTGCAACTTTTCATAATTTCATCCATATATTTATGTATGTGTATATGTGTATTTGGGCTAACAAGTATATAGCTTGGATATCCCCGGAACACGAGGCTTTAAGTAGTAGTAAGGAGGTCTTAGATTACATCACCCTAGTTTAATAAAGGCACATACTTGTATAGTTTCCTACATCCCTATAGAAGTATATAAATGTGAAATGAAATTCCTTTTATTAATTTATGCATATTCATACTTCAAGTGTGATTAAGAGAAATATATAGATATATAGTATATATGTATATGTATTGACCTCACTTTTGGAGTGAGGACTCAAACTCCTCTCCTTAAATTTAGAGTCTTCTAGTCACTAAATTCACCTTAGTCATAAGACACTTCTACAGTGAATACTCAACCAAAGCCTAGAGACTTAGAAGGGTTAATCATAAGATTAGGGTATGCCTGAGGGTTAGAAAAATTCACCTAGCCTATAGCCTAACAAAATCCATACTTGCCTTCTTAAGCTAAACCAATCCTCAAATCCAATTCATCCAAATTAAAAATCAATTGTGATTGAAACCATATTTTGACCTTTCAATTCTATGGACCAAATTTCCTTTCAATACAAATCAAATTCAATTAATTTTCTCATGAGTGAATCAATTCTCTAATCATCATCCCAAATCTAAATGAAATCTATAATCAAACTCAAGTCACCCAACCAAAATCAAATCCAACCAACCTATCCTAAGCCACAAGACTCAATCCTATGGACTTAGCCAAATTGCCTCTAATCCAAATCAAACTCAGTTGATTTTCTTATGAATCAATTATTTCCCCAATCATCATCCCAAATACAAATAAAATTTACAATCAAATCACCTAAGCCAAAATCAATTCAATCAAACCTAACCTAACCCATTTAGTTGAATTATTCAAAGGATCCAAAACCCATTTGAACCAAAATCAATTGCAATCAAAGATATAAATCCATCCTAAATCCATATATAAATCCAACTAAACTCAATTCAACCCAAAATCAATTTAACTAAGCCCAATTGGTCCACTTGACCCAAAGTGACCAATTTAACCTATTTGAACCTTGGGTCAACTGAAAACTTATTAATCACTATTTAATACCAAATGGATAAGGGATGGAGATTAGGACCTTTTTCCTAATCCCTTTCCGAAGTCCATTTCATTTTAAAGAGGATTAACTAATCTAGAAATTGATTAAGGGATTAATTAGTTAATTAAGTGGCTTAATTAATCTAATTGAAATCATGTTCACATTAGATAACTAATAATGAGATTAAGGGTTCCTCTTCATGTGTATAATAACATAAAGACCCTTAAGGAAATTATGATTAGCCCATAAGTGTGGGAAAGTCATAAAAGTACTTAATTAGGTTCTTTAATTTAATTAACCTTTAATTATGAGCCATTTGCATTAGGTCTTTTTAGGAGCATTATAATTTTATTTTCTCATATGTTCATGTCATTTGTGGCTCATAATTAAGTGGATAATTAAATTAAGGAAGCATAGGTAAGGGTAATTAATTGATTTAATTAATTCATAAAATCCACTTAATTACATTTTCTTAAACCAAATCAAATTACTAATGTGAGAATGGGATTAAAACAGCAAATGATAAGTTATCCTCTTTGAAATTGATCAAAATCCTAAACCATAAATTGATAATGAACTTTGGTTTTCTTTAAATGATTTTGTTTAATTTGATTGACCTTAGGAATTAGTTTAATTGAATGAACCATGTGTTTATATTTAATTATTCCTTTCCAATCACTTTAAATATTGTATGTCATTTAACTTCATACATTCATTCTTTCAAGTATAAGTGAATCAAATGAATTTTCTTTATGTAATCTTGCATGTGTTGACTTAACTTAATATATGTGTGGCTATTATCACTATTAAATCTAAATATATTTTTTCAAAGCCTATAAATTGATAATAACATGTGGAGTAATAGTAGTTATGAATACATATAAGATTTGCATGTGTTTATAGCTTAAGCATGTTAGATGAAGCTCTCTTTCTTATGATTCATATATAGATTTAAATAAGTTTGAACAATAATGGGTATATAGTCTCGACATCACGAGAATATGAGACTTTAAGTAGCCCCAAGGAGGTCATTTGATTACCTCACTTCCCTATTTTAATAATGACACATACTCATTTAGTTTCATTCCTATGTATTTTGGTATTATATCTTGGATAGAGCTTTAATTCATATGTTTAAATAATTCAATTAAAGAAAATATAATCTTTAAATTATGTTCATCCTTATAGTTGTGTATACATTCATATGTATTTGAGATAGCAAGTGTTTAGTCTAGACATCCCGAGAATACAAGGCTTTAAGTAGCCCCAAGGAGGTCATTTGATTACCTCACTTCCCGGGTTAATAATGGAATGTACTTGCTTACATCTTTGTGATGAAAAATTTCAATTCTTCATCTACCTCTCTGAGAGGAAAAATAAATGAAGAACAAAAATATTCAAACACTTCTTGTGTTGGACACCATGCAGATCCGTAGATATTTTTATTAGGGTGATCGAGTATGACATCGAGGAATGATGTACTATATCGAGAGCAGTCACCATCCTATAAATGGACCTAATCACCTTAATAAGGACTCAAGGACTACTGATGTAAGATTCTTCTCCTACTTTACATGAAAAAGTAAAGCAGGGTTTATTTTAAATCAGGTTCATTAAGTTCCCCATGGGGGCAAGCTCCCATAGTCAATTACATCCTAAGGAATGAGATTTCTTAGGAATACTCTGGATTAAGGTAAATGATCATCATCTCCAAAGATTTCAAAGATAGGACAATCAATCAATTGGTTTATTTTAGAAGAAGTCGATTATTCAGAGGGAGTTATTATCAAAGCCAAGGGAAGATAAGTAGGAGATGCTTATGATACTAGGAAGCTTAGTATGCATCCCAAACTACCCTATGGTTGGGGTTTATATTTTTTGAAATTGAAGTGATTTATTTGTTTGAGTTGAATTTTATTAGAAATCTAGGGCTTATAATTCCACAACATAAGATCATAGAAATGCCTAAAGGTAAGGATTTATGTTTGTAGCTTGCAAGGAGAAGTAGCAACCTCTGAACCTAAATCTTAAGAGCTTTGGCGAGGGCCGAAGCATGACCTAAATCTAATGTGAAAATGAGTATTTAGTTTATCTCCACAATAGAGGATAAACCACTCAACTGTTGGACTTACAACCGCCAAGGGGTGGCCGCCAACTAACTCCTCCTATGATTTTAAATACATGTAGGCAAGTCTTATGCTTTTGCAAGATAGCTAAGCTATTGTTTATTTACAAAGAGACTAAATCCTTAAACACACTCACTAAGAGACTAGATCATGTAGGGCATGATTAATGACTTAAATCTAATGCAAATTTTATTATATTTTTTTCATTGTTGGACAATTCATTTGACATAGGCTATGGGATTCATATGCCTAATGGATGAAAAATTAGATTATGGGCTAAAATCAGCAAGAAAGAAGGTGTGTTTTCATCATAGCTCTCAAAGGTCAAGCCAAGTTTCCTAGCAAAGGTGGAAGCCCTCCATATAAGAGTGAAACAAGATGCTTTTTATGCATGATGTGAAAACATACAACATCCAGCTAAAGGGTTGCTAAATCTTTTATCTTGCTTTATAACCTAGGTTTTATGTGAGGTTATTAGTTATTTAATTTTTAGTTTTGAGTTTATTAGTTGGATAGAAATTTTATTTTCCCTAAGAGCCTAATCGCATTCAGGTCATTCATCAAATCAAAAAAGAAGCTAGGAAAACATGTCATCTTAATGCACAAGCTTAAACAAACATCAAATAATTTATAAAGCTAGTGTAAAAGAATAAAAGGCCTTTATGGTCGAGCTCCACCGCATAAATCTAAAAATAAATTGGGTAACCGAGCTCTACCCATATACAACCTAGATTATAAATGAATTAATTACAATCAAGAAGGAATTCATGTTATGGGGGTCTTCATTCTTCATTTCTTCATTCTTCTTTCTTCTTTCTTCTTTCTTCTTTCTTCTTTCTTCTTTCTTCTTTCTTCTTTCTTCTTACTTCTTTGGTTGGTTGGAATGTGGTTAAAAGGCTTCACATGGTACATAAGACATAATCTTATGACCAATGTTCATCCTAATCCCCCATAACAATCATTCCAAATCCTAATTGCAAAATTACATGAAAATGGGAAAAAGTAAATCTAACTAAAACTTGCAAAATAGAGATTAGCTAAACAAACCACATAATCCCAAGCATGTATATGAATAAATTGGACTTAGCACCCCACACATGGGTAACCAAGTCCACCTGGCCTATTTTGGATTATGCTTAGGGGTATAAGCAACCTACACAGCAAAAGTATTTATATTTTTATTATAGTGCCTCTTAAGCATAATCCCTATGGAAGATAATAATTAGACTAAGATCGCCCTACCATTCAGTCTACGCATATACACCTAACATTCAGACTAAAATATCACATCACAAAATAAAATCAAGCCTCAAACCATGCACCTGCCCTAACATAGGACTAGAAGTTGTGACTTAGCCTAATGTGTATGTCATTTAAGGCTTGTGTGGTATGTCTTAGCTAGGCTTTAAGGTTAGAATTTTCTAAATATGAAGGGTTCAACTTAGAGGGCAATTTTATTTAAGTAATTTAGTTAATTTGGTTGATTTTATTTTATGATTTGATTTGGTTTGAATGAACCTATACTTAATCACTAAGTGCTGTAAAGAGGAAAAAAGAAGAGAACTTCTCTTTCCTTCCTACCTTAATTAATTTCTAAAGTAGATTCATTATTGATTTTTTAGTGGATGTTTTATTATGTGTTTTAATCAATCTTAAGTTTAAATTTTCTCTAAACAAACCTATTAAAAAATAAAGGCATTTTAGGATTAACTAAAGTGAATTACTACACAAAACACACAACACTTTATTTCTTTCCAACATGTGTATCATGCACATGAAATGATCCTAAGCATATCTATACATGCAAATGTAAATATTTAGCACACCTTAATGATAAATGCTAAGGGATGTTGCTTAAGGAAATTTGGATGCTTCTTGATGCATGATTTTGTTAAGTTGAAAAGAGAGGGATTCTTTTATCCATTATTCATATATACATTTACATGCATGAAAGACATAAGTGAGTATAGCTATTATTTTCTACACCAGGGGTGTAAGGTATAAGACTTACTTGGGGCTACTTAAAGTCTTGCAACCCCGAGATGTCCAAACTAATATTCCACTTTTCTTAAATACATGTGCATGTACAAAAAGAACTGAATGGAAAAGAGTCATGCAAAAGATTTTATGTGTTTGTTTGATTTTGGTTGTTTAATTTTCATGTGCAAATGTGAAGATCCTTCTTAAATAATAACATAGGAATTAATAGGAATGGATTTAAGCAAGTGTTGTATTCTTTTCAAATGAACTATACACTTTGTAAATCCTATTCAAACCTATGTTAAAAGAGAGGAGAAGAAAAAGTCACATAATACACATCTTATGTTATACTCACATGCAAGCTAATTATAAGTAGCGTATCCTTCATTTGTAATGTTTTATTTATAAACTTTAAAAAACATTTTTAGATTTAGTAGTGATAATAGCAATTCATATTTTTTTTCTTTAGCCAAAACATGCTATTTGACATAAAGGAAGTATTTCATTTTAATTTGATTTTTTAAAAGACATGAATGCATGATTTCATATGACAAACAACATTTAGGATGCTAGGAAAGAAATAAAGTGATGTAAGCATGTAAATTTATTCAACTTAATTAATTTCTAAAGATCCTATGGAATAAGATCATTTAAAGTGAACCAAAGTTGTTTAAAGAGATTTTATTTTAATTATGAGTTTGATTTGATTTAAGAAATATGAAAAGATTTGCTAGTCCTAACCCATCTCCCACATGTCTTCATCATTTTAGTTTAATTTTTAAAATCATCAGATGGATTTTATATTTTATTTAGGTGTACATTAAGTTCATTAATTACCCCTTACCTACACCTCCTTAACATAATTATTCAAATAATTATGAGCCAACATATGATATGCAACCACATTGAATTTAAATCAGCAATGCACCTTAAGAAAGAAAGGGCCTAATGTAATTGGCTCACAATTATTGATTAGTTAAGCTAACAGGTTTAATTAAGTGCTTTCATAACCCTTCCCACACATGTTGGTTGGATTTGATTTCCTTAAGCTTACTTAGGTTATTGAACACCTAAGTATCTACCCAAGAAAGGATTGATTAATTGATTAAGTTTCTACATTAAATTTTGATTCTGAGTTTAATTAATTGAGCTATTTAATGAAATGATTAAATCATTAATCAATTTGTAAATTAATTAAGTTTTCATTCAAGTGAAATAGACTTAGGGGAAAATATTTGGAAAAAGATATCTTAATCTCATTCCCCATAATTTAATAGGTTAATTAATCATTTAATTGATTAAGGGGGTGATTAGAGTTGAAACAAGCAATTACTTAAATTAATCCAATAATAAATTTCAAGAAAATCATGGGAGGCAAAGGTCATCCCACTAATTAACCATAAGGAATTTGGAATTAATTATTAGAATAACTAAGGAGTAATTAATATAATTACATCCTTAATAAAACTCAAATTAAAAAATATCACTGTTCAAAATCAATTAAAAATAATTTTATATTATTCTCCTTTAAATTATCTTTAAAATGAAATTGAGTTTGCATTTTTTGGATTTTTCTACATTTAGTTATGTATATTTGAATTTTTTGTGATTAAGGAATAATTAATAGCCTAATTATATAACTAATCCCGTCAGCACCACATGGACCGCTGACGCGATGCGTGATTTCCATGTGGTGCGACGAGATTGATTATTTAAGTTGTCAAATCGGTGCACAGTCAGCCGACAGTGCTACGCATTTTCTCCTTGGATTGAATGGTCGGGATTAAACCCATGGATATAAATAGATTAAAACAGCAGATTTAGATCATTTAATCAAGACCGTTCATCCAAAACATGCAAGATGGATGGTCCATGATTCATCCCTGCCCTCACCTATGGGAGATGGGGGCCGTCCATCTTTCAAGGCTTGATTTGAGCTCACTTAAGCTCAGATTGAGTAAGGATTCAACCCACACCATCAACAGGTATGGGGAAGAACATCCAACGGTCAATTTCACTTGGGATCACACTTCTTCACAAAGGACCATAAAATTTCTACTTAAGCTCGATTTTGAAGCATACATTATCAGAGGCTATCACTGACGCTCCCAGCCATTGAGGTAGCTTTGTCTAGTGGAGACAAAGCCTTGTTGAAGGTTTGAAAGCTTGAGATCAAGTGGATCCTTCTATTGGCCAAGATGAGCTTCAAATGCTTGCAGCTTTGATCAAACTCCTCCTTCTTGGCTTGATTTCTTGGGATTTGATTTGGGTGAGCTTGATTGGGTCCTCTGATGGTCCTTTCAAGAGCAATTGGAGTTTGGTTGTGAATTGAGCAAGGTGGATTTCTCACTCACCACCCTTATTTTTGGTTTAGGCAAAACTAAAAATGGAGAATTGGAAAGAGCTTAAGGATGCTTGGGAGAGCTTGGCAATGCTTCCTCTAGGTTCCTCTTGCTCAATCGATAGCAAATGATGTGGTATCAAGTGGAATTAAGGGGAGTATGTCTCCCCCTATAAGGATCAAACGGTCGTGAGCTATCCTTCCATTTTGGATCAATTGACTTGATTGATTAGGTTTGTTAGGTGGTTTTGAGTGCCATGTGATTCAATTTTGGCAGAGGAAGGGAGTGGTGAAGTTACACATGTGCTTGTTTGAGAGTATGGAGTGATTCCATGTGATAAATTCTTATAGGGTGGTCAGTTTTGGCCTTAGGTTAAGTCTGGCTGACCCAAACCCATTAGCTCATGTGCACCACACTCATTAGTGTCCTCTTGGTCCACTAAGAGGGTGCTAAGTGGCCATGAAAAGGATTTGACCAAATTCTAAGTGGAATTGGCCATAGGTTACCCCTTGATCTATGAGTAAAATGGTCATTTGGCTTTGACTTTAATTTAGGTAGATTTGGAATAGTTTGAAATTGGGTTGGTTCAAATTTTAATAAATTTGGAGTTGATTTGATATCATTTGGCTCATGTTGACCCATTTAGGCCAAAATGGGTCAAGTTGACCAATTGGTCAAATTGAGTCAAACCAAGGGTTGGGTCAAGTTCATATGACCATTTGAAATATTTTGGTATCATTGGTTTGGTTCAATTTGATTTATATTTGGTTTTGGTTCATTTGAATTCATTTAGGTCAAATGGGTCAAGTTGGCCAATTTGACCTATTTGACCTAATTAGGTTAGGTTATGGGTTGGTTTAGGTTGGTCATTTGAAATATTTTAAAAGCTTTGGTTTCAATCAATTTGGTTTGGTTTGATTTTAGCTTGATTTTACCTTTTAGGTCAAGTTGGGTTCATGATCAATTTGGGTCTAGTTGGCCAATTGAGGCTCAAGTTCAATAAGTGTTTTAGAATAAACTTGAACCATTAGTTTCAATCAATTTGGCTTAGATCAAGATTTGACCTATTTTTTTTTTTTAGGTCAAGTGGGTCAACTTGGGTCAAGTAATAATAGGCTAGGCTCAAATGATGACTTGGTCAAACATTGATCATAAAGTGGTTTTGATCAATGGTTTCAATCAATTTGGCCTATGGTGAATTTTGGCTAGTTTAGAATTCATTTGGGTTAAATGTTGACTTGGTCAAAGGCTAGTTTGACTTGGTTTGACCCAATTTGAGTGATTGATCATCTTATGATGATTTTTGCTCACAATGTGAGGCTTAGATGGGCTTAATTCAATCCAATTTGGGTAGGATTATAATTTGGCTCAAAAAGGTTCTTTAGGTCACTTTGGGTCAAGTGAGCCTAAGTGGGTCAATCAACTTGGTCAAGGCTTGATTCAAGTTTGGTTGAACTCATATATGGACTTATGATTAAAATATAAATCCATTTGCAAGTGATTTGGAGTCAAATGGGTTTTGATTCATTTGACAATTTCAAGTTCAAATGGTGAACATGAGTTTGATTTGGGTTTGATTTTTGAATTTAGTTTTGGTTTGGTGATTGAAGTTTATGTTTGTATTTGGTTTCATGATTGAAGGATTGAATGAATCATGAAGAAAAATCAAGGATTTCAATTGATTTGAGGTTGATTTGATCAAGTTCAAGAATTTGACTTGAAAGAGTTTAGGTTTGATTTAGGTTAGATTTGGATTTAAGTGGGTATTTGAATTTATATTTCATTTATATTTGTGAATATAAATGAGAATATAAATGGGTTATGAGAAAATCTTTTGAATTTGATTTGCGCTAAGTCCATAAGATGAAATCAAAATTACTAAGGAAAGATTTTTTTTTGGGATTTGAAGTGATCATGGATGTCAATCATTTGGAATTGATTCATGATTTGAGAAAATCCATTGGAATTGATTTAAGGTTTGAGAAAATCAATTAAGTTAGAATTGATTTGAGATTTGATTTGGAATTGAAGTTGATTTGAATTTGAAGTTAATTTGATTTGAGAAAATCAATTAAGTTTGGAATTGATTTAAGTTTGAAGTTGATCAATTAAGTTGGAATTGATTTGAAATTTGATTTTGAATTGATTTAGAGTTTGACTTGAAATAAGAAAGTGAGGATTTGGTTCAAGCTATAAGGTAGGCAAGTTTTTCCTAACACCCCTAAGGCATGACTTATTCTTATGGCTATCTCTTATAAGTCTCTAGGGTTAGGTTGAGTGTTCACCTAATCACTAGAAGTGCCTTAAGACTAAGGAACTCTTAGTGTCTAAGAGGAGTCCTATGTCTAAGATGGATAGGTTGAGAGCTCATTCTAAAAATGAGGTCAACAATCTTTTATACATGTGTATGTATGCTTAATTAAAAGATGAAAATTCCCTTATGTTATTAAAGAATACATGCATCCAAAATCATCTAAGTCATCAAATTATATTATATGTAAAGATAGTGCTCTCTTTCTTTTGATTCATATATAGACTTACATGAGCTTGAATGTTAATAGGTATATAGTCTTGACATCCCGAGAATATGAGGCTTTAAGTAGCCCCAAGGAGGTCATTTGATTACCTCACTTCCCTGGTTAACAATGACACGTACTTATTTGATTTAATTCTTATGTATTTTTATATAATAATTTGGATAGAGCTTTAATTTTGGCACATGCATTCATCATCATTCAAGTGTGCCAAAAATGCATGGCATGTATAGATACATTTAGGATTGAATCATATGCATGTTACATTTGATGAAAAGAAATGATTTAATATATGTCATGAGATAGTAATTCAAATATATTAATCCTAAGATGTCTTTCACATTAAATAGGATCATTTAAAGTTAACCTAAATTTAAGATTAATAAAAATGTGTAATAAGCCATTCAATAAAGAGAATTAAGTCATAAAAATAAGCTTTAGAAAGTGGCTTAAGGTAGGGATGAAAGAGGGTAATCCGCTTTCCTCTCTTTATAAGACTTAGATGCTAAGTGTAAATCAAATGAAATAACACAAAATATAAAATAAAACTTCACAAATCAAGTAAACAACTTGAAATGAAATCAACCTTTATGATAAATTAAATTCTTCCACTATTAGAAAAGTATAACTCTAATGCTTAGTTAAGACATACTACACAAAGCCTTAGCACACACACATTAGAATTAAGCCATCACTTATAATCCTAAGTTAAGACAGTGTATGTTTGATATATGTTTCATTTTCTACGCAATATTTTAGACTAGATGTTAGGGTGTATGTTTCATAGACTGAAAGTTAGCTCGCTTTTAGCCTAATCATATTTTCTAGAGGGGATTGTGCTTAAGGGGATGCTTAAAAATAAATATAAATACTCTCTTTGGTTGCTTAAACCCTTAAGCATAATCCAAGTTAGGACATGTGGGCTTGATTACCCATGTGCAGGGTGCTAAGTCCAAATTATACATATAACTGCTTGGGATTGTATGTATGTTTAGTTACCCGCTGTTTTTCAAGTGTAGTTAGATTTACTTTTTCCTATATAAATGTAATTTTGCAATAGAAATTAGGATTAGTGCTATGGGGGATTAGGATAAGTAGTGTATAAAAGGCTTAGTCCTGGGGTTCCTTGTGATGCCTTGGAGCAAACCAAATCAAATCAGGAAAAGAGGGAGGAGATGAGGACTTGAAGACATGGAGAAATGAAGACCCCCATATTGTGTTCATTTCTAATTGTAACTATTCTTTCATAAATTGAGTTGTATAAGAGTAGAGCTCAGCTATCCATATTTTCTCTTTTTTGGGTTATGCCTCAGCACCCGACCGCACTGGCCTATTATTCTCTTACATTAGCTTATAGAATTGATTGATGATTTATTTAGATTGTGTATCAGTATTGCATCTTTTTCATAGTTTCTTTATGATTGATGCTTTAATGTGTGGCCTGGATGTGATAGGTTATTAGGATAAAATAAATTTTCTATCTAACTAATCACTCATAATTCAATTTTTAAACAACTCATAACATCACCTTAAAGCCTAGGATATAATCAAGATAATTAAAAGATTTAGTAACCACAGTTGTATGTTGTATGTCTCACATCATGCATGCATCTTCTACTACTCTTGCTAAAAATGAGAGCCTCCATCCTTACAATAGGGACCCCGACCCATGAAAGAACTCCATATGATGGAGCTTCTCTCTTTGATTTATCCAATAATCTCTTTCATCATGCATTTAGGCATAAAGAAATCATAAAACTCCTTGTCAAAAAAAAATATCATGTCAAAATGAAATAAAATTTGATAATATTTTGCACTTATAAACTAAGTCATATGCTTATATCACTCATGCTTTAGTCTCTTAAGGAGTGGATTAAATACTTTAGTCTCTTTCAAAATAAATAACTACCCTAGTTATCTTGTAATTCATAAGACTGGACTACATGATTTTAAATCATAGGAGGTGTTAGGCCTCGTTGTAAGTCTAAGTATGGGTTTACTCTCTCAGTGGGATAAACCCTTATGTCCACTTGTTTAGATTTAGGTCATTCTTAGCTTGTGCTAAAGCTCCTAGATTTAAGTTCCCTGTAACTATTTTCTTTGGGCTACAAGCATAAATCCTCACCTCTAGGCATTTTCAACTTGTGCGATTATAAGTCCTAGCAATCTAATAAAAATTCAACTCAAATGAATAAAGTCACTTCACTTTTAAATGTATAAAGCCTCACCATAAGATAGATTGGAATGCTCACTAGGCTTCCTAGTATCATGAGCATTCCCTACTTATTTTCTTTAGATTCCAAACATAAGTCTTCTCCTTATACTTTCTCAATTAACTTTTCAAACATAATTAATTCTTTGATGGTCTAAACTGGAAATCTTTAGAGATGATAAATGTTTACTTTAATCGAGAGTATTCTTAAGGAATCCCATTCCATGGGATGTAATTAACTATGGATGCTTGCCTCCATAGGAAATTTAAGAACCCAGCTTAATATAAACCCTACTTTATTCATCCATGTAAAGTAGGGAAAAATCTCTAGTATATTCGAAGACCCATCATGCCTTAGGAGTCATTATTAGGTGATTAGGTCTATTGTATGGTGATGCCTCTATTTTTTGAGATAATATATCATATCTCAATGTCGTACCCGATCACTATAATAAGTACCCCCCTACGATCTACATGGTGTCCCCCCATGCAAAAATAAACACCATAATATGTATTCAATCAAAATGAAGTAAAGTAAAATAGTGATGTGTATTGATAATGAAGCTATGACAAAAAAAATATTACTCATTTCATTATGATTTATCTTCATTAATCTTAAGATGTCTTTCATATTTAAATAACACTCGTGAAGCCAAATCCAAACATAGGTCTAATTAAAATTCATGAATTTTTCATTAGAAGACTTAAAAGTTATGAAAATTCATCCTTTAGAATCAACCTAATATAGCCATTAAAGAGAATTAACTCTTTTTCTTCTCTTTATAGTATTGAATTATAATTAAGAAAGAAATAAGAAAACATATAATTTAAAATCTTATCAAAACTTTAAACAACTTAAAGTATCACCACCATTGATAAAAAATGTGATCATTCAATCATTAGAAAATCCTAACTCTAAAGTATAATTAAGACATACCACACTTGGCCTTAACACACACATTAGAATACTAAGTCACTAATCTTAGTAATAGGTTAGGCCAATGATTATTGTAGTGATGTGTTTTATTTTATGATGTAATATTTTGGACTAAATTTTAGGATTGTTTATATGTTAGTCTGTATGGTAGAGCGTTATTTGTTATATTAATGATTCTTTCTATAAGTGATTGTGCTTAGGTGACTATTGTAATAATAAAATTATAAATTTTCCTTTTCTTTCAAGTGTTGCTTAAGTCCTTAAGCATGATCTATTAGGATAGGTGGGCTTGGTTACCCATAGGCAGAGTGCTAACTCCAAATGTATAAAATATAACTGCTTGATTTGCATGCTTGTTAAGCTAATCTTTATTTTGTAGGTGTAGTTAGACTTTTTTTCTTACAAAAATATAATTTTACAATAGGATTAGGATTAGTGTCATTGGGTTTAGAATGAGCAGTGGGATGAGCAATGGATAGAAGGCAAAGACTAAGGAGGCCATCGAAAGCATGGAATACTCCAACCCAAGAAGTGAAGATAAAAAAAGGAACTAAAGACCCCCATAGCTTTATTTTTATTATAAATTGTAATCCGGGTTATATAAAGGTAAAGCTCAGCTATCCAATTTTTTTTTTTCTGAGACGCATGCAAAGCCTTTGATCATTTATGTTATTAATGTTTGATTATTATTTTTACATTAATTATGCAATAAAAATAGCATGCTTTTTTATTGATTTCTTAAAGTGTGATTGTTTGTTATGTGGCATGGATATGCTAGGCACTTTAGGGAAATTAAATTTTCTATCCCAATTTAACAACTCTAACTAAAAAAAATTTGTATCGCTCATAACTTCATCTTATAGAAGAAGTTAATCAAGAGAATAAAAGATTTACTAACCCCTTAGTTGTATGATTATATGTTATAACAGCATGCATGCATATTATTTCACTCTTGTAAATAGGGGATCTCCACTCTTGCATGATAGGGGATAGGCTTGACCTGTGAGAGCAATCTCTTGTAGTGGAGAACACCATTTCTCTTTGATTTAACCAATAACTATTTTTTGTCATGTCTTAGTTTATGATTTTGTAGTTGCTAATACTTTATTTAAGAAAAGAGATGAATATATTATTACTTATAAAATGGATCACAGATTGATTATTTTCGATAGGAAAAATAGATCGTTTAGATTGTAAAGATTGAAAGGTCATTCCAAGTAAAAATTTAAGTACCCAACATCGATTGTTA
Source organism: Cymbidium sinense (assembly GCA_021442155.1). Taxonomy (NCBI): domain Eukaryota; kingdom Viridiplantae; phylum Streptophyta; class Magnoliopsida; order Asparagales; family Orchidaceae; genus Cymbidium; species Cymbidium sinense. The sequence continues at coordinate 80,262,647 of CM038225.1, read as the reverse complement.
GTTTTAGATTTTAAGATGAAAGGTTGTAAGAGGAAAAATAAATCAAATTATTATCCGAGGATTAGATGGGGACACTTAAAGAACACAAATAAAAATATTTTTAAGAGCAAGCTACAAGAGATTAGAATTTGGGATGTTCATAAGAAGCTAATGTTATGTGGAAAAAGTAGCAAGTGAAATTAAGCAAGTTGCTAAAGATGTGCTTGGAGAATCAAAAGGAAAAGCTTCTTTAATAAGAATAGTTGGTGGTGGAGTTAGAGTGTAAGAAAAGATAAGAAATAAGAAGCATTGTTATAAAACTTGGTTTAGATGTAAAACTCGAGAATTGGAAAGATATAAAGTGGAGAGATTCTAAGAAAGCAATATATGATGCAAAAAATTTAGCTTTTAGTGATTTATACATTAGATTAGATATCAAAGAAGGTGAAAGATGTATGTATAAGTTAGCCAACCAAAGAGATTCTAAAAGTGAAGACATAGTTCAAGTGAGGTGTATTAAAGATGAAAATAATAAAGCTCTTTTCTTAGAAAAGGATATTGAAAATACGTGGATGAGGTATTTTGATAAACTTTTCAATGAAGAATCTGAAAGTATGATTGATTTTAGCAATCTTATACCTTAAAAAAATAGAGAATTTCATTTTTATCGTCATATTACTAAATCTAAAGTTAGAGAAACTTTAAAGAAAATGAAATGTGGAAAAATAGTATGACCTGATAATATTCCAATAGAAGTGTGAAATGTTTAGTAGATCAAGGAATTTCTTAGCTTACAAATCTTTTAATGTTATTTTAAAGACTAAAAGATGTCGATGAGTGGAGAAAGAGTTTGTTGGTTCCTATATTTAAGAATAAAGGTGATGCACAAGAGTGTGCAAATTATGAGGAATTAAGTTAATGTTTCATACATTAAAATTATGGGAGGGAGTAATTGAGCATAGTTATGATGTGATACAAAAGTTTCTCACAATCGTTTGGTTTCATGCCGTAGATCTACTATGGATGTTATACATTTGTTAAGAGGTTTGATGGAGAAGCATAAGGAAAGTAAGGAGGATCTACATATGATATTTATTGATTTAAAGAAAGCTTATGATAAAGTTTCAAGAGATGTTCTTTGGAGAGTTCTAGAACAGAGTGAGTTAATATTGGTTATATTGAAGTCATTAAGGATATGTATACTAGAGTACTTTGTGTCCAAACACAAGGAGGATTGATAAAATATTTTCCTATTTCGGTTGGATTACATCAAGGATCAGCTTTAAGCCCTTATCTTTTACTTTAGTTATGGATGTTCTTACTAGGCGTGAAGATGTACCTTGGTGTATGCTTTTACTAATGATGACATTCTTCTTGATAAGACTAGAGAGAGAGAGAGTCCAATAGAAAACTTGAATTATGGAGGTCAACTTTAGAGTCTAAAGGTTTTCATTTAAGTAGATCTAAAGCGAATATATGGAGTGTAATTTTAGTTGTAGAAGTTCTAGTGGTAGTGTTGTGACATTAGGTGAACAAGTCATTAATAAGAGTGAGTGATTTAGATATTTAGGCTCTATTGTTCAAAATGATGGTGAAATAGATGGAGATGTTATTAGTAGAATTCAAGTTAGATGGTTGAAGTGGAGGAATGCATTTAGCATATTGTGTGATAGAAAAGTTCCACTTAAACTTTAAGTTAAAATTTTATAAGATGGTGGTAAGACCTGCAATGACTTATGGTGCAGAATGTTGGCCAATAAAAGAGAAGCATAAGACTAAGTTAAGTGTTACAGATGAGGATGCTTAGGTGGATGAGTGGCTTTACTCTTAGAGATAAAATGCAAAATGAGTATGTTTAAGAAAAGTTGGAGTTCCAAGTGGAAGATAAGATTAGAGAGAGTATTAGATGGTTTGGCCACATAAAGCATTGGTCATCCGATGACCTTAGGAGAGTAGATGCATTAGATTTGCCTATGTTAAGAAAGGTAGAGACCTTAAAGACTTGGTTAAGATGTATAAAAAATGACCTTAGTATACTTGAATTAAATGAGAATTTGACACATAATAGGACACAATGGAGATGAAGGATTCATGTAGCTGACCCCACTTAGTGGGATTAAGGCTTGTTGTTGTTGTTGTTGTTGTATATAAGCATAAACTCTCTCAAGCCTGAGTCCAAAATGATGAGTCAAAAAGTGAAATAAAGATATGTAAATCTTATTGCATTAATTTAAGTTATAACTTGCACACCCATTATGATCTAGTCTTTTAAGAAGTGAGTTTGGGACTCTAGATTCTTTTCTAATTAATAACACTTTAACCATCTTGCACTTATCAAAGACTGGACCATATGGTTTTGAATCGTAGAAGGAGTTAGCTAGCAGCCACTCCAAGAGGTTATAAGTTCAAAAGAATTTGGATTGGTCCACTCTCTATAATGGAAGTCACTAATATATCCCATTCCCCTGAGTAGAATTAAGTCGAGCTCTTAGTTTGTGCTAGAGAACTCTAGATATAGGTTCAGAGGCTTCATATTTTCTCTTTTGCTACAAGTATAAGTTCTCACCTCCTAGACATTTCTATAATCTTGTGTTGTTGGAATCTAAGTCCTATTATTCTTATAAAATTTCAACTCAAATAAATATTTTTCTCTCTTTCAAAAATGTAAAGTCTTACTATAGTAGATTGAACCACTCACCAGGCTTTCTAGTATGATGTGTGCTTCCTACTTATTCTCTATTGGAATCTACTAAGAACTATTTCTATTTGAGCCCTCCTCGATTACTTTCCAAAATGACCAAATCTTTGATTATTTACTTTTGAAATCTTTGGATACATTAGTTATTAATTTTAAGACTATTTCTATGAAATTCTTATTTCCTAGGATGTAATTAGCTATGGAATCTTGCTTCCATAGGAAACTAAAGAATCTAGCATAAAATAAATCGTAGGGTTTACTTATCCATGTAAAGTAGGGGAAAGATTTCTGGTATATATGTAAACCCATCTGCTTTAAAGTCCTTATTAATGTTTGAGTCCATTGTAGGGTGGTATTTTTATCTTTTGAGATAGTACATTATCCCTTAGATGTCACACTCGATCATTTTAATAAGTATCCCCTAAGATCTGCATAGTGTCCCTACGTCTCCAAACTAAAATACCACACCTTTTTTAGTCATTAGTGATTTTTTTAATGAGCATGCTTATCTTTTTTGTCAGTTACCTAGTTAGTTTTCTATTGAACATACAAATTTTTATTAAGGTTTTAGCTATCTATTGAAGACTTATATTTGATCTATTGTTTAGTGCTTCATTTAATAAAAGTATGTGTTATGTTTGATGTTTGCACTTTCTATTTATACCTGCAAGCTTGTAGACTAATGTAGGCTATAGTATGATCTAATATTTTTCTATGTAATAGTTATGTGCATCATAATACTAACAAAAAAATAGTTATTACACATGCATTTAAAAAAAATTGCATCTGTGCAGCATATTTATCATTTAAAGTGGAGATTTTATTTGGTCATTGCTTTGTTATCTTGGGGAACAATTAATAGTGTAAGTTTTTAATACTATTTTCATTTTTTTTTTTTAGAGTGTAAATGTGTTAATGTATTATATAGGTAAGTGTTAATGCCACTTTAAATTTCTTTATTATTTAGTGAAGTCTCATATGATGTCTTATTTTAGTATATTAAAATGTCATCAGTCGAGCAATCCCAAAGTGCATCAACTAGTGAACCACAACCATTGACTGTAATGAATAGTGATAATAATCTTAAAAATATCTCTCAATCTATTGATTAACATAATGTTGAAACTAATGATACAAACATGCAGCTTAAGAAAGGTATAAAAAAAAATCAATAGTGTGGGAATACTTCATAGAAGTTAAAACCATTTCAAAGGGAATTGGAATTCTTATGATGCAATGTATTTGCTGTGAGGTACGATTTAATAAACCAAAAAGTGGCACAACTTCATAATTGCTTAGACACATTAAAGAATGCAAGAAGATAAAAGCTAAGAATCACCAACTTATTGATTTGTCAGATAAAAGGCCAAAGAGATTAAATTTTTACCTTTTGATGATGATGTATAAGTGAGAATGTAAATATACCATGATCCAAAGAATTATGATCAACAATTAATTAGAGTGATAATTATGAAGATAATAATTAGCATGAATATTCTTTCATGGTAGTAGAACATACATGATTTAATAATTTATTGAGATTATTGAATCAAACTTTAAAGTATTTCAAGGAATACTAAAAAAATGATTGCATGAAAGTATATGAGTGTGACAAAAAAGAAATTAAAATATTGTCTCAAGGATGTTCATAGAGTATGACTATAGACTATTAAACTTTTAATCAAATCATAGGATATATGTGTCCCACTGTTCATTATATTGATAAAGTTTGAAAGTTACGAAAAATTATTTATTTTATTGCTAGAACCCCCACATAGTAGAACTTATATATGTGATGCTATTTGTGATTGTTTATTAGAGTGAAAGCCTCAAGACAAAGTTTCCACCATCACTTTGGACAATGTAAGTAGCAATGATGTCACTACTAGCTCTTTAAATGTTAGTCCATAATATAATTTTATATTAGAGAGTGTGAAGTATCTTAAGAAATCACTTATCATATTATATAAGTTTGTAGAAGTAGCTAAACAGTTAGGTGTGCCAATATCAAGATCTTTATGCATTGATATTTCAACAAGATGGAATTCAACTTTAACATGTTGGAGTCTATATTTGTCTACTGTAATATTTTTTTAATCAATATATAATCAGAGATAGTAACTACAAATGGCTACCATCAGACATTGATTGGTTAAAATATGAAAAAATTAGAAAGTTTCTTTCAATTTTTAATAATGTCATAAAAATTATCTTTGGTAGTTTGTATCTCAATGCTAACATATTCTTATCCATTGTTATGCATGTGAAAAAAACTTTATTGGAAGAGTCAATATTACAAGATAAATATATGAGGAAAATGGCCTCAATTGTGCAAGTAAAATTTGAGAAGTTTTGTGATGAATGCAATCTCTAATGGCCATCGCTAATTATTTTGGATCCTAAACTTCAAGTTCTTTGCTTTTACATTTTCAAAAACATATCCACCAAATGAGGTTGATCATCATTTTATATCATTTTAAGATAGTTTAAGTTATATATATATATATATATATATATATATATATATATATATATATATATATATATATATATATATATATTATGTTGCTGATTTTGCTTCTCCATGATCTACTATTGTTCCACAAGAGGGTCATTCTATAGGTGATCTATTAGTTTTATCATCTCAATTTGATTTCACGCGTTCAAAGATTTTGTAGTTGCCTGATTTGTGTATCTTGATGAGGGATTATTTGTGTATAATAATGAACATTTTCATGTATTTGAGTGGTAAAAATGAACACACTTAAGTATCCACATCTGTCTATCATGGCTGAGATATTTTATTTATACCTATTACAATTGCTTGATGCTTTTTAAGTGGTAGGGTTTTAGATGATTATATGAGTTGTCTATTAACTAAAACTTAATGCATTAATTTGTGAAGTTGGATTCAAAAGAACACAAAAACACCTTTGGTAATTGCTCACTATAGTATATATATTTTTATTTTGTTATTTATACAATTAGTTAATATTTGTATTTTATTTTTTTATCCTTCCTAGCAAGAGATTCTTAAAGAGGAAATACTTTCTATTTAACTTCTAGAAATTTAAAGTGAAAGGCTTAATATGCAAATTAAATGCACTTTATCTTTTTATGACTTTGTGTTAATTATCATAATTACATTTTAATCACTTTTGTTTTACTTTGACACTATTTAGTTTTATGTTTAGCCAACTCAATATAGTTATATATGTCATGTCTCTCTTTATATGTTGTAGGTTTATATATGCTTCATGGAGGTTATGATTTTTTGAAAGATTAATTAGAGAGGCTTTGATGGTTACACTAAATTTTGATTGCATTTGAAGTTGTTATGGAATAATTATGTTGTGCAACTATTCAGATTATATTTTTTTGAAGCATTTGAAGTTTGCATGGCATAATATTAATATGCAACCCTTTATATGATAAGTGAATGGAATATTTAATGTAAAATATGAGCTTCCATATTTCAAATGAATAATATTTAAATAGTTGTTACGATCATTCAATGAGCAATATTGTATATTGTATTTACAATTTTGTTATGCCACCAAACTAACCATTCAGTTCTCATTTGTTGTTTTCCTACACTTTATGTATGCTCATTTGTTGTATTATTGTTCTCGATGCTATCCCTTTGTCGTTTCCTGCTAACATGCCATTCAATTCTACTATAATCCATAATTGTTGCATTATTGTCATTTGATTCTCCTTTGTTGTTGTTATGTTGTTCAATTACTTTCTTTTTATCATTCTGCTGTCATTTAGTTTTGTTGTAATACTATTTTGTTGATTATTATAGTGTAGGTTTATATGTGAGTCATGGAGATTGTAATAAGTTAAAATGTTAATTGAAGAGGCTATGATGATTTAAAAGATCACGCGTATTGTAATCACTTTTAAATTAAATTTTGATTGCATCTAAAGTTGGTATGGTATGATTATATTATGCAACCCTTCAAATTGTCTTTTTGATATAATTTAAGTTGGTATGGTAGATAAAATTAAGAAACCCTCTAGATTCTGAGTGACTCAAATACTTAATGTAAATCTTCTCGATATTATAATATTGAGTCGAGACTCAAAATTGATGTTTTGCTATTAATTAATGACTTGTGAGTAATTTTGTATATTGTATTTTCAAAAAATCTATTGCCAAGCCTACCATTCAATTCTCATTTGTTGTTGACTTATACTTTTATTATTATTTAGTTATACTTTGTTGTTATTTTGTTATTATTTGATGCTACTATATCGTTTTGTTCTTAGTTGGTTTTCCTTTGTAGAATTGTAATTGTTGTTCTACTTTCGTTTATCAATACGTAGTTCTCTTTTGTAGTTATTCTGATGTTAGTTGAATATTTACTTCTTTGATGTTGACTTATTGTTATGTTGTTCTTTTGATTCTCCTCTATTGTTGACACTAAACATATTCTATTGATTTAGTTCTCCTATGGTGTTAAATATTTGCAGTTACAACTATGCCTACATTAGATTGGATTGCAGGTTTTTTATTTTCAGTTATAATTTTTTTTGTTTTGTTATTTCAAAAAAATTCTTAGATTTGAAGGACACTATTTGATTGATTATTTTTAAATTTTTGAATATACAGCCTACATATTATATTTTCATTGAAGGAATTTTTTGGGATGTTTATATGAGATTGAAAAGCATAAAAAAAATCAATATATGTTTGATGTATCAATAATTATATATTTTATTTTTTATATTTTATAATTTAAATTATAATTTTTAGAGATTATTAATATTTAATTATTTCTAATATTATTTTTGATTCATTCATTTAAAGAAATTCATTCATTTTTATAAAATTTTCAAACTAATTCAAGCTAAATTGAACTGAATGAGCTCTTTTGAACATTTCAAATCGAATATGAACTTTACAATAATGACATCAACAGAGCCAAAAGACTTTCTATATTTTATATTTGAACACGTATAGTTTCTAAGCTCACTCATGTTTGGCTCGTTTACACCCCTACTTATTGGCATGAGATTATTTGAGAATGAATATAAATCACTGAGAGGCTTTTCAGAAAATTTTTCTTAATTTATCACCTTCGATAAATGATAGCAAAAGGTGAATTAAGTGAATTTTTGCTATAAGTATTTAGATGATGATTTTGAGTCTTTGCAACTTCATTAGAATTTGACTTTAAATTAATCTAGCTTCGAAATTTTTGATATGATTTGATGGTGAAATCCTCTCCGATTGAGATTTATAATCAACAAGCCATCTTGAATTAGATATTGCCAACTTGACCTTTTGCCAAATGATTGAGTCTACAATTTACATGTTTTACATTCCTTCAGAGATTGATCATATAGAAGACCTTGTTAACTCAATTACAAACATTAAGAATTAGGTCCATATATAACTTAATCATTAGAATTGCATATGTGATTTTGAAAATAAGACTTAATTTAGATTGACTCAGCGATTCTTAGACCTTATGATTGAATGACATATAGGTTGGTGCACATGTGACAATTCTAATTTATTTTATGTTAGCATAGAGATATCGGACACTAAATTTATGATTTATAATGTGTTGAGGCCCATGTGGTATATTAAAATTCTTGCACGCTTTGAAGCATTGAATATGAATTTTAATCATGCCTCATAATGTGTGCAAAGGCCATTTCATTGGATTATTTAAGCGAATCTCGATATTACAAATTTGAGTATGAGATTGACTCGTGATGTGTTCATTATTTATCTTATCTAATAATTTATAATAATTTGAACGTATTTTGATGAGATGAATTCAAATGTGAATCGCTTCAAGGTGCTTTATTAAAACATTATTTTGCTGGTATGATCTGCAATGAATTCGGTGGTGATTGTATCATGTAGTAACACATCTTTCTATGTACTCATACGATGAATATAAACATTCTATGATGCATTCATATGACGTGTTTGTATATATTTCAATTCTCCATTTAGATGACAGATCTAGGCATTCCTTGAAAGATTATCATTATGTTCGTGGGTAATCGTCAATTTCACCAAAAGTTATTTAAGAATTATGTCTATGTTTTCTTCTTGTTAAAGAAAAAACTTTCAATTTTGTTATAAATTCAATTCATGCTCATTAACGAGCTATTTGATTCATTTCAAGTCCATTATGAGTCATATTTAATTTGTAGACAAACCTCCAAGTCATTGATTGTTAAAACTATTAGAATAAGTCTTATTTTAATCTATTCTCATATGAGGACGAACTTTCAAGTCTATTATAGGTTTCATTCGTGCTTGTTATGCAAAACCTGAGAGTAAAGTTTTCGCTTCTTATTGAAATCTACACACAGATATTTAAAGTGAACATTAAAACTTGAATTTTGTGAAAATCGAGAAAACTAGAAATCTCTTCCACTATGTATCTATTTAGTACAAAATATTCTCAATAATGGATTACAAGATTGCATATAAAGAGCAAATGTGACAACGAGCCAAATGCTAGAGATATGATGGTGAACTACGCAGCAATCGTGAAATCGAATAATTATGGTATAAATGTAGAACAATGGCAAAAGCTGAACAATCATAAAAACAATCATGATCATCATGATTAATGAGATTGACATATCAACTAATGTGGTAAACCATTGAATTATCAAGACGATCTGCTGAGAATCTTAGATTTCCTCATATGAGGAATAATGAGGTATTTATGATGGAGGAGATCTCTATAAATAAATGCAAAATAATTAATTTCATTGACGGCCAAATGATCCCCTTGATCATATAATGTATTTTGTGTATTTAAATGCTCAAATTATGTCAATTATGATATCTTGGCCTATTAGATTCGTCAAAGACTTCATTTGACTATTATAAACACTCAATGTTTAAGTTTATTGATAATAAACGCGATCTGATTGATTAGCGATTACTTTAGCCAAGATTTGTCTGGTAGGAATTTTTCTATATATCGCTCATTAGTGAGCTATCAAGTCCCCTATAAACACGTCTAAATCTTGCATATTCACCTTCATTTTGAGATCTTAGAAATTTCATGCTTAAGTTTGATCGTTCATTTAATATTCATTTTAGGTTTAAGTTTATTTTAAGCTTCAATTTAGGTTTAAGGATATTTTTATTTGGTCCTATTTGAATCATCGGCCCAAATTTTGGCGTCTAAGGCCATCCCCACGCAGGAGCTACGAGCACCACTGCCACACCAAAAAAGTGCATACAAAGTCTCTTGCAACATCGTGATCAGAGTCTTCACACTTATCACACTTAAAAAAGTATGCATAGGTCTTCAAGTGCCTACAATTTTGATTTAGATCTCAATTTTAGGCTTACAGCTCATTTTATGTTAAATTGTTCAAGTTTTCTGTCCCGACTTCATCCCCACAAATGGGGGCTATATAGGGAGTCTGCTCAGTCTTACAATCAGCTCTACCGACCATAATAGTCAGTGCTTTGTAATATTGCGATTATATTCTTCTAATATGTTAGCTCTACATAATGGGGTCTTCAAATATTTTTAAAATCGATAACAGTCAAATACCATCACTGCAAGACAACTTCCAACTTAAAGATTGAATTTTTAAACTAATTGTGCTGGAGGATCGAGGTCTCCATGGTGGCAAAGATTGCATGTATAACTTTGTCATCTCAATTGGTGAGCCGTCACAATCAAAGCAATATTGATTCAAATCAGCGTTCAAGATGCAAGCTCCATACTCTTGATCACATATGGGATTAGATGACAGATTTTTCCCGTCAGCCCATTCCCTTGCCTCCATAACAGCTTTGTTGCAAATATCAGAATTAACAGTTTCACTGGCATAATACTACTTCAGCAGACGGGATGTCACGTTCCCGTGATATAAGTATCTCCATAAGTTTATTATATTCAACTCTCGCAAAGTTTCTGCATAAGGCTTTAATTCACTTTTGGGAACGATAGCTAGCAACCACATTTCCCTCTATCACACTTTTTCTCTTATTGAATTCAGCTAAACCATTAGAAAGCAAGTGATCCTCGTGTTCATTGGGATGAAGATCATACTCCTGATCGAAGGAATAATCAGAAGAGCATTCAAACGGAGGTGATAAACTTTCCTCAAAACCAAGGATGGACGAGATTAGCAAGATAAGGCCTCGTAACCAGCAAGAGCTTCTTTGGCTCTGTGGTTTGAAGAAGTCGACAACAGGTTTGTGGGGCTGTCGGGTTTGGCGGTAGTGAGGAAGAGTGGAAGCAAGATGGAAACATAAAAGTTGTGTGAACGAGGGAGAGTTGCCTAAAATCTAGAATCAGAGAGGGCTGGAGTTTTGGCGAGCTAAGCAGAGAGGGAAGACACGAGCCATGCAGTAAAATGGAGAGAGGAGAGCTTTGGCTTGGAGAAGAGTTCTATTTGGACGGCTTATGAACTATAAGAGGAAGGGAGGCATCGGCTTGGAAGCTTACAAAGAACAACTTATGATGTGTGATGAAAAAGATTGAAGAGTACTTCTATGTGACGCCCGATTTTTTTGTTGGCTGGAAGAGATGGAGTCCACAAGGGGAATCAGGATGGCCAAGATATTGAATGGAGAAGTATGGGCAAGCAGCATTAACAACTGACCATTGGTGGGATTGGACAGTGTAAGCATTGACATGGGTAGCTTTCACGTGAACAAGACTAGGAAGAGCTTATTCTGGGAGTGAATGCTTCCACACTTATTACTGAACTGAGAAGTGTAGTTAAGTTTAGCATTTTGTTTCTCTTTTCTTTATGCTTATCATTAATACTTAATTTCCATTAGCAGGTTGACTCGACATATGAAATGGTGTGTTTTGATTTAGCTATAGAAATTAGATAGGTTATATATATGATAGAATAAATTAATGATAAATTTACTTGACTGAGAGTTAAAGTTATCTTATAATATTTCTAACAATTATTTAAGTGATAATAATGTTAATTTAACTTTCTTTTATTTTGATGATTCTATATGTGCCATAGTGTATGATTATATTAAATTTCAAATTTTCATCATTTGTGCACCAAGAAATATGTGTACTTGCATCAAAATGTATGTGAATTTTCTTATGAGATAAGCTCAAGCAATATAAGTGTTTGTCTTAAGTAATTTTGACGTTCCGGATGCAACAATGCTATATGTTTTATGATCAGAGGTCATTTCAAAATATAAATTTTAGATCATCGTTGATATCGACTCATCCCAATTTTCAAAAGTCTCATTTGACAGGATATTTTGATATTTACTCTGTAATAATTTTAATTTATGCCATTTGATTATCACGCTCCGACTTACGATGTAGGCATCGACGGCTCATCTTCTCAATCGATCAACTATCAGATTGTGTGAGAAATATATTTTGATCAATTTCGATATTCTGAATGGAACGACAAAGTCTGTTTATCAATTGAAAGTTGCTTCAATTAGTTTCGGGACAATCAGGGCTTTGATTTACGTGATATTGTATCTGTAGTTCATCGAATTCGTCATATTTGCTCATTTTGACTTGCGTGACTTATGTGGAGGGAAACACTAGACAATCCTCTGCTGCCTTTTGCTTAGGTGTGTTCTCCAACTTACTAATTAGAATCTTTTTCTTCAAATAAGAGGAGCATCATCTTTTTTCTTTATCTTCTTGAAGACTGAATACCTTTCCAACGCCACTAATAACGGAAGGCTCAACCGTGGCCAAAGGACTAATTTCATTGATTATGATGAGGGCACTTGCATTCACCTTAAGTCCTTATCAATGTCCTTGGTTAAAGCAACAACCTCACTCTAACCAAGTGCCACTTGCATTCACCTTAAGTCCTTATCAATGTCCTTGGTTAAAGCAACAACCTCACTCTAACCAAGTGCCACCGAGGTACTCACCTCAACTGGAGGGGCGACGACAAATCCCATCGATTTTTTAGTCTTCTTCATCTTTTTCTAAAGACCTGACCACAGCTTGACAAAATCAACATTATTGTGAGATCTCTTCAAATCAATGGCCAGTGTTCACTTTGATCAAAAAGAAAAATTCAACGAGAAAATGAGAGGCAACATCTGTGATAAAAATAACAAGAAAATCAAGCCCTCAGGCATTCATACCCCTTTTATATCCTAGGAAGTCGGGAGAATCCCAAAAAAAAAAATGTTAAGTCAAAAGTGATATGACGTAAACATCAATAAAGATTTTTTAAAAAAAAACTTTTAAAATACTCATAATTAATCTCTATTTCTAATATTTTGCTCTTTTATGAGTCGTCTCTACAATGAGTAGAAAAATCAGGGAGTTAAATATACCCGAGGTGTGTGAATGCATTCAACAAGTGTTTGTAGGCGATGAAAGACCTATGCTAGAACAACCAACATTGAGAAGCAAAATCTGTACAAGTGAGTCATTAGCCCATGAAGACTAATTCTGAGTAGTGTGAATACGAGAAAAGATTATCCCAATTATGAGGTTGATCCAGCAACTAGCTTTATACGAGAAGACTCACCTTAAGCAGGGCGACTTCAAGAGGAGACCAATCAAAGTAGGCAATTAATGTCCAACATTTGGCCTCATGCATAAAGATTCTCCCACATGAGGTTGATTGCTACTAGATACACAAAAGATAACTCGTCTCGTCAATATTGACAATAACATCTCTGAACTTGTCACTCAACATATAACACTCACCCCCACTAATATGTTCTTTTTTTCTATATAACTAACTTAGCTGATGTGTACTTTCTTTATGTACTCACACCTAGATCTTGTAAAGAGAAGAGAATTTTTGAGGAGGGGGATTATTTAGCTTTTCTTAGGTTTTCAATACTTTTAATTTCTCTTTTCCAAAGAGTGATAGGGAGAGATCTTTATGCTTATATTTTCTAACATGTTGAACTTTTTCATATTTGTGACTTTTTTTTTCTTCTCTTCTGTTGTCTTAGTTATCTTGGCCCTGCACCTAAAGTGCCTAAGAGGTTTTCCTTCACTCCAAGGACAAATTTAGATTCAATATTAAACATTTTTTTAATGTTATATATGAATAAACTAATATTTTTAAAATAAAATTTTTGTTTAAAATATCCATAAATATGTTAGATATTTGGTATGTAATTAAATTATCGTTAATATTAATGAAACACATTCCATCTTGTAGATCAAAACTTACGCTATAATTGAATTTAAAAAACATATAAAATATTAACCACAATGAATTACAAGATAATAAACACATACACACACACACACAGATATATATATATATATATATATATATATATATATATATATATATATATATATATATATATATATATATATATATATATATATATATATATATATATATAGTTTTAAATTTATTCTAAGTACTCACAAATATATCTGATATTTAATACATAAATAAAATATCATTAAGATTAATGAAACTCATCCTTTTTATATTTTAAAATAATTAATTAGGATAATAAGCATTCATAATTTATCATATGTTTACACTCGACAAGGCACATCCATTTAATTTTATTGTACTCTTTTGTCCATAAAATTTATTATAAACTTGCTCTTATACTCTAACTTAACATATTACATAACTACATCTATAAAATGATGTGGAGGCAGTATTCTAGTTGGTAAGGACTTTGAAAGTTATTGTCAAAGTCTTAGATTTGAATCCTACTTACACTATAATAAAGCTCCACCTTATAGACTTGGGTGGGCTAAAAAAACTCCTTTTTAGATATTATAATCACAATTATTATGAATGGTTTGTGCTTCTTTTTGCATGGAGGCATATGTAAGACAAATTTATAACATTGGAAAGACTTTGTAGAATTATTCGGAGAATGGTTTGTGCCTCCTTCCACATGGAGGTAGATATAGGACAATTTATAAGATTGGTGGAAAGAGACAAATCTATTATGCAATATGAAGCAAATTTTACAATACTGTCAAGGAATATACCACTATTGATTTCAAATGTTGAAGAAAAATATTACTAATTCTTATCTAGGTTAAAGATGCAATTAGACAACCATTAGCATCATTGGAAATTGATGATTATTTTGTATTAGTAGAGAGAGCTAGATAAAAGTTGATCTGCAAATCACTCAAAAGTGTAAGAAATTACATGAGGAAGAGAATTGAATAAAGCAAGTATATCACTCAAGTAGGGGGTTCTAATTGGCAAAAGCATAAGTATATCACTAGTGAACTCCGCTTGACTTTTTTAATACACACACTTTTTAAAAAAAAAGATGCTTACGGTCAATAAATATGATAAATTAATTTATTTTAATGTATGGTTATAGTCTATTTGGCATTCCTCAATTACAAATATTAGTTTTCTAATTACCTTGTAAGGCTATATAGCTTTAGTTTAAGGCAATAGTTTGAGAAATTCTAATGATGAATGTAGCCTTGGCAATAGCCATCAAGCCTTACAATCATATGCATTTTATGCAAGTAGTTTAAATTTGTTATTTTGTAAATAGACGGCTAAAATATTTCTTAAGATTAATGAGTGAAAATATGAGTTTTATTTTACATATGAATAAAGTTATAAAAATGGGATAATTCATAGACCAAGATTAAAAAATATTTAAGGTTCAAAAGTTCAATCGGAATAAAATAAAAGTTGAATCAAATGATATAATAAATATAAAAGTTATTAAACTATTACTTAAATGATGTAAATAAATGATGAAAATAATTATGTTATAACATATATAATCTACAAAAAAAATATCTTTAATAATTTTAATTTAAATTTCTTTTGATTCTAATACTATTTCAATTATATCCTAGAATTTTAACTATGATCAAAGGTAAAGGAAGTGAAATGGGAATGCAATCTAGAAAAAAAAAAGATAGGGCTTCTTACATTCTCATAAGTTTTAATAATTTATTAAATTTAAAATTAAATCTTAACAACATAATACAAAAATAGCGATAATTTGATCATAATAATAAGAAATGACTGATTCAATAAAATCATGATTGATTCACAAATTCAACCATAGGGTCTAATTGATTCTGGCCAATTTTGTGCTTGACAAATTTTATTAATGGACTAAATAGGCCTAGCAAATTATTCACAATTAAACTTCTTGGAGTGATGATATGGTCTAATTTTTAAATTAATGTATATGATTGTGACAAAAAATCCTTAGATATATCTAAGGTCCTCTTTATTGTGAAGGAAGCTCATAATTATATGTTAGCATTAGATTCTCTTTTTCAACCTTTCTATCATCTCTTATCCATTTTTATTACTTTTCTCTTCCTTAATCAACCCTCCATCACCTCCTCAATATTAGTGATATCAATTGCTTGCCAACATTATAAAATACAATCATTATCAATAAGAATTGGTTATTCTACCTCCATAACAAATACAAACATAACACATACAATCATCAATTCTAATGAACACAATAAAATTATCATTTCAATCAATTCATTACCCAATTTGATATAGAGCATTATTATCGCCATCGTCAAATTCATCCTAAAATCTAAGTATGTATATTTAAAGTATATATGGTTGTAGTGGACCCTTCTCGCCATTGGGCCTTTGTGTCATAATATTATATTTTGAGCCAAGTATTGGGTGTTAGTTGGTTCTGGTGTCAAAATATTATATCTTCAATTTAATGTAGTAGGCAATATCTTATATTAAGTAGCATATATTAATGTTTTAATTTAATAAAATTGGTGATAGGTATGATGATAGCCATAAATATGATAATAAAAGCACGTGTGATGGTAGATCCGATAATGATGGTAGGTATGGGTATAATATAATAGGTGTAATAATGATAATAAGTATGAAACTAATATTATTAGATAAAAATTAGTGATGATTTAAATTTAAAAGTACATTAGACACTAAGTACTAATTTATTAAATAAGAAATTTGTTATTTGTATTCTTTAACTCTCAAGTGAATGACTACTTAAGTGTGTAGTTCATAGCCCTCAGAGAAGGATATCTAAATAAGGAATGAGATTTTAGTGATGATAAACAATTTGTAGGGACTAACTTCAACTTATTTAAAAATAACTATTAGTTACCTCAAATTCATCACATAATAAAACATTCATAGCTTTCATTTTTTTCCTTATTTTTATAAGAATTAGATATTTAGTGTAGTTAACAAAAATAATAGCTTGAAAAATCCCACCATTTGTGCTTATGTTTGATGTACTTGCATGTTTATCATTATTAGCCCATAAATATTATTAGATATTTGATGTAATCAATTAATTATTTTTATCCCATACCATGCCATATTACATTTGTCAAACAACATATTTAGTATTAAAGAAAGCATGTTTCTATGGGAATATGTTGAGTTAAATTTTTTATACTGTATTATAATATTAGATTCATTAAAATTAGCTTATCATTTAATTATTAAAACTAAGAAAAAATTTCTAGATCATTACCTCATATGTTTTTTTATTCACTCATATAGTTGTATCTTCATCATCATTACAATCGCATATCATCCAATAAAAATGCCTACATGATAAATCTATAATTTTTTTATCTTCAATGATTACTTTAAATACATTGGCCATAGCATATCAATTTTTATCTAAAATTTGTATATAAGTACTTGATTTTCATTAGCTCAATGTGATCTATAATCTTGTTGAAAGAAGTTCTTTCAAATTATTCTATTTTGACCTTTAAAATAGATCAAAATCTAAGAGCATGCAATAAATATATATATATATGAACCAACATTTTGAATAGATGGGTATAACTAAATAGCATAAAATTCTACATGTATGAAGCTAACTAATCATGTTAAGATATATTGATTAATCTTACATGTAAAATCTAATGATCAGCCAAACATTTATTACTTCATGGAATAAAATAAAGTGAACTTTAAAGTAAAAATATGTACCATTGAGTTTTAATGATTAGCTTATAGATGGGAGAGTCATACTTCAATAAGGATCTATAACAATTATTAAATATATAACATGTTTGGATGAATTAATAATTCATTTTGATATGAGAGGGAATCACCCTATTATAATCTTCAGATTTTGATTAGGTTTATAGATTTATATTCATCATAAAATGTCAACTTGAGAAGGTTACTCTCTTGAGTATGTATTTTGAGTTTCCATGGGCAATATCTTAAATCCTAGCTTTATATAAAACTTATGACTTCATTGACGGTACTTTATAGAATTGTCTTACACATTATTACTTTAGCGGCTTCTAAAGGACTTAGCGATCTTAAAGAAAAGGCTTCAATTAGAATATGGGACTTTAAAGTATATTAGTGTTACTTGCTTTACATGGGGAAGATTGGCCCTTATGCAAGCACTTTTTCTTAATGAAATCTACTTATAAATCTTGAGATGTAGATTATTTAAATAAAAATATAAATAATCATGCTAAAGTGGATCCTTGTGAGGAGGCTAGTGATAGAAAATAAGCATTAGATCTATCTCATCTTATTATTATTTATTATATTTTAGTTATCTCATGAGCTATTACCAACTAAAGAAGCATATTAATTTCTTACACTTATTTTAGAGTTGGTAAAAAGACATGTTAGCCTATTATTAATAGTGGTAGCTACATAAAAATTATTGTCACCTTTACTTTAATTAAGATGATGCTCACTTCGGAGTCTCCTATAACCTTATAAGATTGCTGAGATTGATTAAATGTCTATCTTTATCTCTCATTATCATCTTATACTCATTTAACTAAAATAATATACTAATAAGATTGGATATGATATCCCTTATATATATATATATATATATATATCCTAACTTTTGACATAAATATAAAAATTATAGTACTTTTAAAATTGCGCCAATTATAAATAAGTTGCATGAATTTAAGTTTTTGAGATATGAAAACATAAATTTATAATGAGTTTGACGACATATATTTTTCCACTTAATTTTATCGCTAACAAAAACCTTTTACTACTTGAATTAGATCATATAAAGGCATATATAAATTTGTTAACAATTATTTTTTATCAGTAATAATATGTTTGAATATACATTATACAGTTTCATGAAGTAATTTTTCATCTTCAGAACTTTATTCGACAACAATTATTTTTCACACACAATTTAATTTCTAATGCTTTTTTCTATGATTTAAATCATATAAAGGCATAATTGAATTTAATAACAATTGATTTTCCCACATGGAATTATATGTTCTAATATATACAATTCCACGCATAAATTACTAAACTATGATTTGACATTAATTATATAGAAATAGCTTTTCTACGGAAGTCACGTTTGGATAATATAAATATAATATTTTCCATCCCGTTAGAGAATATTTATAATTAAAAATTGATTCTTTAAATTCTAATAATAAGAATAATAATAATATATCTTTAAATTCTAAATTAAAAAAATCTTCTCAAATTTAAAAATTAAAAAGAAGAAAGACACTTTAAATTCCATAAATAAAAAAAACCTCTTTTTATATTCCAAAAAATAAAATAAAATACCTACATATTTTCAATAAAAAAATAGGATCTCTACATACATACCTATATATGTTAATTTGTAGAGTCTGATTTTATCAATCAATCTAAGAAGTACTGTAAACTTACCCCCTATCCTTCGTGCTATTCGAGTTCACTAGTGAGCTTGTTGGGAGGTTACAGGGAGGCAACACACCCCTCTTCAGGAGATTGGGGGTTTTGGGGCAATGCCCCCAAAGAAAATTTTTTTGGGTGTGTAGCACCTCGAAGTTAGAGAAGCAACATCTGAGTAAAGATCTTGACTTGACAGAGGAGGTAGTACCTCAACGCCAGAAAAATAGCACTACGGCACTATTTTTGCACCAGGGAGATCGAGAGGATATCACCTCAACACTCCAAGAGGTAGCACTAATATCAGGACACTAAAGCAGAAAGATAGAGAGGCTAATGCCTCGATGTTGCAAAGCAGGGCCGCAATGTTCAAACTCATGCAAAAAAGCCTAGAGGGTTGCAGCGCTAATGCCTAGGCACTAGAGTCGTGACATCGCGACGCTACAAGTCAAGAGATTTCATATTTAAGCAATTATTTCTACAATTTTTTGAATGTTTTGTCAAATTCTCTTGTGTGAGAGAGTGAAATCAATGCTCTAAAATGACTAAAGTGTAGAGAGAATCCAGACAAATATAATTTATACTAATCTCCTCAATTTTTCTTTCATAGTGGATTTCTTGGTGATGTGGCTCAGTGGTTTTTTCCTGTTCTAAGGTTTTCCACGTTAAATATGATGTCTTTAATGTGATTGCTTTTACTTTGATTTCATTTGCTCTGTATATGCTTTGAAACACTAGAATTGATTTTCTGCACATATTTTATGTATGTGTGTGTTGATGAAATAAATTTTGACGTTCAAAAATAAGAGAACAATGATATAGCACATTAAAATAAAATTTATCATATCAAATACAAGAATGTCTTGACAAGATGAATTTTTCAACACCAAGAATTGGTCGATCTAATTCCAAATAATCTCAAATCAAGTTTTAGAAGTATATTTGAGAAAACTTCAAAATATTAGTGAAATAGTCAAATAATCACCATATCTAATTTGTTTATTATCGAATCGAAAGGCCCGCTGGGAGGAATTTAACAATCCCAAGATCAAAAAGTGAAAGACATCTAAATTCTCAATAAATAATTTACAATCAAATGAATCAATATTGACTGTCTGATGGAGTATCTTGAAATTTTAGCTAAAGTAACCAAAATATTTCTCCCAAAATTTTATAAATAGGACTCTATTCTCACCTTGAAGGAGAGAGTAAAAAGATGCTTATAAGAGAGGTGAAGAGCTAAATTTGAAAGCTTGAAACGATCCACCATCAACAGTCATCATCCAACTCTGACAGCTATCACCAACTACTACCAGTGGCCATTACAGCCTTACTAACACAGTATTAATGTTGTAACCTTATTTAAAGATTATTAATGCCTAATTTTATGCACAACTTTGTAATCTCGTCTCTTTTATTCTAGGAGAATAGTTGCAATTTGAACTTCAAAACACTTAATGATTATCTGTACTAGGTTAGTTTATGTGGTTTGTTTTTTTCCTAGAATTTTTCACATTAAAATTTTAGTTTTTCTCATACTCTCTCTAATTATTTATTTGTGGATTAGATTTTCTTACTAAGCTAAGATTTAAAGATTTTCACTTTACCGTTATTAATTTTCTCGCACATAACAAATATTATCATTAAAATTTTGTAAAATAATTTTAAAAAATGGCATGCAACTTGCATACATACCAAATTCTAATTAAATTAGATGATAGAAAATTTAGGATATGGGAGAACTTCGGATCAATAAGGTGAAATACATTAAGGAAATTTCATTTTAGAATGGATTTTTAGGGATGAAGGTGACAAGAGAGGAAAATTTCAAGCAACAAGATTAAATTTATAATCCTCATAAGTTTGCTGATGTTGAATATTGCATATATGAATTAACGTTGGATTATTTTTTGAAGAAGATCGAATGTTTTTCAGTTACCTTGAGCTATTGATTGTCTGAAAGAAGAATATATAAAAAATACATGTAAAAAAAAATACAATATATTTGGATTACTTTAGATTGTTTGGTTAAAAACTATATATAGTTCATTTTTTTTTGATAAAATAAATATAATAAAGTTTTTGAGGCGTGTGCGGTGGATCGATCAATCGGTAGCGGTGGCGGGTGCGATGGGGGCGGCACCGGTGGCGGCAGGCGACCCGGCTGAAATGGCGGAGGAGGAGAACCGAGGCGTGAGGCGATGGCGACGTCAGCAAACACTTTACTGCTGTATTTGGAATTCCAAATCGAATTCCAAATATCTAATCATTCTAATGTATTTCAAATCGTTGAAATTTTTCTTTCCAAAACACCAAACTTAAAGTTAAATTCTCATTTAGTTTACTTATCACTCTGACCAATAGCCTAAGTCAATTAATATTATTATTATAGGATTTAGGATGCTAAAAGAGCAACAAGAGATAATTTAAAGCTTAGAAACTCAAGAGAAAAATAAATAATCATAATAATTAAATAATGGAGCTTACAGGAGAATTAAATAATTCAAATTTAATAAACGAGAAACGATATGAGAAACCGAAGAGAAACATTTAATGTTAATTTGTGAATAATATATATATATATATATATATATATATATATATATATATATATATATATATATATATATATATATATATATATATATATATATATATATATATATATATATATATATATATATATATATATATGGGGATTTACATACATACCACACAATTCTTATGTATTTACATATCTAACACCTAAAGTTAGATATTTACTTATCTAACATTTTCTGCTTAAAAGGTACATTTAAAAGTGAATAAAGTGATATTTTGATGTGATATTATTTTATTAGAGAGAATAAAATGATATTTCTCAAAATATATTACATCTATAACTTCTTTTTTTGAGTTTTTATATTTTGAAATCATTATAGAATCAATTATACACAATTAAATATATCTTTTCAATATATATAGAGACAATTGTCATTGAAGAATCTCTCATTCTTTTGTAAATGATTCTTTACAATATTGATTGTGAAAAAATATTTGTTTAACAATTGTTATAGCGATTGGAAATACCAAAACAACTTTATTAACATATATAGATAAACATCATTTATCTTTATCTCTACTAACTTTTATACAATTCTTCAATAATTTTCAACTTGTATCATCAATTTCAATCAATAATATAATTATCAAGTTGATCATCTAAAATAATAAAGTCAACTTTAGAAATCCACATAATAGAATTTTATCAAACATTTTTTTTCTTATCAAAGCTAAAAAAAAGAATAACATGTCACATAAAATTAACTCAATATTGAGATCATTAAATCTTTATTAAATGCTTGAATTTTCATATCAATCACAAAATATAATATCTTAACTTAATAAGTATAAATTTATGATTCCTTGCGAAATCATCTTGACCTCCCACATAATAAAGTCTCACTCATATTAGCACAATAATATTAGTTTTCTCAGAATGTATGAATGTTTTCAAGTAAAATATTCAATCCATTATCTCTCATATTTTGTAGATTGTAACTATGCAAGATTCTTTCAAATCATGGCAAGCTCATCCACTCTCCTTCAATTCTTAATATTTTGTCTCCTTTGATTTTTGCTCGTTCTCATGCTTCTTGACCTCTTATTTTACCTAAATTTAATAGAATATTTACATGTTATCAAAAAGTCATGAAGCTGATAAAATACTTAAGTTTATAAATTATTAGATTCCATAATGATGGCCACCATAAGACCCTACTCCTTAAGAAAGGGTCATAAAATACTATAAACTAAGGTAACATTTTTATGAATTATATCAAGTGGATGTGAGTGGATGTGAGGAATATATAGCCTTCACAAATATAGTGTGCAAATTAGAAATATATTCAATATTTTTTATATTAAATAATTTAAAGTCCTGCTCGAGTTTTAATATGTTAGCATATAGAACCTCATTGGTTCTCTTATAAGTGCTTATAAATTTTTTTATATTTCTATTATAATTTTATATGTAGAAATTCTCATGTAATCATCAAATTTTAGAAGACTATAAAAGTCACTTATGCCTTAGAAGTTAAATATATATAGAGATTAATCTTACATAGAGTCCATTTAGAAAAATTTTTGATCCTAACATCATCGACTAATTTATAAGGGGGTTTAGAATCTATTATGAGCATATTATATAATCAACAACATTGTCTTATTAGAAATTTACTCATTTTATAATTTCAATAATCAAATGAAACATTATTTAGGAAAATGGTTTTATGGATGAAGTGCTCTTTGATAGTGTTTAATAAAAATTATGTGTCATATGGATCTAATGTTAGTAATTAAGCAAAATAATGAGCTAAGACACTAATATCAATTGAAAAATAAAAGAAAAAAAGACGAGGATTGGCCTAATTAGTATTTTTAAGATTTTCAAAATAATAATGAACATAATACAAAAATGTATAAATATATCTAATCACAAGTAACTTAAAATATAAGAAATATAGAGAGTAGATAATGCAATAAAAATATTACAAAATAAATGAAGCAAGTTGGGAGGAAAGTCGAGGCAATTTTAGAATTTAGACAAGCTTCGCTGGTTAAATTCAAACTTACTAAAGGCTAAATTTTAAATTAGGTCTAATTATAAACTTAATTAACAAATTAGGTACGACAAAAAAATTAGCAAAATAGTGGTAGCCCGCAGCCAATCAATGCCGTGTTAAATGGGCGGCATAAAAAAAAAAAAATGGCGGTACATTATTTTGCCCATATACATTCATTGATTGTCGAATCGAGCATGGGTTGATTCGTTGGAATTAAAGCAGCGTCGACTTTTATGTTGACCAAAAATTACGATTGTTGCCCAATACTCAGTAGTTTTTACAAATATGCAAAGACTACGTTGCCGACTTGAAATATTAGAGCCTCTGTACTTTGCACTCATCCGGACTGTCGAATAGAGTGATTATTATTGTTCAATCGTGAAATTCCTCGACTTTTATGTTTACCAAAATTATAATGTGACTGATGCATCTTTTTTTAATCTGGAAAACTACGGTGTGTGAACACAACCTCTTATTTTGCACATCTCGTCGAACCGCCATAATCGTGGAGATTTCATTATAATTCCAACATAAAAGTCGTAAAGTTTTGTTATGATTCCAACGATATCAAGCGCTTAATTCGACATCGGATGAGTAATAGTGGCAAAATAAGAGGCGATCAAATTTAAGTAGTAGTTTTTTATTTAAAAAAATGTATATATGGCCGGTGTAAATTTTTTGGTTATGAAAGTCATGAAATTTCATTTAACTATATAAAACTCACTCAATTTTGACACCGGATAAATTGAGGCGGATTTGCTCCAATATTTCAAGTCGTCAGTAGTCTTTGCGTATTTGTGAATTGCATCTGGGACCATAATGCAATTTTTTACATGAAAATCGTTGAGTTTTGTTATGATTCCAACAATCTCCAAAATCGATTACGGATGAGTCAGATATGAGAAAAATATTGTAGTTGCCACAAGTTTTTTTTTAAAAAAATTAAGGCGATATCGTCATCCGTTGATTGGCGTGATGTGACATATCGATCGTCGAATTAAATAGCAAGCATTTTATCGTGCCTAATTTACTAATTAAATTTATAATTATATCTAATTTAAAATTTTGACCTTTACTAAATCCACTAGCTACAGCTTTGTATAGTCCGCTACATTCGGTTTTTGCATGGTTAAATGTTAAATCCGATTTTACTAAAACCTGATATGGGATTTAGACAAGCCGAAGTGCGCAAAGCAGATGGGAGCTGCGAGGAAAGACAAGAAAAGACGTAGGTTACCTTCGCGGCTTCGTGAAGCGCTAAACTACGAGAGCTTTTTTATAAATTATAGAATAGTTTTTTAGCTGTTTTATTTTTTAAAAAAATAATCAGAAAATAAAATAGTTTTATTTGACTATTAATTTTTTTGATTATTTTTAAAAAAAATCATATTAAAAAAACTATTTTGAGAATTAAAATTATTAGAATGTAATAATTATCAAAATTATTTTTTAAATTTTTTTAAAAAAATATTTATGATATACACAATAATTTTTTAAAAAAATTATTTTTTCTATAATAAATTTATAATTATTTTTAAAAAAAATTACATCTGCCTCAAATAAATTATAAGGCAAATTTTTGAATGCCTAAATTTGAATACCAAAGCCGAATAATTTTAATACGGTGGGTTTGTTTGAGGCACAGTCGACCGCCCTAAGATTTAATACATTTGACCAATTAAATAAGGAAGCTTATGGGATTCTAGATATCCAGCGAGCAACTAAATTGAAATATTTAAATCAAATAATCAGGTAATTAAATAATCGAGCAATTAAATATCAAAATTATTATAAAACTGCTTGGTTAGCTGAAAAAAGAACACAGTATAAAAAAAAATATAATATAAAAGAATATTATATGATTAATTTATAAT
Organism: Cymbidium sinense; assembly: GCA_021442155.1. NCBI lineage: Eukaryota > Viridiplantae > Streptophyta > Magnoliopsida > Asparagales > Orchidaceae > Cymbidium > Cymbidium sinense. The sequence goes on along the minus strand of CM038225.1, from coordinate 80,236,905 downwards.
TATTTAATTGAAATTTTATAAATTCATCACTTTGATTTTTTTTATTTGGTAAAGAAATGTAATGTAAAGTATTTTGAAGGTTTTTCGTACGGCTAAGGCACACGACGAAAGCTAGCCAAGAACGACGCCAGATCACTTTACATTAATCTACATTTAAAATTTCCAAATCGATAAATTTCAAATACACCAAAAAAATGATATATATAATATATTTGAAATGCATTATATTACTTTAAATTTACTTTACTTTCAATATCAAAAAAAAAAAAGTTAAAATTTCTGTATTTATTTTACGATATATTTTAAATTCTTTCAATCAAACACCTCTTATATCTATTTATATATATATATATATATAGCTAATAATCTTTTTGATGATGTGCGGTTAAGATTAAATATAAAGTATAATAGTAAAAAATTAATTTACTAATAAAATATAAATTGAAAGATTAGGATTCTTCTGAATGCGCAAGTGGCCTCCCACTATGCTTCACTTTCAACGCTTCTTTAGCTGTATCCTTCCTGTAACTCATTCAACCACTCCTGAAAATTACGGTCCCACCACACGTGGGCCAACTATTTTTGTTTTTAATATTTTAATGCAATTTACTATAAATTAATTAAATTAAGGGCCTAAGAAATGTCATTTTATATTTAATCGCTTATGGTCACAATTCCATACCAGAGGAACGCCGTCCCCTTATCATAATGGAGCATCTGGTCTTTGGTCTGCAAGATCAGACGGTCAGGATCGCTTGATCAGGTGGATCAAGAATGTGACAGCCAAGCTGTCGTTATTAACTAGTTATAAGCCCTGAAAGCGACTTGGAAACTACCAATAATGGAGGTGGGTTCCACATGTGCCTCACCGACACGATTATTAGTGCCTAACCCGATTTAGTTAGTCTTTTAAAAAATTTCGTAGAAAAAATATCTTGACGTAAGGAAACTTGACTTGCTTGATTAATTACCATCTACCCAATTATCGCAATTACAGAATATATATAATTATCATGTGAGTTGGATGGTTATAATTACCTTAATTTTGTTTTGTAATTTATTTTTAGTGATTGCAATCAAATTCATTAAAATTACTAATATATATATATGCACTAAATATAAAAATGCAATTAAATAATTAACAGGTTATCATGCTGACATATTAAAGCAACATTGACATGAGGAGAAACTAATGGTACGCTTTAGAAAATATGTAAAGAGAAAATTAAATTTATTATATTCGGAACTCATGTCAAATGATTGAGATTTAATGAGCGTCTGAATTCGTAGAAAAAATTTTGACTTCCACACTTATAAAAATGGTGTATGAGAGAGATTATTTTCATTTAAAGATAGGATCAAGAAAGATAAGAACCGTCATTTTAGAATAGGGATCGTATCTTATTTTATCTTGATTACATTTCATTTTATTTATTTCATCATTAAAATAAAATAAAATATATGATCTCTACTGATAATTCATATAAAATTAATAAGATCGCCAAAAGTTTAAAAAATTATTAATCTTTGATTATAATTAATAGGCTTAAAAATAAAATAATATCTAATATATAATTAAATTTATATATAGCATCCAAAATTCTCAATAATTTCTCTTGGATATATATTGTTTGATAATTATTATTAAATACTTTAAGAATCAATATTTGTTATTTTAAGAGGAATATTTAGGAATCACGGTTCATTAATAATATTGACTTATAATCAAAGTAATCTTTGTTATAATTTTTCTATAACAAGATCTATTAGCGATCACTAAATCAATATGATTAACGACATAGATTAAGTATAGATGTGTAGTATAGAAATTTCATATAATGTGATCATATATCATGTCTATTTCTAACTAGTGTTATATTATAATTCAAAGAGTTAGAAATATAGTTTCATCTATTCATACTGAACTGTAATTGAAACTACATTATTTTATTTCATAATTTTCAACTATAAAATAATAACAATGCTTTATTAAAGTGCCTCAAATTGAATTATTTTCGTAACATAGGAATGCATTAGAAATAGTTACATTATTTTCAATTTATCATGATATGATTTACTTAATGAATTTGAGTGATCAAACACACTTATTGTAGGTTTCTCATAACAAAATCCCAATCTATATTTTTCAAATTTATAAAATATTTGATCTTTTGAACGTGACATGCACAAATATATTGATCAGATAGTTCAAAAATATATATATATAATAGATGATTAAATTATAAATATATATAAATTAAATAATTGACTTGTAAAAACTCCTAAATTTAAGTTGAAAAAAAGAGAATATTTAACTCTCAAGCCAAATGGCTTAGATTTGTCTTGATTTATTTTGATACTTAAAAGTATTATATCAAAATATATTTAATAATTATTTTAAATTTATGATAAAATTGTTAAGGTGGAGATGAAAAAGTTATTAAAATGTAAAGGATAAAGTTAAATTGCGAATTAGTAATAGCATCACTTCACGAATCACAAATACAAATAAGCCAGCCATCGTCGGCACATGATAAAGGAGGCTGGGGTCTTTCCTCACTCTCTTCCTTCTTCAGCCACCATTGCTGGGCTGTTGAAGATCTGAAAGTTTTCAGTTGAAAAGATTGCAATGGAGTTGGGGATCAGTTTTTTATCCCTCAATAGTCGCAGATCCATCTCAAAGCTCGCGCATTTCGCCAGTTTTCATTTGTTCTTCCTTCTCTTCTTCAGTTTGAAGTCTATTGGTGTGTACATAACTTTTCTACTTCTTCTCAACCTCTATTTCCCTATCTGATCCTTGTAAAATTTACCGTTGCGGTTTTAAGGTTTCATTGATGTTGCAATATTTGCCTAGTTTCTGGATTCTACATTTGTTTATTTGGCCTCTCATATTTAAAATTTGGTGTTTTTTTTTCTTTAAATTACGTTTAGCTCAGCATGTTTTGGTCATCTGATTTTCAGTGTTCTTTCATGTCCAACTCTTTCCATTGCAATTTATTAGTTCCCTTTGATTGTAAAATGATTGCTTTGTTCTTGTTGAATAACTAGCGTTTAAGTTATTTAATATCCGTTGATTGGGAAAGGAAAACCATTCCAATTTCTTTGGACCTGGCCTTCATCCTTTCGAATGGCATATTTTCAGTGCCTTGGGAATCAATTTCTCATCATCCGAACAAGTTCTGATAGGAACGTTTGCAATTTATTTCATTCTCTTATCCACTGTGCCTATTACATCAATTTCAAGGTAGCTGAACGACATATGAAATACGCTTTACTTTTGTTTCCAATAATTGATATTTGCTCCATGAAGCATTCCATATAAACATAGGTCATCGAAGTTAGTGGGGAACGATGAACTGTCACAGTTTCTGCATGAATTTTACTCATGGCCGATATTTAGGGGGAAATTCCTGTGTCCATCTGAATATTGTTGTTTTCATGATATGAATGATTGTCAGTTCACAAGACTTCGTTTATAAGAGGGGCTTCGGGACAATAATACAGGCTCTGATAGCAAAATCTGTTCAATTTTAGCTTTAAGGGACTGTTTGATAGCAAAGATTAGGCAGGATTTAACTAAGGCTGGCTTAAATCTTTTCAAAATCAATTTTTTGGCATCTTTAAATCCTAAAATATATATAATTCTAGTTTACCTCTAAATTTAGGATTTTTTTTAAAATCCTATGTGGAGCCGGATTTCACTTGATCTCAGGAAAGTGAGGGATCTGTAATGCCGCCCTGACCACTTTATACGCAACCAGAAGCAGCATTTCGTCAGCGCGCTTCATGATTCTGGTCAGCTTAACCAGAAAAAGTTTATGCCTTTCCGCTTCCATTGCCTCCGCCATTGTATTTGGCAAAAACTGCTAACCTTCAGGGAGGAGAGGAGGAGATCAGAGTTCTTCTGTTTTGTGTTCTAATTAGAGCAGGGATCTGTGATGCGTTCCTGGATTGATGAAGAAAAAAGGGGATGAGGAAGAAGCCATTGTGACTTTTAACATGCTATAATGACAAAAAATTATATAACTGTGGACAATTTATTTAAATGCATAGTCAAACTATGCTTATAAGTATCTCATGATGTGTTCTTGTTGTTTAAATATCATATTCTGTTAAATACTAATCGTTCAAAAAAATAGCCAAACAATTCATCAAAATTTATCCAGACTTAGAACCTACTATGCCCAACCATTCTCAAGATTTAATACACCCAGAATTTACCAACTCCTTGTTCTAAATCTTTCTTGTAGCCAAACAGCCATTAATAGTTTGCACTTCAGGCTTTAAACAGTGCCTTGAATTGTAGTTAATGAGATTTGTTACATTTGAGATTATAACAGCTATTCCCTTTTTCATTGCTTGAATAAATTTCAGGATCAATTTACAAATTTGACAAAAAAAAAATTTTACTACTTGCAGAAGCTTTTGATGCTCTTGACCCAAATGGTAACATAACCATCAAATGGGATATAATGCAATGGACTCCAGATGGCTATGTTGTAAGCACAAAACCTTATTCCTTATGAATTTAATTCTTTATGTAATCGATAGATCTTAGCTCTCTCGATGCTATCAGTATAATTTTAAAAGCAGGAAGCTTAAACAAACTTACATGAACTTTTAGGCTGTTGTTACGATAAACAACTACCAGCAATACCGCCACATCCAATCGCCAGGATGGACGTTAGGCTGGACATGGCCTAAGAAGGAGGTTATATGGTCCATGGTTGGTGCACAGACCACAGAACAGGGAGACTGCTCAAAATTTAAGGCAAACATTCCCCACTGCTGCAAGAAAGATCCAACAGTCGTCGATCTCTTGCCTGGAACTCCATATAACATGCAGATTGCTAATTGTTGCAAGGGAGGAGTGATTAGTTCATGGGTTCAGGATCCACCAAACGCCGTTAGTGCATTCCAGGTTAGTGTTGGAGCTGCAGGAACGACCAATAAGACAGTTCGTGTGCCTAAGAATTTCACTCTCAAAGCGCCTGGACCTGGGTATACTTGTGGTGCGGCAAAGATTGTGAAACAAACCCAATTTGTTTCACAAGATGGCAGGAGAACAACCCAAGCACTGAGTAAGTTAAATTCATTGGATGCAGTTAACTCACTAATAATTTGTATATGTAGTTTTGTATTGTGTAATTGTTTGTTTGCTTGTTACATTGATGATTAGAGAACTTGAGGAGCTTTACTTTGAGACGTGCAATCAAAAAAACTCCTTTTTTTACTAATCCCTTCATTGCTTTGTTTGTTTTGAGATGGGAATAAAAAGTTTTTTAATGGTGAATGTTAACGGGTAATTCATAGTTTCATAATATTAATATATGTTTCCTCTTGATGAACCCATAGGAAATACATAGGGAGCCACAAAATTTTTGAAAGGGGAAGATTAAGTCATACTTGGTCAAATGTCATGGAATCCATGTCTTTGGTGTTTGGCTTATTGATTTTCGTTCATTCCACAATCACTTTATTACAATTACAGCCTTATTTTCTTCTCGACTAGTGATGAAAGGATTAATGTTTTATGGCCCAGTACAGGGGTCACACTCTAATATCTTGCCTATTTGTGTAAAGATTTTGTTTTATGGTTGGAACGTAGACCCCTCTCAACAATGAGAATCAGAAAATGCATTTTGTTCATGTGCTTCTGATTCCATCTCTGCTACTCTCATCAGTTTCTTGATAGTTTATAAAAACAAATTTTATTTCATTATAGGAAGCTGAAATGTCTGCTATTTATTGTTTCAGTGACATGGAACGTCACATGTACGTACTCCCAATTCCTTTCTCAGAAGACCCCTTCATGCTGTGTCTCTCTTTCATCCTTCTACAATGACACAATTGTCGACTGCCCAACATGTTCCTGTGGCTGCCAAAACAACATTACTCAACCAGGGAGCTGTGTAGAGTAAGAACTATATATTATGCTCATATCTTAAAATCTTTTACCTCCAAATGCCATTGGAGTGTAGAGAAGAACCAAAATAACACTCTTTTCGTCTCTTTTCGCAGGGAAGATTCGCCCTATCTCGCTTCTGTCGTCAACGGCCCTGGAAAATATAGCCTCGTACCGTTAGTTCAGTGCACATCTCATATGTGCCCTATAAGGGTTCATTGGCATGTTAAGCTCAACTACAAAGAATATTGGCGATCAAAAATCTCAATTACAAACTTCAACTACAGGATGAACTACACACAGTGGAACCTCGTTGTCCAGCATCCTAATTTTGATAATATCACACAGATCTTTAGCTTCGATTATAAGTCCCTTACTCCTTACGGTGGCATAAGTATGTACTGAAACTTGATCACCTGATACAAAGTTTAGTTTGGTTGGGTTCTAACTGTTTTGTTTGCAAATTTGATTTTCTTAGATGATACTGCAATGCTATGGGGGATGAAGTACTACAATGACTTGCTCATGGAAGCTGGTCCTGCTGGAAATGTTCAATCTGAACTGCTTTTTCGCAAGGATGACTCGACCTTCACTTTCCAGAAGGGATGGGCTTTCCCTCGACGAATATACTTCAATGGTGACCTCTGCGTAATGCCGGCTCCAGATGCATATCCATGGCTGCCAAATGCAGGTCCTTTGTCTCTTAGCCCAATGCTTCTTCCATTGCTGTTCTTCTGGACGACTTTAGCATGCTTATTCATTTCTGTGTAGCAGAACCCAATGCTGTGAAAAATTTTCCATCTTTGTCTAGTCTATATTTGGTCTCCAAGCTTGTGAAGTCAGATAAGTTGTAAGCATGTTATACGTTGTATAATACTGATTTAAGTAAAATCAGAGAGTTTGATTATTGCAACAGGCGAATATAATCTGAGAAGTAAATGGAGCTTTATTTCAATTATATCAGCATGATTTTGATGGAAAATGGAGAATAAAATCGTTTATGTCACAACCCGACCCGGGAGCTTGGAATATCAAGGCGGGAGCAGACGGTCGGACGGATAAAAGAAAAACTTACTTAACTTCTTAAATAAAATCTTCGTATATAATTTCTGATCACAAATGATTTATGATTTGTCAGCGTATATATCTTAACAAATTTATATATATCTGATTTAAATATAATTCAATAAAATATAATTATCTATCTCAAGTCTCTACGATAAATATAACCTATACATCGTCGTTTAGTTGGGATGGTTATGTGAAAAAAAATTAAGCAACTAACAATTGAATATAATTGAGGTTGATTATCTTTGTTACATTATAGTAAATAAGAATGTAGAATTAATGTATATGGTTTTTTATCTATATAAAGAATTTAAAAAAAAATATATGGAAGGTTTCGAATAAGCATTTTTATTTTTACGTTTATCATTCATTTTATCAGTCACTTTATCAAAAGAAAATTTTCAATCTCAAGAAGAAAGTAGTCGTTATCATTTCGTTTCATTTTTTTGTCTTGAATATTGTCGTAGGTCTGTGGTGAATTTCCTTTACATCTGGCATTCATACTCTGATTATATGGGTATTAATTCATAATTAATAGTAAATAGTTAACTTTATAAAATGAGGAAGTAATGATATGATCTAGCGTTAGGGTTATTATCCAACATAAAAAAATATATAATTTATGAAGAAACAGAAAATAATCATGTTGTAGTATGGGAAAAGTCATAATCGTATAACGTCGTTTAAATCAGAAATTAAAGATATTTTTATCATAAATGTAAACATAATTAAACTTTAATTTGTGGTTTTCTCTTTAATTTCTTTCTTTTAATTCTTTTTAAAATTCGTAATTAAAAATATTAACATCAAATCTCTTAATTATAAGTGTATATAAACATGTATCTCATAATTCTTTATTTCGTTAGACGTTAAGTTTTTTTAATAATTTCTCATTCTTTATTTAAATGATCGATATTTATCTATAATCTTTAATTTATTAAATTTTTTATCGATTATCAATTTCACTTTATTATTCTTAAATTTAAATAATAATCTACTAATATGCATGTAACATAATCATTTTTATCTATAAATATATTTAAATAATTAAGTTTGATTTGTATATGTAGAATTATCTCCATATATTCATCATTAATCGTATTTTTAGTATATTCATCTAAATTATAAGCGTTTCATTTATATATTTTAATTTAATAATTTAATTATTCTGATCTTTCTATTTATTCAATATATCATGATTTATATACATAACTTTAATATAATTAAAATATATTATATATTGAAATGATTATGTAGGCATTTGTATAGTAAAATGGTCATTTGGATTTGCATTTTTTTTTTGAAATTGAAACTATATACTATAAATATTCCTTTTATAATATAAAATGCATTTCCTTTATTATAAAAAAAAAGGCAAAAGAAAAAAAACTTACCTCTCGCACCCTAAGCTCTCGTCGACTGTCATGTCGCATATTTTCTCCCTCCTCTCATTTGCTTGCAGACTCCGTGACTCATGTCGAGCGGTGGAGCCCTCACTCAGACACGCCTCCTTCTTCCCTCTGACTGGAGAAGACTCGGTTAGCATGCTCTTCCTTCTTCTTCTTGGCGACACGGAAGACTTGGTTAGACGCATAAAGTTTTCCTCCTCTTTCTCCCTCTCGTTTCTCTCTCTCGTTGGGGTTCTGTTTGAAAAACTACCGAACTCCCCCTCCCACTTTTTCACTCACCAGCCGTCGTGCGGTTGGATTTTCATTTTATTTTTGTTTTCTCTTTTCTAACTTTATTACAATCTCTCCTCTATAAAATTTCTTCAAATTAAATGACAATAATAGAAATAAACATATATTTAATTAAACAATTTAGGATAAAGTTCTAGCATTTATTCTTTCCACGTCTTCGATCGATCCATGTTTACGGATAGACAAATGGAATTTCCTTATTCAAGATACTTGCTTGTCATAATCTATAATTCCTCTCCATGAATGTGAGATTAGGTTGAATATCAATAGGATCCGATAATTTTGTTCTTCATTTAATATATTTTATGAGAGAAATATGAAACACATTGTATCCTTGCATGTGAGAAGGTAAAAGTCATAAACCACACAATTCTTTCAAAGATTTTATATGGGCCAATATAACTTTCCAACTTTGTCAAATTATTTTATACCTTTCATGGTTGACTTTAAGAAATATAAATTCTCACTTCAAATTCTTGATGTTTAGCGTCGTAGTATTTCTCTGCTATCTTGGGCGACTTTTAATCTATCAATCTCGATCTTTTTTAGTCTTCATCTACATTTCTTGATGATTCTTCTTTTCCATCCAACAAAATGGTGTTCGCATTTCTTATATCTTCATAGTATCAATCTTTGCTTGAAAGTTATTATTGTAGTAAACTCAATCAAAGACAAATAAATTTCCAATTTCCCAAAATCGAGGATATAAAGTCTAATCTTGAGTGTTTGAATTATTCTTTCGGCCCGGTTTGAGGATGGAATCGATCTTGAAAGTAAAAACTTACTAAAAGCTTGAATTTTTCATCACTAGATGTAAATCAATCATCCGTCGGACACTATAGATTTTGGCACCTGTAACTTCACGATTTCATCAACATACTTCCTTTGCTTTTCAAGCGAGTTGTTTGATAGGTATAAAGTGCGATTTAGTCAACCTATCAATAATGACCCAAATAGCATCAGACCTCTTACAGTATTGGCAAAGTAAAATTTAACCACGATGTTGCCAATCGACAGATTGACATTTATAGATAAATTCATTTGCACTTTCTCTTGCCAAATATTTTTAAGATCTTGATATATTTTTTCTTATGAATTGTATAATTAGAATGATGTCTTCATGTAAGATGTCTTTCCTTAAATCTCCGATATCTGGAATGCAAACCTGTGATATTTGATGTCCTCTTCGATTTCAAAATCTTTTGTATGACTAGTTTTACTAAATCTAAAATTTTCAAAGTCGTCATCTTGAGGTAAAACACGTATTCTATCTTTCAAATTTGATTGTATAGCATTTGATTTAACAATAAAATATGATCATATAGATTTAATAATTAAAATTTCTAATTTTTTAAATCTTTAATCAACTTTCGTTGAGAGATCATAAAACTTAGATACTACTTGATCCAGTATATTTACCTTCCTGGATGATATTGAATATCCAAATTGTAATCTTTAATGAGTTTCATCTCCTTTGCTTAAATTTAGCTCATTTTGAGTAAAGATATATTTGATGATCGATTGAAAACTTCACACCTTATATAAATAATGCTCTAAATTTTTAAAGCAAATACCACTTAGCTCTAGATCATGGGTTGGATAATTCTTTTCATGATTTTTCAATTGCGGAAGCATGAATCATTCTTCCATTCGCATAAGTACGCATCAAGCATCTTAATGATCATCACTATAAATTTGAAATCCTTCCACGATGGAATAGTTATCTGCGGTCGTTAAACAATTCTTCAATTTTTTAAAAAATCTCTTTCTTGATTGATCATTCAAACTTGACTTTCAGTTAGCCGATAGTGGCATGACAATCTGTGAAAACCCTTGAATATCTTGTAATATCACCAACCGAAACTTACGACTTCGGTGGTTGGTACATTCGGTATTCTTTCGACTTTCTTCGATCCACTGAAACACCTTCACTATTAATCATGTGCCCCAAGAATATGATGTTATTTAACCAAAATTCACACTTTGAAAATTTTGCACAATTCATTTCCCGAGCTTGTAAAATAATGTGAAGATGGTTTTCATGAGTTGTTTCATCTGGAATAAATTAGAATATCATATGAATATCACAAATGAATCTAAAAGGTTTAAAGATTATTCTATTCATGAGATCATATAATTTGAAGCATTTGTTAAGCCAAAAGCATCACCACAAACTCATAATATCATATCTTGTATTAATGCGATCTTGGTATATCTTCTTCTTTGATTCTCGATTGATGATAACCGATCTTAAATCAATCTTTGAAAATAAAACTCAGTTGGTCAAAAGATAATCAATTCTTGGCAAGGATATTTATTCTTCAATGTAAGTTTGTTAAGCTCATAATCATGCATAGCCTTAAGCTTACATCTTCTTCCCAAATATCTGAGGAGCTCCCAGAGATGTGTTGGGCGATAAATCCCTTCTCAATAATTCTTGTAGGCGATTCTTCAACTCTTGTAATTCTTTGATCGTCATTTTATATGGTATTTTTCTCTGATTTTTGCACTTGAATTAAATCAATAGAAATCTATTCTCATTTGGAGGTAAACACGGTAAATCATCCGGAAAAAATTTCGATACTCCTTTACTCTTGGTATATATCCAATTTCTTTTACCTCTTTAGTAATATCGATTAACTTGAGTAAGAAAGCTTCACTTTCTTGCATCTTTTGAACTTTCAGCAGGACATCATATAATACTCCTTTATGCCCCATAAATTTGAATTCTTCTTCTCAGAATATTGAATTTGACTATCTTTTTACAATCATAGTAGCATAATGTTTAGAATGTATCATTCCAATCATTCTATATTAATGATCTTATTAAATCGCATCAACTTCTTTCAGATATTTAGGTTCACGCAAATATTTAGCATTCATTTGAGACCATTTGGCATTCTTCTTGAAAGTACAACAAACATGTTCATAACTTCAATCCCAAAATTCTCACACATTTCTCGGATATAAATGAATGTGATGCTCTAGTATCAAATAAAACTCAGCGATTTCTTTATAAAGATGATACCTATAAATAGGTAGACATATAAAACAAATATATCTAGCACAATATAAAATTGTAACAATGTTAATTTAAATAAAGACATACCTGTAATAACATCAGACGAGTCTTTTTCTTCTTGCTGCGTGAGTGCATAAACTCAAGACTGTGTGTTATGTCGGTTCTAAGTTTGAGATGGAACTGATGCAGTCGATTCAGTCACCCTTTGTCTACCAATAGTCTTCTGGGGAGGTTAAATACTTGTCCTAGTATCCATTGAAGATTTCTGACTCAAGTTAGGGCAAGATTTTGCCATATGTCCTAACTGATGGCACCAATAGCAAGTATTTGTGCCTGAGAGGCACTCTCCTTTATGTGCTCTTTATTTTTGGGCATGTTATCTCCGCTATTCTTTGGCATTGGTATCGACTTAGGCTTCTTAGTTTGATTTTTCAATTTGAACATTACGGATTTTGGCTATCATCATTCCTCTATTACGAATATCTCTCATCCTCGGTAGCTTGCAAATCAATTTTATCCTTCTAGCCTCACCCGAGTATAGCATCGTCATCAAGGAGGAATCAGGGGACTACATCCTTTAGTCAGATAGAAACTTATGGTATTTTCTTACATTTGGTCTCAATTGAGGTGCATACCAGAAAGTATTGTAAACTCGACTTCATCTTGCATTATAGAAGCGATCTCTCTGTACTTGTCGATGAACTTGTCGCATTTGTCTCATGCGAGAGAGGTACAAACCAATCTCTAAAAGTCTTCACAAAGTCCCAAGATTACAATGCCTTCCTTCAAACTTCTCTTTGAATCCCATGCACCATATCTCGACTCAGCCCTCAAAAGTAAAGAAGTCAAAACAACTCTTCTTTAAGGGCATGCCATCTTTCTAAAGTTTTCTCATCCACATCCGGTTTTCGATTCTATATGGTCCTCGTCGAGAAAAGAGGTGGCCTCATATCCTGAAATAATTTCAGGTATTTGTCAATAGGAATCCCACCACTTCCACTAATTTGTGTATGTTGCTTTCTTATCATTTATGTAAATGCATCTATGGCTAGTGAAGGCAGTTGCACCAAATTCTGGTGCTCAGCGATTTGTGCTTCTCTATTTTCCCCCATAACAACTTCCTAAATTAATTCCATAGGCCTGAGAAGTACAAATTACTTATAATCATTACGCATCAATCAATATAATCATATGTAAATCTCTTCATAAAATTTATCTTCTTCCTAATGGCTCTTTGATTATGATCATATTTATGTCCCTAAATATAAAATCTAGCTCTGATATCACTCTTGTCACGATACGACCCGAGAACTTGGAATACCAAGGCAGGAATAGACGGTCGGACGGATAAAAAAAAATTTACATAACACTTCCAAACTTAAATAAAATCTCCGTCATAGAGCAATCCACAAATGATTTAACAATTTGTCCTATATATCTTAAGTTTATATGACACTGATTTAAACATAATTTAACATAACTAGCAGAATTACCTATCTCAAGTCTCTACGTAATAAACATGCTTATAACTACATCGGTCATTTAGTTAGAATGGTTACGCGAAAAAATTAACAATTATAATTGAATATATAATTGGTGATTATGTTGCACTATAATATAAACAAGAATGTTGACTAGTATGCGTATGGTTTTTTATTGTCACATGTACATAAAAAAATTTCTCAAACAATCAAACATATGAGAGGTAAGTCATAAACATTTATGTGACTTTTACATTTATCGTATTTTAGAGTCATTGTAAACCTTTACCAAAGAAAACTAAATACTCATCCAAAAGACAAGTAGTTACCATTCATTTATTCGATTTTTCGCATGCATTCTCCCCGATTATCGTAAGGGGTGAACTCCACTTTAACATCTGGCGTTAAGCATACAATTATCGGTATCGTATTAATTCATGCGATAAAAATTAGTTAACTTTATAAAATGAGGATGTGAATATGATCTAGCGTTGAGTTATTATCCAACGTAAAAAAGCGAAACTACATCACAATTTATAAAAGCAGGAAACTACATCACAATTTTGAAAGCGAAATAATCACAACTGCGATTAGAAAATGTCATAATCGATAAATATCGTTTATCACAAAATTAAAGATATTTTACCATGTAATAACATAATTACTTTTAATTTGCGGTTTCGAATCTCCTTTGTTTAAATGTTTAATTGAAATTCTTATAATTAAAAATAATAACTTCAATATCTATCATAAGTGTATCTGATCTTGAAATATAACTATCTCATAATTACTAGTTCTAGAGGCATTAAGTTTTTACATAATTTCTCATTCTTATTTAAATGATCGATATTTATCTATAATACTTTAATTTATTAAATTCTTTATCAATTATCAATTTCACTTTAATCATTACTAAATTTAAATTATAATTTTACTATTATGTATGTAACATAATCATTTTCACTCTATAAATATATTTAAATAATTAAGTTTGGTTTGTATAAGCAAAAATAGAATTATGCTCTCCATCTATTCATACCATTAATCATATTTTTAGTACATTCATCTAAATTATAAGCATTTCATTTATAAGTTTTAATTTAATAACTTAATTATTCTCACAAATTTTTTAACATATTTATTCAACATATCTATGATTTACATACATAACCTTTAATATAATTAAAATATATTGTATATTGAAATACTTATGTAGGCATTTGTATAGTAAAATAGTCATTTGGATTTGCACTTCTTTTTGAAATTGAAACCTATATACTATAAATACATTCTCTTTTATAATATAAAATGTATTTCCTTTATTATAAAAAAAAGCCAAAAGAAAAAAAAACTTACCTCTCGGCTTGCCCTAAGCTCCCATCGGCTTCTAATGTGATGCACGCACGCAAGTCTCTCCCTCCTCTCAGTTGCTTGCGCACGGGCTCTCACTCGGCTTGGGCACGAACTCCTCCTTCTTCTTCCCTACTGACTGCGGAAGACTAGAACGCACACTTTCCTTTCTTCTTCCTTCTTCTTCCTCGGTGACACACTCGGTTAGAACGCATAAAGTTTTCCCTATTCTCTTTCTCCCTCTCCCGTTTCCTCTCTCCCTCGTTGGGAGTTCTGTTTCGTTTCTGTTTCGGCAAAATGAAACGGAACTCCCCTCTTCTTCTTTTTTTGACTTTTCCACTCCATGGCCAACCGTCATGCCGGTTGAATTTTTTATTTTATTTTTATTTTCTTCTTTTTTTTTCTAACTTTCGGTTATTCTTTATATGTCTTGAAACATTGAAAGTCGAGATATTCTTTATTCTCGATGGTTGAGTGTGTCTATTAAGTATTTGGTATGTTTCTCTTCACTAACCTGAAAAAAAAAGAAGAAATCTCTTGACTAATTGTGCTTTAAAAAACTAACACATTAGGTATGAGATGGTGATCAATGAAAAGAAAAACTAAGTTGCTCTAATGGAATTTACAGTGCATTGGTATGAATATAATCAATGGCGGAACTAGGAGGTGGCTGGGGTGATTGAGGTGTGGGGGCTAATCGTCACCCTTAAATTTTTACTAAACTCTTAATATTATATAACATATTAATTACTCTCTTAGTTTTTGTCACCTCTAGTTGAGTGAGCAATCGTCATCTCTAGATTTTGTCACTCCTCTCTTTAAATTTTGATTCCACCATTGAATATAATGAACTCATCCTATTCCTTATGATGGATGGAACATAGCGCAAGGGAAAGGGTAAGGGATCAAAGAGAATCATGTTAAGCTTTGGGCCGTTCATTTTTTATTATGGGTCGAAGAAAATAAGCGATCCCTCTACTTATACATCAAAGCCCTAATTAGACTTGCGGTTAAATGAAGTGATATGACTCAAAATCTTCTAAGTGCCAAATTAGAACATACAACCATCATTTACAATGAACTATAGACAAAAGGAAATTACAGAATATAACTCAATTGAATACGACAAGGACTTCGAACTAATCGGTATAGCATTCTAGCAACAACAAATAAGATTGGATGATATGATAAATACTAATGCCCAAATTAAACATCCGAAAGACCAAGAAAGCAATAACAAGAATAACCATTACAACCAACACTCTGATGGCGAATAATAGAGGAGGTCTATTTCAGTTAAAGCCTTGATAATATCAGAGCAACAGGACAAATATAAGCGGAACATTAAATCTCCAACGAGCGAGCGAAACAAAGCAGAACCATAAATATACATGAATACGACAAGAGTAAAACAACTAGAGAAAGCATTCAGTGACTAAAAGTAAAGTCCATAATAGAAATAACGCCCAAAACGGAAGAGGATGCTCGATAGCGAAAACAAGAAGAGTAAGTATAAAACAGTTGCTCATACCTCGCGAATGAGAAGCAAGTTTGATAAGTTGAAAGTTAGGCTTGCATAGATAGCTCAGATCCAAGCTAAAGAAGGTAAAGCAGTATAAATAAGATCGAGAAGCGAATAGAAAAAAAATGAACAATTTATAAAAACTTATCTTCTTCAAGCTTCCTCCTCTTCTTCTCTTCCTCCAGGCTCTCCCTTCTCAGTTATCTCAGGAACGCCATCCTCTCAGATCTAGGTTTCCCTTTTCCCTCACCCTCCTCTCATTTTCTCTCAGGAGCGTCGATGGCTCGAAAGGTCGAAGGAACGAAACAAAAGCCTGATTAAAGATAGCTTCTCCCCGAAGATTCATCCCACGGCCCAGAGAAAGCCACCCAAACCCAAAGCAAAGGCTCGATTCACTCCCAGGAACCTGGCGAGGCAGGATCAAGCCGTCAGATAAAGCAGCGTGTAATCCACTAATTCCATAGGCATCAAGAAGCGATTAAAGACACCATCAAGGCGAGAGAAAGAACACAAACCATCACGGTTCCTTCAGAAACTCAATCAAGTGATTAGATCCAATGGCCAAGCACGCTAATCCAGCGGTTGAAAGCACCCTAACCTCCCCCAATTATCGGTAACTTCGGTCGGTTGGACCACTCGGTGAGTCGACTCGAACCAAACTCAAAACTGCAGGACGGACTCAATTCAAGGAATTGGACCCATCATTGGTGCTCTTGTTGACTACAACACTCGAGAAAATGGCGAGAAAGAAGACACATCAAAATAGAAGAATGTGTGGCTAAACAAAAGCGGAGCAAATGTCCTCAATTTCATGATATTAAATGAAGTTTGAAGACTATCTTTATAGAAGAAAAATTAAAAAAAACTCTCAAGACGACAACAAATCCAATCCCGGTATGTACATCATCATACTGAATGTTATCCTCCAAATAGATCACAAACACAAAACATTAGACTATTAAAGTAGATATGCCAAAGTATAATGGAGACAATCCTAAAGGTTTGTTCAAAAGCAGACCGTACTTTCAATAATTGATTTATCGAAGAAACGAAGTTTATAATTATCTCGGTTTACATGGATGGACACGCACTTATGGTATCAATATATGCACTTAAATAATCGGTTGCATTCATGGACACAATTTAAAACGGGTTATTGAGATTTGGTCCCTCTTTATCTGAGAGATTTGAGAGGAAAAATTAACCAAATTGACAACAATGATTGAGAACTTCTACAATGATTTTGAAGAACTAGTCAATCAAATTTCAGGCATTCCACACGAATTTTACAAAGCATTTTGAATCGAGCTTAAACATGATATCGAGAGAGAAGTAAGAGCATTACCCGGTTCTTTCGAAGCATTTCAATTGGCCAAACTAATAGAAGATAGGCGATGATATTCACATGACCACTACAAGATCGTCAATCTCAGTAAAATAACCTCAATTACAATGACAACTCATCTACTACTCCACAAACACCAATCAACACAACAATCAAAATAAGCTAATAGCAATTCGAGAGGTTGACACCTACAAATGGAAGAAAGAAAGGATTGTGTTTCAATTGTGAGGAAAAATATCACAGAGGACATATATGTCAAGCCAAATTGTTTGCCTTCATGATGAATTGATGAGGACCAAGAGTATCTGACAAGATACTCAACGGAAAGTGGATACAAGAAGAAGTATTAGAAACAAGCTTCAACTATCAACCATTCAATCCAGGCTAAGACAAATGACATAGAGGTTGTATAATTATAAACATTCTAAATAGTTCTAATCACTGACTTAGCTTAGAATTATAATTCAGATATAGCCCAAATCTATAAAATACCATAGGCATAGTGCAAGAAGAAATGCGAATTATAAGTATAAGTTTATGGCACAACTTACCAATCTCAAATAAAGGGCCACAAAGAATTTCCACGAGAATCTGATCAACAATCGCCACATTACAGGGTATCTGAGAGGTAGAAGCGGTACTACAACAAGGGGCAGGAACTACAGGTAGAATAAAGACCCTAGTAGAGCGAAGACCCTATGGCAAGCGAGAGAGTCAGGGAAAGGATTGCTATCAGTCGATCTGGGTAGGAATTGATCATAAAAGGGCAAGTCATAATGGTGACCTTGAGGGCAAGTCGGTGTGGGGAGGAGTAATGATATGACTCAAAATCCTCTAATGTCAAATTAGAACATACATCCATCATTTACAATAGAAATAGTACAAAAGGAAATTATAGAATATAACTCAATTGAATCTGACAAGGACTTAACTAATCCGATATAGCATTTTAGCAACAACAAATAAGCAGTTGGATGATATCAACTACAACAATAATAAGCCTAAATTAAACATCACGAAAGACCATAGAGAGCAATAACAAGAATAGCATTCTGAACCAACACTACGGATGTCAGAATAAGAGGAGGTGCTATTTCTAGATTAAAGCCTTCAATAATATCCAGAGATAGAAACCAGGCAAATATAAATAGCAACATTAAATCTCCAACAAAGCCGGATCATTCTGAAACATAACCATAACTATGAATAACAAGAATTAAAACAACTAAAGCAAAGCATTCCGAAAGTAAAGTCCATAATAGAAATAAGCGCGAAAGAATAAGAAGGAGCTTTCGATAGCAAGAAAACAAGAAGAGTAATGGTAAGATAACATTGCTTTATACCCTGCGAAACGGTGAAACAAGTTTGATATGACGTAG
The DNA here is from genome assembly GCA_021442155.1 of Cymbidium sinense. Taxonomy (NCBI): domain Eukaryota; kingdom Viridiplantae; phylum Streptophyta; class Magnoliopsida; order Asparagales; family Orchidaceae; genus Cymbidium; species Cymbidium sinense. The sequence continues at coordinate 80,218,133 of CM038225.1, read as the reverse complement.
CAGTAATGAGTAGTTAGCATAGATAGCTCAGATCCAAGCTAAAGAAGGTAAAACAGAAAGTATAAATAGAATCAGAAGCCAAACAGAAAAAAAAAATGAACAATTTATAAAAACTTATCTTCTTCAAGCTTCCTCCTCTTCTTCTCTTCCTCCGGCTCCTCCCTTCTCCTGGTTATCTCGCCGGGAACCGCCATCCTCACCGATCAGAAACCCTAAGGTTTCCCTTTTCCTCTGCCCTCAGCTCTCATTTTCTCTCAGGAGCGTCGACGGCTCGAAAGGTCGAAGGAACGAAACAAAAGCCTGATTAAAGATAGCTTCTCCCCAAAGATTCATCCCATGGCCCAGAGAAAGCCATCCAAACCCAAAGCAAAGGCTCAGATTCACTCCCAAGGAACACAAACTGAGGCACGGGATCAAGCCGTCCGATAAGCAACCCGTGTAATCCACTAATTCCCATAGGCATCAAGAACCGCTTGATTAAAGACACCATCCAAGGGCAGAAAAGAACACAAGCCATCCGACGGTTCAAGACTCAGCTCAAGTGAAACTCAATCCAAGTGATTAGATCCGGCCAGCAGCACTAATCCAGCGGTTGAAAGCGCTAACCCTCCCCAATTATCATGCTTCGGTAGGGTTGACCACTTGAGTCGACTCACCAAACTCAAGCCTAACCGGACCAGACTCAATTCAAGGAATTAAGACCCTATCAGAAGCCTTCAAAATGTTATTGAAAATTTAATCCTCAAGTTTTCAAGATAAAATAAAATTGTTAGAGTATGTTTTTGAAGCAGCTGGCATTCATTTAACAAATTACATTCATGACAACAAATAATGCTACTTTCATGATTCTTATCAATGTCTTCATCAAATACAGAACCATAAATAATAAGAAATGCCGGAATTTATTGATGAAAATTAAATTAAGATAGACCCTAAAATCCTTTAATTTACTTTGAGACAATCACACACATGACACATAATTCTTATCTATTTACATATCTAACTCCTAAGCTTTTAAATTTACATAAATAATGCTCAAATATTAAATATTATATCAAAAATAATATTATCAGCAATTTTTTTTAAGACGAGATTCATATTTTTCATATATGTAGAAAATAAGTTTTATTTATAAATATCAAAACTTTAAATGTTAAATAAATAAATGCATAACAATTGTATGCTTATAAATATCCTGACTTTTAAAATGAGTATAATATAAAAATTAATTCATTATTCATATAATATATTTGTAATACTTTGGAGCATTTACATCATAGCACATAATTCTTATTTTACATAATTAACTCCTAAACTTTTATATTTACATAAATAATGCTTAAATATCAAATATTATATCAAAAAATAAAACCATCATAACTTATTTAAAATGAAATTCACCTTTTCATATAGGAAAAATGCTATATTTATAAATATCAAATTTCAAATATTAGAGATATATAAATATATATAAATTATATTCTATGTAAATTTCTCTACTTTTAAAAAGAGTGTAATATAAAAATTAATTAGCCATTCTTTTTGCTGTTAAACTGTTGTAATTTAGAGAGAGAAGCATTAGAGCCTCCATCTAAAGTTCACTTCTAAACTCGTTTAACAGCATTGGAATTCAAGCAACAATGGCGGCCAAACACCACGAAAAGAGACGACCTTGAAGAAGGTAATTAGGCATCAAAGTATACGCTACAGTTCGAGTAAGTATTTTAATAATCAAATAATCAAAAAACACAGGTTATGCATTAATATATGGTAATAAAATATATAACAAATCCAATCCACAGGAGGAACAAAAGTTGCCATCAATCACAAATCTGCAGTAGTTTGAATTTCATGGTTCAGAAACAAAAATATGAGCCATATGGTCATTTTGTTTTTATAGTTTTGAATTGGCTCCTTTTTGCTTTTCAGACGATCTCTTTCTCTGCAATTCCGGACCTGCTTCCACTGATGCCTAATTCTATGTGGACAAGAAGCACATCTCTCGTTGCTGCTGCTGAACAGAACAACACGCCAGGCACTACAACAGAGGCAGATTTTGGATCAAATACAAAAGCCAATCGTATTCTCTTACAATCAAGAAAAATAGCACAAATTTCAACACACGACAAGGAGTTTATATATCAAATGAAGCTGAACACAACATAAGAATATGAAATAAAGCCTATATATTCTATAAAAAATTAACTCTTAGGGAACTTGTTTTTGGTGATTATTAAATATGCTTCGAACGTTGCATTTCAACAACAATCAATCATAGTCATTTTCATCATCATTAGCCTTATTCTCAACTATTCAAGCTCAATCTTCTTGTTAAAAATTGCATAAATTTAATTTATGCTACATTTCCATTATAAGAAAAGTCTCATTGCAAGCCAATCTTTAGGTGAACTCCTTACCCCAAACTAAAAATGGCTACTGATTAAGAGAAAAAAAGCATTTATTTTGTAGGAACACTTGTTAAGATTAATTCAATACATCTACTAAGTTTCAAAAAATCCAATAAAAAAAACGAATTTTTCTGAATTAAAAATAAGATAAAAAGAGGATGTCTTTATGGTGGAAGCAATTAAATGCTGCCTAATGGGTTAATCATGGCCATTTATGAAAATCAAAAGCCTTTAATACTACTCATCAACTAACATCTCTAATTAACAAAGAAAAAAATTAAGATAGGATATCCTAATCAAAATTTAGTCAGGAAGAATATTATAGCTATCAGATTGGGATTGAGATAAGTGAAAAAACATGAATAATCAATCAAATTTTATATTACATTCACTTCAAAATAAATCTGATAACTATAAAGTACATTCTAATTAAATTTGATATCCTGACCCCAATTACCTCCGTTCACAAAACTCATGATTATAAAACATATAAGTATGTAATTTGCACTTGAACTAGAGGTACCCATAAAAGTACAAGACTTCAAGGTTGAAATCCATGATGTTAACCCCATGAGTTTACCTTGTAATTATAATTTTGCTGATCACAATCATATTTGATATGTAGTAATAATTCTACCTAAAATTAGTGCAGGTGAGAGCTAAAGTACTTAAAAAAATCGAAAGCTAATTTAAGAAGTTAAATTACAATTTAAGTAACAAGTGCACTAAAGTGCATTTATAATTCAACTGAAATGATGGCCCCATAAGCTTGGGTGCAAGTAAATGACATTGCAAAATCAAGCATCAAGAAAAAATATATATTTTATTTATTTTTTAGTCAAAATATTATTATTTAAGTGTTAAGAAAGTTAAGATAACTAGCACTCACTCATAAAATTGAAAATTCATATAATAAAAAAATTAGTATTAAAAATTTCATGATTAATTATACCATATGATGTTGGATAGTATAGTATGATCAGGTTAGATTAGACATTCAATTAGTAGATTAATAATGTATTTTGTTTTAATTTAGACGATCTAGGGATCTTTTTGTATGATAGATCAAATAATTTGACATATTCTAAAATTAAAACAAGCATTAATTAAATTAAGTTAATCTACCTACGAATCATTCTATACAACAGAAGTCAACAGTATGATGTATGTCTAAATTTAAATTAATATTCTATGGATCAATCAAGCCATAATTTGATTCAACAAATTTACATATGAATAGTATTGTACGATGCAGATTGTATAGTTTGAACTTTATTTAACTCATAATGGGAATCAAATTGATTTGATTATACGATCTAGATTGTGTAGTACAAATCAACCTGTGTTTTAAAATTTAATTTTCAATCAACTTAGTTATTGATTTTTTTTTATTATGAGCCAAATGTTTTATGGCATGTGATAATTATGGAAGCCCAAAGAGAATAAATAAATATGTAAGTTTGAAAAAAGAATATTAAGATAGTGCATTTTAGCCACACTAAGTCACCTTGTTTTTATTCTTCTAATCCTCGAGAGTGTTTTAAAGGATTCATGTCATGATTATTTTGACAAATTTTATGCTAGTTGTTGACTACCTAACGCAACCCTCCACTTTTCACATCTAGGACTTTAGACTCGGAAAAGGCAGTGTTTGGGAAATGAATACGTTCGGGAAAAGGTTGGAGTAGCTCCAGTGGTAATAAGATTATAGGGAGTCGCCTTAGATGGTTTGGCCACATAAAGCGTCGACCGTGTCACGACCTGGCCCGGTTGCTTGGAATACCAAGACGAGAACGGGCAGTCGGACGGAAAAAAAAAAAAAAAAACCTTCACTTAAACACATCTAATAGAATATAAACTACATAATATTTTTCAAATCATATAAAGAGCATCAAACCATATTTAACAAATTTGTCTACACATATAAATTATCCACCAACTAAAGTCATATAAAACACAATCTAAAATATAAACTAACATAGTACCTATCTTTTGAAGTCCTTTTACGACTGTAAAAATATTCCTCCTTTCTATTCTCCATTTAGTTAGGAAGATTATCTGAAAAAAAATATAAAACAACTTACAACAACAAGAACAAGCCTTAATCCACTAGGTTCTACATGAATCCCGTCTCCATTGTGTCCTATTATGTGTCAAATTCTCATCTAATTCAAGTATACTAAGATCATTTTTTATACATCTTAACCAAGTCTTTTAGGTCCTGCTCTACCTTTCTTAACATAAAGGCAAATCTAATGCATCTACTCTCTGTCGGGTCATTGGACTAGGCGCTTTATGTGGCCAAACCATCTAAGCGACTCTCCCTAATCTTATCTACCACTGGAGCTACTCAACTTTTTCCCAGACATACTCATTTTGCATTCTATCTCTCAGTAAAGCCACTCATCCACTAAGCATCCTCATCTCTGTAACACTTAACTTAGTCTTATGCTTCTCTTTTATTGGCCAACAACTTATAAATGAATAATATTATTAGTGGATAAATTATGTTTTTACTATAATAAAATAAGAAAACAAAACTAATATCTATGATCGATCTACTATAAATATGAACATTATGTAAAAAGTGTTTAAAAAACCCAACATATAAGAGGTAATGAAAATAAATATTTTTTAGAAATTTTATTTCTAATTTATCAATCATTTCAAGAGTGGTTATGCAAACCTTTTTTTAGAAAACCTTTTCTAAAATCCATCCAAAGGACAAGTAACAATTTCCATTTACTTTTCGTCGCATATTCATTCGTAGGTCTGTAAGAGGGTTATCTCCATTTTCAAATTATCATTTATACATAAATTTATGAATCTATCATATTTGCTCAAGATAGAAAATCGGTTAATTATCTGATAACGTAAAGTAACATTATATTCGGTGTTCATTCAATATGGAGAAGATGGAAACATAAATCATAATTTGAAATACGGAGACAATTTAAAATACAGAGATAATTTATAATTATGTACCAATGTATTCCATCACAAAAATAAGTAAACTTTTATCATAAATATAAGACATAATTACTCACTTTAGTGTGAAACTTCTTCTTAAATCTCCTTCCCTTTGAAAAAAAATATTTCTTTAACTAAAGTTCTATGATTAGAAATATTAACTTGATCAATACTCATAACTATCTAAAGTATATTATTGAAACATGTATCTTTCTTATGATAAAATTTATAATTATTTATTTTAGTTCATTAGAGACATTAAATTTTCTAAATCAATTTCTCGTTCTTATTTAGATGATTACTATGTATATCTAAAATATTTTAATTTACTTAATTCCTTTATTTTAATTTCTAAATCAATTTTCTAGCTCTCGTTCGCACGCACACCCAACTTGCCCTAGCACCTTCTTCCTCGATCGCACACCTACGGGAGACTATAGACTAGCGGCATCGACGGTGGCTCGCTGGCGGCATCAACAATGGCTCGCGACAGCTCGGCATTAGCGGCAATGAAGCCGTCTCACTCGATTAGGGCAGGCACACAGGGTAGAGTCTTCCCCTCTCTCTCTCTCTCGTGTTGGAAGCTCATTTGACAGCCGATGACCCCTCCCCTCTCTTTCGATTCATCTACTGCAACCGTCAGCGTAAGTTTGGAATAATAATAATTTTTTATCCCGATGGACACAATGGAGAAGAAGAATTCATGTAGCCAACCCCACCTAGTAGGATGAAAGCTTGTTATTGTTGTTAATCCTCAAGAGTGTGCGTCTACATTATATAAGGCTTTTTTCTCTAGTTTCAAGATCGGGATTGTTGATTTCAAAAGTGTTATTTATAAAATGGATATTAAATAGCAAGTTCTATAAGTGAGTGGTTCTAGACCTTCAAGTTGGACATTGTGACCTAGTAGGTTATGCTAGGTGTGACAAACTTCTTTGAGTAGAAGAGCAGGGCAACCATGAAAAAGGGAGGTTTATCTACCATGCGTTACCAAAGAATAAATACAAAAAATCTCAAAATTAAGACTCGAAGAGAGGATGTAAGCACTAGGGTAGGTGAATTACTATAGCCCAGTTTACCTACTTCTTACATTTCCACACTTTTGACTTACCATCACTTTTATTCTTGCAATCATTAATATTGCTCTATCATTACTAAACATTATGCTATTAATTTGCTTATGACTTTGTTCTGAAATGAAGCAGAGGAAATACCAAATTACTAGATTGCTTATGATATTACTTTAAAAAGAAAAAGAGAATCAAAAGTTTAGGTTAATGATCACATACTTGAATTCATGTCTTCATATCAATTAAATTATGATATAAATAAGAGAGAACAAAATATTTTATTTGTTTGTTGACTGTTACTATCTTGATAGGAAGCAACAAAAATAATTGCTCACTTGTTGATGTAATAATTACTATGAATGAAAGTTTTAAAATTTAAAGAGAATTTTATAAATAAATTAATCCACACCCCTCTCAGTAGTGCCATTACATTCACATGATTTCTTCCATATAACAATAAAATACAAAAATTATATCAAAGGAAATGTTCAGAAAGAAGATGACAATTTTGCTTGAGGCGTTAGAACACATAATATTTGATGTTTTTTGCATCAATTTTGAGAAAGTTCCACTAAAATAAGTCTAACAAGTTTCCATAAGCATATTAAGCCACTTTTTAAGAAAGTGGGATGGGAACCAAAGTGTAATAAGCACATGATTAAAATTGGGTTTGATGATTGATGTGTTACAGAAACATAATTGTTGGTAGGGTATTAGAGAACATCAAGGCCTCATGTCTTTGGAAGATATTTTAAGTTGTGTAGGGTCTAAAGGGAGAAATTGTTAGGAGTGGATAACATCATATATGTACATTCAGATAGCCAATGGGGAAGTAATATATAGCAGTGTGAGACATAAACTACCCTCATAATTAACGACCCATCTAACATCCATTTAAAAAACCTACCCTCTTAATTGTGTACTGCTTCCTCATTCGCTATCTAAACACACGTGTATCACACCTAATAATTTCTCCTAATAATAATATTTAATTTTGAAATGAAACATTCTTACAATTCCTTAAATTTTTTTTAAAAAAATTTAAATAAATTAGTAGTTGTGAAGGTAGTGAATGGCTTGAGAACAAAAAAGCGTGAGCAAGAGAGAGAGAATGTTGAAGGAAGAAAAAAAACTCTATTTAGAGCAATTCATGCACACAAATTGGATCTAGAGAGCACTAAATTGATAACAAATAATTTATTCATTCAATCATCAATCAATAATATTCCAATTACTCATCATGGATCATTATTTATAAAAAGAAATACAAGAATAAGACCAACATTTAAATACAAAACAAGTTCTATCTAGTACAAACATTCAAATTTAAGCATATGCTTATCCAAGAGAAAATAAAATCCAATATAATAATTCAAATTTGAAAAAAAAATATGAGAATCATTCATATTTAAAAATAGTCCTTAAAAAGCATCAAAACTAGCCCAGTTAAACTATGTTATGGTCTGATTTTACTTTTATAACTGGCCTATTACAACTTCGTCTTTTAGGAGCAAGTTTTTGTAATTCTTCTTGATCATTAAGATATATCTTATAAAGGAAATCTGCCTTTGCACCTATACAAAAATCTAAGCTCAGTATTTTTTTTCTAAATATCACTTTGTTTGAAATGATATTTCAATATCCAAGAAAGCATCTGAAAGTGAAATGATGGGATCTGTGGAATCAACAACTGTATTAGAAATCCTTCAAGTAGAAGAATCAACAAACAATTCTCTAGAATCGAATATTCCTCGATAAGATAAATACTTCAATATTAAAAATAACACTAATAAACATATCAAGTAAATATAAAATATAAACAACAACAACAACAAGCCTTTATCCCACTAAGTGGGGTCGGCTACATGAATCCTTCGTCTCCATTGTGTCCTATTACATATCAAATTCTCATTCAATTCAAGTATACTAAGATCATTTTTTATACATCTTAATCATGTCTTTTTAGGTCTACCTCTACCTTTCTTAACATAAAGCAAATCTAATGCATCTACTCTCCTAACCGGGTCATTGGACGGCCAACGCTTTATGTGGCCAAACCATCTAAAGCGACTCTCCTAATCTTATCTGCCACTAGAGCTACTCCAACTTTTTCCCAAACATACACATTTCGCATTTTATCTCTAAGAGTAAAGCCACTAATCCACCTAAGGATCCTCATCTCTGCAACACTTAACTTAGTCTCATGCTTCTCTTTTATTGGCCAACATTCTGCACCATAAATCATTGCAGGTCTTACCACCATCTTATAAAATTTTCCCTTAAGTTTAAGCGTTACCTTTTTATCACACAATAGGCCAGATGCATTTCTCCACTTCAACCATACAACTTGAATTCTACTAATAACATCTCCATCTATTTCACCATTATTTTGAACAATAGAGCCTAAATATCTGAATCGCTCACTCTTTTTAATTCCTTGTTCACCTAATGTAACACTACCACTATAACTTCTACAACTAACATTACACTCCATATATTCGGTTTTAGATCTACTTAAACGAAAACCTTTAGACTCTAAGGTTGACCTCCATAATTCAAGTTTCTCTTGGACTGCCTCTCTAGTCTTATCAACAAGAAGAATGTCATCAGCAAAAAACATACACCAAGGTACATCTTCCAGTAAATGCCTAGTAAGAACATCCATAACTAAAGCAAAAAGATAAGGGCTTAAAGTTGATCCTTGATGTAATCCAACTGAAATAGGAAACATTAAAACTAATTTCACTACTAATTTTAAAAGGGTCTCTTGCATGCAATTTTTTATATATAATTTGCACAAAATATTTAAGATGTATGCAAATCATGCCAAAATCTCATTCATTATGCTCTCAAGTGCTTCTCTAAATATTTATAATACCATAATATTTCTTATTACTTAATTCAATATCCTTTCTAACTGTATGTAAACAATTTATATTGTGCAAATGATACAACAAAATCATAATATATACATGGAGGTAAAGGAACAAAATCTACAAGCTATCAAAGGTTTAGTCCTTGAATAATTTTAAATAGTATCTTGTTTATAGATTTATATATAATATTATTATATGCAATCTTAACAATAGAAAAATACAAATCCCAATTATTTAAACTTTTTTTAACCAAACATCTCAATGTATTTACTAACTCAATCTGACCATTAGTTTAAGAGAGAGATATAAATAAAAATCTAAAAATAGCAGCTAATAATGTTCATTAAGTCTTTTAAAAATAAATAATAAATCTAACATTTTTATAAGATACTATGATCTTAAATAGCTTATGAAACGATTAATTATTTTCCTAAAAAAATGTTGTCATATAAGACACATCAGTAGTCTTGGTGCATTAAAAGAAATGAACATTTTAAAAAAAAATTCTATCGATTACCACAAATATACTATCATAGATATGAACAGCTTCAAGTCATCCAAATAATTCATAAACAAATGAACTTAGGGAGTCAAAGACAACCTGTTGTTTAACAGTCTTTCCCATTTAGTATGAACAAAATTGACAACGCATCCAAATTGAATCCCTTCTTACTGATGGCCAATAGAATCTAAACTCAATCAAAGTTTAATCTTGACCAACGTCACCTATCATTCCACCAAACCATATTTGCTAAACAATAAGATCATGAAGAGAGGTCCTAAGAATGTAAAGCCTAATACCTATAGACAAACATCCTTCTCGGATCATATAAGTAAAAAAAATGAACAAAGGACAAATCCATGTTATTGTAATGAATCAAGTCAAGGTTAGAACATCTCACATATCATCTCGTAGTCAGTTAAAACAAAGCACATTAATGTGCATAAAGGTTAAGAGTAATGAAATCAGAGATACAAATTTGCCAACTTGTTTAATAATGTCAGGTGTTTGCTTTAGACATTAGGTGTAATCCTAAAGATATTTAATCCGACTAACATGTCAATTGATCAATTTCATTTGAGAATTTAAATATTTCAAGGATAGCTGATAAAAAATGAGAATGAATTTCTTTAGTAGCAAAATCTTAAAACTAGAATAAGAGCATAAAATTATTTATCTTAAATAGAACACTAATACTTTTGTTAGACTTCATTCAACTTTGGACTAAAGCGAGTAGCAAGGTGACATTCTGGCTAAAAATGCCACCTACAATACAAGAGGTATCACAATCTTATGCTCGGCCTTGGACAAGCTGTAAATCAACATCATCAAAGTACAGACTATTAGAAACCCACAAAAGAATGGTCAACACATGATTCATCAATTTCATAAAAGTACATGATGAATTAGACAATCTAAAAGAAATAAAAAACCATTCAAATAACCCATCAATTGTCTTAAATAATGTTTTCCACTGATCACTGGAGAGAATTTGGATATGTGGTGCCCATTATGCAAATCAACTTTTAAAAAGTGAAGCGCCTAGATATCATATCAATCATGTCATCCAATTGAGATATAAAAAATTTGCATTTTATAGTAATTTAATTTGTTATGTGACAATAAACACATAATCTCAATAAGCATCCTCCTTTGGCATCTATAGTGAGGGGATAAAATATGGATTTAAATTTTCTCGCAAAAGTCCTTTCAATATTAGTCCATCCACCTAATGTGTGACTTTAGCACGCTCTATTGGGTTCATTCTATATTGTGATAAATTTGATAATTGTGAACTCAAGATCAATGTTAATACAAGCACTCTTCAAAATGCACTTTAAGAGTGATGCGAAGCAAAGCACTAACCTTGTGTATCGCTTGTCTATGAAGCATAAGCTCATAATAAAGCATGTGCCTAACACTACTTTACCTTTCATAGCTCAACGCTCAAATCCTACTTAGAGCAAAATCATGGTATATATTTTATGGTTTGGTTAAATATATACCAAAATAATAGGGCATGATTATTTTTTTCCTTCATTTTTTCATGTAATCATTAAGTCTTCATTCTTGATTCTTTGTTCTCTCCCACTAGAAAAAGTCACTTCTTGATGATTTTTTTATTCATGCTCCAAACCTATCTAGTTTTTATACGTTTTCCACTAGTTTTTAATGTTGGCACTAGTAGCTTTTAGCTCAATAGCTTCTTCTCAAGAATGTTTTTGAAGTCTCATGTCCATACATTTTCTCTTGCCACACTACCTCTACCTCTCTATCTCAAGTTAGTTAATCTCATGAATATATTCTTAACTTAAAGTATATTCTTGCATCAATCATTATTTGTATCATTTATATCTTTGAATTTTTTGACTTTTGAATAACTAAATATTAATATTATTATTGAATGTATCATTATATTTTCTAATAAAGTATAACCTAATGTGGTTTAAGTTCAATTTATAAAATAATTATTATGTGCACATAATATACATATGTATCATATGCAAGACATGAGTGATTTAGTTAGTAAAAACATCACTTCACTTTGTGCATTGCACATTGAATTAAAAAAAAAATCATTATGCATCACATTATACTCAGTGCTTTTAAACTACTCCTCAATATAAAATCAATAACATGTTAAATAACCTCATAAGAGGAAGCTCATCAGGGAATTCGTTAGAATTAATGTGCTGAAATTCTAATAGAATAATTATAACCATGGAAAGCATTTGATTTTTAGAAATAGGAGATCCCATATGTGACTAACAAAAATGTGGGCTCTTAAAATCCGTGCCCAAACTCTCGATGAGCATCAAACTTTTAGAAAACAGACAATATTGTAGATAAGACACTACTCAGAGATTTTGCCCTCATTTTGAAAGGACTTTAGATATGATTTCAGGTTTCTTATTGTAATAATCGAAAAAAAAAATGCAACCATCGCGACGGTTAGCCATAAGGAGAAGAAATTGAAGGGTTTGGGGTTGTCACCAACCCCAAAACTCGAGAGGAAAGAGGAAGGGAGAAGAAGAGGAGACTCACCTGCGTGCCCAAGTCGTGCGTCGATGACCAAGGAAGAAGGAGGAGAGCGACGGGCTAGCCAAGTCCTGCGTGTGCCGTCGACCTAGGAAGAAAAGGGAAGAAGCATGCATGCGTGACTTAGAAGCCGACGGGCACGGGTCTAGGGCAAAACCGAGAGGAGGGGTAAGTAATTAAATTTTATAAATATATGTTTAATTGAAATTTAATTTTAGTGTTATTAGCTTTGATTTTAATGTTATTTCAAGTTTATTTTAGGATTTTTAAGGTTAACTTAGGGTCTATAGATTTCAGCCATAAATGTAAATTGGAAATATGTATGATGAATCAAAGTTAAGTAATTTAAGTATTAAATCCTCACATATGAAATATGATTGTAAATTTAATAAAACTTTGAACCTATCTTAGTTATATTATCGTTAACTAGATTAAAATCATTTTAAGGAAATATTAAACAAATGAAAATAAAATTTATCATAATGCGTTAATTAAATTAGAATTATTTTAAGGGGCATGATAAATATTTAATGAAATATATTAAGTCACTAACAATTAAAATTTGATTATAGGAATTTGATTAAGGAATGAAGCGTTAAAGGAAAGGAGGTTGAGAGGAAGCTAAATTAAAGTAGGTAATTGTTACATTTATGGTAAAAAAAATATCTTTAATTTCTTTGTGATGAAATTGTTTATATGATTATGATTATTTCACCTTTGTAAGTTGTGATTATTTTATTTCTAAATTGTGATATAGTTTCTTGTATCTTTCATGTTGATAATAACGAATGTTAGATCATATTGTCGTTTAAATCTTATAAAGTTAATTGATTCTTGTTAGTTATGAATTAAAATCATAGATGTAAATTGTGTCATGAATGTGTATGTTGAAAGTGGAGTTCCTTTACATAGTGCTGGGGGCCTTGATATGTCGCAGATGACCCACTACCTTTATTCAGGGTGTCGTAATAGAGAATAGGATGACTAGATTAGACATGGTCCCGTTCTGTCTTCTTTGCGAACGAGCGAAGTGAAATTTGTATCTAATCAAATCATTACAAAATTTAAAATTCTATATTAATTAATTCATATCCAAAATTGGAAGCGTAAATCTTTAAGTTTGTAAATAAATCTGAGAAGAAAGCGTCGTATTAAAATTTTTATGCGTCTTAAAAGCCATCTTCAAAACTATCCTGCTGCAAATCAACAAACGACTAACTACACTCGCTTTTCGAAATTATCAGCGATAGCGTCGTAAAATTTAAAGCTTTGGAGACAAAGAATCTTAAAGTAAGCTCGAATAAGACAATAGAACAATCGTGCGTATACGTATAAATTCTTGAAGAGTAAAGCGGTAAACAATCTTTGCGAAGATAAATGTGAGCAAATATGTTGTAGATTCGTCTTGTCGATGTCGTAGAGGCGATTATTTAATGAAAGTCATAGGTTATATCAAATCATTTTTAGAAATGTCGTTTATAATTGCATAGGTTTGACTTCATAACAAAGGGTCGTCACGGTCGACTAAAATTTGAAGGTAAAGCGGTAGGGCAACCATCTACTACCTAACGACGACCCAGGTTAGACACGGCTCCAACCAAATGTCGAGTCGGGGATCTTAAGATCCCCTCGCGGCTCATCTCGTCGAGCTTTTCACTGCGATTTATCATAAGCTATCATGATTTTTCACGACATTTTCGCATTTTATCACATTCTTGCATTTAACATTTAATAATGCATGTTTTAAACATATGCCAACAAATCATATCTTAATAAAGAAAATGAACTATGCATAATCGTTGAAGCGGTTGTATGTCATCTGATATGTGAGAATATCTAGATGTATCGTCTGATTTATAAAATCGGTAAAGCATGGCATTTATAAGGTATAGAAGCGAATTTAAATTAGCGGATATACCTCGTGTTTATACATTAATGGTGATGTGCTCGCCGATTTCCTCGCCAGTGTGACATAATGAAATAACTTCTTAAATACTTAATACGTGAAACTCATAAATGAAACTCATAATTAACGGTAGTATCCAAACTTAAGCTGCAATCTTACGAAATTGATGTCTCCTCATATAATCTTTCAATCTTTGAGCACTCCGAGGTAATATCTCTAGCCGATATTAATTCGATTAAATTAATAAACTAAAATTAACAAAATGCCAATCTTAAACCCATTTTAATCTGTGATAATTCAACTCAATAGCCAAGCAGTTGAACTCCCGATCGCATTTCAACACGAGGAAGGCGTGGTTGAAAGAAAAAGAATAGGGAAAGAAATTCGACTCAAAATTTCTAAATTTCCCGATCGACGAAAACGAAATCCTGGCCGCCGTCGGTTCGGATTTCAACCGCAGCTTACGTGCGACAGTTCGACGGCGTCGAAGCGAGGTCGGTCCAGCGACCGGCGTTTCCATGTTCGACCGCGATCTGCAGGCGACACTCCTTGTCGAAGGCGATGGAAAGCGGCGGTTCTGAGTGAAGCCGATGCGAATTCCACTCGTCGTTCTCCGTCGGAGGCGCAATCTTGAAGCCGGAAGGAAAGGAGGAGTCGATCGTGAACGAGGCCGGTATGAAAAATGAAATAAATGAGCGTATTACCTTTGATCGATCCCGTGCTTTAATCCAATGCATGCTTAGGTCTTCTGATAATTTCTGAATGTGGATTAGTTAAAACAAAATTAATTAGAATAAAATTGGATATTACAATTTCCCCTCTTAAACAAAATTTCGTCCTCGAAATTTCTTACGAATCATTCAACGGGAAGGAAACTTACGTCTTCTCTTGTTCCACCTCCCAGTAGCTTCTTTGATTGGTCGTGCTTCCATTTAATTTTAACATAGGAAATTTATTACATTTTGTAATCTCTTCATCAAATTTCAAAATCTTTTACTCCGTGCATAAGTCAAATCGGTTGTATTTCAAACTTTGTATATGGAATCTTACGCTCTGCATCGTGATCCATTTTTCAACATTGAAATGTGAAAGGCGTTGTGAATGTCGCGATTCAATGGGTAAGCAAGTCTGTAAGCCGTATTCATCGCCTGATTTCAAAGGTCACATGTACACAGGGCTCAATTTACCTCCGTGACCAAATCTACTAATTCCTTTAGGTTTGACTTTCAAGAATACAAATTCTCTGAAATTCTGTGCTTTAAGTCGTATACTTGCGGCGATCGGCGACTTCAATCTATCTCGATTAATCGATTTTCTGCAGAAACTCAATCTCACGGGCCACAATGTCTTTCTCCCCTTACGGCTTCAGAGTTACACTTTCGACCATACAATGCTTCATACGAAGATCGAATCTTAGATTGGTAAATTTATTATTGTAACTTCGATCATAGGAATATGATCTTCCATTTACCTCAAAATCTAAAACAAATCCAAATCTTGGGACTTGTTCTTTCGATTGTCATCGGTCGAGGATGAAAAGGCGTACTTAAGTGTAGCGTGCGCCTCTCTTCCTTTCCATATCGGAAGTAAATCTACCATCTCTCGAGATGATCACTTTTAATATGAAGTCTCTGATTTCTTTAACGTATAATCTGGACAATTTATCAACAATACGTTTCATAGGTAAGAAATGGCGACTTAGTCGATCTATCCACAAAGATCTTATCCGCGACGCACTGGATCAGGAAATCCAACAAAATCCATTGCAATTTCTTCCACTTCCACTTAGGTATAGGTAATGTAATAATCCCGGGTCTTTGATGCTCGCTTTAATCGACAAACTTGACATTTAGAGACATTTATATGTCTTTCTTCATACGACCACCAATCTTTCTTTTAAATCTTTATATATTTTGAACTACGGATGAATAGTATATCCGTAGATGAGCCTCCGCAAAATTTCTTGTCTCGATTCACATCGTACTAATTGTGAATTCTTCCAAATAACACCCATGCATCTATAAAATTGCTTACATTGCGGATTTGTTCGATGAATTTTGATATCGCGATCCGGTTTACGTGCGACTTTGATTATCGAATAAAGTTGATTCTGTCGATTGATATAAATGTCAGTATCATTTGAATCTTAACTTAGGCGTAGAATTTCTCGATCAACTCGACTTTTGAGTAATAATCCATGGCATTTCGTGGACTTGGAATGCATCGTCACCACATTAAAACTTTCTGGATATCTTAAATATCTAAATCATAATCTTTAATAAACTCAAGCATCTTCTTTAGATTTGATTCTTTTTTGTATAAAGATATATTTAAGACTCGATGATCGATAAAATTTGCATTTCTCCATACAAGTAATGTCTCCAAATTTTAAGAGCAAAATCACGCTTAACTTCTAGATCAGCGGGATAATTTCTTTCGTAGGTTTTAATTGTCTCGGCATAAGATTACTCTATTTTGCATTAAAAACCCAAACCTTTTAAAGATGCATCACTAAATATTTGGAATCCGGTCGATGGAATAAATAGCGAAATCTTTTGATTCTTGAAAACTTGCCGCATTCGGTTGTCTTGGAATTTGATATCTCTCGATAAATTAGATAGAGGCGTTGCATATGAAAATCTCTTGACAAACTTCGTAATAACTGCTAGCGAAAAATTGCGGTACATTCTTTGATGTGACCATTCTAAAATTGCTTTTACTTTTTTAAGGATCAATGAAACTCCTTATGCGATAATGTGACTAGAAATCACGTATCGTAAATTCACATTTTGAAAATTTGGCATATAATTGATTTTGTCTTAATTCTAAAAGCAATCCAATGATTTGCGTACTCTTCGTCGGTTTAGAATAAATCAAAATATCATCAATAAAGATGATAACCTGGTCACCAGGGCTTGAAAACGATTCATTAAGTTGTAAAGGCTGCGGGAGCATTAGTTAAACCAAATGGCATAACGAAATTCATAATGTCCATACACGGTTCCAATTTATTTTAAAATATCGCATCTTTAACACACGATGATATCAGGATCTGAATCTCAAAATCTGGTGGCTCCTTCCAACGATCAAATAAACCATCGATCACCGGTAGTGGATACTTGTTCTTGATTGTCACTTTATTTAACTCCGCAATGTCGATGTCGCGTAGGCATCCTTTTCTTAACAAATATCTTGGTGCACTCCGGTGAGTTCTTTGGGCGAATAAATCCTTTTGTCATCAATTCTGCCGACACTTCAATTCGCAATTCTTTAGGAGTCGTCACGTAAGGAGATTTATGTATAGAAGTTGTACCGGGTTGTATTTCATCAACTCCACTTCTCGTGTTGGTGGTGACCACAGTAATTCCTCGAAACACATCGATTCAGAAATAATGGAATATTTTTCAACACCTCCTTATTCTAATTTGGTGAAATACAATTTCACCGCTTCTTAAATATTTACTCAACTTTTGCTTGTCGAAGAAGACGACATTTTAACAGAAAAATAAAATGATTTTTCACCAGGCATGCAAAATTTCACTCTCCTCTTCCAGCATTCAATTGTTGCAAAATATTTGATCAATCAATCCATACTTAGTATAACGTCAAAATGTCTGATTGGTAAGATAATTAGTTCCGTAGGAAATTGTTTATCTTGAATGTTAATGTCAACAACACATTTCTTTGTATTATTATCGCGAAGGCATTCTGCATTCAATACGGTGTGAAATAAATAGTATCAAGTAAGCGGTGAAAAGAAATCGAAATGAGCGAATCTGCGAAGCAATCAAACAGGCGAACGAAATGATCGAAATTTTAAGCATGCGACTTCATTTGATTCGCCTTCTTTGCGAGTGATAGCAAAACTTCGCTTTTAGCCTTTCAACTAACATTGAGAACTTCCGATATCGAATGGTCTTGGTGCGTCTTAATTGATCTCGGCCATGAAATCATGACATTTCTCTTCGCGTATCTTGATATAATGTGGTATCAGAAGAGAAGTGAACTAACCATGCATTATAGTTTTTGATCGTTGAGTTAGATTGAAAAATTTGTCTTGTAAAAGCTGTCACGATGGAGGAATAAACCAATCTTTGAATCTTTTGACAAACTCATCCCATTTGATCAGTAATGGGTATCATTTCAAATCTTTCCGTGTTGAGCACGCCACCTTTATCTCGTAATACAAAAGTGATCTTACTCTTACATTTGTCGGGGCAAATCATCCCATCAAAATTTTTAATTTTAAGCGCGGTCAACCGCCAGGATCGCCGGAATCTTTGGTGGTTTGAGCGTTTGAAATATCCCTTGTTGGTCCACAGACAAACTTCAGTTGTGCCTTGGTCGCGATTTTTTCATGATCTTTGCTTATCAACACTTGTGATCGGTGAATTCCCTTCATTCATCGGATCTACCTTCACCACTTGCTTTCAGGTTGTATTTCACTCATGTTAGAATTATCTCGGCGTAGTTGAGTGCATTTAGTGGAGGGCCGACCATAACATTTCGGCATTTCTTGAAGAATTAATCGTAATTATAAAAATTATTTATTTGATACATATTTATTAAATATCATACATGCATGAAATTAAGAACATATGGATTCTAATCAAAATTAATCGTCATAGCTCGTATTGATCGATTCAACACTTATTAAATCGAATCATGCATTCTTATTGCTCATCGATCTTTTTTGCTATGTTCTCGCCTTATTTCGATCCACTTTTGCACAGGATGACCCCTTTTATTAGGGTCGAGTGTAATAGAATAGGATATTCGATTAGACATAGATTCCAAGCGTTCTAACACTTTCTTGCGGCAAATTAATTGTATCTATCAATCATCGTCAAAAATTTAAAATTCATATCTTAATTAATTCATATCACAAGAAGTATGAAATCTTTAAGTTTGTAAATAAATCTGAGCTAAAATCGATATTAAAATTTTATGCGTGCAAAAGCGTTAATCTTAAAACTATCTTTAGCGTACAATCAACAAAGCGATTTGCTTTATTTCGTCTTTTCGCGAAATTATCAGCGGTAGCATCGTAATTTAAAACTTTGTGAGAAGAATCTTTAAAGTAAGCTAGCGAGAAGATGGAATATCATGCGTAATGCGTGTAAATTTTGAAGAGTAAAGCGGTAAACAATCTTCTGAAGATATGATATGGCGAACGATATCTTTGTAGATTTGTATTGTCGATGTCGTAATAGGAGTAATTATTTAATGAAAGTCATTTCGGTTACATGTCAATCATTTTAAAAATGTCATTTATAATTGCATAGGTTTTGACTTAAATATATAAGGGTCGTCACGGCGTCGGCTAAAGTGAAGGTAAAGCGGTGGGAACCATCTTCTACTATGTACGACGGTTGGGTTAGACGGACTAACTCCGCTCAAAATGTCGAGTCGGGGATCTTAAGATCCCCCTTTCGCGGCTCATCGTCGAGCTTTTCTTTGCTCTGCGATTTACATAATATAGCTTCTATCCAATTTTCGCGGCGTTTATGTTTATCATTCTTTGCGTTAACATTTTAACGTATTTTAAATATATCTTGCGAAATCGTATCTTAATAAAGAAAATATGGCGGAACATCATTGAGGTTGTAATAGCATCTGATATGACAAGAATATCTAGATGTATTTCATACAATTTATAAAAATCGGTAAAACAATGGTATTTATATGTATAAAGCGAATTTAAATTAGCGATTATGTGCACCGATTAATACATCTGGGTCTGGTGATGTCCGATTCACCGAGCACCTTAATGAAATAATCTTCTTATACTACTTCTAAAACAAACTCATAATTAATCAGTGTATACCGACTAAAGCTACTTACGCGAAATTGATGTCTCATATAATCTTTCAAATCTGGAGCGACTCAGTAATGTCTTGCCGATATTAATTACGATTAAATTAAACTAAAATTAACAAAATGCCAATCTTAAACATTTTAATACACAATAATTCTGACTCACAAAGCAGTTGAACTCACGTCAGCATTTCAACACCGAGGAAGGGCCTGAAAGAAAAGGAATAGGGAAAGAAATTCATCACAAAATTCCCAAGTTTTCCCGTCGGCCGAGCGAAATCCTGGCCGGCCGTCGGTTCCGAGATTTCCCAACGAGCAAGGACTGCGTGCGGCGGTTCAGGACGTCGAAGGTGAGGTCGACGTCAAGCGTGGTTTCCAACTCAGCGATCTGCGCCACGGGAGCGGCACTCGTTGCCGACAGCGAGCGGCGGTTCTGTGAAGCCGAATTCGGCTCGTCGTTCGTAATCCGCGAGGGCAATCCATCGAAGCCAGCGAGAAAGGAGAGGTCTTCGATCGCATGAACGAGGCGCTATTATGAAAATGAAATAAATGAGCGTATTACCTTTCGATCGATCCGACCAATCGTGCGTCGAATGCTTTAATCATTGCGTACTTAGGTCTTCTGATGATTCCTGATAATGGCGGATTAATTAAAAACAAAATTAATTAGGAATAAACTAATTGGATATTACACTGATATACGTCGTGAAATGATGAAAAAGGTGATAAATTGGAATAGTAATATTACTTTTCCTTTGGATGAGTATTGGTAAAGGTTTTAATGGTGACTCAAGACGGATGATAAATGTAAGGTAAAGTTCATACAAAATGTTTATGTATCTCACCCATATGTTTGATTGTTTGAGCAAATTTCTTTATGTATATGTGAAAAATAAAAAAATTCGCATATCTTAGTTATCTTATTTTACTACTATAGTGTAACGATAATTAACCCAACGAATGTTATTTATTTGTTAATTCTTTAATTTTTTTCAGTGTAATCTAGCCCAAATGGTGATAGAAGAAAAAGTCGTATTTATCGCCATAAAGGACTTGGGGAGATAGGTATTATGTCGATTATGTGAGTTCGTTTAAAGTGTATTTAACTTTGTTAGTATATATATATATGTGAATGATGTTAAATCATTGTGGATTGTAGTAGCTCTTGTATGATTGGAAATTTTATTTAAGATTGAAATTGTTATGTAAATTTTTCTTTATCCGTTTTGGAATACTTTAAAGCTTGGTATTCCTCCGGTAGAATGAGTACTCTATAAACCTATAATTATTTAACCTTCTTAGTGATGAAAGAAAACTTTCAATTAAGGCTAATAGTTAGGTTGCTAATTGCTTAGGATATAGTTATAACAAATGGAGTTTAAAATTTAAAAAATTCATCATTAACTTAAAGCGTATGGTTAGGAAAAAGATGGCACGCCTAATCAAGATCACATGATTTCTTCGTCCTAAGCTGTCATAGTTCTTGGTCTATATAATTAGAAGAGGTGATCCACCAAACCTGATTGAGGATCCTCGTTGTGACGACCATGTGTTCCTTTGTTCGAAAAACCATAGATCTAAGTTGATGTTTGTCAAGACAAATTTAAGTTATTATGAAACTTACATAATTCATGAATCAAAGAGTAAAATCATTGGAGAACTCACGGTATAATCATAACCATAGATTAGTAGAGCCGGTGGTCAAATCACCTTATTAGAGTGCTCTAATCATAAGCTATTTTGTGATATCATTTAGAAGAAAAACCACACAGACAGAGAGCATAAGTCATGTCATTACTAAGATGAGATTTATTGAGAGTAAATATAGAAATACACTTGACTTAATATTAATTTTTTTTTAATTAATTTTTTTTAAATTTGTCACCCCTGACAAGCAATTAGAGAATCCAAATTAGATGGATTTTTTACAACTTTAAATAATGAATTTTATTTGACTAATATGTCCTGATTAAAATTTGTGATCACTCCCTGATTGGTTGACAATTGAATTTAAGATAACTTGATGATAGAATTTTAGAGATTTTCGATAGTAATAAACCCCTCCGATTGAAGTCTTCAATCAACATGATCATCATTGGGATATAGACATTGTCATCTCTGTTTGTTTGCTTGCGAAGAATTGGGTCTATAATTTGTGGTTTAAATGTATTGAAAAAAAATTTACATGGTGGATTTTATCAACTCTATTTCAAACAAAGAGGATCTAATCTGTGATTTGAGTTTATCGGCGCGTGATCTCAAGATAGAGATATTGTAATCTTGAATGCGAAATTTCTTAATTAGGGCCTTTGATGGTCGTGTGCAAGTAACAACAACAATAACAAGCCTTTATCCCACTACATGGGGTCGGCTATATGAATCTTTTTCACTAATGTGTCCTATTAGGTGTCATATTCTCATTTAAGCATAATAAATTAAAGTCATTTTTAATACTTTCAAACCAAGACTTTTTAGCTCTACCTTTACCTTTCTAAATATAGGCCAAATTTAAAACATCTACTCTCCTAACTAGGTCATCAAACAATCAGCATTTTATGTGATCAAACCATCTAAGACAACTCTCTCTAATGCACTCCTCCACTTCATCCATCCAACTTGAATTCTATTAATAACATCCCCATGTATATCACCATCACTTTGAATAATAGACCCGAAATATCTAAAACATTCACTCTTTTAAATGATTTAATCACCCATGAAGAATAAAATTTTCACATAAAGAATAATTGTTAATTTTTATGATCAATCCTATCAACTTTGGTCCTAGAAGGATTTGATTAATCAACTAAGACCTATGACCTCCACAAAATGAGTCGGCTACTACCCAAGAATGTGCATAATTGATAGGCTTGAGCTTCTTGAACAAGGTTGCAATCATTGCTTAGAAGATGAAAGAGGTAGAACTCCATACATGTTGGCAACAGAGAAGGAAGTTAGAAACACTTTTAGAAGATTTATGGCTGCACAAATCTCGATAGATGGGATTGGCATGCTGCTTGCGTACTCAGTCCATTGACGAAGGAAATGGAGGAATCTCAAGCAGCCAAACAGGCAGAGAAGGATGCTAAGAGGAAAGCTAAAGCCAAAGTACTGAAGAAGTTGCCAGAGCTAAAAGAAAAAGTCAAGGAACAGGAGGCCTCTGTGTCCGTAGAACCCTCTAAACAACAACCGCTATCTAATGCTAGAAAACAAATCTCAGAGGAGGGCATCGTGCGGGTGGCACTTTCGCGACAACAACCAAAATCAAATGTTGTGGCAATCTCAAAGCAAGAAGAAGAAAAACTAGCTCTTGCAACTGAGAGAGAGAAAAGAGCAGCTGCAATAGAAAGGAGAATCACCGCCAAGAAGAATGAGGGAAACACAGCAGTAAACAATTCAAATACGAAAGGTTCAGCTAACGATCTGTTATGCTCATGCTGCAATGCTTCGCTGGCAGGGAAGGTATCATTCCACAGGTATTTGAAGATCCCGTTATGCTCAATAGAGCTAATGGCCAAAGCCGTAGTATCACGAGAGGCGACCGTTATCCGCCAGTAACGGGTAGAAAACGATTAGTATCGCGAGACACTAACCGTTATCTTTCGATAAATAACGGAAGACTAATAACCTCGACGACTCCATGTGGGAAGGCAGCAGAAATTTTGAAAATTAAGAACTTAATTAATTTAACATAAAATGAACTCTAAGCTCAAAATTAAAATCCGAATAGAAATTGCAGTTATTTGAAGACCTATGCTCGGTAAATTTAGGATAGAAACTACCGTAATTTTAGAGACCGTTATGCTCGGTAGAGGTGATGGAAAAGGCTAAAAAGCTCGTCAGCTCATATCGAGGATGACATTGGGAGACTACCGAATTTTGAACTAACAATAAACTCAAAAGAATATAAGTACGATCTAAACATAGCTTAACTAAAAACTTGAGAGCAAGATTTTATAAACTAAAAAAAAGCATAATAACAACTACAACAAAGAATAAATAAAAAGAGAATCTATAAAATAAAATGAATTTTGAAAAAGAACTTCAGAAAAGATGCTTTGTGGGGCCGCCTAAAATAAAATAAGTTATATAAGACAAATTTTTTCCAAATAAAAAAATTTTGAAAGAGCGTATTATAGAATCTAAAATGGAATCAAGTTAAAAGTAATATATTAATTTAAAATCTTTTACGCCGAATCCATGCGTGCGAGATAAGAGCGTTAATTAAGGCTTAAGCGAACTATTGCATGCATTACAGTGAGCTATTCAAGCTTATCGTCAAAATACATGCAAATAATCAAAATTTTAATGAAATGAATAGTACACAAATCACGAGGCAATCATATATTTAAATTTATAGTGTCGAGATGCATGTAAATAAACTAATAGGATGAGCTTTGCACACATCATGAAGTATGATTAAATTTCAAATTCAATGCCTCAAAAGTGTGCAAGTATTCTTAAATACACTCGCATGGGCCCCGATGCAGTATAAAGGTTTAAACGTAGTGTCTGAGGATGCTGCACGGGTTGATTCCCGGTTGGGTATGTGAACTGAATCCGTGTTAACAAAACATAATGATGTTGTTTTCTTCAGAAAATCCTAATTACGTATGGCGATATAACTATCTCCTAACCGATGATAGGCGAGTTGATTGAAGATATCAATCGGATGGATGTTATTATCAAAATATCTAAAGATATTTATATTGATATTCCAATTCAAAATCGCCGAAATATAAATCTCGATCATCTATTATTAAATTAACGTAATAGGCGGGATCTAGAATAAACTAAATGATCAAAGACTTATATACATGATGATTGTGTTGAATGGAGATTTCAACCAAAGGAGATACTTCTGTCAAAATATAATCATAATTTCAAATCAAATTAACTTAAATCAAATATCTCTAACTCACAAAGAAGCTAATGTCAAATCAAGTATTATATTATATTCTCTATCAAATAATCTCATGCCAGAAAGAACGTGACTCATGTCCTCTATCCACGTGATTTAATCAATAGGCTCCACACATGATGCGGTTATGAGAGTCACGTAGGGTGGTTTCTTGTAAATCATCATCGTATTATGATCACGTAGCCTATGCTCACTGTAAATGTTTTAAGTTATGACCATGGGGATTGCGATAGGCAAAAGTCATCTATTAACTAGGTAAACAAGCTTTCTTGAACAAATACAGTCTGAGGTTCTCTTGGGCGATGATATATACTGGCGACAAGAATCCTTCGATCAAATCGGATCATTCTCCTCGAGTAGACCAGACGCGATCGGAAGATTGAACCATGGGATCTGATGACGCGTCATCAGGTGTGCATTAGGCGATTAAAAGAAAAATCGGCGACCGATGTTAATTGGTCGGTTTGGTTCGATTTTATATTCATTATTTGATTTTGGTTGAAATTATGGGTTAATACGGTTTTATGGTTTTGGTTGATTTTAAGTTATTAAATTTGATTTTACGGTTAAGATTTATTTGGATTATAGATTAGAGCGGGCGTATGGCGCCGGAGAGCTTATTTTAGTCGTCGTCAGTCGAGTCGCGGATGAGTTGAGTGGCAGCGAGTCGAATGTCGATTTACTTAGAGACGCCGGGTTGAGTTTTCATTCCTCGACTCTTCGATGGCGATCGATGCCATACACTTCTTGAGGATGGAGAGTCTCGAGTCGGCGCATAAGGCATTGGCATTCAGTTCAGACCCGGCGATTAGAATCTCGATTTCGATCTTTTGGGCTTTCACTTTCGTCACTTTTCATTGCGGCGACTTCTCCTTCCTTTTATTTTTTTTGCCAGCGGATGCCGGATATTAGCATCTACATCTACGTTTGACTTATGTCTTCACTCTTCTTCCCATCGATTTGAATTTAAGTCTTTTGATTCTTTGAGAGGTACAATGGTAGAACTAAATCACATTATCTCAACTCCTCTCTTTTTTCTCTCTCTCTCTCTCTCTCTCTCCTTCCTTTGTTGAAATTTTGTTAATGTTTTGAATGTTTGATTCTTTGGGTGGCAGATGGATGGGTTTGAGCTATTGTGACTTGTGGGTGTAATCGTCCTTTGTGGTAATTGTGGACTTTATTCTTTGAGAGGTACCAGCGGTAGAACTCACATTATCTCAACTCCTCTCTCTCTCTCTCTCTCTCTCTCTCTCTCTATCTCTGTACTCCTTCCTTTGTTGAAATTTTGTTGATGGTTTGAATGTTTGATTACTGGGTGGCGATGGGTGATAGCGTCGGTTTGGTTTATTGTGATTTGTGAGCACTGTGAATTGTGGATGTGTCGCCATTGGACTTTATTCTTTGAGAGTAACGGCCCAAAGAAGAAAATCACATTATCTCAACTCCTCTCTCTCTCTCTCTCTCTCTACTCCTTCCTTTGTTGAAATTTTGTTAATGGTTTGAATGTTTGATTCATGCCTGGGTGAGCAGTGGGTCGGTTTGATTTATTCGGTTTGGTTTATTGTGAGCCTGTGTGAATTGTGATTGTGTCGTCACTGTCGTGGACTTTATTGGTTGTTGATGGTTTAGGGTATTATGTTATCTATCATGTTGGTTACTGGAAGTTTCTGAATTTTTTTTTTCTTATTGATAAAGAAAAAAAAATAGCCTATGAAGTTTGTGTTTGTCGATGCGGTTACACTTTGTGTCTACTACTTCTGCAACTATGAAGTATGAACATCTTAGCTCAGAAGTCTTAGCGATGGAATTACATGCTCTTTAGTCTTTACATCATTGGCTCATTCTTATCATATCGATTATAGTATAACATATGATTTGAACTTACTCTATCTCATGCTGTCTCGAGGATAATGGTTTATGCTTCATTCTGGTATGACATGTAGTAGTATGTAGATCGATGATGCATGTCTTGGAAAAATAAAGTAAGCCTTATGATATTTTTTTTTTATCTTAGTGTTTTTTAAATGCATGCAAGTAATACAAATTGATTTATTGGGATGGCTTTAATAAAATAATATTGAAGCGGTAATGTTGAAATGTGACATTATATTATAATATTTGGGATACATTCTAGATGGATGATTGGTGATTGAGCATTACAATTTGTTAACATGATTCACATGAATTAACATTGTTCAATTATACGATTCATGTCTTTTTTTTTACCGATATTGTAGCGTCTTTAACTGAAGTAAGTTGTTAATGTAATTTATTAAAGCATGTTTTCTTTTAATTCTTTTTTAATTTATTTAATTTTTTTATTCTAGAAGTAGAAACATGTCAAGTTGGAGATAGTTGTTAGTTCTCAAGTATGACTAGTATTATTAGTTACTTCACGGAGATGCTAGTGTCGGTGATGAAACCACCAATTTCAAAAAAAGAAAAGCTCTAAACTAGATCGAAGTTTGGGATCACTTTGTGAGGTATATCTTAATGAGGAAGGAGAAAAAATGAGTAAATGTAATTATTGTGGGAAATCATATCACGGTGATCCAAAGATTAATGACAAACTTAAGACATTTTCTTTTTATGTCAAGAATCCTTAAAATGAACCAAATCAAACTAAACTTGCATTTCAATTTAGTGGTAAAGGTGAGGAGCATTACGCAAATCTTAAGGCATGGAGATTTGACCAAGAAAATGTAAGGAAGCTTTATAATGGTTATTAGATGAATTACCTTATGTAGAAGGTTGGGGTTTAAATATTTCATGTCTCGGTGTTGTCCAATGTTTCAAATACCTTCACGGTGGACGATTGACGTGATTGTTTTAAATTTTATCGGGATGAGAGAATTTTAAAAAATCTTTTCAAAAGTCACGCCCGAGTTTGTCTTACTAAACTTGGACATCAATTGATATTATATGTATCCGCACATTTTATTGATGATGATTGGCTCAATAAAGAGTTATAAACTTTTGTCCTCTATAATCATAGGGAAAAATTGGGTCAACAAGTTGAGAAGTGTCTTGTAGATTGGGGGATTGAAGCAATTTTTACTGTGACTGTTGATAATGCAAGTTCTAATAATGGCATCATCACGCTCTACAAAAAAAATTTGGAAAAGGAGTATTAGATGGTATTCATATGAGATGCATATCATTGTTAACTTAATTGCAAGATGGCGAAAGAGATATCAATCATGCGTCATGTTGAAGCGTAAGATATATTCGTCAATCACCGCAGTTCTGAAATTTAAAGAATGCATTGAAATTGAAAAATTAAAACTAAAAGCATATTATGCTTAGATGTTCTGATGGAATTCCACATTTTAATGTTAAGTGCGGCGATTAAGTTGGAGAGCTTTTGAAAGGTATGAGGAGATTGATACTCAATTTAAATCAAGAGAAGGATGATGATGAAAGTCATATTGTAAATGGTGTTTTAAGTGATGATGATTGGAATAATGTTAAAATTGCTCCCTTTCTTGGAAAAAATTTTATGAACTCACTTTAAGAATTTTATGGTTCTTTGTATGTGACATCAAATACTTTTTTTTTATGAAATTGCGAAGTTCTTTGTACTTCAAAGTTGGCAAATGGATGGTGATCAAAATGTGAGAAGTATGGCTTTAAAATGATGACAAAATTTGCTAAATATTGGGGTCATAGAAAAATGAATTTGAATATATATCTTTGCTTGTTTTTTAGATCCCGCTTAGTTATGTAGAGTTCTTATTATGGATATGTATGAAGGACCGATGGCGTTGCTCTTATTAGGTCAAATGCTTGATATGTTTTGATTACAAAATAAAAGTTCTTGGTGAAAGCCGAATAGGAAGTGGTCCAGAGAAACAAAATTTTTTACGAAGGGTTAGTGTTTTACTGCAGATCTTCGGGACAAGATATTGATGATAGAAATTCAAAAGATCCAATTTTGGGAAGGATGATATAGATAATGTCGGTCTAGATAAGTATTTGGTGAGTGCAAGTGATGACGTCGGTTTGATATTTTAAGGTGGAAGGTTAATGCACCAAGATTTCTATTCTCATACATGGCTCGTGATGTTTTTATTTCCAATTTATTTGTTGCCGAGTCGGTTTTTGATGGTGGTATTCTTGATGCATTTAGAAGTTCATTATCCCAAAGATTGCACAAGCTCTAATATATTGCGAGTTGGATGAGCAAAATGGGTAAATCCAGTAAATGTGAAAGAAAATATTAATGACATTGAAGTTTGATGAAGGTATTGTTTATCTTTGAAATTTATAATGATTTATTTTTTAATCGTAATTAGAAATTTAGAATAAATGAATAATTAATGATTTATTTGTTTACATTTAGCTTAAGTGAAACTCAAACTTCAGCTTGAATTATGATGAGGATTGCGGAATCTTGATTCCGATTCCATGGGATATATTCTTAGAGACTTATAGATTTCAAATTTTCATTGGTCAATGGTCTGATTTTAGTTTATCTTATGTTTTTTTTTTTTTACATTTTTATATCTTCTTGTTGGATTGTAATTTTGGTTTGGTACGTTAGTTTTATCTTAAGGTTTTTTACAAATAGGCTTTTTTTTAGGGTTTAGGGGCAATGATAGCAATGATGGAATGATCGATGTATACATGCGGTGGTGACTTTTTTTGGTGTTATTGCCCTCTTAAGTCTTAAAGGCTTAGAGCTGGCGATTCCCAAAATTATTCATATCTCGTATGTATATATGGTGATCATATTTTTCAAATATTATACTTGAATCTTGTTAACAAAAGATATTTTTATAGTTGAGCTTGAGCTCCTAAATCCAAATTACAAATATATGTAAGTATATATTATTCATGGTTGGTTGAAGGATATTTGGTGGCTATTAGTTGGCTAGTGTCTTGGTGGCTTGGTTGGGTGCCTTTTGATGTTATTCAGTTGGCTTGTAGTTTGTCTTCTTGGGCTTTTCGCTTTATCTTTTTGTCTTTGACTTCTATTGGATCAGTTATTGTACTTATTGGCTATAGGTTGGTTAGAGGGATGGCTATTTTGGCTAGTTTTCTGCTCCTTTGGTGACTCTTTTGGGAACTTCTTGGTGTTCTTTGTGACTATATTTTGATTTCCTCTTGCTTTGTTTTTTTTTTGTTATGGTTTTAACCTCCTATATGGATATAGCTTTATAGTTCATCTTTCATTCTGATGGCTTTGGTTTTTCTACTACGGTAAGCTCGCATCTGTTATTCTGATAGCGTCAGGTGATTTGGTGTTGATTTTCTTCTTGCTTTAAATAGTTTGGTGTTTGAGATTTGTTGGGATGTGGATCTTATTTTTTAAAAAAATTAGTTAGATTGTGTGATTTTATAGATTCTGGCGTGCCTTTGGAATTTGGAATGGCTATGATTTGGGATTTGTTGGGATGTGATTAGAGATTCATGGGTTGCCTTTAACGTAATAAAGTAGAAAAAAATTGCACAAATGAAGTGGACAAATATGTTTGATAGTATATTTTGCTTGTTGTAAGTATGGATTTAGTTTTGGAAATTTATACTTTATGGTGCATATTATTAATGTGATCTGATTTTCATAATCTCACGGGTTTGTTTTTTTTTATTATTTTATTGTAATCATTTCTAATGAACTCAACATTACCGGTTGGTAGTTACAATTGGCGACCATGTATTTATTTTTTTGTCGAGCTAGTTCAAATTTATGAGGCATTCTTGATTAGCAAAGCTTTTCATGTTCTACTTTGATTTCTTTGGAGTTAGGAGGAAGACTTGACGGTTCAGGACTTACGACTTAGTCGGGGAAGCGAACACTGGTCATTGGTCACCAGAATTTTGAAACATCGGTGTTGAAGTCCTGGCTTTGCTTCAAATTACATTTAGTTATCATTGTATGTAGCATAGGATTTTGTTGAGCAATTAATAATCTCTGTAAATTTTTTTTTCTTTTTCTTTTTTATGGATAGGTCCTCTGGGTCAGGGAATTGCCAATGCTGTTGCCTGTTGGATTGGCACTTGATGAGAGACATCAGACTCATTTGATCGATAATGAGATTGTGTCGACCTTATCATAATATTATTCATCATTCTTCAATCATTAGGTTCATATTATATAATTCTTTGTAGAATATACTATCTTATTAACATGAATAATATTTTTTTATTCTAGATATGTTATTCTTGGAGATGGTTGTCAAATGGAGGCATTTGAATGAAGTTTGCTCTCTTCTTTGAGCAGGGTCTTGAAAATTTGATAGCTTTCTATGGCGATAATCACATTTCAATTGATGGGGATTCGTTTAGTATACAATTGAATTATATTGTACTATTTTATTTTCTTTCTTTGTTAATTGTTTATAATTTTTTTATTTACATTACATTCATAAATTGTATATTTGTATCAATATGAAAAACTATTTACGTTATACATTGTATCGATATGTATATGTAGTTTAACTTTAGTTAATAAAATTTCTATTATTTGTTTGTTAACTTAAAAAAAATTTTTTAATCTCTCTCATAATTGGTTTAGGAAAATCGAGAATAAACCGAACTCTAATTCGATTTATTTGGTTCAGTTTATATGGTTTTTTTGTGCTACTTTGGTCAGTTCGGTTTTTTTTAAAATAATAGTTTGGTTTATTCGGTTGGAACAAAACCAAATAATAACCAAATAGAATGCTCACCCCTAGCGTCATTCCCCAATCATCCGCTTTTAAGTTAAAATGATGAATTTTATACTCCACAGTGTCTTCTGATACACTAGCGTTTAGCGATACATTAGCCTTAATCAAAAGTTCTCTCTCAGCATTAGAAGGGGTAAGTAACTATAGGTGCTTGCAAACTTAGAACCGGATCTAAAGTCCTCACAAAATGAGGGCGAAATCTCCAGGTAATGTTTTATCTCTTTTTTCTTCTAAAATTTAAATGATATAAAATCACTTTTTTAAGAATTGTGACAAATTTTTGGAGCCCACATTGTGGATGGTTGGTTGGACATTTGCAACTAAAAAATTAAAGAGAGAGGAAGGAAAATGAGAGAAATTTAAAACCCTAGCAATTAAAACCATCTGCCCATAAGAGGCGCAAACGATTATGATTTGTTATGATTCAACCTTCTATAAATTGGAGATGAGAGGGTCAACCAAGGAGATACCTTGCTCATGCGATCGAAACCAAGAAAATCGAGAGAGTGAGAACCCTAGCTGGAGTTGATTCCCTAGCTTGCGTGAAACTGAGCTAGCCGATTCCCCATTCTCACATGAAATTGAGCCCTAACCCTATTCGAGCACCTCTCCTTCCATCGTGTGGAGAAGCCGAGACCAAGCCACACTCCTTGCCTCATGAAATAACTTGGACGATCCCCTATTCTTACGTGAAGCCGAGCGATCCATTCTCGTGTGAAGGCAAGCAAGGCCAAAACCCCTCTTGTCGTGTGAAATATCGAAGCCATACTCTAACCTAGCCGAGGGTTTTAAAGAAATTAGTGGGGGTGTTTTAGGAAATTGGAGACTTCCACCTAGTATTATGGCTTCTAAACTCAAAAAAAAACAAGAATTTTGTATTTACAAGTTTAACAAATTAAAGACTCATACCATCGATCTTAGGTCCAATCAAGAATAATTGAAAACCTTACTGTCAATCTTGGGTTCGGTGCGAGATGAAATTACCTCTCTATCAATCTTGAATCCAAAGTAAGGGAGCAGGTGCAAGTGCATTATTTCGCAAAATGCCTATTTTTTCTAAAATAAAAAATAATAAACCCAAAATTTAAATTATTTGAAATTAATTAAATCACATGTTTTTAAAATTCAAAGACCTACGCCCATTGTTCTTGGGTCTAGCCAAGAATTTTACGAAAACCTTCACTGTTGATCTTGCATTTAGTGCAAGATGAAATTACCTCACTCTGTTGATCTTGGATATAAAGCAGAAGAGAAGAGTGTCAATCATACTAAATTTCGTGAAAATATAACACTTCTAAGCTGTCAGACTGCTGAAATTTCGTGGAATTTATTAAACTTAAATATTTTTCATAAAAATCATTAAAATGAGGAAAAATGAACTTTATAATATGATAAAAAAAAATCATTCATATTAACAATAAACATTAAATAAATCAAATATTACAATTATTAAATACAATTAAATTACACTCCCTTTTCTCATATTAAAATAATAATATTTAATTAATTGCATATTAAAAGCTTAAAGATCCAAACTTAGACCTTCAATTCCTTTGTTAGACTTAAGTACATTAACGAATAAATTGAATGATGAAACGACAATAGCATAGTTATATTCTAACATAATCATGAACAATTATTAATTATTCAGTGGATCAAACACAATGTGTTAAGGCCTAGAATATAATCTAACAATCAATGTAAAAATCAAGATGAACCGATCAAATATCTAAGACTTGTTGCATTCGGATAATAATATTGAAACTTCAACTGTGGGATTGCAATAGATGCAGTCTAATTGATCAAATTAGACACAAAATATTAAAGATAAAAAATACATTAAAATTGATTCTAATAAATTTAGAATTCATCTCAAACATAAATCAAGATTAAATCAAAGATTCATCTCAAAATATAAAAATGAGATTAAATCAAAGTTTCATCCTAAACATAAAATAAAATTAAATCATTTTAAATATTCCGCATAAAAAATTAGCATTCCAACGATTATTAACACCAAGGTATGTTTGCCATACATACCTTAGTAACATATCAAATCATGGCATTCCAATGAATGAAAGCCCTAGGATGTCTGTAATGTAGACTTTAATAATTCAAATCATGGCATTTCAATTGATGTAAGCCCAACCTATGTTTGCAATGCAAACCTAACTTCAAATCAATAGCATTCCGATGGATGTAAATCTAATATTTATCTACAATACATACTTCAATTAACATATTAAACCATGGCATTCCAACGGATGCAAGTATTATACATGCCTATAATGTAGACTTATCATTCAAACATGACATTCCAATGGATGTAAGTCTTATACATGTCTACAATGCAAACTTTAATTATTCAAATGATGGCATTCTAATAAATGTAAGCGCAGTCATTCTTCATAAGGCAAACTACACATTTAAAATTATGACATTCCAAAAGGATATAAGCTTAATTGATGTTTGCAGCACAAACATCGATCCAAATTGGCATTCCAATAGATGTGAGACTAACCCATGTTTGCAATGCAAATATTACTCTCAAAATCGACATTCTAAAAAAATGTAAGTCAAATCAAAACTGGTATTTAAATGCATATAAGCCCAACCCGTGTTTGCAATGCAAACATCAATCCAAATCAACATTCCAATGGATGTAAGCCCAACCTATGTTTCCACTGCAAACATTACTCCAAACACAGGCATTCCAATGGATGTAAGCTCAACCTATATTTGCAATGCAAACATCACTTCAGACTCGGTATTCCAATGGATGTAAGCCAAGATTTATTTGCAATGCAAACTTCAATCATATTCAAAATGGCATTCCAATAGATGTAAGCCACTCTATATACGCCTGCAATGCAGACTTTAATCACTCAAATCATGACATTTCAATGGATGTAAGCTCTGCGTACGTTTGTAATATAGACTTCATAAAATTGAATTATAGGGTAGACTTGTAAGTTAATTTTAGCCTAAATAATTCAATAAACACTAGCACAACAACCCTAATCCACTCGGATTCCTGGGAGGAAGCAACCCATGGTTGCTAATCATGTTCCCAGGACATTACGACTAATAGCCTTCTAATATTGGTATACTAGAATAATAGTAGTCCGTGGATGACAGAACGATGAGATCTTGATCGGGACTACTCTCTTATACCCCAACTCATCCACACTACACCACTAAGCATTGATTTACGTTGAGGATTATTGTCTATTTATTTCCTTAATTGAGAGTGCTATCCTACTGCAGTAAAACAGACAATTAACTATAGATGTTTCGTTCATAATAAGTAGAATCCAAATCAAAATAAACCCTAATATCTATGTTAGGGAAAATATGATTGAATAAAAAATAATCTATCTCATGAAGAATGAACTCCCAAACATCTCCTACAATGGCAAAAATTTCAAGGTGCTTTTTTCCCTAAGCGTTCATAAGATTTTTGCTTTAAAGTTTTAAATGATAAATTTTATTTGAATATTTTATTTAAACAATTTATTGTCATTATTGATAGTTGCATGTGAATATAAAGACAAATTATCTTCTTAGTGATTGAGCAATTAAATTGCAGCTAATCATGTCAACTTCTATCCTTATAAGGAGGATAGGATTGGTTAAGTACGATTTACGACTTTCAAGACGAGTGAAAAGGCACATTTGAGATTACACATAATTGATTAATTTAGATTCAGATTCGAATACCAAAAGCTTATACTTTCATAAAGAAAGCAATTATTATTCCTTAAAAATATATGCATAATTCTTGAGATGAGATTGAACTTAGATTAATATTGATTTCAACTATAACATTCTCGACCTTATAATTAATTATTTAACACACTAATTGGAGCACATGTAAGCATACTCAAACTTATTTTATGTTAACCCATAATTTTCTCGACATTGAATTTAAACATTTAGCATTGTATTAGGATCCATGTGGGTGCTAATTGTAGATGCTTATGTGAATTTTGGAGAAATTTACTTATTTCTTAAATCACTTGCATGCATTTTGATGAAATGGGACTGACCACAGTTCACTCGCAATACATACATATTTATGTACTTTAAGATCCCTTGCAAGCATTTTGATGTAATGAGATAAAGTTATCTTGTAATATGTGTAAGCATTTTACTCTTTCCTCTCGAAAGCTTTGAAGCAATTGAATATAACGTAAGATCATTTTAAAATACTTAACAATGAATTTATTTCATTCAAGTGCCTACATGCATTTCAAAGCATTTGACTTAAAATGAGAGGCTACTTTGTAATGCATATAAATATTCATTCAAAACCTTCATCAATGCTTTATGTTCACTTGCATGTATGTGTTGTGATCCGTAGTGTGAATCACTTTAGATTTATATTATAATTGAGAATATTACACATCATTTGCATTTATTTTTTGGATTCAATTAATTTCAAATATTCAATAAATCTCTCTCTTGCACTTATTAACAAGCCTTCAAATTTATTGTAAATTTCTTATGAACTTTGTCGTCCCGGAAAATTAATGCGATCAACGAATCTCAGGCATTTTGAAATGCTTGATCTAATCACCGATTTGACAAGCTTACAGCGACCTTCGATGACGAACATACAACATCAAGCATGTGATCCAAACTCGAATCATCGGATCGCTATCGAGCATGAAAATGGATCACGATCCGCCAAATGGTCACCAAAGCGACATATTTATAGTCGGTCGGCGGCTCGTCAAAGGCGAATCCAACGAATCCAAGATCACCCAATTCACATCATTAAGGCACGGATCATCAAAATACACCGTCGGGGATCGCCTTGGGCCGTCCGATGGAGTGGTTGGAGTGGTTGGAGTTTTCCACAATTTACAAGGCACGCCACTCCCAAAATCTATAAATAGAGCTTCATTCTCACCTTAGGACCAGTCGATTTGAAGACCGAGCTCGAGAACCTCGGTCGATTGGCCTTGACGATCCCCAGCACCACCTTACCACCTGGTGCACGAAGATCGAGCTTCGCCCTTAGGAGATCGGAGGACTAGAAAAGACCGGTTCGCTCCTTTCTCACGAAGATCAAGAGGTTGCTCCCGGAAGATCCGTTCACGCTTTTGGGAAACTTCTCCCTTGGGTTGGAGTTGGCCGATGTGTATTTTCTACACTCGGAATATTGTTTCATGTAAACACCTTCTTCTCAACTAGCGAAGCGAGGACACGTATCTTTGAACACATAGTGAAAGTTCTGAGGCAAGGCCGTGGTTTCCATACGGGTTTTCCATTATAACCCACGTGTTCATCACTTGTGTGTTGGATAATTTTTGGGCTACGGCGAAGATCTAGCATCTGAATAAAATTCTCTAGCAGCAGTTTAGCGTCTGTGGGAATCTCGGTTCCCCATTGCTATATCTCCAATATGGTTGGTAAGCGGGGTTTGCTCCAGCTCCTCATTCTCGGGATCAGGGCAGTCTCCAACACTTCTACATATAGACTTACGTCCCGGTGAGGTCCGTCAGCCCTCTTTGGAAGATCGTTCAAGGATGGAGGATTCCCGAGCGAAATTCTTGACTCTGCGAGAGGACCAAAGCGTTCCAACACGCTGGAAGAGCCGGTTCCCGCCCTCGCATAATCCGATTTTCTTCACGAGAATGATTGCAGGAATGCGGATCAACAAGTAGAGAACCCCTTGGCACCACATCCAGATGCTGAACTTCTGGATACCGCCAGTTCTACTCACCCCACACGAATGGCTCAACCTCGTATCGGTGAAACTCCACGTCATCTTATGCGCGATGAACTACGACGGCAGTGCGGGGAAGAGTTCGGCAAACAACCGAATGATCCATTCTCCGCCGCCTCTTCCAAAACTTCGTCCCTTCGGCGAGATCATCTCTCTCAATACCCGATTCGAGAGATTCAAGCTTCCGGCATGGACCACTACGATGGCACAACCGTCGTCGAGCATATCGATCACTTTGAACGATCATGCACATTCGTCAAATGACTCATCTTGTGTCGGTATTCCCGACTCTCAAAGGACGGCTCGTACTTGGTTCTATTAAGCTGAGGGTCCGTCAGATCATTTGGAGAGCTTCGATTTTTTGTAGAATAGTTCTGGCGAACAAGAGAATCATCGATTCATCACATCTCTCGAATCCGAGCGATGGAGAGTCCCTCAGAATACTTCCGAGGTTCTCCTCACGAAGCGCAGATACCGGGAGTAGATCCGAACTTTTGAGGCGTGCTTCTCGGACTCCGACGGGATACTTATTCATCATTAATGCGGAGATAGTCCATTCTATCGACACGGTCCACCGAATAGAGGCAAATCTCGGAAAGCTATCGGTGCTCATCGACAGCAGTTTGAACCACCAAGCAAGCGGAAGAAGGTTCCCAAAGGTGATGTTCAAACATCTCGAGAAAAAAAAGAAGCGACAACCTCCCCAAAACCTCCTCGGCGGCGACCTGGATGACTCAATCGGAAATATCTGACTCTCTCGTCATGCGAACATCCCTCTATTCGGAAGAGGATAGTCAGTGGCGACCTTTAAAACGGAAGTGGAAATCAAGAGAAATTACGCCACTTTCCGTAGAGGCAACCAGAGTGCCACCCGAAGGAGGAGATTGAAAGACTACGTCGAGGTCTAGGCCATTTATACAAAACCAACCCTCGTCCGACAAATCTTTGGGGCAACCGACTCGGAAGGAACATGGCGGTCGGAGATAGAAACAATTGCGGGAGGGCGGTGTTATCTAAATATTCATTGCCTTTCAAGAGCGAGCGAAGAAGAAGTCTCGGGTTGACCATTCTATCACCTTTGATGATTTAGATCTAGAGGGCTTCGTCCCACATCAAGATCCCCTTGTCATCGGTCAGGGTGGTGATCCATGCTTCAATATTAAAGGATATTGATCGACAATGGGAGTTCGGTTGATGTTCTTTTTTACTCCACTTTCCTTAGCATGGGTATAGAAAAGAAGCTTCAACCCAGCGGCGGTCCCTTGTATGGATTTGATAATCGATCCATTATTAGTGGAAGGGACAATCGGGTAACTCTTGGAGAATTTCCGACGCAACCCACTTGATACAATTTATTGTAGTCAAGTCGAGTCCGTACAATGCAATATTTGGGAGACCTCTCCGATATATTGGCAGTCACATCGTGCCTCACCTCAAGATGAAATTCGACACCGGTGGCATCGGTGGTAAGTGGGAATCAACGAGATAACAAGCGTCTATATCAAGCAAGCCATTTTCGTCGGTAACCCTCAACATCGAGAACTTGACTACGAGATGAGGATGCCTCACGAAAGGGCTTCTCCGGTTGAAGATGTAATTTGTCTTCCTATCTCGAAGTTGATCCATCGCGAAGGTGAAGGTGGGATCGTTCGTCGATTAATCGAGTCGCGTAAAATCAAGATATCTTTGCACGGGCGCATCGATATTACGGGCATTGACGGAAGTCATTACGCTCCTCAAAGTTGACTCAACCTGGCCGGTGATCTGAAGAAAAGAACCGCGAACAATTGCGGTCATAGAACAAGAAATATCACAAACCGGAAGTCAAGTTCATTCGAAGTCTACCCCGGTTGGCGTAGTGTTAGTCGAAGACCAGCAGTTCAGGAGAATGTGCACTACCCGCGATCGTGCATGCCCAAGAAGATAGCTTCCCCTTCCGTGTCGACCAACTAGTTGATGCGACATCGACATCAGTGAGCTTCATGGATGCTATTCTACAATCAACCCGGGATAGGTCAAAGGTCCTTAGTGGACTTCCCCGACCTCTTCCATACGTTAACATCGTCAGTAGCCTCGATAAACAACCTTGGATAAGTTGGCAATCCTCTATAGGCGCAACTTTCTCCATAACGAGTTAACATCATCGAGTAAGCTCAGATACACAACCTCGGATAGGTCAAAATCCTTAGCGGATTCAATTCGACCTCTTCCATCAGGTTAACATCGTCGAGTAGCGCTCGATAAACAACCTTGGATAAGTTGGCAATCCTCATAGGCGCCTACAACTTTCTCCATACGGTTAACATCATCGAGTAAGCGCCGATACAACTCGGATAGGTCAAAATCCTTGGATTCTTCGACCTCTTCCATACAGTTAACATCGTCGAGTAGCAGCTCGATAAACAACCTTGGATAAGTTGGCAATCTATACGCCTACAACTTTTCCATAACGGTTAACATCATCAGTAGCTCACAAACAACCTGGATAGGTCAAAATCCTTAATGGATTCAACTCGACCTCTTCCATGAGGTTAACATCGTGAGTGCTCGATAAACAACCTTGAATAAGTTGGCAATCCTCATAGGCGCACAACTTTCTCCATAACGGTTAACATCATCGAAGCGCTCAGATAAACAACCTGGATAGGTCAAAATCCGATTGATTAAGATCTTCTCCATAACAGGTTAACATCGTCGAGTAACGCTCTGATAAACAACCTTGGATAAGTTGGCAATCCTCTATAGACTGCCTACAACTTTCTCCATAAGCGTTAACATCATCGTAAGCGCTCGATACAACCAGGATAGGTCGAGGTTCAAGAACCTCTAAATATATTGCAAGTTTGTCAGTAGCGCTCGATAAACAACCTTGGATAAGTTGGCAATCCTCATCGACCACAACTTTTCCATGTTAACATCATCGTAAGCTCGACAAACAACCTCGGATAGGTCAAAATCCTCGGATTTAATTGACCTCTTCCATAGTTAGCGTCATCAAGTCGCTCGACAAACAACCTCGGATAGGTCAAAGATCTCCATTGGCGTGGACTAATCAGACCATCACGGCAATCGGCTCGGCACCATCGGCCAATTCGACACGTCTCGTTGCGCTCGGCAACCTCGTCGGCCGCCAGCATCGGCATCCCTGCCGACTACCGTCGCCGGTCACTACCGTTGACCGTCGCCGACAATCTTTACTATCGACGCCAGTTGACACTGACCTGCGTCTCAGTTCGTTGCGACCACACCCACGTCGGTAACCCGTCATTATCTGCTGCCGGCACTCCGGTCACCACCATCGTTGGTTATCTCGCCGACCACTCGCGGTCCCGCCGACCACTATGGCCGTTCTCGCATCTTTCGCAATCTCGGTGATCGCCTCCCAACGGACGGTCCAGGTCAGAACGACGATATGCCTTGATCGCCTCCCATTTTAGAAGGTTCCTCGTGCCTCCGTTACAAAGGTCGTGTCTCTTTCAAAAGAGTCTCACCCATCTACAAAACAGGCAACTCTGATCGAGATGAAAATTATTCCAAAGAGTGCCCAAACTCCCCAGGGGAGGGCTATGCACTCTTGGTGGAGATGAAGAGATGAGGAGATCCAAAAGAGTGCCCAAACTCCCACCAGGGGGAGGGCTATGCACTCTAAGAGGAGAAAAGGAGATGAGAAAAATGTGCCTTTCCCTCTTAGCCCTAGGGGGGTTTTTATAGACCCCTTCTAGGGGCAAAAGCGTAAAAAAAGCTTTCAAACCGCTCAAAATCAAACCGCTCAGTCTGGCCCGCTTGGGTCACCTCAAGGCACATCAAGGCCACAAGGCCAAGATCAAGCTACCGCTGGCCTGCTCAAGGCTTCTGGCCGAAACTGTCACTGTCAGCTGCTCGTCCATGGCGCTAACCCGGCCATGGGTTGAACCGCTCAGCCATGGCAAATCACTACATGCTTCGGTTGTCATGGGTTACACACCTGGCTATTCGCCACCGCAAATTCGCTTCAGTTTTAATTTCCCGATGGCGCTCACCACAGATTCTCACGTCTCCCGACGCTCTAGTTCAATACGGGCTTATACATAGCGTACATGGCGGCATGTGGAAGGCGTTACACATATTTGCGCAGCACCCGCAGCTCTGTTTCCCCTGATCGATCCAGAATCTCAAATCGCGCAGATACTTACACATATTATACCTGACGCCTTCCACATAATATTCAGCATATGAAGATCTGTTCTCAAAATGCGCATTGATGGACTCTCAAATTTCATTGTTATTTTCAAGATTGACATATATTTTGGATGACGAGATAATGTCACCCAAAAATAGGCAACCGATACGCCCCTCGAAAATACGAATCTCAAGGCATTTTCAAATGCTTCGATCTAATCACCGATTTCAGTTTCAAATAAATCAAGCCTCGACGAACATAAGAACATCAAGCATACCGATCCAAACTCAATCGACCGACGTTTATCGAAAATGGATGAAATGGATCCCGATCCGCCAAATGGTCACCAAGACATATTTATAGATCGAGCTCGTCAAGACGAATCCAACGAATCCAAGATCACCCAATTCACATCATTAAGGCACCTGATCATAAAAAAATACACCGCTCGATCGGGGATCGTGACCGCCGTCAACGGAGTGGTTAGGTTGGAGTTTTCCACGAATTTAAAAGGCCCGCCACTCCCAAAATCTATAAATAGCTTCATTCTCACCTTAAAGGACGGACCGATTTGAAGACCGAGAGCTCGAGAATCTCTAATGACGACGCCGACGATCTAAGACTACCGCTACCACCAAGAATGTCAAGACGTGAGCTCTAGAGATCGCCTCAGGACTAGAAAAGACCGCTTGCCGCTCCTTTCTCCTCAAGATCAAGAGGTTGCTCCCGTAAGATCCGCTCCTCGCCGCTTTTGGGAAACTTCTCCTTGGAGTTGACCGATATCAGATTTTTTCTACTCTGAATATTGTTCCTCAGAACACCTTCTTCTCCAACTAACGAAGCAAGGATCTTTTGAACACATGAAAGTTCTACGACGGCCTGTTTTTTCTCTCTTAACGGTTTTCCACGATAACCCCTGTTCATATCCCCTGTTGATAATTTTTTACGACAAGATCTCGCATCTACCTAATAAAATTCTAGACGCAACAAACTTTTCGCTTTAAAATGAATTATAATAAAGTCCAGTACACATAAAAGAGCTTGTTTATGCTGAATAATAAGCTACTAAATTTGACGTAAGTCCTCTATGAATCTTATTTAAATTGCATTTATATTTCAAGGTTCGATTTTAATCCCATTGCAGGTCTACAATGATCCAATTATATGTTCAGTTGGATTTACCCTCAAATTATCTAAAGTGAAATGTTGTAAAATTATATTCATATTCATTACTGAGCATCCAGTTTGTTTTAATAACACACAAGTTCAAATTTTCAAATAAATCTGTCTCAAAACTTAATGGGCTCAAATCTAGATTTGATACCATTTTAACTTTTAATTTTAAACTTAAAAATTCATTTTATTTTGGTTTATTTGGGGTCGACTATATTATGCAATCTGATAGCATCTTGACGCAATCCTCGCATGTCGCTTCAATATGGCCGCTTTACATACCAAGAAGCGTATGTGTCATGTAAGCACCGCGACCTTATATATCATTCTACCACATTAATAAAAGTGTGTATATGTTTTCGTACTTGTATAAAATAGATTTTCTCATCACGCTAAGAAAAACATATATACAAGTACTTATTTTAATAACTGACAGTCCTCCCACATCATGCCAAGAAAGATGCGTACATGAGTTTTCACTCGCATGAAAACACAAAATTTCACTGCCACGCCAAAAAAGAGGTATATCGATACTTAATTTTTATTAATTTAATCTCATCTCACATACACAAGCCTAATTAATCAACCATATTTCTCATTAAATTTAAAACCCAATTTCTCTTATTTTTGTTTTTATCAATTGGCCAAAAAAAAAATAAAAACTCCAAGTTCCACATAATCTCAATCCCTGTTTCTCTTTTGTTTTACCTTAACAAAGTGGCAGGGTTGTTGGAAAATAGTTGAGATTAGTAGATAAGCTACAAGCTAAAGAGAGAGTAAGTGGTTGGTCAACCAAGAGAGTGAGGCGAGTGGTGGTCGACATGTGGAGTTTGGAAAACAAGGAAAGCGTGGGCTTTAGGTTTCTGGTTTCAACGTGTGTGAGAGGGTAAGGCAGATGAATGAAAGGGGCGAGCAAGGATTCAGTGGAGGAATCGAAGAAGAAGAGATCAAGGTTGCAAGGGTTGTGCAAATAGGGCCGTTGCAGGAGATAGAGGTTGGGTTTAGTGCAAATAAGGAAAGGGAGTTCAATTTTGTTGGATCGAGCAGAGCTACAGAATGATCGAACAAGGAAAGAGAGGTTGCATGAGAAAGAAAGAGACAGAAGCATGTTATTGGCTTTCACGTGAGAGGACGTAATCGGTGTTTGTGAGAGGATCCGTCGCTGGCAGGAAGTGAGGCGGCCCAGGACACACGGGAGTATCGATCAAATGAGAGAGGAGATACGATGAATCTCGTGTTGG
Source organism: Cymbidium sinense (assembly GCA_021442155.1). Taxonomy (NCBI): domain Eukaryota; kingdom Viridiplantae; phylum Streptophyta; class Magnoliopsida; order Asparagales; family Orchidaceae; genus Cymbidium; species Cymbidium sinense. The sequence goes on along the minus strand of CM038225.1, from coordinate 80,174,147 downwards.
GGAGAGAGGGATGGGTGCGAAAAGAGAGAATAAAAATGTGCTCGCATTTCAATAATAGAGATTAGGGTAATGTGAATTTAATGTTTCCTTTTTTACCGTAGATGCAAAATTAGTGGAGGGAGGAGTGAGTTTTAGGATTTCTAACCATATTTGAAAGTTTTAATTGCAATTAGGCACTATTTAATAAAATTCATGTACTCAATTAATCACATGTATATATATATATATATATATATATATATATATATATATATATATATATATATATATATATATATATATATATGATTCTATCCTTTTTTAATGAGGTTTAAATATTAAAATTGAATTCAATTGTATTTAAAATAAATATCTAATTTTTTATATTTTATACAACCCAATTTATATGATATTGCCTCAATATTCAAGTGAATTTTACCAAAATTAATCCCACACAATATGAGTATCGTTTCTAGGTAAATTCAACATTTTGAATTAAACGATAATGTCTATTTTGTGATTGTAGGTCACTCAGAAGATTTTGACAACGATCGAGATGAACTCGGTCTTGATTGATGTGACATCGCTTATGTGGCTTGCAATTCACATCATGTTTGACTAAATTGATTGCAGAATGACTCATTTGATAAATTTCAATGTCTTGGTGACATCAGCGCAATCCGTTTAGAGAACAAAACCCATTTAGATAATATCGAGGCCTTCTAATTTTGACATATGCAAAGACATACCTATAGCTTATTTTTCCCATTGAGCAAGCATTAAACGGTGTGAAAAGCCATTTTTAGTTAATTTCAACATTCTGAATGTATCAAACCAATTTGTTTTGCAAACGAATGACATTTCAATAAATTTTGGGCACACTCGAGGCCTATGACTCCAATTTATGTTACATCGCGTCTGGTGTCTATTGATTTCACCACATATGCTTGATTCAACTTATGTTATATATTTATAGGTCAACACTTATCATGCTAAGAAATGGGCATATGGGACTTTCAATGCATAAAAAAAAAATCTTGAAATATAAACTCTGTACAAGAAAAATGCGCATGGTATTTAATTGTGATACTCAAGTTGTTGGAAAGGATACTTGTCGATGATGGTGTTTGAGGCTAATTTGGTATCAAGGATGAGAAAAATTGAATATGAGCTTTATTTAAACTCTAACAAAAAATGACAACTATAAATCCCCACATAATCTTAAATCTCGTTTTAGCGATTAACGATAATAACGGTAGTAAAAGATATTTCGCGACCCTCTTAAACGCATGATTAACTATATAAATACATTTCCACCCGCCCGTAAGCTGCTCAAAAGCGGAGAAGAAGAACAGACGCGACATTCCTCGTCCGTCCCGTAATGCTTTAGGGCTTTCTTTCGACGGGATTTTTCTCGCTTTCCCCGCTCTCGACGGCGCGACGCCCCTTGCCGCTGATATAGAAATCATAAATTGAGGTATTGTAGGTGACTACATGAGGTATTTACACATGCATTCCAACTTGAATGAATTTAGGGTTTACTCGTTCTTCTCATCAGTGAAAGATTGGTTATTTTATGTTATTTTGTATATGATTTCATACCTCTGGAGGTACATAACTTTTTCTTTTTTACCGCTTTTCGCTTGAGATTATGTTCATTATATTCAAATGGAAGCATTTGATCGCAGCTTGATGGTTTTGGGTGGATATTTGCCAGATTGTTTCTTGAGGGTACAGATCATTTTGACCTTTTTTTCCAGTTTATTTTGTCAACGCTATGATTATGTATGGCATTAAATGGAAGCATTTGGAGGAAGTTTGATAAATTCGGTGATATTGCATCTCCTATGTACCTCTTTGAGGGTACAGATCATTTTGACCTTTTTTCCTTTTTTTTTTGCCAATTTCTTATGATTATGTTTAGAATTATAATGGAAGCATTTGAAAGAGGATTTGGTGATTTTTTTCAGATTTATACTGGTACCCTTTTGAGGTACCATTTTTGACCTTTTGCGCTTATTTTGCCAACTTTATTATGTATAATTACAGGAAGCATTTGAGAAGTTTGGGTGATTTCTGGTATTTTGATCAGACTGGTACCTCTTGAGGGTAAGATCATTTTGACGATTTCCGCTTTTTTTTTGCCAATTTCTTATGATTATATTTGGGCATTATAATGGAAGTATTTGAGGCGCAGTGGGATTTTATTTATACTCTTCTTGAGGGTATAATTATTTTTGACGCTTTTTTTCCGCTTATTTTGCCATTATGTTTATGGCATTCCAAAGGAAGCATTTGATGGGCTTGGGTGATTTTGGTATTTTGCATCTCAGACTCTATGTATCTCTTTGAGGGTACAGAATATTTTGACTTTTTTCCGCTTTATTTTGCCAACTTCTATGATTATGTTGGCATTCCAAAGCATTTGATGGCGCTTGGTAATTTTGGTATTTTATCTGACTCTGTAATCTTTGAGGGTACATACCATTTTTGACCTTTTTTTTAATTTATTTTGCCAACTTCTTATGATTATGTTTCATTACAAAGGAAGCATTTGATGGCGCTTGGGTGATTTTGATTATTTGATTCAGATTGTACCTTGAGGGTACATCATTTTATTTTTTTCTCGTTTATTTTGCTTATGAGATTATATTGTATCTCAATGGAAGCATTTGGAGATTGTTTCATTTCGTGGTATTTTGCATCAGACTCTATATTCCTCTTGAGGGTACATATTTTTGATCTTTTTTTCTAGTTTTTTTTTTGCCATGATTATTTTATTGCAAAAAGGAAGCATTTGGAGATTGTTTGATGGATTTGGTGGTATTTTGCATCAGACTGTGGTACCTCTTTGAGGGTATGGCATTTTGACCTTTTTTTTCGCTTTTTTTTGCCAACTTCTTATGATTATGTTTAGGCATTGCAAAGGAAGCATTTGGAGATTGCAGATGGTATTTTGTATCTATACTCTTCTTTGAGGGTACACCATTTTGATAGTTTTTTTTCCCTTATTTTGCCAACTTTATGATTATGTTTAGTATCAGAAAAGGAAGCATTTGATGGCGGAGGATTTCTGGGTTTAGTGCAGTCATTTTTTGGAGGGTACGATCATTTTTTGACCTTTTCTAGTTTTTTTTGTCAACTCTTTATGATTATGTTTTTATGCAAAGTGGAAGCATTTGGAGATTTTGGATGGATCGTGGTATTTTGCATTCAGACTGTGGTACCTCTTTGAGGGTACATCATTTTTGACCTTTTTTTTCCAGTTTATTTTGCCAACTCTATGATTATGTTTAGCAAAGGAAGCATTTGGGATTGTTTGAGATTCTGGATTTATGGTATATATACTCTGGTTCGAGGGTACAGATCATTTTGACCTATTTTTTCCGCTTTATTTTGCCTTTATGAGATTATTTGGGCATCTGGAAGCATTTGATGCTTTGGATTTTGTGGTATTTTACATCTGTACTCTTACTCTTGAGGGTACAGATCATTTTGACCTTTTGAAGTTTATTTTGCCAACTTCTTATGATTATGTGGCATCAGAATGTAAGCATTTGATGCTTTGATGATTTTGGATATTTTGCAGACTCGGTACATCTTTGAGGGTACTGCACCATTTTGACCTTTTTTCCAATTTATTTTGCCAACTTCTTATGATTATTAGACATTGCAAAAGAAAGCATTTGAGATTGTTTGATGATTCTGGTATTTTGCATCACTGTACCTCTTTAGAGGGTACAGATAATTTTTGATAGTTTTTTTCTAGTTTATTTTGCCACCTTCTTATGATTATGTTTAGGGCATTCCAAAGAAAGTATTTCATGACAGTTTGGGTGATTTTGGATGGGTATTTTGCATATGTACTCTGTGTATCTCTTTGGAGGGTACAGACCATTTTTGACCTTTTTTTCCAAGTTTATTTTGCCAACTTCTTATGATTATGTTTAGGGCATTGCAAAGGAAGCATTTGGAGATTGTTTGATGGATTCTGGTGGTATTTTGCATCAGACTGTATCTCTTTGAGGGTGATCATTTTGACTTTTTTTCTAATTTATTTTGCCAACTTCTTATGATTATATTTAGTATCAAGGAAGCATTTGATTAGGTGATTTGGTGGTATTCAGATTCAGACTTTGGTACCTTTGAGGGTACGATCATTTTGAGCTTTTTTCAAGTTTATTTTGCCAACTTCTTATGATTATGTATGTGGCATCAATGGAAGCATTTGATGGTTTGGGTAATTTTGGGTGGTATTTTGCATCAGACTGTGTACCTCTTTGAGGGTACATACCATTTTGACCTAATTTACTTTTCTTTTGAAGTTTATCATGTCGGGAAAAGGATAACTTTGGTGTGCCTACCACGTAGAAATATGTTCGATAATATTACGACTTTTACCGATGAAGCCACGACATTTTAAAGAGGCTTCATCTCCATCAATTCATTAGACTCCACGCATTAAGCAAGACTCGGGCCATTACATCGATCGCTTCTGGGACATAGAAAAGCAAGCTTTCTGGGTGGGCGCATTCCTTTCACCCCGATGAAGTTGTATTGATGATAGGGATGCCAAATGAGGAGAGAAGGTTGTATAAATCCGTCGCCGCTCACATCTGACTACAAGAATCGAGAATTCGAGATGGTTTGCTCGCAAAGACATTGCTTAGATATATGTTTTCTTCACAAATCTATTTTTGTATATCACAATTACAGGGTGGCATCGAATTGATTGCTTATGCCGATATAGATAGATTTGCTGAGTACAACTGGGCAGATGCCATTTGGGACTTTCTAGTTTCCCAATTTGATGTTATTGCATCAAAGATCTGCACTGTGAGGTAGGTTACATGAGTGTCCTTTCTCCGATGGTATGTTTTATATCTCCACATGTGAAATATAATGTCTTGAAGTTTATGTTTAAAATATTCATTATATGGGCTACCGAAAGCACATAAGCATCATAAGCATCTGAACCCCAAAGCCAATGTTCGGATGGGCTAAAATAGAGTTTCCAAAAAATGCTTTCACCGGTTTGGGAGGACGCGTGACATATAATAATAATATCACTTAGTTCATATAAGAATGTATTTATTTATGTTGTATGTCTTCAAAATTTTTTATCCATTTACCACAGGTACGCCTTTCATTCGAGGACTTATTGGAAGACGAGAACTGGCTCCTTCAGTCAGTGTCCCCTATCCAACAATCTACACATGTGGAGCCCAATAGTAGTCCCATTTTAAGTCCAATTACTGTAGCCCCAGACTCTCCTTATATCTCTCTCATATTCTCCCCATCCAAGAGCTAGCCTCTGCTACTACCCCCACGCAGACTTTATGGAGGATATTTGCAGTGAAGGACAGAGAGACTGATCGCCTTTCCATACAACAATAACGAGAGGATGGATGGGCTTGATTTATGGGTTGTCGCTATCGAGGATGTTCAAATATGGGTCCTACCACCCCAAATGTGGGGAGGTTCTATCGGGGTCACCACAGGGGAAACTTTCAGAGGCTACCACGGAGCTTCCCATGGAGGGGTACCCATGGGAGGCTACCATGTGTGCACCCCTGAGGGTGAGGAAGCTCTTGTGGAGGCTACCACGAGCTTCCATCATGAGTTGGATACTTCAAAGGGAAGCCCACATGGAATTGACCACAGAAGTTCTGTGGAGGCCACCACTACATGATGCACGCTCAAACCCGAATTGGAGATTGAGCGGTGTTAAAGCCCACAGATAAGAAAGAGGAAAACTGTTACTCCCTTTCACACACACTTACAGAAGTCTCGAGCAAGAATAAATGATGTGGTGGCCCACTCAAGCCGTAGAGCAAGCAGAGGTATTAAGTTACTTTCTTTTAAATTTGAGATAATAGAAATAGTTTTCACTAAATTTTTTATAGTTCGCATGATGAGGCAATAAAGGTCGATGACCCACGTCGCTATTGTTGTGGTGGAGGAGCATCCCGGGTATGAATCATCTCAAGAGATCGATCCTTTATTCATAAATCTAGCTCCATCACTAAATTTTTTATAGGTTCGCAAAGATGAGCCAATGAGGTCGATGACCCACGCCATCGCCGGTGGAGGAGCATCGAGGTATGCATCATCTCAAGAGATCGATCATTTATTCATAGTGAATGTAGCTTTTCATCACTAGCTTTTCATCGAATTTTGCAGGTGCATCGAGGCACTTCATGTTGTTGAAGTTCTCATCCGAGCTATTTTGCCTGCCGATGCTCGATCTTATTGACACGCGTGCTCCGGTTCGAGGACAAGTAAGTCTCCTCCAGTCCCTTCATAATAAAATAACCTATTCGCTCAGATCACTTTAAAATATTTATTACTGGTAGGGTGATACAAGATTCGGAATATCATTATTGCAGGCGATCGATGAGTTGTGACGGATCAATATCTCGATGCACATCGATGCCTTCGCCTCGCCGAGAAGTACTCGCTCGCCCGGGTCAGATGTCCCATATTTGTACATTTCATGCCAGACGGTATGTTACCCCACGAGAATGTTGGTATTACGATTCAGTTATTGTTTGTTTAGATGAAAGTTGTAATGTGTAATCGTTCTTTTCTTTTCCTGCAGAGTTATGCCAGGTACGGCCTAAAGATGGAAAGCAAAATGTTCATCCAAAGATATCACCGCGGACATGTCGAGGGTCGAAGTTAATCATCGCCGCTTATAGATAATCAAGACTGACACTCGGTTGCATATTAGTCGATTAGTATTTTATGACTCATTGCCCAAACCAACCCATAAGAGCATTCTTCCTGAGATTGTAAGAACTGTTTTCAAATTTGGTTCTTCTTAACTATTTTTTCCGTCCAACTTATTGAGATTTTGTTCGCTATTTAGATCAAATTACTTGTTGAAGATGTCGTGCTTTATGAAGATCCAGGAAATGGCCAATCGACATAGTGAGTGGGATACCACCAAGAAAATAGTGTCGATCATGGAATGTTTGTTCCAAATACATGGAGGCAAAGAATCAGAAACCTCCAGTGGATTGTAGACCAACAGATTGGCCAAAGAAAATGAATATATTTAGTGCTAAGTTCGCTTACGCTACATTTTGTTTGGGACTTAAAATCCAAAGTGAGAACAATATTATTTTGTTTGATATAGATTTTGTTTAATGCATGCTAGGGCTTTGAAGACTCAAATATTTTTTTGTGGATGATATTTTACCGCTTTTTTTTTTTAACTTCTTCTCTCATCTCATATAGTTTTTATTTCGATATCTTACTACGGGTTGATATTTGGGCGATACTCTTCAATTAAAATGTTACCCAGAATGCATAAAACTAATGAGAAAATTAAATTAGTGATTAGCCATTATTATGATTGTTGTTATATTTTTTATTATGAAAATAAAGCTATAGATTCATTGTGTCATTTTCTTCCTACAATCGGTAAGCTCCCAAAGCTAAATCCAACTCTTCTTCAAGTAGTGTGAAGAGATCAATGGGAGGGAACTCATCCTCTCTCTTGTTCTGACTTCTCCCAGCAAGTCACAAGAGAAGAAGAAGATGGCGGAATGGAGGTGAACAAGTTTAATAATAGTTTTATGTTTGATTCCTGTTCTATGATTTAGTGTGTTTTCTTACCTTCTTCCTTCACTCATAGCTTCTGTGTGTTGTCCTCCTTGTTTAATAAAATATTTTGCTTGTGGAATTGATAAAGAATGCAATAAAGAGTGATTTCCTTGCCATAAAGTGATTCGCATTGTATATTTTCCTTGAATATTGAGCATTTCCTTGCCATAAAGAGTGATTATTGTATATTTCCACATATGATATGGATCTATTTATATTTGAGAGTGATGATTGATAATTCTCGTGTTCATTCTATGAGATGGATCTATAAAATTACCTTTCAAAATAAAAGCGAACAACGATTGAAGATCAAATATTGAGTCAGTACCCTTTGAATGATACTTAGGTTTTTTTGCTCACGGAAATGGCTTGTTTGTTTTATGATTAATGACATTAAATATATTCGGTTGATATGCGGTGTAGTTATATCGTGATGATTTAATTAAGTAGTGTGGTTTATTTACTATATATTTTTATATTTTGATTGTGAAAAATGTTGATTAGTAGTTCTATTTATTAGGGTAGATTGTTGCTTAGTTGTGCTTAACATGTAGTTTTTTCTCACTTTGAACATATTTATGGGCTGTGAATTTATGTGGTGTCACATTAGGGTTGATATTGATTGTGATGATAATGATTAATACATTATGGAGTGGGGCTTTTTCTTGAGTTAAATCAAAATCAAAATCATTGATTTGAACAATTATATAAATTTCTGTGATGCTTTTATGAATCTATTCGAGTTTTACAAAACTTCATTTTATGGTAACTTCGAAATATTGAGAAAGTCCTCTATAAAAGTGATAATGCCTTATTATTTGTCTTTATTACAATAATGCTAAAACAATGAATTTCTATTATTCATGTGCATATATATATTTTAAATTTTAGATATTAGTTTAATGATTTAAATAAGTTATATATAATAAATTTTTTATAATATATCTTTAGAGGTAATTTATTCGATTAAAGATTTTTAATAATAGATTATAATATATCCTTTGGAATGCTAAACATATTCATAAGAAGTTGGCAAAAAAAACTGCAAAAAAAAGATCAAAAATAATCTGTACCCTCAAGAGTACAGTCACAAAAAACCAAAATCCATCAAATATCAAATGCTTCCATTGATGCAACATAATCATAAGAAATTGGCAAAAAAAAAAAAAGCGGAAAAAGTTCAAAATGATGCACTCAAAAGTGCAATTATAGATCTAAACCCCGAAACCACCCAAAGCTGCCATCAAATACTTTCTTTGGAATGCCCAAACATAATCATAGAAGTTGGCAAATAAAGCGGAAAAAAGCGTCAAAATGATACCCTCAAAACATATCTGAATCTGAAATACCACTCATGAATCCATAGCGCCATCAATTGATTCCTTTGGAATGCAACATATTCATAAAAGTTGGCAAAAAAAGCGTAAAAAGGTCAAAATAAATAACCCTCAAAGAGGTACCGAGTCTGATGCAAAATACCAGAAACCATCCAAACAATCTCCAAATGCTTCCTTTGATACATAATCATAAGGAGTTGGCAAAAAAAAAAACTAGAAAAAAAGGTCAAAATATGGTACCCTCTCCAAAGAGGAAACAGATGCAAATACTCAATAAATCATCGCATCAAATGCTTCCTTTGGAATGCCTAATATAATCATAAGTTGGCAAAATAAATTGGAAAAAGCACAAAATGGTCAGTACCCTCAAAGAGGTACATGATCTGAATGCTAAACCCCACAAAATACTTGCCATCAAATGCTTCCTTTGGAATGCCCTAAACATAATCATAAGTTGGCAAAATAAAGCGGAAAAAAATTGTCAAAATGATCTATCCTCCAAAGAGGTACCAGAATCAGATGCAAAATACCACAAAACCACCCAAGCGCCATCAAATGCTTCCTTTGCAATGCCCTAAATATAATCATAAGAAGTTGGCAAAATAAACGGGAAAAAAAGGTTAAAATGGTGTACCCTCGAAGAGGTACATGAGATAAATCTGCAATCCATCCAAACAATCTCAAATGCTTCCTTTACAATGAACTAAACATAATCATAAGGAGTTGGCAAAATAAATAAAAAAAAAAGTCAAAATGATCGTATCCTCAAGAATGATCTGGTACAAATCCCACCAGAATCCATCAAATAATCTCAAATGCTTCCTTTGCAATGACTAAACATAATCATAAGAAGTTGAAAAAAACTAGAAAAAGGTCAAAATGGTCTCCAAAGAGGTACACAGTACTGATACAAAATACCCAAAATCACAAATCTCAAATGCTTCCTTTGCAATGCCCAAGATAATCATAAGAGTTGGCAAAAAAAGCTAGAAAAAAAGGTCAAAAATGGTCTATACCCTCTTAAGAGATACACAGAGTACAGATGCAAAATACCACCCATAATCCATCCAAACAATCTCCAAATGCTTTGCTGAACTATATAATCATAAGAAGTTGGCAAAAAAACTAGAATAAAGGTCAAAAAAGTTCTACCCTCAAAGAGGTACCAATGATCTAAACCCAAAATCATTATCAAATGCTTCTATAACTAAACATAATCATAAGTTGACAAAAAACTTGAAAAAAAGGTCAAAATGATCATCCAAAGAGGTACAGTAGATGTAAAATCATCCAAAACCACAAACATCTCCAAATGCTTCCTTTTGCATGCCACGAACATAATCATAAGGAGTTGGCAAAAAAATAAGAAAAAAAGGTCAAAATGGTGCGTACCCTCAAAGGTACAGATGAGATGTAAAATCTGCAGAATTCATCCAAACAATCTCAAATGCTTCCTTTGCAATGACCTAAACATAATCATAAGAAGTTGTAAAAAAAATTAGAAAAAAATGTCAAAAATGCTTTCTTTGGAGTGCCCTAAACATAAGTATAAAGTAGGTAAAACCACCAGTCATCCAAATAGCTTTCAAATTGGCGAACAAGAATGTAATGAACATTATTTCTAGATCGAGGCAAAATAAAACGAAAAAAGGCAATAAATGATCTATTATTTGTATTTAACATATTACAGTCAATGATTACAATGTCTCGGGGATTAACTCAATCACTATTGCTTAAAGAGCTAAAAGATGTCAAAATTCCTAGCTAAATACAGTCAAAACTAGATAATTTCATGCATCAAAATATTTTCCTGAAATAATATCCATCATCAGCTTAGTGTACCCTTGAAGATTGATTGATTGTAGCTCGAGTTAAATTCACGCATGTAGAACATTGTATTAGTTGATACTTTCTTACGGATCGATGTGTGATATTAGGTGCATTACCTCGAAAATACTCGCATACAGAAAGGTGATGCAACTATGAGGAAACACGTTCGCATTATCGATACTTTGGTTTCTATGCAAAAAAAAAGTAGAAGGGTTTGAAGATTAACAATATTTAAAATACCAAAAAATAATACACAAGTAGAAAATTACTCTTGGCTTTCTTGGATCTCTCCAATATCCCTTAAGCTAGAGTTGGAAACACCCCGGCGTTAAGCGGATCTTTTAAGATGTCTTTTCCCTTATCTGTGGTTGACTTCTTAACGCTTTGTCGGTGGAGAATTCCACTTATTATAAGTCGACATCATCATATAGTTTTTTAGAGATCCAAGCATATAGTCCTCGCTCTCTTATGCCACGCCTTGGCGCTTATTTGATATGCATATCGACTTATGTGATTCAAAATAATGCAGCATTTCCATATCTTTATCTCTTAATTTTTATGCCTTATCGGTGTAAATATCCTCTTTTGCTCGGTAGACCATCGCGAAGATACTTGTCTGAATGCGCAACATCTTCACACTAAGAACTACGAAACAATGGGCAAAGTAATCCCATCATTTCAAATTTTTTGCAAGTACAAGTTACTTGATAGTCTATCGAAATGCATCCATGTTTTGGATGCATTTTTATTCTCTAAGTTTACCAAATACTCATGGTCGTCATCGACTTAGTTCGATGGTCTCCATCTCCATGCAAAATTCCTCTTCAAACATAGTGTAAAACTTTCTTGTATAAAATATAGCGACTTGTTTTGAATTTGATCTTAATCAAGAACAATCGATGATTTACTTGAAGTCGTCATATTCATTCGATGCCATGTCTCCATAACCTTTTAACCCCAAGAAACAATCGTGAGGAACTTCTTGGTTTAGATATTGCATGACATACATTGTTCTGGACTCACTACGTTGCGTTGATAAGATGCCCATGCGAATGAGTCCTGTTGAATCACGGTGGACCACTTGGATCTAATCTTATAAAATCAGACGTCAAGCATGATCATGCAAATTGCCTTCTTCTAGCATGGGACCAAGCCTCTTTAAACTCTTCCTCGAGTCACACTTTTCATGCATTTATAAAATAGCCTTGTCTTATCTTATTACTATTAAAGCAATGAACCTTGGAAGCTTTCTTTGAAATATGACATTGGCACAACCTATGATGAGTATGTAATCTGATTTCAATAGCTCTGTCGATCTTGATCGGTGAATATTGTTATAGGATGTCTCATTTATCAAGAAGAAATGTTTGGAATAGGCATGAGAATGACTCAATTGTCTCTTCGATAAAAGGCTACTCCAAATAATATATTTTGCCAGTGATGATTCACTCCAACAAGAGGGACACAAACAACATTATATTTATTGAGTCGATAGCTTGTATCAAAAATTATCACATCCTCAAAACAATCATATTCTATCCTAGACATTTCATTACTAAAAAAAACTAAGCAATACACTCATCAACTTTCATCCCATGCAAACATCCATCTTTGCCTTTCCTTAAACAACTAGTAATGCATTACCATCACCATTCGCAATCCTCGATCTTTTCTCTTTGAATAAAATTGAAAGCATCTCTTTTGTGAACCCGATATTCTCTAGCCAACTTCCTCGGTTAGATAGAATGCATCGGTTGCTTTAATACCGACCTCATTGTCTTCAACACGGACCTTCATCGCTAATGCATCTCGTGATCGAGAAGATGTAGTCGGCAGCTCGCCAAAGAATGATTATGACTTTTCTATATTTTTAATCGTCCAATTCCCCTCCAAATCAGAGAGTCATTGACAAAGTTCTTGTATCAACTTTTGGAATTTTGTTAAGCTATTTAGGTCGGACTTCTTAGACTAGCTTTTGCACATAGAAAATCTTTTGATTTCAATTTCTTTGAGTTTGAATAACTAGTATGGTCCTTCCAGAACCGCGCCAATTTGATGTGCATAGTCCGCGATTACAAGCATCATACTCGTTTCATTACGAAAGTGGTGCGAGTTTTCCAAATTTGGGTCATTGACTGCATTTACCTGACCAAACAGATACAAAAATATGTTATAAAATATAGATGCAAAATATCACCCAGAAACCACCCAAACTTTCTCCAAATGCATACATTGCAATGCCCTATATATAATCATAAGAAGTTGGCAAAATAAATGGGAAAAGGTCAAAATGGTGCACCTCCAAAGAGGTGAGTCTGAATGCAAAATACCCACCCAAAACCATCCAAAGCGCCATCAAATGCTTCCATTGCAATGCCCATACCTAATCATAAGTTGGCAAAATAAAGCGCAAAAAGTTTAAAATGATCTACTCTCTAAAGAGGTACAGTCTGAGCACTAAACCCCAAACCACCCAAGCGCCTTCAAATGATTCCTTTGGAATGCCCTAAACATAAACATAAGAAATTGGCAAAAAAATTAAAAAAAGAAATGCCAAAAATGATCTGTACCCTCCAAAGTGGTACATAGAGTACAGATGTAAAATTCCAACCCTAAACCATCCAAATGCTTCCATTGAGATGCCAAAACATAATCTCAATGATCAAAATAAAGCGGAAAAAAAAGGTCAAAATGATATACCCCAAAGTGCAGAATCTGATTAATCTGGAATCCATCCAAACAATCTCAAATGCTTCCTGCATGCCAAACATAATCATAAGAAGTTGCCAAAATAAAGCGGAAAAAATTGTCAAAATGGTCGTACCTCCAAAGAGGTACAGTCTGAGATCAAAATACCAAATCCATCCAAATAATCTCAAATGCTTCCTTTGCAATGCCCTAAACATAATCGTAAGAGTTGGCAAAAAAAAGCGGAAAAAAAGGTCAAAATGATTTGTACCCTTGAAGAGGTACAGAATACGATTAAACCCAGAATCCATCCAAACAATTCTTTTTTGTAATGCTAAACATAATCATAAGTTGGCATAAAGCGGAAAAAAGCGAAAGCGTCAAAAATGGTCGTACCCTCAAAGAGGTACCAGTCTGATCACAAAATACCATAAAACCATCACGCATCAAATGCTTGTTAATCTGCTAATCATAAGAAGTTGGCAAAATAAAAAAAAGTTTAAAATGATTTGTACCTCCAAAGAGGTACAGTCTGATGCAACTAAACCCCAAAACCACCCAAACGCCTTCAAATGATTCCTTTGGAATGCCTAAACATAATCATAAGAAATTGGCAAAAAAAATTGGAAAAAAATGCAAAATGATGTACCCTCAAAGAGGTACCGAGTCTGAGATACAAAATATAAACCCTAAACCATCAATGCATGCTTCCATTGAGATGCCTAAACATAATCTCAATAATCAAAATAAAGCGAGAAAAAATATCAAAATGATCTCAAGAATACAGTCTGAATCTGAAATACCACCCAAATCACCAAGCGCCATCAAATGCTTCGATAAAAAACATAATCATAAAGTTGCCAAAATAAAGCGGAAAAAAATTATCAAAATGGTCGTACCCTCAAAGAGGTACAGTCTGAATGCAAAATATCACCCAAATCCAAATAATCTCAAATGCTTCCTTTGCAGCGAACATAATCGTAAGGAGTTGGCAAAAAAGCTGGAAAAAAAGGTCAAAATGATCACCCTCTAAAGAAAGTACATATCTGATACCACTGAATCCATCCAACACTCCAAATGCTTCCTGCACAAACATAATCATAAAAGTAGGCAAAATAAAGCGGAAAAAATAGTCAAAATAATCTACCCTCAAAGAGGTACACCAAGTATAGATGCAAAATACCCAATCAAGCGCCATCAAATGCTTCCTTTGATGCCCTAAACATAATCATAAGAAGTTGGCAAAATAAATGGAAAAAAAAAAGCTCAAAATGATCTTTACCTCAAAGAGGTACACAATCTGATGCAAATACCAGAATCCATCAAAACATCTCAAATGCTTCCTTGATAATGCTTATAATCATAAAAAACCAAAAAAAGGTCAAAATAGTCTGCTCCGAGGTACAGTCTGATCAAAATAACCACCCAAAATCACCCAAGCTGTCATTGCTTCTTTTTGCCTAAACATAATCATAAAGTTGGCAAAATAAAGCGGGAAAAAGGTCAAAATGGTGCATCCCTAAAGAGTCTGGATGCAAAATACCACCCAAAATCACCCAACGCCATCAAATGCTTCCTTTGGAATGCCCCATAATCATAGAAGTTAGCAAAATAAAGCGGAAAAAGCATCAAAATGGTACCTCCAAGAGGTACATAGAGTCTGATGCAAAATAACACCAAAATCACCCAAACTGCCATCAAATGCTTCCTTTGGAATGCCCTAAATATAATCATAAGAAGTTGACAAAATAAATTGGAAAAAGCGTCAAAATGTCGTACCTCGAAAAGTACTGCCAATGCATGCAAAATAACACTCAAATCATAAAAATTCGACAAAAAAAACATCCAAATTGCTTGGATGTAATGAACATATTCTCTTCAAACAAAACAATATCACTAACCAGAAAAAATGCGAAGCATTCTGGATGAATTTATTTAATACATCCTCGTAAAATGGTTGTTATTTATAAGTTCTCCATCTTCATGGTTCTTTTGTAAAAGGAAATGAGATTTTCTATTTCTCGAGCTCGTTTTGCACGGAAAAAACTAACGAACCCAAATCGTCTATATATATTTTTAAATTCCTCGCATTACGGCTTACGAGGTCGGGCGAAATATATTTCTGATCAGGTCATTAATCGCGTTTACAGGCGAGGATCGGTGAAATGTCTTTATAGCACCGTCCGTTATCTTCTTTTCAGTTAATCTAAAAGCGGGAAAAAAACCGGGACACGTATTGGATTGGAGTCATACGTAAAGCTACGTTGGACTCCGACTATTTTCGTGTTTGAGGTAGAGATGGGATTCTTAGGGTAGGTTGCTGTTTGTGCATATCTTTTTTTCTTTAAGAGGAGATAAAAGATGAGGCCTCATTAGATGCGACTCATTATTAGTTGCCATGTGAAGCAAGATCGGTGAAGGCGAGAATAGGCAATTCTACATGCCACATGCCAACTAGGGACAAAATTTAAAAGAAATTTGGATGGCTAGGTCTCAAACCTCACTGATTTTAATTCAAGTTCAATTATATTAATTTAGTGATAATAATAAATGCATTAACTAACCCATTAGATTTATCATTTTTATGTGATTTTATGTGAGATTGCATCAAAATACATGCAAATTTCACAAATTTTCTCGTGCAGACACAAAGACATTATAGGTGTTGTTTATAGATGAATTTGAAGTTTTGAACGCAAAGCAATCCATTTTGTAATGTCATCTGGGCAACTTTGATGACAACTGAAGTGAATTTAGTTTGATCCTCATGACATCGCATTCATTGATCGTCATTTGTAATATACTTGATCAAATTGATTGTGAGTGATTTTACTTACCAAATTGCGATGTTTTGGCAGGCAACATCAATGCAGTTCATTTTGCGAACATAGCTCATTTGGGTGATGGCGAGGCCTTCCAACTTCGATGAGCGAAGACGCACTTATGGCTTGTTTTCTCTATCGAGAGATCATTAAACAACATGACAAATGTCTTATAATCAATTTTCATATTAGGGATGCATCAACATACTTCATTTTATGAATAGAGGACATTTCAATCAATTTTGATCACAATCGAGATATTTGAACTTCGATTTGTATATCCTGGCGTTTGGTATCCATCAATTTTATCATATAGGCTTTGATTTAACTTATAAAATATTTATATAGGTCAACAAAAAAATAGTATAAGAGATATAGTAATAGTTCTCCATAAAACCTTTTCAACTGCAAAATAGCAAATTATTAGAGAAATATAACACAGCATTGCAGAGGTCAACCAATAATTGTTAACTCATTATGAGATTCAATACATCTCCTTGACCATTTGAGCTAGTACACTCAACTTAACTCTCCAAAGAAAAGTTCGTCATATCTCAAGAGAGATGACATCAGCCGATAGATTCAAACTTATGTTTGACATGACAAGAGCGAATAAATATTCCATTTCTTTAATTAACATTATATAGTTTGGTAATATTGTTTGAGTTTTTAGATTGAATTCTTGTCTTGTTATTTGCATTATGATTTATTTTCTAGCAAACATGATGTTGTGCCATTTGCTTGTAACCTTAATCCCTTTCTAATGTTGCACAATGATTAAAAAAATGAAGTGTAAACCAAATAAATGTATGAGGATAAGCAATAGATTCATGTTCACTGACATGAGTAGGATCAAAACAAAACATATAGACACAAATAGAGAATTAAAAATTCAAATCTTTTTTTTTGCAATGGATATCCACCCAACATCTCATCCATCTTGTGAATGGGGATGTCGTTGTGACTAATCTCATGGCCAGCATCATTCATCACTCCGCATGTGTTACTTACTTTCTCCACCTTAGGTATGGCCTCCCCATGGAAGGATTGTTCGGGTAGAGATTCCACTTGGCCATTTAGAGGCGATGGATAAATTCAAACCTTGTGTTGTAAGCCACCTCCCAAACAATTCAATTATAATGCAATCAAGAGTAGGAATGACAACTCCAATCACAAAAGAAAAGTATATGGTCGGCCCCTTCGATTCAGAAACTCTTCATGTACTCGTACAAAGGATTGCTTCATTTTCCAATCATGGTCTAGACGTCCCCCTTACTCTAAGATAAAGTAGCATGTGTTCAAATTAATGTCACTCTCCTACCATATAAGGCTTAGCTAAAATATGCTTGATTATCATTTACTTATTTGCTTTAATTTCATGCCACTCTTATTCCTTATATGTTCCTTTTATGTCATGACTAGCCATCTTACCTAGGAATCCATGCAATGTGATGTAATGAAGGTCAAAATCATCCATAATAGTTTATGAGCATCCATTCTATAAGTTAGCTTAAATTTTTTCTTTATATAAAAATGATATGTAACCATGCAATTTACATGTTTAAACTCAATTTTATTTTGAATTTTTTTATCTTTATTTTATATTATTTTTAAAAATATTATATAGTTTTAAAATAATTATTACTACTAGATATATTTTATTTCAAATCAAATATAAATAAAATAAAATAAAAAATAGAAAACATTAAAATGATCCCAAACAAACCCAAAATGTTCATTATTTATTTCTTAAGAGGTCATTTGAGATCGCTTTTTTTTTATTTTAATTTGAAATAAAATATATTTAATGGTGATAATTATTTTTAAAAACACTCAAAACATCTAAAATTATTTTCAGTATTTTTAAAAATAAAGTGATTTATTTTAAAAATAAAAATTAAAAACACTTAAAAATTACATCAAATAAAAACATTTTTTTTAAAAAAAAAACATAAAAAAAAAATTAAAAAAACACAACAAAATTGATCTGAAATGGGCCCTACAATTATTAGAATTCCAGTTTTTAAAAGAAAAAAAATTGACAAACTATCCACGGTTTGCCTTTATAAAGTTAACCCCCATATTACTCAACACACTAGAACTTCAAAGCTGAACGAAAGCCACAATTCATATAACTAAGAATAAGTGCATTTTTTTTTTTTTTTCTTTTTGACGATCAAAGCTGACAAATGTAGCCTTTTTCATCAAAAAAATTGCATGACATTTATTCTTACAAGTGGGTCAGAACTTATCAGAGCAAAAAAATATCACTATCTTAAGACCATTATAACTACAACCACCATCACTGGAGCTTTGATCAGAGGCTCACCTGGCATCCCCTTCTTTCAATAAACTGCATTTTAGTCATATTACTAAAAAGTTTTTTATCACTTCAATTCATCCTTACGTAGGACTTTGAAATGAGATATTTTAAACTCAAAGCATGAACCTTAGCTCTTAAAAAAAAAAAAAATCTAGAACAGAAAAAAAAGCCATTTCACATACCAAATTTCATAATGAATCCATTTCTTTGACTTAATTTCACATAATGTTAGAATTACCATAATTAATATTATGAAATTTATTATAAAAGATCAGTACGTGGTATTTGAGTTCCCATATTGAATTAAGTTCAATCATCACCTATGAATATTTTTGAGTATCACCAATGTTGAATTAGGAAGAACCCCAATGACTGCTGATTTGAACCAAAAGACCTGACAGGACTGGAAGCAGTAGTAAACGCACGACATGCAAGTGTTCAGCCTAAAATAAAGCTTTTAAGTACCATAGTTCCAACAATCCTGGAACAGACCAAGCTACTGAAGCTTCTTAATCCCAGGAAAGGAAGGGAGAATGGCAATAAGAGCGTCACCATATCCTACAGGCTCTGCAAAAATCCAACAATAAATATATAAGCATACAAAGCAGCGTATCTAAGATTCTTATAGCTTTTCCAGTTTCATATCCTTGCCTCCATCTGTTCTCAAGATCTTTATCACCTCACCCGAAACATCAGACTGAAAAGGGAGCAATCTCGTTAAGAATGTCAAAGCTTATGGTGCAAGAATATAAGATACCTACCCAAGAAAGTTAAAAATAAATTACAAATCCACAAAGATGATGCTTACACACACCTCTATAGGAATCTCCCCGCCAAGCTGTTCAATGTAGCAAAGAACTTGACCTTCTTTCACCTCTTGTTTCTGTCAAAAGCATAATTTGCTTAATAAAGAGAGATGATGCTTGCCTCAAAGCTTATGTCTTAAGTTAACTGTCATGCTTGTCTTTGTAAGTGCAGTTTTCCTATGTCTAGGTCCTATGGCCTTGTTTTGCTTGTAGGCCCTGGTAAGTGACCTGTTCGCCTCCATGGGATGGATTTATCATTCATCACCTACTCTTCGTGATGAATTTTCCATCTGTCTTTCTTATTCATGGTGGATTTCCTATGTGTTGAATTTTACTAGCTTAACGTTCTTCTTTTTGAAGAATTTCAACTTCAAAGGTGGAGTTCTTTGTTACTTAAAGATTTGATGTAGTGTGAGATATCCACTTAGGTCCTTGGTCACAAGTCATTGTCTGTCATTTTACTCCATATTATTTAATCTCATGTTTATGTCATTATCCTTATTTTTTAGGGGTTAAATAGCCATTTAGTTGTCATCTTCCAGTCATGCACACACTTCTCATTATTAAGACCTATTTAAAAGTTTTAATAATCTTTTTAGTAGGGCATTAAATTCTCATTTTTTTCCTAGTCTTACTAATTATAGATTACAAAACATGTATAATTCTTATACACTGCATTTATGGTAAGAAAAAATTTTACAATGAATCACAGATAAATTTTCAGCTTTGCTCCAGAAAGTACCCAGGGTAGATTGTTATGCTTTACTTCAGTGGATAAATTGAAGAAACATCTAGGTTAGGTTGCTACAGAAATATCATCTACACCTTCGTTTCTTGCTCTCCATCACTTTATTTTCCACATTTCAGTACTAACTTGTGAACATGCATTTTCAACTTTATCATCCATTATTTTGAATGGGGGTGGGGACATTTTAGTTAGTGGCTATTTATGATATCTAACTTAATCATTTGGCTCTTTAAATATGACCTAAAAATAGTCTTACAGTTGAAATGGCTATTTAATGTGATAAAAACATGTTCACAAAATTCACAACTTCGATAATGAGGGTATTTTTAAAATATGACATTTTTCTAAATCTTGATTTGCATGAAATATCCTCATTCCTCACCTATTTGTGGAGTTTACGTCAAATTTCCATTAATCAAATAGTGGTTTTAATTGTTCGACTATTTTGGATAATATTTGATGAGTCAAAATATTGAATTGGGCAGTTTAACTAGTCTAAGACTAAAATAACTCTCACAAATGTTTTTTAATGAGAGAAATGGGTACTGATATTTCTAATGCAAAAAAAAAAAAAAAAAGCTCTTAATGATGATAGTTTGACATAAGGTGATTAAAAAAAAAAAAATAAATATAAGGATGCACGCTAGAGAAAAAGTTAAAACAAATGTAGGTACAAGAGTTCTAAACATAATAAATCTTGAGAATGAAGAGTATGAGTGTTTAGGATATAAAGGAATAGATGGTGGCTATAAATTTTGATGCAATATAGAGCATCACAAATCACATGGATAGAATCAGGGGTGTGCGTTTGGTTGAATTGGATGGTTTGGATGATAAATGTTTAAAACCGATTGGTTTTGGATTCCTAAAAATATTGAACCAAACCGACCAAATAAAATCAAAACCAAACAAACCGAATAATAATTTGGTTATTTTGGTTTGGTTTTGGATAAAACGATGTTGGCTACATTTAAAATTATTTTAATTTTTTATAATGACAACGATAAAAATAACGTAAATATAATAAAAAATGCAATTAACTTCATGCTAAAAAATATTTAAAACTAAATTTTACTTACGTGGTATGTTTTGTTTAGAAGTTGATGAAGCTTAATATTATGACACCAAAATATTTTGGAAATTGGATAATGGTCAAAAAAAAAGCTTCAAAATAAATAAATAAAATGTATAATATATAAGCCTATTATACATAAATTAATAATATTATATTACATATAATTACTTTGGTTTATTTGGTTCCATCCAAAATTTTATTTAACAAACCGATCCAAAAACCAAAAACCAAAGTTTTCATTAATTAAAACCAAAATCCAAATTACTAAGTTCAAAACCGAACCAAATTACTCAAAAACTTTGGTTTGGTTTGATTTTTTGGTTAAAACCAAATAATGCACACCCCTAGATAGAATAAGTAGTAATAAAAAATACTTGTATATGCTACATTTACAAAGGATTACCTATCTATATCTATCTATCTATCTATCTATCTAACTAAACCGGCATTTGTCAGTTCATTGTTTTAAGAGAACGGGAATGCATGACCCATGTGATTAACATAGAGTAATCAAGAAGAGGAAAAGGGCAATCAAGCGAGAGAGAAGCATGAGAAGTAGGTGAGCACAAAACATAGGCGAGTAAGCAAAGATGACCAAGCATGAGAGCACACACCCACTAAAAGGCTTGCATATTGTGCAAAGCATGTGTGTAGAACTGAACAAGAATGAAAACTCAGTATTACAAGCAGAACCCTAGCACAATATAAGGACGAAGGGATCAATAGCAAGGATTAAAGTCAGGTATGATTTTAGTGCAGTAGGATTTTTCTTCTCTTTCCTTTTGCTAAGCTAAGAAATATGTTTTCATATTGCTTCTACAAATCTCATGTTTACTTGATATCTAAAATAATATAAAAATTGTCAATTATTATTAAGTTAATCATGAGAAAAAAAAAAGAAATTATATAAAGTGTGTAATTGATCTTATATTTTGATTTTAGGAAAGAAGCATAAAAAAAGAAATTTAAAGTTATATATTTTTGAGATATATATATATATATATATATACACACACACACACACACACATACACATTAAAATAATTTGTTAAATTTTATATTAGTGGATCATAAATATTAATTTCATTCATATAGTTAAAAAAATTATTATTAAACAATACGATTAATTAAGATTAATCAATATGAAATTTTACTAAAAGTTGTTAAATAAATAAAAGTTAGAAACTAATTATTAAATTAAAAACTTGACAAATGAAATTAAAAATAATAATAATAAAGTTGTATATTTGTGAAAATTTAAATCCATAGAGAATGATTAATATTATTTTTATAAATAAGAGAATTATAAGAATAAACTTTAATTCAAAATTTATATCATTATGTTACTTTAAAAGATTTTAAAAGAATTATAGTATAAAATAGTTAGTAAAAGAAACATGGACTTTAAAATTAGTGTATTTAGAGATTTAAAAATTAATGATAATATAAGAATACAAAAGATCAACTTAATGTAGAAATTAATTAATATAAATGTTTCTATAGTGTTATAAGTATCAAATCAAAAGAAACAAATTCTAAAAAAGTAAAAATTCAAAATCAATTATCTAAGGCTTGAGAGGGTACTTTTTTTTCTAAATCACGGTAATATTTTTTTGTTTTCCTCTAAATTGAGTTCATTGTTTGTTATTACTATTTGTTTATTCTATTGTTATTGCAAATTTGATTACGATTTATCTTCATGAAATAGTTATTGGTCATATTAATGTGAAAGCTTACATATGATTTTATAATATGTGCAAAATTTTTCATATATAGTATTTACTAGAATTATAAATTGAATAGCATATGAAATGTGAATGAACTGGACTATATAGTTATATTTGCATGTGCATATTGACTGATAAAGTTCACCATCTTATGATACTAGCTAGTAATATTAAGATACTAATACAAGTAAATGAAAAAAATTATGAAAAAAGATATTGATATTGAACCACCTTCAATAATACATACTTTAGACAGTGACTTGTGAAGGAGTTAATATATAAAATGATATAGAAAAATATGAGATTATTCTTATTGCTTAAATATTGTTTTAGAAATCTCTTATATGGTCATCTTTGAAAGAATAGAATGTCAAATGATTTCATACTGATTTACTATATTTAATAAGCATGCATGTTGTTTAATATTTCTTTTACAGTTATTGTGATTTTAAAGGTTTGAGTATCAACTTAGTTATTGGTAGCTCATTATAAATTAAATTATCATTTTTCTAGATATAGTGTTGAATAGAAATGAGTGAAAGAAGAGGTTGTTTATCACAAACACATGCTACAAGAGAGAGGTATTCATTTTAGCATTATTATAATATTAATTTAGAACAATTTTATGGCACTTTCGTTGTATTGGAAGTTGTTAGTTTTAATATTTATCTTGAGCTTAATTAACATTAATGCATGATTGAAATTATAAATCTATGTCTGACCATCTATTCCCACTTTGATAATTCCAAGCCCTCTACATCCAATCATCTATTCCAGCATTAGTAATTCCAAGAGGAATAAGTCATAAACATAAACTAGATATCAAATTTGCAAATAATATTTAGCATCATATTACACATGATGAATAAGTGTAACCTCAATCTAATACTAATGGCTCATGTAAAGAACTCGTGACCTCCGATTAGAAAGTCAATATTGAAAGGTGTAAGGGTGTGTTTGGGCTTTTTGGTCTTTTACTTTTCAAAAGCAAGTGATTTGTTTTTTTTTTTTTCAAAAATTTTGTGATAAAAAGCTACTTTTGAGAACCAGAACTGTTAGTGTGATGGTTGTTAAAAAGCTGAAGCTTGAATTTTTCATAATAATAAAAATTTTATAACACCCACGACAGTTTTTTCAAAAAATTATTTTCCTACGATTTTTACAACCAAACTTTATAAAACTATAGCTATCCCAAACGAATCCTAAGTGCAAAATAATATGTGAAAAATGAAAATAAAAGTGACTAAAAGTAATAGTCTAATAGATAAATACATAATTATTATTAGAAAAAATTAAACAAGTTCTATTTAAATAAAATTTAATCAAACAATATATAAGCTATCAAGTCTTTAATAAGTTAGATGAATAACAAATAAGTTGTTTGTGAATATAAATAAAAAGTTAGACATTGTTCAAGGTTGGCTCATTTAATCTTTGAAATTTTAAAAAATGTTCAAACTTATTCAATCCTTAACTTGAATGAACTCAAACAAGTGCTAATCAAACCAAGTTTGAACTATTCATAGAATACATTAGTTTACTTATAACCCCAATAAGTACATGAAAATAAAATAAAAAACCTCAAAACACTAGACAACTTCAAAAAGATGAAGCTCCCACAAAGGGGTTGTTTGGTTGGCAATAAAACAAGTGCAATGTATTAGATTTATGCATGTTTTATTTTTTCGTTGTTTGGACGGAAGAAAAATAAATACATCTTGTTTTCCGCATCTATTTCAAATGCCTCAAATGACACTTTTAAGTGACTTTCAAATTTGCTCAAATCAAGCATAAAATACAATCCTCGCTTCATTCAAAACTCAACAACCCAAATACACTCGTCATAGATGGAAGGGTCTAGGGTCGTCAATAGGAGTGCAAGGAATATCATAGATTCTGCCGAGCGCATTTCAATCAAAACCCTTTCTTGGAGAAAGCTTACAATCGACAGAGAGGTGGCCACATAGAAGAGGTCTCAATATTAGACAAGGAGGGAGGTGAAGAAGAGAATGATGGAGTCAAGAGAGAAGAAGTGAAAGGTTGGCATGGCAGCGGTTGTGCGGAAGGAAGGACCGACAGACTCGATAGCGAAGACGAATGCAAAGAGGCCGACGTTGCCAATGCTGAGTCCAGAGAGAAAACAGAGGAAGGCGTAGGTGTAAAAGGACGGGATAAGAGAGGACGGAAGGCACTGTTGAAAAGCAGTGAGAGGACACCTTTTAGGAAGAAGAAGACATGACCGAAGAATACAACACCTAGGAGTAGCAGAAAAATATATTAACTTCTTAATGCTCTATAAAATTTAGATAAACTCATAATATATCTTATATTGAATTGTTTGATTCAAATAGCTATTATTTTCAGATCTAAATATTAAATTTTTTTTGTTTATGTACCTAAACCTCAAAAAGTGATGTAAACAATATTATGAAGCCCAACACTAAATACATGTCAAAAACAAATTTTTTATTAGCATTTTATTTTATTTTTATGGTTGAAAATAAAAGGGCTTCACCACATGTTATATAAACAAAATATTTTGAATACTAAAACATATTTTTGAAATAATATAAACTAGCTCAATTTGAAATTTCAAAATAATTAATCAAATATTTTATTTAATTTATAAATTTTGAAAGGTATTTTTCTTTTCAAAATATAAAGATATCTTGGGGTACGGTTACCATTATGGCTTTAAAATAATTTTTGGGAATTGTTTTACAACAACAACAAAATCCATGAATCCTTTCACTTCCATTGTCTATTATGTCAAATTCTCATTTAAATCAAGTATACTAAGATCATTTTTATACATCTTAACCAAGTCTTTTTTAGGTCTTACCTTCTTAACATAAGAAATCTAATGCATCTACTCTCTGTCGAGTCAGATGGCCGACGCTTTATGTGCCAAACCATCTAAGGCGACTCTCCTAATCTTATCTACCACCTGGAGCTACTCCAACTTTTTCCAATATACTCATTTTGCATTCTATCTCTAAGAGTAAAGCCACTCATCCACTTAAGCATCCTCATCTCTATAATACTTAACTTAGTCTTATGCTTCTTTATTGGCCAACATTCTGCATAAGTCATCAGGTGTCTTACCACCATCTTATAAAATTTTTCCTTAAGTTTAAGTGGAACTTTTCTATCACATAATAGCCGATGCATTCCTCCACTTCAACCATCTAACTTGAATTCTACTAATAACATCTCCATCTATTTCACCATCATTTTGAACAATGAGCCTAAATTCAAACGCGTTCACTCTTATTAATGACTTGTTCACCTAATGTTACAACACTACCATTAGAACTTCTACAACTAAATTTACACTTCATATATTCAGGTTTAGATCTACTTAAATGAAAACCTTTAGACTCAGAGAGTTGACCTCCATAATTCAAGTTTCTGGACTCCCTCTACTCTTATCAACAAGAAGAATGTCATCAAGAAAAGCATACACCAAGGTACATCTTCTTGTAAATGCCTAGTAAGAACATCCATAACTAAAGTAAAAGATAAGGGCTTAAAGTGATCCTTGATGTAATCCAGAAATAGGAATAATTTGTCAACCCTCCTTGTGTTTGGACACAAGTAATGCTCTAGTATACATATCCTTAATGAATATAACTAATATTAACTCCTTTCGCTCTAGAACTCCAAAGAACATCTCTTGAAATCATAAGCTTTCTAAATCAATAAATATCATATGTAGATCCTCCTTACTTTCTCTATGCTTCTCCATCAAACCCCTTAACAAATGTATAACATCCATAGTAGATCTACGGCATGAAACCAAGCGATCGAAGAAACTTCACGTATCACATCGTAACTATGCTCAATTACTCTCTCCCATAATTTTAATGTATGGCACATTAACTTAATTCCTCTATAATTTGCACACTCTTGTGTATTTAATAATAAAATAAAGGGTAAAAGTTCATATTTTCAATTGGGATCAAATTATTAGTTCAAAAAAATATTTCTACAATTATTTTACATAAAATCAAACAATTTCAAAGGATTCAGAATTCACTGCACTTACTTTACATATACCAAAACAAACATAAATAACAATTTCCATGTATTTACATTACAAACAAGCAAACAATTATAAAATATTCATACTACTCATTTACTGTTTGGTTGCTGAAAAGGAATGAGTGTAAAGGAATGCGAAAAGTGAAAAGAAAGAATAAAGAAGCGGTTCTTTAGATTACTTTAGGTTATTTGGTTGATAATTCTACAAATACGTGAGTTTATTTTTTTCTGTTTGGTGAAATAAATATAATGTAAAGTATTTTGAAAGTCAGCGCGACGGCAGACGGGCGACAGGCATGAGGCAGGCGGTGATGGCGGCGATGCGTGGACAGACCCAGATGCGAGCGGTGACGACTTGGCGAGGCGGGTACGCGAACCCTTATATTTGCGGGGAATTCAAATATCGAAATTTTAACCTTTTGATGAATCCCAAAAGAATTACATCACTTTAAAATTTTACTTTGCATCATGCCAAACACAAAAAAAGCTGAAACCCCTGCATTTACTTTACTTTCCATTCCAACCAAATAGCCCCTACTACACATTGTATTTTATTTACACTACATTTCTTTTTCAGGCAACCAAACAACTCCTAAGATATAAATTTCTACAATGTTGTTTTTTAGAATAACTATTCTAATCAAAAACAATTAAGGGTCTATTTGGGACAACTACAGCTATATGAAAAAGCAGCGTGGTGGAGGTGTTGTAAAAGAAACAACTGTATGAAGAATTTGCGGTGTGTATACAAATTTTTTTTATAAAAGTCAAACTACAGCTTTTTGACCGCCACAATAAGTAGTCAGGTCAAGTTGAAAAATAGGGTTTTCCCACCATAGATTCCTCAAAACACAGCTAGAACACAACTCCCAAAACGACACTATGATGCGATGCAAACTGCACCACACCGCGAAAGCCACTGCCGCCTCAAACGGGACCTAAGAAAATATCAATCTCATAATTTCAATGTCCCGTATACATAAAAGAAAAAGAAATTCAGCACCTACTTCCCAATCCCCTTTCTTCCTCCGTCCAGTACTACTTTCATCTCTTTTTTTTAATTAAATAATAATTAATAAATATAAAATCTCTATGGTACTCTTTGACTAGAAAATCAAATTGAGCTCTTAGAATCAAAATCATCCCATATGTTGTGTGATGTTATATCCATAGCTTGCTTTGTGCAGCTGGCCCAATAGGCAAAGCCATGTAAGCATTTCACCACTTAAAAGAGTAAAATGGTCAACAAGAATATATCAACAAGATTTCTTTACAATAAATATATTACGCTGCCATATGAGTTTGAATGTCATGCTTAAATGCATCTGTTATAGTAACTCGAATCCAAATCAAATATTATGCCAAGAGCATCTACTTCTATCACAACATTCACTAAATGGGGTTCCCAAGTATTAAGCATATTGTGAGTGATCTCATTAATGAGACAAGTAGAAAACATTCACTAATTATGAGACAACAAAAAAGATAATGATAAATAGGCAATTAAAATGAAGTGCATATATTGGATAAGTACATATACAAAGAGAAAAATTAAGCTAAATTGGCAACAATGTCATTATCAAAGTATTTGAATAATTTAATCTTCTAAAGAAATATGATAATATTCAAATGATTCCCTGCTCTCTTGAGAAATTAGTTAGTTGTCCCTATAACTCAAAAATCTTAGCTATTACCTCTTGTGAGAAAAATGTATCCAATTTTTAAACTTTTCGAGCATTATCATCATTAGCTTATCCCAAAGTTATCTTTATGAATCCTCAATCTCCATTCATTCATGTTGAGTGTTACATGAGGTTTTAACTTCCGTATCTATAAATTTTTTGCACAATTTTTATCAAAATCATCTTAATATATTAATAGCGCTATATTAAACACCCATTTAAAATCTGAAAAAAATGTAAAATAACTTTCAAGTAATAAGACTAATTAAAGACACTCTTTTAGAAAAGAGAAAAAGCATATCACCACGCTATTAACTCGACATACCTAATCTATCAACGAAGAAGACTATGCCTTACTTCCAACTTTGCTGAACAGGATAAATTTTCACATCGAATGCCTCCATAGAATATTATACAAGATTTAAAATAAAAAAAACTGTGAGATCCAAAACTTGACTCATGGTTGAATATTGATTGGTTAGCAAACATCTTACTATCTGGTCTAGAAAGAGAAAGAAATATAAACTGACAAAGATTAAACTGGATTCAAAGTTTCAAGGTCAAACTGGCTACCATTATGTACACTTCAGCAGCAATGAAATCATCAGGATGTGCAATAACAGTACCTCTTTACAAGATGGAGGTGCTTTCCTCTTTCCTTTATTGTACGGGATCTCCTAAAATATCCAACCTGCAGCAAACATTCTGTCAGTGGAGAAATCATAACTTCTGGAGAGCGCAGGTAATCTATTCCTACCTTTGGTGATTGAAGAATCACCAAACCTTCATCTGTAGCTGTATCAAGAATTCTCTGAATTCCATCAGAAGAAGGTTTAGATGAAGAGATGGCCAAAGAGTTACTGGAAGCAGAACCATTAGATTCTGGAGCCGGAGCTGAGATACTTAATGGAGGATTTGGAGCCTGCTTGAAAATATTTTCCGTAGACAAGTTTCTTTTGATGTAGAGATTGAAGCCAGCAAACTAATCAAAACGGTAAGGAAACATGAATATGGTTGATTGAAATGGATCCCTATAGGGAAGGAATTCCTTCCCTGCAACAGCTTTAATAAGGACAAAGCTTGGTATATTCCAAAGGGTGGTCATTGAGTTCGGTTGGCTTTTCTTTCGAAGAAAATGAAAATAAGCAGAAGTTTTCACAAAGTAAAACATGGAAGAGTTAGTGAATTTCCATACATAGCCCTTGTGTAAGGTTGCAATGCCTTACATTCAATTTAACCTCTGCAATATAAGTTGTATCACAGATAGTTGTAATCAAAGATTCCACCTGAAATAAACAACATCAGATAATCAGGTAGCATTAATAAGCATCTGTTCATGGAATTTACTAACAAAATAGAGTTACTGGTACACTTAATAATAATATATCAGAATTTTAACGACCACTAAACATTTATGTATTCAGTCTACATTTCATGATCAAATACTATGTTTCAGCCAGAGAGCTTCCCCACCTCAATAAAATCATTCCTTTCTATGAATACAATCTGCTAATGATTATGATGAAGATCACCCGGTAGATGCATAAAGAAAAACATGAAACAAAGCAGGTTGAGAACCAAACATTTTACGCTATTTCATAACAAAGAAATCAATGGTTGACTAACCTCTGATGAAACTGGAAGTTTGAGAACATGTTTAAGTTTTTTTCAACCGATTTAACATCTTCAGCATCAATCTACAAAAATGATATGTAATTTTTTATGAATCAATGCGAAGACAAACACAGCATTAGATTGAATCATTTATAACAATCAAATTAACTGTACATTGAAAATGACGTTCTGTCATTCCAATAAATACAATTTTAAAAGCTTAAAAATGATCAAATTTAAAAGTACTTAGCTAATAGACATAGTTAACCTGTAATAGGAATTGTAAACTATTCATGTGGTGCATAACATCCTCTCTCACAATTGAAATGTTTCATCTTTCTAATTCATGCAGTAGATTCATTAATTTAATGCATGAAAAATACAGTATTTTTACTCGCATACATATTTTCCTTTGACTGTCCAAAATACTTTGCAGCTTAATTATTGTTAAAATATTTTAAATATTTCATGTAGAGCACTACATATCAACTCCTTTCCATTACATCACAATCATTTTTAATCGATCCATTAATAGTTTAATTTAACAAAACTTCTATTTTAAGGTCACCAACCATATCATAGATCATTAAATAAACTGAAGCAATGCACAGCATTTGTGTAAGTTGATCTATAGATACACTGACCAAACAAAAATCAATATCATGGTGATACGAATACTATATTTATCAATATCTAAAAACATTTTCAAGTTTTGGTATATTAATGATAAAAATAAATAAGTTGAACTAAACCACCAAAATTGGCACAAGCCTCCTATTAAAAATAACCATATAAGCAATATACACAAAAATAAATAAATAAATAAAATCTTCAACCCAGTCTTTTTGGTTGAATCTAACAAGCATTATAAGATTTAAGCAGTGTATGACAGGTAGGCCGGACCATTATGCTTTATCATGTGGATTCATTACCCTTTTCTAAAATCAAGTATTTTTCTTCCTTCCCTTTTTTTTACTTTGTCACTAGTTGGGTTTATGTTTCATTTGTAACCATGTGATGATTTTCCAAAATACAAAGAGTTGTCCAAATCGGACGAATAGAAATGCATGAATGCATATGAAGGGAGGCAATATTTGCAGGTGAAGAGAGATGAAGTAGCAGCCAAAGTGAAGGAAGCTAATTGTACTATAGTAGAGTGAGCACGAACAAGACAAATGGATGGATTGATAGATCAATCAGAAAATAGATAGATAGATGGCTAGATGAATGGGGATGGAAGGGATGGATAGATATAGATAAATAGATCAATAAATGATATACACATACATATATATAGAGTGAGTGAGTGAGTGAGTGAGTGAGAGAAAGAGAGAGAGAGTGGAACATCTACAAGTTCCGACTTGAAAGAAAGGGAAGGTTAATCTTTCCACAATTGAATGAAAATCCTATTAACATAACTGAAATGTGATCTAATTTATCAAAAAAGGTATCGAATCACTCATTAATTAGAACATGAGTATCACTTAAAACAACGGCACCAAAGAACGCTAGTACTCAATCCAACAAGTGCATTTCAAAAACACCTTGAAATCATGTGAATAGGCAATAAATAGCATACTTTGATAAATTGAGGTAGAGCAGACAACCAATGAACATGTGTGTTTGCCAGGCCACTTGTCAGGAGCTGCACCATTCATATGCTCTTGCCTTGATTGAAATTCTCTCCCCCAAAATAAAGGATGTGCCTTATAACAGTTGGCTTTATGTGACATGGCCAGACCTATATGAGCCATTCTCAAAACCTGAACAAAACTTAAAGGACTTGATTTTGGAGGCCCTTGTACTACCTAGAAACAAGAGAATGCAGTCATATTACTCATAGAAGTTTTCCAAACACGTTATATCTAAAAAAAATTTCTATCAAACAGCATGGACAAGTGTGTATGTGCAAACATAACTCTCATGCCTTGCAATACAAATTTTTTACATTCAAGCGCGTTGAGATTAATTTAAAACAAAATATTAAACAAAGCAATTCCAGTAAGGAAAGCTAAAACCATTGAGGATGAAATATGTAGGAACATTGTGAAATGGATAGGAAACGACTATGTCCTTTTATTGTCCTAGTTACATTATATATACAATCCTTAAGTTTTAACCACCACAGAAAAAATTGATCTATGATTTCTACAAGATCATTCAAAACAAAATGTAGCAATGTCGAAGATGCCAATTTCAACGTTCATAATTTTCCATATGTGGTATCCTAGTAGAATTTGAAAAGAAAAAAAAAAGATCTAAGATTTAAAATAGCTGTATCTGCAAATTAAACTACCTTTATTTAAAAAAAGAGAGAGGGAATATTTCTAAAACAACTCAGCTAAAGCAGACATTAAAACAATGCAATTAAGCACAAGAAAAAACAAACATGATTGGCCAAAAAGGTCAAATATGACATATCTAAGCACAATGCAATAAATCCTAATTGCAATGCAGAAAAATTAAAGACAATAAATGGAAAGTTAAAAAATAAAGTATGAAACTAATTTAAACATCCAAAAATGATACCTTCCTATTAAAATACATCAAAAATAAAGATACAAAGGGCTTCAGTACTTGATGCTTTAGTTTAATAGCAAAATTAAAACTAATTGCAATAATTTCTCTTCCTATGCTTCCTGTTCTTCTTCAACAGACTCCCCATTGGCTCAGACTCACTCTAACTTTGGAAGAAACAACAGTCAGGCTGGGTCTTTGAAGAGCAAAGAGGTCAGGCTTACCTCTTGTAAATTAGGCGATCCAACTATAAACTAGCTTCATACATTAAACTTTGTAATCTTATAATAATTTGCTAAAATCCATGAAGAATCTAAATGGTTATAATAACAAACATATTCAACACATGTAACGAGAAAAGCTTTGACATAAATGAGATTTGCAGAAAAATCAAGTTCTACCATGGACGGTTTCTCCAAGTACAAGCCACATAACACATAAATTCCTATATAATGAGAAACAGTAAGTTGCATAATTGCATAAAACCTTTGAAGCCTTCCAAATTGGTAAGTTGGAATAATGCAATCAGTGAGCATCAAAACTCATCTAACCTTAGATAAGTGTTGAGCTCTACATGAGTTACGTAAGTCCAAACAATCAAGCATGACGAATTCGACGGACCACAGACGCAGTATTGTGCAAATCGAAGCCGAAAGATCCGTCGACACGTCAAAATGACTTTCAAACGACTTATCACCAACGTTCAATGATGTCGAAATTAATCAAAATCTTACACAATCCAAGCGGTTAATCAATTGAGAAGTCGAAATCGATGCGCACGCGCGTATTAGTCGAGAGAAACGATACTCAAGCGGCGCCAGAAATTAATTGTGTATTCGTTAAACGCGTCGAAACCAATCAAACAAAATTGTGCGCGATTCAAACTAGTTTGCGAGAGCGTGGTGAATGATCGCGATTTTGAGCTAAAGTGACCATCAAATCACCTAATTTTACCAAACGAACTTCGATCACAAAACGGACAACACTGTTGCGGCCTAAAATCGATACCCATATTAGCTATGTGATGATACAACTACAAAAAGTCAAAATTGAGTTTCATCTAATTACCTAAATCAACCCTTAAGGTAGAATATATATATATATATATATATATATATATATATAAGCCCAGACTAACGACCACAACTCTATTCTGCTAGTCACTCCCGACCTCTCTCTTCTCAGCAAAACAAAACCTCAGATCATCAAACAACACTCCCATCCGACTCCATAGCAATATCTACCTCACAACTGAACTCCTCAAAATTCAACCAACTTTGGCCCCATTTGGGACAACTGCAATTGTTTGAGAAGCAGTAGAAGGCTGCTAGTGGCAAAAATTCTTATTCTTGGCTGATTATGTTTGAAAAACTCATTTAGGATCTTTGTCTTGCGTATTTGTTAGAAAAAAATATCCTTATGTGTTAAATAATATGAAATAGAATGAAGAAAAAGAAGATAATTAATATTCATATATAAGCATAAGTCTACTAAATTACATTAAGAGATTATATATCACATAATAAATAATACTAATATTTAAATTATAAGTATAATAACCAGTGAGATCAAAATATTAAGCTTGTTATCCTATTGATCAAATCGTTTAAAAAAAATTTCTCCAATGCTACCCTCCAAGTATTTCTAAGCCAGTTAGAAATACTCATTACTTTCATTCTAATCACTAACTAAAATATTTGTAATTTGTTACCTAACTCTTTCATCTTTTCCATCTTGTGTCTCAAATTCTATAATGATGACTGATTTCTACTATCGAGTGGCCCAATCGATATTCAAATGTTTCAAGTGGCACAAACGATTGATCTTCATCTACAATGTTGAATTTAATATCATGATAACATATATAATTATGTAGAGTTAATATAGCCACAACTATTTTAACATGCTTATTGAATGAGTATGTAGGCATATCTCATAAAATAACCCATTTATTATTCCATACTCTCCATTTCAATTTCACGCAATGATGAGTGTGGTTATTAAACAATTCTTTCCCTAATGAGTTGGTTTCTCCTTTCAAAATCGGGGATATAGTATTTTGTTTTGCTTCAAGAACCCTCATTGCATTGGATAAACCAGCATCAATAAGATAATATTTTCGTGTTTGAATTTCTAACGATGAGCTCCAATAACTGGCCAATAAAAGAGAAGCATAAGACTAAGTCAAGAGTTGTAGAGATGCTCAGGTGGATGAGTGGCTTTACTCTTAGAGATAAAATCGAAATGAGTATGTTCGGAAAAATGAGTAGCTCCAATGGCAAATAAGATTAGAGAGTCGCTTAGATGGTTTGGTCATATAAAGCGTCAATCGATCAGATTAGGAGAGTAAATCATTAGATTTGTCTTATGTTAAGAAAGGTAGAGGTAGACTAAAAGACTTAGTTAAGATGTATAAAAATGACTTTAATATACTTGAATTAAATGAAATTTCACATAATAGGAGATGGAAAGAAAGATTCATGTAGTGATAATGGGATAAAGGCTTTTGTTATTATTATTGTTGTTGTTGAGCTTCAATAATATTTGTTTTAATAAATCAATGATTCAATACAATATTACCGGGTGGCATTAAAAGTTATTTTTTTATGTGTGGACAATCTTGAATATCATTATCGCTTGTACTTTCTTCTCAATTTATTAGAAAATTGATGCACATATCGAAATCATATACTATCATTATATTATGGGTAGACAAGCCACATGGACCAATATATGCGACTTTATTACTTAAAATACGAGCATGTGTCTGTCTTTATAAATCTCTCATCTGCATCATAGTTTTATACATAATTAGGTGAAAATTGAAAATTAAAAATGATTGTTGAAACATAAACTTAAAAATGAAGTTTATCTTGAAATATGACATATATCGACAATCTTACAAAATCTCATCTGATATATTTTGAAAAATTGAATCTATCGACTTTATAACTTTAGTTGATAAACCGCAGCCGACCATAAAGTATTTGCTTATAGTTTCAAAAGAGTGTTCAGATTGCTGGCTAGTAGCCTTGATTGATTCATGATGTGATAACATATATAGTGTTTAGTTCTAGAAGATCTATGGAGTTCATGAAAATTTTCTAACTCTTGCAAGAGATCAATAAAAACTACTTGTGATATACGAAATATGTTATGAAATCTTCCTGTAAAACTCATTGATCCATTTTTTAAATTTTGAAGTCATACATGAGTTTTATATAAAACTCATAATATTCATTTATTAAGCATCGGCAATAGTAACAATCATAGATTGATATTCATCATCACTTTCCATAACTGCAATAAATAATACAATCTTCACATTAATCTTTGATAAAAATTCACCCAACAAAACATCATTCTAGATGTGATAGCCATTTCAACTTTAGACATTAATTTAAATTCACAAAGCAAAACATCATATATCAAAGAAAGCAAAAATAGATACTATAGGCAATTCAACTACTATGTAAAGAAGTTTGGAACATAACAGATACTAATACATCTTAATAGTAAATGCTAAACATCAAGTTTTTCAAAATAGTAGTGGAGAAAATAAACTCTTCGTTCAGGTGTCATTGCCTTAAAGATCTATCGCTTGTTGACATATTCAAGTAATTGAGTGCAGATAAAGTGGAATATCTTGAAAACTTGATTTGATCTGTAATAATTTCCTCGGTGAGAGATGATGGCAATTGGCTTATTGTTATATCTATGCGTGCATGCATTAACTAACTATGATATTTGATTTCAAAGAAATCCAGTACCTTTTTTCTTTTTCTTCATACCTCTAGGTCTTAAAGATGGTGGGCGCCTAGCATGACTAGATTGGGTGCGAAAATCTATGGCATGTAATGATTCATGAACTGAATCATTTGAACTAGTTCTTTACTCAGAATTGCTTTGTTCATGCACATTGTCATCAACTTCTTGATTTGGAGTCCATGAATGGACACTTGTAGCAACCACGACACCAAAAATAAGATCTAATTTCTCTTCAATTTCAGGTTCTATGTCACAATATCGAAATTTCTTGGCATTAGGCATTATTTACAATTTAACATAAGGGTTATGACCACAGAAATTTTTTATAAAGTATAAAGTACAAGTGCATATAAGAACTTCACCTGCATCTTCTCTCACCACCAATCATCTGATGCGTCAATAGTCATCTTTCTCGGATCCCACTCCAAACCAATTGATCATTGTTTCAACTCCTTCCATAATTTTCAATCTTTCTTCAGTTAATCTCATTTATTTTTAAGTTGTGTCCTTTATACTCCCTTCCAGTTCTCTCCTTAAAATTTTTTGTTAAATTCTCCGAACCCTCTTTATTAAAATAAGTTGCGGTACATTGCCCTCTTATCTCCTTTAGACAAAGATCATAAAAATTATTTTCACATCTCTCTCTCTCATGCCGCCCACCTTTCCTTGGATTTCCGATTAGAAGCTCTTATTATTATCTCCATACAATGCAATTGTTGTCATTTTTTAATCATCAACCTAATAAAATAAGAAAGTTATACAAATATAAAAATAATATTTGCATAATGTCATTTATATGTGAGTGATTGTAATTGTAATAAATCTATTAAATCACATATTCTTTTTTTAAACCTTTAAGTAATATGTATGAAACTTGCAACAAAGATTCACAATCTAAACAATGATGATGAAGATATGATATTTTAACTATAATAAATATGAAGGTTATATTAGTACATATATATATATATATATATATATGAATCTTAAATATTTAAATCACTATGATAATTATAGAAGAAGATCTAATTAATTATAATGATCATGATATCAATGATAATAATACAACAGAGTGATTATGGTAATATAGAGATCAATATAAATAATTTTACAATATAAGAATGTGATCACATAACTCAACTAAGAATTAATAGTTGAGAGCATAACTCTCAACTAAGAGACTTCACATTCTCACCGAACACAACAAAAATGATCCCAAACAAAAACTTAATGAATTGATATAACAATAATACCATCGTATGTGATTTCAAATGCAAGCAACTATAGATAAACAATATCATCATCATTCATCGTTAGTGTTATCTAGACTATTTGGGATTAACTAATTGAAATAACACATTGCGTTAATACAAAATAGCTATATTTTATAGAAGATTAATTATTTCAATAATAAGATTTTATAGATGCTTCTTATTATATAAAAAAGGATTATGTATTACAATAAAAGATTCATGTGTTAAAATTAACTAGTAAATGACCAAAACAATCTTTAGATAGATGTACACATTTTAATCTGAAAAAAAATCCTAATGTTAATCTCTCAACTTAATAAATCTTTCCATCACCTCACTTGCCTAAAATTGATAGACTGATCATGAGAAAAATTTACACCGAAATCCGACATAACCCAAAGTTAACAAGTGATAATACCTTGAATACTCTTAAGACTAGCTTCTATCAATTCGATTACAAGTAATATGCACTAAAAACCAAAACAAAAAATGAATGATCACATCTATCATTAAAAAGTTCAATCTTGATCAAACACATGCATCTCCTCTTACATAAAAGCATTAATAAGTTCAGTGACAACATTCCCTCCCAACCCAGAGAAAGAGATCAAAACAAAATCTTCACATGAAAACACATTTGTTGTTTTAGGGCTAAGGTGAGGAAGTATACAGAAAGAGAAGACCGAAGAAAGGAATAGTAGCTACAGCACGAGGATACCAAGAAGAGATTCAACAGAGGAGGAGGCTGAGAGCGGCAAGCAATTTCCTTAGAAAATGTCGAGAGTTTATAAGGCAAAGAATGTTTCGATGGCACGGGGATGGCTCAAGGGTTAGAATGCAGAGGGTATTTTAGGAAATTAAAATTTATATAACCACAGATTGTGGAATCCTCCCTCAGTGCAAGCATCTTCGCCTCAAATTTGAAAATTGTGAGAAAAAAATGGTAAATCGAACAATATTGCGACATGATGGCAACTGTCCCAAACAGGGACTTCATCTCCAACAGGCCGTCCCTATCCTGTCAGCCAAGAACCCGAATCCTCCCGCTGGTTAACCACTGATCTCGTCATCCTGTAGCAATTAGAGCCGTACTCCCCATCCTGACGTCCAACCGGTCCATCCCTACTATCCCGTTATTCCCCTATCCTTGGACTAGTCTTCCCGATTTCCCAACCGACTGGACTCATCCCGTGTACCTAAATGCACCATCCCTTCCTGTCGCACTTTATCATCAGCCAAACACCAATCCCTATCCAGTTTTACTTGTTCTGACCTCTCTGGCTGTCGGTGACCAAATAGTCGGACTCCAATCCTCTTTCTCCTCTTCTTCCTCTCCTGCAACCTGATTCCCGTCCCAAATCCTGCCATTCGAACCTAGTCATCGATAGCTCCAATTTTCATCAACCTCCCCCCAACCACCTCTCACATTTCGACAGCTATGATCCTTCTTCCTACTCAATCGACAATAAGTCCCACCTTTCCACTACCTCATCTTTCTCGACATCCCTAAATAGCCTCATCTTCCGATCTTAACAAGGTGTTGAAGGCTATGCACACTTCAATAAATGCGGTAGGAGCATAATCCTTTTGCTGATATGAGACATACATGAGCTTACGATAAGTGGTGGTAAAACCTTAGACTCCCGATGCAACTCCCATACGTGGGGGTGACATCGAGAGGCTGTTGTATTTTAATTTAAATTATTGTGTACTTGCAAGCATGGTGTATTAAATTCTTGTACTTATTATTAATTTATAATTGCAAATAGTTATTAGATGATAAGTACTTGTTGTTCAACACGGAGGAAATGGGATGTTTTTCATACGGGTATCGAAGGCATAAATGCGATAAGTATATGTTCTTTTTTGGTCAGAACCCAGCACTCTCGATTCTCGTAAGCGTGGTGAAAGGCTCTTACGGCGATATGTGAGGATGTGACTGTCAAATTCAAATTAAAATAGTTGTGCTTTTGAAAATGTATCACATGAAGTACTACATACATATTTTATTGTTTCTTCATAATTGTGAAAAGCATTCGATGTTAAGTACTAGCTTGTGTTGCTTCAATATGACAAGGAAACCAGGATGTACTTTCTTACATAGGTATCGAAGGCCTATGCGCATTTCTCATAAACACGATGGGTATGAAGACTTCTTTGGCAGATGTCGAAAAACACTGACACTTTCATAAGCGTGGTAGGAAGGCTGTACTCCCTACCATGTAGGGTCACAACCCGGTCCGGGAGCTTGAAATATCAAGGCGGGAACAGACGGTCGGACGGATAAAATAAAATATTTCTTAATATTTCCAATCATAAATAAAATATCCAATCTCCAATCATAAAAGAGCCACTACAAACCACAAATAATTATTTGTAATAAATATTCTAACAAAGTTCGGGAGAAAACACACTTTAAACATAACTCAACATAATTACCTATCTCCGAAATCCTCGACGGTACGTGACTTTCCTTCTATCGGTAATTAATGTAGGATTACGAAAAGATTAAGCAAGATGAATATAATTCGGTGAAATTGATTATCTTATTACATAGTAAAGCGAAGAAAGAA
Source organism: Cymbidium sinense (assembly GCA_021442155.1). Lineage (NCBI taxonomy): Eukaryota > Viridiplantae > Streptophyta > Magnoliopsida > Asparagales > Orchidaceae > Cymbidium > Cymbidium sinense. Next base: position 80,133,750 of record CM038225.1, on the reverse strand, counting down.
GTATCTGCTGGGTTTTGTTGTTGTAAAAGAAATCAAACAACGTATGGAGGTAGGTATAAATATTTATCACATTTATCATATAAACTTTACTTTTACCTTTATCATCCTTCCAAGAGTCAAAATACTCATTCAAAACAAGTATCATGCAATTTGTCGTTCTGATTTTGGTCATTTTAATCATTTTGTGATCATTCGTTCTTTATCAAGGGGTGAACTTGAGTTTCCATCTCATTAAGCATCTGATTATATTCTTATCGCATTAATTAAATGATTAAGTAAATTTGACTTTTGTTTCAAAAAAAAATAGTGAACTTTATAAAATGTAGCGTGACATATATGATCGCGTTCAGTTATTATCACGTGAAGAAAAAGTAAGCTACAAGCGGTTTAAGAAAGAAAGAGGAAAAGCAAATCTTGCGATGCAGAAAAAGTCATAATCGTATGACGCGTTTATCATAAGAAATTAAAGATATTTTACCATAAATGTAGAAACGTAATTACTCACTTTAAACTTTCTTGAATCTCCTTTCTTTTTACTTTAATTGAAATTCATATATAATCAAATATTAATTTAATCAATATCTTAAACCTTACATATAGCTTTTATAATTTAGCATATCAGGTCATATTCATTATTTTCTAGATTAAAATTAAATCTTCAATTAATAATAATTATTATTATCATATTTTGTAATTTAATTATTAAATTATGTGCACCAATATATTCCATTCTTCTCTTTTCAAGGATTAATTTTTCTAATTTAACCTATTTGTTGAAATTAATAAATCTTGAGTTAAAAACTATAAACCTTAAATCAAAGTTTGAGACCATACTATTAACATAAAAATTTCAATTAAACATCATTTTATAAATTATATACATACATTACCTCTCGGTTTTGCCCTAACACACGCGTTTCTTCACTCACACACGCGGAGGCTCGCTCTCCTTTCCTCCCGTACGCTTCCTTCTTCCTCGGGTATTCGTGCAGAAGGCCTTCTCCTTCCTTGGGTAGGCGACGCGTGGCCATGGTGAGGCACGTAACTAGGGCCGCCCGCCGCTTCTCCTCCTTCTCCCCGTCGGCGAGTCGACGACGATCACTCGGCCAGGGCACGTAGAGTCTCCCCTTTCTCCCTTTCTTCCTCTCTTGTGTTTTGGAAGTTCGGTTTAACCGACCCCCAATTTCTTTTTTTTTCTTTCATGGCTGATTACAAAATTTTCTTTTTCTTTATTTATTTATTTTGGTTATTAGGGGATGATCTTTGGGAGGCTCAAATATAAATATAAATGACAAATGCAAATGAGATAAATAAAGAAGAAAATTTGTAACTTAAATGAGCATTTGAACGATGAATGGGCTAAATATATAAAAGCAAACTCATATAATGAAACAAAGGATGAACACATTGTTGCACAACAAAGGGATTTGATCACTCGATGAATACCAGTAATCTCTCAATGAAATATAGATTGTCATATCTCATGTTGAATTAATTGAGATTAAACCTATCAAAGATTGTGTTGGATCAAGTAAGACTTGACATGTCAACACAATAATTCTTCACTAAGTATAAGCAATATTCATGGAAAATATTTGACCCTACTACAATTCACTTCAAATGAGTTAAAAAAGGTCAAGAAGCTTATATGGGACATGGCATGGATATGAAAATTCATTAATAAAAATAAGAATAAGTTTAGTTGAACAAGCACACTTAATGATGATTCACAACAACAGAAAGTATATTAAATCATGATTCATAGAGGCGAAGAACAACCTGAATGAGCTTTGTTCGTATTGCAAATGATTTTGATCCTCTCATTCAACCTAAATGACTCCAAGTTTGCACAAATATTTGACTAGTGCGAGTCTCTTATTTCATTGTAAGATGATCCCAAGTTAAATATAAACATATATTATGAAGTTGGTTAAATCAAACGTAAACGAAACAATGTGCAAATGTTCTTAGGTGACATTACATACTTTACAAAGAATTCCTCAAAGCCTAATTTTAAATGCCTAGAAAAGTGTAAGCCCCAAATCATATTAAGATTAATAGTGTTGAATTCGCTAATGCTGCATGCCGACATATATTAAACTCTAACTTGGTGTGAGGATCTTGCAAGGTAAAATAGATAATCAAAATAGACTAGTGTCCTCAGAAGAGTGTGCGATTGGCTAGCAATTATCTTAAAATATATGCTCCTCCAAGAATTTAAATTTTAAAATTGAAGCATAGTATGTTATTGAATGGCACACTTTGCATACAAGGCAATATTATAAGTCCCAATTAATTCCTTCTAATGGGAATATGAGTTGACAAGACTAGGGGTATAAATGAGCTGAGCTTGAGCGAGCCAAACCTTTATTCGTGTTTGACACATTTAAAAATTACTTTGTTCATGTTCGGCTCGAATTATTCGAAATAGCTTGTATAATCTCGAAATGGCTCGAAAAGCAATAATCCGAAAAATCTGTAGGAGGGAGGATTTGAGCCTAGATCATTTTTTTGCATGACAAAAGCTCCAACCACTAAGCCATGCTTGCAACTATGATATATATGTGTGTGTGTATACATACATATATAAAATAATATAATATAATATTTTATTTTATTTAGATCGTAGAAATAATCAAATAAATGATTGTTCGTGTTAATTTCGTTTATAAATCGAGCTTAAAATATTTGTTTGTTCATTTCTTGTTTTTTAACTAAAACAGCTACACGAAGCGACGAAGTACATTCACAACAATGAGCTTTTTTTTTGGTGACCAGATAAGGCGATTAAAATTAGATGTTGAAGATTTGATTTCTACATTTTCATATGGCTATCAAAAGCCTTGACGGATAAATTCTATATTTAAAATTCCAAACTCTTCCTTTAGATGTTGAAAATATGATCATAAATTTTAGTGACAAATCCAATCCTCTATAAATGAGGATAGAGTTGATAGGGTTTATACTGTGCTGAATATTTACATTGATTTAAATAATACTCAAGCAAACATCATAGTCCCGATCCTCTGCAAGCACATATGCAGAGTAGACAAAATCTATACCCTAATGATGGTTGTGTTGATCAAAAATATCAATCTGAGAGATCATCATTATCAAAAGTATTTAAGATATTAATGTCAATCATCACAAATTTATGTTTTCAATATATATATATATATATATATATATATATATATATATATGTGTGTGTGTGTGTGTGTGTGTGTGTGTGTGTGTGTGTATGTGTGATCCTCTATTATTAAATTAATAGAGTTGACAGAATCTAAAACAATAAACTAAATGATCAAACATATTTACATACCCCGATAACGACTGTGTTAAATGAATATTTCAACCAGATGGAATATCACCATCAAAACATAGTTAAAATTCTAAATTATATCGATCCAAAGTCAAATTCCAATTAAGATACAAAAAAAAAAACTTATAAAATGTTCAAATAAAATTCATCAATCTAAATACTTAAATCAAAATTCAATTCATCCACCTTTTGCAACCATTTGTCGGAGGTGACAAATTAAAGAAATTCTAGATTACAAAAAAGTTCATATTAAGTTAAGTGTATTTTTATATTCACACTCAAATAATCTCAGGATAGGGCGTGACATGTCCTCGTATTTGGCCAATACTCTACGTATTATGTGGAGAATCCTCTCTAGAGCGGTTTGACCCTCATGATATATTACGATCGCGATTGAGCAGATATTCCCATGGCTGTCCCTTGAGTTATCATATGTGACAAAAAAACTCTCTATTAGCTAAGGTAGACTTAAAATTGTCTCTTTATAAAATATTCATTCCATGTCTACAAAGTCTCCTTGGACAACGCAACTTCGTAGGCTGGCAGGATCCTTGATTAGGTTGAGTTAACTATCAATTAAGTAGGCCCACCGATATGGCCGGAACCATGGAATCTTGATCAAGTGCATTACCATTCCTAATGATTCACTTTAAACTAAATGATGATGAATTTCATAAATTTTAAACTTTAAAACTCCATCTTCTTATTATATCTTTAGATTAATTGTACAATAGTAGCCATCGAAAGTTCTCTCTCGATTTGGGGTGATAATTATATAGGTCTTTTTTTAAAACTTGAAATCAAATCTAAAGTCCTCACAAAATGAGAACAAAATCTCTGGGTAGTGTCTTATCCACCATCTTATCTGCATTCTGAAAATTTAATCGACATAATTTAATCTCTTTTTATCAGGAGGTCGGTTGCGAATTTTCGGAGCCGACAATAAGAAGATCCATTACATTTGTTTTCCACCTTACCTCTTTTCATCATTATCATCATCACTCACTTTATCCCAACTTGTTCAAATCAATTTTATGAATACTTCTCTTCCATTCATTTTGGCTAACTGCTATATAAAGTGAAACCTCTAATTTACCCAAATCCCTTTGCATAATTTTAAATCTAAGAACATGAATAATAAGCAAGGTGATATAAACATAGACAACTAACACTTATGATCCAATTTTATTCTGTTAGCAAGGATCATCAAATACTGAATAAAAAAGCAATTTTATCAGTCCTTCATTCAATTTTACTTACATATGTTGTACGTTCATGAAAGTAGCAGTACCTGATAATTATCACGTGCATTCCCCAGCCTATCCACATTTCCACTATGACAACAATCCATGCATTTACAACAATACTTTTAAGCATTTAAATTATCTACTAACATAGGTCCATTTAAATCTCATTTAATATTCTAATTAATGTTTAATCACCATAGGATCTTTCTCTTGTTCTGGGTAAGGTTCAGATTCTCCAATGACATCAGAAAACTACTTCAGTATTAGACACGAAAACGAGAACAAAATTTGCAATCAAACAAGAAGAAAATGCAAACCAAGAAAATGAGATTTTATCTTGGTTTTGTGTAATAAAACAAAACAGATAAATGCTTTCATTCCATGTTCAACCAGAAACTTATATCAACCTTGATTGCTAATTCAAACTGTATTTACAATGTAATTCTTTTAGCCTCAAAGTAGAAGGAAACTACATCCAGTTAGGCACGATAGTCAACATAATCATAATTAAACAGCTCAAAAAGAAAGAATAATCACAAAGGCCAGCTCCTCAAACAAAAGACTAATATAGCCTTAAGAAAAAGAAAGCAATATGCTTCGGCAACATCAACCAGTCAAATCCCTCAATTATCTCCACTTTGCTCACGCTTCCATGCTTAAACATCAGATTTATTTTCAACATCTCGCTTCATGGATACAACAAACTTCATTGCACTTTTTAAACTAATCAAATAAGGTCATAATAATCACCTACCTTAAACTCAGATATAATCTAAATGACTCATAACTTTGCTGAATGTCTACTCAGTAAAATTTAATCCCAAGCCTATACTCATTTCTTTTCTGTGCATCATAGCATAATATCATGAACAAAAAATATATTCCCTCTAAAGGTGAGAGTCCTTTCAATAGCTCCCACACTCCATAGATGGCCCTGCAAATTCAGCGTTCCATCCATAGATGCGGTCTCCCATACAAATTTGAACACCCCAAGAGCTCTATGAAGTTGCTTGACCCCATTTCTCACCATCTTCTCGTCATCAGAAGTTAATAACTTTCCAATTTGCAAATAAAACTTTCCTCCACCAGCACAGATCCCTCCACAAACATCCACCTCTATATCTCTAACTGTCCCATATAAATAATAAAGCAATAATGTAAAAAGACACTTAGAAGAATGGCCCAAGCTCTTAGTGAGCTTCTTTTGAACAAGTGAATCCTGTCTTCTTGCCTCCTTGGAACTGATGTCTTTCTCAATCACTATATCCTTGATCTGATACAGCCCTTCTTTCATCACATCAATCTTTGTAATGTCACATGACAACCTCTCCTCCTGCCCCATACAACGTGATAGGTGCACAAACATTTCAAGAACTTCTTCCCATTTTGGTGTTTCTATCTTTTCAACCTTTTCAAAGATGGCAATCGCATCCATGCAGGAGATTCGGATTCTTGAAGGCTGGCAGTGTCATCCAAGAATTTCAAGCAGCTCACCATAACCTGTCTTGCCATCTGAAATGCTGGAGAATTGAAATCAATGTTGTCCACCTCACTCTTCAAGTTCTTAAGGACATCTTCAAGTGCTCTTCTCCATATGTGATGCTGTGTGACCTGTGGACAGATTGCCAGGCGAATGTTCTTCCTCTTTTGAGCTGATATGCCAAGGAAATTGCAAATTTTGTGAGAGAATCAAGTGTCATGGATCTTCTTTCATTCAGGCTGCTGAAGCAACCACCAACTAAAGGCCGTGCACTTTCTGAAGGTTTCTTGAGAGCAAGCTGCAAGGAGGGTGCTCTTATAAGTGCTCTTGCAAGTGAATTGAAACTTTGCATTTGGTTAATGATATGAACGTCATTGATAACAGAATTGTCATCAACACTGATTAGCTTTCCATCAATGTGCTCAACATTCTTCAGCACATAGCTTAGCTTGACAAGTTTTGCATAGGCAACTCTATACCATTCTTGCGGAACCACTTCTTCATCAAGCTCTGTGTCATGGAAATGGTAGGCTAACCTCCGTTGTCCATGACACATAATGTTAATTCTTAAGTAGTTAAGTCGATTCCTCCCGGTATTTGACAACATGGCGTTGCAGACTATTTCTTCAAATTATCATCTTTAACACCTAAGACCATACATCAAACAGCTAATATGCATGAAAAACAAAAACAAAAAAAGAAGCTACAGTGCATTGAATAAGTAGAGACGATAGTAAAACTAGAAAAGGATGTCCACATATATAGTCAGAAACCTGGACAAAATAGCTAGCAGCAATAGAGATTAGGGAACTACCACTCCAGGATGATCCATTCTTTCGGAAAATTAAATGAAGAAAATGAAGCTTCGATCACAAGCTTTAAGGAAAGCCTAAACCTTGCAAATAGTTATAAAAAGTTTAGCTTTTATTTAACAAGAAAAATGCAACAGCAAATTGTTAGAATTTAGATCCAACCCAAATCAGTGGACCACTTTTTTCTTGAAAAAAGAAACCTACGGAAAGGAAAACAGAACAACTTTTGACTATCTCAAGACTATTTCAAGGGCGATAATAGATAGTTCGAACTAATCCGCTGGCAAAATTAACCATGCTAACGTCATATTTAAGCCACGCGTAATAACCAAATATTTAAAATAAGTTCTTTAACTTCGATGTTAACGCTCATGGGTATTCCATAAAATTAAAAAAACTGAAAAAAATGGAAATTTTTCTGAAGAAAAAACGTCAAAAAAAATGAAGAATAATGGTTTTACAAGAATGACCTGCAATTTAGCATCATCAATCTTTCTATGTTGTTTCAATACGGGAACCAAATCAAGGTTTTAAGAGCCTACAGCTTGCATTTCACAGCAAAAAGAGACAAGACTGAAAGGCACAGCTCTAAATTTCAACACATGTTGCCCGCGTCCAATGAAATAAATGGGAAAAAAACTAATTTTCGGCTTACCGCAAGTTGGAACTCCAAAACATGGACAGAAACGCCTGAGATCCCTCCCACTTCCATCACCCCAACTCAAAATCTGAATAACATAATAAGCCAAACATCCATTTTTTAACCCGAAAAAAAGCGACAGAGAGCTTCATCTCAGGAGCAGAACCCAGAAGGGAAAGAATCGATAGAAAGACGAGGAAGATTAGAAAAGGAAGTACCCGTGGTTCCTTGTTAAACATTTGCTGCAACCTTCCTATACACCAATCGCCGCCGCGTTTCTTTGCACTCTCCTGAAGTATTCCGCCGTCCTAGAAGAGAGAAGCACGATAAGAAAGCGGGAGCCTTCGAGATTATAGCAGATACCATTGTTTACTTTTATTTATATAAATCTAATATCTAATGTCTATTTATTTATATAAATTTTTTTATTAAATTTTAAAATATTTTAATTAAATTAATAAAAATGACGTAACAAAATTTTAAAGTGACATTACACTATTAGCGCCATGTGGAAGGGTAGCCCATCCACAATCCTTAAAATATTTATAAAAAAAAGCAGTGCCCAAATGATGAATAGGCATTTTGAGAAAGGTTTTGATTATTTAAATCCCTCAAGTGAATGAAAATGAACATCTCCCATTTTCTAAGCTTCCTCTTGCTATCCTCTTGCAATATTTTTCACATTTCTCTACTTTCTTAAGTTACTTCTTGCAAAATCAATCTATAATCACTGATGAAAGTTGCCAATCTATTATTATTGTAGTATTCTTTGGTGTCAATTCTTCAGGATATTCTCAAAAACTTCGGCATTACCAGGCTAGAAAATTTTCTTAGTTTATATTTTTATATCATGTTATGTAGAGTATTTTTCCCAAAAAAAAATGAAAAACTATTTTTTTACTATAAAGTTATTTATTTCTATAATATTTAGGCTATTAAAAAATAAAGAATAATTTCTAAATTTTATTTATTTTTACTTAACATTAACTTTTGAATGAGTAGGTAAATAATAATATATTTATAATAATATATGTTTTTTATTATTATGTTGGTTACTTTTTTATATTCATTTTTTATTACTCCTATTATTTTAATTTTATTTTAAAATTCTTATTATCTGCATAATTTAATTACTATTGTTATTATCATTATCACTATTATTATTTTAACATCCATTATTAATAATCGATTTCAGATAACATAATTACAATGAGTCAACAAACATCAAACATCATGTTATTCTACGATGATGAATTGGATTTAACCCGATGAATTTGCCTAAATATATGTGGTAAATTGACCAATTTGTATCATTACACAATCAAATCTTAACTAACTACATGGTCATCCATGCTTTGAAAATTGATCCCAATATGAGCAATATCTCTCTGCTATGCAGGTTTTCTGTTGATGAATGTTTTATTATAATGCCATTGAGGATGATGAAGTCACAAAATGTGTTTTATTAGAGGCCTAAAGCAAACATAATTCTTTACATTGGAAATTACTGTTAATATCAAATCTAGCCATATCAACACAATGACCGAGTCATTAACTGAACCTTCATCACGATATGCTACTCTTGATTAATTATAAAATTTTCATTAATTTTTAATGAATATATTTTTTACAATCTCGCATGACATGTGTGGAGCCCGCACCACCATAGTTTATACACTACAAAAAAATTGCAGTCTTCATCGACATTTGATTTTCTCTAATTTTGAGAATAATTAACTGAACAATCATCCAGAAATCTTTCTGATGGAATTTCCAACTGAGGTGGATGTTGATCTCGAATCACTTAAACTCGACTGAATTTTCAGCGGATTATGCCATCGTAACTATTTTCAGTGGATTATTCGTCGAAAATTGTTAGTATAGGGCCGACGAAACCGGCCATCCCCCAACTCGAGCCATTTCCTTGATTTTTCTTTTCTATCTCTCTCTCGATAGATGACGGAATGAAACCTAGGGCATGTCGATTTGCATCTGAAACGTCTTTAACTTCTCTGTTTTCTCCATAGAATCAAAGGTATGTCTTGATCTCTTCTTTCTATTATAATTTTTTCATGATTTCATCCGTTAGTTTGTGAGGAATAAGGATTCAAAATTTTGAGTTATTTTAATGAATTTTAAGTTAAGTCATCCCGAAATTTATTTGAATTTGTTAAATAATGCATTGAAATGTCTATTTGTGTGTAGATCTTTAGTTGCTAATGTTAGTTTTTGTATATTTTATAAAATTAAGATTTAGGAATTTAAGCCTACTTAATCATCTAAGTCATTTAATGTGTAAAATTTTTAATTATATGATTTATAAATTTTTTATGTATTTATTAAAAATTTATAGTATGTGCTAGTTTTAATTTTGTAAAAAAGATATTTTGTGATTTTGAGTACAATGGTTTTAATTGTAAAAAATTCAGTTTATTGCAAATGACTTAGTCACTTAAGGCATCACATAAAATTAACTATTTATTATGCAATTAATGCTACTTTTGTTCCTAAGATAGAATGTTAATTGAATTCCACACTTTCCAATTTATCCAAATTATGGATATTAGTAGTGGCGGTCATGGATGTACAATAGATGCATCAGGATAGAAAAACGATTAACTGATCAATTCTTAAGAGGTGTTGAGCACTTCATACACTTGACATCTCAACTTTTTTCTTATATTTTTGAAGGAAAGCTTCGATGTCCATGTGTGCGGCACAAGATTCAGGCTTTCTTAATGTCAGATAAAGTCAAAGTAAACTTGTATCATAATGGTTTCCAACCAAATTATTGCCTCTGAACTTCACATGGTGAGTTCACACCTCAAGTTGATGCTGAGAGTGGTGTCTCAACGAGCCATGCACCCTCAAGTGAATATGATTTTGGTCGAATTTATGAAGAAATAGTCTATGATGTTGCTATAGTAGAGTACTCGTGGAAGAGGAGCCACTAATAAAGAATCTCAAAAGTTATATGACCTACTAAAGATAGCACAACGATAATTGTGGAAAGCATGCATGAACCACACTAAGCTGTCTATGGCCTTAAGAATGTTAAGTATTAAAATTAAATTTAATATGCCACTTGAATGCTTTAACTAATTTACAGGGTTGCTTAAAGAAATAAACTCACACAAAAACTTAATTCTTGAAGACCTGTATAGAACAAAGAAGTTAGTGTCAAAGTTAGGATTGAGCTAAAAAATGATTGTTGTGTGAATGAAAGTATGTTATATTATAAGGGTACAAGATATTAAATGCAAATTTTGCAGAGTGTCGAGATTTAAGCCACACAATAGAAAATAAAGCAAACAGAAAGATGTACCATACACGTGTTTATTCTACTTGTCGCTAACTCCATATTTGCAGAGATTGTATGCTTCCATGCATTCAACCCAGCACATGCGATGACATCAAAATAGAGAAAGTTCATCACATATCTTAAGTCATCCATCATATGGAGAAGTGTAGAAGCATTTCAATCGCACTTATATAGATTTTGTAGCTAAGCCAGAAACATTAGACTTGGCCTTTCTACTGATGGTTTTCACACAGTTTGGTCAGTCCGCATCACCTTCTTCATGTTAGCTAGTGATAGTTGCACCATATAATTTATCATCAGAGATGTGCATGACAACTCTTTATATGTTATTAACTTTGTTCATTCATGGACCACATAACATTAAGGCAAAGATTGATGTCTAATAGCAACCATTGATATATGAGCTTAAAATTTTATAGGATGTTTGTGTATTAACATATAACATAGCTACAAAGCAAAAATTTTAGCTGAAAGTAGCACTTATATGGACTATCAAAGACTTTCCTGGGTATGGAATGCTGCCATGGTGGAACACTATTGGAAAATTAGCTTGTCCATACTACATGGATCTATCAAAGGCGTTCACTTTTAATAATGGCCGAAATTTTTTTTGGTTTGACTGTCATCGTATGTTCCTCTGTATTGATCATCCATTCAGAAGAAATAAGGATGTATTCATAAAAAATTGAGTTCAGAAGGCTAAGCCACCTCCAAGATTGAGTAGGGATGATTTATGGTATATTATTAGCTCTATCCTAACTATATTTGATTCTCCTATTTTTTACAATTGTGTAGCGGGTTATGGTGTGACACATAAGCGGACAAATAGGTGTATTTTGGATTTGTCATCGAAGTCTAATCGATAAGGCATAATCTTGGCGTGATGTATATAGGAAAAAATTATTTTGACAATATTTTTAACACGTTGATGGGTGTTAAGGATAAAACTAAAGATAATATTAATGCTAGGTTGGACTTAAATGAATATTATAGAGAGAGTTAAAGCTAAGAGAGATTACAACTAATATATTTCAGAAGCCTAATGCAAAATACTGCCTCACATTAGCATAATGAAGAACAGTTTGTGAGTGGGTATGCATCCAATTTGAGCAGATGTGTTGATTTGAGAATGAAAAAAATTATATAGAATGAAGAGCCCTGATTATCATATATATATATATATATATATATATATATATATATATATATATATATATATATATATATATATATATATATATATATATATATATATATATATATATATATATATATATATATATATATATTCAATCTTACTTCTTGTATTCAATACTTTACCATAGCAAATAATGAATCTTTTGATCAAGCTTAGTTTTATCTTGAAGGAATTATCCTCTGATTAAATGTAGAAGCTATAAAATAAGTAGAAGTAAACATTCCAATCATTATCTATAAGCTTGAGAAGATATCCCCATCCAATATCGGTAGATGTACCCATTTAAGAGGTTCCATATCGGTAGTATTAAAATTAATTGAAATTTAATTTAAGCCTAATTATTTTACAAAATTCATCCAAATTCTTGAATAAATTAAAAAGAAGCGTGAAGAATAAATCACACCACAGGCTATGTAAAACTTACTTGGCTCAGCAGACTATAAATTTCTGCTCTACTATTTTTAGTCACATGCATGTTTAAATAATAAAGACAGTATTAGACCTTCACCAAATGTGAAATCTACTTTCCAACCATTTGGAAAAGCATTGGGTAGAAACACATCGTGATATTTGAATGATAAGGAGCTTATGACAACGATAATTATTGTTTGATAAACTGCGATGACGTTCAACCTTTTATTAAGTAAGTGCATCAGTGACACAATATCTCATTTTGATTTTCAATTGACATAATACTTACCTAAATATGTTAATTTGATTTTTGAGTTCAAGTTATTCATGAACTCATTAAACTTGGCTGATGCTAACAATATGAAAGTCAAAGATGAATTCCTAACATAGTTTAGATAACATACGAGCAATCATCACTTACACTTTAATATATTTTATATATTAATTGCACAACTTAGTATTTTCTTTTGAATGTGTTAGGTTCATGATTGGCGAAACAAAGTGTAGAATTAAGATCTTCACGACCTAGCTTGAGGTCCAAAGTGAACCGTATATATATGGCAAATTTATGATGTTAATGTTTATAAATTGAACACAAGTTCTTAGTCAAGAAAATGAAGCATATAACTTTGTTGTTTATGTTCGGAAATATGCATTCAAATGATGAGATTGACTATTATGGTGTTGTACAATAAGTTGTACAAATCAGTATCATGGATCAAATAAGAGGAATATTGTTCTATTCAATTGTGATTTGTTTGATCCTGTGTGTAATAGAGGGATAATAAAGCATAAGTCATATAGGATCACGGGTAAAATTGACACAAAAATATGCTTAGTATGATCCATTTATTATTGCATATCAAGCCACAAGTGTATTTTCTAAGATATCTAGGAAGAATAAGAGAAAATGAAATAGGCCACGGTAGTTAAAATTAAACCTAAAGGAAGAGTGGAAGTTGAAAATACCATTGAAGTTGTTCATCAAGAGGATGAGATGGTAGGTTTTGAACTTCTAGTTTATGATGTAGAAGCATATATGAGCTTGAATGATACTAATATTAATCATGAAGAAGTTATTCAGTCTGAAGATGAGAGTGAGGAGGATGACGATGAAAATGATAATATAAAATCAACTTCTCCTGATTCATCTGAAAGACCTCACACTTGTTTTAAAGGTACATGCACATTTTTTTTTCTTATAAACATGCCTTAAAAGTAGTAGTCTTGAGATACATATTATTTTTCAAATATTTTAACGCAAAATAATTTTATCTCATATCGATATGTCCACTTTCACATATTTTCTATATATTGTACTTGCATATACCTACATACTACAATTCTCTTTCTAAACTTAGTTTGTGTATGCTTCTTTCACATAATTTTTATATGCCCGTTTTCTATACTGTAGATTAAATGTGCAATTCTTATCATTATTTTATACTATGTCTGTTAAGCTCTTCAAGTAATTTTATTTATGATTGATCTTATCATTTGATTTTCTATTCCTTATAGATGGTATCAAGTGGTGGTGATGATGTTCCACGATGCTCATTTACGAGCACTTTAAAGCAAAAGAAGAAGGCCGTGAGTCGACCCACTATTCATGTTACCATCATAGTCGTCACCTTGACCTCCATTTCAATTTCACCACCTCGAACTTCTAGAGTAGCCAGTATAAATGTCTACCATTATCCAGAGCTTGTAGACATTATTATGTTCTACCCATATCAACCACCTATATATTTCATAGAGCCTAGGTTTTAGCATGCACATCCTGATTAACTCGGTTCTTCTACGCCCACTGAGCCGTCCACGACACACATTCTTATTGAGTTAGAGGGCGACACGTAAGCATATTTTTAAACTTATACTTTTTGTATATTATGTTTCTAATATATTTTATAATTTTAGGTTTAATCCATCCAGGAAAGCCATTTATAAAATCATAGACATTATAAGGAGAAAGTGCGATGCTCCATATGTATCATGGAAGAAGGTCACAATTGAGGTTCTACATGTGGTTTAGAGAGTTTATGATATTGTCTAAACTATTTATAAATATTTTAATGTATTAGTTGATCTTGATGAATTACTAATTAATATTTGTTTGTTTGATGTTATAGAAAGATTTCAGCTGGTTGTTAGAGCACAACCAGAAGATCAGAAGAAACTTCGAGTCTATAGGGGCTACTCGCCTATGTGATATGTTCATAGACATACACAAGTCTAGGAGGAAATCGCTTTGGATTGGAAAGGACATGTGGGCTGACCTCTGTAGAGTATGGGCCTCCCCAAATTATGCTCGCAAGAGAAGCAGCAAAGCAAATCGCCGATTGTGGGGCTTGCACCTCTTTACTGCTGGAGGTTCAAGTACCCACAGTACCGATGGAGGATGGTAAGACATTTATTAGTTTCATTAATTGAACCTATAATTATGATTAATAAATTTTATTATACTATTTACAGGCTAAAGTTCTTGGTAAAGAACTAAATTGGCTAGCATAATATATCAGCATCAGACTAACCAATAGTGGGTTGATGTTTGTTAACGGAGAGCATATGTAAGTTAATATTAATTTTTTTGAAAGATGATTGAGTTAATAATCTATTATGGCTAACTTACATTTGAATTACTCATAAGAAAACTACATGTGGCTGAAGGACATTGTTAGTTAGGGCTCCGCTGCTACAACCAGTTCTAGTGGGCAGTCTAAGCAGTCAGAATATCATATATAGAAGGAGACTATTTGGGAGAAGAAGAAGGGACAGATTTACTGCTTGGGCTCACAAGGAGTAGTATATGATGCATGATATTCATTCTCTGGAATGAGAAGTTAGTCGACTGAAAAGATTGTTCAGAGGTGGGTTGTTGTGATGGCTGAGATAATGGAAGTTAGTATGATCGCATAGATGGAAGCCCGGATGACTGAAATAGAGACGAGACTTGGTTTATAACCACTATTATTATTATTATTATTATTATTATTATTATTATTATTATTGAAGCTCGATCATAGTGGCCACTACTTTTCTCTCGAATGCCTAGACAACTTACCTACCTCTTAATAGTAAATTCAATATAGAGAAAATCCGCCAAAGCTCTTTGAATCTTAACATGAATTGCATGATATTTTTTCAATTATCTATAGCCTATGCTTCATCATTATGATATATTGTTTGAGATGAATCTATTCTAATCCTCTTAATTTTGAATAGATCTCCCAAACTATTAATAGATGGTCAATCAATCAGTAAGCATAATAGCTAGAAATAACATATGTAATAATTAAAGAGAAATAACACTCTAAACTTTCATTGAAAAATCAAAATTAAAAAAAAAATTTAAAGGTTACATCACTAACAATAAAAAAGAATTTTAATTCATTATAAAATAGAAGAAAATAATACAACAATATAACATGAATATAATGATAATAAAAATAAAGGAAAATAAGAAGACAACTTAGAAAGAATGCTTGTCTTTGTTTGCTTTGCCATGTCTCCTTGGCGCTGTGATTTTCCTTCAATGGCTTCCTACAAAACCTTCAAGTAGCCTAAAAATCCTTGCCTTAGAACACTTAAAAAACTCTTAAAAAAGGAATTAAAAATTGTTGAAAATCTCTTCTAAATCATCCTCACAAAATCCTTAAATAGGCTATATGCAATCAATCCTCCTTATTTAGAAAATAGTTTAGATGAATTTAGAATAAATTGAGGATGACATCCTCTCGATGCCTAAGCACAAAGGTCAATCAACTAAGTGTCAAGCTCTCTATCTTGCATGTTTCTGGATTCTTTGTCTGGCACATGGGCACTAGAATTAAGTGCCTAAGCACCAAACTCTGTATTCGGATCACTTGCTTAAGTTCACATTGGACGCTTAGGATCTAGGGGCTGATGCCTAGACATTAGCTTATCTAACATATATCTCTAGAATGTCCCCTAGGCACCTGAATATTTTTCCTAAGTGTCAATCTAGATGTCATGCACCAACTTAGATTTATATTACACTAATTGCACCCAAATTTTCTCTAGATGGATCTCCACGTGATTTGGTGCATTTACGCTTGAATTTTGCTCCAATTAAGGATCACCTAAAATGTAATATTCAAATTATTAATGTCATGAAATCCATAATATCATGTAATAATATGTGTCACATGAATGATTTAATGCAAGGGAAAAGTATATAACTTTTTACTCTTATATATTAGGTGTAATACTAAGCTATGGAATTAATTCAAGGGGATAGGACAACATGCATGATATTAATTAGGTGAACTATTAGAATAATATAAAAATATAATCAAAGTTTTAACATGTTATATAATTCAATCCTAAAATATTATGTGTATTCACCAACAAATTAGCTACATATCTAAGCAACTAATATTTGCACACAATATTAGTGTGAAAAAGTTTGTTGACATAATCAACTCTATTTTAAATCAAGCCAAATCAAATAAATTATGTCAGGAATTATATTGATAATGCAATAGAATACAAGTTTCTAGTCGAATGCATAGATTAATGTATCCAAGAGGTGCAAACATACTAGTGTAGTCTACGATTTTAGTGGGATTTTGTCATGATCAAATGAATGAATAATTTAAGATTTAAAATAACAAAAATATTTAAGTTAAACTAAAAAAATATTAATAATTAAATTTTTTAAATGATTTATTTTCTTCAAATAAAAAAATTATAATTTGTACATATAATATTTAAGAAACGACAAACACAAATAATTTTCAAAAAATTAAAGATATTTAAAATATTTTTATTATTAAATAATTAGAATATTAGGATTTTAATTATTAAAAGTAAATATATCAAATAAAACCCAATAAAATTATTATGCTATAAAAATTATAACACACTTATGGGTGGTATCACATAATAGTAGCCCGAGTAAGTGTAAAATGATAATTTTGTAAAGGGCAACTCACTTAAAAATTTAAATGTCATAAAAATGATTTAATTAATAATAATAATAATAATATATATATATATATATCTAAAATTTTTATAAAATTTAGAAAGGCCCACAAATATAATAAGTACATTACTTGATTTTTCTAAAGTTTTTATATTCAAATTTTAACTATTTAGAATTTTAAACTTTAATAATACTAATTAAAAAAATTATAAATTATACAAAAAGACTCAAATAGATTTAATATTTTTATAGGAGGTCAAAATGATTGTATAAATCCCTTAAGCAAATTTAGGAATCTTTTAAATCTATTTGACCCATTAATTAATTAAAATAGAAAATAATTGATTTTAAAAATAAAAAATGAGTGAATTTTAGGATTTTCTTAAAATTACCACCTAAAACGCTACTTAAGTTTAAATTTCACAAATTTTGGATTATTATTTGAATTTCAATAAAAATTCATTGAAATTAAGAAAAAAAAACCATTGAACAAACCATAACTTGGGTCATTTAAAACTACTAATTGAAAATGAACAAGTTTGATTTAATCTCCTTCCCCTTTTACCATAAAGTAGAGTGGTTTTCTCCCTCCATAATACACTAATCTCAATTAAGATAGAATTAAAAGGCTAAGGACTATAAGCCCATAAGTTCCACTCAGGTCTTCGTGGTCTATATCATTTGAAGGATGAAACTAAAGAAGAGGGGGCAGGGTTTGTGATTTTCACTTGTGCTTGTAGTAAAGCTTGAAGTTAAGGATCCTCTCATCATTAGTGAGGTCAAATTCTAAAACACTATAAAGAATTCACCTAAATGGGTTAGTGAAGTGGGTTGACTAAGCTACTCATACCTATGGATTAGTTGTGATGTCTAATCTAGTTTAATGGGTGTGGGAGATTGAAAGAAGTGTGAGTAGGTTACACTAAACTTGGAGATGGTGTTTCAGATCTTGGTGGAGCTTGAAAATGTTTATAATGATTTATAGTCATGGTGGTTGATAGCTAACATGGTTTTGTTACAACTATGATTAATCATCTTAGCCAACTAGGATGGTGAGGTAGAGTTATAAACAATATGAGAACAGTAATCAAAGCTATAAATGGGTGTGAGGTATACTACCATTAATGTGTAACTATCCCATTAACTCATTTAATTTCTTCCTTATCCATATAAAACTCTCAAAAGGACTAGCTTAATGGGATATGGAGTAGTTGTTTCTCTTATAAAATTATTTTAAAATTTTAAATATTTTGAGAATTAGATTAGTCAACTCCCTATTTTATCCCATGTGATTCAAATGGAGTATGTCGACCCATTTAGACAATTTGACCAACTAGGGTGGTTAAATTGATTTCAGGTAGAATTAGAAATATATTCTTAAGATCATTAGGTAAAATTAGACTTGAGGGTTTGACATAATTAAGTTATTTAATAAGATTAATTTCTCCATGAACATGGATATTCCCATTTAGGCTCACAATGATTATGTGGGCTCATTTGACTAAATTGATCACACTAGTGATTAAAATGCAACCACATAGATCTCAAAGGTTCTTTTTCGGTGATAAAACTTGGCATCAAAGAATAATATACCACTCTGAATGGTAAAATTATCACAATATAATGGATTCAATAATTTAGTAAGAACTATTATGCCTGATGGCAATGATTCATATGTGGACTTTTGAGCATTTATTAGAAATGTAGGATATAGGCATCTGCTAGACAGACATTATAAATTTATATCTTAATAGTTATAAATAATATATATAATCTAAATAAAATAAAATAAAAGTAAAAAGACATTTAAGTCTAATATGAACTTTTTTTAAAAAATAAAAAGTCCATAAATGACATGAAAGCATTAAGAGAAAAAGTATCGAGAGGTGTGAAGACACTATAATTAGCACCAATGGTGACAAAGAAGGCTTTAGTGACAATGATCAATGATGCTTCATGATCACATGAAAAATCTAAACCATGCCTTATGAAAAGGATGGGTTAAAGAATTTGATCAGAGAGTTGAGCAATATTCACATCCATGAGGCATGAGATATAAATTAAGAAATATATTTTAATTTTATAACTTATATTTGAAAGAATTTTTATTTTAATTTCAAATTAAAAACACCGAGTCTAACACAAATGTCAAATTTTTGAAAATTTTTATTTTAACTAGGCACATTAAAGACATGTTAGACACGTGATAGAGGTGTGTTGGATGCACCTTGGTTGTGTACATCCATATGTATCTAAGAATAGCAAGTATATAGTCTAGATATGGCAGGAATACAAGGCTTTATGTAGCCCCAAGGAGGTTATTGATTATCTCACTTCTCTGGTTTAAATAATGGAACGTACTTGCTTTAGACTTTTATACTTGTGTGAGTGTACTTAGCTAATGAATGAAAATACTCATTTCTACCAAGATATATGCATTCATAATCATTAGATTATGCCAAAATATGTTGCATGTATATGTGTATTAAGTACTAAATCATATGCATGTTAGGAGTGATGAAAAGGAATGGTGTAATATGTTCTATGTGATGGAAATTCAACTATATTAGTCTTAAGATGCCTTGCATGTTGGATAATATTCTTTAAGATTAACCCAAACTTAGAATCAATAAAACACAACAAATCATTCACTAAAAGAAACTAAATCATAACAACATGTTTTAGAAATAACTTGCAATAGGGATGAAGGAGGTTAAACCTTCTTCTTCACTTTACAAGACGTAGATGATAAGTGAATATCAAATGAAACAAATAAAACACAAATTAAAATTTACAAGTCTTCAAAATAACTTAAAATGAAACCAACCATCATGTTAAATTAAAGAGTCTAAGACTTTAAACAATTATAATTCTAATGCCTAGCTAAGACACTCCACACTAAGCCTAAGCACACACATTAGAACGCTAAGTCACCACTTTTAACTTTAGGTTAGGACAGTGTAAGCAATGATGTTATATTTTATTTTGTGATGTAATGTTTTTAGACTGATGTTTAGATTATTAAGTGTAGACTGGATGTTAGGCCGTTGTTTGCCTAATATTATTTTCTGTAGTGGATTGTGCTCAAGGGGCGGCTGAAAATGAATATAAATGCTTTTTCTTGCAGGTTGCTTATGCCCTTAAGCATAATCCATATTAGAATATGTGTGCTTGGCTACCCATATGTAGGGTGCTAAGTCTAAATTATATAGTATAATTGCTTGGGTCAATATGTATGTTTAGCTAACATCTATTTTATAGGTGTAGTTAGATTTACTTTACATAAAAATGTAATTTTTGTAGTAAGAATTAGGATTAGTGTTATGGGGTTTAGGATGAGTGGTGGCTAGAAGGCAAAGCCTTGGGGTGCCCTATGAAGCCTTAGAGCAAATCAAATTAAAAGAAATAAAGAAGAAAGAGGAAATGAAAAATGAAGACCCCCATAGCATGTATTCTATTTAAATTGTAATATTCTTTTGTAATCCATGTTGTATAAGGGTAGAGCTCGGCTACCCAACTTGTTCTCTTTTTCAGGGTGAACGGTGATACCAACCGCATTGACCTTTTATTCTTTTATAGAATCTATGCATGAATGATTGATGTTATGTTTAGATTGCACAATAAAACTACATCTTCTTCATAGTTTCTTAAGCTTGATGTTTAAATGTGTGGCCTCGATACGACAGGCTCTTAGGATAAAATCTAATTTTGTATCCCAACTAATAACTCTTAATTAAACTCTAAAGCAACTTTCAACCTCATTTCAAAGCATAGGATATAATCAAGATAATTAAAATATTCAGTAACCACTTAGTTGAATGTTGAATGTCTAACATCATGCATATCATCTTATTTCAATCTTGAAAAATGGGACCCTCCATTCTTGCACTTTAGCGAATGATTGACCTGTGAGAGCACCCCATCATGATGGAGATTCACCTTCTTTCTCTCTTGATTTGGCCAATAACTAAATTTTATCATGCATTTAGGCATAAAAAATCCCAAGCCTTTGTCCAAAATATTATGTCAAAATAATATAAACTTTGTAAAATGTTCCATTTAGACTAAGTCATGTACTCATGCCAGTCATAATCTAGTCTCTTAGGGCATGAGGTTAGGACTCTAGTCTATTTCTAAATTAAATAATAATTCTAACCATCTTATAATTTCATAAGAGCAGCCCCACATGGTTCTGAATCGTAGGAGGTGTTAGCTGGCAGGTACTACAGATGGTTGTAAGTCTAGAAGTTGGATGAGTTTATCTTTTCTTATGGAGGTAAACTATTTTATCCCCTTTTCTCTTAGATTGGGGTGGAGCTGTGGCTTGTGCTAAAGCACCTTAGTTTAGGGTCTAAGGTTACTCATTTTTCTTCAGGCTACGAGCATAAATCCTCATCTCTTAGGCATTTCTATAATCTTGTGTTGATGGATCATAAGCCCTAACATTCTAATAAAACTTAAACTCAAACAAAACAAATCTTTACTTTCAAACATATAAAGCCTCAGCATAGAATAGATTGGAGCACTTATTAGGTTTCCTAGTATCATGAGTGCTCCCTACTTATCTTCCTTTAGAATCTAAAATAAATCTTTCTAATTGTATAATCCCACTTGATTTCCAAAAATATCAAATTTATTGATAACCTAACCTTGAAATCTTTGGAGATAATTTATTGAATACTTTAATCAAGTGTTTTCTTAGAAAATTCACATTTTCTAGGATGTAATTAACTATGGAGGCTTGCCTCTATAGGGAATTAAAGAACATGACATAAAATAAACCCTGCTTTACTTGTCCATGTAAAGTAGGGGAAAGATCTCTAGTATATGCGAAGACCCATCATGCCTTAGGAGTCCTTATTGGGTGATAAGGTCCATTATAAAGTGATGTTTCTCTCTTTCATGATAGTACATCATACCTTAATGTTGTACCTGATCACTTTAATAAGTACCCCTTAAGATCTGCATGGTATCCCAACCAACTCCAAATTAAAACACCACAATCTTATTTAGTAATTAGCTTTTGTTTAAGTGCAATCTCTTTTAGACTTTCTTCTTATTATTATTTTGTTTAAGATCCTTCTTAAGAAATTGATCATTTCTTTTTTGGGCTTCAATGTTCTTGAAGTCTTTAAAATCTATAGAAATTTTATTTTATCCATAAAATTATAGCTTCTTTTATTAAAAAAATATCTTCACCATCATTGCATACTAATTCTTCCTCTTTAACTCATTCAATAATTTGGAAATATATTGATTAAGTGCATCCACTTATGTTGATTCAACCCATTGGACTAATACTTATGATAGCTTCTTAATCTTCAATGAGGAGTCCTCTTAGGTTGACCATACACACACTAATCTAGGCCACTCCTGCAACTATACTAGATTTGTTTGATAAGTTAGATCATCGATTAGATCAAGTTTAATTTGGAATTGACCATTACCACTATTGGTCAGATTCTCACCTGACTATGTCATATAAGAATGATGAATGCATTATGTAGTTTAGTTATCCACTATGATTTGGCTCCATTTGGACCAAAGTATACATCTATACATAGTCACTCCATCTTTCTATGAATGAATACTTTTCATTCAACATTACCTTGCAGTCTAGATATTTTGAACAATGTACATCAAAGATTTCTTTTTTCATAGTATTCATACCTTGTAGAGTATTGGGATTTTATTCAATGGTTGATGATTTCAACTGCTTTCATTATACTAATGCATATGCATGAGATGGTACCAGTACTTTAGGTTTAATTACATCCCAAAAGAACTAGAACTTAATCTAAATTAAACTTCATCCAAATTAGCCATTATTATTATTAGATAATATCTCATCAAACAAAAAAAGCTTCTTAACCATAATCATTTCACATATGACTATTTAATAAATTTGATTAACCTAAAATCAGTCACTTCATTCTGATGCACTACATAAAGTGACAAGACTTATGATAACCAAACTATATAATTCACTTAGATGGATAAGTCATTAAGTTATATGAGATGTTCTTATAGTACACTAACTTGCATACACTTTGGTATGTGATAATTAACATTCTTGTAGTCACTTAACATAGAAAGGGTGTCGTTTGATTATTTTGATGTGCATCAGTTTTGATTGCTCAAGATGAGTGTTTGAGTGCAGCTAGAATTCTTTATTGATTAATTTTTGCATTGTGATGTGTTGCACCACTTTTGATTATTATGGTGTAGTATGATTGAGATGTTTTCCTACAAGTGCTTGATGTATGACCAATGCTTTATATTATTTTTATAGGGGTATTATTTTATTCTACTATGATGGTGCAATTTATTCTAGGTATTTTCTTTTTTGTATTTATTTTTTGACTTCATATATGCAAAAATAAAGTATAAATTATGTTAGGGTTGATAGATCATGGTTGTCAATAGATTGTCTCACTGTTAAGTTGGGTCAACCACCTTCCCAACTTAAATGGCTATAAGCTTGGTAGCTTGTGATGATCCATCCATGAGATTCTAACTAAAGCTATTTTTATCTTCTCTGTGATCTCTTATCCAACTCACTAACTCTTTAAGATCATCTTACTTTTTATTAAATCTTTAGTAGTTTGGTGATCATGTAGATAGCTTATAAATTTAGGTTATCTTGCTTGGTTACGACCTACCTCACAGACTAGCACTTGATATATAAGTTGTCTTGTTATGACAACCATTATTAAACCATGAACACCTTGGAAAACCTAAAGAAAATAAAATTTCAAAAAAGATGTGCTTTCACTTATTGAGAATTTCTCATAGAGGTGTCTATGAGTATTATGAACAAGAGTAGACACGTCTCTTTAAGAGAATGGGTAACCCATAATCCATTTATTTTTACTATTTACTTAATTACATGCCCACAAATGAGTACTCTCACATGTCTAGATGAAGAGTGAAACTTTACCTAGCTTAGCTTCTCATATCTTTTCATGAAGTATTTCTAGAATATATCATCTTGTCAATAAACTTTACACCCCTAACAGCATAAATAGTTAATTAGGTGGCATATAATTTAAGTAAAATATTTTATCTAACTAATAAATCAGATAATATTGCATAAGTGATGTGAGCTTTGTATCACCCTATTTTTTTAATAAGTAGAAAATAGTTTTTTATAACATAAATTATGATTAAAATAATTCTTCTTTGGTCTTACTCTTTTCTTTCCAATAATATTTACTAAAATTAACATTACACAAAACAATACAAAAATAAACTGCAATTACTTTGATTCACACATAATTTTTTAAAACAAACATAATAAAAATAATAATCATAAAATATAAAGTGAGACCTACTAAAGATTCCACATTACAAACATGCAATAAACTATAACAATTTAAGCTCAACCCCCCCACAACTCACTCACACATACTTAAGCAAAGAGTTGTGCCCAATGCATGATAAATAAAATCAATAAACATGTAACATTGTAAAAATATGGGAATAGAAAACCAAGTCGGTATGAGGTTTGAAGTGTAATGGTACTGATCTTTTTTTTTTTTTAACAATTTAATGCCTATTCCTCTTAATCTTTCCCTCATCTTCATCATCCCTTCTTTTCTAACATATAATAAGACATAAGTAGAGCTAACAAAATAATTAACTATTAGGATTGTTATGTTGGGTTGCCTTAACAAATGCTTAGTTTAACATCCTTTGTCAGACACAATACATTTTCATCTATTTTTTATTCAAGAATATGTGCTACCTTTGTAGAAGCTTCTCACTGATTACATTATTTATATAAACTTATAATATAGGTTTGACCAATTAAACTTGCATGAACTTCTTATGATAGTTTTGAAATAGAGATCGAATCTTATATTCCTTGAAATTTTTATGTGAATTGTGATTTTCTTCTTAATAGAATTTTTGTCTTCTCTAGCTTAACCTAGCTAGCCTCCACTACTTTAGTTGTGCGCTCAAGCTACTCTTATAGCTCTTCTTCTTTGGGTGATTTTTGGGATCTTCATAAACTTTACAAACCTTTGAAATATCTTAGACCATGAGTTATAACTTTGCTTTATGAATATCAATTTACATTTTCTCTATTTCTAAAAAGTGATATCCAAAATTAATTGAATATTTTGGATCATCATCCTCCATATCCAAAATCATAAAATCTGCATATATGAATTTTCTAGCCTTAATCAAGACCTCCATTATGCCCTCTAGATACTTAATTGAATTATGAATCAATTAAGGTTCAAGGTTGTGGGGTTAACATCCCCTAGCCATAACTTTTAAAATAATGATAATGACATTTGATTAATACTTGCCCCTAAGTCACATAATGCATTATCAAGTTATTCTCCTCTTATAGTACAAGGAATTGTTTAAGCTACTTGGATCCTTTATCTTTATTGGCAACTTCTTGTATAATATGCTAGTATAACCCTTCATAAATGCAAGTTTCTCATATTCATCCAACTTGTTTTTATAGGTAGGATTTCCTTCATGAATTTGACATAACTCAAAATAATTTTTTTAATGCATCAGTAAATAAGATGTTGATATATAGCTTATTAGAGATCTCTACAAAGTTGAAGAACTGCTAATCAAATTTTTGTTTTTAGAAGTAATAAAAATATTACAATGGTGGAGTATACATTGATGGGGTTGCTTGACAATAACTTGGATTTTGTTAATGTCTATT
This sequence comes from Cymbidium sinense, assembly GCA_021442155.1. Lineage (NCBI taxonomy): Eukaryota > Viridiplantae > Streptophyta > Magnoliopsida > Asparagales > Orchidaceae > Cymbidium > Cymbidium sinense. The sequence goes on along the minus strand of CM038225.1, from coordinate 80,107,678 downwards.
TATTATCTTCTTCCTTTTTCTTTTGGTTTTAGGCCTTTTTTTGGTTTATTGGATCTTTGAATATGTTTCCATGTCATAAAAAATAGCTTTGAAATACTCTCTAAGATTGAGTTCAATGTTACTACAAAATAGCTTTGACATACTCACATAAGATTGAGTTCAATGTTCTCAAAGAAGTTTCCTATCATGATATTGAAGCATCAAGAATCTAGAGTGTTACATTTATTTGTGTTATAAATTGCATGGGTGTCAAGATCAACTGTGTCCATGCCTGTTTGAAGATATGTCCTCTACTTTGATCAATTCAGGTTTAACTGTTAGGAAAAGTAAGGTAGATCGAATCATTTTTTTATTGAAATCTAAGTGGTTGTTGGAATCCACCAAGTTACTAGCCGACCTATGCATTCTTCCATAAAAGTTTGAATTGCTTAAATATTAGAATATGAATTGTTTAGCTATTGGTTTCTTATAAAGTTAACTTGGTCCATATATGACTGCATGAATATGTTGTTGGCTTATCACTCACCACTATGATGGATGTCTCTATAGTGATCATAAGATAGTATGACTGTGAGGATCTCATTTATTGCAATGAATTTAGTTGCACCTTTAGTGATACAACCTATGTAGTGAGGGTTATAATGGTGTTATATTCTTAAATTGTAGCTGTTGGCTTCCTAAACATGATTCTTTCACTTATCAATTGATAGTTGTTCATGGCTATTTCTTCCAAAATGTCATACATTGATTCCTGCATCTTGCTCATGAAAGTGTCTCTGAAAGTTGTGCCGATTAGTGTTAGTGTTGGTCCAACAAGCTTATTATAAAAAGTTTGCACCTACATCCACTATGATAGTCCATAGTGTGGGCATTTTCTCAATAGAACTTTAAATCTCTCCAATGCATCATATAGGACATCTCTATCCATTTGAACAAAGTTCAAAATTTCTATCCAAATTTGGTAATCTTAGATAACATAAAGTATTGTCATAAAAACATTAAGTCATTAGGTAATGAATTTAATCAACTCTTATCCTAATCTCTAAGTAAAAATAAAAATAATCCCAATCTAATTTCATCCTCTAAAACTTTGTTATATTTGAATGTATTATAAATTTCAAAAAAATTATGATGTGTGAATCTGGATCCTCTATTATTAGATCTCTAAACTAAGAGCTCCTCTTTAAGTTGTTGGCCTACACATCTTACATCACAATAGCTTGCAAGATACCATGCACTATGATAATCTCATATGGCTTTAGTCCTCATGGACATTTCTACTTTATTCTTTAAAATGGCCATATGTATTACTTTTGTCTATTCAGCTCGTTTCCTTTCTCTAAGTGTTCTAAAATTTTGTTATTCTATTTTAGATCTATGGGAAGTGGTGATTCACCACTAGAATGGTGCCACTATGAACAATTGACAAAATAGAGTGAACACAAAAGAAAAAAAAGAAAAAGAAAAGAAAAGAAAAGAAAATTATAGTTAGTATAAAAAATTTGGATGTGCATTGTTAATGGCCACCTACTAAAATTTTTCATGCATAGGTAAATGTACCAGTAATTGTTGAAATTTTACATGCCCCCACTAACCTCTTGCTTCTGGCGGTATGTAATTGCCATTGACAAGGTCTAAATAAGTGATTATGGTGAACACACATGATATAAAAGTGAGTTTTACTTGAATTAATATTACAATATTCAATGTTGTTTACTATGCACCATCCAATAATTGTGCATTGTAAATCATACTTGATTTGCAATATCATTTTTTCTATTAATTCAATAGGAATCAGTCATTCAGATGATATGTTTTAATCACTTATTAGATGATCAACATTGACATTCCCATTCCACTCCTCAATCGTACAACAAGCCTGTATATATTTATTGGTAGTACTTATAGCATCTAGGTTTTCTACATTAACTATTAAGTGCCTTCTAAGCAGGTCATCACCCAATATTTGATATCCTCATTGTTGTTGTTACTAGAATTAGCACTTATTCCACTATCCATTCTCTTATACCCATCCTCATGCAGCATAACTCGCTTATCATCCTTTGATCGAGCAGTCTCAATTAACTACAAGGAAACTGCTTATTTCTAGTGGACCAATCCATCAGTAAGTAATAGAAAATTCACCGGTAATAAGCTTTTCCAACAGATTTTTTGATGGATGGCAGTTAGACAGCAAAATCGTGGTTTGAAATGCTTTTTGATGGACCAAAAATCTGACATAAAATGAATTTTGTTGGATATATGACGGACTGTCTACTAGAAACATTATTAAGAAGAATCGACAGAAATATTGACTGAAAATGCTGCCAAAAATTTTTCAACTGGTCAGTTTTTGACAGCCTCAGTCCTACCAAAAAGTTTTGAAGGAGGTGATTCATTGAAAAATGTCCAATCGAAAAATTACTAATGGTTGTTTGTTTACTGATGCCTTGTATCGAGATTATTGACAAAAAATTTGTCGGTAGTCCACCGAAAACCTGCACATAAATGGAAAGAAATCAAAGCTTCATTTATGCTCTAATTTTTTATACCTATAGAAGATTCAAAAATATTCACTCACAAGAATACACTTAATATCCACATATGACTAATAAACAACTAATCTCAATAATTTATTCATAAGTTTCAGTATTTTGAAAATCATTAAAATGAACGAACAATTTCAAAACATTTAAATCATATAATCTAAAATATAAAAAACTAAACAAACTATTTACATATGCAAATAAAGTAGAAATGAGGCATACTCTTCATGAGTCTCCTCATCATCCTTCTCCTCCTTAAAAAAAAATAAATAAATAAAAAATCATCCTTCTCCTCCTCCTTCTCATCCATCTCCACCTCTAGCTCCTTCCCCCCAATTTAACATATATCGTTAGGTAGACTTAAAGCCTAGGGAGATAATATGACAAATATAAGTTAAATTTAACATACATATTCCTATATGAAAGCTTTTGATGCAATGAAGAAGGCAATTCAAATTATTTTTTATAGTTGGGAGGAATCATATCATTTATTACATAAGTTAATGAATGCTATTTATGGTGCTATGAGGGGTCCAATATATCAGATACAATCTGATAGTACAAATCTTTTTCAATGTGTATTTTGGTCCTTCAGTCCTTCCATAAAGAGTTGGAGCTACTATAGGTCAGTGTTTAGTTTGGATGGCACATTCCTTTGAGAAAAATATCAAGGAATGTTGCTTAGTACTATTTGTTGACCTCACTTTTGAAGTAAGATTGACTACCTTGTTCTTAGACCTAAGATCCATTTAAGCACTAAGACACTCTTAGTAGTTAGGAAAATGCTCATCCCATGATTAGAGACTCAGTAGGTTCAACTCTAGATCTAGACCCTAGCTTAAAATAAGAAAAACATTGCCTACCTTGAACCCAATCACATCCTAGATTAAACTAATGTACCCAAACTAAATCAAATGATTGTCAATCAAAACCTCAAATCAAAGCCAATTTGACATAGGATCAACACAATTTATCATAGTTCAATTGGGTTAGGTAATCGAGCTAACTCAACTTAGCTCTTTTGGATTCAAGAAGGCCAAACCCTAGATTAATTCAACTCCAATTGAAACATCATTCACCTGGATTCATATGAATCCTGCTTGGGCATAAGAAAGCATTAATTTCAATCCAATTAGACCAAGACCAAATCAACTTAGCCCTTGACCCGACTTAGCCGATTTGAACTCCATAGAGTCAAAACTCGATTCAAGCCAATTAAATTGATCTAAACCTCATGATTTCTCTAAAGCATTTAACCAACCATTCCAATTCATTTCAACCCATTGGGCCAAACCAATTGACCCATTTGACCTAAAGAGATCAAATGGGCTACAACCAAGTCTAATCCAAATTGATTGTGATCAAAGTCATCAATCAACTCCAAATCCATCGGTGAACATGTTTCAACCTTCACACTCTCAATTCAACCCAATCAACCTAATTTGTTCTAAATGACCAATTTGATTTAAAATTTAATCCAACCCAAATTGAATTAAATATACTCATCCAATATCTTCCATAATGATTGTTGATCATCTTTGATTACTCAATTGCAATCAATTGGGTCAAACCAAGCAAATTTGGCCACTTAACTCAAGTTGACCTAATTTGACTTAAAGGGCCAAATTAGGCCAAATCTCATGTCAATCCAAATTGATTGCAATGAAAGCCAATTTGGTCAATCAAACATAGCACTTACAATCATTAAGCCAACCCAATTGACTTACTTAGCTCAAATTGACCTAAAAGATCGAATTGAACCAAAACGCATTCTAATCAAAATCAATTCAAATTAGCACCTACAATCAAACCCAAATGATCAATCAAACATAGACCAACCCTTTATTCAATCCAATTTGACTAATTTGACATTGGCCAACTTGACCCATTTATCTTAAATGAACACATATGAATAAAACCCAAATCCACTCCAAATTGAGTCAATCCAATTACACCAATGTATTCCAAATGACCATTTGAACATAACCCAAGTGCCTTCTTCACCCAATTTGATCAATTGCTCAACTTAACCCAATTGAACCCAAATTGACCTATATGATTCAAATTGAGCCAAACAATAAAACTTAGCATAACCCATCCTTAAGTCCTCATTGACTAGTCTAAGTGGACCCAACCTAAAGTGAATCTGATTTAGCCCAAACCAAGTGAACTAAGGGTTCCACATAAGATAAAAAAATTAAAACATGTAGGTTCAACCTCTCCATTTAGCTTAGGCAGCCACTTTAGCATGCCTTGAGATTCCCCCATGTTGACTGGACCTAACCCAAAGCTGTTAGGCTCAACCTTTGGCCAAGGCGAGGTCCCTCTCACCTTGGCTGACCCTTGGCTTAGCCAAATGGACTTATGCCTCTCACCACTAGCAATCAAGTTCTCAAAGCCACTAAGGGACCTCCACCTCATCAATCCCATGCCATTTTCAGCCACCCCCACTGGCCGACTGGCTACCACGACCTGAACCTACCTCTTTGGTTGGTTCACATGAGGAGGAGGGTATACCCCTCCTCCATCCAAAATGATCAAGCACCTTCACTAGAGCATCCCGAGTTGTCCCCAAGCTTCCCCGAAGCTCCCCATGCACACCATCACTAGTGATACCAACTCCACGGCCAAAACAAGCCACCTTTCCATCCAACCTCTCCCAAACTCCATGAAATCCTAATTAACTCTTCCCACATCTTCCTCCCACTCTGATGAACCAAAACAAATCAATTCCAAACCAATTTGATCACCAGAAAGTATCCCAATACCAACTTCGATGAGCTTCGTAGTGACGTTTGCTCTAGAAAACAACCAACAGGCAAGCAACACATGGTCTTCTCAATAGGGCTTCGTTTCTTCAAGGTGAAGCTACCTCAGTCAACAGACTACTGATCTTTAGCTCTGATGAGTTAATTTTCTAGCAAACTGTAGTTTAGATTTTAGGTGTTGGTCATTTAAGGAAAATTTGTATTTCAAGTGAATTCCACTATAGGATCCTCTTAGAATCATCCCCTAATCCTTTTAAAGTTAAATCTACCATCGAACGAGCTCCGTAGAGCTTGGATCGAGCAATAAAAAGTGGATGATGTCCATCTTCTCTATAGGAGGATGACAGATCATCGGTCGTCCATTCTGCGTGATTATAACAAATGACCATAATTAATCACGTTAGATTTTCTAAATTTTTATCATTAAAATCACAAGATTAATCTCCATAGTTCGATCCAAGATCGGATGGCTGAGATGAAAGTATGTCCACTACCGCTAAGTTAGCTGCCACATAGGACTATTTAAATAATCAATCTTGTGGTGCCATGTGGATAGTGCTGCAATGTCAGCCACCGTGAGGTGCCGACTATGTAAATAGATTAATTAGGGTAAAACATGTGATTTAATTAACTAGAACTTCAAAAAATCATAACTAATTATAGAAAAATTAGAAAAATATAAATAAACCCATTTTGGATGGCTTAGATAGAGTAGAATCTATGAAAAATAAAATTCATTAATCTTGCTTAATGAACAATATTTAATTAAGCTTTGAAGTTTAAATTAATTACACTAATTAAGCCATAATTACTTGGCTAATTAGTATAAGATTTTGTATGATTATTCCTTAGGATGACGTCTACCTTTCATAATTTTCTTTGGTCAATGTGTCAAGTGAATTAAGAGAGCTTATTTTTCAAATTATAATCACCTATTTTAAGCTTGTAATTATTTAAATTTTAAAACTTAAAAGATTAGTTATGGATGTTTAACTAACTAAAAAGTAACTAAGACTAAAGAAAACTAATTAGGACTTGTGATGGTATTTATTCTTTCAAAGTCACCCCTAAGGGTATTTAATGAATTAATTAAAGAGTTTTGTTAAATTAGGGAATAAACAACCTTTGTAATTAATTTAGTTGATTAAAATTCTTAATTAAACCTCATTATGTGCTAAGCTAACATAAGGATCCTTTAATGAAATCAAGATTCTCCATTGATGTGGAGAATTTTGAAAGTAATAATTAATTTGATTTTCTTCTTAATTTAATTAATCATTAGTCATGGGCCTAATTGCATTGAAACCTTAGGTCATTATTGATTTTATCTTCCATCATTTCATCATAATATGTATGCCCTTGATTAATAATTAATTATATTGAGAAGCTTCTTTGGGAGGGAATTTAAATGGTTAAAGAATGGAATGAAATTTAATTAAATCATAAAAATTACTTAGGGTTCCTTTATACTTCTTAATGAACAAATAAACGTAAGAGTAATCCAAATCACTTAATATTTTCCTTAGGTTTAAATAACCCAAAATTTCAAACTTAAATTTAATCAATTTAATGAGGTGTAGGATATTCATATGGGTGTACAATGTCTTTAGAAATTAATGAATCCAAAAGTGATGTTTAGTGAAGTTTCAATTGCTTTACTTAGTAAATTCATCATGTATGTGTTCATGCATTCATGCCTTCTAATTCATAAAAGGAAATTGCATCAATTATATGCATTTGAATTAGTAGAGTGGCTATTATTACTAATAAATGTCAAATTTATTTTTTTAATCAATAAATGAAGTATGTGAAGAAGTTGTATTAATTACATGCATTTGAACTAAGAAGTATGGCTATTATCACTATTAAATTTTAAATTATTTTATATACAAATGAATTTGAGTTGGAATGTTGATTTTGATCTTTCACATGTATGAATCATAGCTTATAAAGGTATATAGTCTGGACATTTTGGGAACACGAGACTTTAAGTAGTCTCAAGTGGGTCTTTGATTATCTCACTTCCCTGGTTCAACAACAGCACGTACCTTATGATTTGTGATGAGTTATGTGATAGTGACAAATCAAAGTCATTATTTAAATGTAAAGTGATTTTTTCTTTGATTCATCTTTAGGTTCTTACATGTGCATGTACACTTTTAAATTAACAAGTATACAATCTGGACATCTCGAGAACACGTGACTTTAATTCTAATGGGGTATTTGATTACTTTACTTCTCTGGTTCAACAACGACAAGTACTTGTAAATATTTATTGTATACATACAAACATGTGTTAACATAAAGTTGAAAATGCATAAACAAAAAAAGGGAAAAAGGGCATGTCTTTCAAAATGTAATCCATGCATCATGTAACCTCAATGCTATTCAACTAATAATCTAATTAATATCTATTTATGCATGCATTGATTGTAATATGCTTAGTTAGTGCTCATGCACATGTTATAAACAATAGTATTCTTTTATTAGACTCACTTTGGATTCATTAATCTTAAGTTGATTTGTATCCTTCAAGATGAATTTACTAAGCTAAGTCCAAACATGAAAGAAATTGTAAAGTCTTAAAGCTATGAACCTACCTACTTAAGGGTAGGGATGAGAGAAAGTTTCTCCTTCTGCTCTTCTCTTTATAATTTTACAATTTCTATCAAACACAATGAAATAAAATTTTCATCTAATTCATCTTAAGATAATAATCATATAAAGAATAATCATCTTTAATGGGTAATTTGATAATCTAGCACTAGAAAAATTCATAATCTAATGCTAACAAAGACATGCCTCACTAAGCCTTACACACACTTTAAAATGATAGATCACATACCCTAGTCTTAAGTTAGGATGATGTTTATTGTTCATGTATGATATTTTATTTTATGATGTAATATTTTAGACTGCATTTTAGAATTATTTTTGCATAGTCTGCATGTCAGGATGACATTTGATGAATGATATTTTTTTATAGGGGATTGTGCTTAAGAGATCGCTATAATAATAAAACTATAAATGCTTCTTACTTCTAGGTGTTATTAAGTCCCTAAGCATGATCTATTAAGATAGGTGGGTTTGGTTACCCAAGGGCATGGTGCTAAGTACAAATGTATGAAATATAACTACTTGGTTCGTATGTCTGTTAAGCTGGCTACTATTTTGCAGGTGTAGTTAGATTTTTATTTATGTAAAATATAATTTTTACAATAAGACTATGATTAGTGTTATGATGTTTATGATAAGCAGTGGCTAAAAGAAAAAGACTTAAGAGGCCCTATGAAACCTGGAGTATTAAAATCCAATAAGTGAAATGAAGAAAAATTGAAGACCCTCATAGCTTTTTCTCTTTTATTGTAATTTTAATTATAATCCGGGCTTTATAAGGGTAGAGTTCGACTATCCAAAATTTTTTTTTTCGGGGTGTACATCAGTACCAAGCCACAATGGCATTTTATTCTTTTACGAAATGAATGTTTGATTATTATGCTTACTTGTATTATGTAATAGAAATGACATAATTTTCTTATGTTTCTTAAAGTGTATATGTTTGATGTGCAGTTTGGATACGTTAGGCTCTAAATTTTTTTTAATTTTTGTACCCCCACTTAATAATATTAAGTAAATTTTAAGCAATTCATAATCTCATTTTAAAGCTTAGAATATTAATTAAAAAAATAAAAGATTTAGTAACATCTTAGCTGAATGTTTGTGTTGACCTCACTTTTAGTGTGAGGATTAACCTTTCTCATCTTAGACTTAAGAACCTTCTAGACACTTGGATTTCCTTAGTGCTAAGACACTTCTAATGATTAAAGAAACACTAAACTTAAGCTTAGAGACTTAAGGAACATAACCCTAAGCCTAGGATATACCTCAGGACAAATAAGTTATGCCTATCTTATGGTTTAAACCAAAACTCATACCAATTAATTCATCCAAATTTAAGCTCATGTAAATGAAACACAACCAACCTCAAACCTATTCAGTTGATCTTTCTTTATTTTGGTTTTATAATCCAAGCTCCAAGGCAAATTAACTTGGGTCTTAACCCAAGTTAACCCCCATCATAATCCCATAACTTAATTTAAGCTCATTCAAGTAAACTAAATCCAACCTAATTTTCTCAACCTCTCAAATTATTCATTAAATTATTTTAAGCCATGCTGATACTTGCAATAAGCCAATTGAACCAAATAAAAATGATCAACCTATGTTAGCCCAAATCAATTGCAACTAAAGCCACCAATTAACTTCAAATTCATCATTGAACACACCCCAACCATCCATAATCCCAACTGGCCCAAGTTGGCTTGACCAAGTCACTTAACCTAGGGTGACCTAAAAGAGGTCATTAAGTTAAACTCTAATTAAATTTCCATTGAATAAAATTAAGCCATCCAATCCCTTCATTGATGATTATAGATCATTATTAAACACTCCACTGTAATTAATTGAGCTTAACCAGCTAAATAGACCATTTGACCCAAGTTGACCCAATTTGGCCTTAAGGATAAAATTAAGCCAAATTAAATCCTAAACCAAAGTAATTAAAATAAATGCTTTCAACCAATCTCTAATCTAATATTAAATATAATCCAACCTTCAATTGAACCCAATTTAGTCAACCTAACCCAATTAGCTCACTTAGCTCAATTTGACCTAAAGGGTCAAATTGAACCAAATCACTCCATAATCCAAATTAATTCAAATCAATTTTCCAATCGATCATCAATGATCAATTAAACTCAAACCCCAACCATGCTTGAAATAATTTGGCCAATTTGATCAAATTGGTAAACATGACTAATTTGACCCAAATTGAATCATATGAGCCAAATTCAAATCTAACCCAAATTGAATCAAACTAATTGCACTCACTCACTCCAAATGAAAAATTAAACTCAATCAAACTATTAGTTTGATCCAATTTGGTCAAATTGGTCAACTTAACCCAATTGAACCCATTTGACTGATATGGGTCGAATTGAGCCAAACCCAACTAAACCAAGTCTAAATCCAACCAAACTTGGCATGACTCATCCTTAAGTCACCATGGGCCTACCCAAGTAGGCCCAACCCATGGTGAACCTAGTTTGGGTCAAACTCATTAAACCAAGCTGCCTAAATGGGATAAAATCCTCATTTGGGTGAGTTCTCCACCCTCTTACCCCATGAGAACCACCTTTGGCTCTTCTTGGACAAGAGAACCACTGACCCAGCCTAACCCAACCTAACCCAAGGCTATTGGGCTCAGCCTTTGGCCATGAGAGGGTGAGTTCACCCATGGTAACCCATTGGTCCACCTAAGGGAAGCTGCACACTTCATGCCAGACCACTACACTCCATCAGCCTCTCACACTCAACCACCTTAGCAGTCCCCTGCCACCTCCAACCACCTACCCCGACCTGATGATTGCTAAAGGCTAAATCAATCTCAACCATTGGTTTAGCTCGGGAGGAAAGTATACTTCTACCCGTGGATTCAAACTAAAAACATTCCTTCCCCAGAGCATTCTGCACAGCCTTATACTCTCTCTCAAGCTCTTCGTACACTCTACCACTGGCGAGACCATCCCTCGATTGAACCCGAGAGCTTCGTCCGTCCAAGTTTCCAAAATCTACACCAAACTTAAATTAACTCTTCCCGCACCTTCACCTCACTTCGACAAACTAAAATGAATAATTTCCTGAGTGATTTGATCACCAGAAGACGTCTCAAGACCAACTCCGATGAGCTTTGCGGTGGTGTTTGGTCCATAAAGCAATCGACAAGGAGGTAGCTCGTGATCTTCTCTATAAGGGGGTGGGGTAAGTGCTGAGTATCCATATTTAAATTGATATGATTAACAACTTGAATTTAATTAATCCTTAAAATCCATTTAATTAGCCTATTTAAATATGGTAAATCACTAACATGGGGTGGGGTAAGTGCTAAGTATCACCTCTTCTCCCTAAGTCTCAATAATTCAAATCTCAAAATCAAACCTCATAAGAATTTTAGTTAGTCTTAAGGAATATTTATTTAGCTTGATTATCCTTAGGACTTAATGTAATTGAATATATTATATGGCAATGTTTAATTACTTCTTTTCAACCATCATAAATGTGCATGCCACTTGTATCATATGTTCAAGTTTTCAACAAAAAAAGAGAATCAAAAGAACATGATTACATCTAAGTTGCATGTGTTGGATAAATATTATTATAATGTGTGACTATTATCACTAATAAATTTAAATTATTTTTCAAAACTCTAAGCTAATGATGAAAAATCTAAGTTAATGTTAGTTATGAATATTCCATAAAGTTTACATTTAAGTTATAATTTTAAAATAATAAATATTTTGTTTTATCTTTATGCTTCATGTACATATTTACATACATTTGAATTGGTAAGTATATAGTCTGGATATCCCGATAACACGAGGCTTTAAATAACCCCAAAGAGGTCTTAGATAATCTCACTTCTCTGGTTTAACAATGACATGTACTTGCTTAATTTTATTTTTATGTATTCATGTACTAGAGTTTGAGATAAAACTTTTCTCTTCGTGTCACTAAGTTTTGCATGAATAAAAAGATTTGCTATTATATAATCTTTGCCTAATTTTTATCCCTAAGTTTCTGTATATCTTTATATGTATTTAATTTGACAAAATATAGTCTGGACATCTTGGGAACATGAGATTTTAAGTAGTCCCAAGGATGTCTTAGATAACCTCATTTTCCTGGTTTAACAACAACACGTACTTGCCTAAATCTCTTATACATGTCTACGTATGCTTTACGAAGGAATGTAATCTTTCTTTTCTACCAAAATACATGCATTAATGATCATTCAAGTGTACAAAAATGCAAATAAGTATTGTATGTATAAGTATGTGTATTAAAATCAAATATCGTGAATAATAAAATGAAGAAATGTGTATGCTATTGATATTGGAGAGAAGTTGTGGAATGTTATCCATATAATAGTGATTCAATTTTATTTATCCTGAGATGCCTTTCATGTTTAAATAAGATTTCTTAATAAAAGATATTGAATTAATGATTCAGTAAAGAAACCAAAATCATAATAATATATCCTTGATAACTTAGGATAGGGATTAAGGGGTTAACCCACCCCCCCTCACCCCGCCCCTCTTTCTTCTCTTCATAATAATTAAATATTTAGAAGGTATCAAATGAAATAAAAAGAAAAATGTAAATTAAAATTAATTCATTCATTCAAAGATTTGAAGCAGAACCTCCCCTAATATTTAACTTAAATAATTTTTAACTTTAGATAATCACACTTCTAAAGCCTAATTAAGACACATCACACTAAACCTTAGAACCAACATTAGAATATTAAGTCACAAATTCTAGCCTTTCGATTTGGTCGATGTATGTTGTGGTGTTATATTTTGTTTTATGATGTAATGTTTTAGATTAATTGTTTGGATTGTTTATTTGTAGACTGGATGTTAGGTCACTAATAACCTAATGATATTTTTTGTAGAGGAATATGTTAAAGGGGTCATTGTAATAATAAATAAATATAAATGTTCTTTCTTATAGGTTATTCTTAGTCCCCTAAGCATAATCTAGTTAATACAGATGGGCATGGTTACCCAAGTGCGGTGTGCTAAGTCAAAATATGTGAAATATAATTGCTTGGTTTGTATGTTTAATAAACGTCTGTCTTATAGGTGTAGTTAGTTTACATTTTTCATAAATATGTTATTTTTGCAATAGGATTATGATTAGTGCTATGAGATTTAGGATGAATAGTGGCTAGAAGGTAAAGACCTAGGAGGCCCTGTGAAGCATGGAGAAAATCAATCCAAAAGAAGGAAAGAAGGATAAGAGATTGTAGACCCCCATAACATTCAATATGATTATAATATTCTATTATAATACGGGTTTGTTTCCCTCACTTTTGGACTGAGGATTCAATCTTCTCTCCTTAGACTTAGGAGTCTTCTAGACACTAGATTCTCCTTAGTCATAAGAAACTTCTAGCAATTAGGTGAATACATAACCTATGTTTAGAGACTTAGAAGAGTTAATCATAAGATTAGGGTATGCTTTAAGATTAAGAAAATTTACCTAGCCTTTAGCCTAACCAGATCCATACTTATCTTCTTAAGTTAAACCAAATCCCAATCCAAATCAAATCCATAATTCAAATTCAAATCAACTAAACCAAATATCAAATCAACCCTTCCTAAGCAGCATGACTCAATCCCATGGATGTAGCCAAATTCCTTCAATCTAAATCAAAATCAATTGATTTTCTCATGAATCAAGTAATTCTTCAATCATCATCCCAAACTTAAATCAAATCTATAATTGAACTCCAAATCAATCAAACCAAATCAATCCTTTATAAGCCATATGATTTAATCCCATGGACTTAGCCAAAATTTTCCTTCAATCTAAATCAAACTCAATTGATTTTCTCATGAGTCAATTATTTCCCCAATCATAATCTCAAATATTAATCAAATCCATAATCAATCAAACCAAATCAAAAATCAATTTAAATTAAGACAACTTAACCTATCTTATCCAAAATATTCAAATAAGCCAAAACCCGTTTGAACCCAAATCAATTGCAATCAAAACTATAAATTAATCCTATATCCATTTATAAATCCAACTAAACTAAATTCAACCCAAAATTGATTCAACTAAGCCTACTTGGTCCACTTGACCCAAAGTGACCAATTTGACTAATTTGAAATAAATTCTAATTCTACATAAATTAGATTGAACCAAACCTACTAAAACCTCCTATGATGATCATCAATCATCCTTGATTAATCAATTATCATCAATTGGGTCAAACTAAGTCAACTTGGTCATTTGACCAAATCAACCCACCTAACCTACATAAATTAAATTAGCCAAATGTCAACCTAAGCCAAATTAATTAAAACATATGATTCACACCAACCTAAGATCAATCCATGAACATGACTTGACCATCAATTGAGCCAAACCTAACCCAAGTTGACCAAATTTGACCTAAAAGGCCAAATTGGGTCAAATCAAGATCTATCCCAAATTGATTGCAACTAATTGCTTAAGCTCATTCCAAATTGATTGTTGAACTTGACCAAAGCCCCAATTGAACCCAATTGACCCATTTAGCCCAAATTGACCTAAAGGTTAAATTGGCCTAAATCAAATTCAAATCCAAATTAATTCAAACCAAAGCTTACAATAATCTTAAATTGATTAATTGAACATGAATCAATGCCTAACCCAAGCCAATCTGGCCAATTTAATCAAATTGGTCAACTTGACCCATTTGACCCATATGAACTCAAATGAGATAAAATCAAATTCAAGCTAAATTGACTCAAACCAATTGAACCAAAATACTTCAAATCATCATTTAAACTTGACCCAAGCCCTAGTTTGACCCAATTTGACTAATTGGTCAACTTGACTTATATTAGCCTAATTTGACCTAAATAGGTTAAATTGAGCCAAACCCACTCAAACTAAGCCCAAACCCATTGAAATCTGACCCAACCCATCCTTGACTCACCTTAGGTCAGCCCAAGACCAATCCAACCCAAAATGAGCCTAATTTGACTTATTATCCAATGGATAAAGCTCCCCCACATGGGATCGTACCCAAATTGGCAAGTCAACTCCCCCTCTTTTCACTTGGCGATGACCCCATACCCAAAATAACACTCTACCTACATGGCTAACCCAACCTACATGGGCCAGGTTGGCTATGGACCAAGGGGAGGTGAGTTAACTCACCTCCCCACATTGACCAAACCCAATGGACACAAGGAAGGAGGGGACCGCCTTGAGCCACCAACCAAACTGAGCCACCTCAGCCAACACTAGTCCCCTTCGATCACCTTCAGCAGCTAACCAGCCAAAAATAAGGATTCGATCCAAGTTGTCCGATCCAAGGGAGGGAGGGATATACCCCCTCATTTCGATCCAATTGACACACACTCACCCTTAGAGAGCTTCAGAGACCATGTTAAAAATTTCCATAGCAATTTCCAAGCTCCCCAAGTCTGACGATGGACTGCATCAACCCGAAATAGGGCAAGCCACCACTCGACCAACTTACTCAAACCTCAGCCTAACTCTAATTAACTTCACCCATACCTTCCCCTACCTCCATCGAGTGAGAATAAATCTTCTCCCAAGCTCCCCGACCACCGGAGGTGCTACTCGATCAACGTCTGCCTGCAAATTGATGGATCTTGGTCCATAGAGCAAACGGTGAGGAGATAGTAGGTGAGCTTCTCAAGAAGGCTTCATCTCATCCAGGCAAAGCTACCTTAAGCATTGTGCCACCAATCTTGAGCTCCGATGAGGTACATTCCTTCAAATCGAGCTTTTGGCAAAATTTTCTAGGCCTTTTTAGAGAAAAGTTGTATGTCATGCGAATTTGACTATTAGATCCCTTGGAATCTTTCTTGTGAAGGTGTGGGTTCAATTTTGACATCATCCGAGCTTTGGTGTGCTCGGATTGAGCCAGAGAAGGCAGACGGTGTCCGTCTTTCATTGCTTGAGAGATAATTAATCACACACTGTCCATTCCGCATGATCAGAATAGAAGGTTGTGATTAATCTATTTGATCAATATGATTTTATCTCTTAAGAATCACGTGTTTAATCTCCATCATCCGATCTTAGATCGGATGGTGAGGACAAAACCACATTCGCTGCCAGCCACATCAGTGTTGACTTGAACGCATTTAAGTAACCTATCCCGCCGTTCCATGTGGAAAGCATGCCACATCAGTGATCCACGTGGCGTCGATGAGATTAGGCTTAACTAATGCATAATTAATTATTTTAATTACTAAAACTTTAGAAAATCATAATAAATTGTAGAAAAATTTAAAGAAAAATAAATAAATACTCATTTTAAAGGTAAAAAAGAGGAAAATAAATTAAAATTAATTTCAATTAAGTTTGAACAATAATTAAGGCTTAATTGAGTTTAAGTGTAAACTTAATTAGCCTAATGAAGCCTTAATTACATGAGCAATTAATTCCAAACTTTTCCTGTTGATTTAACGGGATGACTTCTGCCTCTCATAAATTTCTTGGAATTTATTATTTAGGCAATTAGAAAAATTGATCATTTGAGCATTAATTACCTCATTAATTAGCTTAATAATTAATTAACAGTTTAAACATCTACAAATTAAGTAATTAAACTCACTAATCACTATTTTATAGTGAATGGATGTGGGAGTGGGATCAGGATCCTTTTCCTAATCCCTTTTCCTAAGTCCATTTCATTTTAAAGAGGATTAATTAATGGACTAATTAATCAATTAAGTGGCTTAATTAATCAAATTGAAATCATAATTATATCAGATAATCAACAATGAGATTAAGGGTTCCTCTTTATGTGTTTAATAATATAAAGATCCTTAAGGAAATTATGATTAGCCCATAAGTGTGGAAAAATCATAAAAGTACTTAATTAGATTCATTAATTTAATTAATCTTTAATTATGAGCCATTTTCATTAGGTCCTTTAGGAGCATTAAAATTTTATTTTCTCACATGTTCATGCATTGTGGCTCATAATTAAGTGGTTAATCAAATTAAAAAGCATAGGTAAGGGTGATTAATTGATTTGATTAAGGATCCAACTTAATTAATTCATAAAATCCACTTAATTACTTTTTCTTAAACCAGTTAAGTTCACCAACATGGGAATGGAATTAAAATAACAAATAAATCTCATCCTCTTTCAAATTAATCAAAATCCAAAATCATAAATTAATAATGAACTTTGATTTTTCTTTAAAAATGAGTTTATTTAATGTGATTGTCCTTAGGAATTAGGTTAGTTGAATGAATCATGTGTTTATATTTAGTTATTCCTTTCTAATCACTTTAAATGTTACATGTCATTTGATTCCAAGGATTCATTATTTCAAATTTAAATAAATCAAATGAAAGTTATTTATGTAAGCTTGCATGTGTTGACTTAATTTAATTATATGTATGACTATTATCACTATAAAATTCAAAACTATTTTGCAATATTTATAAATGGATAATAACATTTATAGTGATGTTAGTTATGAATACATAGGAGGTGCATGTGCTTATAGCTTAAGTATGTATAGTAAAGTCCTCTTTCTTTCATTCATATATTAATTTACATAAGCTTGAATGGAAATGGGTACATAGTCTAGACATCCTGGGAATATGAGGCTTTAAGTATCCCCAAGGAGGTCATTTGATTATCTCACTTCCCTAGTTTAATAATGGCACGTACTCATTTTTATTTCATTCTTATGTATTTTGGTATTATAATTTGGACAGAGCTTTAATTCATATGCTTAAATAATTCAATTAAAGAAAACACAATCTTTACATAGTTTTCATCCTTATAGTTGTGTATACATTCATATGTATTTAAGATAGCAAGTGTTTAGTTTGGACATCCCGGGAATACGGAGCTTTAAGTAGCCCGAAGGAGGTCATTTGATTACCTCACTTCTCTGGTTAATAATGGCACTTACTTGCTTACATCCTTTATACATGTGTATGTGTGCTTAATTAAAAGATGAAGATCCCCTTTTTTTATTAAAAATACATGCATCTATAATTACCTAAGTCATTAACATACATTACATGTAAGTTAGTGCTCTCTTTCTTGTGATTCACATATAGATTTATATAAGTTTGATTGTTAATAAGTATAAAGTCTAGACATCCCGAGAATATAAGGCTTTAAGTAGCCCTATGGAGGTCATTTGATTACCTCACTTCCCTGGTTAATAATAACACGTACTTATTTGATTTCATTCTTATGTATTTTGGTATTAGAATTTGGATATAGATTTAATTTACCTATATTAAATAATTCAGTCAAATGAAATATAAATCCAAAAATACATGCATTCATGACCATTTAAGTGTGCCAAAAATACATGGTATGTATATATATGTTATGTATTCAAGTCATATGCATGATATATGTGATGAAAAGGAATGGCTTAGTATATTTCTTGTGATAGTAATTCAACTACATTAATCTTAAGATGCCTTTCACATTGAATAGGATTACTTAAAGTTGACCTAAACTTAGGATTAAAAAAATGCTTAATAAGCCATTCACTAAATAAAACTAAATCAAATTAAATGTGCTTTAGAACATGGCTTAAGGTAGGGATGAGGGTGGGTTATCTTCTATCCTATCTTTATTACATTTAGATGCTAAGTGTAAATGAAATGAAACAAAATAGAACATGAATTAAAATTACAAATCAATTAAATCACTTGAAATGAAATCGGCCTTTATGTTAAATTAAATCCTTCACACTTAGAAAATTATAACTTTAATGTTTAGTTAAGACATACTACACAAAGCCTTAGCACACACATTAGAATTAAGCTACCATTTCTAGTCTTAAGTTAGGACGGTGTATGTGTGATGTATATTTTGTTTTGTGATATAATATTTTAGACTGGATGTTAGGGTGTATGCTTCGTAGATTGGATGTTAGGTCACTATTAGCCTAATCATTTTTTCTGCAGGGGTTGGTGCTTAAGGGGTTGCTTAAAAATAAATATAAATGCTCTCTTTGTAGGTTTCTTAAACCCATAAGCATAATCCAAATTAAGATAGGCGGGCTTGGTTACCCATGTATTGGGTGCTAAGTTTAGATTATACATATAACTACTTGGGATTATATGTATATTTAGCTAACCTCTATTTTGCAGGTGTAGTTAGATTTACTTTTTTTATATAAATATAATTTTTATAATAGAAATTAGGATTAGTGCTATATGGGATTAGGATGAGCTGTGGCTAGAAGGCTTTGTCTTGAGGTGCCCTGTGATGCCTTTGAAGAAAATACATCCAAATTAAAGAAGGAACCAATCAAATCAAGGAAAGAAGCTAAGGAAATATGAAGAATGAAGACCCCCCATAGCATGTATTCAATTTTAAATTATAATTATTCTTTCATATTCTGGGTTATATAAGGGTAGAGCTCGACTACTCATCTTTTCTCTTTTCGGGTTGTATGGCGGTACTCGATCGTACCGGCCTCTTATTCTTTTGTGGCAGATTATAAATTATTTGATGATTTGTTTAAACTTGTGCATTGAAAATGACATACTTTTATTAGTTTCTTAATGATTGATGCTTTAATGTGTGGCTTGGATGCGATGTGCTCTTAGGATAAAAATAAATTTTCTACCTAATTAATCACTCATAATAAAATTATAAATAATTTATAACCTCACCATAAAGCCTAGGCTATAATCAAGATAATTAAAAGATTTAGCAACCCTTTAGCTATATGTTGTATGTCTCACATCATGCATGCATCTTCTATCACTCTTGCTAAAAATTAGGGACTTAGTCCTTACATAATAGAGACTGCTTGACCTATGGGAGAAACCCCTGATGATGGAACTTCACCCTCTCTCTTTTGATTTAGCCAATAACCTATTTCATCATGCATTTAGGCATAAAGAAATCCAAAAGTCTTTGTCTAAAATATCATGTCAAAATAAAATAAAACTTGAAAAGATTTTACACTTGTAGATTAAGTCACATGCTCATATCACTCATGCTCTAGTCTCTTAGGGAGTTAGTTTAGGACCCTAGTCTCTTTCATATTAAATAACTATCCTAGCTATCTTGCAATTCATAAGACCGTACTACTTAGTTTTAAATTGTAGGAAGAGTTAGCTGACAACCACTCTAGGAGGTTGTAAGTCTAGAAGTCGGATGGGTTTATCCTCTCTTGTGGAGGTAACCCCTTATGTCCACCCGTCGCTTAAATTTATGTCACGCTTTAGCTTGTGCTAAAGATCTCTATATTTAGGATCCAAGGTAGTTGTTTCTTGTAGGCTACAAGCAGAAATCCTCATCTCTTAGGCATTTATATAACCATGTGTTGGTGGATTATAAGCCCTAGCAGCCTAATAAACAAATTCAACTCAAATGAATAAAACCTCTTTAGTTTTAAATATATAAAGCCCAATCGTAAGATAGATATGAATGCTCAATAGGCCTCCTGGTACCATGAGGATTCCCTACTTATTTTCTTTGGATCCAAAAAATAAGTCTTCTCCTTAAACTTTCCCAATTGACTTTCCAAACATAATTAATCCTTTGATAATTTAATATTGAAATCTTTAGAGATAATAATTGTTTATTTTAATCAAGAGTATTATTAGAGAATCCCATTCCCTAAGCTCCATAGGGAACTTAAGAACTCGGCATAATATAAACCCTGCTTTATTTATCCATGTAAAGCAGGGGAAAATCTCTGATATGTTAGAAGACCCATCATGTCTTACAAGTCCTTATTAGGTGATTAGGTCCATTGTAGGATGATGTTTCTATCTGTCGAGATAGTACATCATACCTTAATGTCATACTCAATCACTTAAATAGGTACCCCCTATGATCTGTGTGGTGTCATACACACACATCCAAAAATAAACACCACAAATTTTTCTGGCAACTTCGCTGGGGAGAGTTCCTCTCTCCATCTCTAGTAGACAATTATCGTCTCCAAACATAGATAGTGGACTTGTATTTTTGTATGAGCCTGAGACCATCTTTCCTTCCATTGGCCCTTTGGTCATTTCATTCTTAAGCAAACATAGTCAGCATCCTTTAAGTATGAGGGCCTCACTCCTGTGTAGGTGGAAAGACTCCTATTGGGTCCCCCAATAAGTAATAATAAGTCAATTAAAGAAAGAGATGATAAAATATAAATAAAATAGAACTTGGAACCTCTCACCAATAGCTTGGTGAAGCAAGGTTCATTTCATATTTGACAAAACTTCCATGAAATCTAAAGTGAATCAAATAAAGTCTTTTGTAAATCTTTTCGAAGCAAAATCACGTGAAGTTCACTTAACATAATACAATTGGCTAAGTGAATGCCCTCTTTAAAACCAAAGTCAAGTAAAACAAAATAAAAATCCTTTTTTTTAAATAAAATTAAATAAACTTCATTTAACATACCTAAATTTGCTAAATGAGGGTTCCCATTTTTAAAATTAAAACAAACCTCTCTTTCAAAAATAAACATATTCAAGCCCTTCTTTTGAAAAATGAACTAACTCCATTTAACGTACTTTAATTTGTTAAATGAGGGCCCCCTTTTTAAAATTAAAATCAAATATACCCAAAATACTTTCAAACAAAACCAACTCTATTTAACATACCCAAATTTGTTAAATGTAAGTCTCATTTTCTAAATTGAAATAAAATCTAACAACCAACATACAAATTGGACTCCACTTATCATACCTAACTAAATTTGTTAAGTGAGGGTTTTCTTTTTCAAAACAAAAAAAAAAAATCAAGATAAACAACATATAGTTGAACTACATTTAACATACCCATATTTGTTAAATGAGAGTTCCATTTTCAAAATCAAATTAAAATCAAAATATCAAACACACATTTGAACTCTACTTAACTTACCTAAATTTGTTAAGTGAGACTTCAATCCCCAAAAATCAAAATAAATTGTACATCAACATACAAAAAATCAAACACATAAGTGAGCTCCATTTAACATACCTAAATTTGTTAAATGAGAGTCTCATCTTCAAAACAAAGTCAAACTCAAACAACAAACATCAAACATATATATATGAACACTATTTGACATTCCTAAATTTGTGAAACAAGAGTTCCCCTTTTCAAAAACCAAATCAACAACAAATATCAAATAAACATTTGAACCCCATTTAGAATACTTAAATTTGTTAAATGAGAGTTCTTCTTTTCAAATCAAATCAAAACATCAAACAGACAACAATCAAACTATTAAGATAGAAAGCTTTCAAAACTTTCGAACATATAGTTGAACATCATTTAGCATAGCTAAATTTGTTAACCGAGGGTTCCAAAATCAAATTCCAACAAAAGAATATAACAAATACATCTCCAAAAGTCTCTCCAAAATAATTGAACCCCATTCAACATGATTAAATTTGTTGGATGTGGATCTAAAAATCAAAATCACCATCAGAGATCACCAGGCCCAGTTCCAAAGATCACACCAAGATGCACACAAGCCTCCTAGTCTGGAGAGAGACCCTCTCCTTTGGTGATCCGGCTATGGCCTAAGGATCTCGCTCCATCTATTCTACCCGTAAGATGAGATCGAGCTCCCCTGTTCAACCTTTCACTTCAGCTGTGGTAAAGAGGGAGTGGCACCCAAAAGTTATCGCCCACCTTCACAGCCACTGAAGAAGAGAGGGGAGGGATACCCACATGGCCCCATGATGGGCTTGAGCTAGCTAGGAGTGCACCCCACCAAATGAGTATTCAAAGTATATGGTTTATGAGCTCGGCCCCGGTGGTCAATCGTCCACCAATCCATGTTTCGATAGAGTATGACAGAGTAGATAATAGTTCTTTGGATGACATTATAGAAGACTAACGTGTAGCAATTAAGCAGATAGTAGGGAGCGACCATTCTGATCAAGAAGAGGGTAGAGTTGACTTCGACCCCAATGAGGATGACATATTGGATGGCTTAGCCAAAGTCCACATGGTCGACACCTGAGGATCCCTGCAGAGGGAATAATATAGCTAGGAAGGTGTTGTAGTTGAGGAAGTTGACACCTCTCACTCAACTCAACACCTCCTCCACCAGCTCAAGCAGAAGGATGACTAGATAGATAGGACAGAGAAGAGGGTTGAGGAGTTGATGATAGTAGTTTTAGCCTTGCAGAACCCAGCCCAAGTCTCATGGCCTTCCCCTATGGTAGTCGATTGACCATAGTTGGTACATACCATAGATCATCCTAAGTGCACTCTCATGGATGATGATGCTGGTAGCTTGCATAGGAAGGTCACGGATAGCACCTCCATGCATGGGAAGGATATCAAACAGATGGTGGAATAATAGGTGAAGAAAGCATTGGAGCAAGCCAGAGGGAGCTCATCCAGTCCAAGAGGTAGACCCTACACAGCAGAATTTGATGTAGTTCAATACCTCAAGGGTTTTGTGCCACCATCCTTAAAATTTTTTATGGCAGTGGGAACCCACAACAGCATATTGCACATTTCAAAGCCGATTGTCGCAACACTGGTGGTAGTGATGCACTTCTCTCCGTCTCTTCATGAGTAGCCTGTCAAGTATTGCATTTGATTGGTACGCTGAGTTGCCTAACTGTTTTGTGAAGACCTTCACTGAGTTTAGTTTGAGAGATTCATAGGAGCACAATAAAGGGTAACTATAGGTGACCTCATTGTAGAGAAATAAAAACCCAACGAGTCCCATATTGATTACATTCTTAGATGGCACAACCTGAGTATAAAATGCGAACCATAACTATTTGAACAACATGCCATTAAGATTCTACTTAAAAGTATCCATGGCCTAGTCACCTTTATTCTTAAAGGCTCCACCATCAAAATATTTGATAAATTAATCAACAATGCAGCTAGCCTATAAGTGGAAGCCAAATAATTACCCTTCTCGAATGAATCATTTAAGCCCAAGCCACATAAGGTGTTTGAGAAGAAGCCCAGGATAGTTGTGTCAGTGGATAAAAGAAAGCAGTCAGCTAGAGTTTAGTTTGAGAGACCTTGATTTCAGCAGCCTCTTCTGTCACCTCCTCTTGCACCACCTCGACCACTATACCGACCACCACAGCTGCCACAACAGCCACCACCACTGCCACAGCGACCTACCTAATAGTGGTATCCATATGCACTAACAGGTAGCTATTTCCCACCTAATATTACTAAAATATTAAGTAATCCATACTCATTTAAGAGGGAGGAAGTTAGAAAAATCTTCAAGAATCTCTTAAAGAAACCTGATTTTCAACTACCCAAGCCTAAGAGGCCGGATGAAGTGGAAAAGAGCGATGATCCTAGCTACTGCCCCTACCACTGCATGCTAGGCCATGTCTTAGAGGATTGCATCACTTTTAAGGACTGGCTTGAGCATAGCTATAAGTTAAGAGCCATAGTCATCCAAAAGGAATACTTATTAGAATAACTATCTAGTTCTATTAGAGTGATCATTGGGGATACTTTCGATCCTCTTAAGACCAAAAAAGGTTGGGATATTTTCTTATCTCGTATCTCTAAGAAACTCATTTCTAAGATCATGAAACTTTCTCTACAGGTGCTTGAAGCAGCTCAAACCTCCAATACCAAGGAAGATTTTATAGTTGCAAAGGACAACACGGGGAAGGCGGAAGCCTAGTAGTAGCAACAACCTACCAAAGTTGCCCAGGATAGATTTGTAGTGCAACCACCTTCCAAGCCCAGCACTCCTTCCACCGTTACAGCTACTACCTCCTTTGCTAGCTCCTCTTCTACCAGCAAGAGCATTATATCCACAGATAAGAGTACCAAATCCCCCACTCTGCTTGCTTTACTTGATTTCTATCATGTATTTCCACCCAAATTAAAGAAATCAATGAAGAAAAATGATTCCACTTATATTCTTTCTATTTCTGATGCTCCTAATTTTGTTCTCAAAGAAATTTCTCCTAGTCAAAATAATAATAATAACTTAAATAGTTTCAATCCATTCCCTTCTAATTTAGAATCAGATTTTCCTTCTTTGAATCAATCATGTTCACCTCTTGAGATTGACTTGGAGTCATCTCTCAGGTCCCATAGAGAAGTCAGTGGTACTGATGAGTAGAACTTTTCACAAACTCATCATTCTAAGAAGTCACTGAAGTCAACTTACACAGTGGAAAAATTCTACCTCTTAGGATAACACCTCAGGATAAGGTAAACATGTCATTGGTTCTAGTGAGCAGGTAGCCTCTCCACAAGATGCTTCACCTATGGATATGATTGTGGAGGACCAACACAGAGTTGATTACAATGTCCTAGCACATCTTAGAAAGTTGTGAGCCAAGTTAAGCATATATGACACCCTTATCTTATCCAAATAGATGAGGGAATCTTTAGTCAAAGACTAGCTTGATCCAAAAATATGCTTAGCTCAACTGACCATTACTGAAGAGAAAGCACACTACTCGAAGGACCTCTTAGGAGTTACATTCAACGATGAAGACTTAGTTTTAGGGACAATCGAGCACAATTGTCCTTTTTACATTACTGTGGATGTTGATAGATACAGACTATATAGAGTTCTGGTTGATCCAGATGCATCATTCAATATTACGAGTCTAAGAACCCTTGCCTACTTGAGGATTGACATCTTTAAACTCAAAAAGGAGAGGATGATGTTTAAAGGATTCAATGAACAAGGTAAGAGGGCCTTTGGCTCTATAGTGTTTCCACTAGAGATAGATGATTGGAAGACTGAAGCCAAATTTCACATAATAGACTTGGATATATATTTCAATGCTTTGCTTGGGAGATCATGGATACATGAGAACAATATGATTCCATCATCTCTACATCAGTGCATCAAGTTCATGAGAGGTGAGATCAAATACTATGTCAAAGAAGATCTCAAATCATTTATTATTCATAGATCAGGATATATGAGGATGCGACCTACTACTTCCCCAAAAACTAAAAAGCCTATTCTTGTGAACTTAGAGTCAAAATCACC
Organism: Cymbidium sinense; assembly: GCA_021442155.1. Classification (NCBI taxonomy): domain Eukaryota; kingdom Viridiplantae; phylum Streptophyta; class Magnoliopsida; order Asparagales; family Orchidaceae; genus Cymbidium; species Cymbidium sinense. The sequence continues at coordinate 80,081,812 of CM038225.1, read as the reverse complement.
ATATAGAAGAAAAATATAAAGAAAAGAAAAAAAGAAAATGGAGCAAGAAATAGACTCAGGGGATGAAGTAGAGCCCGAGATTCTAGCCCTAGTTTGTTACTCCAAATGAATAAGTGGGGAGGATGACCCGACCTCCACCAGGATGAGGAAGAGGCAAGTCTAGGGGCAGTCCTAGGGGTGGAAGACCTCCATACCTACCACCCACCTGGAGTTTTGTCCCAACTACCAGGAGTACACCTACTATCCATATAGACTTAGAATCTAGTTTAGAGGATGAGTCATATATGGTTAGCACAACTCTTCTTAACAAAGAGGTCCCTGGTTGAGGTGACACCGAGCCGATAGTCATGAAACTAGGCATCATCTTGGGAAGCTCTAACCCCACTTTCCTCCCAAAAATTGAGGGTTTGGTAGTTCAGGAGGCCCATAAATCATCCATAGATGTGAATATTCAAAGATTCTTTCCTAGAGCATCATCCTCAGGTTAAGAAGTTGATGTAAAACTTGAGGATAATTCATACAAAGAATTAATAAAATTACATTTTAATTGGTACTCGCCTTGTGTTCATGATTTAGCAAAGAAAGGGTTAATCCCACATACATGGTATAAACGAAGGTTTGATTACTTTGAAATGATATGGAACAATAAATGCAAGAATTCTCAATCAAGATCATACTAGGATTCGATACAGTGAGCCCAGTCGATGGTGATGATTACTGCCAAGTCATCAGCAATCATTTGGAATTTGATAGTTCTTTTTAAATCACATTAACTCATATGAGGTGGTGTGCTTAAAAACTTCAGATAATCCTATTGATTTTCAAGTTAAAGATGGAGTGCCTGAGTTCGAAGAAGAAATCAAGTCAACTATCAATGAGCTCAAAGAAATCAACATGGGGATTGAAGAAAATCTACATCCGACATGCATCAGTTCCTTATTGAATGAAACTGAAACTAATGACTTAGTTAGGCTACTCATTGAGTTTAAGGACTACTTTACCTGGAGTTATGAAGAGATGTCCAAATTGGCTCCTGATGTAGCGGTCCATAAACTAGCAATACAACCTAATGCTAACTCTATCAAGCAAGCTCCTAGAAGCATGCAATTAGACATTGAGCAATAGGTCATTTATGAAGACAAGAAATTGATCGATGCTGGTTTCATCCGGGAGAAAAAATACCCCACCTAGTTGGCCAGTGTCATCTCAGTTAAAAAAAAGAATGGCCAAATTTGTATATGGGTTGATTTTAGGGATTTAAATAAGGCATGTTCAAAAGATGAATTTCTACTACCAATACTAGAAGTGATGGTGGACATTGCCTCATCTCATGCACTCTTCTCTTTCATGGATGGTTCATCTAGATATAACTAAATAAAGATGACCCCTAAAGTTGAAAGGAACACTAGCTTTAGAACCACGATCATAATCTATTTTTTATAAGGTCATGCCTTTTGACCTTAAAAATGCTGGTGTTGCATACTAGCAGGCCATGACTAGAATCTTCGATGAACTCATTCATCATCAGGTCAAATGCAACGTTGATGATCTCGTGGTTAAGAGCAAAGAAAAGGAAGACCATCTCTTTGACTTGAGAGTAGTTTTTTAATGGTTAAGATAATTTAACCTCAAAATGATCCCCCTAAAGTGTGCATTTGGAGTAGCTTAAGGGAAATTTCTTGGGTTTGTTGTCCGACACCGTAGAATCAAAATCGATCCAGAGAAGATCAAAGTGATATTATAAATGCCACCCCTTAAAAGTTTAACTCAATTCAGATCATTCCAAGGGTAATTGGCATATTTAAGACTTTTATATCTAACTTATTAGAAAGATGCTAGCCATTCTCGGTACTTATCAAGAAGGATGTCAAGTTTAAGTGGGATGATTAGTGCTAGCATGTCTTTAAAGATGTCAAGTAGTGCTTGATGACGTCATCAGTTCTGTTAGCCCTTATCCTGGGCAAACCTTTGATACTTTATATTGCTGCATTAGACAACTCCCTTGGTGCTTTGTTGGCCCAAGCCAATGACGAAGGGAAGGAGAACGCTCTCTACTACCTTAGTCATCATCTAATCCCCGATGAAGCAAACTATCCACCTATTGAGAAATATTACCTAGCTTTAATCTTTGCATGCCAAAAGCTACAATATTACATGCTTTCTCATAAAGTGAACTTGATTTCTAGAATCAATCCACTGTAATATCTCATGACATGGTCGATTCTATCTGAATGATTGGCATGTTGGTCCATGATTCTATCACAGTTTGATATCACTTTCATAACCCTCCGTGAGGTGAAAGGACAATCACTCATGGAGTTTTTAGCAGCATACCCACTTTATGCTGATTCTACACTTAGTGTTGACCTCCTCGATGAATAAATCATGAACTTAGGGGATACCAGCATTCACCACTGGGAGATATATTTTGATGATGTGACTTCCTCTCAAAGAGGAGAAGAACCACAATCTACTCTTCCAGGAAAGGCAGGGGTAAGAATAGTTCTCCTAACTCCGTACTGTGATGTGATGAGATTCCCATATCATCTATATGATCCTTGTACTAATAATGAGATTGAATATGAGGCTATGATTACTATTCTAGAGTTAGCCATTTTTCCAAGCATCCTAAACATCAACATCTTCGAGGATTCCCAATTAGTGGTCAATCAAATCGCTGGGTTATACAAGGTTCTGAAGCCTAGGCTCCATCACTACCATAAGTATACAATGGTGTTGTTGGCCCAAATTCCAGAAGTGACCATCTATAAGATCCCTTAAGGAGAAAATGTCATAGAAAATGCTTTAGCCAAACTCGCCAAGGAGTTGGCATGTCCGGAAGATAAGCCCATATCAATAAAGGTCTAAAATAGGCATGTCTGACCTCTTATTGATATTGAATTCATCGAAAGATAATCTCTTGAAGGGGAGGTTGCCATTGCCAAAAAAGATGAGGAGCTAGACTTGAGGAAACCATTCATGGATTATCTAAATAAAGGAAAACTACCACAAGAGAAGTCACAAGCACATTAGATGAAATAAAGGGCACTTTCCTACGCCCTCGTGGATGAAATCTTATATCGGCTATCCTTCGATCATATGTGGTTATGTTATTTAGATAAGCACGAAGCTCGTAAGATCGTGACCGAGGTCCACTCAGGATTATACGGTGCTCACCAATCTGGTCCTAAGATGAAAGCCTAAATTAAGAGACTCGAGTACTATTGGCCATCGATGATCACAGATTTCATGGATGTAGCTAGGCGATGCCATCAATGTCAAGTACATGGCATAGTCCTACACCAACCACCCAATATTCTACATCCAACATTGGCCTCGTGACCATTTGAGTGTTGGGGTACTGACATAATGGGTCTGATTGATCCTCCTTCTCCAAGGGTAATCGGTTTATCCTAGCTGCCACCGACTACTTTTCCAAATGGGCAGAGTTGATTTCACTCAGAGAAGTCATAGATCAGCATGTGCTCCAATTTTTTAGGAACCATATCATATATAGATTCGGGATGCTTCGCCGGATTGTATTCTATAATGGTATTACATTCAAGAGCATCAAAATAAACAACTTTGTCCAGAGACACAACATGTATTAGAGATACTATAACATCTATTATCCGAGAGCAAATGGCTTGGTAGAAGCGTTCAACAAAACTCTCATCCAGAAGCTCAAGAAGACACTCGATGAGAACAAACAATAGTATCATGAGCAGTTAGTTGAAGCTTTGTGGGCTTATTACACTACATATAGAACTCCAACTCAGTCTACTCCTTTCTTCTTAGTGTATGGGTCTAAAGCTGTTCTACCATTAGAAGTCCAACTCCCATCACTAAGGATAGCTGTGGGTAGATAGATCATAATAGACCAGAACGCTAAGTTGTGGTTATAATAGCTCGAAGGTTTGGAGGAGAGACACCTACGGGCGTGCCAAAAATTTGAGTTATATAAAGCCAAAATGATTCAAACTCATAACAAGTTGGTCCTCCCTAGAGCTTTTCAAGTAGGAGTGCTTGTTTTAGTTCTAAGAAGACTAATTATTGCCCGTAATAGGATGGGAGGCAAGTTTGAACCCACTTGGGAAGGCCATTTTGCCATATAGAAAGCCTACCAATGATGATCATATCAACTTATGAATCATGAATGAGAGCACCCGATGCTTCCAATCAACGGGTTCTACCTAAATAAATATTATCCATAAAATTATGTTTGAAAGCAATTACCATTAATAAAAATTCCATTTCAAATTCAATCTCTTCAAATTGAAAGCACTTCTATCTACGAATCCGCCACGACGTGTCTATGGTAGGTGTAAGAGAACCTAAGTGGCATATTATCTTTCATCAACACAACACAAACACAAAATACAAACAAAACATAAAACAAGAACATATCTTTTGCCTTAGGCTACTTTGAGTTGCGATAACACCCCTAGCGGCGCTAAGTTTGGTTGATTCACTACTTAGCTAGTGTGTCACCCTAGTGGTCTTCTTGTGTAGACGGATGTAAGTCTCCCACATTTTCTTCCTGGCTTAACCACTACACACCGATGAGCGTCTTGTTAGTATGGTAGGCCTTACTACACGGTCAATAAACTACCTCATGTTGGCTCTATTTAAGAAGATATAAGTTTCCCACACTGTCTTCTTGAATTAGCCTTTGTGCATTGACTAGGTTGAGTATATTTGAGATTTATGATAAGTCCCACAAGTGGCTCCTTTCCTCCTAACTACTTCAAGTATGGGTCTAGTCCTTCCTCAGGACTCCCCGCTTAGTAGTCGCACTAGGTCAGATAGCTTCTATCCCGCCGATGACAGACTATCCTGATGATAATTTTTGTCTATGAAGATGTAAGTTTCCTATGCCTTCTTCCTAGATTGATCATCACACACTGATGGGTACCTTAGATTAGTTGGTGCTGGCTATGCTGACAGCGACCCACCCAATGGATACACCGCTCATAGAAAATGTAAGTCCCTGTGCATTCTCCTTGAGTTGGCCACCGTACAGCTATAGGCTTTCTTTCCAGGGATTAGGATAACGCCCCTAGTAGCACCTCCCCTGTGGGCACTCTATTTGGATCACATCATTTGTGACCCATCTAGATACTCCCCAGGTTCCTACTTGATTGGACAATCCCCCTTTCATAGTAACCATCCCTGTGGTTGGAAGGTTTGTACTAGGGATGTGCAAACTCTCCCTTTGGATCAATAAATCTGAGACAGGTCCAGGCCAACATAGCTCCTTCTCAGTGTAGTCCATCATAGACCAACAAGGTATGCGCAAACATATAAATAAATAAAATATATATTCACTTGTGGATCAGGAGGATACCCCCAGTGGTACCTTTTCCCAAGTAGACATCTTATCTTTAAGGCAATGTCAGCAAAACTCCCTATAGGAATCGCCTGACTACTCTTGAGTTGACATAAGTCCCCAACGACACTCACTTAGTAGTCATCATAGGTCGGGTCCGATTTATTGCGCATCTAACAGATAACCCTAGTGGCTGTTTTAGCTTTAGAAGTTATAAGTCCTTATGGTTTTTTTCTTAGCATAGTCATTGCACACCGATAGGCAACCTTTAGGTTTGATAGTCTTACTCTACAGCTGATAGACTACCCCTTTGGATCGATAAATCTGAGATAGGTTCAGGCTGAGATAGCCCATTTCAGTAGGTCCATCGCACATCTATAGGTCCATAAATTAAATCAAACTAAGTCAAATTCAATCAACCAAATAAAATTAAAAGAAATCAAATGGAATTAATTCTAACTACTCTTGAGTCGAGGTAAGATCCCCAACACTACTCACTCAATAGTCTCCCTAAGTTGGGTTTGATTTGTTGTGCATCCAATAGGTCACCCCAGTGGCTGTTTCTACTTTGGGATATGTAAGTTTGATACGCTTTCTTCCTAGCACAGTCATTGCACACCGAAAGACAACCTTTAGGTTGGATAGTCTCTCCCTGCGATCGGTAGACTATCCCTTTGGATTTATAAATCTAAGATAGGCTCAGGCCCCCATGGCTCCCTCTTAGTGGGTTTATCGCACACCGATAGTGTCCATAAATTGAATCAAAAATTAAAATCAATGAAATTTAAATGAGCTCATATCCTCAGTGGATATGCCCTTAAACCAAATCAAATTAAATCTAACTTGATTCTCCCTAGTGGAGTTAAATCACACACTTCTCCCTAATGAAGTTAAATCATATCCTTCTCCCTAGTGGAGCCCAAATCATACAAATAATTCAAACAAACAAATCAAATTCAAAACCAACCTCCCTAGTGAAGCCATAACAAATTAAAAGAAATTATGCCCGATCTTGATCCCTAGTGGATTCAGGCCCATATCCCCAATGGATATGCCCCTCATTTAAACAAATTAAATCAAACAAATCCAACCTTGATCCCAAGTGGATTCAAGCACGTATCCCCAGTAGATCTCCCTTCCGTAAATTATATCAAATAAATTAGAGAAAATCCAGTCATATCTCAATCCGTAGCAGATTTCTTTCTTATGCCCTTGCATATGTTTATCTTATATCTAATTCATGTATGATTCCCCAATGAATCCTCCTTCATGTCCTTGACATGAAATGCTCATCAAATCCTCTTGACTCTCTTATGCCATTGGCATGAGACGAGTTGCATTGCACTAAGATCATGATTCTATCTACCTCTTGAGTTTAGGTATATATCTTTTCCATTAGCACTTGCAATCTTTTGGACATTGTTGATCGCCTCGGTCAACTCCAATACGTGCGGTGTGCCCTTTAGTTACACCACACCTATTGGGGGTCCTTTTGTTGTGCTCACTTTTGGAGTGAGGATTCAAACTCCTCTCCTTAGATTTAGGAGCCTTCTAGACACTAGGTTCTCCTTAGTCATAAGACACTTCTAGCAATTAGGTGAATACTTAATCTAAGCCTAGAGACTTAGAATAATTAATCATAAGATTAAGGTCTTATTGACCTCACTTTTGGAGTGAGTTCTCAATCTCCTCATCATAGATCTAGGACTCTTCTAGACATTAAGAGCTCCTTAGTCTTAAGACACTTCTAGTGATTAGGTGAATACTTAACCTAAGCCTAGGGATTTAGAAGGGTTAATCATAGGAGTAGGCTATGCCTTAGGGACTTAGGGAGACTTACCTACCCTATAGCCTAAACCCAATCTATGTTCACATTCTAAAACCAAACCCCAAATTCAAATATGAATTCAAATTCGAATTCCAAAATTTAGAATCAATCTCAACCTCAAATCCAAGCTCAAAATTCTTCCTAAGCCTTATGATTGAACCCCATGGATTTAGCTCTAACCAAATCCAATTCAATCCAAACTCAATTAATTTTCTCAAAGATCAATTCTAACCCCCAACCAATGTATCAAAGTCAAATTTGAACCCAACCCCAAATGATTAAAACTTACAATCATGCCAAATCCCATTTAAGTCATGTGATCCACTTTCATGAGCTTAGCTAGAATCCCATTCAAATCAAGTCAAACTCAATTGATCATCTCATGGATCAATTATTCCATCAATCATCTTCCAAATATATATTAAATTTACATTCAAATGATCTAAACTAAATCAAACTAAATCAAGTCAAGTCAAAACCCTTCCTAAGCCATATGAATCAATCCCATGAGCTTAGCCAAATCTTAATCCAAACCAATCCAAACTCAATTGATCCTCTCATGGATCAATTATTCCATCAATAATCTTCACAAATTTAAATGAAATCTACACTCTACTACTAAAAATTAAATCAAACTAAATCAAATTTCCTTCTAAGCCCGTTTGACCTACCTTCATGAGCTTAGCCAAATTTGCCTTCAAATCACTTCAAACTCAATTGATTTTCTTATAAATTAATTATTTCATCAATTATCTTCCCAAATATAAATTAAATCTACATTCAAATAGCCAAAAATAAATCCAAAATCAAATCAAATCCCAATCTAAACCCTTTGAGCCAATTCCTTAGACTTAACCATATCCTATTTTAATCAAGCCCAAATCAATGGATTTTCTCTTGAATCAATCATTCCTTCAACCACCTATCCAAATATAAATGAAACCTATAATCATCAAACCAAACTAAGATCAACCTAAGTCAAGCCCAACTTAGCCCTTATGACTTGAAAATTTCAAACGAACAAAAACCTATTAAAGCCCAAATTAATTGATGTTGGATTTATATTTCAATTTTAAGTTCACATATAAATTCAACTAAACCTAAATCAAACCAAAATTAAGCCAATTGACCCACTTAGGCTCACTTGACCCAAAGTTTCTTAAAGAACCCATTTGAGCCAAGTTCTAATCCAACCCAAATTGGATTGAACTAAGCCAACCTAAGCCCTTCATCATGACCACCCAGAGTGACCAATTGCCATAAATTGGGTCAAACTAAGTCAACTTGGTCATTTGACCATGTCAACCCTTTAGCCTACATGAACCCAAACTAGCCAAAACTCATCCTACACCAAATTAATTGAAACCATTAATTTACATCAACCCATGATCAATGATTAAACATGACTTGACCACCAATTGAGCCAAACCAAACCCAATTGGCCCTTTGACCCAAGTTGACCCAAATTAGCCTAAAAGGCTAAAATAGGTCAAATCATGATCCAACCTAAATTGATTGCAACCAATGGCTCAAGTTTATTCAAAATTGATTATTGAACTTGAGCAAAGCCATAATTGAGTCTAGTTTGACCAATTAAACCCAATTGACCCGCTTAGCCCAAATTGACCTAAAGGGTCAATTTGACCTAAATCCAAATTAAATCTAAATTAATTCAAACCAAAGCCTACAATCCTATCCAATTGATCAATTGAACTTGAACCAACACCTAACCCAAGCTAATTTGACCAATTTATCAAATTGGTCAACTTGACTCATTTGACCCATTTGATTCTAAATGAGCCTAAATAAAACCTGGGATAAATTGATTGAAATCACTTGAACCAAAATACTTCAAATCATCATTTGAACCTAACCCAAACCTTTGTTTGACCCAATTTGATCAATTGGTCAACCTAACCCAATATGACCTGAAGTGACCCATATGACCCAAATTGAGCCAAATCCCTTGAAACCAACCCATGACACCTTGGGAGCTGACCTAACCTGATCGAATCCCACTTAAGACATCCCAAAACCTACCCCAACCAAAATCAGGTCAAACCCTAAGGTAATCCCCCTTGGATTTTTCTCCCACATGGGAGGTTTGCCAAATTTGGCAAAGTTCACTTTCCCTCTCCCCTTGGCAGCCATCACTCACCCCAAATGGGGTCTCACCTGCCCACCTAGCCTACTCTAAGTGAGCTAGGCTTACCGTGGACCAAAGGGAGGTGAGAAACTCACCTCCCTCCATGGTCGAACCCCATGGACAAAGATCAATCCACATCTTTCCTTGAGCCTCCTGTCAGCCCTCCCTCCACTCAACTCGTGCCACGTGTAGGTGATGGAGAGCACTCCGGTGTCATGGCGACATTGGCTGGCCAAAAATCTGGAGCTCAATCCATCCATCCATCATAATGGAAAAGGGGTATACCCCCCTTAATTCTTAAGGCACAAGCACACATTCGATTTGGGTGAGCTTCTAAGAGAGTTTCAAAACTCCCCAAGCCTCCACAGAGCCTTCCCCAAGCTTCCCCTCACCAAAATTTCCTCTTCCAGAGTGCACCCGTAACAGGACATCCATTGTCCGATCCTAACTCTCTCAAGCTGCAACTAAATTTCAATTCCTCTTGCACACACTATCCTCACATCTCGTCGAAGCAAAATGAATCTCTTCTTGGCTCCTCCGACCACTAAAAGTAAGAATTCTATCAAGACCTAGCCTCCAAAGGACATAAGTTGATCTTCTAAGAAAACCACAATAAATCAATCCAATTACAGCTCAACAAGGCTTCATCTCGACCAGGCGAAGCTACCTCAAGCATGCGAACCACCAGCCATTAGCTCTGGCGAGGTATTCCATTGAAACTGAGCTTTCTTGAAATTTTTTGGAGCTTTTCAAAGGAAAGTTGTATGACGCATGATATTGATCATTGGATCCCCTCCGATCATTTTTGTGAAGGTGTGGGATCCATTTAGAGTGGATCCAAGCTCGGGTGAGCTCAGATCGTGTGGGCAATGGAGGACGACTTCCGTCCTTTGTTGCCCATGGAGCGGTAGATCATCCACCATCCATTCTGTGTGATCAAAATGAACAATCATGATTAAATCCAATAGATTGAGCCATTTTAATCTTTTATTAACCACAAGATCAATTTGTACCATCCAATCTGAGATCGAATGACACAGATCGAAAGTGTGTCCATCGTTAACGTTAGCTTCGACACCGCTTAATAGCCAATCGTGCCATGGAAAGCTACATCATGCTCCACGTGTGTGATTAGTCTTAATTATTCTTAATTAAATGGAATTAATGGCTAAAAGTTCAAATAATCATAATAAATCATAGAAAAATTTAAAAATTATAAATAAATACTCATTTTAAAGGTATATCAGAGAGGAATTTATTAAAAATATCCTTAATTAATTTTGAATAGTAATTAAGGCTTAATTAGGGTTTAATTGGAAAAAATTAAATAGCTTAATCAATCCCTAATTAATTAGTTAATTAACCCCAAAATTTTTGAGATTGTTTAAGGGGATGACCTCTACCTCCCCTAATTTCTTTGGATTTATTGGTTAATTAATTAGGAAAATTAGTTAATTAAGCCCTAATTACTTTCTTAATTTAATTAAGGGTTAATTAACCACATGAACAGTAAGCTAATCAATTGATTGAGCTCATTAATCACTGTCTAATAGTGAGGGGACTTATGGAATAGGATTGCGACCTCTTTCCTAATCTCTTTCCCTAAGTTGGTTTCACTTTTCAAAGAAAATTAATTCAGCTTAATTAATAAATTGCTTAATTCATTAAATTAAAATTATAATCACACTTGATCTTAATTAATTAAATCAAAAATTGGTCTTTAGGTGCTTGATAACCTAAAGGAAGTTAATGAAATTATGGTTTACCCATATGTGTGGGAAAATCATAAAAGTAATTAATAAAGTTTCTTAATTTAATTAACTAATAATTATGAGCTAATTGCATTAGGCCCTTTTATTTTTTAGGATCATTGCTAATTTACATTTCAATTCGCATATCATGGTGGCTCATAATTATTTAGTTAATTACTTTAAGGTAACATAGGTAAGGGTTAACTAATAGATTTAATGGATATTAGAACTTAATTAATTCATAAAATCAACTTAATTACTTTTCATTAAACCAAATTAATTCACGAACATGGGAATGGATTAGGATCAACAAACTCCCTCTCACATCATAAAATCAAATCAAAATATGAAGCTAAAAATAGCATTAAAGAAGATTTGGTTTGCTTTAAATGGTTTTATTTAATATGATTGTTCTTAGGAATTAATTTGATTGAATAAAACCATATGCTTATGTTTGATTGTTCTCTTTCCAATCATGTTAAATGTTGTATATCATTTGAAATCATGCATTCATCTTTTCAAAGTTAATTGAATCAAATGATTTTCCTCTATGTAAGCTTGCATGTGTTGGATTAATTTACAATATGTGTGGTTATTATCACTAGTAAATTCAAATTATTTTCCAAAGTTTATGAATCAATTACATTAATCAGAGTGATAGTGGTTACGAACATATACATAGATTTTCATGTGCTTATAGCTTAGACATGTGAAGTAAAGCATTATTTTCCTTAATTCATATGTAGTTTTACAAGTATTTGAATTTTAATAAGTATATAGTCCGGGCATCCCAAGAACACGAGGCTTTAGTTAGCCCCAAGGTGGTCATTTGATTACCTCACTTCCCTGGTTAACAGTGACATGTACTTATTTAATTTCATTCACATGTGTTTCTACATTAGAATTTGGATAGAACTTTAATCTACATGCATAAATGTTTTAACCAAATAAAAATACTATCTTTGCATGGTTTTTCTTCCTTCATTTATGTATACATCCATATATATATATATTTGAGAAAAGTAAGTGTTTAGTCTGGACATCCTCAGAATACGAGGCTTTAACTATCCCCATGAGGTCATTTGATTACCTCACTTCCCTGGTTAACAATGGCATGTACTAGCCTATGTCTCTTATACATGTATGTGTATATTTAATTATGGAATTAGAATCCCTTTTCTTTTATCAAGGATGCATGTATTCATAATTGACTAAGTGATTGAATTAGTTGGTCATGAGATTTGGAGCTTTCTTTCTTACATTCATGCATACAAATTTACATATGTTTGAATGCAAATGGGTATATAGTTTGGACATCCCTGGAATACGAGGCTTTAGTTAGCCCCAAGAAGATCATTTGATTATCTCACTTCCCTGGTTAATAATGGCACGTACCTTTTTAATTTTCTAGCAATGTATTTTTATATAAGAATTTAGATAGAGATTTAAACTAATATGACTAAATAATTCTATCACACAAAATGATATAAACTTCACATACACATACATTCATCATTTAAGTATGTTAAAACATGTTGCATGCATAGATACACTTAGGATTAAATCATATGCATGTTATATGTGATGGAAAGGAATGATTTAATATATGTCATGTGGTAGTAGTTCAATCAAGTTAATCTTAAGATGTCTTTCATATTGAATAAGAGTATTTAAAGTGAACCTAAACCTAAGATTAATTAAATCATTTAATAAGCCATTCACTAATGAGAACTAAATCAAATTAATGTACTTTAGAAGTGGCTTAAGGTAGGGTTGAAAGAGGAAAACCCTCTTTTCTTCTCTTTACAACACTTAGTTGTTAAGTGTAATCAAATGAAATAAAAGAAAATATAACGTAAAATCTACAAATAAATTAAATCACTTCAAGTGAAATTCCCCCTTTCATGTTAAATTGAATCCCTATACATTTAGAGAATTATAACACTAATTCTTAGAAATACTTACCACACAAGCCTTAACACACATTAGAATTAAGTCACCACTTCTAGCTTTATGTTAGGATGGTGTATGGTGTGATGTATGTTTTATTTTCTGATGTATTTTTGTAGATTGGATGTTAGGGTGTATGCCTTGTAGATTGGATGTTAGGCCGTTCTTAGCCTAATCATATTTTTTGTATGGGATTGTGCTTAAGGGGATGCTTAAAAATAAATGTAAATGCTCTCTTTGCAGTTTACTTAAACCCCTAAGCATAATCCAAGTTAGGACAAGTGAGCTTGGTTAACTATGCACAAGGTGTTAAGTCCAAATCATATATATAACTGTTTGGGAATGTTTATATGTTTAGCTAACCTCTATTTTATGGGCATAGTTAGATTTACTTTTCCTATTTTCAATATAATTCTATATTAGGAATTAGGATTAGTGCTATGGGGGATTAGGATGAGCAGTGCTTAGAAGGTTTTGTCCATGGAGACCTTATGATGCCTTTGAAGCAAGCACATCCAAATCAAGAGAAGAAAGAAAGAAAAAAAAAGAAGAAATGAAGGAAAGAAGGCCCCCCATAGCATCTTATAAATTATAATTATTCTTTCATATTCCGGGTTGTATAAGGGTAGAGCTCGACTACTCATCATTTCTTTCTAGGTTGTAGGGTGGTACCCAACCACATCAGCCTATTCTTTTGCAGTAGCTATAAAAATATTTGATGATTTGTTTAGTTTGTGCATTAAAAATAACATGCTTTTCATAATTTCTTATGATTGATGCTTTAATGTGTGGTCTGGATGCGATTAGGCTCTTATGATAAAAATTAATTTTTTTACCCCAATTAATCACTCATAACTAAATTTTAAAATAACTCATAATCATGCTATAAAGCCTATGACATAAATTAAGATAATTAAAAGATTTAGTAACCCCTTAGCTGAATGTTATATATCTCACATAATGCATGCATATTATTTCGCTATTGAAAATAAGGGATTTCCATCATTGCACAATAAGAGAATGCTTGACCTGTGAGGGCACCCCTTGTGTTGAAAAATACCCCATTTCTCATTGATTTAGCCAACAACTCTATTTCATCATGCATATAGGCATCAAAATCCTAAAGCCTTTGTCTAAATGAAGTGTCAAAAATTAAATAAAATTTAAAAAGATTTTGTATTAGATTAAGTCATTATTCATACCACTCATACTCTAGTCTCCTAGGAAATCAGTTTTAGGACTTTAGTCTCTTTTATAAATAAATAATAGCCCAACTATCTTGTAAGCTCATATAACTGGACCACATGGATTTGAATCATAAGAGGAGTTAGTTGGCGGCCACTTCAGACAGTTATAAGTCCTGCAGTCAGGCGGTTTATCCTCTCTTATGGAGGTAAACCTATGCCCTTCTTCACTTAGATTTAGTAATGCTTTAGCTTATGCTAAAGCTCCCTAGATTTAAGATCCATGGTTGCTATTTTCTTTGGGCTACAAGCATAAATCCTAGCCTCTTAGATATTTTCACAACCTTGTATTCATCAATTATAAGCCATAGCATCTAATAAAATTTCAACTCAAAACATATAAGTCTCTTCACTTTCGAATATATAAAGCCCAATTATAGGATAAATTGGAATGCTCACTAGGATTCCTAGTATCTTGAGCATTTTCTACTCATCTTCTTTGGCTTCCAAAATAAGTCTCTCCATCTGATCTATCCCGATTGATTTTCCAAATATAACTAATCCTTTGATAGCCTAACTTTAAAATCTTTGGAGACCTTAATTGTCTACTTTAATCAAGAGTATTCCTAATTAATTCACCTTCTTTAGGATGTAATTAACTATGGAGGCTTGCCTTCATAAGGAACTTTAGTACCTGATTTAATATAAATCCTGCTTTATTCATCCATGTAAAGTAGGGAAAAAATCTCTGGTATATTCGAAGACCCATCATGCCTTAGTAGTTCTTATTAGGTGATTAGGTTCATTGAAGGGTGATATCCCTATCTTTCGAGATAGTACATCATACCTCAATGTCGTACCAGACACTTCAATAAGTATCCTCTACGATCTGGTGTCCCCCCCCCCCCCCACATCCAAAAAATAAACACCACTAGTATGCCTTAGGATTAGGGAAATTTACCTAACCTATAATCTAACCAGATCCACACTTACCTTCTTAAGGTAAACCAAATCCCAATCCAAATTAAATTCATAATTTAAATTCAAATCAACTAAACCAAATATCAAATCAAATCAACCCTTCTTAAGCCACATGACTCAATCCCATGGACTTAGAGAAATTACTTCTATCTATATCAAACTCAATTGATTTTCTCATGAATCAATTAATTCTTCAATCATCATCCCAAACCTAAATCAAATCCATAATTGAACTCCAAATCAACCAAACCAAATCAAACCAAATCAATCCTTTCTAAGCCATATGATTTAATCCCATGGACTTAGCCAAAATTTTCCTTCAATCCAAGTCAAACTCAATTGATTTTCTCATGAATCAATTATTTTCCTAATCATCATTCCAAATATAAATTAAATCTACAATCAATCAAACCAAACCCAAAATTAATTTAAATCAAGCCAACTTAACCCACCTTACCCAAAATATTTAAATAAGCCAAAACCCGTTTAAACCCAAATCAATTGCAATCAAAGCTATAAATCAATCCTAAATCCATATATAAATCCAACTAAATTCAATTCAACCCAAAATCGATTCAACTAAGCCCAATTAGTCCACTTGACCTAAAGTGACCAATTTGATCTATTTGAACCAAATTCCAATCATACCTAAATTGGATTGAACCAAACATACCAAAACCTCATATGATGATCATCATTCATCCTTAATTGATCAATTTGATCAAACCACCTCAACCTACATAAATCAAACTAGGCAAATCTCAACCCAAGCCAAATTAATTGGAACATATGATTCACAACAACCTAAGATCAATCCTTGAACATGACTTGACCATCAATTGAGCCAAACCTAACCAAGTTGACCCAATTTGACCTAAAATACCAAATTGGGTCAAATCAAGATCTAACCCAAATTGATTTCAACCAATGGCTCAAGTTCATTCCAAATTGATTGTTGAACTTGACCAAAGCCCTAATTGAACCCAATTGACCCATTTAGGCTAAATTGACCTAAAGGGTTAAATTATCCTAATCAAATTCAAATCCAAATTAATTCAAACCAATGTCTACAATCATCTTCAATTATTAAATTGAACATGAACCAATGCCTAACCCAAACTAATTTGGCTAATTTGGTCAAATTGGTCAACTTGACTCATTTGACCCATATGAACTCAAATGAGCCAAAATCAAATTCATGCCAAATTGACTCAAACCAATTGTACCAAACTACTTCAAATCATCATTTGGACTTAACCCAAGCCTTGGTTTGACCCAATTTGACCAATTGGTCAACTTGACCCAACCTAGCCCAATTTAACCTATATAGGTCAAATTGAGCCAAACTCACCTAAACCCAATGAAATTTGACCCAACCCATCCTAGACTTCCCTTGGGTCAGCCAAAAACCAACCCAACCTAAAATGGGCTCAATTTGACCTATTATCCAATGGCTAAAGCTCCCTAACATGGGATCATACCCAAATTAGCGAGTCAACTCCCCCTCTTTTCACTTGACGACCACCTTATACCCAAAATAACACTCTTCCTACATGGCTAACCAAACCCACATGGGATAGATCGACTGTGGATCAAGGGGAGGTGAGTTAACTCACTTTCGCACATTGATCGAACCCAATGGACACATGGAAGGAGGGGACTATCTTGAGCCACCAACCAGACCTCTTGGCCAACCAAACCGAGCCATGCAGCTACACCCATCCTCCCACCTACGTGATCGACTAAGGATAATTGCCGGCCCATCGGGGGATATAATCCCATCATTTTGATTTAATTGGCACACACTCACCCTCAGAGAGCTTCAGAGACCCCTTTCGAAATCCTAGAGCAATTTACAAGCTCCCCGAGCCTTCCTGATGCCGAACTCCATCAACTTGAAATAGGGCAAGGCACCACTCGACCCAACTTTTTCAAACCTCAACCAAACTCCAATTATCTTCACCCACACCTCCCTTACCTCCGTCGAGTGAGAATGAATCTTCTCCCGAGGTTCCCGACCACCAGAGCTACTACTTCGATCAACGTCTATCATAAATTGATGGATCTTGGTCCACAGAGCAAATGACACGGAGATAGTACGTGAGCTGCTCAATAGGGCTTCACCTCATCCAGGTGAAGCTACCTCAAGTGTTGCACCACCGGTCTTGAGCTCCGGTGAGGTACATTTCTTAAAACTAAGCTTTTGGAAAAATTTTTTGGGCCTTTTGAGAAAAATTTATGTCATGCAAATCTGCCATTAGATCCCTTGGAATCTTCCTTGTGAAGATGTGGATTCAATTTTGGAATCGTTTGAGCTCTCGTGAGCTTAGATCGAGTGAGAGAAGGTGGACGATGTCCATCTCCAATTGCTCAGGGGACGATAGATCACACATCATCTATTGCGCGTGATCAGAATGAACGATCATGATTAATACATTAGATTAATCTGATTTTATCCCTTAAGAACCTCAATCAAACTCCAAATAACTTTACCCACACCTTCCCCTACCTTTGTTGAGTGAGAACGAATCGTCTCTTCAGCTCCCTGACCACCAGAGTTGCTACTTTGATCAACGCCTACTGCAGATTGATGAATCTTCATCCATAGAGCAAACGACGAGGAGATAGTACTTGACCTACTCAATAGGGCCTCATCTCATCCAGGTGAAGCTACCTCATGTGTTGTGCCACCGGTCTTGAGCTCTGACAAGGTACATTTCTTCAAACTGAGCTTTTGGCAAAATTTTTTGGGCCTTTTTCAGGAAAAGTTGTATGTTATGCGAATCCGACCGTTAGATCCCTTGGGATGTTCCTCGTGAAGATGTGGGTTCAATTTTAGAATCGTTCAAACTCTCGTGAGCTCAGATCGAGTGAGAGAAGGTGGACATTATTCGTCTCCCATCGCTTAGGGAACGATAAATCATGCATTGTCCGTTGTGCATGATTAGAATGGACGATCATGATTAATACGTTAGATTAATCCAATTTTATCCCTTAAGAACCATAGGTTTAATCTTCATCATCTGATCTTAGATTGGATGACGGAGATGAAATTGTGTTCGCCGTTAGCCATGTCAGCACTGGCTTGGACACGTTTAAGTAACCTATCCTACGACGCCATGTGAAAAGCACGCCATGCTAGTGATCCGCATGGCACCGATGAGATTAGACTTAATTAGGGCCTGATTAATTATTTTAATAAGTGAAAGTTTGAAAAATTATAACAAATTATAGAAAAATCCAAAATAAATAAATACTCATTTTAAAGGTAAAATAGAGGAGAATAAAATAAAATTAATTCCAATTAAGTTGGAATAATAATTAAGGCTTAATTTGGGTTTAAGTATAAACTTAATTAGCCTAATTAAGCTCTAATTACTTGAGCAATTAATTCTAATCTTTCCTTGTTGATTTAACGGGTTGACTTCTACCTCCCATGAATTTTTTTCGAATTTATTGTTTAAGCAATTAGGAGAATTGATCATTTGAGCATTAATTACCTTATTAATTAACTTAATGATTAAATAATGGTTTAAACATCAACAAATTAATTAATTAAACTTACTAATCATTATTTTATAGTGAATGGGTGAGGGAGTGGGATTATGATCCTTTTCCTAATCCCTTTTCCTAAGTCCATTTCATTTTAAAGAGGATTATTAATGTGGAATTTAATTAAGGGTTTAATTAATCAATTAAGTGGCTTAATTAATCAAATTGGAATCATAATTATATTAGATAATCAATAATGATATTAAGGGTTTCTCTTTATGTGTTTAATAACATAAAGACCATTAAGGAAATTATGATTAGCCCATAAGTGTGAGAAAATCATAAAAGTACTTAAGTAGGTTCTTTAATTTAATTATCCTTTAATTATGAGCCATTTGCATTAGGTCCTTTTAGGAGCATTGTAATTTTATTTTCTCACATGTTTATGTCATTTGTTGCTCATAATTAAGTTGTTAATTAAATTAAAGAAGCATAGGCATGGGTGATTAATTAGTTTAATTAAGGATCCAACTTAATTAATTCATAAAATACACTTAATTAACTTTTCTTAAATGAATTAAGTTCACCAACATGGGTATGGGATTAAAACAAAAAATAAATCTCCTCCTGTTTAAAATTAATCAAAATCTAAAGTCATAAATTAATATTAAACTTTAGTTTTCTTTAAATGAGTTTATTTAATGTGATTATCTTTAGGAATTAGTTTAGTTGAATGAATCATGTGTTTATATTTAGTTATTTTTTTCTAATCACTTTAAATGTTGCATGTCATTTGATTTCATGCATTCATTCTTTCAAATTTAAATATATCAAATGAAAGTTATTTATGTAAGCTTGCATGTGTTGACTTAATTTAATTATATGTATATCTATTATCACCATTAATTCTGAAACTATTTTTCAATGTTTAAAAATGGATAATAACATTTGTAGTGATGATAGTTATGAATATATAGATGATGCATGTGCTTATAGCATAAGTATGTGAACCATAGTCCTCTTTCTTTCAATCATATATTGATTTACATAAGCTTGAATGGTAATGGGTATATAGTTTGGACATCTCAGGAATATGAGGCTTTAAGTAGCCCCAAGGAGGTCATTTGATTACCTCACTTCACTGGTTTAACAATGGCACGTACTCAATTTAATTTCATTCATATGTATTTTGGTATTATAATTTGGATAGAGCTTTAATTCATATGTTGTGGTGAAAAAAACTTTCAAGATTCTTCATCTAATCTTTCCTGAAGAGAGAAAAGAAATAAATGAAGAACTAGAAAATATGTTCTCAAACACTTCTAGTGTTGGACACCACACAGATCCGCAGATGTTCTTATTAGGGTGATCGGGTATGACATTGAGTAAAGATGTACTATCTCGAGAGACAGAAGTCACCATCCTACAAATAGACCTAATCACCTTAATAAGGACTCCTAAGGACTATGGGTCTTCAGATGTACCATAGTTTCTTCCCCTACATTATATGGAAAAGTAAAGCAGTGTTTATTTTAAATCTAGTTCGTGAAGTTCCCTACATGGGCAAGCCCCCATAGTTAATTACATCCTAAGAAATGAGATTCCTTAAGAATACTCTCGATTAAGGTAAATGATCATTGTCTCCAAAGATTTCAAAGATAGTACTATCAATCAATTAGTTTATTTTTAGAAGATCAAGTGGGGTTGATCAAGAGGAGGGAGTTATTATCAAAATAAAAGAAGATAAGTAGGGGATGCTTATAATACTAGGAAGCCTAATAAGCATCCCAAACTATCCTATGATTGGGCTTTATATTTTTGAAATTGAAGTGATTTATTTGTTTGAGTTGATTTTTCATTAGAAATCTAGGGCTTACAATTTCATAACACAAGATCACGAAAATACCTAAGAGGTGAGGATTTATGCTTGTAGCCCGCATAGGGAAGTAGCAACCTCCGAATCTAACTCTAGGGAGCTTTGGCGAGGGATAAAAGCATGACCTAAATCTAAGGAAAAAATGGGTATTTAGTTTACCTCCACAAGAGAAGATAAACCTCCCGATTGTTGGACTTACAACTACCTGGGAGTGGCCGCCAACTAACTCCTCCTATGATTTTAAATACATGTAGGCAAGTCATATATTTTTGCAAGATATCTAGGCTATTGCTTATTTTAGAAAGAGACTAAGTCCTTAAACACACTCCCTAAGAGATTAGATCATGTAGGGCATGATTAATGACTTGAATCTAATGCAAAATTTTCTTATGTTTTATTTTCATTTTGGACAATCAGTTTGACACAGGCTTTAGGATTCATATGCCTAATGCATGAGAAATTAGATTATGGGCCAAAATTAGTGAGAAAGGAGGTGTGTTTCCACTACAGCTCTCAATGGTCAAGCCCAGTTCTCTGGCAAAGGTGGAAGCCCTCCATAACAAGAGTGAAACAAGATGCTTTTTATGCATGATATGAAAACATACAACATTCAGTTAAGGGATTGCTAAATCTTTTATCTTATTTTATAACCTAAGCTTTAGGTGAGGTTATGAGTTGTTAATTTTTAGTTTTAAATTGATTAATTGGATAGAAAATATATTTTTTTCTAAGAGCCTAATCGTCATCCAGGCCATTCATCAAAGCTAGGGAGAAACTAGGAAAACATGTCATCTTAATGCATAAGCTAAACAAACATTAGATAATTTATAAAGCTTGTGCAAAAGAATAAAAAGCCTTTTATGGTTGGGCTCCACCGCATAAACTCAAAAATAAATTGGGTAGCCGAGCTCTACCCTTATACAACTTGGATTATAAATGAATTAATTAGAATCAAGAAGAAACTCATATTATGGGGGCCTTCATTCTTCATTCTTGTTTATTGTTTCTTGTTTCTTCTTTCTTTTTTTGGTTGGAATGTGGTTGCTCTAAAGGCTTCACATGATACATAAGATATAGTCTTATGACCAATGTTCATCCTAATCCCCCATAACAATCATTCTTAATCCTAATTATAAAAGTACATGAAAATGGAAAAAAGTAAATCTAACTAAAACTTGCAAAATAGAGATTAGCTAAAAAACCACACAATCCCAAGCATATATATGAATAAATTGGACTTAACACCCCACACATGGGTAACCAAGTCCACCTGGCCTATTTTAGATTATGCTTAGGGGTATAAGCAACCTGCACAGTAAAAGCATTTATATATTTTATTACAGCGTCCCTTAAGCACAATCCCCTGTAGAAGGTAATGATTAAACTAAGATCGTCTTACCATTCAGTCTACGCACATACAATCTAACATCCAGACTAAAATACCATATCATAAAATAAAAAAGTAAACATCAAACCATGCACCGTCCTAACATAGGACTCAAAATGGTGACTTAGCCTAATGTGTGTGCCATTTAAGGCTTGTGTGGTATGTCTTAGCTAGGCTTTAAGGTTTAGATTTTTTAAGTATGAAACTGTTCAACTTAGAGAGTGGGTTCACTTAAGTGGTTTAGTTAATTTTTTTTTGATTTTATTTTATGATTTGATTTGGTTTGAATGAACATGTACTTAATTACTAAGTGTTGTAAAGAGAGGTTCTCTTCTCTTTCCTCCATACCTTAAGTAATTTTTAAGATAGATTAATTAATGAATTTTTGTTTAGTGAATGTTTTATTGTGTTTTAATTAATCCTAAGTTTATAACAACTCTAAACAAACCTATTCAAAGATAAAGATATTTTAAGATTAAGTAAAGTGAATTACTTTCACAAAACACACAATACTTTATTTCTTTCTAACATGTGTAACATGCATATGGATGAATCCTTAGCATATCTATACATGCAAATGAAAATGTTTAGCAAACCTTAATGATGCATGTTAAGAGATGTTTGTTTAAGAAAATATTTGGAATGTTTCATGTATGCATGATTTTGTTAAGTAGAAAAAGAGAGAGATTCTTTTATCCATTATTCATATGCACCTTTACATGTATGAAAGACATAAGTGAGTACAACGCCATTATTTTCTACACCAGGGGTGTAAGGTACAAGAACTACTTGGGGTTACTTAAAGCCTCGCAACCCCGGGGTGTCTAGACTAATATACCACTTTTCTTAAATATATGTGCATGTACAAAAAAAATGCATGGAAAAAGAATCATGCAAAAAGTTTATGTTTATTTAATTTGTTGGTTGTTCAATTTACATGTGCAAATGTGAAGATCCTTCTTAAATAATAACATAGGAATGAATAGGAATGGATTTAAGCAAGTGTTGTGTTATTTTCAAATGAACTATACACTTTGCAAATCCTATTCAAAACTATGCTAAAAGATAAGAGAAGGAAAGTCATATCATGCACATCTTAATATTATATTCACATGCAAGCTTATAAGTAATTATAAGTAGCATACCTTTCATTTGTAATATTTGATTTCTATGTTTTGAAAATAATTTTAGATTTAGTAGTGATAATATCCATTCATATTCTTACTTTAGCCAAATCATGCAATTTGACATAAAGGAAACATTTCATTTTAATTTAATTTTTCAAAAAACATGAATGCATGATTTTCATATGACATACACATTTAACATGCTAGGAAAGAAATAAAGTGATGTAAGCATGTAATTTCACTCACCCTAATTAATTCATAAAGACAATCCTATGGAATAAGATTATTTAAAGTGAATCAAAGTTGGTTTAAGGAATTTTGATTTTATTTTGAGTTTGATTTGAATTTAGGAAATATGAGAAGGTTTGCTGGTCCTAAATCATTTCCCTCATGTGTGTATTATTTTAGTTTAAATTTAGAACCATTAGATTGATTTTATATTTTGTTTAGGTTAAG
Source organism: Cymbidium sinense (assembly GCA_021442155.1). Lineage (NCBI taxonomy): Eukaryota > Viridiplantae > Streptophyta > Magnoliopsida > Asparagales > Orchidaceae > Cymbidium > Cymbidium sinense. The sequence goes on along the minus strand of CM038225.1, from coordinate 80,058,305 downwards.
GTGTACATTAAGTCCATTAATTACCCCTTACCTACACCACTTTAACAAATTTAACCAAATAATTATGAGCCAATGTATGACATAAAATCATAAGGAATTTAAATCAGCAATGCACCTAAGAAAGAAAGGGGGCCTAGTGAATTTGGCTCACAATTAATGATTAATTAAGCTAAAGGGTTTAATTTAAGTACTTTCATAACCCTTCCCACACATATGGGTAAGATTTGATTTCCTTAAGATACTTAGGTTATTGAACACCCAAGTATCAACCAAAGAAGGAAATGATTAAATTCAAATTGATTTGATTTTAAAATTTTGATTAATTAAGCTATTTAATAAAGTGATTAAACTATTTATTTAATTTGCACCTTAATTAGATTTTTATCCAAGTGAAATAAGCTTAGAGGAAACGATTTGGGAAAGAACTCCTAATCTCATTCCTTAAGTCCATTCACTGTTCTAAGAAAATTAGCAAACTTAATTAATGAATTTATCACTATTTAATAGGTTAATTAATCATTTAATTAATTAAGAGAGTAATTAGGAGTGAATCGAATAATTATGCTAATTAAATAATTAATAAATTTCAAGAAAATTAGCGGAGGCAGAAGTCATCCCACTAAATATACCTAAGAAGTTTGGAATTAATCAATGGAATAATTAGGAAGTAATTAACATAATTACATTCCCAATAAAACCCAAAGTGCATTAAATTTACTATTCAAAATCAATCAAACTTAATTTTATATTATTCCCTTTTGAAATATCTTCAAAATGCATTTGAGTTTGAATTTTTTTTTTTTGATTTTTTTACATTTAGTTATGTATTTTTGAAGATTATGTGATTATTAGATAATTAAATCCCGTCGGCGCCACATGGACCGCTGATGCGACGCGCTCTTTCCATGTGGGGTGACATGATTGGTTATTTAAGTTGTCACATCCTATGCCTCGTCAATCGACGATGCTATGCAGTTTCTCCTTGGACCGTCCGATCAACGATCAGACGGTTAAAATTAAACTCGCAATTCTAATAGGATAAATCAGGGGATATCATGTGTTTTAATCAGGACCGTCCATCCAAAACATGTGGGATGGACAGTCCATGATTCATCCCTGCCCCTCTCCTACAGGGGATGGCGACCGTCCATCCTCCAAGGCATGATCCGAGCATGATTGAGCTCAGATTAAGTAGGGATTGATCACACACCATCAAGAAGGGATAAACAAGACATCCAACAGTCAAATTCACTTGGGGTCATACTTCTCTTCACAAAGGGCCAAAGAAAATCTAGCCTAAGCTTGATTTTAAATAGTACCTCGCTAGAGGCTATCACCGGCACTCCCAACCGTTGAGGTAGCTTCGTCTAGTGGAGACGAAGCCTTGCTGAAGGTTTGAGGGCTTGAGGTTGAGTAAATCCTCTAATTGGCTAAATCCTTCTCCTAGGCTTGCGGCTTTGGTCCCTCCTCCCATGCTTTGAAAGCTTGGAAGAAGCTTTGGATCCACTCGATTGAGTCCTCTGAGGGTGCTTGTAAGAGCAATTGGCTTTTTGTTGAGTGATGGACGAGTTAGAATTTTCAATGAGCTCCCCTATTTTTGGCTTGAGGAAATCTGAAAATGGAGAATTCAAAGTAGGTTGAAGAAGCTTGGAGGAACTTGGAGAAGCTTGCTCTGAGTTCACTAAGCTCAAATGGGTGTGAATGAATGCAAATGAAATGAAATTAGGGGGAGTATATTTCCCCCCATAAGGATCGATCGGCTGAGAGGAGTTTTGCTATTTTGATCAAATTGATCCCATGGAGTGAGTTGGTTAGGCTATTTTTAGCTTCACATGATTCAGTTTTGGCAGAGGAGTGGAGTGGTGAAGTTCCCATGTGCTCATTTGAGCGGAGGAGTGATCCCATGTCGAGAAATTCCAAGTGGAGGGTTAGTTTTGGCCTTGGGTTGGGTTGGGTTTGGCTGACCCAAACCCATTGGGTCATGTGCACAGCACTCATTAGTGTCCATTTGGTCCACTAAGAGGGTGCCAAGTGGCCATGAAAAGGATATGACCAAATTCCAAGTGGAATTGGCCATAGGTTACACCTTGACATAGGGGTAAAATGGTCATTTGGCTTTGATTTCACTTTGGACAGGTTTAGAATAGTTTGAAATTGGGTTGATCCAAATTTTAAAGAATTTGGAATTGATTTGATGTCATTTGGCTCATGTTGACCCATTTAGGTCAAAATGGGTCAACTTGGGTCAAGTTGACCCATTGGTCAAATTGGGTCAAACCAAGGGTTGGGTCAAATTCAGATAACCATTTGAAATGTGTTGGCATCATTGGTTTGGTTCAATTTGATTTATATTTGGTTTTGGTTCATTTGATTTCATTTAGGTCAATTGGGTCAAGTTGACCAATTTGACCCATTTGACCTAATTAGGTTAGGTCATGGGTTGGTTTAGGTTTGGTTGGTCATTTAAAATGTTTTGCAAGCTTTGGTTTCAATCAATTTTATTTTGATTTGACCTTTTAGGTCAAGTTGGGTTCATGATCAATTGGGCTAGGTTAGGTCTATTTGGCCAATTGAGGATTTGGTCAAGTTCAACAAGTGGTTTAGAATAAATTTGACCCATTGGTTTCAATCAATTTGGCTTAGATCAAGATTTGACATATTTTGACTTTTTAGGTCAAGTTGGGTCAAGTGTTCCAATTGCGCTAAGTTAGGCTCAACTGATGACTTGGTCAAGTTCAAACTTTGATAATGAATTGGTTTTGATCAATTGTTTCAATTAATTTGGCCTATGGTGGATTTTGGCTAGTTTAGATTTCATTTTGGCTAAGTGTTGACTTGGTCAACCCTTAGGTTTGACTTGGTTTGATCTAATTTGAGTGATTGATAATCTTATGATGATTGATGCTCATAATGTGAAGCTTAGATGAGCTTAGTTCAATCCAATTTAGGTAGGATTAGAATTTGGCTCAAAATAGTACTTTAGGTCACTTTGGGTCAAGTGAGCCTAAGTGGGTCAATTGGCTTGATCAAGGCTTGATTCAAGTTTGATTGAACTCACATATGGACTTATGATTAAAATATAAATCCATTTGCAAGTTGTTTGAAGTCAAATAGGTTTTGATTCATTTGACAATTTCAAGTTCAAAGGATGAACATGAGTTTGATTTGGGTTTTATTTTTGAATTTATTTTTGGTTTGATCATTGAAGTTTGTATTTATATTTGGATTCATGATTGAAGGATTGATTGAATCATGAAGAAAAATCAAGGGTTTGACTTGATTTGGAGATGATTTGAGCAAGTCCAAGAATTTGACTTGAAAGGCTTGGGTTGAATTTTGGAAGAATTTGGATTTGAGTTTTGAATTTAGTTTTAGATATTTGAATTTATATTTCATTTATATTCGTGAATATAAATGAGAATATAAATGGGTTATGAGAAAAATCTTTTGAATTTGAGGTGATTGGAATTTGATTTAGGCCACGTCCATAAGATGGAATCAAAGTGACTTAGGAAGGATTTTTGAATTTGGAATTTAATCATGGGTTTCAATAATTTGGAATTGATTCATGATTTGAAAAAAATCCATTGAAATTGATTTAAGGTTTAAGAAAATCAATTAAGTTGGAATTGATTTGAGATTTGATTTGGAATTGATTTGAATTTGAAGTTGATTTGGATTTGAGAAAATCAATTAAGTTGAAATTGATTTGAGTTTGAATTTGGTTTGATCTAGAAGTGATTTGTTTTTTTAAATTTGACTTGAAAGAAGGAAGTGAGGATTTGGTTCAAGTTATTGGGTAGGCAAGTTTTCCTAACAGCCCTATGACATGACCTATTTCTATGGCTAACTCTTCTAAGTATCTAGGGTTAGGTTGAGTGTTCACCTAATCACTAGAAGTGTCTTAAGACTAAAGAAACTATTAGTGTCTAAGAGGAGTCTTATGTCTAAGATGGAAATGTTGAGAGCTCATTCTAAAAATGAGGTCAACATATTCCTAAATAATTCAATTAAAAATACAATCTTTGCATAGTTTTCATCCTTATAGTTGTGTATACATTCATATGTATTTAAGATAACAAGTGTTTAGTCTGAACATCTCGGGAATACGAAGCTTTAAGTATCCCCAAGGAGGTCATTTGATTACCTCACTTTCCTGGTTAACAATGGCACGTACTTGCTTACATCTTTTATACATGTGTATGTGTGCTTAATTAAAAGATGAAGATCCCCTTTGGTTATTAAAAATACATGCATCCATAATCACCCAAGTTATAAGCATACATTACATGTAAGTTAGTGCTCTCTTTCTTGTGATTCACATATAGATTTACATAAGTTTGAAAGTTAATAAGTATATAGTCAAGAAATCCAGGAAATATGAGGCTTTAAGTAGCCCCAAGGAGGTCATTTGATTACAACACTTCCCTAGTTAACAATGACACGTACTTATTTAATTTCATTCTTATGTATTTTGGTATCAGAATTTGGATAGAGCTTTAATTTACCTATACTAAATAATTCAATCAAATAAAATATACATCCCGAAACACATGCATTCATTACCATTTAAGTGTGCCAAAAATACATGGTATGTATAGATATATTAAGTATTCAAGTCATATGCATGTTATATGTGATGGAAAGGAATGGCTTAGTATATTTCATGTGGAATTAATTTGCCTTTCACATTGAATAGGATTATTTAAAGTTGACCTAAACTTAGGATTAACAAAATATTTAATAAACCATTGACTAAAGAAAAATAAATCAAATAAAATGTGCTTTAAAACATGGCTTGAGGTAGGGATGAGGGAGGGTTATCTTCTATCCTCTCTTTATAACGTTTAGATCCTAAGTGTAAATGAAATGAAACAAAATAAAACATGAATTAAAATTCACAAATCAATCCACTTGAAATGAAACCAACCTTTATGTCAAGTTAAATCCTTCACACTTAGAAAATCATAACTTTAATGCTTAGTTAAGACATCCTACATAAAGCCTTAGCACACACATTAAAATTATGCCACCACTTCTAGTTCTAAGTTAGGACGGCATATGTGTGATGTATGTTTTGTTTTGTTATGTTATATTTTAGATTAGATGTTAGGGTGTATGCTTCGTAGACTGGATGTTAGGCCGATATTAGCCTAATCATGCTTTATGCAAAGGATGGTGCTTAAGGGGTTGCTTAAAAATAAATATAAATGCTCTCTTTATAGGTTGCTTAAACCCCTAAGCCTAATCTAAATTAAGACATGTGGGCTTGGTTACCCATACACAGGGTGCTAAGTCTAGATTATACATATAATTGTTTGGGATTGTATGTATATTTAGGAAACCTATGTTTTATAGGTTTAGTTAGATTTACTTTTTCCATATAAATATAATTTTTGCAATAGGAATTAGGATTAGTGATATGGGGGATTAGGATGAGCAGTCGCTAGAAGGCTTTGTCCTGGGGTGCCCTGTGATGCCTTTGAAGCAAATACATCCAAATCAAAGGAAGAACCAATAAAATCAAGGAAGGAAGACAAGGAGATATGAAGAATGATGACCCCCCATAGTATGTATTCAATTCTTAATTATAATTATTCCTTTATATTTTGGGTTGTATAAGGGAAGAGCTTGGCTACCCTTTTTTCTCTTTGTTATACGGTTATCAATCGCACCAATTCTCCTCTTATTCTTTTGTGATATATTATAAATTGTTTGATGATTTATTTAAACTTGCGTATTAGAAATGATATGCTTTTATTAGTTTCTTAATGATTGATGCTTTAATGCATGGCTTGGATGTGGTAGGCTCTTAGGACAAAAATAAATTTTCTACCCAATTAATCACTCATAACTAAATTCTAAATAACTTGCAACCTTACCATAAAGCCTAGGTTATAATCAAGATAATTAAAATATTTAGCAACCCATTAGCTGTATGTTGTATGTATCACATTATGCATGCATCTTATATCACTCTTGCTAAAAATGAGAGCCTCCATCCTTACACAATAGGGACCTCTTGACCTATAAGTGCAACCCCTCATGACAGAGCTTCACCCTCTCCCTTTTGATTTAGCCAATAACATATTTCATCATGCATTTAGGCATAAAGAAATCTTAAAGCCTTTGTCTAAAATATTATGTCAAAATGAAATAAAACTTGAAAAGATTTTTCACTTGTAGATTAAGACATATGCTCATACCACTCATGCTCTAGTATTTTAGGGAGTAGGTTTAGGACTCTAGTCTCTTTGAAATTAAATAACTATCCTAGCTATCTTACAATTCATAAGATCGGGCTAGATAATTTTAAATCATAGGAGGAGTTTTCTGGTGGCCACTCCAGGCTATTGTAAGTCCAGAAGTTGGATGGGTTTATCCTCTCTTGTGGAGATAACCCTCTTATGTCCAGTTATCGCTTAGATTTAGGTCACGATTTAGCTTGTGCTAAAGCTCCCTTGATTTAGGATCTGAAGTAGCTATTTCTTGTGGGCTACAAACATAAATTCTCACCTCTTAGGCATTTCTACAACCTTGTGTTGGTGGATTATAAGCATTAGCAATCTAATAAAAAAGTTTAACTCACATGAATAAAATCTCTTCACTTTCAAATATATAAAGCCCAATCATAGAATAGATTGGAATGCTCACTAGGCCTCCTAGTATCATGAGTATTCTCTACTTATTTCCTTTGGATCCAAAAAATAAGTATTTTCCTTGAACTTTCCTAATTGACTTTCTAAACATAACTAATCATTTGATAGTCAAACTTTGAAATCTTTGGAGATAATAATTACATACTTTAATCAAGAGTATTCTTATGGAATCCCATTCCCTAAGATGTAATTAACTATGGAGGCTTGCCTTCATAGGGAACTTAAGAACCCAACTTAATATAAACCCTACTTTATTCATCCATGTAAAGCAGGGGAAAAATCTCTAGTATATTAGAAGACCCGTCATGCCTTAGGAGTCTTTATTAGGTGATTAGGTCCATTATAGGGTGAGGTTTCTATCTCTTAAGATAGTACATCATACCTTAATGTCATACCCGATCTCTTCAATAAGTATCTCCTACAATCTGTATGGTGTCTCCCCCCACATCCAAAAAGAAACACCACAGGGTTGTATAAGGGTAGAGCTCGGCTTCCCAATTTTTTCTCTATCCCGGGGTGTTCGGTGGTACCCGGTCGCACTAGCCTTTTATTCTTTTAAGAAGTTCACATGTTCAATTATTGTGTTTAGACTATGCAATATAAATGACATGCTTTTTATAGGTTTCATAAAGTGTGATGATTTGATGCGTGGTCTGGATGCAATAGGCTCTTTAGGATAAAATTAAATTTTCTATCCTCACTAAAAAATTCATAACTAAATTTATTATAACTCATAACCTGATTATGATGTTTATTTTTGATTGCATGTGTGTGTGTGTATATGGGGGGGGGGACACTATACAGATCTGAGGGTGTACTTATTGAGATGATCGGGTATGACATCAAGGATTAATATTCTATCTCAAAATATAGAAATCACTACCCTATGATGAACCTAATCACCTAATAAGGACTCCTAAGGCATGATGGGTCTTCGAATGTACTAGAGATTTTCCCCCTACTTTACATGGATGGATAAAGTAGGATTTATTTAAACTGGGTTCTAAAGTTCCTTATGGGGGTAAGCCCCCATAATTAATTACAGCTTAAGGAAGGTGAATTCCTTAGGAATACTCTCAATTAAAGTAGGCAATTATTGTCTCTAAAGAATTCAAAGATAAGACTATCAATAAATTGGCTATATTTGGAAGATCAAATGGGATAGATCAAAAGGAAAGACCTATTACCAAAGCCAAGAGGAAATAAGTAGGGGATGCTCATGATACGAGGAAGCCTAGTGAGCATCCCAAACTATCCTATGGTTGGGCTTTATATGTTTGAAATTGAGGAGAATTATATATTTGAGTTAAAATTTTATTAGAAATTTAGGACTTATAATTCCATAATATTAGATTGTGAAAATGCCTAAGAGGTAAGGATTTATGCTTGTAGCCCCAAAGGGAAATAACAACCTTAGATCCTAAATCTAGAGAGCTTCGGTGAGGGCCAAAGCACAACATAAATCTAAGACTAAAGTGGGTATATTATTTACCTCCACAAGAGAGGATAAATCACCTGACTGTTGGACTTATATTTGACTGGAGTGGCAGCCAGCTAACTCCTCCTATAATTTAAAACCATGTAGTCAAGTCTTATGATTTTGTAAGATAACTAGGTTGTTATTATTTAGAAAGAAACTAAAGCCCTTAAACCCACTCCCTAAGAGACTAGAGCATGAGTGGTATGAATAATGGCTTAGTCTAATGCAATTCTTATCAAATTTTACTTGATTTTTGGCTCTTTATTTTGACACAGGCTATAAGATTTTTTTATATGCCTAAATGTATGATGAAGTTGAATATGAGCTAAATCAAAAGAGAAAGAGGTGTTTTTCCATCATAAGCTCTCAAATGTTAATCCCTATTTTATCTGGCAAAAATGGAAGCCCTCTCTTAACAAGAGTGAAATAAAATGATATGCATGATATTAAGCATACAACATCTAGTTAAGGGATTGCTAAATATTTTATTATCTTGATTTAATGCCTAGGCTTTATGTAAGGTTATGAGTTTATTTTAGAAAATTTAGTTATGAGTTGTTAACTAGGATAGAAAAGTTAATTTTTCTTAAGAGCCTAATCGCATCTAGGCCATACAACAATCACCAATCATAAATAAACTATGAAGATACATGCTTTTTCTAATTCACAAGCTAAACAAAATATCAAATAATTTCATAAAGCTAACACAAAAGAATAAGAGGTCAGTGCGGTCGGATACCTCCATACAACCCAAAAAGGAAATAGGTAGCTGAGCTCTACCCTTATACAACCCAATATAATGAAAGAATAATTATAATTTAATTATAATAAATGAATGGGAGCTTTGAGGGATATTCAAATCTTCAAAGCTCCTTTTCTTCATTTCCTTCTTTATTTGGTTGGGCAAGCTCCATAGGATCACATGGTACATAAGACTTAGTCTTGTAACCAATATTTATCTTAAGCCTCTATAGCACTAATCCTAATTCCTAATAAAAATTTACATAAAAAATAGGAGAAGTAAGCCTAACTACACCTGAAAAATAAGTGTCATCTAAACACACCATACAACCCAAACAATTATATGAATAATTTGGACTTAGCACTCTACAAATGGATAACTAAGTCCACTTATCCTAATGTAGATTATGCTTAGGAGTTAAGCAACCTACAGAGCAAAAAAATATTTATATTTATTTTAAGCACCCCTTAAGCATAACCTCCTACATAAAATATGATTAAGCTAACCACAGCCTACCATCTAGTCTATGCACATATACCATAACATCCAATCTAGAACATTACATCACACAATAGAACATACGCCAAAATATACACCACCCTAACATAAAGCTAGAAATGGTGACTTAATCTAATGTATATGTTAAGGCTTGTATGGTATTATCCTAACTAGGCTTTAGAGTTATCATTCTCTAAGTATGAAAGACATTCAATTATCAAGGGTGATTTCACTTTAAATGGTTTAATTGATTTATAAATTTTACTTAACATTTTCTTTTATTTCATTTGACTTTCACAACAACTAAGTGTTATGAAGAGAAAAAAAAGAGAGGATCACTCTATTTTATCCCTACCTTAAGTCTCATCTAAAGCAAATTAATTAGTGAATTCCCTTTAGTGTATGACTTATTACATGTTTTAATTAATACTAAGTCTAGGTTCACTTTAAATAAACTCATTCAATAAGAAAGGCATCTTAAGGTTAGTTGGAATGAATTACTATCACATAACACATATTTATTCATGTCTTTCCATCTTGTATATCATGCATATGATTAAATCCTTAGCATAGATATACATGCAATTTGTATCTTAGCACACTTAAATGATGAATGTGAGTAAGTATATTCAAAATTAATATTTTATTTGGTTGAATCATTTTATCCTATTAATTTAAAGCTTTATCTTAATTCTTATGCAAAAGCATAAGGAAAGAACCTTAAATCATATGACTACTCAACTCAACCAAATAAACAAAGTATGAATACATGTCTTTTTAATAGGAAAAGACGGTTTTCATTCATTAGCTAAGTACACATCCATATGTATAAATGTTTTAAGCGAGTACATCACCATTATTCTGCACCAAGGGAACGAAGTAGGAACCTCCTTGGGGCTACTTAAAGCCGTGCATCCCTGGAATGTCCAGACTAATATACCACTATTCTTAGATACATATGGATGAATAAACAACTAGAAGAATAGAAAGCCATGCAAAAATTGTATTTTGATTTAATTGATTTATTTTGTGTAAATGAATTAAAGCTCTATCTAAATTCTAATATCCAAATGCATAAGAATGAAATCAAGCACGTATGTCGCCATTGTTCTACACCAAGGGAACGAGGTAGGAACCTCCTTAGGGCTACTTAAAGCTGTGCATCCCTGGGATGTCCAGACTAATATACCGCTAACATTCTTACTTATGCAAGTCAACACATGAATGTAAAGAAGTGACTTTATTTTGTACACTAGATTTATATTCACTTGCATTTCCTATGAATATATCTAACTAAATTTACAATATATATGCATATTCAATCATTAGTAAACTTTTGAAAATATATTTGAGATTTATTAGTGATACTAGCCACACAAAATTTTAATTTAAATCAACACATGCAATTTGACATAAAGGAAATCATTTTATTTAATTAATTTTAAAAGAGATGGATGCATGAATCATATGGCATACAATATTTAGCATGATTGGATGGAAATAAAATAACATAAGCATGCGATTTCATTCAATCCAACTAAGTCTTAAGGACAATCAAACTAAATAAGATTACTTAAAACAAACAAAAATTCTTTAATGTCATTTCATTTTCATGTTTGATTTGATTTAAGAAAATATGAAAGAGGTTTGGTAATCTTAATCCCATCTCCCATGTGTGAGTTAATTTGGTTTAATGAAGGATAATTAGGTTGATTTTATGTATTAATTAGGTTTGGGTATGAATTAAGTCAATTAATTAACCCTTACCTACATCACCTTAAGTTAATTAACTAATTAATAATGAGCCAATATGATATGCAACCACATGAAAAGTAAATTTGTAATGCTCCTAAGAAATGAAAGGGGCCTAATGCAATTGGCTCATGATTAATAGTTAATTAGGCTTAAGGGATCTCACTTAATTACTTTTATGGTTTTCACACATATGTTAGCTAAACATAATTTGATTAGCTCTCTCTTTAGGTTATTGAACACCCAAAGAGCTACCCAAGATTGATTAAAGGTGATTAGATGTGAAGTGGATTTTAGATTGAGTTAATTAAGCTCATTAACCCATTTGGTTAAGCATTACGCATTTTCAATTAATGAAATGGAATTAACTTAAGGAAAGAGATCAAGGAAGAGGCATTAATCTCAATCCCTAAGTCCTATATTTGTTTACTTAGGCTCTAATTTTATCTTGAGGATTAATTAATTAATTGAGCACTTAATGACATCATTAATCATTAACTAATCAAATTCCAAAAAGTGAAGAAAACTTAAGGAATGAATTAGGAAAAATATTCCAATCACATTCCCTAAGCTCCCTTACTGTTCCACAGTGGTAATTAGGTTTAAATAATTAATTAATCCACTATTCATTCACTAATTATCACTAATTAAATTAAGAGAGTGATTAAGGCTTAATCAATTGATTTTTCTAATTAAGCAACCAATAAAATCCCAAAAAATAGAGGAGGCAGAAGTCATCCCCCTAAACATCCACATAAAATTTGAGATTAATTTGGCAATTAATTAAGGAGTAATTAAGCTAATTAAATTTCTAATTAAACCTTAATTAGTCCAAAATCACTGTTCAAAATTAATTAATAATAATTTTCCTAGATTCTACTTTGAAATATCTTCAAAATGAGCCCAAGTTTGTATTTTTTTGGATTTTTCTAGGATTAGTTATAATTTTAGGATGTTTTAGCCTTAAAAAAGAATTAATTAGGACTAATTAAAGCCTTAATCTAGTAGGGCCACATGGCGGCTAACGCGGCACATTTTCTATCATGGCGGATTCTATTTAAATTGTCACATCCAAGGCCGATGGCGGTGGACTTTGGATCATCCACCCAAGATCGACCATGGATATGTAGTTTAGGAAGAGAATCAAGGGATCTAATGCAGGATCTAATCAGAGCTGTTCATTCCAATCATGCGGAACAGATGGCTCATGATCTATCCTATTCGCAAGCGATGAAAGATGGATGTCATCCATCTTTCCCTATTTGATCCGAGCTCACTTGAGCTCGGATTGCCTCCAAATTCATCCCACAACTTCGAGGAGGGGAGACACACACATCCACCGGCTACAAACTCATGACGTTCAAATTTACTTCATAAAAGAGTAAGTGATTTTCCATACAAGGCTCGGTTTATAAAATTACCTCACCGGAGCTAATGTCTGGCGGTGGGATCGACGGAGGTAGCTTTGCCTAGGTGAAGCAAGGCCCTGTTGAGAAGCTTTGAGCTTGATTTGAAGTAGGTTGCTCCCAAGGCCAAACTCCTCTTATTTGGTCATTGTTCTTGGTCAAACTCCTATCTTCGGTGCTTGAGAAGGCTTGGAGATGATTCGGTTGGCTTCGACGAAGTAAGGGGATGGTGTGGGTGCAAGGAATTTGGTTTTGATCAAGTAGAGGGAGAGTATTGATCAGGAAGGTGGTGTCCTGTTTCAACTCTGCTCAGGGAAGAGGAATGTCGATCAAAGTAGCTCGGGGAGTGGTTGCGAGTGCTCTGTGAGATTTTGAAAATGGTTAGGGAAGTCTCGTAATGCAATTGGTATCGAAGCCCACTCGAATTGAGGGGGTATACCCCTCAATTGAAGATGATGGACAGATGGGATGGCTTCCAAAAATCCAGCAGATTGGTCACCGTCGAGTCATTGGAGGGGTCATGGTCAGCTCCATGTGGCTCGCCAGGAGTGGACGAAGTGGTGGTAGGAGTCTTAAGGCTTGATATGGAATGATTGAGTTGGGTTGGTTCTTCCTTTGCCCTTGGGGTGTTTGGCCATGGAGATGGCTATTTGTCTTGCTTCCCTTGGTCCATGGAAAGTGTTAGGATGTCTTAGGGTAGGCTAAGGTGGCCTAGGAGTTCCTCATTTGGCACTTTGAGGGCTATCATGGGAGAGGCAAAGTGGACTTTGCCTCTTAAGGCAAGAATCAAATGTAAAGAGAGGGTGTCCATTGGTTAATCCCCTTGGGTTGGGTTCCACATGGATTTGGGCTGGTTTGGAGCTGACCTAGGGTCTATTTGGATCCGGTTAGGTCAACCACCAAGGTTTTATGAAGTGGTTTTGGGTGATTTGGCTTCATATGGTCAAAATAAGCTCATTTGGGTTAGGTTGGGTTAAGTTGACCAATTGGTTAAAATGGGTCAAACCAAGGATTAGGTTATGTTCATATGATGATTTGGGATGTTCTAATTCAATTGAGTTTTGATTAATTTGTCTTAGGTTTGAATTTGACTCATTTGGATTCAAAAGGGTAAAATGGGTCAAGTTGACCAATTTGACCAAATTGGGTTGGGTGCTCAGTCAAGTTCAATTGGTTAATTGAAAATGATTGTAGGCTTTGGTTTGGTTTAATTTGCATTTAATTTGGATTTTGTCCAATTTGATCCTTTAGGTCAATTTGGACTAGGTTGGGTCAAGTTGACCAATTGGTCAAATTGGGCTCAATCATGGCTTTGGTCAAGTTCAATAAGTGATTTGGAATGAACTTGAGCCATTGGTTGCAATCAATTTGGATCAAATCATGATTTGACCCATTTTGGCTTTTTAGGCCAATTTGGGTCAACTTAGGTCAAATGGCCAATTAGACTTGGTTTGGCTCAATTGAGGACTTGGTCATGTTGAATCATTGATTATGAGTGGGTTTGAGTCAATGGTTTCAATCAGTTTGGTATATGGTAAATTTTGGCTAGTTTGGGTTTCATTTGGGTTAAGTGTTGACTCTATCAAAGGGCTAGGTTGACTTGGTTTGACTCAATTCAAGATAATTGATTAACTTAGGATGATTGTTGATCATGATATGGGCTTTGGATGGGCTTAGTACAATCCAATTTAGGTTGAATTGGAACTTGGCCCAAAAATACCTTCTAGGTCACTTTGGGTCAAGTGGACCTAAATTGTTTAATTGGCTTGATCATGGCTTGATTCAAGTTTAATTGAACTAACATATGGACTTAGGATGGAACTATAAATCCAATTGCAAGTGGTTTGGAGTCCAATGAATTTTCGTTCATATGATAATTTCAAGTCAAAAAGGGTCAACATGGGCTTGACTTGGGTTGACTTAAGTTTGGTTTTATAATTATAGTTTGCATTTATATTTGGAACAATGATTAAAGGAATGATTGAATCATGAAGAAATTCATGGATTTTGAGCTGATTTGGTTATCATTTAGCTAAGTTCAAGAAATTGGTTAAAAGGGCTAAAATTGGGAATTTGATTTGATTTAGATTTGTTTTGGCCATTTAGATTTATATTCTTACTTTATATTTATGAAATAAATGAAGATATAATAATTCATGAGTTTGGGATTTGGAAGTAAATTTGACCAAATTGAGGGATGTAGGTCAAATGGGCTTAAGTAGGGAATTGATTTAGTTTGGTTTAGTTTGATTTGATTTGAATGGTTTGAATTTGGATTTCATTTATATTTGTGAATATAAATGAAGAATGATTGATTTATAAAGAAATCAACCAAACTTGATTTGATTTGAAGGAGGTTTTGACTAAGCATATGAAGATGATTCATATGGCTTAGAAAGGGGTTTTGGAGTTTGAATTCAATCTTGGGTTTCAATCATTTAGAGTTGGGTTTGGAATTTTGATTTGGGTTGTGATTTGATTTGAGATTAAATTTGAAATTTGAGAAAATCGATTGAATTGATATTGATTTGAATTTGGTTAATGCTACATCCATAAGGTAAAATCAAAGGGCTTAGGAAAGGATTTGGAATTTGAATTTAATCATGGGTTTCAATCATTTGATTTAAGATTGGATTATCATCATGAGAAAATCAATTGAATTTGAGGTTTGATTTGGAAGGAGGTAGCAAGGATTAGGTTTAAGATTATAGGATAGGCAAGTCTTCCTAAATCTCTAAAGCATAATCTCTTCATATGGCTAACTCTTTTAAGTCTATAGGCTTAGGTTAAGTGTTCACCTAATCACTAGAAGTGTCTTAAGACTAAGGAACTCTTAGTGTATTTAAGAGTCCTAGATCTATGATGAGGAAGTTGAGAGCTCACTCCCAAAAGTGAGGTCAACACTCATCTTAAACCTTAGGTCTATAATCAAGATAAATAAAATATTTGGAAACTCCTTAGCTGAATGTTGTATGTTATCACACCATGCATATCATATTGTGTCACACTTGAATAGGGAGGGTCTCCACTCTTGCATAATAGAAGATATGCTTGACCTTTGAGGGTGATCTCTTATAGTAGAGAATACCCCTTCTAATTGATTTATCCCATGATTTAATTTCATCATGCATATATGCATAATTATCCTAAGTCGTTGGTCTAAAATGAATGTGTCAAAAATGATTTATAAAGTCATGAATTTTGGCATTAGTCTAAGTCATGTTTTCATACCAATCACAGTCTAGTCTCTTAGGGAATGAGTTTAGGATTCTAGCTTTCTTCTTAATTAAATAATAGCCTAACTATCTTGCATGCACTAAGACTAACCAACATGGTTTTAAAGTGTATGAGGTGTTAACTAGAGGCCTCTCCAGACGATTGTAAGCCTAGAAGAGTCAGGGTGTGTTCATTCTCTCTTATGGAGGTGAACTGTCATATCCCATCTTTCTCGATTTGACATACATCATGCTTTTAGCTTGTGCTAAAGTATTTTAGATTTACGAGGTTTTATTACTCTTTATTTCCATGATCTTTTGTTGTTGGACTATAAGCCCTTAAGATTATATAAAAATAAAAGTAAATTATCTCTCACGTTCATATAGGATGTAAAAAGCACTCTTTAAGCTTCTTAGTATCATGTGTGCTTCCTACTTATTCTCCTTTGAAATTCATAAATAAGTCTTCCTATTTGAACTCTCTCATTTGATTTTCATAAATATCTAATCCTTTGATAGTCTAGCTTTGAAATCTTTAGAGATACTTATCTTTAGAGATACTTAATCGAGAGTACTCTTAGTAAATTCCCATTTTCTAAGATGTAATTAACTATGGAAGCTTGCATCCATAGGGAGCTAAAGAACCCGATATAAAATAAACCCTGCTTTACTTCTTTATGTAAAGTTGAGGAAAGATCACTGGTACATACATAGACCCATTTGCCTTAGAAGTCCTTATTAGGTGATTAAGTCCATTGTAGGGTGATGTTTCCATCTCTCGAGGTGATACATCATATCTTGATGCAGCACCTGATCACTTCAATAAGTGCCCACTACGATATGCATGGTGTCCTTATGGCTCCAAATTAAAACACCACAGTTTATATGTTATAACATCACGCATACATAATATTTCTCTCTTTAAAATGAAGGTCTCCATTCTTGCACGATTGGGGACATGCTTGACCTATGAGAGCAGTCCCTTGTAGTGGAGAACACCCTTTTTTTATTTAGCCCATAATCAATTTTCATAATACATTTAATCATAAACTCTCTCTAGCTTGAGTCCAAAATGATGAGTCAAGAACAAAATAAAAATATTTAAATTTTATTGTATTAGGTTAAGTCACAACTTGCACACCAATCATGATCTAGTCTCTTAAAGAGTGAGCTTAGGACTTTAGATTATTTCATAATTAATAATAGCCAACCTATCTTTCAATTACATATGACTAGCCTACATAGTTTTAAAATTATAGGAGGTGTTAGCTGACAGCCACTTCATGCGGTTGTAAGTCCAGAAGAGTCAGGATTGGTCCACTCTCCCTAGTGGAAATGAACCAATATATCCCATTCCCCCAAGTAGAATTAGGTTGAGCTCTTAGCTAGTGATAGAGAACCCTATATATAGGTTCAGAGGCTTCTTATTTCTCTTTTACTATAGTATAAGTTCTCATGTCTTAGGCATTTTCACAGTCTTGTGTTGTTGGAGTCTAAACCGTAGCATTCTAATAAAGTATCAACTCAAATAAATAATTTTCTCTCTTTCAAAAATGTAAAGCCTTAGTATTAGGTAGATTGAAGCATTCACTAGGCTTCCAACTTATTATCCTTTATAATTTGCTAAGAACTCTTCCTATTTGAGCTCTTTCTGATTGGTTTTCAAAATGACCAACTCTTTGATTATCTAACTTTGAAATATTTGGACACATTAGTTGACTATTTAAATCAAGAATGTTTTTAGGAAATTCTTATTTCCTAGGATATAATTAACTATGGAAGCTTGCTTCCATAAGAAACTAAAACACTCGACATAAAATAAACTCTACTTTACCTATCCATGTAAAGTAGGAGAAAAATCTCTGATATATATGTTGATCAATCTACCTTAGGAGTCCTTATTAGGCGATTGAGTCTATTGTAAGATGATATTTTTATCTTTTGAGATAGTACATCATTTCTTAATATCGTACTCAATCATTTCAAAAAGTACCCTCTAAGATCTGCGTGGTGTCCCTACGATTGTAAATTAAAACACCACACTATTGGAGTCGATGCAAATAATGATCTCTTTCCATTAGTTTTCGCAATCGTGGAATCCGAGTGTAGTGAGTCATGGTGTTAGTTCTTAAGAACTATGTATGAAATTTTGTCCATTGTTACATCACACCCAGATCTTTGTATAATATTAGACCGACATGTTGGGATTGTTCATGGTAGTAGGGGCATATTTCCTCGAGTAGCACATATGTCCTGTTTGAGGTATCTTTGGGAAAACTTCAAAAAAGCAATAAGACTTACGAGAATTACTGATGTGGAGACTATTTATCAGAAGATGTATTGAGTCAAAAAAAATTGATATCCGCATTTACAATGTCAAACAGGAGGCATATGATTGGTTAATTGTAGAGATGTTAGTTGGTGGACTTTATCACATGATGATGGATTTAGATATGAGATAATGATAACCAAAGTAGCAAAATATTTTAATAGAGTCCTTCATCATGCTAGAGGTCTACCAACCCAAGCTTTAATATGTTCTATTTACTACAATATTGTATCACTATTTCTTAGATGTTACATTAATGAAAAAGAATGGAATACGTTTAATGAATCACCTATTGCCACAAAAATTAGAGATACTTTAGAGAGGTTTGAGAGTGAGGCAAGAAGATCTCCTACTCGAACTTGTATTAACTTCCATGAATAGAAAGTATTTGACTTCAGTTGTCGATCATTTTGTATAGACCTATAGCTGCATGGGAGTTGTGCAAGTGCTTGTGGCAAATCACAAGCATACCATATGCCATGTTCACACATCATAGCTGCCTTATGTCTACGACATGTTGATCGCCTTTCACACGTTTCATAATATTACTCCATCAAGGCCTTTAGGAACACCTATGTAGATGAGTTTCATGTCATCCTTGAACGATCAACATGGCCCCACTTCGATGCTAGTTCTGGAATTGTTGAACTAACCCTACCAGATTTTAGACATAGGATTGGTCGGTCTTAAATAAAAAGATACAAAAATACAATGGTTGAATGAGTCACATTAAGTCATCGAATTTATAGCTTATGTCATAATGCAGAACAAAATAGATCAACTTGTCATTTGAATATTAAAAACACATGGTAAATTAACTGGATTGTATTTTCTTAAGATGAACATATTTCTAACATAAGGTTTTCTTTTACCATAAACAGGATGACATACAAACAAGTTAGACGATGATTTCATCGTGCACCACCAGCAATCGAGGAGGTTGATTTAGGACCAGCACCACCCAAGGCACACCTCAGCATAACTTCACTATAAGGGACACATAGAGCGGCACATCCAGATGAGATACATAATTTATTTTAAAATTCATGCTTATGTAATTTTATATGTACCAACATAATTTTGTTTGAACATGGTACTATACTTAGGCTCTATTGTTCAAAATTATGGTGAAATAGATGAAGATGTTATTAGTATAATTCAAGTTGGATGGTTGAAGTGGAGGAGTGCATTTGGCCTATTGTGTGATAGAAAAGTACCACTTAAACTTAAGGAAAAATTTTATAAGATGGTGGTAAGACCTGCAATGATTTATGGTGCAGAATGTTGGCCAACAAAAGAGAAGCATAATACTAAGTTAAGTGTTGTAGAGATGAGGATGCTCAGGTGGATGTGTAGCTTTACTCTTAGAGATAAAATGCGAAATGAGTATGTTTGGGAAAAAGTTGGAGTAGCTCTAGTAAGATTAGAAATTAAGCCTTAGATGGTTTGGCTATAAAGCATCGTCCAGATGACCGATTAGGAGAGTAGATGCATTAGATTTTTCTTATATTAAGAAAGGTAGAGGTAGACCTAGAAAGTCTTGGTTAAGATGTATAAAAAATGACCTTAGTATACTTGAATTAAATGAGAATTTGACACATAATAGGACACAATGGAGGCGAAGGATTCATGTAGCCGACCCCACTTATTGGGATAAAGGCTTGTTGTTGTTGTTGCTATTATTGTGATGACTCAGTGTAGATCTTAGGAGGGGACACAACATAGCATAGATTATGGAATAACATTATGAGTCCCACAAATTAGGTAATACATTTTACCTGAGATCACCTGCTAATGATTTATGGTATGTTATCAACTTTTTTTATTTATAAATACTCGCTTAGCTTATTATTTAATACTTTGTTAATTTTAGTCAAATTTGCCTTTGCAGCGCAAGTGGATTTTAAAAGTAGAGAATGTGTTTCAGTCATACTTTGAAGATCAAGATGATAGTTCGAAGCAAGGAGATATGCACCAAGATATGACGTTCAATGTACTTCTTAGATGCACCATTTAGTGCAGATGATAGACCAGATGATGTTGGAGTTGTAGGGTTGAGTTATGTGGATCCTGGACCGTCCACCTTCATTGTTCCTGCTCGCCCATGTACACATTACCACCACCTACTATATACCCAATATTGACACCGTACGACTTGTAGTAGGAAGGATTATAGGTGACATCTCTAGACAGTCACCATTTACTTCTTTAGTATTCTTCGACTTGGACCATCTTGGGTGACCCTAAGTGGCGGCCCATCTATAGCACCACAGGAAACACAGTATTATATACCCATTGCCACTCCACCACCTTATAAAAAATATTTAAAAGAAGATATTTTAACTTTATGTTATTTTTTTAAAATCCTCTAACATAATCAAATTTTAAAATTTTAGCACTCACAAAAAAAATAAAATAAATACAACAACAACAACACCAACAACAAGCCTTTATCCCACTATGTGGCTACATGAATCCTTCTTCTTCATTGTGTCCTATTATGTGTGAAATTCTCATTTAATTCAAGTATACTAAGGTCATTTTTTATACATCTTAACCAAGTCTTTTTAGGTCTACCTCTACCTTTCTTAACATAAGGCAAATCTAATGCATCTACTCTCCTAACTGGGTCATCGGACGATTGACACTTTATGTGGCCTAACCATCTAAGGCGACTCTCTCTAATCTTATCTGCCAATAGATCTACTCCAACTTTTTCTCGAACATACTCATCTCGCATTTTATCTCTAAGAGTAAAGCCACTCATCCACTTGAGCATCCTCATCTCTAGAACACTTAACTTAGTCTTATGCTTCTCTTTTATTGGCCAACATTCTGCACCATAAATCATTGTAGGTCTTATCACCATCTTAAAAAAATTTTCCTTAAGTTTAAACGGTACTTTTCTATCACACAATAGGCCAGATGCATTCCTCCACTTCAACCATTGAACTTGAATTTTACTAATAACATCTCCATCTATTTTGCCATCATTTTGAACAATAGAGCTTATATATCTGAATTACTCACTCTTTTTAATGACTTGTTCACCCAATATCATAACACTACTACTAGAATTTCTACAACTAAAATTACACTCCATATATTCAATTTTAAATGTACTTAAATGAAAACCTTTAGACTCTAAGGTTGACCTCCATAATTCAAGTTTCCTTGGACCCTCTCTCTAGTCTTATCAACAAGAAGAATGTCATCAGAAAGAAAACATACACCAGGGTACATCTTCCTGTAAATGCCTAGTAAGAACATCCATAACTAAAGCAAAAAAGATAAGGGCTTAAATCTGATCCTTGATGTAATCCAACTAAAATAAAAAAAATATTTTTTCAATCCTCCTTGTGTTTGGACACAAGTAACAACTCTAGTACACACATCCTTAATGATTTGAATATAACAAATATTAACTCTTTCCTTTCCTAGAACTCTTCAAAGAACATATCTTGAAACTTTATCATAAATTTTCTCTAAATCAACAAATATCATATATAGATCCTCTTTACTTTCTCTATACTTCTCCATCAAATCTCTTAACAAATGTATAACATCTATAGTAAATCTACCTGATAAATTTATTATGACAAAAAAATAAATAAAAATTTATTATTTAATTTAATTTTAATTATTTAATAATATTAAATTTATTTTAAATGATGAAATTCACTTAATCATTTATAAAATAATAATTTTAAATAATAATTAATTTTCTAAACATTATATTTCATTTTTATATTAATTATTATAATTACTTAATAATATTATTAATTAAATTATATAATTTTAATATTAATACTTTATAATATATATTAATACTTTATAATATATATTATAAATTATATTATAATATTAAATTAATATTGTCGACGGCGGGCTAGCCGACAAGATGTCACGTTTGTGCCATGTCAATGCCGAGCCTTCCAACAATGTCTCTTTAAATTTTTTTTTACGTTGTTTTTTTAATTAAATTAAAAATGATGTCATTTAAAAAGAAAAATCTTATTTTTTTCATTATTCAAGTTAGCACGACATTGGAGTTTAAATTAATAAATTATGAATATGATGTTTACGAATATTAGAATTTATATAAATAAAATTCAAAAAAGTTGAATACAAATGCATATTAAGCTCCTTTATGTTTAGCTCATTTATACCCTCTTAAATACTAAGTCCAAAATAATAAAAAAGAGAGAGGCTAAATTAAAGGATGCTTCCTTTGGAGACCCATACAATGACTAAGTATTTGAGCTTTACTGCAAAAAATGCTAACAAAGATTATAACATAATTGACATAGGGTAGAAAATATTCATCTATTTATTGGATCCATACATTATTTATAAAAGGGATTAATTTTTAAAATAGACCTGTTTATAATGTTAATTATGTGATTAGGCACGCTAAAAAAATTTAAAATAGGCCAATTAATGATCAGCGGGCGACTGTCGGCCATGATGCTAGGCCGATAATAATTTTTTAAAAAAAAATTAAGTGGGCAGTCCACATTTTATGGTCGCATTTGACTCATCAGATGTCGGATTTGGGAGTGCTTGGTATCGTTGGAAAGATAATAAAAAATCCTACAACTTTTATGTTCACAACTTTTGATGAATCTCGTTCGGTGAGATGCAGTGTTTACAAATGTGCGACTTAAGAAGTTACAAAAAACATAGATATTGATGCAGAATTAATTTTTTTTGGATAATATAAAATACTCTCATTATATTTATAAATTGAGTTTGAATCTTTATGCAATTCTCTTGAATCTCTATCTTAGCATTTGATTTAATCAAAATATTCAAATAATATAATACAAAATAATACAATGAAAGGTACATGAATGACTAGAGATAATAAATATAAAATAACGAAGAGTACAACCCTCCACACCTATCTTCCGATACGTGGTGGAATCGCGCACGCCTAGAGTGTAATGTGTCGGTGGTCGTGGCGCGTCAGCAGATGATGTTGCTGATGGTCCTCCTCTTCTTCCACCTGCTTGACGGGTTGTTGCAAATACCCCAAGTCTGTAACATGAGGTATATCAACCGACCCCTGTGTAGGCAACGAATACCCATGGTACACTCCGTATGGTGGTGTCATATGGAATGGTGGTGGTCCATATGCTGCTGCGCATGGGTGCATCACGAGACCACATTGCTGGCGATATGAATACCGGGGTGGGCGAGAGAATGTGTAATGCGTAGTATCCCACGGTGTCGAGGATGGCCCCACATCCATCGACCGGAACATGTATGTGATGATGCGTGCGGTGTGTCTGTATCCCCGCATCCAAAGGTCGAGATATGCATGTTTTGCCAAAGACCGCGACTCTTCATATTTTGAAAGATCTCAACTTACGTATCTTCATCTCTAAATAGTCAAATATTCCCTCCGTCTTCAAGATGTGCTCGCGCTGCATATAGAGATTTAGATCAGGATTTTGTTGTAAATAGGAAAAACAAATTAAAATATTTTGCATACATACTAACCATCAAACGTTCCCCCGGTGCTCGGGGGTAATATGTCGAGGAGAACTATCTTCGAGCATGTAAAGTGATGCCCATGAACGATACCATCTCATATAGCGATTGATTCGGCTTCATCGAGATGAATGTGATAATCGAGTCATGTACATGCACCCTTGTGCAATGAAGGAGTGGAATTCTACCTAATCAACATCAGCCTTTCCTCGTCCATCGACCCGTACGAATGATGGATCTATCGGTGCTACATCAATGGAAGGAGGAATGCCAAACTGTCTAAACACACGATCAGGTAAGTACCACTCCACCCTCTTCCAACATATCAGTGGTACTCTAGCTAGCCATATCTGCTCTCCCTGTGAACATATATCCGCGACGCGTGCGATCGATGTCCATATGGCTCCATGACCAAATACGATAAGTTATTCTTTCCCACAATGAATTTACCAAATAAGATTACATCAACTCACCACTCAGAAGTCCAGTCCACTCATCCAGACACTCGAGATTGCCTAATGGCATTTCCGAACATACCCCGTTCCAGAAAGCCAACACTAAGCTATGTCGGTGGGATCGACACATAACGTAGGTCTTAGACATGAATGTGCTCCCAAGCCCATACACCTGCGGTAAATGTGCGCGATCATGTTAGGTGCTTTGGTTTGGTGGCTTCATGTAATTCTGTATAGATGATACGAACCAAAAAACTCACTAAATGTGTCAATAGCCTCAAGTAACGGTAGATACTGCAAGTGAACCTCAGACCCTGAAGTATCTGGTAGAAGAAATGATCCAATGGCAAATAAAATGTAAGCTCTGATATGCATAGTGAACTCGAGCTCAGGTAGATCCAAATAAGAGTCACGATAGTATGTCCACCGCAGCCACCGTAGAGGTAAACAAGTACGTGCATGCGCCTGTCCCATGCGAAACTCGGATGTGATCTCTGGATGGACAGGATCATGGTAGATGATATGCGGCTCTGGATGTGCTCCAATCAGCCATCATAACACCGCCATGAAGCCCACCTTCTCTCTCCACCAACAACAGTGCTGCCAATCATCGTTGGGCCATCTATCCCTAAAATCATCGCCACATCCTGTAGAGTAACCGTCATCTCTCCGGTAGCCAAGTGAAATGAATTCGTCTGAGGGCACCAGCATTCCACAAGTGCTGTCAGCAAGTGATGATCAAGCTTTATATACTGCATCTGAGAGAAACAATCTAAACCGGTAACTCGCAAGGCATCCATAAATCAGATTAACGTGCTATTCCCAACATCGTAAGTGGGTAGCGACCTGAAACAACCAATCAAATGAATCATGTTTCCAATATATCAGTAAATTAAGAAATAAAGCATAAAACCAAGAAATAATGCTAGAAGAAAACCAATTACCAAATCCGGATGTGCGTCTCCGTGTAATGCTATCTTGGGTGTACCTCTAGGTCTTGCCGTAATCATCAACTGTAACCTCTGGTTGTCACCTCCTCCTACATGGGGGTCGAGGAGCTTCATCGCCAGACATGTTCTCTATTACAAAGTTAGCAGATAATATTGAAAAAAAATTCTGTGTTCTGAGTCAATAAGTTATAAAATATACTCACTGTTTATCTTCCAACAGAGCATAAATTTATAAAAATTCTGTCATCTATTTCTGCAAAAATGCTTAAATTGAGTTCATTAAGTGAATGCTGAAAGTTACATCAACTTACCCAGTCTACCACACTGGTTACTACCGCCACAAAAACTAAAACAAGTAGTACAACAGAAAACATAAATAACATCGAACAGGAGAACCTAAAAAAAATTACAGTCTCCGCACTCTATTCTGAGGACAAGTTGACCTGTTGTGGCCAACAGTTTTACACACACCACAAATTTGTGAACTTCTAGAAATGCTCTCGTCCATTGAATTCCTATATCTGCTTGTCCTAGGACGTCCCGACTTTCTTTTGATATTTGGTGGACAGTAACTTGGGTATGTGTCGCTACTAAATTGTTCCAACCAGTCTTCACGATCTGGTATCACATGGAACTCGCTTTGGTAGGTTTTCATGTAGTTTTATAAGCTATAGTAGGGTGAGACAAATAGCACATGGCTTATGCATCGTTGACCCAGAACAGCAATCACATGCGTGGGTGGTAAGCGAGGTTGTCCTGTACACACTAGTCATTGTTCTCATTTATCTCAACTTTGAAAGTTTTGCTTGTGACATCAAACACTTGGTACTCATTCATACTTATCCTCATTGGTTCAGGTACTCTACGTGACTCTCATTCATTGTCTTGCAACAGAGCTTTAATGCGCGGGGAGAACAAGGAATCCTGTTGCCTCTCCAGTGTGGTGGATGATTCAAGACATTTCATGAATATTGAAACTATATTGTAGTAGACTGCTGTTATCAATACTTGGATGGGTAAACCACGAGCTCTCTTGAGTACACCGTTGAAGCACTCAGCTGCATTTATGGTCATTGTACCATACCTATAACCTTCATCATGAGTTAAGGACTACTGCTTGACATCCCTTGAGACCAGCCACTCATATGCCTCCTGCTTAATATTCTTGATGTCCGTCATGTATCTCTTAAATATCCGAATATCATCAGTATTCCCAGCAACGTACATCTTCTGACAAATGAACTCAACATCACCAATGCCTAATTGTCTCACTGCTCTCTTAAAGTTCTCCCTCAAATGGCGCAAAAGCGATGTGTAGCCCAAGGAAAGATTTCTCTGACCATGAACTATGCATGTCTATCGAGATAAGGCGGATCTCCTCTTATGACACCTGGGATCAAGTCTTGTAATGCGCAGAAATCATTCCCGTGACTCGATGCACTCGATTCCACAATGCAAGGCCAATGGAACAAGCCATTATTTGCATCGATTCCAACTGCACTTAGTAGAGTACCTCTGTATTTACCCAAAAGAAAGGTGCCATCTAGACAAAGTTCTGGACGCCAATGTTGCCAACTTGTGATTGAAGGTTCGAAGGACTAGAACAATCGTTGGAATTTGTTTGATTCTGTTGAGTGTATACGATACATTATCTCGAATGCGAGCATCTGTGCATGAACTTTCCCAAAGATCTATAAGATTCTTCCCAACTACCAAAGATTGTCTTTACTGCTTTCCTTTGTGCATCCCAAGCCTTCATGTAAGACACTATAATATTGAACTTTGCCTCAATACCTTCGGTTTTATATCTTGATTGTGGGTTGTATAAAATAACTGATGAATTCTGATGTACATTATCTATGACCAGCATTCATGACTGAATGAGCACAAGTATGAGCTGACCCAATCGAACCAATCTTCCATGCAACCCCTAACCTCTTAAATGAACATGCATGTAGACGCCATAAAACCGCGTCTAACACAGTGCAGTGATGAGTACACGAGCTGAATTTAGATTTGTTCAAGCATATATGACATACTCAACATTGTTTGTGATACTTGACAAATTGTAATTATTTCTTGTCCTGAAAATAGAAACCTTCTATCAATTCATTTGGAATGCAGTTCTCTACCTCAAAGATTGAATTATCAAGTGGGCCATCAAATGTGACGTCCTCATCCCACTCTCTAATTGTTTAGGCACTTCAAAAATAGTCATTGCTACGTATCAAGTGTTGTTCGGTGTGGCTTGTTCTACTTGATCAAATCTCTAACCCCCGAATGGTTCTGATCCCTCAAATCGTTGCTGCGGGTCACTATCATCCTCTTTTTTCATCATCACTACTACCTCCACTTGGCATAGTTTCATATCCTTGGTCTTGAGATGGTAGATTAATATCATCTCTCGTCACAGCGGTAGAACTTGTCCAAATATTCATGTTCTCTTGCTCTAGACCCATAATAGTCCACCTGAGAAGATAGTGTAATGCTCAATGCTGTTTTGACCTAACTGGCATTCCCGCTTATCTATCTCCATCACCACTCGTTAGTTAACTTCTACGTAAATGACAATTGGTTGCGCACATGCTGCATTAAGCACAACTTCACAAACTTCGTCATCGAAAATGTGTGTTGCAATAAATCCAGTACCTACTGGAAAGCGACCTACAAGATTAACAGATATTTGTGCTGGATCTAGCGTCAACGACCTCATTATTATTTTTTATAATTCATCAAATTGAGTCCGTCGTGGGATTTGAACTGGGCAATTTTTCCCACCAATGTATGTTGGAATGAAGTCATGGCTTACTCTAAGTTCACCACCATAGTAAAGAACTATGCAGACAGTCTCTGAATTCATTTTCAACTATTAGTAACAAAACAACACTGCTATCTCGTCTCACTTGATGAATTTGCCAAATAAGTTCAAATCAGGATAGATATGATGGGGCTAAAGCCATGAAATTTAGTATTTAAAAATTTAAATTATGCGAATTATCACAATCAATAACATGACATAAACTTGCAAATTTATCGGAAAGTCCACAATGTATCGGAAAGTCCACAATCATCTACGATAAACTTGCACTACATGTTCTACATCATAATCTTACAAATTCCACAATTATCACATTCAAGAACAGTGACACAAACTTGCAAATTACACAATCATAAATTCATGTTTATAAAAATAATAACTTTGTAAAAATTGACAGCAGACAAACCAACGCTTCACAATCAAATCGATCTCATTTCCTTCATCTCACTAAATAATTTACACATTATGCTCAACTACAATTCATAAGCATCTACTTTCATTTCCTTAAAAAAAGCATATTCATAAGCATAAGCATAAGCATCCACCTCAAATCTAACAATTTTCCTTCAAAAAATCTCACTAAATAACATCTAACAAATATTTCCTATCAAAACAACAAATCCAAACTAGATCTAAAATTTCTTTTGCATTTTGGCTAAAAATACCTAAATCGGTGAAGATCTCTCAAAGCCACACTTCACCGGTGGAAACAACTGATGGCTGACCTTCCTTGGTGACAAGCTCCTTCGGCAAGGGTAGTCTTCGGTGACGCTGACGAGATCGCAAGGGAAAAGGAAAACGGGAGAAAAGAGCTCGCGTCAGCGACTCTCGGTTCGACTATTTTAAATGCCTGGCCCATTGTGGCTACGCCGGTTCCGATCATACTAGGCATTTTAAATTTTTTTAGCGTGCCTAATCACATAATTAACATTATAAACATGCCTATTTTAAAAATTAAGCCATATAAAAGTTGAAGGGGTACTTCGTTGCTTGATGAATTTGATGAAAAATAATGTACATCATCTATTTAGCCCGGTAAGCATAAATATTGTATGTGTGGGTCATTAATGATCTATCATAAAAAATCTATCTAATCGTTGCATGGATCTCAAAATTTTGTAACTTATGGAATATTTATATGAACTCAATTTCTAAAAAATTAATAATCAAATTGAATGTCTCCATGAAAAGAATCAACACAAAAATTAATTTAACCCTACTCCAAATAAAATTAGATAAAGCACTTAAAATGTGATTACAAAATTTGAAGCATTAATTAAGGAGTCAAATGATATTTAAATTTGACATACTTATAGTTGAATCGAGTAGCTCAACAAAAGAAATCCAACGAATCTAAGATCTCTCAATTTTAAGTTTATTAAAACACTTAAATTTTTAAAAATATTCTATGAATAAAGAATTTAATAATACAGATGTTTAATGGAATATTTTAAGATTTTTGCTAAATTTATTAAAATATCTCATAAATTTTATAAATTTGACCTAATTCTCAACAGGAAGAGAGAGGGAGATAAGATTTAAGCTCACATTATTAAGAGGGTTTTAAGTGGACTACCATCAACAATCACCGTTAGTCACCACCAATAATTATTCTATCTCAGCCACCATCATATGACTATGATAATCTTGTTATTTGTAGACTATTATTACCTAACTTTTGTACAATAAAAATGCAATAAGTATTTCAAACTTTGTAGCCTCATCATCTTTGTTAAAAAAAAGAGTGGAACTCCATAACTATATAGTGGAATACTTTGACTAGGCCAAACTTGTGATTTTTTTTCTTTTAAAGTTTTCATATAAAAATATTGATGTAACTCATCACTTTATCTATGTGTAAGATAAATATTTTCATTGAACTAATATTTGATTTATATTTACCAATGTGAATTTTCTAATTTGCAATAATTAATAATTTGATGATCAAAAAAGTATATATAATAATTTACAAAGTCTTATATAAATTATGTAAGTAATAACTAAATCATGATGATAATGATTTTCTTATTAGGCATGCTTGAAAGATGTAATGTTTAAAGATGAGATAAAATTCGTGAATCAAAATACTTAAGCAAGGCACAAATCAAGAAATTAACTTTGTAATGTGTTTTAAGTTATTGATTGTGTGATTGAGTATATGTTATATCTTAAATATTTCAAGAATGATAAATATAATTATTAAAATTTAATAATTTTTAAAATTAAATAAATATCTTAATTATATAAATTAACTTAATATAAACTTTTTTTACATATAATGTATTAGTTAAATTGTATTATACAATTAAATTAATAATTAATTTAC
This sequence comes from Cymbidium sinense, assembly GCA_021442155.1. Classification (NCBI taxonomy): domain Eukaryota; kingdom Viridiplantae; phylum Streptophyta; class Magnoliopsida; order Asparagales; family Orchidaceae; genus Cymbidium; species Cymbidium sinense. The sequence goes on along the minus strand of CM038225.1, from coordinate 80,028,179 downwards.
TAAAAATTAATATACATAAATAAATGTAGCAATTTACAGGTTTGAATTAAGGGCCTATTTTGGAACAACTGCAGCAATATGAAAACAAAGTGACTTAGCTACTACGATCGAAGAAGCTGTATTCTAAAAAGCTGCGGTGGTTATTATTATTATTAATTTTATTTTAAAAAACACAGATTATGACTTTCTAGCAACTACCACACTCTAGTATGTCAGGTTGAAAAACATTGCTTTTCTGTCATAGATTCTCTAAAATGACCAACTAAAACATAGTTGTCAAATGACACTATTGTGCGTTTTTGCATTGCACTGCCATCACTGACCCAAATGCACCCTCTAAGTATTATGTTTAATTTGTAAACGAACATAAATTTTGGAGTAAAAGGTTATTTATTTGTGGGTTGTTACAACCTTAATGTGTTTTTGTATATAGAGTTTTAAGGGCTTTTATAAATCTTAACGAGCCTCCATTAACTAAATTTTAACAAGAAACATAAAATTGAATATAGTAGTTAGAAATTAATTCATGCTAAATTTAGATCTCCATGAATGAGTGTTTTGGCTACTTATATTCAAAATTATTTTATGCATGAATGACAATGATTTTTTTGTGATATATTTTTATTGAAGAGATTTTATCTCCAAGCATTGTCCTTGCCCTTCTTGCTAAAAAAAATAATACTTGGCATATATGCATAGATAGTTACATATTTAATAAAATTAATATTAAGTGTAAGTGTCTTATACCTCAACTTCATAATAGATTAGTTATAATGGCTAGCATAATAATTTTCTACAATACTGAACTTAGAAGTGAATACCATCAAATTTGTATATGAAAAAAATGATGAATGAAAAATAACATTTAAGAAAAAAATAGTTTCTATGAATGATTGGTGTACGATTTAGCTTAACTAATATCTTATGTGCATTCATGCAAGTGGTGTATCATATTCTACTCTCCTTTATTGGAAAGTTCTTAATCATGTACTCTGATAAATAATGAAATATAGATTAAATTTGTTCACCCCATAGATTTTTCCTACAAGGAATATATCGCCAATCATAATTTATTTTAATTTTAAGTATTGAGGTTTCCTAAAAAAGCAAGCTCCTAATATTAGTCATATATTGAGCATATCTAATAAAATTATCACTTAAGTTAATGCTTGAAAATTTAATGCAAATAAAATGGATCCTATAAGGCTCTTTAAAGGATGAAAGGGATAAGACATTTTAGATACTAAGGAGGATAAGCTCAATAACATTAAAAATTGTGGCATCTACCTAAAAAAATAGAGATGACTAAATGTAGAAAAGGGAGACTAACTTACCAAGGGGTGTGACAACCTCATTTAAGAGTTCATGATTTAATTATTCAAGATTACTAATGTTCTTAATCTACTTATTTAAGTGAGACTTGAGGATTCTTATTAATAATCATAGGTTATCTCATCCAAGAGGACCTCGAATACCAAAGGTGTAAACTTAATCCTAAGTTGACAAATGGACCTTACATTCCACTTACATATGGGAGAAGCTTGAATTTTACTTATAAGATAACTTATGATGGCATATGTCAAAGTTAACAAAGTTATGCTGAAACTGAAAGATAGAAAAGATAGGTTCATTTTTCATAAGGAGTAGAGGACACTAAAAGTAATACTTATAGCTTGTTCATATATAATTAAGAAGCATGAATATCTCTATAATTTAATAAGTAAGATATAAAATAATGTAGAATAAATCTTACTACATAATTATATATGACAAAAAGGCATAAATATCTCCCCTAAACAGTATAGAAGATATAAAGATGTATAGAGGTATATAAAATGAGCTTTATAGGTTAATCACATATGATCAAGAGGCACAAATACCTTTTCGATATTATAGAGAAAATATAAAATATGTAAAATGTATAAGATGGTACTTATAGCTTAATCACATATGATAAAAGCTCAAAATTCTCCTCAATATGGCAAAGGAGACATAAAGATGTATAAAATGAAACTTAGAACTTAATTTCGTGTGATCTATATCTTCTTTAATAATATAGAGAAATATGACATTTTATGGGGGTATGAAGGTGAGACTTATAGCTTAATTGTATATGATCAAGAAGCCCAATGATCTCCTCAAATTGATAGAAAAGACATGAAAAATTTGAAGGTTGAGCTTATATCTTAACTACATAAGATCAATAATTCAAAAATAATCTTTTTAATATAGTTCAAAAGTGATAAAAAGATGAAAAAGGGTAGAATTTATAGCTTAATTTTGTGAGATTAAACATGTTTAGATAATTTTTTTTACATGGTAGAGTAAATGTTCAAAATGGTACCAACAAATTTAGATTATATTTTTAATATAGTAGAGGAAATAAAAACTTAGACTTACATCAGACATAGGTCAAGAATCCTAGCTAACAATGTAGTCATCAAATCAAAATGGAAGAAAAAGATAGATGCCGTAAAATAATTAGAAGAAGCATATGCATTTATTTAAAGTGTGTGTGTGTTTAAGTTATTTACCTTAGAGTGAATTTTATATTATATGTAGACTCATAAAAGCCATCATATGATCTAGGAATTAACAAGGTTAGAGAAGTGGATAAGTCAACATGTTTATGCCCAATTTGTCATGTAATAAGCTCAAATAGACTTCAAATTGCTTTGAACTTACCAAAGGCAAACATATCATAAATCCAAATTTCTAATTATAAGCAGGATGCAAAAAAAAAAAAAGCAAGAAAAAGGATTGTAATAGCTAAACAATTTTCTTAATTTTGTAAGTGTAAGGTGAGTGTACTTTGTAAATTATTTTGTCTATATTAACAAAAAATGCTAAAACATATTAATGTATATTGGGCTTGAATCAGCTTTTTATCCAAGAGCTAATGCTTTATTAATGTCCATCATATTATTTTGTCCATATTAACAAGAGCTAATTTAGCTAAGGTTAAACCCAAATTAGAGAAGAAAGAATTGACCCAATTATAAGAGACAAAGCTAAAGCCCAATATATGGCCCATTTTTTTTAGAACATCTTTAATGTACTTTTAGTTTTGATATTTTATATTTTAATTTCTGATCTAGTAGCTTGTATTACTGTCCTTGATATGAAAGATGTATTAAAAGTGAGTGGTCGAAATATTTTCTTTATAAATGGCTACCAACCTCTCATTTTTCTTTCTTTTATCTCTCCATTTATCCCTCCTAAAGTTTTGGCAGTAAAGTCTAGTAATGCTTATAAATATGGGCTAAAATGATTTGTAACTTTACTGCTTGAATGAATTATTTTGAGTTAAGCATTACATTTTTCTCTAGCTTGGTGCTTGGTGGCTCAAGTTTTCCTTTTCTTTAATGAAAATACTATTATTCTATTTTATATTTACTTTCACTTTCTTAATATTTTTCTTTTAATTTAATTAAGTCCTTTTTCACATTCTTAGCTTCCTCCAGAACCAGCCATCAACCATCCCAAGCCTTACATCCACTCCAAAGCCCTACCTTAAGCTCTTAGCCAAACTAGACAAAGACTAAGACCTAGTTTCATTCCCTACCCATCAATATCCTTATAAAATTCACCAAAATCTGACCATATACTCCAGATTATTGGTTCAGATCTTAAGATAACCATCCATAATTATTTTCAGCCATTTACATCATCTAAAACCTTTTCTCTAAAGAAGTCTTTCAAATTAACCCATATTAGCTCAATCTGAGCTAGTCTTGGAAGTTCTACTAGAATATCATACTAAACCCCTCAACATTTCTCCAACGATTTTAGATCTTATTTATAAACATAAATATAAAGATTTAAATCATTTTTTCCACTTAATATTACCAAAAAGCAATCTATCATCATCATATTTAGTATTAGAGTGAAATCTGAGAAGAAGAAAATTTTGTGAAGAGTTTTTCAACAAGTGATTTTTTTATGGTGAACTTGCCTCCAAGAAGCTTGTGAGTCACTCCAAGAATTTTAAGATTAGTTAATCCCTTTTTATGATAGTTGTACTTTACATTAATTGCTTGGATATTTGGCATACTTTTGCAAATATATGGTGCTAACATAAAATCTAATTTAGGAAGTTCCACCATATAAGCTAGTTAATAACCATGGCATGAATTTATCTATAATTATTTTCTTGAGTGAAAACCTTAATAAGGGAGTGATCCGCTTTAAGAAAATTGAACCATGATACCTTGATGCAAATAAAACATTATGTAACTTTCTTTATTTTTTATGTTAGTTGTTTATTTATCAAAACTTTGAATAATTTGTAATATTAAGGAATTGAGGTTTATTAGTTCTAAGCATTGTTGTTTTTTTTTTCCAAAATTGCATATATATGAATATATGTGTATAAAACTTGGTGTTTCTGACTAAACTGTCTAAGGAGAGCTTGGGACATCAGTTATCTTTATATCTCCCTCATCACTTATTAGTTCTTTTAGCTTAGATCTCAATTTATTTTTACTTTTATATTTTTACTTTTCTCATCTATTATATTTTCCCTTTTGTCTTTCTCTTTATATTTTAAAATCATCTCATGGCACTCAAATCAGTCACCCAAGACCACATAGGAAACTTTACTCAGTTTGTGGATGCATTAGATTTTAGGATCAACGATAATGAAGTAAGAACTAGAGAAATGTTTAAAAATAATCATGCTTAAATACTTGAACATAAAGAATAAATGCACGCTATAATGAATTAACTGCTAAATATAAAAAATTCTATCTCGCCTTGTGCACCTATACGCAATCCTATAAGACAAGATTCCTACTTACATTTATGAGATGAATAATCTATTAGAAAACCACTAACTCATAGAAATATAGGAAGGAGAAACAACTATTACAAAATTTTTTGATGATTACAATGACACATCTTGTTGAATAAAATTTGAAACATCCAATTATGATGGTATCCATGACCTAAATAAATTCTTAGATTTGTTGGTTCAAATGGATAATTTTTTTACTGACATAAAATTGATGATTACCATAAATTAACTTTTATTAAGGTAAAGTTGGTTGGGTATGGTAAAATTTATTAGATGAATACACTTGCTAAAAAGATAAAGGTTATATAGGAATAATCTAACATGGGTTGAAATAAATGAGATTCTTAGAGCTAATTATTATTCTAAGCACCATGATAAGAAATTGCACTTCAACTACTTACTTTAAGATAAAGTAATCTTCATGCAACTGAATATTTTACTATTTATGAAGATCTAGTCTTTAGAACTGGATGTATTAATATTGATTGGCAATTGGCTAACAAATTTATCATTAGAGTTAAAGCTAAAATTAGAAATCAGGTTGAATTATTTGATCCTCAAACTTTAGAGGAACCTTTCATTATGCTTTATTAGTTGAACAATAAAATAAATCAACTTCAATCTCAATATCAAATAGTCAAATTTGAGCTAATCCAACTCATATGTTTAATATTAGACCTACACATACTATTAACATAACTTTGCTCAAAGTTTCCACTGATGGAAGCTCCAAGAACTCTAAGTATATAACAAATTTTAAATATCATAAAAAAAGACATATGCAAAATCATTGTAAAGCTCAAGTCCTATTTTTAGAGAAAATCTTGAAACTGACAATTTATGACTTAAAATAAGTTTATGATGAAACCTCACTATTTGATGAAGAACTTATGCATAAGCCTCACATCAATGTGATGAAATTCCTTATAGTAGCTAAGAATGAGACTAAAGGTGGTAGAAGAAAAATATTTTTAACATGTATGTTGTGTGTAATGAAAGAAGATGTAGGTTAGTCATAGATTGTGGAGGTGTAATGAACGTTATTTCTACTCATGCAATTATTAGAGCAAACTTAAAAATTGAACCTCACTTAGAGCTCTTTCATGTTAGTTGGGTTAACCATACCTTTCTCCCCATTATTCGTAGTTGTTTAGTTCTCATCAAGATTAATAGTTATGAAAATCAAATTTGGTGTGATGTCCTACTTATGAATATTTCTCATATTTTGTTGGGACAACCTTGGTCATATGATTTGAATATAATTCATTATGGTAAGAAAAAAAACATATTTTCAAACATAATAACATGACCATCAAACTTCTAGCTATTAAGCCTTTAGAGAAAACACCACCTATAGTACCCCATAAATCTAGTTTCAAACTTCTACCAAAATCCGCTATTAAGTAAGGAGTCAAAATTCAATTGATTGTGATAGGAAACCCTATTGATGGGAATAGTTTTATCATTTATAATCATAATCTTAGCCAATCTACTTTGTCTTCTACCTTAACTTTTGAGATAGAAACTATAGGACTAAAAATTAAATTTTTTTTTTGATCCAACAAATTTTTACATACCCCAAATTTTAGTAATAATCACATTCCTAATGTAATCACACCCCATCTTTTTGAATTTAGTGATGTAGCACCTAAAGAACTTCCAAATGAATTACCTTTTCTTAGAACCATTCAACATGCCATTGGCTTAATTCTTTAGTCCTAACATTCTAACCTTTCTCATTTTAGGATGAATCGTACTAAATATATTGAAATTAAGAGGCAAGTTGAGGAGTTACTTAAGAAGGATTTTAGACAAGAAAGTCTTAGTTCTTGTGCAAACCATGCGGTGATAACCCCTAAAAAAGATGGAATATGATGAATGCGTGTGAATAATTAGGACATTAATAAGATTATAATCAAGCATAGATTTCTATTACTTGATTAAATGATATGTTAGATTTGCTTTTTGGGGCTAACATTTTCTTAAAAATTGATTTGAAAAGTAATTATTAGCAAATCAAATTCTATCAAGAGATGAATGAAAAATTACTTTTAAGACCTTTGATGGACTTTATGAGTGGTTAGTTATGTCCTTTTGACTCTCAAATGCCCTTAATTCTTTCGTGAGATTCATGAATACAATCTTAAGCCTTTTATTGAAAAATTCATAGTTGCATATTTTGATGACATTTTTATTTTTATTTCAAACAAAGTAGATTACCTGCATCATCTTAGATAAGTTTTTGAAGACTTGGATATTATTGGCTATCGATGATTATAGATTGCATGGACGTAGCTACGAGATGCCACCAATGCCAAGTACATGGTGTGGTCTTACACCATTGTTGACCTCACTTTTGGAGTGAGTTCTCAACCTCCTCTCCTTAGACTTAGGAATCTTCTAGACATTAAGACTTCCTTAGTCATAAGACACTTCTAGTGATTAGGTCAACACTTAACCAAATCCTAGAGACTTAGAAGGGTTAATCATAGGATTAGGCTATGCCTTAGGACTTAGGGAAGATTCAATTACCCTGTAGCTTAAACCCAAATCCAATCCTGATTCACCCTATCAAACCTACAATCAAACTCAATTACATATTCCAAATCCAAATTCCAAGCCAAATGATTGAAGCCCATGATCAAATCCAAACCTAAGCTATATGAACCAACCCATGAACTTAGCCAAATTCCTTCATTCCAAAACCTAAAATTAATTAATTTTCTCATAAATCAATCATACTATCAATCACCATTCCAAATATAAATGAAACATACATTCATTAAGCAAAAGTAAAATCAACCCAAGTCAAACCCAACTTAGCCCATTTGACTTGAAATATTTAAATGAACCAAAACTCATTTGAACCCAAACGAATTGCAGTTGAATTTTTATATCAATCCCAAATTCATATATAAACTCAACTAAATAAAACTTAACCAAAAATCAAGCCAACTAAACCTAGTTGGCTCACTTGACCCAAAGTGCCCAATTTGACCTATTTGAATAAAAATCCAATTCAAATCAAATCAAAGTAAATTAAGCTAATCCAAACTTTATGACATGATTGTTGATCTTCCTAGGATGATCAATTATCATCAATTGGGTCAAACCAAGTCAACCTATCCTGTTGACCAAGTCAACCATTTAACCCATATGAACCAAAAATAGCCAAATTGTAACCTAAGCCAAATCCATTGAAACCAATGATTTAAATCAACCCAAAATTAATATTAAAATGTCTTGACCTTCAATTGAGCTAAACCTAGCCCAATTGGCCCTCTTGACCCAAGTTAACCCAAATTAACCTAAATGGCTAAAATGGGTCAAATCAAAATTCAATCCAAATTGATTGCTAAACTTGACCAATGCCACAATTGAATCCAATTTGGCCAATTGAACCCAATTGACCCACTTAGCCCAAATTGACATAAAGGGTCAAATTAGACTAAACCTAAATTAAATCCAAATTAACTCAAACCAAAGATACAATCCTCTCCAAATGGTCATATGAACTTGACCCAACCCTTAGATTGACCCAATTTGACCAATTGGTCAACCTAACCCATTTTGACCCAATTTGATCAGTTAAATTGAACCAAATGAACTCCAAATGACATGAAATTTGGCCCAACTCACTTTTGACTCATTTAAAATCTTTCCAAATCAAATCCAATGACAAATGATCATTCTACCCTTAGGTCAAGCGTGTCACATAAGATAAAACACCCATGTAAATGATCATTTCTCTTCCTTGGTCACTTGACACTCATCCATTGGTCCACCTAGGCTCCAAGGACACTGACCAACTTGACCTAAGAGGTGGTTGGGTTGGCCATGACTCATAGAGAGGTGAATTCACCTCACCTGCCCCATTAGAGAATTTGAAACCCATAGGACACCCACTAATCCCTCTTGGTAGCCACTAACCCCTCTTGGCCAACCAAACTAAGCCACCTTGGATGATTCCATGCCATTCCCAACCATCTAAAGCCATAGGACATCCATTAGGAGTCAAAAATCACCATTAGTGGTGGTTTTTTCAACCAAAATCAAGCACAAAGGGAGGGAAAGAGAAAGGGAACTCATTATGCTATCACACAGCTTCTAGGAGCTCCCCCAAGCAACTAGAAACACATTCTTACTTCCTTTGGGCTAGAAGAACACCAAACTGAGTGGATTCTGGAAATGATGCGATGAACATTGGTGGATACAACACCCCAAGTGAAGGCAAGGATCTAGATTCATCCCAAGGCTTCTTCTCGCTTCTAAGAGTGTGCTCAGATCAACACAGCTGCCAGAATCCATCCCTGATGAGGTAATTTTTAAATCATGTAGCTGGTCATAGGTTCTTTTACTTGTGATAATATTTGAGTGATTTTAGGAATTTCCCTTAGAAAACCCTTGCAATCTTCATTTGATATAATCCCAATGTGAAGATAGGAGTTTTCTGGTGAAAATCGACATAAAATTGAGCCTGTTTGGATAAAATTTCATTCAATTTCATGAAAAATCCCATTAAATAGCTCTTGATTTATTATTCACCATCACTTTTGCCAGCTAGGAAGCAATAGCCATCCGATCCCACTTCAATAGGGAAGGAGAGATGTGATTTTATGCCAAATCCATATTTTTTAGCTTTCAAATCATGAATTCGACCTATCGATCGCGTCGGACCGTCATCAAGCAGTGTCCATGCCTTCCTACTCAAAGGCCGCGTTAGTGCTGCGTGGCACCACATACCATGCAGAATCACATGGCCATACCGTGCCGCATGGCGCATGTTGCCATGTCATTATTGTAGTCGCTAGGATAAGTAGGAAATTCATTTTTAAAAATTTAAAAATTAATTAAATTACCTAAAATTTCAAAAATTTGTAGAAAAGAAAATACTCAACAAAAAATTACAAATAAGGGCTCGTAGGATTTATCTTTCTAAGAGGAATCCAACAAACCTAAAATATCCAAATTTCAATAAATATTTTGAGCTTAATTTGAGTTATAGGGAAAGAGAAAGGGAACTCATTATGCTATCACACTTAAAAGCAAGCAAAAACACATTCTTACTTCCTTTTTTAGAAGAACACCAAATTGGATTATTAAATACGAACATTGGTGGATGCAACACCCCAAGTGAAGGCAAGGATCTAGATTCATCCCAAGGCTTCTTCTCGCATCTAGGAGTGTCCTCAGATCAACACAGCTGCCAGAATCCATCCCCGGTGAGCTAATTTTTAAATCCTTTAGCTGGTCATAGGTTCTTTTATTTGTGATAATATTTGAGTGATTTTAGGAATTTCCCTTAGAAAACCCTTGCATTCTTCATTTGATATAATTCCAATGTGAAGATAGGAGTTTTCTGGTGAGAATCAACATAAAATTGAGCCCGTTTGGATAAAATTTTATTCAATTTCATGAAAAATCCCATTAAATAGCTCTCGATTTATTATTCGCCATCACTTTGGCCAGCCAGGAAGCAATAGCCATTCGATCCCACTTCAATAGGGAAGGAGAGATGTGATTTTATGCCAGATCCACATTTTTCAGCTTTCAAATCGTGAATCTGATCTGGACCGTCTGATCTGCGATCGGACCGTCCGATCAAAACAGTGTGTCCGTGCGGTTTCCTACTTAGAGGTGCGTTTGGCACCACGCTGCGTAATCACATGGCCATTATGCCATGTGGCGTGTTGCCACATCGATCGTAATTAGGATAAGTAGGAAATTCAGCCCTTTTAAAAATTTAAAAATTAATTAAATTACCTAAAATTTTAAAAATTTGTAGAAAAGAAAATACTCAACAAAAAATTACAAATAAGGGTTCGTAGGATTTATATTTCTAAGAGGAATCCAATAAACCTAAAATATCCAAATTTCATTAAATATTTTGAGCTTAATTAGAGTTATAGGGAAAATCAAATTTCATCAATTACTCTAAAATCTAAAATAGATTGATATGAAATTTTTAGGGATTGAAATTGACGTTATAATCTACCTACCATAAAAATTTTAAGGTAAAATGACTTCAGGATTGATAGATATTAAATTTTAAAGTTCAAAATGCCTATTTTAGTAAAATAAATTAAATAAATTTTAAAAAAACTATAAAAATTGGCAAAGATGATTGAGAGTTAAGATAAAAAAGTGGGACCCATTCCTTAATCTTTTCCCTAAGTCTATTTCATTTGGATAATTAATTAATTAATTTTAGCAATTAATTGAATGATTAATTATTAATAACTTCATTAACCAAATTAAAATCTAAATCATATCATATCTTATTTACTTGATGAGGGGGTAGGTCTTTAGGTGTTTAATAGCCTAAAGTCATTTACAGAAATTATGATTAGCTAATGTGTGTGAAAAAACCATAAGTGTACTTAATTAAGTCTCTTTAATTTAATTAATCATTAATTATAAGCCAAATTGTATTAGACCCTTTCATTTCTTGGAATCATTGTAATTTCGTTTTATGTTTTTCATGTTGGCTCATAATTATTTGGTCAGTTATGTTAAGGTGATATAGGCAAGGGTTAATTAATGTACTTAAAGCATAAAGATAACTCAATTAACTCATAAAATTCACCTAATTACCTTTTCATTAAAATAAATCGAATCACAAACATGGGAATGGATTAGGATTTGCAAATTTTCGTTCATTTCATTAAATCAAATCTAAACATAAACTTAAAAGTGACACAAAAAACTTTGGTTTGCTTGAAATGATTTTATTTAGAATGATTGTCCTTAGGAATTAGCTTAGTTGAATGAATTCATGTGCTTATGTTCAAGTATTCCTTTCCAATCATGCTAAATATTGTACGTTAGTTGAAATCATGCATTCATGTGTTTTAAAAGTAAATCAAATAAAAATTTTCTTATGTTAAGCTTGCATGTGTTGAATTAAATTTATAATATATGTTACTATTATCACTATTAAATCAAAGTTTTTTTCAAAAGTTTATAAGTCAACTATAATATTTCGATTGCTAATAGTTATAAATATCTATAAGCTTGCATGTGTCTATGGCTTAGAACATGTGATATGGAGTTCTCTTTCTTCAGTCTATATGGATTTACATAAAGTTTGAATGTTAACAAGTGTATATCCCATTTGAAAAAAAATACAACATTTGTTTGAATTCATTCCTATGTATTTCTATGTTAGAATTTAGATAGAACTTTAGCTCACATGTATAAATAATTTAATTGAAAGAAATATAACTTTTGCATGATTTTTCATTCTTATTATCACTTGTACATTCATGTGTATTAAAGAATATTGGGTTTATCTAGTCTAGACATTCTAGGGACACAAGGCTTTAAGTAGCCCCAAGGAGGTCTTTACCTCACTCATCTAGTTTAACAATGGTGAAGTATCTGCTTAAAACTTTTATACACTAGTATGTGCATTTAGCTAATGAATGAAAATCTCCTTTTCAACTTTAGCTCATATGTATAAATAATTCAATTGAAAGAAATACAACTTTTGCATGATTTTTCATTATTGTAGTCATTTATACATTCATGTGTATTCAAGAACAGTGAGTATATCTAGTTTGGATATTCCGGGGATGCGAGGCTTTAAGTAGCCCCAAAGAGGTCTTTACCTCACTCCCCTGGTTAACAATGGTGAAGTACTCGCTTAAAACTTTTATACACTTAAATGTATATTTAGCTAATGAGTGAAAATCTTATTTTCTACAAAATACACATATGCATCTTTCATTTAAAGTGTGCCAAAAAAATATATTGCGTGTGTAGGTATACATAGGATTTAATATCATATGCATGTTACATGTGATGGAAAGGTACGATTGAACATATGTCATGTGATAGTCATTCAATCAAATTAATCTTAAGATGCCTTTCATATTGAATGGAATCATTTAAAGCGAACCTAAGCTCAAGATTAATTTAAAATGTGTAATAAGCCATTCACTAAAGGAAAATAAATTAAATTAATATGCTTTAGAAGTAGCTTAAGGTATGGATGAAAGAGGACAATCATCTTTTCCTCTCTTTATAACACTTAGTTGCTAATGTAAGTTATATGAAACAAAAGAAAATACAAATTAAAATTCTCAAATAAATTAAATCACTTTTAATGAAATCAACCTCTTATGATTAAACATCCTTTCTACACTTAGAAAATCATAATCTCAATGCCTAGTTAAGACATACCACATAAGCCTTAATACACACACATTAGAATTAAGTCACCACTTAAAACTTTATGTTAGGACGGTGCATGATGTGATATATATTTTGTTTTGTGATGTCTTATTTTAGACTAGATGTTATGGTGTATGTTTCATAGATTGGATGTTAGGCCGTGATTAGCCCAATCATATTTTTTGTAGGGGATTATGCTTAAGGGACTGCTTAAAAATAAATATAAATACTCTCTTTGCAGGTTGCTTAAGCCTTTAAGGATAATCCAAGTTAGGACAAGTGGGCTTGGTTACCCATGTGCAGGGTGCTAAGTCCAAATTATAAATATAACTGCTTGGGATTGCATGCGTGTTTAGCTAACACTTATTTTACAGGTGTAGTTAGATTTTCCTATTTTTAATGTAATTTTGTATTAGGAATTAAGATTAGTGCTATGGGTGATTAGGATGAGTAGTGGTTAGAAGGCTTTATCATGGGAGGCCATTTGATGCCTTTAAAGTGGAGTAAATCAAATCAAAAGGAGAAGGAAGAGATATGAAGACATGAAGAATGAAGATGTGAAGACCCCCATAACATTCATTCATTATAATTGTAATTATTATTTTGTAATTTTGAGTTGTATAAGGGTAGAGCTCGGCTACCTTAGTTGTATGTTGTATGTCTAATATCATGCATGCATCTTCTACCATTCTTGTAAAAATGAGTTTCTCCATTCTTACACGCATGGGAACTGCTTGACCTATGAGACAACTCCTACTAACAGAGCTTCACCCTCTTCTCTTCTGATTTTTCAAATAATCCATTTCATCATGCATTTAGACATATGAAAATCCTAAAGCCTTTGTCAAAATGAAGTGTCAAAATTGAAATAAAATTTGAAAAGATTTTGCATTAGATTAAATCATTGCTCATACCACTCATGCTCTAGTCTCTTAGAGAGTAGGTTTAAGGACTTTAGTTTCTTCCTAAATAAATAACAGGCCAACTATCTTGCAAATTCATATGATCAGACCACATGGATTTAAAATGTAGGAGGAGTTAACTGGTTGCCACTCCAGACAGATGTAAGCCCAGTAGTCGAATGGTTTATCCTCTCTTGTGTAAGTAGACTATATACCCATTTTCGCTTAGATTTAGGTTGTACTTTAGCTCATGCTAAAGCTTCCTAGATTTAGGGTTTGAGGTAGCTGCTTCCTTTGGGCTACTAGCATAAATCCTCACTTCTTAGGCATTTTCACAATCTTGTGTTGTTGCATCATAAGTCCTAACTTTCTAACAAAAATGTTAACTTTAATAAAATTTATCTTCTCAACTTCAAATATATAAAGCCCAACCATAAGATAGATTAGAATGCTCACTAGGTTTCTTAGTATCGTGAGCATTTCCTACTCATTCCTTTTGGCTTCGATAAAAAGTATTCTCTTTGAGTTTTCCCACTTGAATTTTTAAATACAACCAATCCTTTGATAGTCTAGCCTTGAAATCTTTAGAGACTTTAATTTTTACTTTAATTGAGAGTATTCTTAAGGAATTTCATTCCCTAAGATGCATTTAACTATGGGGGCTTACATCCATAAAGAACTTAATGAACCCGGCTTAAAATAAACCCTGCCTTACTTTTTCATGTAAAGTAGGGGAAAAATCTCTAGTATATTCAAAGACCCATCATGCCTTAGGAGTCCATATTAGGTGATTAGGTCCATTTTAGGGTGATGACTTCTATCTTTTGAGATAGTATATCATTTCTTAATATCATACCCGATCACTTCAAGAAGTACCCCCTAAGACTGTGTGGTGTCCCACATTCCAAAAATAAACACCATAGATTTTTTTGGTGACTTCACTGATGATTGTTCCTCTCTCCATCTCTAGTAGACAATTATTATCTCCAAGCATCGATAGTCGACTTATATTTTATATAAGCCCAGGACTATCTTTCTTTATGTTTCCACTAAGCTTGTTTCATCCTTAAGCAAAGCTAGCCAACATCCTTTAGGTTTTAGGACCTCACTCTGTGTAGATCTTAAAACCCTATTGGGTTCCCATAATAGATAAAAATAAATTAACTAAACTAAATGAGATGACTAAAAAATTTTAGAACCTCTTTACCATCCTTTTGGTGAGGCAAGGTTAATCCCATAAATCCTTTGCAAAAATATTATTTTCAAAAAGTACCATTTCAAATTAATTAAAAGTCACATGAAAAAATATTTGCATAAAATTTTCAAAAAGATTTGAAAATAGCCAAACCCCATTTAACAATGTTTATAATTATTTAGTGGAGGTTCTTTACAAAATCAAAATCAAATAATTTTAAAATCCCTTTTTCAAAAGGACATTTTTGAAAATAGCAATTTCCATTTCAACATACCTAAGTTTGTTGGATAAAGATCCTATTTTCAAATGAAATCATGACATAAAATCGAAATTCCATTTAGCACATTCCGCATGTGCTAAGTTGGAGTTTCCCTTTTCAAAAGCAATATCACACACAAAAATCCCATTTTTGAAAATCAATAAATATAATTGAATTCCATTTAACATACCTAATGTTAAGTGGAACTCCCCATTTAAAAAAAAATCACCCAAAAAACAAAATCGAAGCACATTTGAATTATATTTGACACACCCAAATTTGTCAAATGATGACCATTTCAAAATCAAAATAAATTGAACTCTACTTAACATACCCACATTTTCTTTGTAGAGTTCCCTTTTTCAAAATAAAATCAAAACACATTTGAATTCCATTTGACATCCCCAAATTTGTCAAATGATAATTTCATATTTCAAAAAATCAAAACAAATTGGACTCTACTTAACATACTCACATTTGCTAAGTAGAGTTCCATTTTTTAAAATTGAAAACAAATTAGACTCTATTTAACATACCACATTTGTTAAATAGAAATTTCCCTCTTTCAAAACATAACAAAATAAATGACATCAAATCCACTTGAGCCTTATTTAACATACCTAAATTTTTTAAGTAAAGGTCTCATTTTTCAAACTCAAATTATATATATATATATATATATATGTCAAACACATTTTGGCCTTACCTAGCATACCTAAATTTGCTAT
Source organism: Cymbidium sinense (assembly GCA_021442155.1). Classification (NCBI taxonomy): domain Eukaryota; kingdom Viridiplantae; phylum Streptophyta; class Magnoliopsida; order Asparagales; family Orchidaceae; genus Cymbidium; species Cymbidium sinense. Next base: position 80,012,125 of record CM038225.1, on the reverse strand, counting down.
GGACCCTATTTTCAAAATAAATTAAATACATGACACACATCATCGCAAACAAACAAAAATGCTTCCACATACACTTGAATCTCACTTAGCATACCTAAATTTGCTAAGTGAATATTCCAAAATCAAATTTTCAAACAAAGGATAAACAAAATAAATACTTCTCCAAAGTCTCTCTAAAATGAAATGAATCCCATTCAACATACTTAAATTTGTTGAATGTGGGTTTTAAATTAAAATCAGATCTTATGGCAAAGACTCTCCTCAAATCTCTCCAAATCAATGAACCCCACTTAACATTCTTAAAATTGTTAAGTCTGGATTCAAAATTCGAAGTCCATATCAGAAATCAATTTTTGAAGGCAAATATCAAAGCAAGGGTCTGACTCAATTATGTTTCAACAAATGCAGAGGTACCAGCATAGTCAGTTCCTTTCAGTCTTCAATCTGTTCAGTTTCTATAGCTCCCAGCAAATTTGTTTTCTCCTTCCCTTCTGGTGTAGATCTGGCCTTGGATCTGGCCAATCTCACCATGACCAATACCACACATCTGATTTACTTCGACCGTGATTTTGAGGCAGTTTGGATCACTTGTGCAGTCCAATTCTGAGTTCCCCTCTCTGAAGAGGAAGGCTATGGAGGTTCCCACAACAGTGGCTTTTCCAACAGCGTCTATGCCATTGGTTCTCCTACTTGTTCAGTCTGTTGTTGTTGTCCCTACTGTAGCCCTAGTGTGAGCTAGCACCTTCTCTTTGGTCCTCTCAAAGGGAAAAGCTATCTTGGCATTTGAGATAATTTCCCATACTTTTGAGTTAGCTTCCAGTTCTTGCACTGCCCAGTTCTCCCACACCCAACATCGCAATAAGAATAGAAAGATTAAGTCGCACCATGAGAGAGTAGCTAGGGAGGTCGACACTGCCTCCCACATTATCGAGGAAGGTTCTCCATAATAGGATTCCCCTTTCTTGGGTGGAAGCAGATTCCACCCCCTCTCCAGCTCAGATGGAGAGGAATATGTTAGGAGGACTGTTGCATTACCTCCACTACCATCTTAGTAAGGCACTAGGAGTGGAGGAACCCTATCGATCTCGATAGTTCTTTGCTAGTTGGCACTGGATGCTCAGTGTGCATTATTTGACATGAGGTCTGTGATCCCTTAGAGCATCAGAGATCAGCTCCAAAGGGATAAGGCCATGGAGGTCAAAGCTACAGCCCAACTGAGCAAGAGGGAGAGAAGGAGGTATGCCCGATAGTCAGTGGCCTCCACCCTTATTGATTATCTAGATCAGTAGGCTACTAGAGCTGATCATACATATAACATAGTGTTGACCGGCACCACCAGCCACCGGAGGAGAATTCCAACAGCAAGGCAGTCGGTGTCACCCCCGTCATGCTGCTTTATTCCCCATCCACCATCATGTAGCTCCACTCCTCTTCCACCATCACCTATTCAGGTTCCCCCTTCCATAGTTCTTACCAAGATCCAAAAGTTTGCATTCGGGGAAAGAAAATCCCTATTGTTGATTCAACTATGGCTTAAGGACCCCAATTCATCTCTCCTATTAGCTGAAGTAAGGTTGGGCTCCCCTATTCGACCTTCCACTTTAGCTGTGGTAAAAAGGGAGTGGAAACCCAAAAGTCTCATCATCGTATCACCACCATAATTGTTAGTAACAGTAGAGGAAGGGGTGAATGACAGCATAGTTCCCATGGTAGTGGGTCCTCCTAGTGAGAGCACCCATTTAGTAGGCAGTGTCAGATGCATAGAGTTAGACGAACAAAATCTTACAGTCAATAATCATCGGGTGTTTATGCCAGTCTAGCCTGGTAGAGTAGGAGATCGTTCTTTAGATGACATCCTAGAAGACTATTTTTTTGTAAAGAAAAAACCTTCTTGGGAGCGAACATTTAGATTAGGAAGAGGGTAGGGTAGCCTTCTACCCTGCTGTGAATGATCTATTTGAGGACTCAGCAGAAGTCCATATGGTCGATACCTGAGTATCCCTTCTTAGAGACCATCACAGTCAGAAAGGTATTATTGTTGAAGAGGATGACACTGCTCATTCAACCCAACACCTCCTCCAACAGCTCAAGCAGAAGGACAAGCAGGTCAATAGAATGGAGAGGGGGATCAAAGACCTATTAGCAGTAGTTCTTGTACTACAGAACCAAGTCCTAATTTTATAGCCAAGTCTAATGGAGGCTGATCGGCATGAGCTCCTACATGTTTTAGATCCTCCCAAGAGTGCATCTCCCATGGATCAGGATAGTGGAAGCTTGCATAGGAAGGTCATAGATAGTACCTTCATGCAGGAGAAGGACATCAAACAAGTGGTGGAACAACAGGTGAGGGAAGCATTGGTGCAAGCCCGAGGTGCTTCATCCGTTCCAAAGAGTAAACCCTTCCTAGAGGAATTTGACACAGCCCAGTATCCTAAAGGGTTTGTGCCACCTTTTTTCAAGATTTTTGATGATAGTGGGAACCTTAGGTAGCATATAACTCACTTTAGAGCTAACTGTTGCAACACTAGAGGCAGTGATGTATTCCTTTTCTGTGTATTCATTAGTAGCCTGTCAGAGATTGATTTTAACTGGTACATTGAACTACCCATGATTTGGTGAAAACATTTGCTGAGTTAGAGCAACACCTTATTAAGAGGTTTATTGAGGCTCAACAAGGGTAACTATGGGCGATCTCATTGTGGCACAACAAAATCTCACTAGTCCCTAGTTTATTATATTCTCAGGTGGCAAAACCTAAGTATGAAATATGAACCACAGCTGCCCGAATAGCATGCCATACAAATTCTTCTTAAGAATATTCATGGCCCGGTTGCATTCACGCTCAAGGAATTTATAATGAAAACTTTTGAGAAATTAATCAACAGACAGCTAATCTATTAGGGGAAGTCAAACAATTATCTTTTCCACACCAGCCTTTTAAGTCCAAGCCATAAAAAGCTTTCAAGAAGAAACCAGGGGCAGTAGTGTTAGTCTATAAGGGGAAGCAACTAGTCAGAGTTCAGTTTGAGAGACCTCAAGCTCAGCAGCCTTCACTTCCACCTCCTCTACCACCTCACTATCATGCCGCCACAACCTCTGGTCATTACCACTACTTTTTCAACCATACTCGTGATTACATATTCGTTGCAGTGCTACTATCCACCTACTCTAACTGATTGATTAAACAAACCATATTCATTCAAGAGAAAGGTAGTCAGAAAAATCTTTAAGAACCTCTTAAAGAAATCTGATTTTCAGTTACCAGAGCCTAAGAGGCTGGAGGAAGTGGGCAATAGTGATGATCTTAACTTTTGCCCCTACCACCGCACGTTAGGCCATGTCTTAGAAGATTGCTTCACTTTTGAGGATTGGCCTGAGCGTAACTATAAGTCGGGTGCCATAATTATCCCTAAGGATTACTTATTTGAACAACCATCTAGTTCTGTTCGGGTAATCTTTGGGGATATATGTGATCCTCTCAAGATAAAAGAAGGTTGGGATATTTCCTTATCTCGAACCTCTAAGAAAATTGTTTCAAAGATCAAGAAACTCTCCTTGCAGGTGTGTGAGGTAGCTCAAACCTCTAACACCAATGAAGGTTTACAAGTTGCCAAAGATAACTTAAGGAAAGTGGGAGCTCAGCAGGAGTAGCAGTAGTGCTTACTTGCCCAAGATAGGGTAATAATGCAACCACCGATTGAGTTAAGCATGCCCTTCACCATTGTAGCTACTACTACTTCATCCAGCTCTTCTTTTTCTAACATGAACATTATATCTACGGACGAGGGCACTAAATTCATCACTCCATTTACTTTACTTGATTTATATTATGTACCTCCACTTAGAAAGAAATCAATCAAGAACGTAGATTCCACTTATATCTTCTTTACTTTTGATAGTCTTGATGATCTCATTTCAATTGAAAGCTCTCCAAGTCTAAATAATAATAATGATAGCACAAATAATTCTGATCCTTTCTCTTTTGATTCAGAATCAGACTTTCCTTTTCTGAATTAATCGAGTTCACTCATTGAGATTGACTTGGAGTCATCGGACTTTGAAGGTCCCATAGGAGATGTTGTAGGTATACCAGATGAGTAGGTGGAACTTTCTACCAACCTACCATATGAAGTCACCGAAGTTGACCTACATAGTGGCAAACTTCTACCTCCTAGGGTAGCATCTCAAAATAAGGGTAATCAAGTCATTGGTTCCAGTGAGTAGATAGCCCCTCCACAGAATGCTCCACCTATGGATATACTTGTGGAGGACCAAGCCAGAGTTGATTACAACGTCCTAGCTCACCTTAGAAAGTTGTCAGCTAGGCTAGCCATATATGACACCCTTATCTTATCCAAAGAGATGAGAGAATCTCTAATCAAGGCCTACTTGATCCTGAGATATGCTTAGCTCAGCTGACCACTACTGAAGAGGATGCATGCCACTCGAAGGACATCCTAGGAGTTACATTCAGTGATGAAGACCTATTTCTACGAATGATCGAGCATAACCGTCCCCTCTACATCATAGTGGATATGGGCAGATTCAGGCTATCTAGAGTGTTGGTTGATCTAGGTGCATCAATCAACATTATGAGCCTAAGAACCCTTGCCTACTTGAGGATCGACATCTCTGAACTCCAAAAAGAAAGGATGATGTTGAGAGAATTCAATGAACAAGGCGAGAGGGCCTTAAGTTTCATAGTGTTGCCTTTGGAGATAGATGATTGAAAGACTGAAGCTAAATTTCACATTATAGATTCAAACACATCCTTCAATGCTTTGCTTGGGAGACCATGGATACATGAAAATAACACGGTCCCATCCTCTCTGCATCAGTGTATGAAGTTTGTGAGAGGAGGGATTGCCTACTGTATTAAAGGAGATCTCAAGCCATTTATAGTTCATGAGGTTGGCTTATATGAAGATGCGGCCTACTACCTCCCTCAAAATCAACAAGTCTATTCTCACAAACTTGGCCAAAGTTAAAAAATTAAAGTAAAAGAGAAAAAAAAGAGAAAAAGAAAAAGAAAAAGAAAAAGAAAATGAAAAAGAGAAATAAAAAGGAATATAAAATAAAAGGGAGCGAGAAATAGACTTGGAGGAGGAATTAGAGCCCAACATTAGATTCCACCACAGTTCGTTACTCCAGTCGAACACATGGGTAGGATGACCCGATCTCCACCAGGTAGAGAAAGAGACCAGTTTAGAGGTAGTGCTAGGAGCGGTAAACCTCTTTATTAGCTACCCAATAAGAGGTATGTCCTAATTACCAGGAGTATACCCACTATCCGTATAGACTTAGAATCTAGTTCAGTATAGACTTAGAATCTAGTTCAGAGGATGAGTCTTATATGGTTAGTGCACCAGACAACCCTTTCCAGCAGCAGATTCTTTTGGAGATAACACTTGAGCTAGATAACGATGAAGATCAGCCTTGAAAGCAAAGCATAAATTATCCAAGTCTATATGTGAAATAGTTAGGCATCAGTTGGGAACCTTAACTCTAACCCCACTTTCCTCACAGAAAGTTGAGGGTTTCGTAGTTAAAGAAGCCCTTAAGTCATCCACAGATGTGAAGACTCAGAAGTTCTTTCAAGGAGCATCATCCTCAAGTCTAGAAGTTGATGTAAAACTTGAGGATGATTTATATAAATATTTAAGAGAATTACCTTTTGATTGGTACTCATCGTGTGACATAAAGTTAGCAAAGAAATGATTGATTCCACATGCTTTGTCTAAACACAGGTCAGATTACTTCAAGAGATTATGGGACAATAAATTCAGACATTCTCAATCAAGACCAGGACTAAGATTCGGTACAATGGGTCCAATCGATGATGAAGATTATTGCTTAGTCATCACCAATCATTTAGAATCCGATAGGTTATTTTCAAATCACATTAACTTATATGAGGAGGTGTGCTTAGAAACTTCAGATGCTCTAGATGATTTTGAAGTCAAAGATGCACCACCAGAGTTGGAATAGGAGATCAGATCAACCTTCAATGAGCTTAGAGAAATCAACTTAGGAACTGAAGATAATCCGTGTCTGACATACATCAGTTCCTTGTTGAATGAAATTAAAACCAATGATTTAGTTAGGCTATTGACTGAGTTTAAGGACTGTTTTGCATGGAGTTATTAAGAGATGCCCAATTTATCTCCTGATGTGGCAGTCCATAAACTAGCAATAGAGCCTAATGTTAACCCTTTCAAGCAAGATTCTAGATGCATATGATTAGACATTGGACATCAAGTTATTTCTGAAGTCAAGAAATTATTCGATGCTAATTTTATCAGGAAAGAAAAATATCCTACCTGGTTGGTTAGTGTCATCCCAGTTAAGAAGAAGAATGACCAAATTCACATATGCATCGATTATAGGGACTTAAATAAGGCATGTACAAAAGACAAATTTCCACTACCAATCCCAGAGCTGATGGTGAAAATTGCCTCATCTTATGCAGTTTTCTCCTTCATAGATGGTTCATCTGGTTACAACCAAATAAAGATGGCTCTTGAAGATGAGATAAATACTGCCTTTCGAACCCCGATCAAAATTTATTTCTATAAGGTCATGCCTTTCGCCCTTAAAATACTAGTGCTACCTACCAGCTGGCCATGACTCAAATCTTCGATGAACTCATTCATCATCAAGTCGAGTGCTATGTCAATGATCTCATAGTCAAAAGTAAAGAAAAGGAAGACCATCTCTTTGACTTGAGAGTAGTTTTCAAATGGTTAAGGCAATTTAACCTCAAAATGAACCCCCTAAAGTGTGCATTCACAGTAGCTCCGGGAACTTCCTTGGGTTTGTTGTCTAACACCAAGGAATTGAGGTCGATCTAGAGAAGATCAAAGAAATATTAGAAATGCCACCCCCTAAAAGTATAACTCAACTCAAATCATTTCAAGGGAGGTTGGCATATCTAAGATGCTTCATATCCAACCTATAAAGAAGGTGCCAGCCATTTTTAATACTTGTAGAAAAGGATGCCAAGTTTAAGTGGGATGACAAGTGTAAGCATGACTCTGAAGATATCAAGCACTACCTGATGACATCTCTAGTTCTAGCTGCCCCTATTCCGGGCAAACCGCTCATTATCTACAGCACTGCATTAGATGACTCCCTTAGAGCTTTATTTTCCCAAGCCAACAATGAAGGGAAGGAAAATATGCTATACTACCTCAGCCATTGTGTAATCCCTGCTGAAGTAAATTATCCACCCATTGAGAAATATTGCCTAGCTTTAATCTTTCCATCCCAAAAGCTATGACACTACATGCATTCTCATAAGGTGAACTTGATCTCTAGGATCAATCCACTATAATATCTCATGACATGACCGACACTATCCGGGCGGTTGGCACATTGGTTTATGATTTTATCACAGTTTGATTTTACTTTCGTACCCCTCTATGTGGTGAAAGGACAAGAACTGGCATATTTCTTAGTAGCACACCCACTTCCCGCTAATTCCCTAATGAACAAATCATGAACTTAGGGGACACTAGCATTTACTGCTGGGAGAGGTACTTTGATGGTGCTGCTTTCTCTCAAAGAGAAGAAGAACCACAATCTAATATAACAGGAAAGGTAGGGGTAGGAATAGTCCTCTTAACTCTGGACCACAATGTTATGAGATTCTCATATCACATGTCCAATCCATGCACCAACAACGAAGCTCAATATGAGGCTTTGATTACCTATCTAGAGTTAGCAGTCATGCTTTGCACCTAGAACATCAACATCTTCAGGGATTCTCAGTTAGTCATCAACCAAATCGCTGGGTCCTATAAGGTTCTAAAGCCTAAGCTCCATCACTATCACAAGTATACTATGGAGTTATTGGCCCATATCCCAGAGGTTACCATTTACAAGATTTCTTGAGGAGAAAATGTCATAGAAGATTCTTTAGCCAAACTTGCCAAAGAGTTAGCATGTACAGAAGATGAGTCCATATCGATAAGAGTCCAAAACAGATAAGTCTTATCCCTTTTTGATACTAAACTCATCGAGAGACTCTCTCATGAAGGGGATGTTGCAGTTGCCAAAAGGAATGATGAGTCAGATTGGAGGAAACCATTCATGGATTACCTAAATAGAGGTAAACTACCTCAAGAGAAGTCACTGGCATATCAGGTAAAGCAGAGAGCCCTTTCCTACGCTCTCATGGATGGCACTTTATAACGGCTGTCTTTCAATCATATATGGTTATGCTGTTTGAAAAAACATGAATCCCATAAGATCATGATTGAGATACACTCAGGATTATGTGGAGCGCACCAATCTGGTCCAAAGATTTAAGCCTTGATCAAGAGACTAGAATACTACTGGTCGTTGATGATCACCGATAGCATGGATGTAGCTAGACGATGCCACCAATGTCAGGTACACGGTGTGGTCCTACATCAACCACCAAACATTCTACACCCTACATTGGCTTCATAGCCATTCAAGTGTTAGGGTATCGACATAGTGGGTCTGATTGACCCTTCTTCTTCTAAAGGTCAATGGCTCATCCTAACTGCCACTGATTAATTTTCTAAATGGGTGGATGTAATTCCAGTCAGAGATGTCATAGCTCGACATGTGCTCTAGTTTTTCAAGAACCATATTGTATATAGGTTCGAGGTGCCTCGACAAAATATATCTAATAATGGTACTGCATTCAAGAGCACCAAGATCAATAGTTTCACTCAGAGACAACATATATTACAGATATTCTACCATCTGCTACCCGAGGGAAAATGGCTTAATAGAAGCCTTTAATAAAACTCTCATCCCAATATTAAAGAAGACGCTTGACGACAACAAGCGATGGTGGCATGAGCAGTTAGTTGAAGCCTAATGAGCTTACCACACCACATATAGAACTCCAACTCAATATACCCCTTTCTCTTTAGTATATGGGTTTGAAATCATTCTACCATTTGAAGTCCAACACCCATCACTAAGGATAGCTGTGGGTAGCAAGCTCACAATGGAGAAAAATACTAAGTTATAGTTAGAAGAGCTTGAAGGTTTGGAGGAGAGACACCTAAGGGCATGCCAGAACCTCAAGTTATACAAGGTCAAAATGATTCAAGCTCACAACAAGCTGGTCTGTCCTAGATCTTTTCAAGTAGGAGAACTTATTTTAGTTATAAGGAGACCAATTATTTCCTGTCGCAAGATGGGAGGCAAGTTTGGACCCACTTGGGAAGGTCATTTTATTATAGAAAAGGTCTACCAAGGAGGATTGTATCAGCTGGTTAACCATAAAGGAGAGCACCTGATGCTTCCAATCAATGGGCTTTATTTAAAAAAATATTGTCCTTGAGTTTATGTTTGAAAGCAATTATCATCAATAAAAACACCATTTCTAATTCATCAAATCTTCTCTTTATTTTAAGCATTATTTGCTTATTTGTGAATCCATCATGACGTGTTTAGGATAGGTGCAAGAGAACCAAAGAGACATCCTATCCTTAATCAACATAACACAAACACAAAAATTATATAAACACACAAATAAATACACATCTTTTATCTCAGGAAACTTTGATGTGGGATAACACCCCCTATGACACTCACTCATTAGCTGCTCTAGGTTGAGCTAATGTGTTACCTTGTTAGTGCATCACCATAGTGGTCTTCTTATTTTGGAGGATGTAAGTCTACTACATTTTTCTCTCTTACTTGGCCACTACACACCGACGAGCATCTTGTTAGTATGGTAGGCCTTACTGCGCGGTCGGTAAGCCACCCTCATGTTGGCTTTATTTAATAGGATGTAAGTCTGCTACGCTTTCTTCTTAAACTTGCCATCATGAACTGACTTGGCTGAGTATATCTGACAAACACATGCACAAATACACATCTTTTATCTCGTGCTACTTTGATGTGGGATAATGCTCTCTGTGGCACTCGCTCATTAGCTAGTCTAGGTCGGGCTGACATGTTACCCTATTAGTGCGTCACCCCAATGGTCCCTCATTCAGGAAGATGTAAGTCTGCTACACTTTCTTGATTTGACTGCCACACACCAACGCTGCCCTGTTAGCATGGTAGGCCTTACTATTAGATCGGTAAGATATCATCACATCGACTTTATTTAAGAGGATGTATGTCTGCTATGTCTTCTTCTTAAACAAGCCATCGTGAACTGACTTGGTTGAGTAGAGGATTAGAGTAAGCCCCTATTGACCTCACTTTTGGAGTGAGTTCTTAGCTTCCACATCATAGGTCTAGGACTCTTATAGACACTAAGAGTTTCTTAGTTTTAAGACACTTCTAGTGATTAGGTGAATACTTAACCTAACCCTAGAGACTTAGAAGAGTTAGTCATAGGAATAGGTTATGCCTTAGGGATTTAGAAGGACTTTCCTAAACTATAGCCCAAACCTAATTCTTGCTCCTTTCTTTTAAACCCAAATCTCAAATTCAAGTTCAAACCTCAAAATCAAATCCAACTATCCAATGATTGAAATCTATCACCAAATTCAAACTCTGATTCCCATCCTAAGCCCTTTGATTTTATCTTATGGACTTAACCTTAACCAAATCCAAATCAACCCCAATCCAATTGATTTTCTCAATTATAAAAGTCAATCAAAAATAAATTTTTAAATCATGAATCAATTCCAAACTCCAAATGATTGAAACCCATGATTGACTCAAAATTCCAAAATCTCTTGATAAGCCAAGTGAACCACCTTCATATGTTTAGCCAAAACTCCTTCAAGCCAACTCAAACTTTGTTGATTTCTTTATAAATCAATCATTCCATTATTTATATTCACAAATATAAATGAAATCCACATTCAAACCATTCAAATCAAACCAAAAATAAATCAAACCAATTCAAAATCCAAGTTAGCCTCTTTTGACCTATATCCCTTAATTTGGTCAAACTTGCTTCCAAATCATTCCAAACTCAAGTGATTTTGTCATAACCCATTTATATCTTTATTTATATTCACAAATATAAATGAAATATAAATTCAAATGGTCCAAACCAAATCCAAATCAATACAAATTCCTAATTTTAACCCTTTTAGCCAAACTTTTGACCTTAGTTAGATGACATCTAAATCAACTCAAAACCCATGGATTTTTTCATGATTCAATCATTCCTTCAATCATTGATCTAAATATAAACATAAACCACCATTATCAAACTAAATCCAAGTCAACCCAAATCAAGCCCAAATTAACCCTTTTGACTTGAAATTGTCATATGAACCAAAGCCCATTTGGCTCCAAACTAATTGCAATTGGACTTATATTTCAATCCTAAGCTCATATGTGGGTTCAACTAAACTTGAATCAAATCTTGATCAAGCCAATTGACCCATTTAGGCTCACTTAACCTAAAGTGACCTAAAAGACCTTTTTGAGCCAAGTTCTAATCCAACCCAAATTGGATTGAACTAAGCCCATATAAACCTCAATCATGATCAACAATCATCATGGGGTGATAAACCACCTTGAATTGGGTCATACCAAGTCAAACCTAGCCTTTGACCAAGTCAACATTTTACCCAAATAAAACCCAAACTAGTGAAAATCCATCATATACCAAATTGATTGAAACCACTGACTCAAATTCATTCATAATCAATGATTGAACATGACCAAACCATCAATTGAGCCAAACCAAGCCCAATTGGGCACTTGACCTAGAGCCAAATTGGCCTAAAAAGCCAAAATGGGTCAAATCATTATTTAACCCAAATTGATTACAAAAAATGGCTCAAGTTCATCCCAAATCACTTATTTAACTTGACCAAAGCCATGATTGAGCCCAAGTTGACCAATTGGTCAACTTGACCCAACCTAGTCCAAATTGATCTAAAAGGTCAAATTGACCAAAATTCAAATTAATTCTAAATTAAACCAAGCCAAAGCCTACAATCATTTTCAATCAACCAATTGAACTTGACTCAACACCTAACTCAGCCCAATTTTGTCAAATTGGTCAAATTGGTCAACTTGAACATTTTGATCCTTTTGACTCCAAATGAGTCAAATCCAAACCTAGGCCAAATCAATCCAAATTAATTGAACCAAAACATCCCAAATCATCATATGAACCTAACCTGAGCCTTGGTTTGACCCAATTTGACCAATTGGTCAACCCAACCTAACCTAGCCCAAACAAAACTCATTTGACCAATCCAAGCAATACCACTCAAATCCAACTTATGGGATCTTGTGGGTTGACATAACTCAGCTTAAACTCACCCTAGGTCATCCTAAGACCTCCCCAAAAGCTAAGTGGGGCCCACTAAGGGGATTATCCATCAAACCATGGGATTTAAGCTTCAAAACCAATGGATCCAAGCCAAAGTCAACTCTCCCATCCCCATGACAACCCATTAACATTCCATGGAACTTTCTCCTGACCCCACCTAACCCACCTAACCCATCTAACCCACCCTTGGTCGACCAAGGACCTTTGGGAGGTGAGTTGACTCACCTCCAACCTAAATCGAGCACCCATTGGATCAAAACTCTTACTCCCATGAACAATGGATCCATGATAGCCCCCCATCAATCCTCCCACCCCTGGCGTGCCATCTTGACTTGATGGAGATAAGCCTAGCAGCCTAACAACGGTGAGCTAATGCAAATCATGTGCACATAGTCGTCCATCAATGATGGGCAATTGAGGGGTATACCCCCTCAATTTGAGTGGAAAATCATAGACAATTGCATCATGAGCCCTCCTAAGTCAATTTTGAATCCCCTCGGAGTGTTTCCAGGGATCCCCAAGCCCTCCTAGATCGACATTGCCCATTCCCGAGCAAAACTGAAACAGGGCATCCCAATCCCGAGCAACATTACCACCATACCCTATCAAAGCCAACTGAACAAATTCCAAGTTTCCAAGCTACGGGAGGAGTGAGTTCGATCAGAGCTGAGCCCCTTGCATCGTGGATTGGTCAATCAAACCTTCCACACCAAATCAAGACTAGACTTCTTCAATAGGACCTCACCTCAATTAGGCAAAGCTACCTCTGGCATTGCACCATTGGATATTAACTTTAGTGAGGTAATTTCACAAACTGAGCCTTGTATGGAAAGTGGGTTGGTCCTTTGTGAAGTAAATTCGAATTTCATGGATTTTTGACCATCAGATGTGTGAATCTCCCTTCCCTGAAGGTGCGGAAAGAATTTAGAGACAATTCAAGCTCGGGTGAGCTCAGATCGAATGAGGGAAGACAGACGACATCCATCTTTCATCTCTCACAAACGGGATTGTGGTGAAAAAATTTTATTTCTAAAAGAAATAGGTATACTTCCATCTTCAATCTATGCGGGACAAAATGAAGATAAAAATATACTTTTTTTATGCATTTGGGCACCACGTAGATCCATAAATATTCTTATTAAGGTGATCAAGTATGACATTGAGGAGAGGTGTACTATCTCAAAAGATAGAAATCACCACCCTATAATGGACCCAATCACCTGTATAAGGACTCCTAAGGATAATGGGTCTGTATGTGTACCAGAGATTCTTCCCCTACTTTACATGGAGAGGTAAAGTAGGGTTTATTTTAAACCAAGTTCATTAAGTTCCCTACAGGGGCATGCCCCCATAGTTAATTAGATCCCAAGGAAGGGGATTCCTTAGGAATACTCTCGATTAAGGTAAATGATCGTTATCTCTAAAGATGTCAATAGGAGGACTATCAATCGATTAGTTTATTTTTGAAGATCAAATAAGATTGATCAAACAGAGGGAGTTATTATCAAAGCCAAAGGAAGATAAGTAGGAGATGCTCATGATGTTAGGAAACCTAGCTCGCATCTCAAACTATCCTATGATTAGGCTTTACATCTTTGAAATTGATTTAATTCATTTGAGTTAAATTTTTCATTAGAAATTTAGGGCTTATGATTCGACAACACAAGATTGTGGAAATGCTTAGGAAGTGAGGATCTATACTTATGGCCCACAAAGGGGAGAAGTAACCTCAGAACCTAAATCTAGGAAGCTTTGGCGAGGGCCAAAAGCACAACCTAAATCTAAGGCAAAAATGGGTATTCGGTTGCCTCCACAAGAGAGGACAAACCACCCGACTATTAAACTTACAACCACCTGGGGGTGGTCGCCGACTAACTCCTCCTACGATTTTAAATTTATGTAGGCAAGTCTTATGCTTTATGCAAGATAGCTCGGTTGTTATTTATTTAGAAAGAGACTAAGTCCTTAAACTCACTCCCTAATAGACTAGATCATGTAAGGACATGAAAAATGACCTAAATCTAATGCAATTTATATTAAATTTTATTTTTATTTCTAGAAAATTATTTTGACTCAAGCATATAGGATTCATATGCCTAATGCATGAGATGTAAGATTATGAGCCAAAAATCAGCGAGTAGGGGGAGGTGTGTTTCCACCATGGCTTTCACTGGTTAAGCCAAGTTGTCTGGCAAAGGAGGAAGCCCTCTAATCAAGAGTGAAACAAGATTCTTTTGTGCATGATGTTAAAAATAAATACTCATCCAGCTAAGGGATTGCTAATTCTTTTATCTTAATTTTAACTTAGGCATTAAGTCAAGTTATGAGTTATTTATTTTCTAATTTTGAGTTGATTAATTTGGTAAAAGATTTATTTTTCCATAAGAGCCTAATCATTATCCAGGCCATACATCAAGCAAGGAAAAAATTAGGAAAACATGTCATCTTAATGTACAAGCTAAACAAAAAAAGCCATCACTCATTTTATAAAGCTAACACAAAAGAATAAATGGCCATTTGTGGTCGGGCACCACCACACAAACCCGAAAACAAATTGGGTAGCTGAGCTCTACCCTTATACAACTTGGATTACAAATAAATTAATTATAATCAAATAAGGGAATTCATGTTATGGGGGTCTTCATTCTTTATTTCTTCTTTCATCTTTCTTCTATCTTCTTTCTTCTTTGACTCTTTCTTCTTTCTTCTTTAGTTTCTTCTTTTGGATAGTTGGAATATGGATGCTCCGAAGGCTTTACATGGTACATAATATGAGATCTTATGACCAATGCTCATCCTAATCCTCCATAATATTCATTCTAAAATCTTAATTGCAAAAAATAAAAAAAATTACATGAAAAAGGAAAAATGGAAATTTAACTAACACCTACAAAACATAGATTAGATAAAATAAATCATACAAATCCCAAGCATGTAAATTGGACTTAACACCCCAAACTTGGGTGACTAAGTCCACCTGGCCTATTGGATTATTCTTAGGGGTATAAGCACCTGCACAGCAAAAGCATTTTTATTTTTATTACAGCGCCCCTTAAGCACAATCTCCTATAGAAGACAATGGTTAGACTAAGATTTCCCTACCATTCAATCTACACACATTTACCCTAACATCCTGTCTAAAATATTACATCATAAAATAAAAGTAAACATCAAACCATGCACCACCCTAACCTAAAGCTAGAAGCGGTGACTTAGTCTAATGTGTGTTCTTTAGAGGTTTGTGTGGTATGCTTAGCTATGGCTTTAAGTTAAAATTTTTTAAGTGTAAAGAATGTTCAACTTAGAGAAGGGTTTCATTTAAGTTGTTTAGTTGATTTGGGTTAATTTGATTTTGTATTTTGATTAGGTTCAAATGAATCCTACAATTAATTACTAAGTTGTAAAGAGAGGGAAAGAGAAGAAAACTTCTCTTTCCTTCCCTACCTTAAGTAATTTATAAAGTAGATTCATGTTTTAGTTTTATTTAGTGAATATCTTATTATGTGTTTTAATTAATCCTAGGTTTAGATGACCTCTAAACAAACCTATTCAAAAGGAAGGCATTTTAAGATTAAGTAAAGTGAATTAATATCACAAAACACACATCACTTGATTTCTTTCCCAACATGTATAACATGCACATAGATGAATCCTAAGCATATCTATACACACCAAATGGGAATGTTTAGAACACTTTATGATGAATACTAAGTAAGTTACTTAAGAAAATTTGAATGCTTATGATGCATGATTTTCATTAAGTAGAAAAAGAGCGATTTCTTATCCATTTTTTTATATGCACACATGAATGTATGAAAGGCACAAGTGAGTACAGTGCCATTATTAGCACCAGGGGTGTAAGGTACAAGACCTACTTGGGGCTACTTAAAGCCTCACAATCCCAGGGTTGTCCAGACTAATATACCACTTTCTTTAAATACAAACATATGTACAAAAGAAATGAATGGAAAAGAAAGATGCAAAAGTATGTATTTATGCTTGGACTTAGTAATGCAATTTATATGTGTAAATGTAAGGATCCTTCTTAGGTTATAACATGGGAGAAGATAAGAGTAGATTTTAAGCAAGTGTTATATTGCTTTAAAAGGATTATACACTTTGCAAATCTTTTCCAAGTCCATGTTAAGAGGAAAGAAAGGAAGCAAACATAAGACACATTTTTATATTCACATGCAAGATTATAAATAAACTGTAGTAGCATACTTTACTTTCAGTTTTGGTAATTGATTCATATATTTTGAAAATAATTTGAATTTAATAGTGATAATAGCCATTCATATTTTTTACTTTAGCCAAAACATGCAATTTGACATAAAGAAAATATTTCATTTTGAATTTGATTTTTGAAAAGCATGAAATATGAAATTCATATGACATACACATTTAGCATGTTAGGAAAGAACTAAAGTGATGAAAGCATGTAAAGACATATACCTTAATTAATTCCTAAAGACAATCTTATGAAATAAGAAAGCTTAAAGTAAATCAAATTATTTTTAAAGAAGGTTTGTTATTATTTTGACTTTGATTTAATTTGAGAAATGTGAGGTGAGTTTGTTGTTTCTAACCCATTCCCACATATGTTTGTTGTTTTAGTTTAGATTTTAGGCAATTACATGATTTTTACATGTTGCTTAGGTTAAGGTATGAATTAAGTGTGTTAATTATCCCTTACCTATACTACATTAGCATGCTTAATCAAATAATTATGAGCCAATTAGATGACATAAAACCACACAATGAATTTAAATAAGCAATGCACCTAATAAGAAAATGGCCTAATGCAATTTGGCTCATGATTAATGATTAATTAAACTAAGGGGTTTAATTTAAGTACTTTCCTAACCGCTCTCACGCATGTGAGTGGGATTTTGATTTCCTTAATGAACTTAAGTTAATGAACACCTAAGTATCTACCCAAGATAGATTAATTAAGTTCTGCAAAGTTTTAGAATTTTATGAAATTAATTAAGGGGTTAATTAGTGAATTAACCCTTAATTAAGGATGGATTAAGGAATAAAAGGGAGTTTAGTGAATATCTTAAGGAAAGTATCTCAAAATTATTCCATAAATCTTATATTCATTTAATCAAAACTTAATTGACTCAATCAGAGAGTTAAACCACTAATTATACCCTTAATTAAGCCTAATTACAATGAGGGAGTGATTAAAGAATGAACTAGCAATCCCTCTAATTAAGCCACCAATAAATCCGAAGAAAATTAGAAGAGGTAGAGGTCATCCCACTAATTAAGCACAAGAAGTTTAGGATTAATTAGTGGAGTAATTAAAGGGTAATTAGTAAAATAACATTTCTAATAAAACTCAAATCCATAGAATAGAACTGTTCAACATCAATTAAAATCAATTTTAAAATTTTCTATGTTCAATTATCTTTCTAGTGCAATCTATTTCATATTTTTTCTGATTTTTTTAGGCTTATATATGAATTTAGGAAGGTTTGGTGATTAATTAGGAGATTTAATAACCTAATTAAATAGTTAATCCCGTCGGCGCCACGTGTACCACTGACGGGGCATGCGCTTTCCATGTGGCATGACAGGATTGGATAATAGAGTAGCCACATCGTAGCACCTTGTCAACGGCGATGCTACGCACTTTTCCTCAGCCGTTCGATCAAGGATCGGACGGCTGAGATTAAAGCTGCAATTTTAAAGGATAAATCTGGCGGATCTACATGTCTTAATCACGGTCATCCATCCAAAATGCACGGATGGATGGCCAGAGATTCATCCTCAGATTTCATGGAGAATGGACATCCCCATCTTCAGTCATGATCAAGCTCGGATTGGAATGAAAATCAACCCACACCATCTAGGCATAATGGCAAGCACATCTAATGGCTAGTTTATCATTTAATGAAAATTCCTTTCACAAAGGACCACACACAATCTAATTTGGTTTAGCTACTTCACCTTACTTGGAGATTAGTTGAAGTCTTTGGAGAAATTTCCTTCCTTGAATTTGGTCAAGAGCACTCCTCCCTTACTTCAAGAACATGTTGAAGCTTTTGGCAAGCTCGATTGAGCTCCTTGATGGAGCTTGGAAAGGGAATTGGGTTAGTTTGAAGTGTGGAGTGAGATTGGATTTTGGTTTCCTTCCCCTATTTTTGGTTTTAGAAATTGAGAAATGAGAAATTGGTTCTTACTTGGGAGAGCTTGGGGAGGCTGAGGAATGACTTCTCTGACTTCCTTAGGCTCAATCAAATTGGAGAATCTTGAAATGAAATCAAATTAGGGGGAGTATATGTCCCCCTTAGGCAATCAGACAACTAAGAAAAGCTTTGCCATTTTGATCCAATTGAGCTCCTTAAGTGGTTTTTTAGGCTATTAGATGAGTCATTTCATTCAGTTGTGGCCAGGGAAGGAGTGGAGGAGGTTTTCATGTGCTTGAAACAGGTGGAGGAGGGAATCCATGTGCTCTATTTCAAGGCATGTGGTCAATTTTGGGTTTGGGTTAGGTTTGGCTGACCTAAACCCAGTGAGTCATGTGCACTAGGTCCATTAGTGACCATTGGGTCCACTAAGAGGATGCCAAGTGTCAATGAAAAGGAATTGACCAAATTCCAAGTGGTTTTGATTTTGGGTTACCCTATCACCTAGGGGTAAAATGATCATTTTATCTTGATTTTTGTTTGAGTATGTTTGGTATGATGGGAAAATAGGTTTGGCCAAGTTTCATTGAATTTGGAGTTGGTTTGATGTGATTTGGCTCATGTTGACCCATTTAGGTTAAAATGGGTCAACTTGGGTCAAGTTGACCAAATGGTCAAATTGGGTCAAACCAAGAGTTGGGTCAAGTTCATATGACTATTTGAAATATTTTTGTGGCTTTGGTTTGATTCAATTTGGTTTAATTTAGTTCATTTAAGTCAAATGGGCCAGGTTGACCAAATTGACCCATTTGACCTATTTGGGTTAGATCATGGGTTATTTCATGTTTGGTTGGTCATATGAAATAGATTGGTATCTTTGTTTCCAACCAATTTGATTTATATTTGAGTTTGCCTCAATTTGACCCTTTTAGGCCAAGTTGGGTTTATGGTTAATTGGGCTAGGTTGGGTCTAGTTGGCCAATTGAGGCTTTGGTCAAGTTCAACAAATGATTTGGAATGAACTTGACCAATTGGTTTCAATCAATTTGGCTTAGATCAAGTTTTGACACATGTTGACTTTTTAGGTCAAGTTGGGTCAAGTTGGGTTAAGTGGCCAATTGGGCTAGGCTAGGCTCAAATGAGTTTATTTTATTTTTTTATTTCATTGGATTTGTTTTGTCTGTTTCAAATTTTTTAGATTTTGGATTTTGAGATGGACCCTATTGGTTTTGATGATGACCAATAGGAGCCACCTGAGGCCTGGACCACTCGATTTACCAATCAAAGGGCTAGTCTACTACACATAGTAGGACATACCAAAGGGAATGCCTTTTCGATGCGCAGTACTTAAAGAAAAGCATAGTAGACTTACATCCTCCAAAGTTGGAACTAGTTGCTGGGGTAATCTATTGACAGGACAACAGATTGAACCCAACCTAGGGCTGACTATTGAGTGAATATCGTTGGGGGACTTAAATCAGCTCAAAGATAGTCAAGATTAATTTTTTGTTTGAGATTAGTTTTAATTATGATGGATCCCATTAGTTTGCAATGGATCAAACTGAGCAGGAGCCATGGTGGCCTAGACCTAACTCAGATTTACCAATCCAAAGGGATGCCTTTCACTTTGCAATGGCAAAGTTAGGAAGAAAGCGCAGGGACTCACATGTTCTAAAATAAGAAACCTCTGGGGTGATCGATTGGTAAGGAAACAAATCAAACCCAACCTAAAGCTGACTATTGAGTGAATGCCACTGGGGGACTTAAATCAACTCAAGGATAGTCAAGATTAATTTTATTTTTAGATTTATTTTGATTATGATAGATCCCATAGGTTTGCAATGGATTGCATTGAGTAGGGATCACGGTGGCCTAGACCTAACTCAAATTTACCAATCTAAAGGGAACAATCTACCTATCACAAGGTAGGACTATCCAACCACAAAGGGGTGTCTTTCGATTTGCAATGGTCAAGTTAGGAAGAAAGTGCGGGGACTCACATCTTTTGAAACAAAGAATCATAATTGGTTAAGGGGAACAAATCAGCCTAAGGTCTACTTATTGAGTGAATACCGCTGGGGGACTTAAATCAACCCAAGGATAGTCAAGATTAATTTTATTTTTTTAGATTTGTTTTGATGAATTCCGTTGGTTTGCGATGGATTAAACTGAGAAGGAGCTTATATCAACCTAGACCTATCTCAGATTTACTGAACCAAAGTGAGTAGCTTCCCGGCCGATAGGAGAGCTATTCAACCAAAGGAGTGCCTTTCGGTTTGCAATAATTTATTTAAGGGAAGAAAGCTTGGGGACTCACATCTTCCACTACAAAAGACCACTAGGGTGATCGATTGCTTTGGGAAAAAAATCTAACCCGACCTAGGGCTACTCGTCAGTTTGCGACAATCATGCTAGAAAGAATGCATCATAGTCTTATATCTTCCAAAGCAGAATGACTGTCGGGGTAAACAAATTGACCTAAGGGGGACTACGGAGTGAGTACTGACCTAGGGATTTATCTCAACTCAGGTAGTCAGACAATTCCTATAGGGAGTTTTATTGACACTGCCCTAAAGATAGGATGCCTACTTGAGAAAAGGGGCCCTTTGGGGGCTTAAATTTCTAATCAGCAAGCGAATTAATTTGTTTATTTGTTTAGTTTGTTTTATTATGGACCCTGTTAATTTATGAGGGATCAAATTAAGAAGGAGCTTATATCAGCCTAGACCTGTCTTAGATTTACTGAACTAAGAGAGAATCTGTGCATCCGCTGAACAAATTCTTCAACCACAGGGGCGGCTACTAGGAAAGGGGAACCGTCCAATCCAAAAGTAACATGGGTAGTGTCTAAATTGGTTCTCAAAGGATGTGATCCAAATAGAATGGTCGCATGAGATGAGGCCATTAAAGGCTTAATCCAACACCCTAGAGAAGATGGCATGGCTAGTTATATATCACATAGGTATTCGTTGGCCAACTCATGGAGAAAGCTCAGGGACTCGCATCTGGTAAGAGTGGTGTACTCACCGGGTGTGTCACTGTCAGCATAGCAAACATCGACCAACCTACGATGCCCATCAATTTACAATAATCAGCCTAGGAAGAAAGCTCGGGGACTCACATCCTCCTATAGCGGAACCGATTAGTGGATATTCGTCTTCGCTTGACAGCATCCATAGGGCTATTGAGTGAATGCCGGAGGACATATATCAGCTCAAATGTAGTCAAGAGGAAAGGAGCCTCTGGGGGACTTATCCTAAACCTCAAATATACTAAACCTAGTTAGTGCATGATAGCTAGTTCAAGAAGAAATCACGGGGACTAACATCTTCTTAAGAAAAGTCAACATGAGGTAGCTTACTGGCTGGGCAGTGAAGTCTACCATACTAACAAGGTGCTCATCGATTTGTAATGGTCAAGTTAGGAAGAAAGCACGGGGACTCACATCCTCTAATAAATGACTATTAGGTGACATACTAACATGGTAGCATATAGACCCGACCTAAAGCAGCTAATGAGTGAGTGCCACTGGGAGCTTGCTCCCACATCAAAGTAGCCTGAGACAAAAACTTTGTTTTTTTGTGCATGCGTTAACAAGAATATGATGCCTCTTTGGTTCTCTTACACTAACCCTAAACACACTAGGGAGTTTAATGAAATGGTGTCATGGATGGCAATTAAGAATTCTCACTAAGAAAGGATGCCGCTCGGGTTCTCTTACACCTGACTTAGTTATGCTAATCGAAATAGGATGCCTCTTGGGTTCTTTCACACCTATACTAATAGCACCAGGAGATTATGTTTGTGTAATGTAAGAGGAATAGGATGCCAGTGGGGGACTGTTACACCTATCCTAGACACGTCATGACAGACCCACAAGATAAGTAAACAATGGCTCGAAAGAAGAGAAGATTTTGATAAAATGGAATCAGATTTTTGTTGATTTGATAGAATTATTTTCAAACATTATTTATTTCATGGGTAATATTTCTTCAAATAGAGCCCACTAATTGGAAGCATCGGGTGTTCCCCTTTACAATCAATAAGCTGATAAGATCCTCCTTGGTAGACCTTCTCTATGGCATAGGGGCCTTCTCAAGTGGGTTCAAACTTGCCTCCCATCTTTCGATGGGCAACAATTGGTCTCCTTAGGACTAACACAGGTTCTCTTACGTGGAAAGACCTAGGGCGGACCAGCTTGTTGTGAGCTTGAATCATTTTGGTCTTGTACAACTAGAGGTTCTGGAATGCCCGTAGGCGACTCTCCTCCAAACATTTGAGCTCTTCTAACCGCAACTTTGTATTATGCTCTGTAGTGATCTTGCTAGCCAATGTTATCCTTAGTAAAGGGAGTTGAACTTCTAAAGGTAGAATGGCTTCAGACCCATACATTAAGTAAAATGGGGTAGATTGAGTTGGAGTTTGGTATGTGGTGCGATAGGCGCATAAGGCTTCAACCAATTGCTCATTCCACTGCCGCTTATTATCATTAAGAGTCTTCTTCAATATCTGGATGAGAGTTTTGTTGAATACTTCTACTAAGCCATTTTCTCTTCTGTAGTAGATGGTGGAGTATCTCCAATCTATACTGTGTCTTCTGGAGAAGCTGTTGAACTTGGTGCTTTTGAATGCGGTACCATTATCAGATATAATTCATCTAGGCACCCTGAACCTATATACGATATGGTTCCTAAAAAATTGAAGCACATGCTGAGATGTGACCTCTCTGAGTGGGATTGCCTCCACCCACTTAGAAAAGTAGTCGGTGGAAGCTAAGATGAACTGGTGACCCTTGAAAGAAGGAGGATCGATTGAACCCATAATGTCAGTACCCCAACACTCAAATGGCCCTGAAGCCAATGTAGGGTGTAAAATGTTGGGAGGTTGGTGGAGGACCACACCATGCACCTGACACTGATGGAATCTCCTAGCTACATCCATGTAGTCTATAATCATCGAATGACAGTAGTATCCTAGTCTTTTGATCTTCGTCTTCATCTTCGGGCCAGATTGATGTGCTTCGCATAGACCTGAATGTACCTCATTTATAATGCCACGGGCTTCATATTTTTCTAAACAACATAACCACATTTGGTCAAAGGATCAGCGGTACAAAGTGCCATCATCGAGAGCATAGGAGAGAGCTCTCTATTTCACCTGATGGGCTTGTGACTTTTCTTGAGATAGTTTTCCAGTGTTCAAATAGTCTATGAATGGTTGCCCCCAATCCAACTCCTTATGCATTTTAACAATGGCAACCTACCCTTCAAAAGAAAATCTCTCAATGAGTTTAGCGTTAATAAGGGATAGGACTTGTCTATTTTGGACCCTTATTGAAATAGACTCATCCACCAGACATTCCAGCTCCGTGACAAGTTTGGCCAAAGCATCTGCTACTACGTTCTCTACTTAGGGAACCTTGTAGATGCTGACTTCGAGAATTTGGGCCAACAGCTTCATGGTATACTCGTGGTAATGATGAAGCTTGGCCTTGAGAATCTTGTAGGACTCAGAAATTTGATTAATGACCAACTAAGAATACCCAAAGATGTTGATGCTCTTGACACTGACTGTGATGGCTAACTCCAGATCGATAATCAAAGCTTCATACTCAGCTTCATTGTTGGTACAGGGGTTGGATAGATAGTATGAGAATCTCATCGCATCACAGTCTGGAGTTAGAAGAACTATTCCTACCCCTGCCTTTCCTAGGAGAATAGATCGTGGTGCTTCCCCTTTGTAAAAGAAGCTGCACCATGAAAATACATCTCTCATCGGCGATCGCTGGCCTCCCCTAAGTTCATGATTTGTTCATCGGGGAGATCATCACTAAGCTGAGAATCAGCAAGAAGTGGGTGTGCTGCTAAGAAATCTGCTAGTGCTTGTCCTTTTATTGCACGGAGGGGTACGAATGTGATATCAAACTATGAGATGATCATGAACCATCATGCCAACCATCCATATATCATTGGCTGTGTCATGAGATACTGCAGTGGATTGGTTCTGGAGATCAAGTTCACCTTATGAGAAAGCAAATAGTGTTGTAGCTTTTGGGAAGCAAAGATCAAAGCTAAGAAATGTTTCTTAATAGGTGGATAAATCACTTCAGTAGGAATCAGACGTCAGCTGAGGTTATAGAGAGTGCTCTCCTTCCCTTCATCAATGGCTTATGATAATAGAGCACCGAGAGAGTTATCCAATGCAGTAGTGTAGAGAATGAGTGGCCTGCTCGAGATAGGGGCTACTAGAACTGGTGGCTTCACCAAATACTGTTTGATGTCTTCAAAGGCATGCTAGCACTTGTCATCCCATTTGAACTTAACATCCTTTTTGACAAGTGCTGAAAATGGCTTGCATCTCCCCGATGGGTTGGAGATAAAGCATCTCAGATATGTCAACCATCTTTGGAATGATCTGAGTTGAGTTAAGCTTTTAGGAGGCAGCATTTCTAAGATAGCTTTGATCTTTTCAAGATCTATCTCTATTCCCCAGTGTCGGACAATAAACCCAAGAAATTTTTTTGAAGCTACTCTGAATGCACACTTTAAGGGATTCATTTTGAGGTTATATTCTCTTAACCGTTAAAAAACTACTCTCAAGTCAAAGAGATGGTCTTCCTTTTCTCTGCTTTTGACTATTAGATCATCAACATAACACTGAACCTGATGATGGATGAGTTCATTAAAGATCTAAGTCATGGCCCATTGGTATGTAACACCAGCATTTTTAAGGCCGAAAGGCATGACCTTATAACAAAGATTTTGGTCGGGGTTTGAAAAGTAGTGTTTCTTACATATTCAGAAGACATCTTGATTTAGTTGTAGCCAGATGATCCAACCATGGAAGAAAATATTGCATGAGATGAGGTGATGTCCACCATTAATTCTAGTATAGGAATAGGAACCTCATCCTTAGGACATGCCTTGTTTAAGTCCCTGAAATCGACACAAATGTGAATTTGGTCATTCCTCTTCTTAACTGGTATGACACTGGTTAACAAAGTAGGGTATATTTTTCCCTGATGAAACCAGCATCGATCAATTTCTTGACTTCAAAAATGACCTGTTGTTTGATTTCTAATCGCATGCTTCTAGGAGCTTGCTTGATAGGGGTAGCATTAGGATCTATTGCTAGCTAGTGGACTGCTACATTAAGAGATAATCCCGGCATTTCTTCGTAACTCCATGCGAAGCATTCTTTAAACTCAGTCAATAGCTTAACTAAGTCATTGGTTTCTTCTTCATTCAGTAATGAATTGATGTATGTAGGGCGTGGATTTTCTTCTATCCCAAGGTTGATTTCTTTAAGCTTGTCTTTTGTTGAATGAATCTCCTCTTCAAATTCTTGAGGTGCATCCTTGATTTGGAGATCATCTAGATCATCTAAGATTTCTAAACACACATTCTCATAAGAGTTGGGGTTGTGTGAAAAGAACCTATCAGACTCCAAATGATTGGTAACAACTAAGCAGTAATCGTCATGATCGATCGGACCCACTGTACTAAATCCTAGTCCTACTCTTGATTGTGCTTCTTTTCCTGTATTGTTCCATAGCTTCTCAAAATACTCTGACCTGTGCCCTGGACCATGTATGAGGAACCAAACCGTTCTGTATAAGATTATGAACACAAGGCGAGTAAAAGTCAAGTAGTAATTCCATTACTTCTTTAAATGAATCCTCCTCAAGTTCTACATCAACTTCAAGACTCGAGGATGATGATCCCAAAAAGAATCTCTTTGGCTTCATATCTTTGGAAGACTTAGGGGCTTCCTTAACTACTAAACCTTCAACTCTTTGAGATGAAAGTGAGGTTAGAGCTAAGGTTCGCAGTTGCTGTCTAATAGTCTCACATAAACCTTATTCAAATACTTTGCTTTTTTTGAAGGCCTGGTCTTCGTTTCTATCTGGATCGAAAGTCACCTTCAATGAAACCCATTGAGAGGGGTTGGCTGGTATGCTAATCACATGAGACTCATCCTCTAAGCTTGATTCCAAGTCTATGTGAATGTAAGGGTACTCCTACGAACTAGAACATAACCCCTGTTGGCTGATGGCTAACCAAGGGGTCTTCCACCTCTAAAACTGCCTCTATTTCTGCCTCTGTCTCTACCTGGTGGAGGTTGAGTCATCCTACCCACATGTCCATATGATGGAATGGATTGTGGGTAGAATGTGATATGCGGCTCTATTTCTTCTTCAATTCCCCTTTCTTGTTCACTTGGATTTTCATTTTTCTTTTTTTTATTACTCTTTCTTTTTCTTCATTTTCTTTTTCTTTTGAATTTGAGTTTTGTCCAAGTTCATGAGAAAGGGTGTTTTGAGGAAGATAGTAGGTCGCATCCTCATAAATCTTAATCTCTCTATCTAAAAATGGCTTTTTTATCACCATTGACAAGGTATTCAATCCCATCCTTTCTGAACTTGATGCACTGATGGAGGGAGGATGAAATAATCTTTTTCTGATGTATCCAAGGCCTACCGAGCAAAGAAGTGAACAAAGTATTCTAATCAATTATGTAAAACTTGGCTTCAGTCTTCCAGTCTCTTATCTCCCAGGGTAACACTATGAAACCTAAAGCCCTCTCGCCTTGTTCATTGAATCCTCTCAACATCATCTGATCTCCTCGGAGTGTGGAGATGTCGATCCTCAAATAGGCAAGAGTCTTAGACTCATAATATTCACCGATGCACCTGGATCGATGAGAACTATAGCAAGTCTGAATTTGCCCCCATGTAAACTGTGATATAAAGGGGACGATTTTGCTTCATGTCCCCTAGAAGAAGATCTTCATCTATGAAGGTGATCCCCTGAGCTTCTTTTGTGTAATGTGCCTCCTCATAATGACTTGCAAGATATCTCATGATCAAGGAGGGCCTTGATTAATGACTCCCTCATCTCTTTGGATAAGGCAAGGGATGCTATATGCTTAACTTAGATGATAACTTTCTTAGGTGAGAAAGGACATTGTAGTCCACCTTGGGCTAATCCTCCACAAGCATATCCAATGATGGAGCATTCTGTGGAGGGGCTTCTTGATCCTCTGTACCAATGACCTATTTCCCTCTATCTTGAGGTGCTGCCCTAGAAGGTAGAACCTTGCCACTACGGAGGTTGACTTCGGTGATCTCTTGTGGTAGGGTAATGGAAGATTCTACTTGCACGTCAGGCTCACCTATAGCTTCTCCTATGGGACCGTCAAAATCGGATGATTTCAAGTCTATCTCAAGGTGAACTGTAGTGTAGAGTAAAAGTCGACAATAAAGAGGAGATCATAATTGTTATAGTTATTTTGACTTGAAGAGTTATCATTAGGAATAGAAGTAAACAACCCATCAAAAGTGACATAGATTTAATTCAAGCTAATTTTATTCTTCAATTTCTTAGATTTGATAAGAGGTACAAAGTAGAAGAAAAGTAAAGTAAGAGGAGTAAGGGATTTGGTGCCCTTATCTGCCAATACAAGAGTTCTACTAGTAGAAAAAGAAGAGCTTGTTGAATTAGAAGAAGTCATTGATGTTGTAACTATAATGGTAGACGGGCTAATAGATGGTTGCACTTGACTATCCTGGGCAGCCGCTGTTGCCGCTACTGAGCTCTTCCTTTCCTTAAGTTGGCAATAGCAACTTGCAAACCATCCTTGATGTTGGATGTTTGAGCTGACTCAGGCATCAACAAGGAAAGTTTCTTGATCTTCTGAACAATCTTTTTAGAGGTTTTGGATAAGGAGATATCCCAACCTTCTTTAGTTTTGGAGAGATCACAAGTATCCCCAAGGATTACCTTAATGGAACTGGATGGTTATTCCACAAGGTATTCCTTCGGGATAACTATAGCACCAGTCTTGAAGCTATGTTCAAGCCAGTCCTTGAAGGTGAAGCAATTTTCTAAAATATGACCTAATATACGGTGGTAGGGGAAAAAGTTAAGATCATGGCTTTTGCCTACTTCCTCAGGTCTCCTAGGTTCGGGTAGCTAAAAATCAGGCTTCTTTAAGAGGTTCTTGAAAATCTTCCTGATTACCTCTCTCTTAAATAAATAAGGTTTGTTAAGCTCATCTAAAAGAGTAGGTGGACCATAGCTACCTGGCGACAAATATGTGTATTACTACTGCTGCTAATGTGGCTGAGGCGATGGTGCTAGCTATGGAGGCTACTGTGGTAGTTAGCTCGCTGATGGTAGAGGTGGTAGAAGGTCGCCGAGGTCGTGGTCTACATCTCTAACCGGTTGCTTAACTATCATTGTCACTGTTCTCAGCTTCTTCTCATAGACCTTCTGTAGCTTGGGCTTAAGCAACTGGTCTTGAAAAGGCAAATGTTTGACCTCTCCTTATAGACTAGTCGCCTTGTTGATTAACTTCTCAAAAGTTTTGATAGTGAAGCCCTTAAGCATGAAGGTGACCGGGCCATGGATATTCTTTAGAAGAATCTCAGTGGCATGATGTTTAGACAGCTGCGGCTCACATTTCATACTCAGGTTATGCTATCTAAGAATGTAGTCAACAAGGGACTCACCTGGGTATTATTGTGCTACAACGAGATTGCCCACAATGACCCTTTGTTGAGCTCCAACAAATCTCTTGATAAAGAGTTGCTCAACAACAACAACAACAACAACAACAACAAGCCTTAATCCCACTAGGTGGGGTTGGCTACATGAATCCTTCATCTGCATTGTGTCCTATTATGTGTCAAATTCTCATTTAATTCAAGTATACTAAGATCATTTTTTATACATCTTAACCAAGTCTTTATAGGTCTACCTCTACCTTTCTTAACATAAGGCAAATCTAATGCATCTACTCTCCTAATGGTAGATGTAAGCTTTATGTGGCCAAACCATCTAAGGTGACTCTCCCTAATCTTATCTACCACTGGAGCTACTCCAACTTTTTCTCGAACATACTCATTTTACATTCTATCTCTAAGGGTAAAGCCACTCATCCACCGAGCATCCTCATCTCTGTAACACTTAACTTAGTCTTATTTTTTCTAACATTATACACCATAAGTCATTGCGTCTTACCACCATCTTATAAAATTTTCCCTTAAGTTTAAGTGGAACTTTTCTATCACATAATAGGCCAGATGTATTCCTCCACTTCAACCATCCAACTTGAATTCTACTAATAACATCTCCATCTATTTCACCATCATTTTGAATAATAGAGCCTAAATATCTGAATCATTCATTCTTATTAATGACTTGATCACCTAAAGTCACAACACTATCACTAAAACTTCTACAACTAAAATTACACTCCATATATTCAATTTTAGATCTACTTAAACGAAAACCTTGAGACTCTAAAGTTAACCTCCATAATTCAAGTTTCTATTGGACTCCCTCTCTATTAAGAAGTTCAGCGTACCAGTCAAAACCTATCCTCCTAAGCTACTAATGAAGAGGCAGAAAAACAAAGTGTCACTGCCATTGGCGTTGCAACAACTAGCTCTGAAATGGGTAAAGTGCTGCCTCGGGTTTCCACTACCATCAAAACTCTTGAAGGAACCTATCGCTTTGGAACTGATGATCCTCCCCAGGCTTGAGCCAACACTTCCTTCAACTACTGTTCAACCATGTTCTTTATATCTTTTTCTTATATAGAGGTACTTTCCACTACCTTCCTATACATTCTAGTGCTACCTTGCTCGACGAGAGGTAAGCTCTTGGCTGGGTTCAAGACATGCACTAACTTTGGCTAACTAGTGTGAGTTATGGTAGGATGAACTACTGGTGCTTATTTCTGAAGTATTGAGACTATTGCTAATAATTTCTCAAGCTGCCTCTCCATCATATCTATCTTTTCATCCTTTTGCTTTATTTATGCTAGGAGGTGTTGGTACGAGCGGGTTGTGTCTTCCTGGTCGGCCTCAACACCTTCCATAGCCTGCTGCTCTTTGAGGAGGGATCCAATGGTATCTACCATGCACACCCCTACTGAGTCTTCCAACAATTTATCTTCGTTAGAATCAAAGCTAACCTTCTCCTCATCAGACCAATCATATCCTAGAATTTTTTTCTTTTTCATAAGATAATGTGCTACTATGTCCTCAAAAGAATGATCAATCTGAATAGGAGTAAATGACTTTGGCTGATCGGTGTGATCACTATCATGTACTGAGAGGCACTGGACCTCCCCTGCTGCTGGAGAATCAATCTTATGAGGATTGTACTCTCTAGAAGATATACACTTCTGATTATCATTGACTCTGAAAGGGGTGACATTTTTAGGAGGTTCTATGATCATGGGTGCTACTGGGCTGTCATCTCCTCCCACTACAATTGCTACAACCATCTTTAGATCTTACTGTACTGGTGGTGTTGGTAAAGGGATGACCACTATGCTTTGGGGTCGCCATTCCTTCTGCACCATAACTAGGGCAGAAGGTCGAGCAGGAGAGCTCGACCTCGCCTCAGTAGGTGGTGTAGATGGAATAGTATCCCTTGGCCATAGCTGGATCACCAACGGAGTCCACTTCTCCCTGGATGTGGCCCTTATGGCCTTTGGAAAAATTGGAGATATTGCGACATGAATGGGTGACAGTGGACGGGGGGTAGAGTAGTGTGGTGGAGACACCACCGATTCTCTTGGAACAGGGACCCTTCTCCTATGATGGGTCATCCCACTAAGCAGAATACTATCTGTGTGATCGGCACAGGTAGCACACCGATTAGGAAAATCAATGAGTGCAGAGGTCGCTGACTGCAGACCAAACCTCTGCCTCTCTTGGCTAGTGTTATGAATTATAGTGTGAGCCTCCCTGGACCTCTCCTATCGTAGATGTTTTCCCACACTGCAGGGGATAACAGATCTCATGTCAAATTGAGCCCTAGACTTAGAGCATCCATAAGCTCTGCCAACCTGGCATAGAACTAAATGGAGGCCAGCATACGACCTCCTCCTCTAGCTAACTAGGGGCTGGTACTGAATCATTGGTGGAGGTGAGGTAGGGATCCTCCTAGCATCAGCTCTATTAAACCCAGAGAAAGGATAAAATGGGTTTGCTATAACCAGCGGGAAAATCATAGTGAGAAACTCCTCCACAACTGACCATGTAGTAGCCTCCATCTCCCTGGCGATGCGTGTATGGTACCACTAAATCATGCAATTTTTGTTCCTCCTCTGAGTCCTTGTAGGGTGAGTGAAGTAAGAGCTAGACCTAACCTCAAAAGCTGGTGCGACAATCTCTGGGATCAGAGGAGCCTTACCCTTTGAGTGTGCTAATGAGTGGGTTCTAGCCCTAACCGGGGCAGCACGGGAGACAACAGGGCACATTGGCACTATCATAGATGCTGGCATTGACACTGGCACTGCTATAGAGACTGTCACCTCCTTTCTCTTCAATGAAGGGATATCAGAGTTTGATGGCAAATCTGAATGACCGCTTCTACGCCATCACAGCAGTTGTGAGGGGAGTTCCCTCACAGGTAATCCTCGCCCCCTCAAAACCTCATCCAAATGAATGTGGTAATCGAGGGAAGGTTGGCGATTCCAAGACCGCCGTAAGGGAAGGTAAACACATACTTCTGAGAAGCCATAATAATCAGATTTTTATTTTGTTGATTTCTAAATTTGAATTTAAAATTTGAACCCACATCGAACATCTTGGAAGTGTTAAGTGGGGTTCAAATGGTTTTAGAGAAGATTTAGAGAGTTAATTGGAAACAAGAATTTTGAATATGGAATCCACTTTCAACAAATTTGGGTATGTTGAAAATGGATTCAAATATTTTTTAAGAAAATGCTTCCATAGGTTCATGTTTGAAATTAGATTTTGATTTGATGACCCTTTCCTTTAATGAATTTGAGTATGTTAAAGTAAAGGGTCAGTTGATTTTGATTTTAGTTTGATATTTTGGAATTCACTCACTTAGCAAATTTGGGTATGCTAAGTGAGGTGTTTGAAAATAATTGTTTCTTTTTCTTTGGTTGTTTTGCTTTGTGAATCTTTTTGTGATTTGAAAAGAGAAATGGAATTTCTCATTTAGCAAATTTGGGTATGCTAAATGAGGAAATCTAAGTGTGTTTTGACTTTTTTTTTGGAAAATTTTTGAAAATAGGATCCTTAGCAAATTTAAGTATGCTAAGAATATCCTAAAGTGTTTCATTTGGTTTTGATTTGTTTTTTAAAAGTAGGATCCTTAGCAAATTTGGGTATGCTAAGGAAATCCTAATGTGTTTTTTTTTTATTTTGGATTTTGGAAAATGGAGATTTCACTTTAGCAAATGTGGTATGCTAAGATGAAATTCCAATATATTTTGGATGGAGATTTCACTTAGCAAATTTGGGTATGCTAAATGAAATTCCAAAATTTGTTTCATTATCTATATATATATATATATATATATATATATATATATATATATATATATATATATATTGAAAAGATGGAAACTTCACTTTAGCAAATATGGTATGCTAAATGAAATTCTAAAATGTGTTTCTTATTTTTGTTTTGAAAAAGATGGAGACTTCACTTTAGTAAATATGGTATACTAAAAGTGAAGTTCCAAATGTATTTTGAAATTTTTTTTTTTTGAAAGAGGGAGACTTCATTTTGGCAAATGGGCATAGAATGAAGTTCAATTGTTTTGAAAGTTTTGAAATGGAGATTTCACTTAGCAAATTTGAGTATGCTAAATGAAATTCCAAAGGTGTTTCAAATTTTTATTTTTGAAAAGGGAGACTTCATTTTAGCAAATGGGATGTGCTAGAATGAAATTCTAAATATGTTTTGAGATTTTTTTGTGGAATGGAGATTTCACTTAGCAAATTTGAGTATGCTAAATGAAATTCCAAAAGTGTTTTAAAATTTTGTTTTGAAAAGGGAGACTTCACTTTAGCAAATAGGGCATGCTAGAATGAAGTTCCAAATATGTTTTGAAAAGATTTATGGAATGGAGATTTCACTTAGTAAATTTGAGTATGTTAAATGAAATTCCAAATGTGTTTCAAAATTTTGTTTTTGAAAAGGGAGACTTCATTTTAGCAAATGGGATGTGCTAGAATGAAATTCCAAATATGTTTTGAAAATTTTTGTGGAATGAAGATTTCACTTAGCAAATTTGAGTATGCTAAATGAAATTCCAAAGGTGTTTCAAATTTTTGTTTTGAAAAGGGAGATTTCACTTTAGCAAATGGGGCATGCTAGAATGAAGTTCCAAATATGTTTTGAAAAATTTTGTTTTTTTTGATTGATTTTGAAAAGAGAGATTTCCATTTAACAAATTTGGGTATGTGAGATGGAAATTAATTTTTGAAAGAGGAGATCTCAACTTAACAATATATGGAATATGTTAAGTGGGATTTCAAAGTGATGTCATTTTATTTGGAAATGAAATCTTCATTCAATAAATTTGGGTATATTGAATGGAGATGTTCATATGTGCTTTTGAAAAATTTATTAATGATTTTGTTTGAAAATGAAACATCCATTCAATAAATGTGACTATATTGAATGGAGGTGTTCCACATGTGCTTCTAAAAATTTTGGTTTTGTTTGAAAATGAAAGTTACATTCAATAAGTATGGGTATATTGAATGGAGAGGTTCATATTTTCTTTTGGAAAATTTAATTTTGATTTTGTTTCAAAATGAAACATCCATTGAATAAAGGTGAGTATGTTGAATGGAGGGGTTTCATATGTGCTTTAAAAAATTATTTTGATTTTGTTTGAAAAGGTAAAAATTCCAACTTAACACATGTGGAATGTGTTTAATGGAATTTCAAAGTTGTAATTTTTTTTTTGTTTGAAGATGTAACATCCATTCGACACATTTGATTGTATTGAATGAATAAACTTATCTTCAAATTTTGTGCTTTTAAAACATGATTGTTGAAATTTTATTTTTGAAAATGAGGTCTTCACCAAAATGAATTGAGTGAAGAAGCTCATTTGTGCTTTTTATAAAATGTGATTGTTGGAATCTTATTTTTGAAAATGAGTTCTCCATCAAAAATAAATTGGGTGAAGAAGCTCATTGGAGCTTTTAGAAAATGTGATTGTTGGAATCTTATTTTTGAAAATGAGTTCTCCATCAAAAATGATTTGGGTGGAGAAACTCATTTGTGCTTTTTACGAAATGTGATTGTTAGAATTTTATTTTTGTTAAGATGCTCTTACATATATCAATCATAAAGATTGTTAGATGAAGATGATTTAGAAAAAATTTTGTGCAAAATATTTTATTATGTGAATTTTTGAAAGAGTGCTTTTTTGAAAAGCAAGATTTTTATAAAGGATTTATTTTGTCTTTATTGTTTTAGAATGAACCTTTTCTTATCATAAAAATGATAAGGAGGAAGTCTTTAAATATTTTATTTTATTATATTTTTTTGTTTTTACCCATTGGAGAACCCAACGGTGGTTTTAAGACCAACATGGGGTGAGGTCCTAAAACCTAAAGATGTTGGCTAGCTTAACTTAAGGATGAAATAAGCTAAGTGCCAATGGAAAGAAAGATAGTCTAGGGTTAATACAAAGGTACAAACTTACTATCGATACTTAGAGACAACGATCATTTGCCAAAGATGGAGAGAGGAACCATCCCCAGTGGAGTCCCCAGAAAAAAATATGTAAACTTCCATCTTCAATCTATGCGGGAAAAAATGAAGATAAAAATATACTTTTTTTATGCATTTGGGCACCACGTAGATCCATAAATATTCTTATTAAGGTGATCAAGTATGACATTGAGGAGAGGTGTACTATCTCAAAAGATAGAAATCACCACCCTACAATGAACCCAATCACCTGGATAAGGACTCCTAAGGACAATGGGTCTGCATATGTACCAGAGATTCTTCTCCTACTTTACATGGAAAGGTAAAGTAGTGTTTATTTTAAACCAGGTTCATTAAGTTCCCTACAGGGGCATGCCCCCATAGTTAATTAGATCCCAAGGAAGGGGATTCCTTAGGAATACTCTCGATTAAGGTAAATGATCATTATCTCTAAAGATCAATAGTAGACTATCAATCGATTAGTTTATTTTTGAAGATCAAATGAGATTGATCAAACAGAGGGAGTTATTATCGAAGCCAAAGGAAGATAAGTAGGAGATGTTCATGATGCTAGGAAACCTAGCTAGCATCTCAAATTATCCTATGGTTGGGCTTTACATTTTTGAAATTGATTTAATTCATTTGAGTTGAATTTTTCATTAGAAATTTAGTGCTTATGATTCCACAACACAAGATTGTAGAAATGCTTAGGAAGTGAGGATTTATACTTATGGCCAACAAAGGGGAGAAGCAACCTCAAAATTTAAATCTAGGGAGCTTTGGAGAGGGCCAAAAGCACAAACTAAATCTAAATAAAAAATGGCTATTTGGTTTACCTCCAAAAGAGAGGATAAACCATTCGACTATTGGACTTACAACCGCCTGGGGGTGGCTGCCAACTAACTCCTCCTATGATTTTAAATTCATGTAGGCAAGTCTTATGCTTTATGCAAGATAGCTAAACTGTTATTTATTTAGAAAGAGACTAAGTCCTTAGACTCACTCCCTAAGAGATTAGATCATGTAAGGACATGAAAAATGACCTAGATCTAATGCAATTCAGATTACATTTTAATTTCATTTTTGGACAATCATTTTGACTCAGGCTTGTAGGATTCATATGCCTAATGCATAAGAAGTATGATTATGGGCACAAAATCAGTGAGAAGGGGGAGGTGTGTTTCCACCATGGCTCTTACAAGTCAAGCCAAGTTCTCTAGAAAGGTGGAAGCCCTCCAATCAAGAGTGAAACAAGATACTTCTGTGCATGATGTTATATAAGAAATACTCATCCAGCTAAGGGGTTGCCAATTCTTTTATCTCGATTTTAACTTAAGCTTTAAGTGAGGTTATGAGTTATTTATTTTCTAATTTTGAGTTGATTAATTTGGTAAAATATTTATTTTCCCCTAAGAGTCTAATCATCATCTAGGCCATACATCAAGCAAGGAAGAAACAAGGAAAATATGCCATCTTAATGCACAAGCTAAATAAAAAACATCACTCATTTTATAAAGCTAACGTAAAAGAATAAAAAAGCCATTTGTGGTTGGGCACCACCACACAAACCCAAAAATAAATTGGGTAGCCAAGCTCTACCCTTATACAACCTAGATTACAAATGAATTAATTACAATAAAGTAAGGGAATTCATGTTATGAGGCTCTTCATTCTTCATTTCTTCTTCCTTTCTTCTTCTTTCTTCTTTCTTCTTTGATTCTTCTTCTTTCTTCCTTGGATGGTTTTTGGATGGTTCTAAAGGCTTCACATGGTACATAAGATGAGATCTTATGACCAATGCTCATCCTAATCTCCCATAACATTCATTCCAAAACCCTAATTGTAAAAAAAAATACATGAAAAGGGAAAAATGGAAATTTAACTGACACTTGCAAAACATAGATTAGCTAAAACAAACCATACAAATCCCAAGCATGTATATTAGACTTAACACCTAAGACTAAGTCCACCGGCATATTGGATTATGCTGGGGTATAAGCACCACAACAAAAGCATTTATATTTTATTACTATAATGGTTAGACTGATCGCCCTACCATTCATTCTATGCACATTCACCCTAACATCCGTCTAAAATATATCACAAAATAAACAAACATCAATCATGCTAACCCTAAAGCTGTGACTTAGTCTAATGTGTGTGCTTTAGAGGTTTGTGTGGTATGCTTAGCTATGGCTTTAAGTTAGAATTTTCTAAGTGTGAAGAATGTTCAACTTAGAAGGGTTTCATTTAAGTTTTAATTATTTTGATTGATTTTATTGTTTTGATTAGGTTCAAGTGAATCCTACAATTAATTACTAAGTTGTAAAGAGAGGGAAAAAGAAGAAAACTTCTCTTTCCTTCCATACCTTAAGTAATTTCTAAAGTAGATTCATGTTTTAGTTTTGTTTAGTGAATGTATAATTATGTGTTTTAATCAATCCTAAGTTTAGATGAACTTTAAACAAATCTATTCAAAATAAAGGCATTTTAAGATTAAGTGAATTAATATCAAAAAACACACATCATTTGATTTCTTTTCCAACATATATAACATGCACATGGATGAATCCTAATCATATCTATACACACCAAATGGGAATGTTTAGCACACTTTATGATGAATGCTAAGTAAGTTACTTAAGAAAATTTGAATGCTTATGATGCATGATTTTCATTAAGTAGAAAAAGAGGGATTTCTTATCCATTTTTTATATGCATACATGAATGTATGAAAGGCACAAGTGAGTACAGTGTCATTTTTAGCACCAGGGGTGTAAGGTACAAGATCTACTTGGGGATACTTAAAGCCTCATAACCCCGGGGTTGTCTAGACTAATATACCACTTTCCTTAAATACAAACATATGTACAAAAGAAATGAATGGAAAAGAAAGATGCAAAAGTTTGTATTTATGTTTGGACTTGGTTATGCAATTTATATATGTAATTTTAAGGATCCTTCTTAAGTTATAACATGGGAGAGGATAAGAGTAGAATTTAAGCAAGTGTTATATTTATTTAAAAGAATTATACACTTGACAAATCTTATCCAAGTCCATGTTAAGAGGAAAGAAGGAAGCAAACATAAGACATATTTTTATATTCACATGCAAGCTTATAAATAAACTATAAGTAGCACACTTTCAGTTTTGGTAATTGATTCATATATTTTGAAAATAATTTGGATTTAATAGTGATAATAGCCATTCATATTTTTTTACTTTAGCCAAAACATGCAATTTGACATAAAGAAAATATTTCATTTTGAATTTGATTTTTGAAAAGCATGAATGTATGAAATTCATATGACATACACATTTAGCATGTTAAGAAAGAACTAAAGTGATGAAAGCATGTAAACACATCCACCCTATTTAGTTCCTAAAGACAATCTTATGAAATAAGAAAGCTAAAAGTAAATCAAATTATTTTTAAAGAAGGTTTGATCTTGTTTTGAGTTTGATTTAATTTGAGAAATGTGAGGTGAGTTTCCTGTTCTTAACCCATTCTCACATATGTTTGTTTTTTTAGTTTAATTTTTAGGTAATTAGGTGATTTTTATATGTTACTTAGGTTAAGGTATGAATTAAGTGTGTTAATTACCCCTTACCTATACCACCTTAGCATGCTTAATCAAATAATTATGAGCCAATGAGATGACATAAAACCACACAAGGAATTTAAATCAGTATTGCACCTAAGAAGAAAAGGTCCTAATGCAATTTGGCTCATGATTAATGATTATTTAAACTAATGGGTTTAATTTAAGTACTTTTCTAACCCCTCTCACACATGTGAGTGGGATTTTGATTTCCTTAATGCATTTAGGTTATTGAACATCTAAGTATCTACCGAAGATAGATTAATTGAGTTCTAGAAAATTTTAGAATTTCATGAAATTAATTAAGGGGTAATTAGTGAATTAACCCTTAATTAAAGATGGATTAAGGAAGAAAAGGGGGTTTAGGGAATATATTAAGGAAACTATCTCAAAATTATTTCCTAAACCTCATATTCACTTAATAAAAATTTAATTAACTCAATCAGAGGGTTAGACCACTAATTATACCCTTAATTAAGCCTAATTACATTAAGGGAGTGATTAAGAAATGAACTTGCAATCCCTCTAATTAAGCCACCAATAAATGCCAAGAAAATTAGGGGAGGTAGAGGTCATCCCACTAATTAAGCACAAGAGTTTTGGGTTTAATCAATGGAGTAATTAGGGGGTAATTAGCAAATTAAAATTCTCAATAAAACCCAAATTCAAAAAAAAGAACTACCCAAAATCAATTAAAATTAATTTTAGAATATTAAATGTTCAATTATCTTTCTAGTGCAATTTATTTTTTTTTTTTTTGATTTTTTTAGCCTTAGATATAAATTTAGAAAGGTTTCATGATTAATTAGGAGATTTAATAATCTAATTAAATAGTTAATCTCGTCGGTGCCACGTTTGCCACTGACGTGGCATGTGCTTTCTATGTGACGTGATGGGATTGGATAATAAAGTAGTCACATCAGATCGCAGCGACACGACTTTCTCCTCGATCAAGGATCATGAAAGGCCACTTCTAAAGGATAAATTTGACGAATCTACGTGGATTCTACGCATATTAATCATGTCTGTCCATCCAAAATGCACAGATGGATGGCCAGAGATTCAATCCTGTGTTTCCCTATGGAGAATGGACACCATCCATCTTCTAGGGCATGATCTGAGCTCGATTGAGCTCGGATTGGATTGAAAATCAACCCACACCATCTAGGCACAATGGCAAGCACATCTAATGGAGTTTATCATGCAATGAAAATTCCTTTCATAAAGGACCACACCACACCTAATCTAAGCTTAGTTTAATGGCTAACCTCACCGGAGGTGATTGCCAATGCTTAATTCCATTGGAGAAGCTTCGTCTAGTGGATACCAAGCTTTGTTGAGAGTTTGAGATCTTGAGATGGGGTAGATCCTCCTATGGGCCAACTCCTCCTTGACTTGAGCTTGGCTTTGGTCTAGAGCTCTCCTCCCTTACTTCAAGAACTTGTATGAAGCTTTTGGCAAGCTCGATTGAGCTCCCTGATGGAGCTTGCAAAGGGAATTAGGCTAGTTTGAAGTGTAGAGTGAGATTGGATTTTAGTTTCCTTCCCCTATTTTTCATTTTAAAAATCGAGAAATGGGAAATTGGTTCTTATTTGGGAGAGCTTGGGGAAGCATCTTAAAATGAAATCAAATTAGGGGGAGTATATCTGCCCCTTTGCCAATCAGATGATCGAGCAAAGTTTTGCCATTTTGATCTAATTGAGATCCTTGAGTGGATTTTTTAGGCTATTAGATGAGTCATTGCATTCGGTTTTGGCCAGGGAAGGAGTGGAGGAGGGTGCCATGTGCTTGAAATAAGTGGAGGAGGGAATCCATGTGCTCCATTTCAAGGCATGTGGTTAGTTTTGCATTTGGGTTGGGTTTGGCTGACCCAAACCCTTTGGGTCATGTGCACTAGGTCGATTAGTGACCATTTGGTCCACTAAGAGGATGCCAAGTGTCCATGAAAAGGAATTGATCAAATTCCAAGTGATTTTGATTTTGGGTTACCCTGTGGCCTAGGGGTAAAATTGTCATTTGACCTTGATTTTAGTTTGGGCATGTTTGGTATGATGGGAAAATTGGTTTGGCCAAGTTTCATTGAATTTGGGGTTGGTTTGATGTGATTTGGCTCATGTTGACCCATTTAGGTCAAAATGGTCAACTTGGGTCAAGTTGACCAAATGGTCAAATTAGGTAAAACCAAGGGTTGGGGTCAAGTTCGTATGACCATTTGAAATATTTTGGTGGCTTTTGTTTGATTCAATTTGGTTTAGGTTTGAATTTGGTTTAATTTTGTTCATTTAGGTCAAATGGATCAAGTTGACCCATTTGACCTATTTAGGTTAGGTCATGGATTGGTTCATGTTTGGTTGGTCTTATGAAATGGATTGGTATCTTTATTTCCAATCAATTTGATTTATATTTGAGTCTGGCTCAATTTGACCTTTTAGGTTAAGTTGGGTTCATTCTTACGGTCTAGAATCAAGGCTTTGGGTTCAATAAGTAATTTGGAATGAACTTGACCCATTGGTCAATCAATTTGGCTTAGAAGTTTTGACACATTTTGACTTTTCAAGTCAAGTCAAGTCAAGTGGCCAATTGGGCTAGGTTAGGCTCAAATGTTGACTTGGTCAAGTTCAAAAAATTGATCATGAATGAACTTAGATTAATGGTTTCAATCAATTTGGCCTATGGTGGATTTTAGCTATGTTAGGTTTCATTTTGGCTAAGTGTTGACTTGGTCAACCCTTAAGTTTGACTTCATTTGACCCAATTTGAGTGATTGATCATCTCATGATGATTGTTGACCTTGATGAGAGGCATAGATGGGCTTAGGTCAATCCAATTTGGTTAGGATTAGAATTTGACTCATAAGAGTACTTTAGGTCACTTTGGGTCAAGTGAGCCTAAGTAGGTCAAATGGCTTGGTCAAAGCTTGATTTGAGTTTGATTGAACTCACATATGGACTTATGATTGAAATATAAATCCATTTGCAAGTGGTTTGAAGTTAAATGGGTTTTGGTTCATTTGACAATTTCAAGTTCGAAGAGTGAACATGAAATAGATTTTGGATTGATTTTTGAATTGAGTTTTGGTTAAGCGATTGAAGTTTATATTTATATTTGGATTCATGATTTAAAGATTGATTGAATCATGAAGAAAAATCAAGAGTTTGTCTTGATTTGGATTTGATTTGGCTAAGTTCAAGATTTTGACTTGAAAGGCTTAGGTTGAATTTTGAATGAATTTGAGTTTGATTTTTGGAGTTGGTTTTGGATGTTTGAATTTATATTTCATTTATATATGTGAATATAAATGATAATATAGATGGGTTATAAAAAAGTGCAAGGATTTGAATATGATTTGGGCTAAGTCCTAAGAGAGGATTAAAGAACATAGGAAAGATTTATAATTTTGGATTTGATTTTTAAGTTTAGTTTGATTGATTTGAATTTAAATTTCATTAATATATGTGAATATAAATGAGAATATAAATGAGTTGTAAGAAAATTTCATGAATTTGTAATGATTTGGATTATATTTGGGCTAAGTCCTTAAGAGGGAATCAAAGGACTTAAATATTTGGAATTTGATTTGAGTTTGGAGAAAATCAATTAGGCTGGAATTGATTTAAGTTTGATGTTCATTTGATTTGGAGTTTGGAGAAAATCAATTAGGCTGGAATTGATTTAAGTTTGATGTTCATTTGATTTGGAGTTTGATTTGAAAGAAGGAAGTCAGGAATGTGGTTCAAACTATAGGGTAGGGAAATATTCCTAACACCCTTAAGGCATGACCTATTCCTCTGTCCACATAATCACTAGATGCATCTTAAGACTAAGGAACTCCTAAAGTTTAGGAGAAGTTCTATCTCAAAGATGGAGGGGTTGAGAGCTCATCCTAAAAATGAGGTCAACAAGTATAGATCATGAGCCATCCATTCCACATGATTGGGATGAGCAGCTCTTATCAAATCCTGCGGTAGAGCCTTCGATTCCTTTCCTAAATTGTGGATCAAATCATGGTCATCCGATCTTAGATTGGATGGTTCACAGAGAAAGTGCGCCCGCCACCGGCTGAGTCAGTGCATGGATAAGACTACTTAAATAGTAAATTCCATCGTGCCATGTGAAAAGCGCGCCGCACCAGCCACCATGTGGCCCGACAAGATTAAGGCTTTAATTAGGGCTAATTAATTAGTTTTTAATCCTAAAACTTCCTAAAATCATAACTAATTGTAGACAAATCTAAAAAATATAAACTTAGGCTCATTCTGAAGATATTTCAAAGTAGAATCTAGAAAAATTATCATTAATTAATTTTGAATAGTGATTATGGCTTAATTAGGTTTTTATCAAAAAAAATTAATTAGCTTAATTACACCTTAATTTAGCACTCAATTAATCTCAAATTTTCTATGAATGTCTAGGGGAATGACTTCTGCCTCCCCTATTTTTTTGGAATTTTATTGATTGCTTAATTAGGGAAATCACTTTATTAAGCCCTAATTGCTCTCTTAATTTAATTAATCATAATAAATGAATGAATAGTAATTTGATTAATCATTTAAACATAATCACCTCTCTTGAATAGTAAGATAACTTAGGGAATGTGATTGGGGATACTTTTCCTAATTCATTTCCCAAGTCATCTTTATCTTTAAAAATTAAATTAATTAATGGTTAATTAGTTAATTAATTGATTAATTAAGTGATTAATCTTCAAAATAAGGAAATTAAAATCCAATTGAATGTTTAAATGATTTAGGGATTAGGATTGGGGCCTTGGCCTTGATCCTTTCCCCTAAGTTAATTTTATCATTCAAATTAAAACATAACCAAAGTGTTTAATCAATTAAATAAAGGCTTAATGAAATTAAAATTAAGAACCAATTAATCCACACCTAAGCAACCTTTAATTGATTTTGGGTAGCTCCTTGGGTGTTCAATAATCCAAGGTGAGAGATAATAAAATTATGGTTGGCTCAGATGTGTGAGGAAATCATAAAAATAATTAAGTGAGATCCCTTAAGCTTAATTAACTATTAATCAGAAGCCAATTTCATTAGGCCCCTTTCATTTCTTAGGAGCATTGCAAATTTACTTTTCATGTGGTTACATATCATATTGGCTTATTTTAAATTAATTAATTAACTTAAGGTGATATAGGTAAGGGTTAATTAATTCATTTAATTCATACCTTAACTTAATTAAAACATAAAATCAACTTAAATATTCTTCATTAAACCAAATTAATTCACATATGGGGAATCGAGTTAGGATTAGCAAGCCTCTTTCATATTTCCTAAATCAAATCAAACTCAAAGTTAAAAATGTATTAAAGAAATTTTGGTTTATTTTAAATAGCCTTATTTAATTTATTATCTTTAGGAATTAATTGGGATTAATGAAATCAAGTGTTTACATTCCTTTATTTCTTTCCAATCATGCTAAATATTGTTTGCCATATGAAATCATGCATTGATTTCCTTTATGTCAAATTGCATGTGTTGACTTGAATTAAAAATATGAGTGGTTATTATCACTATTAAATCAAAAAACTATTTTCAAAAACCTATGAATCAATGATTATAAATGAAGTGATTCTAATTACAAGTATCTATATGCTTGCATGTGATGATAATTTAAGATATGCAATATGAAGTTCACTTTCCTTATCATAACATGGATTCACATAAGATTTGCAAGTGTATAGTTCATTTGAAAAGAACACAACATTTGCCTAAATCTACTCCTATGCATCTCCATGTTAAGACTTAGGAAGAATTTCATATCACATATGTAAATTACATTATCAAATCAAACATAATTTCTCACATGATTCCCTCTTCATGTGATTCTTTTTATACATTAATATGTATTTGAGAAAAGTGGTATATTAATCTAGACATCCTGGGGCTGCGAGGCTTTAAGTAGCCCTAAGTAAATCTTGTACCTTACGCCCCTGGTGTAGAAAATAATGGCGTTGTACTCACTTAGAACTCTTATACATATGCATGTTTGGTGTGGCCAATGAATAAAGAATCATAAATCAAATAAATCAAGCATAACCTTTTGCATGGATTTTTGTATCCTTATAGTTATTCATACATTTATATGTATATAAGAAAAGTGATATATTAGTCTAGACATCCTAGGATTGTGAGGCATTAAGTAGCCCTAAGTGAGTCTTGTACCTTACGCCCCTGGTGTAGAAAATAATGATGTCGTACTCACTTAAAACTTTTATACATGTGAATGGGTATTTAGCTAATGGATGAAAAATCCATCTTTTCTATATAATAAAGACATGCATTCATAATTTAATCCAAAAAATGAAATATTTAAATTCCAAACACACTTCTTTGCATTCATCATCAAAGTGTGCTAAGACTTACATTGCATGTATAACTATGCTTAGGATTATTCATATGCATGATATACATGATGGAAAGAAATGAATGAATGTGTGTTGTATTATAGTAATCCATTTCACTTAATCTTAAGATGTCTTTCTTATTGAA
Organism: Cymbidium sinense; assembly: GCA_021442155.1. Lineage (NCBI taxonomy): Eukaryota > Viridiplantae > Streptophyta > Magnoliopsida > Asparagales > Orchidaceae > Cymbidium > Cymbidium sinense. The sequence continues at coordinate 79,967,130 of CM038225.1, read as the reverse complement.
TAGGGTTATTTAGAATGAACCTAAACTTAGGGTTAATTAAAACACATAATAAACCATTCACTAAAGGAAATTCATTAATTAACTTACCTTAGAAATGACTTAAGGTAGGGATAAAAGAGTGACTCCCTCTCTTTCTTCTCTTTATAATACTTAGTTGCTAAGTGTGGGATATATGAAACAAAATAAAATACTAAGTAAAATCTTCAAATCAATTAAACCACTTAAAGAAAAATCAACCCTTTATAGATTAAATCCCCCACACTTCATAAATCATAACCCTAAAGCCTAGTTAGGATATACCACATAAGCCTTAACACATACACATTAGATTAAGTTATCATTTTTAGCTTTATGTTAGAACGGTGCATGGTTTGGTGTATGTTTGGTTTTGTGATTATTATTTTAGACTGGATGTTAGGGTGTATGTGTGTAGTCTGGATGTTAGGTTGATATTAGCCTAATCATGTCTTATGCAGGGGGTTGTCCTTAAGGGGTCGTTAAATAAAAATATAAATGCTTTTCACTGTACAGGTAGCTTAGCCCCTAAGCATAACCCAAGTTAGGGCAGATGGACTTGGTTACCCATATGTGGCGTGATAAGTCCAAATTATTCATATAACTGCTTGGGTTGTATGGTGTGTTTAGGTAAAACTTATTTTTGCAGGTGTAGCTAGATTTACTTTCCTTCTCTTTTAATATAATTTTGCATTAGGATTAGGATAAGTGTTGTGGGGGATTTGGATGAGCATTGGTTATATGACCAAGTCTTATATACCATGTGATGCCTTTGGTGCAAACAACATCCCAATCAAACCAAAAGAATGAATGAAATGGAGTAAAATCACAAATGAAGAAATGCAAGATGAAGAGTGAAGAATGGAGGATGAATAATGAAGACCCTCATGACATCTATCATTTCATAATTGTAATTATTCTTTCATTATACCGAGATGTATAAGGGTAGAGCTCGGCTACCCACATTTCTTTTTGGGCTGTATGGTGATACAAGATCACATCGGCCTCTTATTCTTTTGCGATAGCTTTACAAAATTATTTGATATTTTGTTTAGCTTGTGCATTAGAAATAGCATCTCTTTTCATAGTTTCTTTATGATTGGTGATTGCTATATGGCCTGGATGCGATTAGGCTCTTAGGATAAAAATAAATTTTTTATCCTGCTAATAACTCATAACCTCCCATAAAAGCATAGGAATTAAAACAAGATAAAAAAATATTTAGTAATCCCTTAGCTGGATGATTGTATATATAATACTATGCATGTCATATTCTTTCACTCTTGTTAAGAAAGGGCTTCCATATGTGCTAGAGAATAAAGGCTTAACCTGTAAGAGCCTTTGATGGAAAGACACTTCTTTCTCTTTTTGATTAGGCCCATAATCTATTTTGCACGCATCTAGGCATACAAAATCTCATGTCCCGTGTCAAAATAAAGAGTCCAAAAATCAAATAAAACTTGACAAAATTTGCATTAGATTTAAGTCATTATTCACGCATGATCTAGTCTCTTAGGGAGTGGGTTTAAAGACTTTATTTCTCTTCTAAATAAATAATAGCTTTACCATCTTGCAAAGCAAACGAATTGCCTACAGGGATTTAAACCGTAGGAGGAATTAGCTGGCTGCCACTCCAGGCGGCAATAATTCCAGTAGTCGGAAGGCTTACTCTCTCTTGTGGAGGTAAACCATATACCCACTTTCAGCCTTAGATTTACTTTGTGCTTTGGCTCTCGCCAAAGCTCCCTAGATTTAGGATCTGAGGTTGTTGTTTCTCTTTATGAGCTACAAGTATAAATCCTCACCTCTTAGGAATTTTCATAATCTTGTATTCAGGAATTATAAGTACTAGATTTCTAATAAAATTTTAACTCAAATAAATAAATCTTCTCAATTTCAAATACATAAAGCCCAACCATAGGATATATTAGAGTGCTCATTAGGTTTCTTAGTATTATGAGCACTCCCTAGTCATCTCCTTTGGTTTAGATAATACCTCTCCCCTTTTGATCTCTCCCACTTGATTTTCTAAAATATAGCCAATTTGTTGATAGTTCTATCTTTGAATTCTTTGGAGACAACAATTACTTACTTTAATCAAGAGAATTATTAAGGGATTCATTTTTCTTAAGATGTAATTAGCTATGGAGACTTTCCTTTATAGGAAACATAAGGAACTTGATTTAAATAAATCCTGCTTTACTTTTCCATGTAAAGTAGGAAAAAATCTATGGCATATTCGAAGACCCATCATGCCTTAGGAGTCCTTATTATGTGATTAGGTCCATTATAGAGTAGTGACTTCTATCTCATGAGATAACACACTATTCCTTAATGTCGTACTCGATCACCCTAATAAGTATATCCTTGGATTTGTGTGGTGTCCCCTCACATATACACACAAAACACATAATCAAAAAATAAACACCACAGATTTTTCTGGTGATTTCGTTGGGGATGGTTCCTCTCTCCATCTCTAGCAGATGATTGTTGTCTCCAAGCATCGATAGTGGACTTGCATTTTTTGTGAGCTTGAGACTATCTTTCCTTTCATTGGTAGTTAGCTTATTTTATTCTTAAGCAAGGTTAGCCAACATCCTTTAGGTTTTAGGACCTCAGTCCGTGTAGGTCTTGAAACCCCAATGGGTTCCCCAATAGGTAAGAATAGAATTTATCAATGAAAGGGGAGGTAATAAAAATTTATAACCTCCTCACCACTAACTTGGTGAGGCAAGGTTTAGCATAAAATTTAAAGAAAATAATTTCTTTCATAAAATGACACCTTCCAAAAGCACCTTTCAAGAAACTCAGAAAATCACAAAATCAAAACCCCTCCATTAAACATTCCCTATGATTGCTACAAGGAGGTTGTTTTCAAAAGCACATTCTTGAAAATTAACCATGCCCATTCAACATACTCAAAATTATTGAATGAGGAATCCAATTTTCAAATAAAATAAAACTTCATCTAACAAATTTCACATATGTCGGAGTTGAAGATTCCCTTTTTGCAAGACCAAATCATGCCATGTTTGATTCCCACTTAACATATCCAAACTTGTTAAGTGAGAATCTCTATTTGAATCAAACATAAAATTTGACTTTCACTTAACAATTGCAATTTGTTAAGGGTGGGGTGGGGTCTCATTTTCAAAACATAAATTTGACCTTCACTTAACATATTCAATTTGTTAAGTGGTGGTCTCATTTTCAAAATACAAATTTGGCCTTCACTTAACATTTTCAATTTGTTAAGTGGGGGTCTCATTTTCAAAACATAACTTTAATCTCCGCTTAACAATTTCAATTTGTTAAAAGGGGGTCTCATTTTCAAAACATAAAATTTGACTTTCACTTAACAATTTCAATTTGTTAAGTGAGGGTCTCATTTTCAAAACATAAATTTGACCTTCACTTAACATATTTAATTTGTTAAGTGGGTGTCTCATTTGAAAAACATGAATTTGACTTTCCCTTAATAATTTCAATTTGTTAAGTGGGGGTCTCATTTTCAAAATATAAATTTGACTTTCACTTAACGATTTCAATTTGTTAAGTGGGGGGTCTCATTTCAAAAAAAAATAATAATAATTAAAATTTGACTTTCGCTTAACATATTCAATTTTTTAAGTGAGGGTCTCATTTTCAAAACACACATTTAGGCTTTCACTTGGCATATCCAATATTTCTAAGTAAGAGTCTCATCTTTAAAGCATATACTTGGTTCTACTTAAACACATCAAATTTGTTAAGTAGGAATCGCATAATTATGCCATATTGGATTCCCACTTAACATACCAAATTTTTTAATGAGAATCCCATTCTCAAGTCATATCATACTTTGATTTCCACTTAACACTCCAAATTGTTAAGTGGGAGTCCCATTTTCAAATATATATTAAACACATTTAGGCTTTCATTTAACATACCAAATTTGCTAAGTTAGGGTCTCTTTTCAACACACATTTGATCCCTATTTAACATACCCAATTTGTTAAGTAAAGATCCAATTTTTCATATCAACCACACTTGAGCTTTCACTTAACATACCAAATTTGTTAAGTGAAAGTCTCATTTTTGAAGAAAAAACAAACATATCAAATACTTTTGGGGCTTCCACTTAACACACCCAATTTGTTAAATGGGACTCCCATCTTCAAAGAAAAGCAAATCAATCTCACAATTATATTTAGCTTTCACTTAACATACCAAATTTCTTAAGTGAAAGTCTCATCTTCAAGCACAAATCAAACACATCTGGCCTCTACTTAACATACCAAATTTGTTAAGTAAGAAGCCTCATTTTTTAAATCAAATATGACACAATCAAATCTTCCAACACAAATCTCACAAGAAAAAATATTTCAAACACACAATCACAACCTCTTCTTAGCATTCCCAAATTTGCTAAGTAGAGTTCCTTCAAACAATACATATTTTCAAACAAGAAACATAAAATGCAAACAATCTCAAGAAAAGAAATCTCTCCTCAAATTTTTGAACTCCACCCAACCTACATAAATTGGTTGAGTATGGGTTCTAAAATAAAATAATCAAATGACAAAAGACTCTCCTATAAACATCCAAATCTCTCCAATGAACCCCACTTAACATATCTGAATTATTGAGTGTGGGTTCAAAACTCCAAACCTCTATGACTTTCTTGGAGCAAATATCGAGATAGGAATCTGATACAAGTTACATTTCAACATATGTAGACATACAACTCAGATCACTCAATGTAGTCTTTATAGCAAGACACATGACCTCTCAGAAGTTTATTTTCACCTTTCTGTTTGAGATGGATTTGGCCTTGGATTAGGCCAGCCTCCCTTAGACTGACTCCACCCATCTAGTGTTCTTTGGCTAAAGATTTGAGGGTGCCTGTATTACCTGTGAGGGGCGACCCTCACCACTGTTAGCTAAGATGAGGTGACTGGGCAAAAGCTAGTCATCCGCATTGACCTACCTTCCGACACTGAGTATCCTTCCTTGAAGAGGAAGACGGTTGAGGTTCCACGAGTCAGTTTAGTTCCCATTCAGTCATTAGCTCCCACAGCCGCTCAGGTGCGTGCTAGCACCTCCTCGTTAGTCTTCCCTGCCTTCGAGGTAGGATCTATCTCTCACATAGACTTACTCATCCACACACAGCATCGCACAAAATAACGTAACAAGAGCCACAAGATCAAGGGGTACCAAGAGCGTACCGCCCGAGAGATAGATGCCGCATCCCACATTACAAAGGAGGGTTCTCCCCGTGAGGTTTCTTGATTTCTGACTAGCAACCAGTTCCACCCCCTCTCAGCATCAGATAGAGAGGAACACTACTAGAAGATAGCTATATTGCTTCCACCTCCTACATACCATGAGGTTTTGGCTAGGGATAGGAGGGATTCCTATGACAGTCTATGGACGGTATTACACCAGGTAGGCAAGGCACATGGACGTTCATAGTCTGGCACATTATTTGACTTGAGGTCGATCACCCCCAAGAGTGTTACTAGGCATATTCACAGTGATAGATCGTCAGAGGCCTGAGTAGTAGCTTAGTAAGGGAACAGAGAGTGATGAAGGTTTGCCAGGCAGTCGGCGGCCTCCGCTCTAGTTGATTTCCCTGGTCATCGGACCATTAGGGCTGATAGGGCCAATAGCATAGTGTTAATGGGTAAGCCCCAATGAGGTTAGAGTCAGTGTTGTCTCTACCACACTGATCCACTCGTTGCCCACCATCATCAATTTAGGTCTTGCCATCCACCATTCTTACAAAGGTATAGAAGACAGCATCTAGGGAGAAGAAAGTCTGCTTGGTGATCCGGCTACAGCCAAAGGATCCACTTCATCTGCTCCACCAACTGAGATGAGGGTGAGTTCCCCTACTCAACCTCCTACTTCAGCCTTGGTGAAGGAGTGGCGACCCCACAATGTCATGGTCGCACCACCACCACCACCACCATTAGAGCCAGTGATAGCAACAGCTATAAAGGGGGAAGGGGATAGTTCTGTAGTCCCCATGGTAGTGAATCTCCTTAGGGACACTACTCCACCCATGAGCAATCACGAGCATATCTCTTCCAATGAGCATGACCTTCCTAAAGCTAGCACTCCAGTGAAGGCAGTGTTAGGTGCATCTCTGTCAATGAGCATAGCCTCTATACCGGTCAGCAGCGTGTATTTGTACTTGCACGGTTACACTGCTCCCTAGATCATATTTTAGCACAGTACTTTGCAGAGAAGAGAGAACTTCTAGGAAGTGACCGGTTAGATTGTGAGGAGGGAAAGGTCAGCTTTGATCTAGATGAGAATGATCTTCTTGAGGATTCAGCCAAAGTTCACATGGTCGATACCAAGAGTTCCGTTCAGAGAGATCAACATGGTTATGAAGGTATTATTATTGAAGAGGATGATGTCGTCCATTCAACTTAGTACCTCCACCACTAGTTTAGGCAGAGGGATGATCATACTGACCAAATGGGGAATAAGATTGAAGAGTTGATGGCTGTGGTGTCAGCATTGCAAAACTCAGCTCCAATTTCACAGCCTTCTCCCAAAGTAGCTGACAGAGAAGAGTTAGCACACACTTCAGATCATCCTAGATGCATTCTTATAGAGGGAGACAGTGGTAGCTTGCATAGGAAGGTGGTGGATAGCACCTTCATGCATGAAATATATATCAAACACATGGTGGAGTAACAAGTGAGGGATGCGTTGGCACAAGCCTGAGGCAGCTCATCTATTCTAAAGGGTAGACCCTACTTGGAGGAATTGATGGTGTCCAATATCGTAAGGGCTTTGTGCCTCTGTCCTTTAAAATTTTTTAATGTAGTGGTAACCCCTAGTAGCACATAGCACATTTTAGGGCTGGATGTTGCAATGCCAGTGGTAGAGATGAACTCTTATTTTGCCTCTTCATCGGTAGCTTGATAGACATCACATTTGATTAGTACACTAAACTACCCAATGGTTCAGTGAAGACATTTGCTGAGTTGGAGCAGTTCTTAATTAAGAAATTCGCTGGAGCTCAACAAAGGATAACTATAGGCGATCTCATTGTAGCTTAATAATATCCCGGTGAGTCCCTTATTGATTACATTCTTAGATGACATAATTTAAGTATAAAATGCAAACCACAGCTATCTGAGCAGCAAGCTATTAAAATTCTACTCTAGAATATTCATGGCTAGGTCACCTTCATGCTTAAATGGTTCACCATTAAGACATTTGAGAAATTAATCAACAAGTCAGCTAGTCTACAAGGGGAGGACAAACAGTTATCTTTCTAAGATCAGTCAGCCAAGCCTAGAGCACATAATGCATTTGAGAAAGGGGGTCACGATTGATAAGGGGAAGCCCAACCGTGGTTGGACAAACCTCGAGCTCAATCTTCTACCACCTCCTTTGCCACCGCCATGTCATATCAACCACCTCGCCAGTGGCCTTTACTATCGCTTTGCCAGATCCCCATCCACGACATCGCATTCTCTCCACCACCAGGTAACTATCACTTACCAACTCTTGCTGATAAATTGAATAAACCTTATTCATTCAAGAGGGAAGTAGTCACAAAGATCTTTAAGAACCTCTTAAAGAAGCCTAATTTTCAATTACCAAAGCCTTGAAGGCTGGAGGATTTGGGTAAGAGTCATGATCCAACTTTTGCCCCTACCACTGCATACTAGGTCATGTCTTGGAAGATTGCTTTACCTTTAAGGATTGGCTTGAGCATAGCTATAAGTCAGGTGCCATTATCATCCCTAAGGAATACCTATTAGAATAACCCTCTAGTTTTGTTAGGATAATCCTTGGGGATACATGTGATCTTCTCAAGACAGAGAAAGTTGGGATATATCCCTATCTTGAACCTCCAAGAAAATTATTTCTAAGTTCAAAAAGTTATCCTTCCAGGTGCCTGAAGCAGCTCAAACCTCCAACTCTAAGGAGGTTTGCAAGTTGCTAAAGACAACTTAAAGGAGGTAAAATCCATGTAGCAACAACAATAGCTTGCACTTGCCCGAGATAGTACATTAGCTCAACCATCGACCGAGTCCAGTACTCCTTCCACAGTTGCAGCCATAATTCCTTCAACTAGTTCATCTTCTAGCAGTCATACTTTATCAGCGGAGGGGCATGCCAAATCCCTCACTCTACTCACTTTACTTGATGTCTATTTTGTACGTTCATCCAAATTTAAGAAATTAATGAAGAAGAAGACTGATTTCACTTACATTCTCTCTACCTTTGATGATCTTGATGATTTCATTCTCATAGAAAGCTCTTAAAGTACTAATAGTTATAACAATTCTGATCCACCCCTTTCTGATTTTGAAATGAATTATCCATTCCTAAATCACCCAAGTTCACCCATTGAGATTAATTTGGAGTCATCTCACTCTAATGACCCTATAAGAGAAGCTATATGTGAACTCGATGAGCAGGTAGAACTTTTCATTAAATCATCTCATGAAGTCACTGAAGTCAACCTTCATAGTGGCAAAGTTTTACCTCCTAAGGTAGCACCTCAGGATAAGAGTAAACAAGTCATTGGTTCTAGCAATCAAGAAGGCCCTCCACAAAATACTCCACCTATGGATATTCTTGTGGAGGAGCAACCCAGAGTTGACTATAATGTCCTCGCTCACCTAAGAAAGTTGCCAGCTAAACTAAGCATATATGATTCCCTTGTCTTATCCAAAGAGATGAGGGAGTCATTGATCAAAGCCCTTATTGATCCAGAAATATGCTTAGCTTAGTGGACCGCTATTAAAAAGGAGGCATGTTTTCAAGAGATGCTCATGGAGTTATATTCACTAATGAAGATCTTTTATTGGGGACAACAGAGCCCAACCATCCCTTCTACATCATAGTGGATATGGGCAGATTCAGACTCTCTAGGGTGTTAGTTGATCCAGGTGCATTACTAAACATTATGAGTCTAAAAACCCTTGCCTACTTGAGGATCAACATCTCCAAACTCTAAGGAGATCAGATGATGTTGAGAGGATTCAATGAGCAAGGCAAGAAGGCTTTAGGCTCCATAGTGTTACGACTAGAGATAGATGACTGGAAGGCATAAGCCATATTCTACATAATTGATTTAGATACATCTTTCACTAATTTGCTTGGTAGGCCTTGGATATATGGAAATAACACAGTTCCATTCTCCTTGCATCAATCCATCAAATTCAGAAGAGGTGGAATCGAGTATTGTGTCAAAGGTGACTTGAAGCCATTCTCAGTTAGAGAGGTCGAGATTTATGAAAATGTAGCCTATTATCTTCCTCCAAATCAAAAAGTATATTCTCGTGAACTTGGTGAAAGTTTAAAATCAAAATAAAAAAAATAAAAGAAAAAGAAAAGAAGCTGAAAATGAAAAAGAGATGAAAAAAGGAAAAGAAAAAGAAAGTACAAGTGAGTGAGAATTAGACACCGAGAAAGAGGTAGAGCCATATGTTAGATTTTGCTCACAATTTACTCCTCCATATGAACACATGGGTATGATGACTCGACCTCCACCAAGTAGAGGAAGAGGCAAGTCCAGAGGCAGTTCTAGAGGTGGAAGACCTTCTTGCTGGTGGCTAGCTGGTAGAAGTTATGTTTCAGCACACAGGAGTACCCCTGCTAACCACATAGACTTAGAGTCCAGTTTGGAGGATGAGTCTCATGTGTTTAGTACGCTGACCAACCCCTCTCAGTGGGTCCCTTTGGAGGTGACGTTCGAGCTAGACAGTGGTGAAGACTAGGCCTCCATGCAAAGCATGAATGTATCCAAATCATCATTATGTAGAACAGTTAGGTAGTAGTTAGAAACTTTATCTCTAACCTCACTTTCTTCCTAGAAAGTTAAAGGTTTAATAGTTAAGGAGGCCCCCAAGTCATCCACGGATGTTAGACCAAAGAGGTTTTTATCTGGAGCATCATCCTCAAGTCAAGAAGCCGATACAAAACTTGAGGATGATTTATATAAATATTTAATACAACTACCTTTTGATTAATATTCACTTTGTGTTATTAACTTAGCAAAGAAGAGATTAATCTTGCATGCTTGGTCTAAACATAGGTCGAACTACCTTGAAAAACTATGGGACAACCAAAGCAGAGTCTCTCAATCAAGATCAGGGCTAGGATTCGACACAGTGGGTCTCATCGATGATGACAACCATTGCCTAGTCATCACCACTCATTTGGGGTCTGATAGGTTCTTCTCAAATCATGTTAACTCTTATAAGAAGGCATGTTTAGAAACTTTAGATGACCCAAATGAGCCTGAAGTCAGAGTTGCACTTCCATAGTTTGAAGAAGAAATTAGATTAACCATTGACGAACTCAAAGAAATCAACTTATGAATAAAAGAACATCCACGCCTGACGTACATCAGTTCCTTATTGAATGAAGAAGAAACCAATGACTTAGTTATGCTATTAGCTGATTTAAGGACTACTTTGCATGGAGTTATGAAGAAATGCCTGATATATCTCTTGATGTAGCAGTCCACAAACTAATAATAGAACATAATGCTAACCATATCAAGCAAGCTCATAGATGCATGCAATTAGAAATTGAATAATAGACTTCTGAAATCAAAAAATTGATTGATGATGGCTTTATAAGGGAAGAAAAATATCCTACCTGGTTAGCCAATGTCGTTCATGTTAAGAAAAAGAATGGTCAAATTTTCATATGCATCAACTTTAGGGATCTGAATAAGGCATGTCCTAAGAATGAATTTTCACTTCTTATACCAGAATTGATAGTGAATGTTGCCTCATCTCATGAAATATTCACCATTATGGATGAGTCATCTGGCTACAACTAAATCATGATGGCCCCAGAGGATGAAAGAAACACTACTTTTTGAACCCCGAACGAAATCTATTGTTATAAGGTCATGCCTTTCGGCCTTAAAAATGCTTGTGCTACATACCAGTGGGCCATGAATTAGATTTTCAATGAACTCATTCATCATCCAATTGAATGTTATATTGATGATCTTGTAGTCAAAAGCAAAGAAAAGGAAGATCATCTTTTCAACTTGAGAGTAGTTTTTGAACAGTTGTGATAATTTTACCTCAAAATGAATCCTCTGAAGTCTGCATTTGAAGTTGCTTCAAAGAAATTCCTTGAGTTTGTTGTCCGACATCAGGGAATAGAGATAGACCCAGAGAAGATCAAGGTTATCTTAGAAATGCCACCCCCTAAAAGTGTAACTCAATTCAGATCATTTCAAGGGTGGTTGGCATATCTAAGACTCTTCATATCCAACTTATCAGGAAGATGCCAGTCATTCTCAGCACTTATCAAAAAGGACACCAAATTTAAGTGGGATGATAAGTGTCAGCATGCCTTTGAAGACATCAAGCACTACCTGATGAGACCGCTAGTTCTTGCAGCCCCTATCACGGGCAAGCCATTGATCCTCTACATCGCTGCATTAGATGACTCCTTTGGCGCCTTGTTGGCTCAAACCAATGATAAAGGAAAAAAATGATCTCTACTACCTCAGTCATTGTCTGATCCCTGCTGAGGCAAACTACCCACCTATTGAGAAGCACTACCTAGCTTTAATCTTTACGTCCCAAAAGCTATGGCATTACATATTTTCTCATAAGGTGAATCTGATCTCTAGAATTAATCCACTATCATATCTCATGACACGACCAACGCTATCTAGACAGTTGGCACGATTATCCATGATTTTGTCACAATTTGATATCACATTCGTACCCCTCCATACTGTGAAAGGGCAGGCACTAGCAGATTTCTTAGCAGTACACTGTGGTATTTATTTTTGAAAGATATTATGATGAGACACCATGTAGATCTTAGGGGATACTTATTGAGGTAATCGAGTATGATATTGAGGAATGATATACTATCTTGAAGACAGAAGTCACCATCCTACAATGGACCTAATCACCTAATAAGGACTTCTATGGCTAATTGGTCTTCGAATATACCAGAGATCTTTCCCCTACTTTACATAGAAAAGTAAAGAAGGGTATATTTTAAGCCAGGTTTGTTAAGTTCCCCATGGAGGCAAGCCTCCATAGTTAATTACATCTTAAGGAATAAGATTCCTTAGGAATACTCTCGATTAATATAAATGATTATTATCTCTAAAGATTTCAAAGATAGGATTATCAATCAATTGGTTATTTTTTTTAGAAAATCAAGTGGGATTGAGCAAAAGGATGGAGTTATTATTGAGACCAAAGGAAGATGAGTAGGGGATGGTCACGATATTAGGAAACCTAGTGATCATCCCAGACTATCCTATGGTTGGGCATTATATTTTTGAATTTAAAGAGAATTATATGTTTGAGTTGAATTTTATTTAGAAATCTAGGACTTATAATCTCACAATATCAGATTGTAGAAATGCCTAAGAGGTGAGGATTTATTCTTGCAGCCTGCAAAGGAAAATAACAACCTTGCATCCTAAATCTAGGGAGCTTTAGTGAAGGCCAAAGCACGACCTAAATCTAAGGTGAAAAATGGGTATATGATTTACCCCCATAAGAAAGAGTAAATCACCCGACTGCTGAACTTATAACCGCCTGGAGTGGCAGCCAGCTAACTCCTCCTATGATTTTAAATACATGTAGGAAAGCCTTATGCTTTGCAAGATGGCTAAGCTATTGTTTATTTAAAAAGGAGACTAAGTCCTTAAACACACTCCCTAAGAGAGTAGATCATGAGGGGCTTGAATTCATGACTTAATTTAATGCAAATTTTGTTAAGTTTTATTTTAATTTTTGAACATTTTTATTTGACACAGGCTATGGGATTTCATATGCCTAATGTATGAGAAAATTAATTATGGGCCAAAATCAGAAAGAAAGAGGTGTATTTCCACCATGGTTCTCAAAGGTCAAGCCATTTTCTCTGGCAAAGGTGGAAGCCCTCCATTGGAAAGAGTGAAACAATATGATTTATGCATGATAGGATACATACAATATTCAGCTAAGGGATTGCTAAATCTTTTATTATCTTGATTTATGTCCTAAGTTTTAGGTGAGATTATGAGTTATTTAGTTTTATTTTGAGTTGATTAATTGGATAGAAATTTTATTTTTTTTCTAAGACCATAATCACATCCAGGCCATTCAACAATCAACAAATAATTAAGAAACTAGGAAAATCATGTCATCCTAATTACGCAATCATAAACATAACATCAATCAATTTATAAAATCAGCATAAAAGAATAAAAGGCCGATGTGGTAGGGTTCCACCATACAACTTGAAAAAAAGGGTAGTCGAGCTCTACCGTTATACAACCCAAATTATAAATGAATAATTATAATTATGAAATAATAAGTGTTATGGGGGTCTTCATTCTTCATCCTTTATTCTTCACTCGTTGTCCTTCATTCCTTCATCTTGATTTGCTCCATTTCTTTCTTTCTTTTGGTTTGACTTGGGATGCAGTTTGCTCCAAGGCTTCACATGGTATATAAGACATGGTCTTATAAATAATGTTCACCTTAGTCCGCATAACACTTATCCTAATCCTCATGCAAAAATTACATTAAAAGGAAGGAAAGTAAATCTTACTACACCTATAAGACAAATGTTAGCTAAACACACCATATAACTCAAGCAGTTATAAGAATAATTTGGACTTACTACATGGGTAACCAAGCCCACCTATCCTAATTTAAACTATGCTTAGGGGTATAAGCAACCTACACAACAAAAGCATTTATATTTTTATTACAGCGCCCCTTAAACACAATCCCCTGCAGAAGACATGATTAGGCTAAGATCGCCTTATCATCCGGTCTATGCACATACACCCTAACATCCAGTCTAAAATATTACATCATTATCATAAATCAAATCATGCATCGCCCTATCATAGAGCTAGAAGTAGTGAATTAGTCTAATGTGTGTGACATTTAAGGCTTATGCGGCATGTCTTAGCTAGGCTTTAAGGTTTAAAATTTATAAATGTGAGAAGTTCAATTTAAATGGTAGTTTCAATTTTAATGATTTAGTTGACTTGTCAATTTTAATTGGTAACTTGATTTGAATGAACCTACATTTAGTGACTAAATGTTGTGAAGAGAAGAAAAGAGAGGAGGGCTCTCTTTCATCCCTACCTTAAAGCATTTCTAAGGTAGATTCATTAATGAATTTCCTTTAGTGAATGATTTATTATGTATTTTAATTACTCCTAAGTTTATATTTACTCTAAATAGTCCTATTCAATAAGAAAGGTATCTTAGGATTAGTTAGGGTGGATTACTACACATAACACACACCCATTCATTTCTTTCCACCATGTATACCATGCATATGAATAATCCTAAGCATACCTATACATGCAATGCAAATCTTAGCACACTTTGATGATGAATGCAAAAAGATGTGATTTGAAAATTTGGATATTCTATTAATGCATGCCTTTGTTATGTAGAAAAGAGGGACACCTTTATCCATTAGCTAAATGCACATCCACATGTATTAAAGTTATAAGTGAGTACGACACCATTATTTTCTATACTAGGGGTGTAAGGTACAAGACCTAATTGGGGCTACTTAAAGCCTCGTAGCCCTGGGATGTCTAGACTTATATACAACTTTCTTAGATACATATAGATGTACAAAAAGAACTAGATGGATAAGGAATCATGCAAGAGATTATGTTTGATTTGGTTGTAAGATTTACATGTGTAATATGAAGGAACTTCTTTAGTCTTAATATAGAGATTCATAGGAATAGATTTAGGCAAGTGATGTATTCTTTTCAAATGAATTATACACTTGCAAATCCTATGTGAATGCATATTAAGAGAAGGGGGGAGAACTTCATAATAAACATCTTATCCTATCACCACATGCAAGCTTATAAATATTTATAACTAGCATCACTTCATTTATAATCTTTGATTTATAAGTTTTAAAAAATATTTTTTGTTTTAATAGTGATAATAGCCACTCATATTCTTAATTTTAGCCAACACATGCAATTTGACATAAAAGGAAACATTTACTTTAATTAATTTTTAAAAGAAATGAATGCATGATTTCATATGGCAAACAATATTTAACAAGATTGGAAAGAAATAAAGAAATGTAAGCACATGACTTCATTCACCCTAATTAATTCCTAAGGACAATCCTATAAAATAAGATTATTTAAAATGAATCAAAATTCTTTAAGGAGAATTTTATTTTTGAATTTGATTTGACTTAGGAGATATGAGAAAGGTTTACTAATCCTAACCCATTCCCCTCATGTGTGAATTGGTTTGGTTTAATTTACAAAAATTAAGTTAATTTTATATTTTGATTAGGTTAAGGTCTAAATTAAATCCATTAATTATCCCTTACCTATACCACTTTAACATAATTATCCAAGTAATTATGAGCCAACATATGATATGCAACCACATAGAAATTAAATCATCAATTCACCTAATAAATAAAGGGGGCTAATGCAATTGGCTCATAATTATTAGTTAATTAAGCTAAAGGGTTTGATTAAGTACTTTTATAACCCTCCTACACATGTAGTTTGATTATAATTTTCTTTGAATGCTCTTAGGTTATTGAACACCTAACAATATACCCAAAAATTTAATGATTAAGTTCTAGAATGATTTAGTTTTGAGTTTTATTAATTAAACTATTTAATGAAGTGATTAAGCCATTAATTATTTGCAAATTGATTAAGTGTTATCCAAATGAAATAGACTTAAGGGAAAAGATTGGAAAAGAAGTCCTAATCTAAATCCCTATGGCCATTCACTGTTTAATGATGATTAACAAGCTTAATTAATAAATTTATCACTGTTTAACATGTTAATTAATCATTTAATTAATTAAGAGAGTGATTAAGAATGAAATAAGTAATTTCCCTAATTAATTAAGCAATAAATTACAAGAAAATCATGGGAGGCAGAGGTCATTTCACTAATTAATCTCAGAAAGTTTGGAATTAATTTCTAGATTAATTAGAGAGTAATTAGCTTAATTATATTTTCAATAAAACTTAAATTGAGTTAAAATCACTATTCAAAATTAATTAATTTTAATTTTTTATTATTCTTCTCTAAATTATCTTTAAAATGAGTATTTATTTGTATTTTTTGAATTCTCCTATAATTAGTTATGAATTTTGAAAGTTCCACCATTAAAATTTGATTAATTAAGCCTAATTAAACCCCTAATCCCATCGGACCACGTGGCAGCTGATGCGCGCTTGCCACGTGGCATGACAAGATAGGTCATTTAAGTTGTCACATTTGTCGGAGTCAGGCCACGGACGCTTTCTCCAGATCAATCTCGCTTTATGAAGGAATGAGGATCTCGCGATCGATCCGTCGTTCCAATCTGCGGGAACGGATGCATGATCCTTCCTCCGGAGTGATGAGATATGAACATGGTTCATCTTTACTCATTCAATTCGAGCTCACCCTAGCTCAGATTGGGATCAAAATGATCCCACACCTTCGAAGGGAGGGGGGATGCACATCCAATGGCCAAGATTACATGGGATGACAATTTCGTTCAAAAAGGACAAACTAAAATTTCCTATAGCTACAATTTTAAGCAATTACCTCATCAGAGGCTATCACCGGCGCTTCCAACGGAGGAGGTAGCTTCGTCTAGTAGAGATGATGCCCTGTTGAAGGAATCTGGCCTTGATTTGAAGCAGTTTGCTCGGTTGACCAAACTCTCCTTCAATGGTGATTGGCCTTGATTGAAATGGTACTTCCCTTGGCATGGAAACTTGGGAAATGATTCAATTGAGCTCGACGAGGTCCAAGGATGGTGTGTGCAAGGTTAATTTGATTTTGGTTGATAATTGAGTGAATTAGCTTTTGAGTTTATCTCCCCTGTTTTGGGTTTGAGTAAAATTGAAAATGGGTAATGATGGAGCTCAAGAATGGCTTCAAAAAGCTTGGGAGGCTTCGATTCAACTTCTTTAGCTCTGGGGAATGGATTTTGTGGTAGTGAGAATCTCACTGATCAGATGGTGAGAGGCTAATTTGTTATTTTGGCTTAATGGCTTGGATTGGAGGCACAGTTTGAGCTGCAAAACATCTCACATGGGTCATTTTGGGTAGTGGAGTGAGGGAGAGTGGATGTCCATGTGAGTGGTGAGTGGATTTGGTGATTCAAGTGTTCAAATGTGATTGGGGAGATCAGTTTGGCCTTACCTTGGGTCATGGCCGACCCAAGCTCATTGGGTCATGTTCACCACCTTCCTTGGTGCCCATGTAGACTAATAGAAGGAAGCCAAGTGGCCTTAGAAAAGGAATGGCCAAATTCTAAGTGAATTTGATCATAGGATACCCTTTGACCTAAGGGCAAAGTGGTTATTTGGCTATGAGTTTGATTTGGAAGATTTGAAATAATTTGAAAATGGGTTGGGACAAATTTCAAGTGATTTGGAGTTCATTTGACTTGATTTGACTCAATTTGACCCATTTAGGTCAACTTGGGTCAAATTGGGTTAGGTTAACCAATTGGTCAAATTGGGTCAAACTATGGGTTAGGTCAAGTTCAAATGATCATTTGGAGCCTATGGGTATCATTGGTTTAGTTCAATTTGGTTTAGATTTGGTTTTGGTTTATTTAGGTTCATTTGTGTTAAATGGGTCAAGTTGACCAATTTGACCCATTTAACCTAATTGGGTTAGGTCATGGGTTGGTTTATGCTTGGTTGATCATTTGAAATGAATTAAAAGCTTTGGTTTTAATAAATTTTGATTTAGTTTGATTTTAAGTTGATTTGACCCTTTAGGTTAAGTTGGGTTCATGGTCAATTGGGCTAGGTTGGGTCTAATTGGTCAGTTGAAGCTTTGGACAAGTTCAACAAGTGATTTGGAATGAATTACAGATTGGTTGCAATTAATTTGGCTTAGATCAAGATTTGAACTATTTTGGCTTTTAGGTCAATTTGGGTCAACTTAGGTCAAGTGGCTAATTAGGCTTAATTTGGCTCAATTGATGGCTTGGTCATGTTCAATCATTGATTATGAATGGGTTTGGTTCATTGGTTTCAATCAATTTAGCATATGATGGATTTTAGCTAGTTTGGGTTTAATTTGGGCTAAATGTTGATGGTCAAAGGCTAGGTTTGACTTAGTTTGACCCAATTTGAGTAATTGATCATTCTAGGATGATTGTTGATCACAATATAAGGCTCAGATGGGCTTAGTTCAATCCAATTTGGGTTGGATTATAATTTGGCTCAAAAAGGTCCTTTAGGTTACTTTAGGTCAAGTGAGCCTAAATGGGTTAATTGGTTTGATCAAGGCTTGATTGAAGTTTGGTTGAACTAACATATGGACTTATTATGGAAATATAAATTCAATTGCAAGTGTTTTAGAGTCAAATGGGTTTTGGTTCATGTGATTATTTCAAGTCAAAAGGATGAACATGGGTTTGACTTGGGTTAGTTTGATTTTTGTTTGGTGATTGTATTTTATGTTTATATTTGGGCAAGTGATTGAAGGGGTGATTGTTTGAAGAGAAATTCCAAGGGTTTGGATTGATTTGAGAAGGATTTGGCTAAATCCAAGAAATTAGCATAAAGGATAAATGTTGGATTTTTGCATAATTTTGGGTTTAGTTGTGGTTATTTGAATTTATACTTCATTTATATTTGTGAATATAAATGAAGATATAAATAGGTTATGAGAAAATCATTTGAGTTTGAAGTGATTTGGATTTGGTTTGTGCTAAGTCCATAAGATGAAATCAAAGGGCTTAGGAAAGATTTTTGGGATTTGAATTCAATCATAGGTTTCAATCATTTGATTTGAAATTGATTCATGAATTGGATTTTAGAATTTGGATTTAAATTTTAGGTTTGATTTGAAAGAAGGAAGCAAGGATTGGGTTCAAGCTATAGGGTAGGCAAGTCCTCCTAAACCCTTAAGGCATAACATATTCCTATGGCTAACTCTTCTAAGTCTCTAGGGTTAGGTTAAGTGTTCACCTAATCACTAGGAGTGTCTCAAGACTAAGGAACTCTTAGTGTCTAGAGGAGTCCTATGTCTAAGATGGAGAAGTTTAGAGCTCACTCCAAAAGTGAGGTCAACAAAGGGAACCTAATAGAAGTGGTGTGACTGACAAGGCATACCGCACATATTGGTGTTGACTGAGACAATCCACAATGTTTGAACGATTGCAAGCACTAACAGAAATGATTTACTCCTAAACCCGAGGTGTAGAAGGAATCAAAATCTTAGTGTAATGCAACTCTACTTATGTCAAAGTCATAAGAGAGTGAAGGAGGAATCCACTAGAGACTGAATATGTGAGCCTTCCACTAAGGGATAAGGTCTGCCATCCACCGGGATAAGAAGTTGTGAAATCTATTGGGGATTAGAATTTGGAATCCACTGGGGATAGAAATGTAAACCCTCCACGAGGGGAGCAGGTTTGGGTTGGATTGAATTGACTCCATTGGAGAAATTGGAAAGATTTGTATCTCATTGAGGAGAAGCTGGTCGATTTGATTATTTAACTTAACTCCACTGGGGAGGTTGGTTGGTTTTGTTTCAGATTTTAAATTTTGAATTTTTTAGATGGACCCTATCTGTTTGCGATGGACCGCACTAAGTAGGGGCCATGTTGGTCTTGGCTTACTTCAAATTTACCAATCTAAAGGGGTAGTCTACCAACCATATAGTAAGACTATCCAACCAAATGGGTTGCCTTTAGGTGTGCAGCGGCTATACTAGGAAGAAAGTATAGAAAACTTACATCTTCCAAAGTAGGGATCAGTCGCGGGGGTGATCTGTTGGTGACACAACAAATCGGACCCAACCTTAGGCTGACTACTGAGTGAATGCCACTGGGGGACTTAAATCAGCTCAAAGATAGTTAAATTTAATTTTATTTTAATTATATTTGATGGATCCCATCGAGGGGACCGACTAGTAGGTCCGTGTTTTGGCTGCCTGATTTACCAATCCAAAGGGAGTAGTTTCCCGGCCGAAGGAAAGAGCTATCTAACCAAATAGGTGCCTTTCGGTTTGCAGTGGCCAATTTAGGGAAGAAAGCACGGGGACTCACATCTTTCCGGAGTAAAAGATCATTGGGGCGACACATTAGCAAGATAACATGTCAACCTGACCTAGGGCTACCCGTTGGTTTGCAGTAATCATGCTAGAAAGAATGCGTAGTAGACTTATATCTTTCAGAGCGAAATGACTGCCAGGGTAACCTGTTTGTAGCAAAGCAGATTGAACCTGACCTAAGGGTGACTACTAAGAGAGTGCTAATCCGGGGACTTATCTCAACTCAAGTGTAGTCAGGCAATTCCTATAGGGAGTTTTGCTAACACAGCCCTAATGATAGGATGTCTGCTTGTGAAAGGGGCCGCTGGGGGCTTGAATTCCTAATCCATAAATGAATAAATTTATTTATTTGTTTGTTTGTTTATAGTGGACCATATTGGTTTACAAGGGAACATAATGAAAAGGAGCTTTTATCAGCCTAGACCTATCTCAAATTTATTGGTCCAAGGGAGAATCTGTGCATCCGCTGAACAAATTCTCCAACCACAGGGGTGGCTACTAGGAAAGGGAGACTGTCCAATCCAAGAGTAGCCTAGGTAGTGTCTAAATGGGGTTGCGAAAGACATAATCCAAGTAGAGTGCCCACAGGGGAGGGGCCACTAAGGGCTTTATCCAGAACCATGAAGAAGATAATGTCTATAGGTATTCGGTGGCCAACTCAAGGAGAAAGCACGGGGACTCATATCTGCTAAGAGTGATCTATCTACCGGGTGAGTCGCTGTTAATGTAGCGAACATCAAATTAGCCTAAGGTGCCCGTCAGTTTGCAACAATCAGCTTAGGATGAAAGCATCGCAGACTCACATCCTCCTACAATGAAACTGATTGTTGGGATAGTCTATCTTTGGCTCGATAGGTGCTGTCTGACCTAAGTCAACTTCTGAGTGAATGCCACTAGGTGACTTATATCAACTCAAAGGTAGTCAAGAGGAAAGGATCCATTGGGGGAATTATCCTAAACCTCAAGTATTCTTGACCTAGTCAGTGCATGAAGGTTAGTTCAAGAAGAAAGTGTGTAGGCTTACATCCTCTTAAACAGAGTCAACATGAGATATCTTACTGATTGTGCAGTGATGTCTACCAAACTAATAAGGTGCTCATCAGTTTGTAATGATTAAGTTAGGAAGAAAGTGTCGGGACTCACATCCACCATACAAGTGATAATTGGGGTGACAGACTAGCATGGTAGCATGTCAGCCCGACTTAGAGTAACTAATGAGTGAGTGCCACAGGGGGCTTGCTCCCACATCAAAATAGCCCGAGAAAAAACATATGTGTTTGTGTTTATGTTAAAGGAGGAAAGGATGTTGCTTGGGTTCTCTTACACCTAACTTAGCCGTGCTTGTCGAAATAGGATGCCTCTTGGGTTCAATTACACCTACTCTTGTAGCGCTGGGGGAATCATGTTTAATTTGTGTTCATGTTGTGAAAGAAGGATAAGATGCCTCTTGGGTTCTCTTACACTTACCCTAAACATATTGTGGTAGATTTGCAAACAAGCAAACAATGCTTCAAATAAAGGGAATATTTTGATGAATTAGAATAAAATTTTTGAAGATAATTATTTTTAAACATGATTTTATGGATAATATTTTTTTCAAATAGAGCCCATTGATTAGAAGCATCAGACATTCTCCTTTACAATTAATAAGTTGGTAAGATCCTCTTGGTAGACCTTTTCTATGACAAAAGGGCCTTCCCAATTGGGTTCAAACTAGCCTCCCATCTTTCAACGGGCAATAATCGATCTCCTTAGAGTTAAAACAAGCTCTCCTACTTGAAATTCTCTATGGTGGATCAGCTAGTTGTGAGCTTGAATCATCTTGGTTTTGTACAACTCGAGGTTCTAGCATGCTCGTAGGCGTCTCTCCTCCAAACCTTCGAGCTCTTCTAACGATTACCTAGCGTTCTGCTCAGTAGTGATTTTACTATCCATTACTATCCTTAGTGATGGGAGATGAACTTTTAATGGTAGAATGGCTTTAGACCCATACACTAAGGAGAACACGGTAGATTGGGTTGGAATTCTATATGTGGTGTGGTATGCCCACAAGGCTTCAACTAGCTGCTCATGCCACTATCATTTATTATCATTGAGTGTCTTCTTTAGTATTTGGATGAGAGTTTTGTTGAATGCTTCTGCTAGACCATTCGCCCTGGGATAGCAGATAGTGGAGTATCTATAATCTATATTATGTCTCCTGGTGAAGCTATTGATCTTGGTGCTTTTGGATGCAGTGCCATTATTAGATGTAAGTCATCAAAGCACCCTGAACATATATGTGATATGATTCCTGAAGAACTGGAGTACATGCTGAGTTGTGACCTTTCTAAGTGGCATTACCTTCGCCCACTTGGAAAGGTAGTTGGTGGCAGCTAGGATGAAACGATGACCCTTAGAAGAAGGAGGATCAATCAGACCCATTATGTCAGTACCCCAACACTCGAATGGCCATGAGGCCAATGTAGAATATAGAATGTTGGGTGGTTGGTACAAGACTACACTGTGTATCTGACACTGATGGAATCTCCTAGCTACATCCATGCAGTCTATAATCATCGAAGGCCAATAGTACCTTAGTCTCTTGATCTTTGCTTTCATCTTTGGACTAGATTGATGCGCTCCGCATAGACTTGAGTCTACCTCAGTGACAATCTTACAAGCTTTGTGTTTGTCTAAATAACATAACCACATTTGATCAAAAGACCGTCGGTATAAGGTGCCATCCACGAGGGAATGGAAGAGTGCTCTTTGCTTCATCTGATGGGCTTATGATTTCTTTTGAGATAGTTTGCCTGTATTCAAGTAATCTATGAATGGCTGCCCCCAATCCAGCTCCTTGTCCTTTTTGGCAATGACAACCTCCCCTTCAAGAGAAAATCTCTCGATGAGTTCCGGATCAATAAGAGATAAGACTTGTCTCTTTTGGACCCTTATTGGAATGGACTCATCTTCAGGACATGCCAACTTCTTGGCGATTTAGCCCAAAGCATCTGCTACTATGTTCTCTCCTTGAGGTACCTTGCAGATGGTGACCTCAGGGATTTGGGCCAACAGCTTCATGGTGTATTCATGGTAGTGACGAATCTTAGGTTTTAGAACCTTATAGGACCCAGCAATCTGGTTGATGACCAGCTGAGAATCCCTGTAGATGTTAATATTTTTGACACACACTATAATAGCTACCTCTAGATCACCAATCAAATCCCCATACTCAGCTTCATTTTTGGAGCATGGATTGGAGAGATAATATGAGAATCTCATCATATTGCGATCTGGAGTTAATAGGACGATTCCTACTCCTGCCTTTCCTGGAAGAGTAGATCATGGTTCTCCTTTTTGAAAGGAAGCTACACCATCAAAATACATCTCCTAATGGTGAATGCTAGTGTCCCCTAAGTTCATGATTTGTTCATCAGGGAGGTCATCACTAAGTGAGAAATCAGTAGGATGTGGGTGTGATGCTAAGAAATTTGATAGTGTCTGCCCTTTCACCGCACGGAGGGGTACAAATGTAATATCAAACTGTGAGAGAATCATGGACCAATGTGCCAACCATCTGGATAACATCAGCTCTGTCATGAGATACTGTAGCAGATTGGTTCTTGAAATCAAGTTTACCTTATGAGAAAACATGTAATGTCGTAGCTTTTGGGATGCATCTAGGAGCTTGCTTGATAGGGCTAGAGTTAGGGTCTATTACTAATTTGTGGACTGCTACGTCAGGAGATAATCAGGGCATCTTTTCATAGTTCCATGTAAAGTAGTCCTTAAACTCAGTTAATAGCCTAACTAAGTCTTTGGTTTCTCCTTCATTCAACAGAGAACTGATGTATGTGGGGCGTGGATCTTCTTTTATTCCGAGGTTTATTTCTTTAATCTTGTCGATGGTTGAATTGATTTCTTTTTCAAATTTTGGAGGTGCATGTTTGATTTGAAGATCATCAGGATTATCTGAAGTTTCTAAACACAGCTTCTCGTAAGAGTTAGCTTGGTTTGAAAAGATCCTATCAGATTCTAGATGATTGGTGACAACTAAGCAGTAACTATCATCATCGACTAGACCCCCTAGATCGAATTCTAGTCCTGGTCTTGATATTGCATCCCTACCTTTATTATCCCATAGCTTCTCGAAATACTTCGATCTGTGCCTAGACCATGTGTAAGGAATTAAACCTTTCTTTGTAAGATTATAAACACAAGACGAGTACCAATAAAAAGGTAATTCTATTAAATCTTTATATGAATCATTCTCAAGTATTACATCTTCTTCTATACTTGAGGATGATGATCCCAATAGGAATCTCTTTAGCTTAACATCCATGGAAGATCTAGGGGCTTCCTTAACTACCAAACCCTCAAATTTTTAAAGAAAGGGGTTAGAGCTAAGCAATTTAAAGTTATTTAAGCAATAATGTAACTGAACTCAAATTTTGTGCTTTTCTTAGAGGCTTAGTCTTCGCCACTGTCTAGCTTGAGTATCACCTCTAATGAAATCTGCTAAGAGGGATTGGATGGTATGCTCACATGAGACTCATCCTCTGAGCTAGATTCCAAGTCCATATGAATAGCAAGAGTACTCTTGTGAACTAGAACATAGCCCCTATTGGCTAGCCTCTAACCAGGGGGTCTTCCACCTCTGGAACTACCTCTATATTTACCTCTACCTCTACCTAGTGGAGGTTAAGTCATTTTACCCATATGTATGTATGGTGGAATGAACTCTGGGTAGAATGTAACATGCGGCTCTACCTCTTCCTCGGTGTCTCTTTCTCGCACACTTGCACTTTCTTTTTTTCTTTTCTTTTTCTTTTTCTTTTTCTTTTTCTTCTTTTTCTATTTCTTTTGTATTCAAACTTTGGCCAAGTTCAAGAGAATAGACATTTTAATTTTGAGGAAGATAGTAGGTCGCATCCTCATATATTTCAACCTCTCAAATTGAAAATGGATTTTCATCTGCTTTGACATAGTATTCGTTTCCATCTCTTTGAAACTTGATGCACCGATGAGGAGATGATGGAACCATCTTATTATGTTGTATCCAAGGCCTACCGAACAAAGTAGTGAATGATGTATTCGAATCAATTATATAGAACTTGGCTTCAATCTTCCAGTCACCTATTTCTGAAGGTAACACTGTGGAGCCTAAAGCCCTCTTGCCCTATTCATTGAATCCTCTCAACATCATCCGATCTTCTTGGTGTTTAGAGATGTCAATCCTCAAATAAGCAAGGGTTTTTAGGCTCATAATGTTCACTAATTCTCCTAAATCAGTCAACACCATAGAAAGTCTGCATTTGTCCATTTCCATTATGGTGTAGAGGGGGCAATTGTGCTCTATATCCCCAGAAGAAGGTCATCATCGATGAATATGACTCCCTGGGCTTCTTTTGAATAATGTGCTTCCTCTCCAATAGCGGTCAACTAAGCTACGCATATTTCTGGATCAAGAAGGCCCTTGATTAATGATTCCCTCATCTCCTTGGATAAGACTAGGGCATCATATATGCTTAGTTTAGCTGGAAACTTTCTTATGTGAGTGAGGACATTATAATCAACTTTGGGCTGATCCTTCACAAGCATATCTATAGGTGGAGGATCCTGTGGAGGGGATTCTTGCTCTTTGGTACCAATGACTTGCTTTCCCTTATCTTGAGATGCTGCCATAGGAGGTAGAACCTTACCACTATGGAGGTTAACTTCGATGATCTCTTGTGGCGGGTTAGTGGAAGATTCTACCTGCTCGTCAAGCATACCTATAGCCTCTCCTATAGGACCCTCAAAATTGGATGATTTCAAGTCTATCTCAAGAGGTAATCCCATAGTATTCATAAAAGGAAAGTCCATCTCTAAATCAGAAAGAGGATGATCGAAGTTGTTATAATTATCAAGACTTGAAGAGTTTTCTAAAAGAGTAGAATCAGATAACCTATTATAAGTGGCACAGATGGAATTCAAACAAGGTTTCTTCCTTGATTTAGATTTAAAATGAGGTACATGGTAAAAATCTAGTAAAGTAAGTGGGGTGAGGGATTTAATGTCCTCATTTATTGATACAAGGTGTATACTAGAAGAAGAACTAGCTGAAGTAGGAATGTTGGCTGAAGTAGTAGCTACAACGGTGGAATGGAGGCTAAACTCGATTGGTGGTTGCACTACTTGGCTATCCCGGGCAAGTATGGGCTGCTACTACTACTGATGAGCTCCTACTTTCTCTAAGTTATCTTTGGCAACTTGTGACTTCATGGAATATCTTCACCTCTCTCTGCTAGTAATGTGAACTGATACTTGGGTCTCTCTGGCCCTCTCCTGACAGATCTGCTCGCCTACACTGTGGTGAATAATTGATCGGAGAGTAAACTGGGCATTGGTCTCTAACTGTCCATAAGCCCTACCAATTTGTCGTAAAACTATCCTGAGGCCAGCATATGACCTTCTCCTATCTCTAACAGGTGTCTCATAATGAACTAAAGGTGGAGGTGATATTGTAATCCTCATAACATCTTCCTCTCCTTCAAAACCGAAAAGGGACTTGTTCTGTGTAAGCAAAGGAGAAACCACCCTGGGTGACCCTTCTTCTGCAATATGAGATAATGTCTCCATCTCCTTGGTAATGTGCAGATGGTGCTGCTTGATCTTGTGGTTCCTATTATGGCACTGGGTTTAGCTAAGTGGAGTAGTATGGAAGCTAGACCCTACCTCAAAGGTAGGGGAGACTATCCTCGAAGTCAAGGTAGCCTTCCCCTTAAAGGAGTCAAATGAGTGGGTACTAACCTGCATTGGGGCATTGATGGGAACAACAGATCGCATGGGCACTGGAACTATAAATGCTATGGGAACTTCTATCACCTTCCTCTTTAGTGAGGGAAATTTAGAATCTGAGGGCATCTCAATATGGACAGCTGGCTTCTGCCCAGTCACCACATCCTTGCTGACAGTGGTGAGGGTTTCCCCCTCACAAGTAATCTTGTCCCCCTCAAATCCTCAAACAAAATGTATTAAGCGAGCAAAATCAGTATGGGGGAGGCTGGCCCGATCCAAGGCCAAATCCATCCTAAAGGGGAAGGTGAACACATACTTCTAGGAATCCATCTATACTGTACTGTACTGAGAAAAGCTGACTAGACTAAGTTGAAACTAAACTGAAACTCTGCAATTATCGAAAATAAACTCAAATCAGATTTTTTGCCTTGGTATTCTACTGACCTTTTTAAATTTGATTTAGAGTTTGAACCCACACTCAATAATTTGAATATGTTAAGTGGGGCTCATTGATTTTAAGAGAGATTTGGATAAATTGAAGGAGAGATTTTGAGTTCATTTGAGTTTAGAACTCACATTCAACAAATTTGTGTATGTTGAATGGGTTCAAATATTTTTGGAGGGATTTTGATGCTTCCATTGGTTCATATTTGAATTTGATTTTATGTTTGGGGGCCCTTTATTTAATAATTTTGAGTATGTTAAATAGAGGGTCAATTGATTTTGTTTTAGATTTGATTTTGAGATTACTCATTTAGCAAATTTGGGTATGCTAAATGAAATCTTTGAAAATAATTTTTTTTTTGCTTGTTTTCCCATGATGTGTATCATGTGTGAATTTAGAAATGGAATCTTTACTTAGCAAATTTGTGTATGCTAAATAAAGCCCAAATCTATTTTTTGTTTTGATTTTGAAAATGAGACCTTTACTTAGCAAATTTGTGTATGCTAAATAATAACGTACAAATGTGTGATTTTTGCTTTCATTTTGATAATGAGATATTTATTTAGCAAATTTGTGTATGCTAAATAAAGTCCAAATGTGTGATTTTTGTTTTGATTTTGAAAATGGGATCGTTATTTAGAAAATTTTTCTATACCAAATAAAGTTCAGATGTGTTTGATTTTTTTTGTCACTTTTGCAAAGGAGATTTTCATTTAATAAATTTGGGTATGTAAAATGGAAGTCAATCATATTTTATTTTTCAAAGATGAAATATTTGTGTGTGATTATTGCTTTTTGAAAAGAAGAACATTTCAACTTAACACATGTGGAATGTGTTGAGTGGAGTCTCAAATGGTGTGATTTTATT
Source organism: Cymbidium sinense (assembly GCA_021442155.1). Classification (NCBI taxonomy): domain Eukaryota; kingdom Viridiplantae; phylum Streptophyta; class Magnoliopsida; order Asparagales; family Orchidaceae; genus Cymbidium; species Cymbidium sinense. The sequence continues at coordinate 79,939,001 of CM038225.1, read as the reverse complement.
TGAAAATGAAACCTTCATTCAATAAATTCGGATATGTTGAATCAAGATGCTTATTTTCAAATTTGTGCTTTTTGGAAAGAAGAAAGAAACTTCAACTCTAATATATATAGAATATATTGAGGGGAGTTTCAATATTATGATATGGTTTTATTTTGGAAATGAAATATTCATTCAATGAATTTGGGTATATTGAATGAGCATTTTGATTTCTAAATATTTGCTTTTTGAAAAGAAAGAAACTCCAACTTCAACATATGTGAGATATATTAAGTGGGGATATAAATGGTGTAATTATATTTAAAAATGAAACCTCCATTCAATAAATTTGGATATGTTGAATGAAGATGCTTACTTTCAAATCTTTGCTTTTTGGAAAGAGGAAAGAAACTCCAACTTCAACATATGTGAGATATATTGAGTGGGGTTTCAATCATATGATATGATTTTATTTGGAAATGAAACCTTCATTCAATAAATTTGGGAATATTGAATGAGGATGTTCATTTTTAAATATGTGCTTTTTGAAAGATGATTTTGATTTTAGTTTTGAAAAGAGCCTACATGTAATAATCCTGAGGATTGTTAGATGGGGTTGAGTAATATATATTTGTGAAAAGTTGTGTGCAAGTATTTTATTATGTGGACTTTGGGAAAGAACTTTTTAAAAAGCAATATTTTTATAAAGGATTTATTTTCCTCATTTTGTGGAATGAACCTTACCTTACCATAGAGATGGTAAGGAGGTTCAATAAGATTTTTAGGCATCTCTTTTGGTTAAATTTTATTTTCACCTATTGGGGAACCCAACAGGGGGTTTTAAAACCTACATAGAGTGAGGTCCTAAAACCTAAAGGATGTTGGCTAGCTTAGCTTAAGAATGAAATGAGCTAAGTGCCAACAGAAAAGAAGGATAGTTTCAGACTAATATTAAATACAAATCCACTATCGATACTTGGAGACAATGATCATTTACCGAAGATGGAGAGAGGAACACTCCCCAGCGAAGTTCCCAAAAAAATCTGTGGTATTTATTTTTGTGAGATATTGTGATGGGACACCACGTAGATCTTAGGGGGTACTTATTAAGGTAATCAGGTACGACATTGAGGAATGATGTACTATCTCGAGAGACAGAAGTCACCATGCTACAATAGACTTAATCACCTAATAAGGACTCCTGAGGCTAATGGGTCTTTGAATATACTAGAGATATTTCCCTTACTTTACATGGAAAAGTAAAGAAGGGTATATTTTAAGTCGGGTTTGTTAAGATCTCCATGGAGTCAAACCTCCATAGTTAATTACATCCTAAAGAATGAGATTCCTAAGGAATACTCTCAATTAAGGTAAATGATCATTCCCTCCAAAGATTTCAAAGAAAGAACTATCAATTAATTGGTTATTTTCTTTTAGAAAATCAAGTGGGATTGAGCAAAAGGAGGGAGTTATTATTGAGACCAAAGGAAGATGAGCAGGGGATACTCATGATACTAGGAAACCTAATGAGCATCCCAGATAATCTTATGGTTGGACTTTATATTTTTTGAATTTGAGGAGAATTATACATTAGAGTTGAATTTTTATTAGAAATCTAGGGCTTATAATCCCACAATACAAGATTGTAGAAATGCCTAAGAGGTGAGGATTTATGCTTGTAACCTGCAAAGAAAAACAACAATCTCGGATCTTAAATCTAGGGATCTTTGGCGAGGGCCAAAGCATGACCTAAATCTAAGGAAAAAAAAATGGGTATATGGTTTACCCCCCCACAAGAGATAGTAAACTACCCAACTGCTATACTTATAATCACTTGGAGTGGAAACCAACTAACTCCTCCTACGATTTTAAATACATGTAGGAAAGTCTTATGCTTTGCAAGATGGCTAAGCTGTTGTTTATTTAGAAAGGATACTAAGTCCTTAAACTCAATCCCTAAGATACTAGATCATGAGGGGTATGAATTCATGACTTAATCTCATGCAAATTTGGTTAAGTTTTTTTTTTATTTTTGGACATTTTTATTTGACACATGCTGTGGGATTTCATATGCTTAATGTATGAGAAAATTAGTTATGGGCAAAAATCAAAAAGAAAGAGGTGTATTTCCACCATGGCTCTCAAAGGTCAACCTATTTTCTTTGGCAAAGTTGGAAACCCTCCATTAGAAAGAGTGAAATAATATAATTTATGCAAGATATGAGACATACAACATTCAGCTAAAGGGTTTCTAAATCTTTTATTATCATGATTTATATCCTAGGCTTTAGGTGAGATTATGAGTTGTTTAGTTTAATTTTGAGTTGATTAATTGGATAGAAAATTTATTTTTTCCTTAAGAGCCTAATCGCATCTAGACCATTAAACAATCATCAAATAATTAAGAAACTAGGAAAATCATGTCATCCTAATTGCACAATCATAAACATAACATCAATCAATTTATAAAATCAACGTCAAAGAATAAAAGGTCGATGTGGTCGGATTCCACCGCACAACCCAAAAAAGGAAAATGGGTAGCTGAGCTCTACCTTTATATAGCTCAGATTACAAATGAATAATTATAATTAGAAAATGACAAGTGTTATTGGGGTCTTCATTCTTCATCCTCCATTCTTCACTCCTTATCTTTCATTCCTTCATCTTGATTTGCTCTATTTCTTTCTTTCTTTTGGTTTGACTTGGGATGTAGTTTGCTCCAAGGCTTCATATGGTTTATAAGACATGGTCTTATAAATAATGTTCACCTTAGTCCGCATAACACTTATCCTAATCCTCATGCAAAAATTACATTAAAAGGAAGGAAAGTAAATCTTACTACACCTATAAGACAAATGTTAGCTAAACACACCATATAACTCAAGCAGTTATAAGAATAATTTGGACTTAGTACCCCATACATGGGTAACCAAGCCCACCTATTCTAATTTAAATTATGCTTAGGGGTATAAGCAACCTACACAACAAAAGCATTTATATTTTTATTACTTTAAACACAATCCCCTAGAAAGATTAAGATCGCCTTATCATCTCACATGCACATACACCCTAACATCCAGTCTAAAATATTACATCATAAAATAAAATCATAAATCAAATCATGCACCGCCCTATCATAGAGCTAGAAGTAGTGAATTAGTCTAATGTGTGTGACATTTAAGGCTTATGCGGCATGTCTTAGCTAGGATTTAAGGTTTAAAATTTATAAATGTGAGAAGTTCAATTTAAATGGTAGTTTCAATTTTAATGATTTAGTTGACTTGTCAATTTTAATTGGTAACTTGATTTGAATGAACCTACATTTAGTGACTAAATGTTGTGAAGAGAAGAAAAGAGAGGAGGGCTCTCTTTCATCCTTACCTTAAAGCATTTCTAAGGTAGATTCATTAATGAATTTCCTTTAATGAATGATTTATTATGTATTCTAATTACTCCTAAGTTTAGATTTACTCTAAATAGTCTTATTCAATAAGAAAGGTATCTTAGGATTAGTTAGGGTGGATTACTATCACATAACACACACCCATTCATTTCTTTCCACCATGTATACAATGCATATGAATAATCCTAAGCATACTTATACATGCAATACAAATCTTAGCACACTTTGATGATTAATGCAAAGAGATGTGATTTGAAAATTTGGATATTCCATTAATGCATGTCTTTGTAATGTAGAAAAGAGGGACTCCTTTATCCATTAGCTAAATGCACATCCACATGTATAAAAGTTATAAGTGAGTACATTGCCATTATTTTCTACACCGGGGGCGTAAGATACAAGTCCTACTTGAGGCTACTTAAAGCCTCACAGTCCCAAGATGTCTAGATTGATATACCACTTTTCTTAGATACATATAGATGTACAAAAAGAACCAAATGGACAAGGAATCATGCAAGAGATTATGTTTGATTTGGTTGTAAGATTTACATGTGTAATATGAAGGTCCTTCCTAAGTCTTAATATAGATATGCATAGGAATAGATTTAGGCAAGTGATGTATTCTTTTCAAATGAATTATACACTTACAAATCCTATGTGAATCCATATTAAGAGAAGGGGGAGAAGTTCATAATACACATCTTATGCTATCATCACATGCAAGCTTATAAATATTTATATATAGCATCACTTCATTTATAATCTTTGATTTATAAGTTTTAAAAAATAATTTTTGGATTAATAGTAATAATAGCCACTCATATTCTTAATTTTATCCAACACATGCAATTTGACATAAAAGAAAATATTTTTTTAATTAATTTTTAAAAGAAATGAATGCTTGATTTCATATGGCAAACAATATTTAATATGATTGGAAAGAAATAAAGGAATGTAAGCACATGACTTCATTCACCCTAATTATTTCCTAAGGACAATCCTACAAAATAAGATTTATTAAAATAAATCAAAATTCTTTAAGGAGAATTTTATTTTTTAATTTGATTTTACTTAAAAAATATGAGAAAGGTTTGCTATTCCTAACTCATTCCCCTCATGTGTGAATTGGTTTGGTTTAATTCTGTTAATTTTATATTTTTGATTAGGTTAAGGCCTGAATTAAATCCATTAATTATCCCTTACCTATACCACTTTAACATAATTATACAAGTAATTATGAGCCAACATATGATATGCAACCACATGAAAATTAAATCAGCAATGCACCTATGAAATAAAGGGGACTAATGCAATTGCTCACAATTATTGGTTAATTAAGCTAAAGGGTTTGATTAAGTACTTTTATAACCCTCCTACACATGTAATTTCATTATAATTTCCTCCAAAATTTTCTTAGGTTATTGAACACCTAAGAATCTACCCAAGAATTGAATGATTAATTTCTGCAATGATTTAGTTTTATGTTTGATTAATTAAACTATTTAATGAAGTGATTAAGCCATTAATTAATTGTAAATTAATTAAGTGTTATCCAAATGAAATAAACTTAGGGGAAATGATTAAAAAATAAGTCTTATTCTTATTCCCTATGTCCATTCACTATTTCATGATGATTAGTAAGCTTAATTAATAAATTTATCACTATTTAACATGTTAATTAATCATTTAATAAATTAACAGAGTGATTAAGAATGAAACAAGTAATTTTCCTCATTAATCAAGCAATAAATTCCAAGAAAATCATGGGAGGCAGAGGTCAACCACAAATTAATCTCAAAAAGTTTGGAATTAATTGCTAGATTAATTATAGAGTAATTAGCTTAATTATATTTTCAATAAAACCTAAATTGATTTAGTAATTAATATTCAAAATTAATTAATTTCAACTTTCTATTACTCTTCTCTAAATTATCTTTAAAATGAGTATTTATTTGTATTTTTTTAGATTTTTTTACAATTAGTTATGAATTTTGGAAGTTTCATCATTAAAATTGGATTAATTAAGCCTAATTAAACCCCTAATCCCATTGGGCCACGTGGCGGTTGATACGGCGTGCTTTCCACATGGCGCGGTGGGATAGGTTATTTAAGTTGTCACATCCATTAGAGACACGGCTTCTGGTGGCGTCTTCTCTGGGGCCGTCGATCTAAGATCGGATGGTGGATCAATCTCCCGTTTATGAATGGAGGATCTAGCTGATCTCGGTCCATTCTAATCAAGTGGAATGGATGGCGTATGATCCTTCTCCTTTAGGAGCAATGAGAGACGAACACCATTCATCTTTTCTCATTCAATTCGAGCTCACTCAAGCTCAGATTGGGATCAAAATGATCCCACACATTCGGAGGGAGGGGGATGCACATCCAACAGTCAAGATTACATGGGATGATAATTCCCTTCGAAAAGGACCAACTAAAATTTCCTATAACTACGGTTTCAAGCACTTACCTCGTCGGAGGCTATCAATGATGCTTCCAATGTAGGAGGTAGCTTCGTCTAGTAGAGACGAAGCCTATTAAAGAAATTTGACCTTGATTTTAAGTAGTTTTCTCAGTTAACCAAGCTCCCCTTCAATGGTGATCGGCCTTGATCGAAATGGTACTTCCTGTGGCTTGGAGACTTGGGAAATGATTCGATTGAGCTTGACAAAGTTCAAGGATGGTGTGTGCATGGTTAGTTTAATTTTGGTTAATAATTGAGTGAATTGGCTTTTGAGTTTACCTCCCCTATTTTAACTTTGAGTAAAATTGAAAATGGGAAATGAGGGAGCTCGAGAATGGCTTCGAAAAGCTTAGGAGGCTTTGATTCAACCTCTGTAGCTCTAAGGAATGGATTTCTTGTGGTTTGAGTGAGAATGAGATGGGGTATATCTCCCCCTTCTTAGATTAGATGGTGAGAGAATAATTTATCATTTTGGCTCAATGGCTTGGATTGGAGGCACGATTTGAGCTACAAAACATCTCACATGGGTCATTTTGGGTAGTGGAGTGAGGGAGAGTGGATGTCCATGTGAGTGGTGAGTGGATTTGGTGATTCAAGTGTTCAAATGTGATTAAGGAGGTCAGTTTGGCCTTGCCTTGGGTCATGGCTAACCCAAGCTCATTGGGTCATGTTCACCACCTTCCTTGGTGCCCATGTGGACCAAAAGAAGGATGCCAAGTGGCCTTGAAAAAGGAATGGCCAAATTCCAAATGAATTTGTTCATAGGATACCCTTTGACCTAAAGGAATACCCTTTTGCCTAAAGAAAAAGTGGTCATTTGTCTATGAGTTTGATTTGGGCAGATTTCAAATGATTTGAAAATTGGTTGGGTCAAATTTTAAGAGATTTGGAGTTCATTTGATTTGATTTGGCTCAATTTGACTCGATTAGGTCAAGTTGGGGCAAATTGGGTTAGGTTAACCACTTGGTCAAATTGGTTCAAACAATGGGTTAGGTCAAGTTCAAATGATCATTTAGAGCCTATGGGTATCATTGGTTTGGTTCAATTTGGTTTAGATTTGGTTTTTGTTCATTTAGGTTCATTTGAGTCAAATGGGTCAAGTTGACCAATTTGACCCATTTATCCCAAATGGGTTAGGTCATGGGTCGGTTTAGGCTTGGTTAATCATTTGAAATGTATTGCAAGCTTTGGATTCAATCAATTTTAATTTGGTTTGATTTCAAGTTAATTTGACCTTTTAGGTCAAGTTGGGTTCATGGTCAATTGGGCTAGGTTGGGTCTAATTGGTCAATTGAAGCTTTGGTCAAGTTTAACAAATGATTTGGAATGAATTTGACCCATTGGTTGCAATCAATTTGGCTTAGATCAAGATTTGACCCATTTTGGCTTTTAGGTCAATTTGGATCAACTTAGGTCAAGTGGCCAATTTGGCTTGGTTTGGCTTAATTGATGGCTTGGTTATGTTCAATCATTGATTATGAATGGGTTTGGGTCAATGGTTTCAATCAATTTTGGCATATGATGGATTTTGGTTAGTTTGGGTTTAATTTGGGCTAAATGTTGACTTGGACAAAGCCTAGGTTTGACTTGGTTTGACCCAATTTGAGTGATTGATCATCCTAAGATGATTATTGATCACAATTTGAGGTTTAGATGGGCTTAGTTTAATCCAATTTGGGTTGGATTATAATTTAGCTCAAAAAGGTCCTTTAGGTCACATTGGGTTAGGTAACCCTAAATGGGTCAATTGGTTTGATCAAGGCTTGATTCAAGTATGGTTGAACTCACATATGGACTTATGATGGAAGTAATAATCCAATTGCAAGTGGTTTGGAGTCAAATGAGTTTTGGCTCATTTGATAATTTCAAGTCAAAAGGATAAAAATGGGTTTGACTTGGGTTAGTTTGCTTTTGGTTTGATGATTGTAGTTTATGTTTGTATTTGGGCATGTGATTGAAGGATGATTATTTGAAGAGAAAATCCAACGGTTTGGATTGATTTGAGAAAGATTTGGCTAAATCCAAGAAATTGGCTTAAAGGATATAAGTTGGATTTTGGCATAATTTTGGGTTTAATTTTGGTTATTTGAATTTATACTTCATTTATATTTGTGAATATAATTAAAGATATAAATGGGTCATGAGAAAACCATTTGAGTTTGAAGTGATTTGGATTGGGTTTGGGCTAAGTCCATAAGATGAAATCAAAGGGTTTAGTAAAGATTTTTAGGATTTGAATTCAATCATGGGTTTCAATCATTTGATTTAGAATTAATTCATGATTTAGATTTTGTAATTTGGATTTAAATTTGAATTTGAATTTGAGGTTTGGTTTGAAAGAAGCAAGCAAGGATTAGGTTCAAGCTATAGGGTAGGTAGGTCCTCCTAAACCCCTAAGGCATAACCTATTCCTATGGCTAACTCTTCTAAGTCTCTAGGGTTAGGTTAAGTGTTCACCTAATCACTAGAAGTGTCTCAAGACTAGGGAACTCTTAGTGTCTAGAGGAGTCCTACATCTAAGATGGAGAAGTTGAGAGCTTACTCCAAAAGTGAGGTCAATGCACACCCACTTCCTGTTGATTCTCTGCTTAGTGATAACCTCCCCGATGAACAAATCATGAACTTAGGGGACATTAGCATTCGCCATTGGGAGATGTAATTTGATTGTTCTGCTTCCTCTCAAAAAGGAGAAGAACCATGAACTACTCTTCTAGGGAAGGTAGGGGTAGGAATAGTTCTCCTAACTCCATACCGTGATGTGATAAGATTCTCATATCATCTGTCCATTCTATCCACCAACAACGAAGCTGAATATGAGGCTGATTACGGGTCTAGAGTTAGTCATTACACTATGCATCTAGAGCATCAACATCCTCTGGGATTCTCAGCTTGTCATCAACTAAATCGTTGGGTCCTACAAAGTTCTAAAGCCTAAACTCCATCATTACCATAAGTACACCATGAAGTTATTAGCTTAAATCCCAGAGGTCACTATCAAGATTCCTTGAGGAGATAATATTGTAGCAGATGCATTGGCCAAGCTCGCCAAGAAGTTGGCATACCTAGAAGATGAATCCATTCCAATAAGGGTTAAAAATAGATAACTCTTATCCTTTATTAACGTTGAACTAATTAAGAGAATCTCTCTTGAAGGGGAGGTTATCATTGCCAAAAAGGACGAGGAGTCAGATTAGAGGCAACTATTTATAGATTATTTAAATATAGGCAAACTACCTCAAGAAAAATCACTAGCACACCAGGTGAAGTAGAGAGCCCTTTCCTATGCTTTCGTAAGCGGCACCTTGTACCGGCAGTCTTCGATCATATGTAGTTACGTTGTCTGGACTGAAACCCATAGGATTGTGACTGAGATACACTCAAGATTATTTGGAGCACATCAATCCAGCCCAAAGATGAAAGCCAAGATCAGGAGACTAGGATACTACTATCCTTCGATGATCACAAATTTCATGGATATAGTTAGGAGGTGCCACCAATGTCAGGTATATGGTGTGGTCCTACATCAACCACCTAACATTCTACATCCTACATTGGCCTCATGGCCATTTGAGTGTTGGGGCACCGACATAGTGGGTCCGATCGATCCTCCTTCTTCCAAGGGTCACCGATTCATTCTAGCTACCATTGACTACTTTTCCAAGTGGGTGGAGGCAATCCCACTTAGGCAGTCCTCGATGTGCTCGGTTTTGAACCATATCATATATAAATTCAGAGTGTCTCGATGAATTATATCTGATAATGGTACTGCATTCAAGAGCACCAAGATCAACAGCTTCGCCCAGAGACACATCATAGATTGGAGATATTCCACTATCTACTATCTAAGGGAAAATGGTCTAGCAAAAGCATTTAACAAAACTCTCATCCAAATATTGAAGAAGACACTCGACAATAATAAGCAACAGTGGCATGAGCAGTTGGTTGAAGCTTTGTGGGCCTACCACACCACATACAGAACTCCAACTCAATCTACCCCATTCTCCTTAGTGTATGGGTCTGAAGCCGTTCAACCACTAGAAGTCCAACTCCCTTCACTAAGGATAGCTGTGGGTAGCAAGATTACTATAGAGCAGAATGCCAAGCTGTTAGAAGAACTCAAAGGTTTGGAGGAGAGATGCCTCTGGGAATGTCAGAACCTCAAGTTGTACAATGCCAAAATGATTCAAGCTCACAACAAGTTTGGTCTGTCCTAGAGCTTTTCAAGTAGAAGAGCTTATTTTAGTTCTAAGGAGACCAATTGTTGCCCATCAAAAGATGGGAGGCAAGTTTGAACCCATTTGAGAAGTCTCTTTTGCCAATGAAAAGGCCTACCAAGGAGGATCTTATCAACTCATAAACTATAAGGGAGAGCGCCCTTTGCTTCCAATCAATGAGCTCTACCTAAATAAATATTATCCATAAATCTTGTTTGAAAATAATCATCAATAAAACTTCTTTTCATATCAAATTCTACCCCTTATGTGTTAGAAACATCTTTTTCTTATGAACCTGCCACAATGTGTTTAGGGTAGGTGTAAGAGAACCCAAGCGGCATCCTATCCCTCCACAATGCAAACACAAACTATATTTAATCCTTCAATGCTACTAGGATAGGTGTGCGAGAACCCAAGAGGCATCTTACTTTGATTAGTACAACTAAGTTAGGTGTAAGAGACCCCAAGCAACATCCTTTCTTGATGGAGAAACATTCTTACATGTTTAGGGTAGGTGTAAGAGAACCCAAGCGGCATCATATTCCCTTCTTTCATAACATAAACAAACACATATCTTTTGCCTCGGGCTATTTTAATGTGGGAGCAATCCCCATGTGGCATTCACTCATTATCTACTCTAGGTCGGGCTGATATATTACCTTGCTAGTATGTCACCCCAGTGGTCATTTGTCTGGCGGATGTGAGCCCCCAAGCTTTCTTCCTAACTTGATAATTGCAAACCAATGAGCTCCTTGTTAGTTTGGTAGGTCTTATTGCGTAAACGATAAGCTACCCCGTGTTGACTTCGTTTAAGAGGATGTAAGCCTACATGCTTTCTTCTTAAACTAGCCATCATACACTAACTAGGTCGAGTATATTTTTTGGTTTAGGGTAAGTTCCCTAAAGGCTCCTTTCCTCTTGACTACTTCAAGCTTGGGTTTAGTCCTTACACAGGACTCCTCGCTTAGTAGTTATCCTAGGTCGGATAGCCCCTGTTGAGCCGAAGATAAACTATCTCGGTGATCAATTCCACTTTGGAGAGATGTAAATCTACAGGCCTTCTTTCTAGACTTCACAAACTAACGGACACCTTAGGTTGATTGGTTATCACCATGCTAACAACGACCCACCCAGTGGATACACCACTCTTAGTAGATGTGAGTCACCGCGCTTTCTCCTTGAGTTGGCCATCGAATATCTACAGGCTTTCTTTTATAGGGTTTTGGATAACGCCCCCACTGGAACCTCCCCTGTGGGCACTCTATTTGGATCACATCCTTAGTGACCCCATTTAGACACTACCCTAGTTACTCTTGGATTGGACAGTTCCCCTTTCCTTGAAGTCACCCCTGTGGTTGGAGAATTTGTTCAACAGATCCACAGATTCTCCCTTAGTCTATTAAGTCTGAGATAGGACTAGGCTGATATAAGCTCCTTCTCAATATGGTCCCTCGCAAACCAATAGGGTCCATGTAAATATAAAATAAACAAAATATATCTTCACTTATGGATTAGGAATGCAATCCCCTAGTGGCCCCTTTCCCAAGCAGGCATCCTACCTTTAGGGCAGTGTCAGCAAAACTCTCTATAGGAATTGCCTGACTACTTTGAGTTGAGATAAGTACCTGGGTCAACACTCTCTCAGTAGTCTCCCTTAGGTTGGGTTCAACTTATTGTGCCACCAACGAGTCACTCTGACAGTCATCTTTACTTTGAAAGATATAAGTCTATTATGCATTCTTTCCAGCATGACTGTTGCAAAACGATGGGCAGCCTTAGGTCAAGTCCAGTTTATTGCACAAGCGACCAATCACCCTATTGTTTCCTTGTTTAGAAAGATGTGAGTCCCCACGCTTTCTTTCTGACTTGACCATTGCACATCGAAAGGCACCCCTTTGGTTGGTTAGTTCTACCCTATGGCCGGTGGACTATCCCTTTAGATTTGTAAATCTAAGACAAGTCTAGGCTGGTATTAGTCCCTTCTTAGTAAATCCATCATAAACAGATGAGATCCATCAAATTAAAATAATTAAAATTAAAATAAATGCAATTCAATCAAATGACATTATCTTGACTACTTTCAAGTTGATATAAGTCCCCTAGAGCCATTCATTCAGTAGTCTCCCTAGGTCATGTTTGATTTATTGTGTCCAACAGGCAACGGTTGTCTCTTGCTTTTGGAGATGCAAGTCTACTACGTTTTCTCTATAACACAACCATTGTATGCTGATGGGCAACCCCTTAGGTCGGATAGTTCTACCATGTGGCCAGTGGACAACACCTTTGGATTGAAAAATTTGAGATAGGCCAAGGCCGACATAGCCCCTTCTTAGTGTGGTCCATGGCAAATCGACAGGGTCCAACTTGAAATCCAAAACTTAAACAAAAAATCAATCAATTTCTCCCCAATGAGACATCAATCATCCTGACTTCCCCAGCAGAGTCAATCAAACCCAATTACAACTTGCATTCCCTAGCGAATGCACCCTCAAAAGAAATCTTATTAAATCCTTATCCCTATTGGATAACCTGAACCTACTTCCCTAGTAGAAGGTTCACGCATCTATCCTTGGCAGGTTATGCATTCTAATCCCCAGCGGATACTCTACCCAGATCATACCTTACATTCAAATCCAAACCTCTTATCCCTAGTGGATAACCTGAACCTGCTTCCCTAGAGGAAGTTTCACATGTTTGATCTCTTGGTGGATCCCTTATTCTTCCCTTATGCCCTTGGCATGAGTTGAGTTGCAATGCACTAAGATCTTGATTCCCACGGTTTCTAAGTAGATCATTTTCTAGTGTTTGAAATCCATGAATGTTTGATTATCTCATCTTGTATGCCTTGTCAATCACCATCATTGACTTGTGAGTTCTGCCTCATTGGTGCTCACACTATAGAACACTAAGAGTTCCATAAAAGACACTTCTAGTGTTTTGAACACTTAACCTAATCTAAGACTTAGTTATCCATAGGAATAGGTTATGCCAACAAAATAAAATCTAATCCAAATTCAAAATCAAATCAACTATCCAATGAAAATCCACAAGATTCAAACTATCCCTTCTCCTTTTATCTTATGGACTTAAAATCAATGAAATCTAATTGATTTTCTCAATTATCAAATTCAATCTCAAATTCCAAATCATGAATCAATTCCAAACTCCAAATAATTGAAACCCATGATTAACTCCAAATTCCAAAATCTATTCTTAAGCCATGCCAACTACCTTCATATGCTTAGCCAAAAATCCTTCAAACCAACTCAAACTTGGTTGATTTCTTTATAAATCAATCATTCCTTCATTTATATTCACAAATATAAATGAAATCCAAATTCAAACCATTCAAATCAAAACAATTCAAAATCCAAGTTAGCCTCTTTTGACCTATATCCCTTAATTTGGTCAAACTTGCTTCCAAATCATTCCAAACTCAAGTGATTTTCTCATAACCCATTTACATCTTCATTTACATTGACAACTATAAATGAAATATGATTTCAAATGGTTTAAATTAAATTTAAATCAAATCAAATTTCCAATTTTAGCCCTTTTAGACAAACTTTTGACCTTGGCTAAATGGCATCTAAATCAACTCAAAACTCATAGATTTCTTCATGATTCAATCATTCCTTCAATCATTGATCCAAATATAAACATAAACCACCATTATCAAACCAAATTCAAGTCAACCCAAATCAAGCCCAAATTGACCCTTTTGACTTGAAATTATCATATGAACCAAAACCCATTGGGCTCCAAACCAATTGCAATTGGATTTATATTTCAATCATACGCTCATATGTGGGTTCAACTAAACTTGAATCAAATCTTGATCAAGCAAATTGACCCATTTAGGCTCACTTGACCTAAAGTGACCTAAAAGACATTTTGAATCAAGTTTTAATCCAACCCAAATTAGATTGAACTAAGCCCATCTAAATCTCAATCATGATCAACAATCATCATGGGGTGATCAACTACCTTGAATTGGGTCAAACTAAGTAAAACCTAGCCTTTGACCAAGTCAACATTTAACCCAAATGAAACCCAAACTAGCCAAAATCTATAATATGCCAAATTGATTGAAACCATTGACTCAAACCCATTCATAATCAATGATTGAACATGACCAAACCATCAATTGAGCCAAACCAAGCCTAATTGGCCACTTGACCTAACTTGATCGAAATTGTTCTAAAAATCCAAAATGGGTCAAATCATGATTTAACCTAAATTGATTATAACCAATGGCTTAAGTTCATCCCAAATCACTCAATGAACTTGACCAATGCCATGATTGAGCCCAAGTTGACCAATTGGTCAACTTAACCTAACCTAGCCCAAATTGACCAAAATTCAAATTAATTCTAAATTAAACTATGCCAAAGCCTACAATCATTTTCAATCAACCAATTGAACTTGACCCAGCACCTAACCCAACCCAATTTGATCAAATTGGTCAACTTGACTCAGCACCCAACCCAACCCAATTTGGTCATGAATCTAAATGAGTCAAATCCAAACATAGGCCAAACCAATCCAAATTAATTGAACCAAAATATCTCAAATCATCATATGAACCTAACCCAAGCCTTGATTTGAGCCAATTTGACCAATTGGTCAACCCAACCCAACCTAGCCCAAATAAAACCCATTTGATCAATTCAAGCCAAACCACTCAAATCCAACTTATGGGATCTTTTGGGCTGACTTAACTCAGCTTAAACTCACCCTAAGTCAGCCTAAGACCTCCCCAAAAGACAAGTGGGCCCCACCATGGGGATTAGCCATCAAACCATGGGATTTAAATTTCAAAACCAATGGATCCAAGCCAAAGTCAACTCTCTCATTTCCATGGTAGCCAATTAGCACTCCATGGAACTTTCTTCTGACCCCACCTAGCCCACGTAGCCCACCTAACCCACCCTAGGTCGGCCAAGGACCTTTGGGAGGTGAGTTGACTCAGCTCCAACCCAAATCGAGCACCCATTGGATCAAAACTCTTGTACCCATGCACAATGGATCCATGGTAGCCTCCCATCATTCCTCCCATCCCTAGCGTGCCACCCAGACCAGACAGTGGTGAGCCAATGTAAATCGTGCACACGCTGCCTTTCGTCCATGATGGGCAATTGAGGGGTATACTCCCTCAATTCGAGTGGAAAATCACAGAAAATTATATCATGAGCCCTCCTAAGTCAATTCTGAAGCCCCTCAAAGTATTTCTAAGGATCCCAAAGCCCTCCTCGATCGGCATTGCCCATTCCCGAGCAAAGCTGAAATAGGGCATCCTAATCCAGAGCAACACTTTCTCTCCCCTGAATCAAATTTCAATTCTTCTTAGCCATACAGTCACCATACCCTATCGAAGCCAACTGAACTAATTCCCAAGCTTCCAAGCCATGGAAGGAGTGAGTTCGATCAGAGCTGAGCCCCTTGCATGCGTGGATTGGTCAATTGAGCCTTCCACACCAAATCAAGATCGAACTTCTTCAACAGGGCCTCACCTCAACTAGGTGAAGCTACCTCCGGCATTGCACCACTGTACATTAGCTCTGGTGAGGTGATTTCATAAACTAAGCCTTGTAAGGAAAAGTGGGTTGGTCCTCTGTGAAGTAAATTTGAATTTCATGGATTTTTGATCGTTGGATGTGTGCGTCTCCCTTCCCCAAAGGTGTGGGAAGAACTTGGAGACAATCCAAGCTTCTATGAGCTCGAATCGAACGAGGGAAGACAGACGACATCCATCTTTCATCGCTTGTGAATGGTATAGATCATGAGTCATCCATTCCGCCTGATTGTGATGAATGGCTCTAATCAAATCCCAATCAAATCCCATGGTAGAGCCTTTGATTCCTTTCCTAAATCACGGATCGAATCGTGGTCGTCCGATCTTAGATCGGATGGTCCACAGAGAATGAGCCCCCGCCGCTGGTTGAGTCAGCGCGTGGATGTGACTACTTAAATAGCCAATCCCATCGCATCACATGGAAAGTGTGCTGTATCAACACGCTATGCTAGCCGCCACATGGCTCGATGAAATTAAGGCTTTAATTAGGGCTAATTAATTGGTTTTTAATCCTGAAACTTCCTAAAATCATGATTAATTCCAAATAAATTCAAAAAATACAAACTTAGACTCATTCTAAAGATATTTCAAAGTAGAATCTAAGAAAATTATTATTAATTAATTTTGAGTAATGATTTTGGCTTAATTAGGGTTTTATCAAAAATCTACTTAGCTTAATTATAGCTTAATTTAGCACATAATTAATTTCAAATTTTCTATAGATGCTTAGGGGGATGAACTCTACCTCTCATATGTTTTTGGGATTTTATTGATTGCTTAATTAGAAAATTCACTTTATTAAGCCCTAGTCACTCTCTTAATTTAATTAATCATAATTAATGAATGAACATCAACTTGATTGATCATTTAAACATAATCACCTCTCTTGAAGAGTAATATAACTTAGGGAATGTGATTGGGGATACTTTTCCTAATTCATTTCCTAAGCCTTCTTTATCTTTAAAAATCAAATTAATTAATGATTAATGGAATGACTAATTGATTAATTAAGTGATTAATCTTTAAAATAAGGAAATCAAAATATAATTAAATATTTAAATGATTTACGGATTAGGATTGGGGCCTTGCCCTTTATCCTTTCCCCTAAGTTAATTTCATCATTAAAATTAAAACATAACCAAAGTGTTTAATCAATTAAGTAAAAGCTTAATGAAATTAAAATTAAGAATCAATTCATCCACACATAAGCAACCTTTAATTGATTTTGGGTAGCTCCTTGGGTGTTCAATAACCCAAGCTGAGAGATAATGAAATTATGGTTGGCTCACATATGTGAGAAAATCATAAAAGTAATTAAGTGAGATCCCTTAAGTTTAATTAACTATTAATCATAAGCCAATTGCATTAGGCCCCTTTCTTTTCTTAGGAGCATTGCAAATTTACTTTTCATGTGGTTGCATATCATATTGGCTTATTATTAATTAGTTAATTAACTTAAAGTGACATAGGTAAGGGTTAATTAATTCATTTAATTCATACCTTAACCTAATTAAAATATAAAATCAACTTAAATATTCTTTATTAAACCAAATTAATTCACACATGGGGAATTGGTTTAGGATTAACAATCCACTTTCATATTTCCTAAATCAAATCAAACTCAAAGTTTAAAATGACTTTAAAGAATTTTAGGTTTTTTAAAATAGTCTTATTTAATGTGATTATCCTTAAGAATTAATTAGGATAAATGAAATCTTGTGCTTACATTCCTTTATTTCTTTCCAATCATGCTAAATATTGTTTGCCATATGAAATCATGCATTCATTTATTTTAAAATTAATTAAATGAAATATTTTCTTTTATGTCAAATTGCATGTGTTGACTTGAATTAAAAGTATGAGTGGCTATTATCACTATTAAATCAAAAAACTATTTTAAAATGCCAATGAATCAATTATTATAAATGAAGTGATGTTAATTACAAGTACCTATAAGCTTGCATGTGATGATAATTTAAAATATGCAATATGAAGTTCTCTTTCCTTATATTAACTTGGATTCACATAGGATTTGCAAGTGTATAATTCATTTGAAAAGAACACAACATTTGCCTAAATCTACTCCTATGCATCTCCATGTTAAGACTAAAGAAGAATTTCATATCACATATGTAACTCACATAATCAAATCAAACATAATTTCTTGCATGATTCCCTCTTCATATGGTTCTTTTTGTACATTCATATGTATTTGAGAAAAGTTGTATATTAGGCTAGAAATCTGAGGGCTGCAAGGCTTTAAGTAGCCCTAAGTAGGTCTTGTATCTTACACCCCTGGTGTAGAAAACAATGGCATTATACTCAATCAAAACTCTTATACATTTGTATGTATGGTGTGACCAATGAATAAAGAATCATAAATCAAATAAATCAAGCACAACCTTTTCCATGGATTTTTCTATCCTTATAGTTATTCATACGTTTACATGTATCTAAGAAAAGTGGTATATTAGTCTGGACATCCTGGGACTGTGAGGCTTTAAGTAGCCCTAAGTAGGCATTGTACTTTACGCCCCTGGTGTAGAAAATAATGGTGCCATACTCACTTAAAACTTTTATAGATGTGAATGTCTATTTAGCTAATGGATGACAAATCCCTCTTTTCTATATAATAAAGACATGAATTCATAATTTAATCCAAAAAAAAAAGAAACATTTAAATTCCAAATACACTTCTTTGCATTCATCATCAAAGTGTGCTAAGACTTGCATTGCATGTATAGGCATGCTTAGAATTATTCATATGCATGATGTACATGATGGAAAGAAATGAATGAATGTGTGTTATATGATAGTAATCCATTTCAATTAATCTTAAGATGCCTTTCTTATTGAATACGGTTATTTAGAGTGAACCTAAACTTAGGGTTAATTAAAATACAAAATAAACCATTCACTAAAGGAAATTCATTAATTAACTTACCTTAGAAATGACTTAAGGTAGGGATAAAAGAGAAACTCCCTCTCTTTCTTCTCTTTATAACACTTAGTTGCTAAGTGTATGCTATATGAAACAAAAAAAAATACTATGCAAGATCTTCAAATCAATCAAACAACTTAAAGAGAAATCAACCCTTTATAAATTAAATCCTCCACACTTAGCTAATCATAACCCTAAAGCTTAGTTAGGACATACCACACAAGCCTTAAAACATGCACATTAGATTAATTCACCATTTTTAGCTTTATGTTAGGACGGTGCATGGTTTGGTGTATGTTTGGTTTTGTGATGTATTATTTTAGACTGGATGTTAGGGTGTATGTGCGTAGTCTAGATGTTAGGCCGATATTAGCCTAATCATGTCTTATGCGGGGTATTATTCTTAAGGGGCCGTTAAATAAAATATAAATACTTTTTGCTATGCAGGTTGCTTAGCCCCTAAGCATAACCCAAGTTAGGATAGGTGGACTTGGTTACTTATGTGTGGGGTGCTAAGTCCAAATTATTCATATAACTGTTTGGGTTGTATGGTGTGTTTAGCTAACACTTATTTTTGCAGGTATAGCTAGATTTACTTTCCTTCTCTTTTAATATAATTTTGCATTAGGATTAGGATAAGTGTTATGGGGGATTCGAATGAGCATTGGTTATAAGACCAAATCTTATACACCATGTGATTCCTTTGGAGCAAACAACATCCCAATTAAACTAAAAGAAAGAAAGAAATGGAGCAAAATAATAATGAAGAAATGAAAGATGAAGAGTGAAGAATGGATGATGAAGAATGAAGACCACCATGAAACCTATCATTTCATAATTATAATTATTCTTTCATTATAATGAGATGTATAAGGGTAGAGCTTAGTTTCCCATATTTCTTTTTGGGTTGTACGGCGGTACCCGACCCCATCGGCCTCTTACTCTTTTGTGATAGCTTTATAAAATTATTTGATGTTCTGTTTAGCTTGTGCATTAGAAACAGCTTGTCTTTTCATAGTTTCTTTATGATTGGTGATTACTGTATGGCCTGGATGCGATTAGGCTCTTAGGATAAAAATAAATTTTCTATCCCACTAACAACTCATAACTAAAATTTTAAATTAACTCATAACCTCACATAAAAGCATAAGAATTAAATCAAGATAATAAAAATATTTAGCAACCCCTTAGCTGGATGATTGTATGTATAATATCATGAATATCATATTATTTCACTCTTATTAAGAGAGGGCTTCCATCGGTGCCAGAGAATAAAGGCTTAACTTGTAAGAGCCTTTGATGGAAAGACACCTCTTTCTCTTTTTGATTTGGCCCATAGTCAATTTTGCACGCATCTAGGCATACAAAATCTTATGGCCTGTATCAAAATAAAGGGTCTAAAAATCAAATAAAACTTTACAAAATTTGCATTAGATTTAAGTCATTATTCATGACCTTCATGATCTATTCTCTTAGGGAGTGATTTTAATGACTTAGTTTCTCTTCTAAATTAATAACAGCTTAACTATCTTGCGAAGCATATGACTTGTCTACATAGATTTAAAGCATAGGAGGAGTTACTGGCTACCACTCCAGACGATAATAAGTCCAACAGTCGAGTGGCTTACTCTCTCTTATGGAGGTAAACCATATACCCACTTTTACCATAAATTTTGGTTGTGCTTTGGCCTTCGCCAAAGCTCCCTAGATTTAGGATCTGAGATTGTTGTTTCCCTTTATGGGCTACAAGCATAAATCCTCACCTCGTAGGAATTTTCATAATCTTGTATTGTGGAATTATAAGTCCTAGATTTCTAATAAAATTTCAACTCAAATAAATAAATCTTCTCACATTCAAATACATAAAGCCCAACCATAGGATAGATTGGAGTGCTCACTAAGTTTCCTAGTATCATGAGTACTCCCTACTAATCTCCTTTGGTTTCGATAATAACTCTCCTCTTTTGATCTCTCTCACTTGATTTTCTAAAATATAACCAATTTATTGATAGTCCTATCTTTGAATTCTTTGGAGATAATAATCGCTTACTTTAATTGAGAGTATTCTTAAGGGATTCATTTTTTCTTAAGATGTAATTAATTATGGAGGCTTGCCTCTATAGGGAACTTAGCGAACCTGATTTAAATAAACTCTACTTTACTTTTTCATGTAAAATAGGGAAAAAAATCTTTGGTATATTCAAAGACCCATCATGCCTTAGGAATCATTATTAGGTGATTAGGTCCATTATAGGGTAGTGACTTCTATCTCTCGAGATCCCACACTATTCCATAATGTCATACTTGATCACCCTAATAAGTACATCTTAGGATCTATGTGGTGTCCCCTCACATATACACACAAAACACATAACCAAAAAATAAATACCACAGCCCCCCAGTGGCTCCTATCCTCTTGACTACTTCAAGTCTAGGTTTAGTCCTTCTTTGTGACTCCCGACTTAGTAGTCGCCCGTAGGTTGGGCTGATCTATTATTCCATTAATGGATAACCCCAGTGGTTGATCCCTGCTTTGGAAGATGTAAGTCTGTTACACTTTCTTCTTAAGTACAACCGTTGAACGCTGACGAGCAACCCTATGTTGGATAGCACTCGTAGATGATGAAGTATCCAGATGATCAATTATTTGGAGATGTAAGTCTACACACCTTCTTTCTAGACTAATTATTGCACACCGATGGGCATCTTAGGTTGGTTGGTGCTCGCTATGCTAATAGTAATCCCTCACAATCACTCTGTATTTCACCTTCTCTTTGAGTTGGCCATCAAATACCTACAGGCATTCTTATTTATAGGGTCTAGGATAATGCCCTTAGTGGAACCTCCCCTGTGGGCACTCTATTTGGATCACGTCATTTGTGACCCCACTTAGACACTACCCAGGTTACTCATTGATTAGATAGTCTCCTTTTCCTAGTAACTACCCCTATGGTTGGATATTATGTTCCATGGATGCACAGATTTTCCTTGGTCCAGTAAATCTGATATAGGTCAAGGCCAACATAGCCCCCTTCTCAATGTGGTCCCTTGCACACCAATAGGGTCCAAAAAAATATAAAACAAACAAAATATATTTTTGCTTGTTGATTAGGAATTAATGCACCCAGCGGCACCTTTCCCAAGCAGGCATCCTATCTTTAAGGCAGAGTCAGCAAAACTCTCTATAGAATCTCCTGACTACTCTTGAGTTGAGATAAGTCCCCAGTGGTGCTCTCTCAGTAGTCGCCCTTAGGTTCGGTTCAACTTGTTACGCTATCAACAGGTTACCCCAGCGATCATTTTGCTTTGGAAGATGTAATTACTCGCATTCTTTTCCGATGGTTACTGGCAGGCACAAATTGTTAGTCATTGTACATCAATGGGTAACCCCAACGGATGATCCCTGCTGAGGAATATGTAAGTCTACTATGCTTTCCTCCTAGCACAGCCAATGCACAGTGAAAGGAACCTTTTAGGTTGGATAGTCCTACTTTGCGGCTGGTAGACTACTCCTTTGGATCGATAAATCTGAGACAGGTCCAGGCTGACATAGCCCCTTCTCAGTACGGTCAATTGCACACTGACGGGATCCATTAACTTAAAATGAAATTAATCCTGACTACTCTTGAGCTGACATAACTCCTCAGCGGCATTCACCCAGTAGTTGCCTTAGGTCAAGTTTGATTTATTGCGCCATCAACAGGTCACCCCAGTGGTTGTTTCCCATTTTGAAAGATGCAAGTCTGCTATGCTTTCTTCCTAGCATAGCCATTGCACTCCGAAAGGAAACCATTAGGTTGGATAGTCCTACTTTGTGGCTAGTAGACTACCCCTTTGGACTTATAAATCTGAGATAGGTCAAGGCCGACATAACCCCTTTTCAGTGGGTCCATCGCACAGCAACAGGGTCCATAACATAACACACCAAATCAAATCAAATCATATCAAATTAAAAAAATAAAAATGAAATTAATTTTGACTGCCCATGAGTTGAGGTAAGATCCCCAATAGCACTCTCTTAGTAGTCGCCTTAGGTCAGGTTCAATTTATCGTGCATCCAACAAATCACCCCAGCAGCTTTCCCTTGCTTTGGAAGATGTAAGCATGTTATGTTTTCTTCTTAACATAGCCATTGCACAACGAAAGGCAACCCTTAGGTCAGGTAGCCCTACCCTATGGCACATGGACTACCCCTTTGGACTTATTAATCTAAGACAAACCAAGCCTCCGTGGCTCCTTCTTCGTGCGGACCATCGCACACTGATAGGGTAGGGTCCATCGCACACTGATAGGGTAGGGTCCATCACACACCGACAGGGTCTACAACATAACACACCAAATCAAATCAAATCATATCAAATAAAAATAAATAAAAATGAAATTAATTTTGACTGCCCATGAGATGAGGTAAGATTCCCAGTACACTCTCTTAGTAGTCGCCTTAGGTCGGGTTCAATTTGTTGTGCATCTAACAAATCACCCCAGCAGCATTCCCTTCCTTCGGAAGATGTAAGCATGTTATGCTTTATTCTTAGCATAGCCATTGCACAACAAAAGGAAACCCTTAGGTCGGGTATCCCTATGGCACATGGACTACCCCTTTGGACTTATAAATCTAAGACAAACCAAGCCTTTGTGGCTCCTTCTTTGTACGGTCCATCGCACACCGATAGAGTCCATAACAAATCAAATTCAAAACTAGCCTCCCTAGTGGGGTTAAATAAAATATATCGAACAAATCAAACTTCTCCCCAATGGGGCACAAATTAAATTAACCTCTCTAGTGGAGCCTAGATCTAAATCAAATTAGCCTCCCTAATTGAATGTACATCCCTAGTGGATATGCCCTCAATCCAAATCCATTCTCCCTAGTGGAGCCATAATAAATTAAACCAACCTCCCTAGTGGAGTTTAAATCAAAGAAAATCCAATCACACTTTTATCCCCAGCAGCTACACTTCGAAACAAATCATATTTGAAGTTGAATTCTTATCCCCCCTAGTGGAAGGTTCATAAACCCATTCTCTAGCAGATTCGAGCCCATATCCCTAGACAATATGCCTCCACATCAATTAAAACAAAACAAATTAAAATTAATTTGATCCTGATTCTCAGTGGATTATAGATTCTTATCCCCGATGGATCTTCTTTCCACAAATCATACTCACAATTAAACTCAAATCCATATCCCCAGTGGATAACTTGAACTTGCTTCCCTAGTGGAAGGTTCATGTACTCAATCCCCAACAGATTCCTTTTGGCTCTCTTATGCCCTTAGTATAAAGAGAGTTGCATTGCACTAAGATTGTGATTCTACCTACCTTTTGGGTTTAGGTATAGATCATTTTTGTTAGTGCCTGCAATCTTTTGGACATTGTTGGTCATCTCGGTCAACTCCAATATGTGCGGTGTGCCTTGGCAATTACACCACACCTATTGGGGATCTTTTTGTTGGCCTCACTTTTGGAGTGAGTTCTCAACCTCCTCTCCTTAGACCTAGGAATCTTCTAGATGCTAGGACTTCCTTAATCATAAGGCACTTCTAGTGATTAGGTGAAGCTAAGCCTAGAGACTTATAAAGGTTAATCATAGAATTAGATTATGCCTTAGGACTTAGGGAAGATTCACTTACCCTATAGCCTAAACCCAAATTCAATCCAGATTTACCCAATCAAACTTACAGTCAAACTCAATTACATATTCCAAATCAAAATTCAAATCTATATTCTAAGCCAAATGTTTGAAGCCGATGATCAAATCCAAACCTAAGCTATATGAACCAACCCAATGAACTTAGCCAAATTCCTTCATTCAAAAACCTAAAACCAATTGATTTTCTCATAAATCAATCATACCTTCAATCACCATTCCATATATAAATAAAACCTACAATCATCAAGGCAAACAAAATCAGCCCAAGTCAAACCCAACTTAGCCCATTTGACTTCAAATATTCAATTGAACCAAAACTCATTTGAACCCAAACTAATTGCAATTATGTTGACCTCCTTTTTATAATGAGCTCTCAGCCCCTCTATCTTAGGCATAGGACTCCTCTTATACTTTAAGAGTTCCTTGGCCTTAAGACACATCTAGTGATTAGGTGGACACTCAACCTAGCCCTAGAGACTTAGAAGAGTTAGCCATAGGAATAGGTCATGCCTTAGGGGTGTTAGGAAAATTTGCCTACCCTTAGCTTGAACCATTCCTCGCCTTCCTTCCTTCAAGTCAATCTCCAAATCAATCTTATTTGATTTTCTCCAAACTCAAATCAACTCCATGTGATTGAAATCTATGATTGAAATCCATGATTGAAACCCATAAATGAAATTCCTAAGTCCAAATCTTTCTTAAGTCCTTAATCTCCTCTTAACGACTTAGCCTAAATCATCATCTAAACCAACTCAAATCCTTAAAATTTTCTTGTAATTCATTTATATTCTCATTTATATTCACATATATAAACGAAATATAAATTTAAACCAATCAAACTAAACTCAAAAATTCAAAATCAATTCATACATTTTTCTAAGTCCTTTAAAATTTTCCTTAAAAGACTTATCCAAAATCATGATCAAACCAATTCATACTCCTGGTATTTTCTTATAACTCATTTATATTCTCATTTATATTCGTATATATAAATGAAATATAAATACAAATCAATCAAATCAAATCCAAAAATTAAATTCCAAATTTAAAATCCTTCTTGAGTCCTTAATTTCCTTCTTAAGGACTTAGCCTAAATCATGATCAAACCAATTCAAATTCATGGGATTTTCTCATAACTCATTTATATCCTCATTTATATTCACATATATAAATGAAATATAAATATAAATCAATCAAATCTAAATCCAAAATTCAATCTCCAAACTCCAAAATTTCCTAAGTCCTTTAAATCCCCTTTTAATAGACTTAACCTAAATCATGATCAAATCACTTCAAATCTTTGAAACTTTCTCATGACTCATTTATATTCACGTATATAAATGAAATATAAATTCAAACAATCAAAATCACTTCTAAAAATTAGACTCAAATCCACTCAAAATCCAACCTAAGCCTTCAAGTCAAAATTCACTCAAAACCCATTTGACTTTAAACCACTAGCAAATGGATTTATATTTCAATCATAAGTCCATATACAAATTCATTCAAACTCAAATCAAGCTTTGACCAAGCCATTTGACCCACTTAGGCTCACTTGATGCAAAGTGACCTAAAGTATCATTATGAGCCAAATTCTAATCCTAACTAAATTGGATTGAATCAAACTCACCTATGCCTCTCATCATGGGATGATCAATCAATCAAATTGGGTCAAACCAAGTCATCACTTAGCCTAAAATGAAACCTAACATAGCCAAAATCCACCATAGGCCAAATTGATTGAAACCGTTGATCTAAGTTCATTCATGACCTTTGTTTGAACATGACCAAGTCAATATTTGAGCCTATTCTAGCCCAATTGGCCACTTGACCCAAGTTGACCCAACTTGACCTAAAGGGTTAAAATGTGTCTAAACTTGATCTAAGCTAAATTGATTGAAACCAATGCATCAAGTTCATTCAAAATCACTTGTTGAACTTGACCAAAACCTCAATTGGCCAACTAGACCTAACCTAGCCCAATTGACCTTAGACCCAACTTGACCTAAAGGGGTCATGTTGAACCAAATTCAAACTTAACCAAAATTAATTAGAAACAAAGATACCAATCTAGTCTATATGACTAACCAAACCTAAACCTACCCTTGACCTAGCTCAAATAGGTCAAATGGGTCAAATAGGCCAACTTGACCCATTTGACCTAAATGAAGTCATGTGAGCCAAATTCAAAATTAAACCAAATTGAATCAAACCAAAACCACCAAAACATTTCAAATGTTCATATAAACTTAACCCAACCCTTTGTTTGACCCAATTTGACCAATTGGTCAACTTGACCCTAGTTGACCCATTTCAACCTATGGATCAACATGAGCCAAACCATATCAAATGAATTCAAAATCTCATGAAACTTGGCCAAACCAATTTTCTCCACATACCCAACATGTCCAAATTCAAATTTTGCCAAATGACCATTTTACCCTTAGGCCATAGAACAAATTATGGACTAATCCATGGGTAATCTAGTCAAGCCCTCTTCATATCAACTTGATACCTTCTGAATAGCTCAAGTGGACCCAATGGAGAGTGGTGCACCCAACCCAATGGGTTTGGGTCAACCCAAATAGACCCAAGGCCAAACCCAACCTCTAACTCAAATTGGCTAATTCAAAATCCTCCCTCCACTTGATTTGAAGCACATGGGAGGTTACTAATCCACTCAAGGCCTCAAACTAACTATGTGCCAATTCCAAACAGCCTAAACAACCCTTTCCATATGGTCAATTAGATCAAAATAGCAACTCAAGGTTTGGTCATCCGATTGCCATATGAGGAGATACACTCCCCCTAATTCAATTTGAATTCATGATCCTCACATTTGATTGATCACTAGAGAGAGTTAGGAGCCATCAGAGAACATTCCTAAGCTTTTTAAGAGGGATTTGAATCTTAGCTTTCTTGATTTTCTTCTTGAGAAAACAGGGTAACTCATCTCAATTCCCAACTTCTTCCACACAACAATCTACTCCAATTCCCTTTGCACACTCCCTCAGGGGATCAAGTCGAATGCACCCAAGATCTCATTCAAGTTCCTAAAGCAAGAAGGAGGCGAACTCGATCAAAGCTGCAAGCAAGGAGAGGAGGTGTTGGTCCATAGAGAGATCTACTCAACCCCAAGGCTTGAAACTTTTAACAGGGCTTCACCTCCATTAGACGAATCTACCTCATTGAGCTTGAGCATCAGTGATCACCTCCGGCGAGGTATGGAATTTTCTGACAACTTATCTTAGGAGGCATTGGTCCTTTATAAAATAAATTATAATGGCATGTGAAATCCACCATTGGATAGGCTTGTCATTAGCTTAAGATGGTGTGGGTAAAGTTTTACTCCAATCCGAGCTCAATTGAGCTTGGATCTTCCCTTAGATCACAGACGATCTCCATTGATCCTCAGGGAAGAACTGGGAGAATCTTGGTCATCCATCCATGCATTTTGGATGGACGGCCAAGATCAAATGCACATTTTATAAATGATTTATCCCTTTAGAAACCATGGGTTGATCCCTGGTTGTTCAATCCCTGACCAAATGGCAGGGATCAAACCGCGTCCCGCCGCCATGCCACCTTTGTGATGTGATGTTTAAGTAATCCCCTCATGGCGTGATGCGTGTAAAGCGCGCTGACCGCCACTGTCGCTGCATGTCACGCTGTGAGCTAAAGGGATTAGTTAGGGATTTAATTAAATTTAATTAATCTCCTAACCTTCAAAAATTCATATCTCCCACAATAAAACTCAGAAAAATATGAGGTAAATTTTCATGGAAAGATAATTAAATCTAGAATATTTTTGAAATGTTTTTAATGGATTTTGAATTATTTTTTTTTTCTAATTTTAGGTTTTAAAGGAAATTTTATTTTGTTAATTACCCATTAATTAACCCTCTGTTTAGTCCCAAACTTCTTGGGTATATTTTGGGGGATGACTTCTGTCTCTCCTAATTTTCTTGGGATTTATTGAAGGCTTAATTAGGGGAATTACAAATGTTTTTCCTAATTACTCCCTTAACTTAATTAAGGAAAATTCAGGGTGTGATTAGTGTTTCGACCATTTGTTAGAGTTGATTAAGGTTAGATCCAGTGAATAGGAGGCTTAGGAAATAATTTTGGGGTATTTCCCCTAAGTTATTCCCTAAACCCCCTTTTTCTTTCCTTAATCCTCTTTTAATTAAGGGTTAATTCATTAATTATCCCCTTAATTAATTTCTAAAGTTCTAAAACTTTCCAGAAATTAACTAATCTACTTTGGGTAGATGCTTAGGTGTTGAATAGCCTAATTCAATTAAGGAAATCAAAACTCACCTCACATGTGTGAGGGGTGTTTTGAAATTACTTAAGTTAAACCCCTTAGCTTAATTAACCATTAATCATGAGTCAAATTGCATTAGGCCCCTTTCTTCATAGGTGCATTGCAAATTTCAATTCCTTGTGAGGTTTTATGTCATCTCATTGGCTCATAATTACTTGGTAAACTATATTAAGGTGGTGTAGGTAAGGGTTAATTAACTTTCTTAATTCATACTTTAACCCAATCAATATCTTAAAATGAATATAATCATCTAAAAATTAAATAAAAATGTTAAACACATGTGGGAATGGGTTAGGAACAGGAAACTTAACTCACATTTTCAAAATTCAATCAAATTCAAAACCAAATAAAAAGCATATTGAATAAACTTTGATTTATTGCAAGCCTTCTTATTTCATAAGATTGTCTTTAGGATTTAATTAAAGTGAATTTGTTTACATGCTTTCATTGTTTTGATTCTTTCCCCAACATGCTAAATTTGTATGTCATATGATTTCATGCATTTATATTTTTCCAAATTCAAATTTAAAATGAAAATGTTAAATTTATGTAAAATTTGCATGTGTTGGCTAAAGTAGAAATCTGAGTGGCTATTATCACTATTAAATTCAAATTATTTTTAAAACATATAAATCAAATGCCTAAAACTGGAAGTGTGCTACTTATATTTTAATTATAAGCTTGTATGTGAGAGAATATAAGGATGTGCTTAGTATAGGTTTTCCTTCTCTTCTCTTTTAGTATAGTTTTGAATAAGATTTGGTAAGATGTATGGTTCATTTGAAAAGAACCTAACACTTGCCTAATTCCATATCCTATTCATTCTGCTATCACTTAGAAGGGTTACCTATGCTTGCACATAAATTGCATAAACAAAATGAATCAACTAATACAACTTTTGCATTCTTTCTTTCCAATTTATTTATTTTGTACACATGTTTGTATTTAAGGAAAGTGGTATATTAGTCTGGACAACCTCGAGATTGCGACGCTTTAACTAGCTCTAAGTAGGTCTTGTACCTTACACCTCTGGTTAATAATGGCACTGTACTCACTTATGCCTTTCTTATTTTCATATGTGCATGAGAAAATTGGATAAGAAATCCCTTTTCAACTTAAAGGAAATCATGCATCTTAAACTTCCAAATTTTCTTAAATGAATCACTTAGCATGCATCATAAAGTGTGTTAAACATTCTCATTTGTGTGTATAGATATGCTTAGGATTCATTCATATGCATGTTACACATGTTGGGAAAGAAATGAAGTGATGTATGTTTTATGAATTTAGTTCATTTTATTTAATCTTAAAATGCCTTTCTTTTTGAATAGGTTTGTTTAGAGGTCATTTAAACTTAGGATTAATTGAAAGACTTGATCAAAACATTCATTAAATAAAACTAAAAATATGAATCCACTTTAGAAATTATTTTAGTTATGGAAGGAAAGAGAAGTTCTCTCATCTTTTCCTCTCTTTATAACTTAGTAATTAATTGAAGGATTCACCTGAACCTAATCAAAACATGAAATAAAATTAACCCAAAACAACTAAATCACTTAAATGAAACCCTCCTCTAAGTTGAACATGTTTCATACTTAAAAAATTCTAACTTAAATCCATAGTTAAGCATACCACACAAACCCCCAAAGCACACACATTAGGCTAAGTCACCACTTCTAGCTTTAGGTTAGGGCAGTGCATGGTTTGATGTTTATTTTGTTTTATGATATATATTTTAAACTGGATGTTAGGATGCATGCTCATAGAATGAATGGTAGGGCGATCTTAGTCTAACCATTATTTTCTGCAGGGGGTTATGCTTAAGGAGCGTTGTAATAAAAATATAAATGCTTTTGCTTGTAGGTGCTTATACCCCTAAGCATAATCCAATAGACCAGGTGGACATAGTTACCCATGTGTGGGGTGATAAGTCTAATATACATGCTTAGAATTTGTGTGGTTTGTTTTAGCTAACCTTTATTTTGCAAGTGTTAGCTAGATTTAATTTTCCCTTTTATGTAAATTTTGCAATTAGGATTTTGGAATGATTATTATGGGGATTTGGATGAGCATTGGTCATAAGATCCTATCTTATGCACCATGTGAAGCCTTGGAGCATCCACCTTCCAACCATCCAAAAGAAGGAACCAAAGAAGAAAGAAGAAAGAAGAAGAAAGAAGAAAAGAAGAAAGAATAAAAGAAGCTTGAAGACTCCCATAACAATGAATTTCTTATTTAATTATAATTTAATTCATTTGTAATCCGAGTTGTATAAGGGTAGAACTCGGCTACCCAATTTGTTATTTCGGGTTTGTACGATGGCACCCGACCACAATGGCCTTTTATTCTTTTTGTGAGTAGCTTTATAAATTGATTGATGATTTATTTAACATGTGTATTAAGTGGCATATTTTTTCTAGTTTCTTCCTTGCTTTATGTATGGCCTGAATGTGGATTAGGCTCTTAGAGAAAATAAATCTTTTATGAAATCTAATAAGTCAAAACTAAAAATAAAGAATTCATAACCTCACCTAAAGCTTAGGTTTAAAATCAAGATAAAATAATTAGCAACCCCTTAGCTGGATGAGTATTTCTTTTAAAATATCATGCACAACAACATCTTATTTCACTCTTGATTGGAGGGCTTCCACCTTTGCCAGAGAAACTTGGCTTGACCTTTGAGAGCCATGGTGGAAACTCACCTCTTCCCTTCACGCTAATTTTGGCCAATAACTTTACTTCTCATGCATTAGGCATATGAATCCTATTAGCCTGAGTCCAAATAATTATCCAAAAATGAAAATAAAATAAAATTCAAGTTACATTAGATTTAGGTCATTTGAAGCATGTCCTTACATGATCTAATCTCTTTAGGGAGTGAGTTTAAGGACTTAGTCTCTCTCTAAATAAAGAATAACCTAGCTATCTTGCATAAGCATATGACTTATCTACATCTATTTAAAATCATAGGAGGAGTTAGTTGGTGGCCAACCACAGGCGATTGTAAGTCCAAGCAGTCGGGTGGTTTGTCCTCTCCTATGGAGGCAAACCAAATGCCCATTTTTGCCTTAGATTTAGGTTGTGCTTTTGGCTTTTGCCAAAGCTCCCTAGATTTAGGTTCTGAGATTGCTTCTCCCCTTTGTGAGTCATAAGCTCAATTCCTCACCTCTTAGGCATTTTCATTAATCTTGTGTTATGAAATCATAAGTCCTAAATGTTTAAATGGAAAAATGTAACTCAAATAAATTAAATTAAATTCAAAATGTAAAGCCTAACCAAAGGGTGGTTTGAGATGCTCGCTAGGTTTCCAAGCATCATGGGCATCTCCTACTTATCTTTCTTTTGGCTTCGATAATAGCACCCTCTCTTTGATCAATCCCATTTGATCTTTAAAAATGAACCAATCGATTGATAGTCCTTTCCTATTGAAATATTTGAAATAAATGATCATTTACCTTAATCGAGAGTATTCCTAAGGGATCTTGTCCCTTAGGATGTAATTATTTATGGGGGCTTGCCCAGAACTTAACCGATTTAAAATAAACCACCTTTACTTTTCATGTAAAGTAGAAAAAGAATCTCTGGTACATATGTAGACCCATTATCCTTAGGAGTCTTTATTGAGGTGATTGAGTCCATTAAAGG
Organism: Cymbidium sinense; assembly: GCA_021442155.1. Lineage (NCBI taxonomy): Eukaryota > Viridiplantae > Streptophyta > Magnoliopsida > Asparagales > Orchidaceae > Cymbidium > Cymbidium sinense. The sequence goes on along the minus strand of CM038225.1, from coordinate 79,906,803 downwards.
GTTGTGACTTCTATCACCCCGACATAGTACACTATTTCTTGATGACGTACTCAATCATCCTGAATAAGCACATCTGTGGATCTACGTGGTGTCCTAACCAACAGGCATAATATTTTTGTTTTCATTTATCCTGTCCAAAAAGAGGATAGATGGAGGGAATATTTTTCACCACAAATTCAAATTTATATATCAATCCCAAATCCATATATAAACTCAACTAAATTAAACTCAACCCAAAATCAAGCCAACTAAACCCAATTGGCTCACTTGACCCAAAGTGACCAATTTAACCTATTTGAACAAAAATCCAATTCAATTCAAATCAAGGTGAATTAAGCCAATCCAAACTTCATGACATGATTGTTGACCACCCCAAGATGTTCAGTTGTCATGAATTAGGTCAAACCAAGTCAACCTAGCCCATTGACCTAGTCATCCGTTTAACCCATATGAACTAAAACTAGCCAAATTGCAACCTAAGCCAAATCCATTAAAACCAATTATTCAAATCAACCCAAAATCAACATTTAAATATGAATTGACCTTCAATTAAGCTGAACCTAGCCCAATTATCTCTCTTGACCCAAGTTGACCCAAATTGACCTAAATGGCCAAAATGGGTCAAATCAAAATCCAATCCAAATTGATTGTAATCAATGGATCAAGTTTATTCCAAATTGATTGTTAAACTTGACCAAGGCCACAATTGAATCCAATTTGGCCAATTCCCACTTAGCCCAAATTGACATAAAGGGTCAAATTAGACTAAACCCAAATTAAATCTAAATTAAATCAAACCAAAGCATACAATCCTCTCCAAATGGTCATAAGAACTTGGCCCAACCCTTGGTTTGACCTAATTTAACCAATTGGTCAACCTAACCCATTTTGATCCAATTTGACCTGAGTCAAATTGAACCAAATGAACTCCAAATGACATGAAATTTGGCCCAACTCACTTTTGACTCATTTCAAATTTGCCCAAATTAGATCCAATGATAAATGACCATTCTACCCTTTGGTCAAGGGTATCACATAAGACAAAACACCCATGTAAATGATCATTTCTCTTCCTTGGCTACTTAACACTCATCCATTAGTCCACTTAGGCTCTAAGGACACTGACAAACTTGACCCAAGAGGTGGTTGGGTTGACATGACTCATGGGGAGGTGAATTCACCTCACCTCCCCCATTGGAGTATTTGAAACCCATAGGACACCCACTAATCCCTCTTGGCAGCCACTAACCCCTCTTGGCCAACCAAACTAAGCCACCTAAGATGATTCCCTGCCATTCCCAACCACCCCAAGCCATAGGACATCTATTATGAGCCAAAAATCACTATTAGTGGTGATTTTTTCGGCCAAAACCAAGCACAAAGGGAGGGAAGGAGAAGAAGAACTCATTCTGTTATCACACACCCTCTAGGAGCTCCCCCAAGTAATTAGAAACCCATTCTTATTTTCTTTGGGCTAGAAGAACACCAAACTGAGTGGATTCCGACAAGGAGGCAGTGGACATTAGTGAATACAACATCATAAGTCAAGGAAAGGATCTAAATTTATCCCTAGGCTTCCTCTCATACCTAGGGGTTTGCTCAGATCAATACATCCATTGGAATCCATCCCCAGAGATGTAATTTTCAAATCCTTTAGCTGACCATAGGTTCTTTTATTTGTGAAGATTCTTACACTGTTTTAGAAATTTCCCTTAGAAAAACCTTACATTCTTCATTTGATATAATCCCAATATGAAAATAAGAGTTTTCAGTGAGAATCGATGCAAAATTGAGCCCGTTTAGATGAAATTTTATTTGATTTCAAGAAAAATCTTGTAAAATAGGTCTCGATTTACTATTCCCCATTGCTTTCGCCAGTTGGGAAGCAGTAGCCATCAAATCTCGCTTCAATAGGGACGGATGGCTATGATTTTATGCCAGATCCATGTTTTCTAGCCTTCAGATCATGAATATGATCCGTGATCAGATGGTCTGATTGAATCTGTGCGTCAACGCGATTTCCCACTCAGAGGTCGTGTCAGCACCGCGTAGCCCAATCGCACGGCGCTGCGTGGCACTACGCGCCATGAAGAACTACATGGACAATCATGCAGTGCCGCATGGCACCACGTTGCAATGTCAACGTCACATGGTGCTGACTAGGATAAGCAGAAAATTCAGCCCTTTTTAGGTATTAAAAATTAATTAAATCACCAAAAAATTCAAAAATACATAGAAAATATAATACTTAATGAAAAATTGCAAAAAAGAGCTCGTAGGATTTGTCTTTCTGAGAGCAATCCAACAAACCTAAAATCTCCAAATTTTACTGAATATTTTTAGCTTAATTTGAGTTTTAATGAAAATTAAATTTCATCAATTACTCTAGAACTACAAAATAGATTCATCTAAAATTTTCAAGGATTGAAATAGACATTAAAAATCTACCTACTATAAAAATTTCAAGTCAAAATGACTTCTGGATTGAGAGATATCAAATTTTAAAGTTCAGAATGCCTATTTTAGAAAAATAAATTAAATTAATTTAAAAAAATTATAAAAATTGACAAAGATGATTCTAAAACATTTCAATTAACATTACAGGGCTAAGACAAAAAATGGGACCCATTCCTTAATCTTTATCCTAACTCTATTTCATTTGGATAATTAATTAATTAATTTAAGCAATTAATTGAATGGTTAACTAATTAATAACTTCATTAACCAAATTAAAATATAAATCATATTGGATCGTAATTACTTAATGAGGGGTAGGTCCTTAGGTGTTTAATAGCCTAAAGTCATTTAAGGAAATTATGGTTAGCTCACGTGTGTGGGAAAACTATAAGTGTACTTAATTAAGTCCCTTTAATTTAATTAATCATTAATTATGAGCCAAATTGCATTAGGCCCTTTCATTTCTTTGGATCATTGTAATTTCATTTTATGTACTTCATGTTGGCTCATAATTATTTGGTTAGTTATGTTAAGGTGATATAGGCAAGGGTTAAATAATGTACTAAAAGCATAAAGATAACTCAATTAACTCATAAAATTCACCCAATTACCTTTTCATTAAACTAAATTGAATCACAAACATGGGAATGGATTAGGACCAACAAACTTTCCTACATTTCATTAAATCAAATCGAAACATAAAGTTAAAAGTGGCATAAGAAACTTTGGTTTGCTTGAAATGATTTTGTTTAGTATGATTGTCCTTAGGAATTAACTTAGTTGATTGAACTCATGTTCTTATGTTCAAGTATTCCTTTCCAATCATGCTAAATGTTGTATGTTATTTGAAATCATGCATTCATGTCTTTCAAAAATAAATCAAATGAATTTTTTCTTATGTTAAGCTTGCATGTGTTGAACTAAATTTATAATATATGTGGCTATTATCACTATTAAATCAAAGTTATTTTCAAACATTTATAAGTCAACTATAATATTTGGAGTGATAATAGTTATAAATATCTATAATCTTGCATGTATTTGTGGCATAGAACATGTGATATGGAGTTCTCTTTCTTTATTCTATATGGATTTACATAAAGTTTGAATGTTAACAAGTGTATAGCTCATTTGAAAAGGACACAACATTTGTTTGAATTCATTCTTATGTATTTCTATGTCAGAATTTAGATAGATTTGTAGCTCACATGTATAAATAATTCAATTGAAAGAAATACAACTTTTGCATGATTTTCCATTCTTGTAGTCACTTGTACATTCATGTGTATTCAAGAATAGTGGGTATATCTAGTCTGGACATTATAGGGATGCAAGGCTTTAAGTAGCCCCAAGGAGGTCTTTACCTCACTCTCCCAGTTTAATAATGGCAAAGTATCCGCTTAAAACTTTTATACACTTCTATGTTCATTTAACTAATGAATGAAAATATCCTTTTCAATTTTAGCTCACATGTACAAATAATTCAATTGAAAGAACTACAACTTTTGCATGATGTTCCATTCTTGTAATCATTTGTACATTCATGTGTATTCAAAAATAATGGGTATATCTAGTTTGGGCATACTGGGGATGCAAAGCTTTAAGTATCCCTAAGGAGGTCTTTACCTCACTCCCTTGGTTTAACAATGGCGATGTATATGCTTAAAACTTGTATACACGTGTATGTGCATTTAGCTAATGAACGAAAATCTTTTTTCCAACTTTAGCTCACATGTATAAATAATTCAATTGAAAGAAATACAAATTTTGTATGATTTTTCATTCTTGTAGTCATTTATACATTCATGTGTATTCAAGAATAGTGGGTATATCTAGTCTGGACATTCCGGGACACAAGGCTTTAAGTAGCCCCAAGGAGATCTTTACCTCACTCCCCTGGTTAACAATGGCGAAGTACTTCATTAAAACTTTTATACACTTGAATGTGTATTTAGATATTTGAGTGAAAATTCTATTTTCTACAAAATACACATATGCATCTTTCATTTAAAGTGTGCCAAAAAATATATTGTGTGTGTAGGTATACTTAGGATTTAATATCATATGCATGTTGCATATGATGGAAAGGAACGATTGAACATATGTCATGTGATAGTTATTCAATCAAATTAATCTTAAGATGCCTTTCATATTGAATGAAATCATTTAAAGCGAACCTAAACTTATGATTAATTTAAAATGTGTAATAAGCCATTCACTAAAGGGATATAAATTAAATTAATATGCTTTATATGTGGCTTAAGGTAGGGATGAAAGAGGACAATACTCTTTTCCTCTCTTTATAACACTTTGCTGCTAAATGTAAGTTATATGAAATAAAAGAAAATAGAAATTAAAATTCTTAAATCAGTTAAATCATTTTAAATGAAATCAAACTCTCGTGATTAAACATCCTTTCTATACTTAAAAAATCATAACCTTAATGCCTAGTTAAGACATACCACACAAGCCTTAATGCACACACATTATAATTAAGTTATCACTTCTAGCTTTATGTTAGGACGGTGCATGGTCTGATATATGTTTTATTTTGTGATGTATTATTTTAGACTGAATAGGGTGTATATTTCATAGACTGGATGTTAAGCTGTGATTAGCCTAATCATATTTTCTATAGAGGATTATGCTTAAGGGGCCACTTAAAAATAAATATAAATACTCTCTTTGCAAGTTGCTTAAGCCCTTAAGCATAATCCAAGTTAGGACAAGTGGGCTTGGTTACCCATGTGTGGGGTGCTAAGTCCAAATTATAAATATAATTGTTTGGCATTGCATGTGTGTTTAGCCAACACTAATTTTACAAGAGTAGTTAGATTTACTTTTCCTATTTTTAATGTATTTTTTTATTAGGAATTAGGATTAGTGCTATGGGAGATTAGGATGAGCAATGGCTAGAAGGCTTTGCCCTAGGAGGCCCTATGATGCCTTTAAAGTGGAGCAAATCAAATTAAAAGGAGAAGGAAGAGACATGACGACATGAAGAATGAATATTTGAAGACCCCCATAGCATTCATTCATTGTAATTGTAATTACTATTTTGTAATTTTGAGTTGTATAAGGGTATAGCTCGGCTACCTATTTCTCTTTTCGGGTTGTACGGCGGTACCCAACCGTACCAGCCTTTTTTTCTTTGGCATTAGATCTATAAAATTGATTGATATTTTATTTAATTTGCGCTATAGAAAATGCATGCTTTTCATAGTTTCTTTATGATTATGCTTTAATGTGTGGCCTGGATGCGATTAAGCTCTTAGAAAAAAATTAAATTTTCTATCCAACTAATAACTCATAACTAAAATTGTTAACAACTCATAACCTCACCATAAAGCCTAGGTTATAAATCTGGAAAATTAAAAGATTTAGCAACCACTTAGCTATATATTGTATGTCTAATAGCATGCATGCATCTTTTACCACTCTTACAAAAATGAAGGCATCCATTCTTACATGCATGGGAATCACTTGACCTATGAGACAACTCCTACTAATGGAGCTTCGCCCTCTTCTCTTCTGATTTGTCCAATAATCCATTTCATCATGCATTTAGACATATAAAAATCCCATAGTCTTTGTTAAAATGAAGTGTCAATATTGAAATTAAATTTGAAAATATTTTACATTAGATTAAGTCATTGCTCATATCACTCATGCTCTAGTCTCTTAGAGAGTGGGTTTAAGGACTTCAGTTTCTTTCTAAATAAATAATAGCCCAACTATCTTGAAAATTCATATGACCAAATCATATGGAATTAAAGCATAAGAGGAGTTAGCTGGCTATCACTCCAGACAATTGTAAGTCTAACAGTCGAGTGGTTTATTCTCTCTTATGGAGGTAAACTATATACCCATTTTCACTTAGATTTAGGTCATACTTTAACACATGCTAAAGCTCCTAGATTTAGGGTCTGATGTAGCTATTTCTTCTAGCTACTAGCATAAATCCCCACTTAAGCATTTCCACAATCTTATGTAATTGGATCATAAGTCCTAGCTTTTTAACAAAAAAGTCAACTTTAATAAAATTGATCTACTCAACTTCAAATATATAAAGCCCAATCATAGGATAGATTGGAATGCCTACTAGGCTTTCCTAGTATCATGAGAATTTCCTACTAATTCCCTTTGGCTTTCATAAAAAGTCTTCTCCTTGAGTTTTCCCACTTGAATTTCCAAATACAACCAATCCTTTGATAGTCTAGCCTTGAAATCTTTGGAGACTTTAATTTTTACTTTAATCAAGTGTATTCTTAGAGAATTCCATTCCATATGATGTAATTAACTATAGGGGCTTGCCTCCATAGGCAACTTAACGAACCCAGCTTAAAATAAACCCTGCCTTACTTTTTCATATAAAGTAAGGGAAAATCTCTGATATATTTGAAGACCCATCATGCCTCAGGAGTCCTTATTAGGTGATTAGGTCCATTTTAGGGTGATGACTTCTATCTTTCGAGATAGTACATCATTTTTTTAATGTCATACCATATCACTTCAATAAGTACCCCTAAGATCTGCATGGTGTCCCACACTCCAAAAATAAACACCACAACCAACCACCTAACATTCTACATCCAGCTTTGGCCTCTTGTCCATTCGAGTGTTAGGGCATTGACATAGTGGGTCTGATTGATCCTCCTTCCAAGGATCACCGGTTCATCCTTATTGCTACCGACTACTTTTCCAAGTGGGCGGAGGCAATTCCACACAAGGAGGTCAAAGCTTAGCATGTGCTCTCAGGAATCATATCGTATATAGATTTAGGCTACCCTGCCAAATTATATCTGATAATGGTACTATATTCAAGAGCACCAAAATCAATAACTTTGCCTAGAGACACAACATAGATTAGAGATACTCCATAATTTACTACCCATAAATGAATGATTTAGCAGATGTCTTCAACAAAACTCTCATCCAAATACTTAAGAAGATGCTCGACAATAACAAATGATAGTGACATAAGCAGTTAGTTCAAGCTTTGTGGGCCTACCGCACTACCTACAAAACTTCAACTCAATCTACCCCTTTTTCCTTAGTGTATGGGTCTGAAGTCGTTCTACCACTAGAATTCCAACTCCCATCACTATGGATAGCTGTTGGTAGCAAAATCACAATGGAGTAGAACGCCAAGTTACGGTTAGAAGAATTTGAATGTTTGGAGGAGTAATGATTGTGAGCATGCCAAAACCTCTAGTTGCACAAAGCCAAAATGATTCAAGCTCATAATAAGTTGGTCCGCCTTAGAGCTTTTCAAGTAGAAGAGCTTATTTTAGTTCTAAGGAGACCAATTGTTGTTTGTCGTAAGATGGGAAGCAAGTTTGAACCCATTTAGGAAAGACCTTTTTCCATAGAGAAAGCCTACCAAGAAGGATCATATCAACTCAACAACCACAAAGGAGAGCGCTCGATGCTTCTAATCAATGGTCTCTACCTTAATAAATACTATACATAAACTTATGTTCAGAAATAAAATTTCATCAATAAAACTCCATTACAAATCAAAATCTCTTCAAATCTAAAGTATTTTCTCTTTGTGGATCTTTGTGGCCTATTTAGGGTAGGTGAAAGAGAACCTGAGCATCATCCTATCCATCATTAGCACAACACAAAGACAAAATTACACACAAATGCAAATAAAATAAATATAAATCCTTTGTCTCAGGCTACTTTGAGTTAAGATAATGCCCCCCAATGGCCCTCACTCAGCAGCTGCTCTAAGTCGGGTTTGATTCACTACTTAGATAGTGTGTCTCCTTAGTGGTTTCTTGCTTAGGAGGATGTAAGTCCTTGTACTTTCTTCTTGGCATAACCACTTCACACTGATGAGTGCCCTGTTACTATGGTATGCCTTATTGCATAACCAATAAGCTACCTAACATTGACTTTATTTTAAGAAGATATAAGTCCCCGTGCTTTCTTCCTGAACTATCCATCGTGCACTGACTGTGTAGATTTTATCTTTGAGGATTAGGGTAAGTCCCCTAATAGTTCCTTTCCGTCTGACTAGTTCAAGTTTGGTTCCAATCCTTCTTTGTGACTTCCCACTTAGTAGTCGCTCTAGGTCGAATAGTAACTGTCTAGTCGATGATAGATTTTCCCAAAGATCAATTCCTCTTAGGAAGATGTAATTCTCTGACACTTTATTCCTATATTGATCGTCGCACACCGACATGAACCCTAGGTTGGTTGGTGTTTTCTTTGCAGACAGTGACCCTCCTAGTGGATAACATCACTCCTAACACATGTAAGTCATTATGCTTTCTCCTTGATCCAGACACCATATATCTATAGACTTTCTTTTATAGGGATCAGAATAATGCCCCTAGCAGAACCTCCCTTATGAGCACTCTATTTGGATCATGTCCTTTGCAACCCCATTTATACAATACCTAGGTTACTATCAGATTAGGTAATTCCCCTTTCCTAGTAGCCACGCTTGTGGTTGGAAGTTCTATATTGATGATGTGTGAACTCTCCCTTGGGCTAGTAAATCTGATAGACCAAGCCCCCATGGCTCCTTCTTAGTGTGATCCCTTTCACACTAATAGGGTCTACACTTAACTTACCAACAAACAAAATAAACAAAATATATTCGCTTGTGGATTAAGAGAACACCCCCAGTGGAACCTTTTCTCAAGCAAGCATCCTATCTTTAGGATAGTGTTAGCATAACTCCCTATAGGAATCGCCTTGACTACTCTTGAGTTAAGATAAGATCCCTAGCGGCACTCACTCAGTAGTCACCCTAGGTCGGGTCAATTTGTTGTGCCATCAATAAGTCACTTAATCGATTATTTTTGATTTGGAAGATGTAAGTCCCTATGCTCCCCAAGAGATGCAAAATAAAGGCAACCCCAGTCGGATAGTCCTACACTTCGATCGGTAGACTGTTCCTTTGGACTGGTAAATCCAAAATAGGCCTAAGCTTACATAACCCCTTCTTAGTGCAGTCCATCTCACACTGACAGGGTCCATATTAAATCTAAATTAAATCAAATCAAATTAATCCTGACTACTCTTGAGTTGAGATAAGATCCTTAGTGGCACTCACTCAGAAGTCACCCTAGGTCAAGTTTGATTTATCGTGTCATCAATAGGTCACCCCAACGGTTTTCTATGCTTTTGAAGATGTAAGTCCTTACGCTTTCTTCCTAGCACAGTCATTGCACACCGAAAGGAGACCCCTTAGGTTAGATAATCTTACCCTTGGATGGTAGACTATCCCTTTGGATTGGTGAATCTAAGATAGGCCTAGGCTTTCATAGCCCCTTCTTAGTGTGGTCAATTGCACAACCATAACAAATTAACAAATTAACAAATCAACAAACAAATTAATTCTAATAAAATTAAAACTAAATAAAATAAATCAAATTTAGGCCAAAATAAATACAAACCCAAACTTACTTTGCCAGTGGAGTTAAATTAACAAATCAAGTCAAATCAACCAAATTAATCTCCCCGATGGAGACAAATCAACAAATGACTCAAATCAACAAACGACTCAAACCCAACTAAATTGAACAAACCTAATCTTGATCTTTGGTGGATTCAAGCTTATATCCCAAGTGGATGTGCCTCCAAATTAAACCAACAAACCAAATTAAGCAAATTCAAACTTGTATCCCTAGTAGATCTCCCATCCATGAATCAAACAAATTAAAATAAATTCACTCAAATCTATATCCCTAGTAGATTCCTCCCAAATAAATCAAGCAAAGCTGAATTAAATATCAATCCCTAGTGGATTTCCCTTTTTTTCCCTTAACATAAATTAACCTATGATCAAATCTGATTCATGTATGATTCCCTAGTGGATCCCTCTTCATGTCCTTGACATGAGATCAGTTAATTCAAACCAAACCTTCTTGACTCTCTTATGCCCTTGGCAAGAGATAAGTTGCATTGCACTAAGATTGTGATTTTATCTACCTTTCAGCTTAGGTATAGATAGTCTTTATTAGCGCTTTCAATTTCTTTGGGCAATTGATCATTCTAACTAATATGTGCGCCTTATTACACCACCTATTGGGGGTCCTTTTGTTGACCTCACTTTTGGAGTGAGGATTCAATCTTCTTATCCTAGATCTAGGAGTCTTCTAAACACTAGATTCTTCTTAGTCATATGACACTTCTAGTGACTAAGTGAACACTTGACCTAAACTTAGGGACTTAGCAGGATTTTCCATAAGATTAGACTATGACTTAGGACTAAGGAAACCTACATACCCTATGGCTTAACCAATGATTTATGCTTAACCTTATGTCCAAAACCAACATCAAATCAATGCAAAACTAACTTCAAAGTTCTATCTCTAATGGCAACACTATGGAGCCTAAAGCCCTCTCTCCATGCTCATTTAATCCTCTAAACATCAACTGATCTTCTCAGAGTTTGAAGATGTCAATCCTCAGATAGGCAAGGCTCTTTAGACTCATAATGTTCACTGGTGCACCTGAATCAACTAACACCCTGGAGAGTTTGAATCTACCCATGTCCACTATGATGTAGAGGGGACGGTTGTGCTCGATTATCCCAAAAAGAAGGTCTTCATCGGTGAACGTAACTCAATGAGCTTTTCTTGAAAAACATGCCTCCTTTCCAATAGCAGTCAGCTGAGCTAAGCATATTTCTGGATCAAGAAGAGATTTGATCAATGACTCCCTCATCTCTTTGGATAAGATAAAGGCATCATATATGCTTAGCTTAGCTGGCAACTTTCTCAGGTGAGCAAGGATATTATAGTCAACTCTAGGCTGGTCCTCCATAAGCATATCCATAGGCAGAGCATCCTGTGGAGGGGTTACTTGATCTCCTTGTAATGGTAAAACTTCTTTAGACCCATATACTAAAGAGAAAGGGGTAAATTGAGTTGGAGTCCTATATGTGGTGCGATCAGCCCATAAAGCTTCAACTAACTACTCATGCCACTGCCACTTATTGTCGTCGAGTGCCTTCTTTAATATATGGATGAGAGTTTTGTTGAACACTCTGCTAAGCCATTTGCCATCGGGTAATAGATGCTAGAATATCTATAATCTATGCTATGTCTCTGGGCAAAGCTATTATTTTTAGTGCTTTTGAAAGCAGTACCATTATCAGATATAATTCATCGAGGCACCCTGAACCCATCTACGATATGGTTCCTGAAAAACTAGAGTGCATGTTGAGTTGTGACCTCTTTGAGTGGAATCGCCTCTGCTCACTTTGAAAAGTAGTCGGTGGCAGTTAGAATGAACTGATGACCCTTGGAGGAAGGAGGATCAATCGGACCCACTATCTCAGTACCCCAACACTCGAATGGCCATGAGGTCAATGTTTGATGTAGAATGTTGGGTGGTTGGTGTAAGACGGCACCATGCACCTGTCATTGGTGGTATCTCCTAGCTATGTCCATGCAATCTGTGATCATCGAAGGCTAGTAGTATCCTAGTCTCTTAATCTTGGCTTTCATTTTCGGACCGGATTAGTGACCTCTGCATAAACCTGAGTGTACCTCAATCATAATCTTACGAGCTTCGTGTCTATCCAAATAATCTAACCACATGTAATCGAAAGACCGCCGGTATAAGGTGCCATCTACGAGAGTGTATGAGAGAGCTCTCTGCTTCACCTAATGTGCTAATGACTTCTCTTGAGGTAGTTTGCATGTATTTAGATAAACTATGAATGGTTGCCTCCAATCTAACTCGTCATCCTTTTTGGCAATAGCAACCTCCCCTTTAAGAGAGAGTCTCTCAATGAGTTCAGCATCAATAAGGGATAGGACATGTCTATTTTAGACTTTATTGGTATGGACTCATCCTCCGGGCATGCCAGCTCCTTGGCAAGCTTGGCCAACACATCTGATACTGTGTTTTCTCTTCAAGGAATCTTGTAGATGGTAACCTCTGGGATTTGGACCATCAACTCCATGGTATACTTGTGGCAATGATGGAGCTTAAGCTTCAGAATTTTGTAGGACCCAACAATTTGGTGGATAATTAATTGAGAGTCCCTGAACAAGTTGATGCTTTGGGCTAATAGTGTAATGGCTAACTCCAGACTGGTAATTAGAGCCTCATATTCAGCTTCGTTATTGGTGCATGGATTGGACAGATGATATGAGAATCTCATCACATCACGGTCCGGAGTTAGGAGGACTATTCCTACTCCTGTCATTCCCGAAAGAGTAGATCATGATTCTTCTCCTTTTTGCAAGGAAGTCACACCATTAAAATACATCTCCCAATAGCGAATACTAGTGTCCCCTAAGTTCATGATTTTTTCATCAGGGAGGTCATCACTAAGAGGGGAATCAGTAGGAAGTAGGTGTGATTCTAAGAAGTTTGTTAGTTCCTGTCCTTTCACCATATAGAAGGGTACGAATGTGATATCAAACTACGATAAAATCATAGACCAACGCACCAACCGTCCGGATAGCGTCAACCGTGTCATGAAATATTACTGTGGATTGATCCTAGAGATCAGCTTCACCTTATGAGAAAGCATTGTTGACCTCACTTTTGGAGTGAGCTTTCAACTTCTTCATCTTAGACATAGGAATCCTCTAAACACTAAGAGCTCCTTAGTCTTAAGATAATTCTAGTGATTAGGTGAATATTTAACCTAACCCTAGAGACTTAGAAGAGTTAGCCATAGGAATAGGTAAAATCTTAGGGGTATTAGGAAAACTTGCCTACCTTATAGCTTGAACCAAATCCTTACTTTCCTCTTTCAAGTCAACTTTAAATTTAAATCAACCTCAAATTCAAATCAACTTCAAATTCAAATCAACATCAAATTCAAATCAACCTCAAATTAGAATCAACTTCAAATTCAAATCAACCTCAAATTCAAATCAACTTCAAATTCAAACCAACTTCAAGTTCAAATCAACTTCAAATTCAAATCAACTTCAAATTCAAATCAACTTCAAATTCAAACCAACTTCAAATTCAAATCAATTTCCAACCCAAGTGATTTTCTCAAATCATAAATCAATTCTAAAATCCAAATTATGAATCAATTCCAAATGATTGAAACCCATGATAATTCTAAATCCAAAATCTTTCCTAAGCCCTTTTGATTCTATCATATGGACTTAGCTCAAACCAAATCCAAATCACTCCAAACTCAGAGGATTTTCTCATAACCTATTTATATTCTCATTTATATTCACAAATATAAATAAAATAAAGTTCAAATAACCAAAACCAACTCAAAACTCAAATCCAAATTTAACCAAAATCCAACCTAAACTCTTTCATGTCAAATTCTTGAACTTAGCCAAATCATTCTCAAATCAATCCAATCCTTCAATCAATCCTTAAATTCAAATAACCCTTGGATTTTCTCTTTAAACAACCAATCCTTCAATCACAAACCAAATATAAGCATAAACTTCAAACACCAAACCAAAATCAAACTAACCCAAATCAAACCCATGTTCATCTTTTGAACTTGAAATTGTCAAACAAACCAAAACCCATTTGACCCCAAATCACTTGAAATTGGATTTATATTTCAATCATAAGTCCATATGTGAGTTCAACCAAACTTGAATCAAGCCTTGATCAAGTCAAATGACCCATTTATGCTCACTTGACCCAAGTGACCTAAAGCACCTTTTTGAGCCAAATTCTAATCCAACCCAAATTGGATTGAACTTGGCCTATCTAAGCCTCACATTGTGAGCAAAAATCATCCTAGGATGATCAATCACTCAAATTGGGTCAAACCAAGTCAAACCTAGCCTTTGACCAAGTCAACACTTAGCCCAAATGAAACCCAAACTAGCCAAAATCTATCATAGGCCAAATTGATTGAAACTATTGATCTAAACCAATCCAAAATCAATGATTGAACATGATCGAGCCATCAATTGAGCTAAACCAAGCCAAATTGGCCACTTAACTCAAGTTGACCCAAATTGACCCAAAAAGTCAAAATGGGTCAAATCTTGATCTAAGCCAAATTTATTGCAAACCATTGGGTCAAATTCATTCTAAATCACCTATTGAACTTGACTAAAGTTTCAATTGGCCAACTAGACCCAACCTAGCCCAATTGACCATGAACCCAACTTGACTTAAAAGGTCACATCAACTTGAAATCACACCAAACCAAAATTGATTGAAACTAAAGCTTGCAATACATTTCAAATGATCATCCAAGCCTAAACCAACCCATGACTTAACCCAATTGGGTCAAATGGGTCAAATGGGTCAAATTGGTCAACTTGACCCATTTGACCTAAGTGAACTCAAATTAACCAAAACCAAATCTAAGCCAAATTGAACCAAACCAATGATACCCATAAGCTCCAAATGATCATTTGAACTTGACCTAATCCATAATTTGACCCAATTTGTCCAATTGGTCAACCTAACCCAAATCAACCCAACTTGGGTTAAATTGAACCAATTCAAACCGAATGAACTCCAAATCAATTAAAATTTGGCCCAACCTAGTTTTGAATCATTTCAAATCTGCCTAAATAAAAATCAAAGCCAAATGACCATTTTACCGTTATTTCAAAGGGTAACATGGCAACTTAACATCTTTCTAGTTGTCCATTTGGGCACCAAGGGAGGTGGTGCACATGACCCAATATGGGTTTGGGTCAGCCATGACCCTACCCAAGGCCAAACCAACCCCTCCAATGAGAATTCTCCACTTGGATCACTCCATAAACTCACCTAGCACATGTGCACTCCCTCTCCTCCACTCCTCTGCCAAAAATGAAGAACATAGAGTCCCTAACAGCCTCAACAAACCAATCAATCCAAGCAATTGAAGAAAAATGTAAAGATGGCTCTCGACCATTTGATCCAAGGAGGAGGAGATATACTCCCCCTTATTCCAACTCAAACCACACACACTGAAGTTGATTGAGCCCTAGGAACCAAAACCAAGCTTCTCCAAGCCTTGGCAAGCATTCCCAAGCTCTCTCCATTTTCTCCTTCTCAGTTTTTCTTAAGCCAAAGTAGGGGAGGTAATTCCAAACTCTAATTCACCCAATTCTCCACCAAACCCAAATTAACTTTGCAAGCACCATCAAGGGAGCTAGTCGAGCTCACCCAAAGTGTTTCCCAAGTCTCCAAGCCACGAGCAAGGGAGGACTTCTATCAAAGCTGCAAGCCATTGAAGGGGAGCTTGGTCAATTGAGCAATTCACTTCAAATCAAAGCTTGAAACATTCAACAGAGCTTCTTCTCCACTAGAAGAAGTTACCTCCTCCATTGGAAGCACCGGTGATAGCCTCCAGTGAGGTATGACTCAAAACCAATCCTAAATTGAAATTGTTTGGTCCTTTATGAAGGGAATTATAATCCCATAAGATCCTAGTCATTGGATATTCTTCCCTATACTTCTTGATGGTGTGGGGTAAATCCTAATGAAGCCAGTTCTGAGCTCCATGGAGGACGGACCTGCCTCCGCATAGCTTAGGTGAGATGAATCATGGGTCATCCATCTCGCATGTTTTGGATGGATGTCCCTAATTTAATCATGTTATATTTTTGATTTAAGCTCTTTAGAACCACGGGATTAATCCTGGCCATCCAATCCTTGATCAGACGGCCTAGGGGAAAGCGCATCCCACTGCCAACTGACGTGGCACGCAATGTGACAACTTAAATAGCCAATCCCATTGCATCATGCGAAAAGCGCTCCGAGTTAGTAGTCCATATGGCGCAAACGGGATTAGTTAATTAATTAGGTTATTTTAAGTACCCATTAATCATAAAAACTTCATAAAATCATGATTAAATGTAGAAAAATTTAAAAAATATAAATGAGAGCACATTTTAAAGGTATTTCAGAGGAGAATACAATAAATTTATTTCTAATTGATTTTGAGTAGTACATTTTCCTTAATTAGGGTTTAATTAAAAACTAAATTATCTTAATTACTCCGTAATTACTTAATTAATTAATTCCAAATTTCACAGACATTATTAGTGGGATGACTTCTGCCTCCCTTAATTTTCTTGGAATTTATTATTGAGTTAATTAGAGAAATTA
Organism: Cymbidium sinense; assembly: GCA_021442155.1. Taxonomy (NCBI): domain Eukaryota; kingdom Viridiplantae; phylum Streptophyta; class Magnoliopsida; order Asparagales; family Orchidaceae; genus Cymbidium; species Cymbidium sinense. Next base: position 79,890,321 of record CM038225.1, on the reverse strand, counting down.
ATTAATAAACCCCTAATCACCCCTTTATGTAATTAAGAATAATTAAATAAATGAATAGTGATTTAATCCCTTAATTGAGATAATTAAACATTATTTAAGTAAGGAGGAGGTTTATGGAATGGGTTTGGGATATTTTCCCTAAATTATTCTCTAAACCCCCTTTCTTCCTTAATCCAAACATAATTAAAATTAATCCACTAATGATCTACTTAATTAGTCTAATCAAACTTTCAAAATCAATCTAGAATTAATCAATCTCTTGTTGGGTAGATCCTTAGGTGTTTAAAAGCCTGAGGTAAGTTTAAGGAAATCATAATCCAACTCACATGTGTGGAAAGGTTATGAAAGTACTTAATGAAAATCCTTTAACTTAATTAATCAATAATTATGAGCTAATTGCATTAGTCCCCCTTTATTTCTTAGGTGCATTACTGATTTAAATTTCATGTGAGTGCATATCATATGTTGGCTCATAATTACTTGAATAAATATATTAAAGTGGTGTAGGTAAAGGGTAATTAATGGATTTAATTCACACCTTAACCTAAACAAAACATAAAATAAACCTAATTGTTCTAAAATTAAACTAAATTGATTCACACATGAGAGAAATGGGTTAGGACCAGCAAACCCTTTCTCACAAATCATTTTCAAATCAAATTCAAAACTAAAAAAATCTCTTTAAAGAATTTTGATTCACTTTGAATGATCTTATCTTAGGAATTAATTAGGGTAGATGAATTCATATGCTTATATCACTTTATTTCTTTCCAAGCATGCTAAATGTTGTTTGCCATATGAAGTCATGCATTCATATCAATTAATCAATTGAATAAAATATTTTTTTATGTCAAATTGCATGTGTTGGCTAAAGTTAAGAATATGAGTAGCTATTATCACTATTAAATCAAAGATTATAAATGAAGGTATGCTACTTATAACTACTTATAAGCTTTGCGTGTGATTATAACATAAAATGTGTATTATGTGATTTTCTTCTCTCCTCTTAGCATAGATTTGAATAGGATTTGCAAAGTGTATAGTTCATTTGAAAATATCATAACACTTGCTTAAATCTATTCCTATGCATTTCTATGTTATGAGTTAAGAAGGATCTTCACATTTACATATGTAAATTACATAACCAATTCAAACAAAATAAAAATCTTTTGAATGATTCTTCATCCATTTGTTTCTTTTTGTACATGCACAAGTATTTAAGAAAAGTGGTATATTAGTCTGGACATCCCAGGTTGTGAGTTTTAAGTAAAATTTCAAGTAGGTCTTGTACCTTACACCCCTGGTGTAGAAAATAATGGTATCATGCTCACTTATGTCTTTTATACATGTGAATGTGCATTTTGTTAATGGATAAAAGAGTCCCTCTTTTTTACTTAATAAAAATATGCATTCATGGAATATCCAAATTTTCTTAAACAACATCTCTTTGCATTCATCATTAAGGTGTGCTGAGATTTACATTGCATGTATAATTATGCTTAGGATCATTCATATCCATGATATACATGTTGGAAAGAAAGAAAGGATTGTGTGTTATGTGATAGTAATTCACCTTAATTAATCCTAAGATGCCTTTCTTATTGAATAGGGCTATTTAGAGTAAATCTAAACTTAAGGTTAATTAAAACACATAATAAAACATTTACCAAAGAAAAATCATTAATGAATCTACTTTAGAAATTACTTAAGTTAGGGATGAAAGAGAAGTTCTCTTCTCTTTTCTTCTCTTTATAATATTTAGTAACTAAATGTAAGTTCATTCAAACCAAATTAAATCATCAAATAAAATTGATAAATCAACTAAATCACTTAAAATAAAACCACCCTTTTAAATTAAATCTCTGACACTTAGAAAATTCCAAGTTTAAAGCCTAGCTAAGACATGCCACATAAGCCTTAAATGATACACACATTAGGCTAAGTCACCATTTCTAGCTCTATGTTAGGGCGGTGCATGGTTTGATGCCTGATTTTGTTTTGTGATGTATTATTTTTTAGACTGGATGTTAGGGTGTATGTGCGTAGACTGGATGGTAGGGCGATCTTAGCCTAATCATGTCTTCTATAGGGGATTATGCCTAAGGGGCATTGTAATAAAATTATAAATACTTTTGTTGTGCAGATTCATTATACCCCTAAGCATAATCCAAACTAGGATAGGTGGGCTTAGTTACTCATATGTGGGGTTCTAAGTCTAATTTATTCATATAACTGCTTGGGTTGTGTGGTATGTTTAGCTAATCTATATTTTGCAGGTTTAGTTAGATTTATCTTTTCCCATTTCGATGTACTTTTTATAATTAAGATTTGGAATGAATGTTATGGGAGATTAGGATGAGCATTGGTCATAAGACCAAGTCTTATGCACCATGTGAAGCCTTCGAGTAACTACATCCCAACCAACCAAAAGAAGGAAAGAAATAAAAAAAAGAAATGAAGAAAGGAAGAAATGAAAAAGTGAAGAATGAAGACCTCTCATAAATTCTTTCTATATTATAATTATTCATTTGTAATCCAGGTCGTATAAGGGTAGAGTTCGGCTACCCATTTTCCTTTTTTGGGTTTGTGCAGTGGAGCCCGACCACATCAGTCTCTTATTCTTTTGCGCTAACTTTATAAAATTATTTGATGTTTGTTTAGCTTGTACATTACGATGGCATGATTTTTCCTAATTTCTTCATTGATTAATGAATGGCCTGGATGCGATTAGGCTCTTAGAAAAAAATAAATCTTCTATCTAATCAAATCAACTCAAAAGTAAATTAAACAACTCATAACCTCACCTAAAGCCTAAGACATAAATCAAGATAATAAAAGATTTAGTAACCCCTTAGCTAGATGTTGTATGTCTCACATCATGCATAAAAATCATCTTACTTCACTCTTGCTAATAGAGGGCTTCCACCTTTACTAGAGAAAATGGCTTGACCTTTGAGAGCCTTGATAGAAATACACCTCTTTATTGTTGATTTTGGCCCATAACCAACTTTATGATGCATTAGGCATATGAAATCCCATAGCCTGTGTCAAATAAATTATCCAAAAATCAAAATAAAAATTAACAAAATTTGTATTAGATTTAAGTCATTACTCATGCCCTTCATGATCTAGTCTCTTAGGGAGTATTTTTAAGGACTTAGTCTCCTTTCTAAATAAACAACAGTCTAGCTATCTTGCAAAGCATAAAGACTTGCCTACTTGTATTTAAAATCATAGGAGGAGTTAGTTGGCAGCTACCCCCGACCTGTTATAAGCCCAACAGTCGGGTGGTTTATTCTCTCTTGTGGAGATAAACCATATGTCCATTTTTGCCTTAGATTTAGGTCAAGCTTTGGCCCTCGCCAAAGCTCCCTAGATTTAGGATCCGATGTTATTGTTTCCCTTTGCGGGCCACAAGCATAAATCCTCGCCCCTTAGGCATTTCCATGATCTTGTGTCGTGGAATTGTAAGCCCTAAATTTCTAATAAAAATTCAACTCAAATACATAATTCTCCTCAATTTCAAAATTCTAAAGCCCAATCATATGGTATTCTGGGATGCTCACTAGGATTCCTAGTATCATGAGCATCCCCTACTCATCTCCCTTTCATTTCAATAATAACTGTCTCCTCTTGCTCAAATTCCACTTGATTTTTCAAAAATAACCAATTGATTGATAGTCTTATCTTTGAAATCTTTAGAGAAAATGATCATTTACCTTAATCGAGAGTATTCCTAAGGAATCTCATTCCTTAAGATGTAATTAACTATGGGGGCTTGCCTCTATAGGAAACTTAATGAACCCAATTTAAAATAAACCCTACTTTTCTTTTCCATGTAAAGTAGGGGAAGAATCTCTGGTACATTCGAAGACCCATCATCCTTAGGAGTCCTTATTTGGTGATTAGGTTGATTGAAGGATGGTGACTTCTACCTTTCGAGATAGTACATCATTCCTCAATGTCATACCCGATCACCCTAATAAGTACAACTGCTGGTGTCCAAATAGTTTATTTTATTTTCATTTACATCAAGATGAAAATAAAATAAAAATATAATAAAAACATCCATAGATTTTTCTGGCGACTCTGCTTGGGATGGTTCCTCTCTTCATCTTTGGTAAATGATTGTTGTCTCCAAGTATCAATAGTGGATTTGTATTTCATATGAGTATGAGACTATCCTTCTTTTCCATTGGCACTTAGCTTATTTCATTCTTAAGCTAAGCTAGCCAACATCCTCTAGGTTTTAGGACCTCACTCCATGTAGGTCTTAAAACCCCTATTAGGTCCCCCAATAGGTGAAAAAAAATTTAATAAAGAGATAATTAAAGACCCTTTTCTTACCATCTCTATGGTAAGGTAAGGTTCATTCCAAAAATAAATAAAATTAAATCTTTCATAAAAATATCGCTTCCAAAAATCAATTTTCCAAAATTCACAAAATCAAAATATTTTCACAAAAATTTTTGTTTTTTACAAAACATATATAGCTTAACCTCATCTAACAATCTTCAAGATTGTTATATGTAGGATCATTTCCAAAGTAAAATCAAAACCATCTCTCAAAAAGTACATATGAACATCTTCTTTCAATATACCCAAATTTATTTTATGAATATTTCATTTCCAAATAAAATCAAAATCATCTTTTTAAAAAATACATATGAATATCCTCTTTCAATATACCCAAATTTATTGAATCAAGATCTCATTTCCAAATAAAAACAAATTCATCTTTTAAAAAGCACATATGAATATCTTAAATCAATATACCAGAATTTATTGAATAAAGATTTCATTTCCAAATAAAATCAAAATCACCTTTTCAAAAAGCACATATTTGAAAATGAACACCCTCATTCAATATACTCAAATTTATTGAATAAATATTTCATTTCCAAATAAAATCATATCATAAAAATTGAAACTTCATTTCAATATATCTTACATATGTTGAAGTTGGAATTTCTTCCTTTGCAAAAATTACAAATTTGAAGATAAGCCTCTTCATTCAACATATCCAAATTTGTTTAATGGAGGCTTTCTCTTCAAACAAAATTACACCATTTGAAATGCCACTCAATACATTCCACATGTGTTAAATTGGAATTTCCTCCTCTTTAACTCACACACAAAAATTTTCAAAATAAAAATTGGATTCCATTTAACATAACATTCTTGTTAGATAGAAATCCCTCCTTTCAAAAATGCCACAAAATCAAAACAAAATCAAATACACTTGGATTTTATTTAGCATACCCAAATTTGATAAGTAAAATCCCCCTTTTCAAAAATGAATACAAACACATTTGGATTCTTTATTTAGCATACCCAAATTTTCTAAGTAAAGATCTTCTTTTCAAAATTACAAAAAATCAAACACATTTGGATTCTTTATTTAGCATACATAAATTTGCTAAGTAAAGATCCTCTTTTCAAAACCACAAAAATCAAACACATTTTGGATTCTTTGTTTAGCATACCCAAATTTGCTAAGTAAAGATCCCCTTTGCAAAATCACAAAAATCAAACACATTTTGGATTCTTTATTTAGCATATCCAAATTTGCTAAGTAAATATCCTCTTTTCAAAATCATAAAAATCAAACAAAATTTGGACTTTATTTAGCATACCAAAATTTGCTAAGTAAAGATCCCCTTTTCAAAACAAAAATAAAACACAATTTGGGCTTTATTTAGCATACTCAAATTTGCTAAGTAAAAATCCCATTTCCAAAATCAAAATCAAAATTAGATTTGGACTTTATTTAGCATACACAAATTTGCTAAGTAAAGATTCCATTTCTAAATTCACACGTGATTCGCATCATAATCAAACAAGCAAAAAAAGAAAATTATTTTCAAACACCTCATCTAACATACCCAAATTTGCTAAGTGAGTAAATTCCAAAATCACAAATCAAAAACAAAATCAAGTGACCCTCTATTTAACATACTCAAATTTATCAAATGAAGGGTCCCTAAACATAAAAATAAAACTCAAATATGAACCAATGGAAGCATCAAAAATCTTTTCAAAATATTTGAACCCCATTAAACATAACCAAATTTGTTGAGATGTGGGTTCCGACTCAAGATCAAAAGATAAAGTCAAGAAATAACAATTGAAGCAATCAAAGGAAAGAAATGCCCACAGCTCTCAAGATAAAAGAAGGTTCGGATATCTCTTTATCTCAAACCTCTAAAAAGATTATTTCAAAAATCAAAAAACTTTCATTGTAGGTGCCTGAGGCAGCTTGAACCTCCAACATCAAGGAAGGTTCGTAAGTTGCCATAGACAACTTGGGAAAGTAGGAGCTCAGTAGTAGCAGCAGCATCCCATACTTGCCCGGGATAGCCAAGTAACGTAACCACTGACCTAGTCCAACCTCCATTCCACCAATACAGCTACTGCTTTACCTGGCACTTCTACTTCAGCTAGCTCTTCTTATAGCAGACATCTTGTATCATCGGATGAGGGCATCAAATCCCTCATCCCACTTACTTTACTAGATTTATACTATGCACCTCCTTCTAAATCCAAGAAATCGAGGAATAAAGCTAGTTTGAATTATATCTATGTCACTTCTGATGGGTTATCTGACTCTACTTTTTTAGAAAACTCTCCAAGTCTAAATAATTATAACAACTCTGGTCATCATCTTTCTGATTCAGAAATGGACTTTCCTTTTCTGAACTCTACGGGTTCACCTTTGAGATAGACTTGGAATCATCTGATTCTGAGGGTCGTATAGGAGAAGCTATATGTGAGCCTGACGAGCAGGTAGAATATTCCACTAAATCATCACAAGATATCACCGAAGTTAACCCCCATAGTGGCAAGGTTCTACCTCCTAGGGCAGCACCTCAAGATGAGGGAAAATAAGTCATTGGTACTAGCGACCAAGAAGCCCCTCCACAAGATGCTCTACCCATGGATATGCTTGTGGAGGATCAGCCCAGAGTTGATTATAATATCCTCTCTCACCTAAGAAAGTTGCCAGCTAAGTTAAGCATATATGATGACCTTATTTTGACCAAAGAGATGAGAGAATCATTAATCAAGGCTCTTCTTGATCCAGAGATATGCTTAGCTTAGCTGATCACTATTGGAGAGCAGGCACATTATTCAAGAGAAGCCAAGGGAGTCACATTCACTGACGAAGACCTTCTTCTGAGGGACATGGAGCACATCCGTCCCCTCTACATCATAGTGGATATGGGTATATTCAAACTTTTTAGGGTTTTGGTTGATCCAGGTGCATCGGTGAACATTATGAGTCTTAAGACCCTTGCCTATTTGAAGATTGACGTCTCTGCACTCTGAGGATATCGGATGATATTGAGAGGATTCAATGAACAAGGTGAGAGGGCTTGAGGCTCCATAGTGTTACCTTTGGAGATAGGCGACTGGAAGAGTGAAGCCAAGTTTTATATAATTGATTCAAATATATCATTTACAACTTTGCTCGATAGGCTTTGGATACACTAGAACAAGATGATTCCATCCTCTCTTCATCAGTGCATCAAGTTCCGAAGGGATGGAATCGAATACTGTGTCATAGGAGATGAAAAGCCATTTTCAGTTAGACAGGTCAAGATATATGAAGATGTGACCTACTATCTTCCTCAAAGCCAATGTTCCTTTTCTCATTAACTTGGTCAAAATTTAAATGCAAAAGAAAAAGAAAAAGGAAAATACAAATGTGCAAGAAAAGGACACCAAGGAAGAAGTAGAGCCGCATGTCACATTCCACCCACATTTTATTCCACCATACAGAGTATGGGTAGGATGACTCAAACTCCATTAGGTAGATGTAGAGGCTGATATAGAGGCAGTCCTAGATGTGGAAGACTCCCTGGTTGGTGACCAGCCAATAGGGGCTATGTTCCAGTTCACAGGAGTACCCTTGCTATTCACATAGACTTGGAATCTAGCTTGGAGGATGAGTCTCATGTGATTAGCATACATGCCAACCTCTCCTAGTAGGTTTCATTGGAGGTGACACTCGAGCCAGATAGGAATGAAGATCAGGCCTCCAAGCAAAGAATAAATGTATTCAAATCAAAATTATGTAAAACCATTAGACAACAGTTGGAAACTTTAGCTCATTGAAGGTTTAGTAATTAAAGAAACCCCTAGGTCTTCCATGGATGTTAAGCCAAAGAGATTTCTATTGGGATCATCATACTCAAGTCCAAAAGCTGATGTAGAACTTAAGGATAATTCATATAAAGATTTAATGGAATTACCTTTTGATTGGTACTCGCCTTGTGTTCATAATCTTGCAAAGAATGGTTTGATTCCTTATACATAGCTAGGCATAGGTTAGAGTATTTCAAGAAGCTATGGAACAATAAAGGCAGGGATGCACAATCAAGATTAGGACTAGGATTCGGTACATTGGGTCCAGTCGATGATGATGATTACTACTTAGTTGTCACTAATCATCTAGAGTTTGATAGCTTCTTCTCAAACCATGATAACTCTTATGAGAAAGTTTGTTTAGAAACTTCAGATGATCCAGATGATCTCCAAATCAAAGATGCACCTCCAAAATTTGAAGAAGAAATCCATTCAACTATTGACAAGCTCAAAGAAATCAACCTCAGGATGGAAGAAGATCTACGCCCGACATAGATCAGTTCTCTGCTGAACAAAGAAGAAACCAATGACTTAGTTAGGCTATTGATTGAGTTTAAGGACTATTTTGCATTGAGTTATGAAAATATGCTCGGATTATCTCCTGACATAGCAATCCATAAACTAGCAATATACCCTAACAGTAACCCTATCAAGTAAGCTCCTAGAAGCATGTGATTAGAAATTGAACAATAGGTCATTTCTGAAGTCAAGAAACTGGTCGATGCTAGTTTCATCAAGGAAGAAAAATACCCTACCTGGTTAGCCATTATCATGCTAGTTAAGAAAAAGAATGGCCAAATTTGCATATGCGTCGATTTCAGGGACTTAAATAAGGCATGTTCTAAGGATGAATTTTCACTTCCTATACTAGAGTTAATGGTGGATATTGCCTCATCTCATGCAGTATTCTTCTTTATAGATGGGTCATTAGGTTACAACCAAATCAAGATGGCTCCTAAGGATCAAAGAAATACTGCTTTTTGAACTTGATCAGAATCTATTGTTATAAGGTCATGCCTTTAGGCCTTAAAAATGCTGGTGCTACATACCAATGTGCCATAACTCAGATCTTCAACAAACTCATTTATCATCAAGTTGAATGCCATGTTGATGATCTAGTAGTCAAAAATAAAGAAAAGAAAGACCATCTCTTTGACTTGAGAGTAGTTTTCGAATGGTTAAGACAATTCAACCTCAAAATGAATCCTCTGAAATGTGCATTCAGAGTAGCTTTAAGAAAGTTCCTTGGGTTTGTTGTCTGACACCAGGGAAGAGAGATAGACCCAGAAAAAATCAAAGTCATCTTAGGAATTGCCACCCCTAAAAGCCTAACACAACTCAGATCATTCCAAGGGATGTTGGCATATCTAAGACGCTTTATCTCCAATCTATCGAGGAGATGCAAGCCATTTTTAGCACTTGTCAAAAAGGATGCTAAGTTCAAGTGGGATGACAAGTGTTAGCATGCTTTTGAAGACATCAAATAATATTTGGTAAAGCCTCCAGTTCTAGCAACCCATTTCCCGGGCAAGCCACTGATCCTCTACACTGCTGCATTGGATGACTCCCTTGGTGCTTTGCTGGCATAAGCCAATAACACAAAGAAGGAGAACGCTCTCTACTACCTCAGCTATCTTCTGATCCAGCTGTCTTCTGATCCCTGCTAAAGCGAACTACCCACATATTGAGAAATATTTCCTAGCTTTAATCCTTGCATCCCAAAAGCTACGACACTATATGCTTTCTTATAAGGTGAACTTGATTTCAAGAATCAATCCATTGTAGTATCTCATGACATGACCAACATTATCTAGACGGTTGGCATGTTGGTCCATGATTTCACACAGTTCGATATTACATTCGTACCCCTCCATGCGATGAAAGGACAGGTACTAGCAAATTTTTTAGCAGCACACCCACTTCCTGCCGACTCTCCACTTAGTGACAATCTCCCTGATGAATAAATCATGAACTTAGGGGAGGTTGATAATCGCCACTACGAGATGTATTTTGATGGTGCAGCTTCCTTTCAAAAAGGAGTAAAACCATGATCTACTCTTTCAGGAAAGGAAGGGGTAGGAATAGTTCTTTTAACTCCAGACTATGATGTGATAAGATTCTCATACTATCTCTCCAATCAATGCATTAATAATGAAGCCGAGTATGAGGCTTTGATTGCCAGTCTAGAGTTAGCTATTATAGTGTGTGTCCAAAGCATCAACATTTATGGGGATTCTCAGCTTGTCATCAACTAGATTGTTGGATCCTACATGGTTCTAAAACCTAAGCTTCGTCACTACCACAAGTATACCATGAAGTTATTGGCCCAAATCCCTGAGGTCACCATCTACAAGGTCCCTTGAGGAGAGAACGCAGTAGCAGATACTTTGGCCAAACTCACCAAGGAATTGACATGTTCGGAAGATGAGTCCATTCTAATAAGGGTCTAAAATAGACAAGTCGTGTTGCTTATTGACGTTGAACTTGTCGAGAGACTTTCTCTTGAAGGGGAGGTTGTAGTTGCATAAAAGAACGAAGAGCTGGATTGGAGGCAACCATTCATGGATTACTTGACTAGAGGCAAACTACCTCAAGAGAAGTCACAAGCCTATTAGATGAAGCAAAGAGCTCTCTCCTATGCTCTCGTGGATGGCACCTTGTACCGACGGTCTTTTGATCAAATGTGCTTACACTATTTAGACAAACATGAAGCCCATAAGATCATGATCGAGGTGCATTCTGGTCTATGCAGAGCACACTAATTCGGTCCAAAGATGAAAGCAACGATCAAGAGACTAGGATACTACTAGCCTTCGATGATTACAAATTGTATGAACGTAGCTAGGAGATGCCATCAATGTCAGGTACACGGTGTGGTCCTACATCAACCGCCCAACATTCTACATCCTACATTAACCTCATGGCCATTTGAATGTTGGGGTATCGATATAGTGGGTCTCATCGATCCTCCTTCTTTCAAGGGTCATCGATTCTTCTTAGCTTCCACCGACTACTTTTCCAAGTGGGCAAAGGCAATCCCACTCAGAGAGGTCATAGCTCAGCATGTGCTCCAATTTTTCAGGAACCATATCATATATAAGTTTGGGGTGCCTTGATGAATTATATATGATAATGATACTACATTCAAGAGCACCGAGATCAATAGCTTTACCAGAAGACACGGTATAGATTGGAGATACTCCACCATCTACTACCCCAGCGTGAATGGCCTAGCAGAAGCATTCAATAAAATTCTCATCCAGATACTAAAGAAGACACTCGAGGACAACAGGTGACAGTAGCATGAGTAGCTAGTTGAAGCTTTGTGGGCATACCACACCACATACAGAACTCCAACTCAATCTACCTCATTCTCCTTAGTATATGGGTTTGAAGCTGTTCTAACATTAGAAGTTTAGCTCCCATCACTAAGGATAGCAATGGGTAATAAAATCACTATAAAGCAGAATGCCAAGTTGCAGTTAGAAGAGCTCAAAGGTTTAGAGGAGAAACGCCTACGGGTGTACCAGAACCTCGAGTTATACAAGGCCAAAATAATTCAAGCTCACAACAAGCTGGTCCACCCTAGAGCTTTTCAAGTAGGAGAACTTGTTCTAGTTCTAAGGAGACCAATTATTTCCCATCGAAAGATGGGAGGCAAGTTTGAACCCACTTGGGAAGGCCCTTTTGTCATAGACAAGGCCTACCAAGGAGGATCTTATCAGCTTATTGATTATAAAGGGGAACACCCGATGCTTTCAATTAATGGGCTCTATTTAAGAAATACTACCCATAAAATCATGTTTGAAAATAATTCTATCATCAAAAATTTCATTCCAATTCATCAAAATATTATCTTCTTTCAAAGCATTGCTTGCTTATTTTCAAATCTGCCATGACATATTTATGTTAGGTGTAAGAGAACCCAAGAGGCATCCTATCCTTCTTTCATAACATGAACACAAATTAAACATAATTCCCCATGCGCTACTAGAATAGGTGTGAGAGAAACCAAGAGGCATCCTATTTTGACTACCATAACTGAGTTAGGTGTAAAAGAACCCAAGCGGCATCCTTTCTTAGTGGGATCCCAACTGCCATTCATGACACCATTTATTCAAATCCCTAGCGTATTTAGGGTAGGTGTAAGAGAACCCGAGAGGCATCTTATTCCCTCTAACACAAGCACAAAAACAAAAACTAACACATATCTTTTATCTCTGGCTATTTTGATGTGAGAGCGAGCCCCCTGTGGCACTCACTCATTAGATGCTCTAGGTCGGGCTGACATCCTACCTTGCTAGTCTATCACCCCAATGGTCATTTGTCTGGCGAATGTGAGTCCTTGCTCTTTCTTCCTGACTTGACCATTGTAATTCGACAAGCTCCTTGTTAGTTTGGTAGACTTCACTGCACAGCTAGTAAGCTATCTCATGTTGACTCTATTTAAGAAGATGTAAGCCTACAAGCTTTCTTCTTGAACCAGTCATCATGCACTGACTAGGTTGAGTATATTGGAGGTTTAGGATAAGTCACCAATTGGCTCCTTTCTTCTTGACTACTTTTGAGTTGATATACATCCCCTACTAGCATTCACTCAGTAGTCGCCCTAGGTTGGATAGCATATGTCAAGCCAAAGATAGATTATCCCAGTAATCAGTTCAGTTATAGGAGGATGTCAGTCCCCAATGCTTTCTTCCTAGGATAATTCTCATAAATTGATGGGCACTTTAGGTTGGTTGATGTTCGCTATGCTGGCAGCGACTCACCCGGTGGGTACACCACTCTTGGTAGATATGAATCCCAGAGCTTTCTCTTTGAGTTGGCCACTGAATACCTATAGACATTATCTTCTCTAAGGTTTTCGATAAAGCCTTCTGCGGCCACTCTACTTGGATCACGTCCTATCTTTAGGGCAGTGTTAGCAAAACTCTCTATAGGAATTGCCTGACTACTTTGAGTTGAGATAAGTCTTCGGGTCAGCACTCTCTCAATAGTCGCCCTTAGGTCGGGTTCAATCTATTTTTTCACAAATAGGTTACCCCGATGGTCATTTCTCCTTGGAAGATGTAAGTCTACTACGCATTCTTCCTAGCATGACTATCATAAACTGACAGGCAGCCCTAGGTCAGGTTGACATGTTATCTTGCTAATATGTCACCCCAGTAGTCTTTTATATGGCCGAGAAACTACTCCCTTTGGATTAGTAAATCTGTGTTAGACCAAGGCCAACATGACCTTTACTCAGTGTAGTCCATAACAAACTGATGGCATCCATCAAATATAATTAAAAATGAAATTAACTTTGACTATCTTTGAGCTAACTTAAGCCCGCAGTGGCATTCACTCAGTAGTCAACCCTAGGTCGGGTTGACATGTTACCTCGCTAATGTGTCTCCCTAGAGGTCTTTTATTCAAGAAAGATATGAGTCGCCAAACTTTCTTCCTTGAATTAACCACTGCAAACTGAAAGGCACCCCTTTGGTTGGATAGTCCTACTATGTGGCTGGTAGAATACTTCCTTTGGATTGGTAAATCTATGTTAGACCAAGGTCAACATGGCCCCTACTCAGTGCAGTCCATCGTAAACTGATGGGATCCATTAAATATAACTAACACATGGATCAATCCTCAAGTAGGCAAGGGTCTTTAGTCTCATAATGTTCACTGATGCACCTGGATCAACTAACACCCTGGAGAGTCTAAATCTACCCATGTCTACTGTGATGTAGAGGGGACGGTTGTGCTCGGTTGTCCCCAAAAGAAAGTCTTCATCGGTGAATGTAACTCCATGGGCTTCTCTTGAATAACATGCCTCCTCTCCAATAGCGGTTAGCTGAGCTAAGTATATTTATGGATTGAGAAGAGCTTTGATCAATGACTCTCTTATCTCTTTGGATAATATAAGGGCATCATATATGCTTAGCTCAGCTGACAACTTTCTCAGGTGAGCGAGGATATTGTAGTCAACTCTAGGCTAGTCCTCCACAAGCATATCCGTAGGTGGAGCATCCTGTGGAGGGGTTACTTGATCGCTAGAACCAATGAATTGCTTACCCTTATCCTGAGGTGCTACCCTAGGAGGTAGAAATTTTCCACTGTGGAGATTGACTTCATGAGATGGTTTAGTGGAAAGTTCTACCTGCTCATTAGGTTCGCCTACAGCTTCTCCTATAGGATCATCGGAGTCAGATGACTCCAAATCATTCTCAATGGGCAAACCCAAGTGATTCAGGAATGGATAATCCATTTCTAAATCAGAAAAAAGAAGAGTGATCGAAACTAGAGTTATTATTAATTAGACTTGGAGAACTATATATAGGAACAAACTCAGGAAGATCATTAAAAGTCATACAAATGTAAGTAGAATCAGCTTTCTTTATTGATTTCTTAGATTTGGATGGAGGTATAAAATAGAAATTAAGTAAAGTAAGCAGAGTGAGGAATTTGGTACCCCCATCCGTTAATATAATACGGCTACTAGAAGAAGAGCTGGTTGGAGGAATAGTAGCTGCAACTATGGAAGTAGTGCTGGAACCGGTCGATGGTTACGCTACTATACTATCCCGGGCAAAGTGGAGGTTGTCGCTGCTGTTGCTGGGCTCCTACCTCCCTTAAGTTATCCTTCGCAACTTGCAAATCTTCCTTAGAGTTGGAGGTTTGAGTTATTTCAGGCACTTGCAAGGGTAATTTTTTGATCTTAGAAATAATTTTCTTAGAGGTTTGAGATAGGGAGATATCTCAACCTTCCTTTGTCTTAAGAGGATCGCATGTATCCCCAAGGATTACTCTAACATAACTAGAAGGTTATTCTAATATGAATTCTTTGGAGATGATGATGGCACCTGACTTTAAGCTACGCTCAAGCCAGTCCTTAAAGGTAATGCAATCTTTTAAGACGTGGCCTAACATGCGGTGGTATGGGTAATAGTTTGGATCATGACTCTTGCCCACTTCCTCCGGCCTCTTAGGTTCTGGTAGCTTGAAATCAAGCTTCTTTAAGAGATTCTTAAAGATTTTCCTGACTACCTCTCTCTTGAATGAATAAGGTTTATTCAATCTATCGGCAAGAGTAGGTAAGTAATAGCTACTTGGTGGCGGGTAGGAATATTGCTGCTGATGATGCTGATGAGGAGGCGGCGGTGGTGGCTATTGTGACAACTGACGTGGCCGGTATGATGGCCAAGGTGGTGGTAAAGGAGATGGCAGAGGAGGCTGCTGAGCTCGAGAACTATCTAATCACCCTATCCCCTATCCTGCTATGACTACCCCTTGTCTCTTGTCAAATGCCCTCTAAGGTTTGGGCTTGGCTGAGTGGTCCTAGAAAGGTAACTGTTTGGCTTCTTCTTATAGAATAGACCCTTTGTTGATTAATTTCTCGAAGGTTTTGATTATAAAACCCTTGAGGATGAAAGCAACCGAGCCATGGATATTCTTTAGGAGAATCTCCATGGCATGCTGTTCAGACAGCTGTGGTTCGCATTTCATACTCAGGTTTTGCTACCTAAGAATGTAATCAACAAGGGACTCATTGGGGACTTGTGTTACTATAACAAGATCGCCTATAGTAATCCTTTGATGAGCTCCAGCAAATCTCTTGATGAAGAGGTGCTCAAACTTAGCAAATATCTTTACCTAACCATTGGGCAATTTGACATACCAGTTAAATGCAACACCTGCTAAACTGCTAACAAACAATCTGAAAAGAAGGGCATCACTACCTTTGGCATTGCAGCAGCCAGCCCTGAAATGTGCAATGTGTTGATGAGGATTCTCACTACCATCAAATATTTTAAAAGAAGGAGGCACAAAATCCTTAGGATATTGAACTACATCGAATTCCTCTAAGTAGCCATTTGGAATAGATGAGCTACCTCAGGCTTGTGTCAGTGCTTCTCTCACCTATTGTACCACTTCTCATGCATAGAGGTACTATCCACTACCTTCCTATGCAATCTACCACTATCTTTCTCTACGAGAATGCACCTAGGATGATCTGAGGTATGTGCCAACTCTACTCTGTCGACTATTATGAGAGAAGGCTATGAAATTGGGGTTGAGTTCTACAATGCTGAAACCACTACCATCAACCCCTCAATTTTATTTCCCATCTTATCAATATGATCATCTCTCTATCTAAGCTGGTGGAGGAGGTGCTGAGTTGAATGGACGGTGTCATCCTCTTCAACTACAATACCTTTATAACTTTGTTGGTCTCTATGGAGGGAGCTCCTAGTATCGACCATGTGGACCTCGGTCGAGTCCTCCAATAGATAATCCTCATCGGGTTCAAAACTAACCTTACCCTCATTCTGATCAAAGAAATTGCTCCCAAAAATCCTTCTCTTATCCGCAAAATATTATGCTAGAATGTCATCCAAGGAACAATCTAACTATGCCAGTACAAATGCTCGGGCCTGACAAGTAGTCGGATTGCACTCACTGATAGAAATACATCTAACACTGCCTGCCACTAGAGTGCTATCTCTGGGAGGAGCTAGAAGATACATGCTCATGACTGCCCACTATCGATGGAGTGTTGTCTCTTGGGGGGATCCACTACCATGGGGACTATAGAACCGTCTCCCCCCTCTTCTTCTACTGCCACTACCAACTATGGTGGAGGTGGTGGAATGACTACGGCACTCTTGGGTCACCATTTCTTCTTCACCATAGTTTAAGTAGAAGGTCGAGAAAGAGAGCTTGACCTCACCTCAACGGGTAGTAGATGGAATGGGACCCTGAGGTCGTAATCGAATCAACAACGGGGCTTCTTCTCCCCCGATGTTGTCTTCTGTGCCTTAGCTGGCACAGAGGATACTGGAACATGCACTAGTGAAGGCGGGTGTGGGCGGTGTGAGTGGTGGAGATGCTGCTACACCTTCACTCTTGTTGTTATCATTTCAAAGTGAGAGCCCCTCTAAGAGCTAAGATAGCCTTCCTATTTTAGGGGACCAACGAGTCGGTGTTAGCCCTCGTTGGGGCAACAAAATGAACAACTGGTAAAACAAACAGGGGAACCACTGACACTGCTAGTGCTACTACTAAAGCTGATCATTCAGAAGCTACTGCTCTCCCTCTAGGAACCTCTACTGCCTTCCTCTTTAGTGGAGGAAACTCGGGGTTAAAAGACATGTCAAAATGAATAAGCTGTGTCTGTCCCGCCACCTCCTCCCTATAGATTATCATGAGGACTGTCCCCCCACATGTAACTCACACTGCCTCAAACCGGCAACCAAACTGAATCAGACCCATAGTCGGAGAAGTGAGCTCGGTCTGATCCAAGGCCAAGTGAAGACTGGTTAGGAAGGAGAACACAAACTTGCTAGGAGCCATGTGTACTAAACTAAATAGAAATTAACTAAGCTAAAACTCTGCATATGTTGAAAACATAATTAAATAAATCCCTTTTGCCTTGATATTCGATTCCAGAAAGAGATTCTAGACTTGATTTGGAAATTTGAACACACACTCAACAAATTTAGTTATGTTAAGTGGGGCTCATTAGAGAGATTTTGATAATGTGAGGAGAGTCTTTGCCATATAATCTTGATTTAGAACCCAGACTCAACCAATTTAAGCAGGTTGGGCGGGGTTTAGATATTTGAAGATGTTTGTGTTGTTATCTTGTTTGAAAATTTTTGATTTTGAAAAACTTTACTTAGAAAATTTAGGTATGCTATGGAAAGGTTGTGATCATATGTTTTGGAAATTTTATGAAAAATTTTTACTTGTGGTGATTGATTATGTGAGTGATATATGTTGATTTGATTTGAAAGTGGGGCTTCTTACTTAACAAATTTGGTATGTTAAGTAAGAAACAAATGTGATTGATATGTATTTTTTTTTAATTTGAAAATGAGGCTCTCCATTTAACAAATTTGGTATGTTAAGTAAGAACCAAATGTGATATGATTTGAAAATATGATTCTCACTTAACAAATTTGGTATGTTAAGTGGAACCAATTATAATATGATTTGAGAATGGGATTCTCACTTAAAAATTTGATATGTTAAGTGGGAACCAAATGTACTAATGTTAAGTAGAACTAAATGTGATATGATTTGAATATGAGATTCTCACCTAACAAATTTGGTATGTTAAATGGGAATCAAATGCGGCATGATTATGTGATTTTTACTTAACAAATTTGGTATGTTAAGTGGAACAAAATATAATATGATTTAATAATGGGATTCTCACTTAACAAATTTTGTATGTTAAGTGGGAACAAAATGTAATATGATTTAAAAATATGATCCTCACTTAACAAATTTGGTATGTTAAGTGGAACCAAATATAATATGATTTTAAAATATGATTCACTTAACAAATTTGGTATGTTAAGTGGAAATCAAATATGGCATGATTTGCTTTTGAAAAGAGGGAAGCTTCAATTCTAACATATGTGAAATATGTTACGTGAAGTTTTAATTTTATGCTATGATTTTATTTGAAAATAAACTCCTCATTCAACAATTTAGAGTATGTTGAATAAATTTGGTCATTTTTCAAGAATATTCTTTTGAAAAGATAGAAACCCCAACTCTAACATATGTGAAATATGTTAAGTGAAGTTTCAATTTTATGCTATAATTTTATGTGAAAGTAGAATCCTCATTCAGCAATTTTGAGTATGTTGAATGAATATGGTCATTTTCAAAAATGTGCTTTTGAAAAGATAATTTTGATCTTGATTTTGAAAAGAATCTCCATGTAACAATCATGGGGATTGTTAGGTGAGGTTTGGTTACATGAGTTTTGTGCTTTTTTGAAGATTTTATGCAAAAAAATTATTTATTATGTGAGTTTTGAAAAAGGTGCTTTTGAAAAGTGGCACTTTACAAAAGAGTTTATTTTCTTAATCATTAAGATGAACGTTGCCTCACCAAGCTAGTGGTAAAGAGTTTTAAATTTTTATCATCTCCTTTCATGGGTTAATTTTATTTTTACCTATTGGGAAACCCAATAGGGGTTCCAGGACCTACAAGGAGTGAGGTCTTATAACCTAGAGGATGTTGACTAGCTTTGCTTAAGAATGAAATAAGCTAAGTGCCAATGGAAGGAAAGATAGTCTTTGGCTCATATGAAATACAAGTCCACTATCGATGCTTGGAGACAATAATTGTCTACTAGAGATGGAGAGAGGAACCATCCCCAGTGGAGTCGCCAAAAAAATCTATGGTGCTTATTTTTGGTTATGTATGTGTGTATATGGGGGGTACACCACCCAGATCTGAGGGTGTACTTATTGAGGTGATAGAAATCAAGGAATAGTACACTATCTTGAAAGATAGAAATCACTACCCTATGATAGACCTAATCACCTAATAATAACTCCAAAGCATGATGAGACTTCAAATATTCCAGAGATTTTTTCCCTACTTTACATGGATGAATAAAGTAGGGTTTATTTAAACTGGGTTCTAAAGTTACTTATGGGGGTAAGCCCTCGTAGTTAATTACATCCTAAGGAATGTGACTTCCTTAGGAATACTCTCGATTAAAGTAGGCAATTGTTATCTCCAAAGAATGCAAAGATCGGCCTATCAATAAATTGATTATATTTGGAAGATCAAATGGGATAAATTGAAAGGAGAGATTTATTATCAAAGTCAAAAGGAGATGAGTAAGAGATCTCATGATACAAGGAAGCCTAATGAGCATCCCGAACTATCCTATGGTTGGGCTTTATATGTTCAAAATTGAGGAGAATTATATATTTGAGTTGAAATTTTATAAAAAATCTAGGACTTGTAATTCCACAATACAAGATTATGAAAATGCCAAAGAGGTGAGGATTTATGCTTATAGCCCCAAAGGAAAACAACAACCTCGGAGCCTAAATCTAAGGAGCTTTAGCGAGGGCCAAAGCATGACCTATATCTAAGGCGAAAGTGGGTATATTTTTTACCTCCACAAGAGAAGGTAAACCACCTGACTGCTGGACTTATAACTGCCTGGAGTGGCAGTCAACTAACTCCTCCTACGTTTTAAAACCATGTGGTCAAGTCATATATTTTGCAAGATGGTTATGATGTTATTATTTGGAAAGAAAATGAAAGTCCTTAAACTCATTGCCTAAGAGACTAGAGCATGAGTGGTATGAATAATGACTTAGTCTAATACAAATCTTATCAAATTTTATTTGATTTTGACTCTTTATTTTTGACACAGGCCATAGGATTTTATAGGCCTAAATGTATGATGAAGTTGATTATGGGCCAAATTAAAAGAGAAAGAGGTGTTTTCCATTATTGACTCTCAAAGGTCAAGCCTTTTCCCTATCTGGCAAAGATGGAAACCCTCTCTTGGCAAGAGTGAAACAAAATGACATGCATGATATTAAGCATACAACATCCAGCTAAGGGGTTGCTAAAAATTTTATTATCTTGATTTAATGCCTAGGCTTTATGTGAGGTTATGGGTTTTTTTAAAATTTTAATTATGAGTTATAGTCGGGGTAGAATATTTATTTTTTTCTAAGAGCCTAAGTGGATCCAGACCACACATTAATTCATCATACATGAAGAAATTAGAAAAATACATATCATTTCTATTGCACATTGTAAACAAATCCTCAAATAATTTATAACCTCAACATAAAAGAATAATAGGCCAGCACAGTTGAGTACTGCCGTACAACCCAAAAAAGAAAAAGGTGGGTAGCTGAGCTCTACCCTTATATATCCTGGCATATGAAAGAATAATTACAAATTATAAAATGATAAGTGTTATGGGGGATCTTCAAGTCTCCATGCTCCCTCCATCTCTTCATTTGACTTGCTCCATTTGATTTCGTAGGCTTCTAAGCATCACATTGCACCCCAGGATTAAACCATTTTCCCAATGTTCAACTTAACCCCCATAACACCTAACCAAATTCCTAATGCACAATTGCATTAAACGAATGAAAATGTAAATGTAACTACACCTGCAAAATAAATGTTAGCAAAATACACCAAACAACCTAAGCAGTTATATGAATAATTTAGACTTATCCCCTGCACATAGGTAACCAAGTCCACCTGTCCTAATATAGATTATGCTTAGGGGTTAAGCAACCTACAAAAGAGAGCATTTATATTTATTTTAAGCACCCCTTAAGCATAATCTCCTGCATAAAATATGATTAGGCTAATCACGGCCTAACATCCAATCTACAAAACATACACCCTAACATCTAGTCTACAATAATACATCATAAAATAAGCATAAATCAAACTATACACTGCCCTAACATAAAGCTAGAAGTGGTGACCTAATCTAATGTGTGTGTTAGAGCTTGTGTGGTATGTCCTAGCTAGGCTTTAGTTAAGATTTTCTAAGTATGAAGGACATTTAATTATAAAGTGTGGTTTGACTTTAAATGGTTTAATTAATTTGCAAATTTTACTTAATGTTTTCTTTTATTTCACTTGACCAACACTCAACAACTAAGTGTTATGAAGAGAAAGAAAGAAATGATCACTCTCTTTTATCCCTACCTTAAGTCACATCTAAAAAAAATTAGTTAATTAATTCCCTTTAGTGAATGGCTTATTACATGTTGTAATTAGTCCTAAGTTTAGGTTCACTTTAAATAAACTCATTCAATAAGAAAGGTATCTTAAGATTAGTTAGAATGAATTACTATCACATAACACATGTTTATTCATTTCTTTCAATCATGTATATCATGCATATGATTAAATCCTAAGCATAGCTATACATGCAATTTGTATCTTAGCACATTTAAATTATGAATGTGAGTAAATGTATTTGGAATTAATATTTCATTTGGTTGAATGATTTTGACATATTAATTTAAAGCTCTATATAAATTCTTATACAAAAGCATAAGGAAAGAAACTTAAATCACATGTCTAATCATCTCAACCAATTAAATAAAGTATGAATGCATATCTTTTTAATAGAAAAAGGGGGATCTTTATTCATTAGCTAAGTACACATTCATATGTATAAAAGTTTTAAGCGAGTATGTCGTCATTGTTCTACACCAAGGGAACAAGGTAGGAACCTCCTTAGGGCTACTTAAAGTCATGCATCCCTGGGATGTCTAGACTAATATACCGGCTATCCTTAGATACATATGGATGTATAAACAACTACAAGAATAGAAAGCCATGCAAAAATTGTATTTTTGATTTGATTGATTTATTTTGTGTAAATGAATTAAAGATCTATCTAGATTAAGATGTCCAAATGCATAAGAATGAAATCAAGCAGGTACGTCGCCATTGTTTCACACCAAGGGAATGAGGTAGGAACCTCCTTAGGGCTACTTAAAGTCATGCGTCCCTAGGATGTCCAGACGAATATACCTGCTAACGTTCTTACTTATACAAATCAACACATGAATGTAAGGAAGTGACTTTATTTCGTACACTAAATTTATATTCACTTGCATTCCCTATGTATATATAACTAAAGTTATAATATATATGTATATTCATTCATTAATAAACTTGAAAATATATTTAAGATTTAATAGTGATACTAGCCACACATATTTTTAATTAAGCCAACACAAGCAAATTAACATAAAAGAAATTATTTTTTATTTGATTAATTTGAAAGACAAGAATGCATGAGTATAAGTGGCATAAAATATTTTTAGCATGAATGGAAGGAAATAAAATAACACAAGTATGTGATTTCATTCAATCCAACTAAGTCCTAAGGGCAATCATACTAAACAAACTCATTTAAGATGAACCAAAGTTTCTTAAAACCATTTTTGATCTTTATATTTGGTTTGAGTTAATGAATGTGAAAGAGGTTTTCTAATCATAATCCCATCCCCCATGTGTGAGTTAATTTGGTTTAATGAAGAGCAATTAGGTTAATTTTATGTCTTAATTAGATTGAGGTATGAATTAAGTCCATTAATTAAACCTTACCTACATCACCTTAAGCTAATTAACAAGGTTAATTTTATGTCTTAATTAGATTGAGGTATGAATTAAGTCCATTAATTAAACCTTACCTACATCACCTTAAGCTAATTAACTAAATAATGATGAGCCAATATGAGATGCAACCACATAAAAGTAAATTGATAATGCTCCTAAGAAATGAAAGGGGCCTAATGCAATTGGCTCATAATTAATAGTTAATTAAGCCTAAGGAGCTCACTCAACTACTTTTATGGTTTTCTCACACATATGAGCTAACCATAATTTCATCAACTCTCTCTTTAGGTTATTGAACACCTAAAGAGCTACCCAAGATTGATTAAACAAAGTTAGATTGTAAATGAATGGAATTTTAAATTAATTTCATTAATCCTTTGATTAATTGATTAAATTCTTTGATTATGTTTTAATTAGAATGGTGAAACTAACTTAAGGAAAGGGATCAAGGAAGAGGCCTCAATCCTAATCTGTAAGTCATTTCAAACATTCAATTAGGCTCTAAAATAAGTAGGTTCTCTCTTATTTTAATTGGTTAATTGAATGGCTAATTAATTATTTAAGCTTTTCTAATTAACTTGAAATAAATGAAATGTCTTAATGAAACAGTTATAAGAAATGAACCCAAACCACTTCTCTAAGACTTCCCACTATTAACAGAGGATAATGAGCAGAATTAATTAACTAAATCACTATTAATTTGTTTAATTATTACTGATTAAGTTTGGAGAGTAATTAAAGCTTAATCCATTGATTTCCCTTATTAACTACTTAATAAATTCCTAGAAAAATAGGAGAAGCAGAGGTCATCCCCCTAAATATCTCTAAAAAATTTGAAATTAATTGGACAAATAATCAAAGAGTAATTAGGCTAATTAAGTTTTAAATTAAACCTTAATTAAGCAAAAATTACTACTCCAAATTAATTAATCATAATTTAAATGGATTATACTCTAAAATATCATCAAAATGAGCCCTCATTTAGATTTTTCTACATTAGTTCTAAATTTTGGAAGTTTCAGCCTTAAAAATAAATTAATTAAGCCTAATTAAAGCCTTAATCCTGTCAGGCCATGTGGCAGATAGTGTGGTGCGCTTTCCACATGGCATGATGGGATTGGCTATTTAAGTTATCACATTACCATGCTGACTTAGATAGAGGCGAACATGCTTTCTCGTGGACCGTCCGATCCAAGTTCGGACGACCACGATTCAATTCACAGTTTATAGGAGAAATCAGAGCTGATCTAACGTGATTAAGTCACAACTGTCTGTTCTGATCATGTGGAACGGAGGGTCTATGATCCGTCTTGTTTATGAACTATGAAAGACGGATGTCATCTATTTTTCCCCGTTTGATCTGAGCTCATCAGAGCTCAAATTATCTCCAAATTGATCCCACACCTTACATCCAATAACTAAGATCGATTGAAAATCACATTTGCTTTATAAAGGACCAACCTATTTTTGCTAGGGAGCTCAGTTTTATAAAATTACCTCACTGGAGCTAATGTCCAGCAGTGGGATCAATAAAGATAGCTTTATCTAGTAGAGATGAAGCCCTCTTGAGAAGATTCGGGTTTTGATTTGGTGTAGAATGCTCGGTCGACCAATCCACATGCGTAAGAGCCTCAGCTTTGATCTAACTCCAGTCTCTGGTGGTCGAGAAGGCTCAGGGATGATTCAGTTGGCTTCGATTAAGTATAAGGATGGTGTGGGTGCAAGGAATTAGTATTTCATCAAGTGGAGGAGGAGTATTACATGGGAAGGGGGTGTCCTATTTTGGCTGCTCATGGGAGAAGGAAATCCAAGCTCGGGAGGCTTTGGGAAGACTTGGGAGTGCTCTGAGGAGTTTCAAAATCACTTGGCGAACTCTTCTCATGCAAAATGTGTCATTTACCGCTTGAATTGAGGGGGTATACCCCTTAATTGCATTTAATGGACACACGGGATCCATCCCTTAATTTTGGCCCCTTCACTGCTGTCAGCCTGCCGGAGGGGTCACCATCAGTGCCACGTGACTCACCATGAGTGGTCGAAGCTATGTCAGGCCCCCCAAGGGAGGATTTGGGCAGATGGTGTGGGATTGCTCCTTCCTTGTGTCCATGGTGGGTTCAACCATGAGAGGGGGAAAAGAGGGATTACCTTTGGTCCATGGCAAGTGCTAGGTGGCTCAGGTTGGGCTAAGGTGTCTTAGGAATGTCTCATTTGGCAAGTGGAGGGCTGATATGGGAAAGGCAAAGTGAACTTTGCCAGTTATAGCAAGAATCCTATGCAAAGGGCTTCGCACATTAACCAATTCCCTTGAATTGAGTCCCACTTGGATTTGAACTGGCTTGGGGCTGACCTAGGATCAGTTTTGGTCGGGTTAGGTAAGCCACCAAGGTTCCATATGTTGGTTTGGGGCAGTTTGGCTTCATTTGGTCAAAAATGGGTTCATTTTGGGTTGGGTTGACCAATTGCTCAAATTAGGTCAAACTAAGGCTTGGGTTAGGTTCATATGATGATTTGAGATATTTTGGTTTAATTGGTTTGATTAATTTGACTTAGGTTTGAATTTGACTCATTTGAATTCAAAAAGGGTCAAATGCATCAAGTTGACCAATTTGATTAATTTGACTAAATTGGGTTGGGTTAGGTGTTGAGTCAAGTTCAATTGGTTGATTAAAAGTGATTTTAGGCTTTGGTTTTGTTTAATTTAGACTTAATTTGAATTTTGACCAATTTGACCATTTAGGCTAATTTGGGCTAGGCTGGGTCAAGTTGACCAATTGGTCAAATTGGGCACAATCATAGCTTTGGTCAAGTTCAATATGTGATTTGGAATGAACTTGAGCCATTGTTTACAATCAATTTGGATCAAATCATGATTTGACCTATTTTGGCTTTTTAGGCCAATTTGAGTCAACTTAGGTCAAATGGCTAATTGGACTTGGTTTGCCTCAATTGATGGTTTGGTCATGTTCAATCATTGATCATGAGTGGGTTTCAGTCAATGGTTTCAATCAATTTTGTATATGATTGGTTTTCGCTAGTTTAGATTTCATTTGGGCTAAAGGTTGACTTAGTCAAAGGACCAAATTTACTTGGTTTGACCCAATTCAAGGTAGTTGATCACCTTAGAATGATTGTTGATCATGATATGAGGTTTATATGGGCTTAGTTCAATCCAATTTGGGTTGGATTAGAACTTGGCTCAAAAAGGTCTTTTAGGTCATTTTGGGTCAAGTGGACCTAAATGGGTCAATTGGCTTGATCATGGCTTGATCTAAGTTTAGTTGTATTGGTAAATGGGTTTGAGATGGAAATATAAATCCAATTACAAATGGTTTGAACCCATATGGATTTTGGTTCATATGATAATTTCAGTCAAAAGGGGTCAACATGGGCTTGACTTGGGTTGACTTAGGTTTGATTTGATAATTGTAGTTTGTATTTATATTTGGAATAATGGTTGAAGGAATGATTGAATCACGAGGAAATCCATGGCTTGTGAGTTGATTTGGGTATCATTTAACCAAGTTCAAGAATTTAGCTAAAAAGGCTAAAATTAGGCATTTGATTTGATTTGGTTTGGTTTTGACCACTTAGATTTATATTTCATTTATATTTATGAATATAAATGAAGATATAAATGATTCATGAGAAAATCACTTGGGTTTGAAGCAATTTGGAAGCAAATTTGACCAAGTTGAGGGATGTAGGTCAAAAGGGCTTAAGTACGAAATTCATTTGGTTTGATTTAGTTTGATTTGATTTGAATGTTTTGAATTCATATTTCATTTATATTTGTGAATATAAATGAAGTAATGATTGATTTATAAAGAAATCGACCAAATTTGAATTGGTTTGAAGGGAGTTTTGGCTAAGCATATGAAGGTGGTTCATATGGCTTAGGAAGAGATTTTGGAGTTTGAATTTAATCATGGGTTTCAATCATTTGGAATTGGATTTGATTTGGAATTTGGGTTGGGATTTCATTTGAGATTAAATTTGATAATTGAGAAAACCAATTGAATTGGGGTTGACTTGAATTTGTTTAAGGCTAAGTCCATAAGATAAAATCAAAGGGCTTAGAAAGGGATTTGGAATTTGAATTCAATCATGGGTTTCAATTATTTGATTTGGGATTGAATTTATGATCTTGGATTTCAATTTGAGGTTTGGTTTGGAAGAAGGAAGCCAGGATTGGGCTTAAGGTTATAGCGTTCGCAAATCTTCCTAAATCCCTAAGGCATAACCTCTTCTTATGGCTAACCCTTCCAACTCTCTTGGCTTAGGTTAAGTGTTCACCTAATCACTAGAAGTGTCTTAAGACTAATGAAATCTTAGTGTCTATAAGATTCCTAGATCTATGACGAGAAACTTGAGAGCTCGCTCCAAAAGTGAGGTCAACACTTAACCTATGACTTATGTCTAACCTTAAGTCCAAAACCAACTTTAAATTAATGCAAAATCAAACCTTAAATCGAACCAATACTAATTGAATCCAGTCTCATATCCAAACTTCAAGCCAAAATCAAACTTATCTTAACCTTATGATTTAATCCTATGGATTTAACCTCAAACCTCCTTCAATCAAACCAAACTCAATTGATATTCTCAAACCATTCAAATCATCATCTCAAACTCTTCCAAAAGCTACAATCAAGCCAAAACCAACAATCAATTCAATAAATCAATTCAATTAACCCAAGTTAGCCCATTTAAACCCAAAATGTCCAAGTGAGCCAAAGTCCAATTAAACCTAAATCAATCACAATTAAAGCTATCAATCAATTATCAAACTCAATTCAACCCAAAATCAATTCAATTGAGCCATTAGGCTCACTTAACCCAAAGTGACCTAAAAGTCCCGTTTGAACCAAATTCTAATCCAACCCAAATTGGATTGAACCAACCTATCCAAAATCTCCTACAATGATTATTGATTACCCTTGATTGATCAATTGCAATTAATTGGGTCAAGCCAAGTAAATTTGGTCATTTGATCAAGTTGACCCAATTAGCCTACATGAGCCAAATTAAACCAAATCTCATCATACCTCAAATTGATTGAAGTCAATGATTCATACTAACTTCAAATCAACTCTTGAATATGAATTGACCATCAATTGAGCCAAACCAAACCCAATTGGCCCTTTGACCCAATTTAACCTAAAAGGCCAAATTGGGTCAAATCAAATTCTAACCTAAATTGATTGCAACCAATGAACCAAATCCATCATATATTGATTATTGAACATGGTCAAAACCTCCATTGGACCCAATTTGATCAATTGAACCCAATTGACCCATTTAGCCCAAATTGACCTAAAGGGTTAAATTGGTCTACATCAATCCTAAATACAAATTGATTGAAATCAAATCCTACAATTATCTTCAAATGAACAACTAAACCTAAACTAACCCCTAACCCAAGCCAATTTGGCCAATTTGATCATATTGATCAACTTAGCCCATTTGACCCATATGAACCCATATAAGTCAAATTCAAATCTAATGCAAACCAAACAAAAACAATTGAACCAAATCATCCCAAATACTCATTTGAACTTGTCTCAACCCATGGCTTGATCTAATTTGACCAATTGGTCAACTTGACCCAACCTAGCCCAATTTGACCTATATGGGTCAAATTGAACCAAACCCAACCAAACTAAACTCAAACCCATTCAAACTTGGCATGACCCATCCTTGGGTCTCCATGGTTTAGCCCAAATCAAACCCAACCCAATTCCAACCCGAATTGACCCATTACCTAATGGTTAAAGCCCTCTAAATGGGATAAATCCCATATTTGGGTGGTCAAACCCACTCTCCTCCCCTTGGCAGCCACCCTTAGCTCCAAATGGACATGAGGACCACTAGCTCACCTAACCCAAAGCTGTTTGGGTCAGCCATGAGTCAGGTGGAGGTGAGCTAACTCACTTATCCTCATTGAAACACTTGGAAAACAAGGACAACCACCTCCTCCCCTTGGCAGCCACTCTCCCTTCACTTGGCCACTCAAACCGAGCCAACCTCATTGATTCCCTGCCACCTACAGCCGCCTGCGTCAGCCTGACATCTGCCCATGGCAAATTCAATCCAAACTATCACTTTGAATGGGGACGAGGGTATAATCTTCCCCATTCGATCTCATTCCACAGAGTGAACATCCTTAGAGCACAAGTAAGTCGAGACGACCACCCCTAACATTTTCCCAAGCTTCCCGAGCCTCCCCATTGCTGGAAATACTGAGCTCAAAATAAGACAGAGCCAAACTCTACCTAATCTCCTCCAAACTCGACCGTTTTCAAATTAACTTCACCAAGAGGACAAGGTGATTCTGATTCGGTCGAGCAGAGACCACTCTAACTCGATGAGTTTTTTTGATGTTGATCAGAGCCAGAAGGAGGCAAGGTGCAGGCTTATCAACAAGGCTTTGTCTCTTCTAGACTAAGCTACCTCAGTCGGTTAGCCACCGATCCCGAGCTCCGGTGAGGTAAATTTTGGCAAATCTATATTTTCTTAATTTTTTTTGGGCCTTTGTGAAGGAAAGCTTGATTTCGTGTGAATTCCACCGTAGGATCCCTTTAGATCCCCTCTATGAATGTTTTGGGATAGATTCCAAGCCCCCATGAGCTCTGATCGAGCGAAGCAAGGTGGACAACGTCTATCTTCCATAGCTCGGGTGGACGACAAATCATCCACCATCCATTCAGCATGATGGAAATGGATGGTCGAGATTTAATCCACTAGTTTTACTTGATTTACTCTTATAGAAACCTCCAAATTAATCCCAATCATCTAATCTTAGATCAGACGGTAGTGATGAAAGCACGTCCACCGCCGCCACATCAATGCTGCGTCGGACAATTCATGTGGCAAATCCTACGTCGCCATGTGGAAAGCACTACCATGTCAGTGGTCTGTGTGGCACCAATGGGATTAGGGAAAAATTAGGCTTTAAAATGTATTTTAATCACTAAAACTTCATAAATTCATAACTAATTGTAAAAAAAATCCAAAAAAATCAAATAAATACTCTTTGGAAAGGCAAAACATTGGAGATTTTATTAAAAATAATTCCTTTTGATTTTGAATAGTAATTAAGGCTTAATTAGGGTTTAAAAATTTTCTTAATTAGCTTAATTAAGCCTTAATTACTTAGGCAATTAATCTTAAACTTAGCATGTTGATTTAATGGGATGACCCTGCCACCCATGATTTATTGGGATTTAATGGCTAGGTAATTAAAAAAATTTGAAATTCAAACCATAATTACTCTTTTAATTAATTTAATGATTAATTAACATTCTAAATAGTAAGAATTAATTAATTTGACTTCATTAATTACTTGTCAACAGTGAGATGATGAAGAAGAGTGATTATGACCTCTTTCCTAATTGCTTTTATAAATTCATCTCATTAAAGAGAGTTAATTAATATATGGCTTAATTAAGGAAATAATTAATCAATTAATGATGAAATCAAATCAAATTAAAATACTTATCACTTCAGATAAACAAAAATGGAATAAAGGGTTCCTCTTTATGTGTTCAATAACATAAATACCCTTAAGGAAATTATGATTAACCCATATATGTGGGTAAATTACAAGAGTACTTAATTTAATTCTTTAGCTTAATTAATCTCTAATCATCGGCCAATTGCATTTGGTTCTTTAGGAGCATTACAATTTTATTTTCCCTCATGTTCATGTCATTTATGGCTCATAAGTAAATGATTAATCAAATTAAAAAAGCATAGAAAAGGATAATTTAAATGGCTTGCTTAATGATTTAACTTAATTAAATCATAAAAGTCAACTAATTATCTTTTCTTAAACAAATTAAGATTACCAACATGGGAATGGGATTAAAATAGCAAATAATTTCACTTCTTTAAGTTCAATCCAAATCCAAAAATCAAATTAATAAGAAGCTTTGGTTTTCTTTAAGTGATTTTTATTTGAGGTGATTGTCCTTAGGAATTAGTGTACTTGAATGAATCATATGATTATGTTTAGCTATTCCTTTCCAATCACTTTAAATGTTTTATGTCATATGATCTCATGCATTCATGTTTTCAAATTCAAATGAATCAAATAAAATTTACTTATGCAAGAATGCTTGTGTTAGTTTAGTTTTATTATATGAGTGGCTATTATTACTAATAAATTTAGATTTATTTTCAAAGTTTATAAATTGATAATAACATTTGGAGTGATAGTAGTTACAAATGCATAGAGGATTTACATGTGTTTATAGCTTAAGTAGATGAATGTGAAGCTTTCTTTCACATGTTCATATATGAATTTACATGTGTTTGAATGATAATAAGTATATAGTCTGGACATCCTGGGAATATGAGACTTTAAGTAGCCCTAAGCAGGTCATTTGATTACCTCGCTTCTCTAGTTAATAAAGGCATGTACTTATTTAATTTCATTCCTATGTATTTTGTATTAGAATTTGGATAGAGCTTTAATTCATATGCATATACAAGTCAACTAAATAAAATATAATATTTTGCATGATTTTCATTCTTAATAGTTGTATATGGGTTCATATGTATTTTAGATAGCAAGTATATAGTCTGGATATCCTGGGAATACGAGACTTTAAGTAGCCCCAAGGAGGTCATTTAATTATCTCACTTCCCTGGTTTAAACAACAACACGTACTTATTTACATCTTCTATACATGTGTATGTGTATTTTATTAGAGAATGAAAGTCCCCTTCTCTACTAAAAATACATGCATCCATAATCACTTAAGCATATAAAATACATTACATGTAAAAGTAGTGCTCTCTTTCTTATGTTCATATATAGATTTACATAAGTTTGAATGATAATAAGTATATAGTTTGGACATCTTGAAAATATGAGGCTTTAAGTAGGCCCAAGGGGTTCATTTGATTACCTCAATTCCCTGGTTAGCAAAGGCACGTACTTATTTTATTTCATTCCTATGAATATTTGCATTAGAATTTGGGTAGAGCTTTAATTTATATGCATAAGTAATTCAATCAAGTAAAAATATAATTTTCAAGTTTATGCATCCATGATCATTTAAGTGTGCCAAAAATATATTGCATGTGTAGGTATACTAAGTGTTTCATCATATGCATATTATGGGTGATGAAGAGGAATGGTTCAATGTATTCTATGTGATAGTACGTTAACCACATTAATCTTAAGATGTCTTGCATATTGAATGGGATTCATTAAGGTTAACCCAAACTTAGGATTAATAAAATATTTAATAAGTCATTCACTAAAGAGAACTAGATCATATTAAGGTGCTTTAGAAAGTGACTTAAGGTAGGGATGAAAGAGGGTAAGCCTCTTTCCTCTCTTTATAACACTTAAATACTAAGTGTAAATCAAATGAAACAAATTAAAATACAAATTAAAATTTATAAATCATCTAAACAACTTGAAATGAAACCAACCATCATGTTAACTTAAATGTTTTCCAAATTTAGAAAATCATAACTTAATACTTAGTTGAGACATGCCACACAAAGCCTTAGCACACACACTAGAATTAAGCCACCACATCTAGTCCTAAGTTAGGATGCTATATATGTGATGTAATATTTTAGACTGGATGTTAGGGTGTATGACTTGTAGACTAGATGTTAGGTCATTATTAGCCTAATCTTATTTTCTACAAGGGATTGTGCTTAAGGGGCTACTCAAAAAATAAATATAAATTTTCTCTTTACAGGTTTCTTATACCCCTAAGCATAATCCACATTAGGACAGGTGGGCTTGGTTATGCATTTGTAGGGTGCTAAGTCCAAATTATGAAATATAATGGCTTGGGATTGTATGTATGTTTGGCTAACCTCTGTTTTGCATGTATAGTTAGATTTACTTTCCAAAAATATAATTTTGTAATAAAAATTAAGATTAGTGCTATAGGGATTAAAATGACCAGTGACTAGAAGGCTTAGTCTTGGGATGCCCTGTGATGCCTTGGAGTAAATCAAATCAAAAGAAGAAAGCAGTAAAAAAAAAGAAGAAATGGAGAATGAAGACCCCCATAGCATGTATTCCATTTTAATTGTAATATTATTTTGTAATTCTGGATTGTATAAGAGTAGAACTCGGATAGCCATCTTTTTTCTTTTTCAGGGTATACGATAGTACCCGGCCGCAATGGCCTCTTATTCTTTTATGGTAGTTATAAAATGGATGATGTTCTGTTTAGCTTGTGTATCAGGATTACAACTTTTTCATAGTTTTTTATGATTAATGTTTTAATATGTGGCCTGAATGCAATAGGCTCTTAGGATAAAATAATTTTTTCTACCCAACTAAATTTTAAACAACTTTTAACTTCATCATAAAGCTTAATTCATAATCAAGATAATTAAAAGATTTAGCAACCTCTTAGCTGAATATTGTATGTCTCATATCATGCATGGCATATTGATTTACTCTTGAATAGGGAGGGTCTCCATTCTTGCATGATAGGGGAATGCTTGATCTATGAGGGCATCCATTGTAGTGGAGAACACCTATTCCCATTGATTTAGCCAATAATCTAATTTTATCATGCATATAGGCATAATTGACCTAAAGCCTTTGTCCAAATCAATGTGTCAAAAATGAGATAATAAATTTGAAAAGATTTTGTATTTTTAGACTAAGTCATATGCTCATACCAAATATGATCTAGTCTCTTATGGAGTGAGTTTAGGACTCTAGTCTCTTTCAAAATTAAATAACAACTTAAACCATCTTACAATTTCATAATGCCGGCCTACATAGTTTTGAATCATAGGAGGTGTTAGCTGGCGGCCACTCCAGGAAAATGTAAGTCCAAAAGAGTCGGACATGTGTATCATCTCTTGTGGAATAGACCCATATGTCCCCTTTTGCTTATATTTAGGTCGAGCTTTAACTTGTGTTAAAGCTCCCCTAGATTTAGGATCCGAGATTGTTAGTTTCCTTCGGGCTATAAGCATAAATCCTTACCTCTTATGCATTTTCACAACATTGTGTTGATGGATTATAAGCCCTGGCAATCTAATAAAATTTCAACTCAAATAAAATAAATCCTCTCACTTTCAAATATATAAAGCCTCACCATAGGATAGGTTGAAATACTCACTAAAGTTCCTAGTATCATGAGCATTTTCTCCTCATCTTCCTTTGGATTCAAAAATAAGTCTCTCCAATTGAACAATCCCTTTGATTTTTCAACATATAACCAATCCTTTAATAGTCTTAAACCTTGAAATCTTTGGAGACAATAATTACCTACTTTAATCGAGAGTGTTCTTAAGAAATCTTATTTTCTAGGATGTAATTAACTATGGAAGCTTGCCTCCATAGGGAACTAAAGAACTCGGTATAAAATATACCATACTTGACCTTTCCATGTAAAGTAGAGGAAAGATCTCTGGTACATACAAAGACCCATGATGTCGTATGAGTCTTTATTAGATGATTAGGTCCATTATAGGGTGATGTTTCTATCTTTCGAAATAGTACATCATACCTTAATGTCGTACTCGATCACTTCAATAAATACCTCCCCTAATATATGTGTGGTGTCCACCCCATATCCAAAAATAAACACCACAATCCTCTCTCAGGAAAATTTTGATTACTTACATTCAGGATGAATTATTGGTCATTTTGGATTAATTAGGAAATTTGAATTTGCATTTGTCAATAGCTAAATTTGCATATAGTAACACCATATGTGGAACAATGAAAACTTCACCTTTTGAAATAGTTTATGGTCATAATCTTAAAAGATATATTGATGTGGCAAACATCTCATCTCATGCATCTTTTGATTCAGCATTCTCATTTGCCAAATATTTTCAAAGCTTCCATGACATTATAAAAAAGTAGTTTACTTTAAGTAATGATAAATATTCTTCTATAATAAATCATAATCAATCAACAAAAGAATTTAAAGAAGATGACTATGTTTTAATTTTCATCTATCCTAAGTGATATTATACCACTAAATTTAAGAAATTACATGCAATGGCATGTGGTCCATTCAAAGCACTTAATAAAAATTAAATTTAATGTCTATCATCTTGATTTATCTAATAATAGTTAATTCATCCAATTGTTAATATTGAAGATATTCTATCATATTAGAAAGTTAGTAAACATTCATATGTTAAGTCTAACTCTTTAATAGAAGACATAATTTCCCACCTATAAAATTCAGCATTTTTGAAAGTTTATTATATCATCATTGAAGAGGTGCCAACTGATTCAATTATTGAGCCTCAATTTTTAGTTCGTTGGAAGAATAAATCACCAACTGATGATTTTTGGCCGACCAAAATTAACTTGGAGACCTTGGCCCCAAAATTGGTGGAAAACCTATTATATATCAACTCTATAGAGAAAACTCCAATTGAGCTTTGAGGAGTTTATGCAGTACACCAAAAAGAAACTCAAATTAATGGCCCAATTATGAGTGCTAAGGATAAAGCCTAAGGGAGATAGGACAGAATCAATCCAACTACAAAAGCCCAAGATAAAGGGCCCATTTTCTAGAACATCTTAAATTTATTTTTAATTTTAATTTTTTATATTTTATTTTCTCATATAAAATCTTGTATGACTAGTCTTCATATGAAGAAGGTATTAAAATGAGTGGTTAAAATAACTCCTTCATAAATGGTCACCAACTCCTCCTTTGCCTTCATTTTTTCCCTCAAAATTTCCCTCTTAAAGTTTTGACCCTAAACCCTTGTAATGCTTATAAATATGGGCTGAATTGTTTTATAATTTTAAGTTTTGAATGAATTATTTTGAGTGAAGATTTATCTTTTTTTTTCTCTAGCTTGATACTTGGTGGCTAAATTTTATCTTTTCCTTAATAAGATTGAGTAGTTATCCATTATTCTCTTTTATATTTACTTTTACTTTTATAATTATTTGATTTTAATTTACTTAATTCCTTTTCCATATTTTTAGCTTCCTTTAAGACAAGTCATCAAAAGCCTTACATCTACTCCAAAGATGCACCTAAACCTCTTGGCCAAACTAAGCAAGATTAAGACCTAATCTCGTTCCCTATTCATCGATGCCCTTATAAACTTCATTAAACATAACCATCTACTCTAAGTCTTTAGTTCGCATCTTAAGCTAACCATTCATAATTATTTTCAACCATTTATCCCTCCTAAAACCTTTTCTCTAAAGAATTTTTTTTTATAAATCAGTTGAACCTTGCTCAATCCGAACTATTTTGGAAGTTCCACTAGAAGACCATGCTAAATCTCTCTAACATTTTATAAAAAAAAAACTCTAATTTAATCTTTAAACATAAATTTAAATATTCATAATATTTTCTACCACTTAATCTCACCAAAAGGAAACTCACCACCATCATTAAGTCTCTATCTTTTATTTATTATTAATCAAACATTGATCTAGTTGTGGCTAAGGCTTATTCACACATCATATCATCTCTTTGATGTGCACCTACATGCACATGACATTGATTTAATTATTACATTATTATGCTCTATTCTTGATGTTTATTTTGTAAGAAACTATAGGATTGTTGACCTCATTTTTGGATGAGGTTAACATCATCCCTGATCCTTGTAATTAGGATTTCTAATCTTAGTTTAGGAGTTCCCTAATTAGTCACTTAAGGCACTACAATTAATGGCTAAATGAACAAACCAAAATAAAATAATAAATCAAATCAAACATTATTTGGAACTAAATCAAATTTGAAATCAAATCAAACTCAATATTCTAGAGTAAAAGGCTAGGTCATCATGATAGATACTTCTAGGACCTTTTCTAACCCAATCGGATCAGATGAATCTAGATCAAGCCCAAATCTAATGAAACTCAATAGAAATCTAAATCAAACATATTTGAATCAAAATCTAAATTCAATTGAGCTTAGGTAGAGGTAATTAGGTTGATTAACTCAATTAATTCTTGTAAGCTCAAAATCACCTAAGTCTAAATAAAATCAAATTAAATAAAAAAAATTAATTAAATCAAATCAAAAGCATTGAATCAAAGCATAAATATAAATGAACTCAAAAATAAATCCAAATGAGCTTTAAAGTGCCAAATAGGTCATTTGACCAAAAGTTGATTTATGTGGGTCCCACCAAGTCAAAAGTCAGCCAACCAAAATTTGGCCAAATTGAATCACTATGAATGTTCAAAATTATCAAATGAATATATTTAAGTATAAAATTAAACAAATGTAAATTTAATGAGGATTCAAACGGGTTAATTTGATCACTTAACCCAAATAAACCATATTGAACTCAAATTCAAATTAAACACTTCAAAATATTTTAAGAATCATAAATGAATATAATTCAATGATTATTTGGATTTAATTTGATCAATTTGATCACTTAACCCAAGTGAATCTAAAGTAACCTATTAAACCCAATTTGGGTCAAAGTGACTCTGAATTCAAATCAACTCTGAATCAAATGAAATTAATTGCTCTAAATCATCTCAAGTGCTTAGTTAAATATGATAAGAGCTTAAACAAATTTTGATGGATTCAAATTGGTCATTTGATTCAATTCAATTCAATTTAACCTATTTAGGTCAAATTGGGTGGATTTGGACTCAAGCCAAAAGCTTTAATTCAAATTAAATGAAATTAATTAATCGAAAGCATCATAAATGGTCATTTGAGCACAACTGAACATAAATATAAATTTAAAAATGGCCATTTAAGCTAAGAATTCTAATTTGGCCCATTTAGATCAAAATGATCAAACCTAAATTAAACTACATCAAACCCAAACAAAATATTGGATTAATTGCCCTTTAAGTCTTATAATGGGTAATTAGGCATAACTATAAACTAATTCTAAACCCAACCAATCAAATAAGAGGAAATTGACCTAATTCAAACCATTCAAATGAATTCAAATCTATGTGAATCAAATAAAGCACAAACAAAAATACAACTCAAGTGAACTTGAGTTTGACTCAGAGTTCACTTTAAGTCTTTCTTTGGACAGCCAACTAGAAAACTAATGGTGATGAGGTGGCCATAAGGGATGAGGTAGAAGCCAGTGATGAGGAAGGAAAGGACAAACTTATGCAAATGAAGTCAAACACCCATGCATGAAGGCAATCAAACCCATCTCCTCCCACACTTCTCCATTGAATGGAGCTGATCTCACAATTAAGATGGTGGACTTTAGGAGAAAAATGATAAGCCTTGCAATCACCATAGCCACCATCTAGGACTTCTTCAATTGAAATGGATCACGTCCAAGGAAAAAAGGGAAGGAAGAGAAGGGCCAAGCGATTCCTAAGCATGCACACACCATCTAGAGAGGGAGAGGAGCTCGATCAAACCTTTTCCCAAAACTATCATCACCACCGGCCGGATTATGGCCACCCTAAACACTTCCCATGTCATGACTCTTGACCAGGAAGAGAGAAGAGAGAGTTTCTCTCCTTGATCTAACTTTACCATCCGTTCAAAAGGGAGAGAAAGGATGAGTCGAGCCATTACCCGAGGTCCTTGTTGTCGACAAGCTCGAGTTCGACCATGGTCGACGGCATAAAGCTCCTCCAAATATGGAAACCATGAAAGACCATTCCTCCTCCCAAATTGGACCTCCCTACATGTTTTAGGGATCGAGGTGAACATAAATGAACTCTCTCACAAAGCATTCGGCACCGGAGAGCCGGAGAACTACCAAGGCTTACAGCAAGGAGGTGGAGCTCAATCTCTATGTCAATCCGGAGGGAGGAAAGCTGCCAAATCACATCCATAGCTTTGCCTAGATGAGGCGAAGGTGCTTGAAGGGTCTCTTCCACCGATGATAAATGCCGATGAGGTATGGTTTCATGCCCGCCACCATTCAATTAGATTTGGCCCTTTGTGAAACAAAATTGCTTACCATCGAGATCAAACCACTTGAATTTATTGCAAATCAACTCTTGGTCTATTTGCAACTAAAATTGAGTGCCTCTGCTACCTCGATCACGGACAATCAAGCTCAAAGAGCCAACAAATCTCAGTTCTCGTTAGTGAGAATTGAGATAAAATCTGAGCAGTTCATTCTTTCTATTTAGAATGAACGGCTCTAATCTAAATGCACCATTTGATTTAATTCTTTAAAGAAAATTGGGATCAAATCTAGGCCATTCGATCCAACCAATCATGTGTTCCACTACTATTTTAATGCGAGATCCATGTGGATCCCACGTGGACCAATTCACATTTTAAATGCAGAAAGTTGTACCTTCTCAAAGCTAACTAGGTTAAATAGACAAATCAAAATTTCTGCATTTAAAAATGCTAAAAAAATGTCCATAACTTCAACATTTTATAAAAAATAAAATACTCAACAAAAAAAATTGCAATGAGTGCTCTATGAATACATCTCAATGAGAGGAATTCATTAAACTCGAAATCCTCAAATTATATTGGATATTTTTGAGTTAATTTGATTTTAATTAAAAATAATTAATTTAAAAAAATTAATCAAATTGATCTGAAAGTTTTAGAGATTGAAATTGAGGTTAAAATATACATATCATAAAAATTTTAAATCAAAATGATGAATGGATTAAGATGTATTGAATTTCAAGTTCAAATGCCTAATTTCATGAAATAAGCAATCTAAAAAATTTGGAAAATTATAAAAAACCATCAAAATAGTTTAAACCAATTCAACTAATATCTAAGACCCTTAAGAAAATAATATGCTATTATGAAACTTGACAAACCTAAACGATACACTTTAAGTTAGTATTTAATTAATTATAAAAAAATTAATATTAATTGAATAAATTAAAGCTAAATTCCCAATAATTTAAATGTTAAATCAAAATAAGAAATAAATTAATACTTAAATCATTATTAATCAAACCTTAAATCAAGCAAATATCACATAATATTCAAATTAAATTAAACATAAACCTAAACAAACATAAACTTGAACCTAGTTAAATTAATGAAATTCAACTAAATATTAATTAAATTCCAAATTAAACTCAATTAAATAAAGCTAATTCACCAAATTATTATGAACATTATTAATCTAAACAAGTGAAACTAAATTAAAAGCTTCAATAACCAAGTGACCTAAATCAAATCAAATTATAATTAACTTGATAAAAAGACCATGATCAACTCATGATTTAACCTTAATTAAGCTACTCATAAATAAAATAATTAATCTTTAATCGAAACAATCAAGTAACCTTTGATTAAGTATATTATTCATTATTCAACTAAATTTAATCATTTAAATAAGTTAATTATTTAATTAGAAACCAAACTTGATTGATTATTAATCCAATCTCAATTAAATGAATAACTTAGAATATTGATTATTCGAATCAATTGATCATTAAATTCTTAGTTAAACCAAACATCTGATAAATTAAAGGCTTAAACAATCAAAAATCCAAAAATAATCGAAACTAATAAAATTAAACATAATCAACTCATTAACTTCTAGCTAAGGTTAAACCTTAATCAATGAAACTTTAAAATTCAAATTAATCAATCTTTTAACTAAACCAAAATTAAATTAAATAAACCTTATAAAATAATAAATGTAATAACTCTTAAGTCAACTAAACTTAAATGAAGCCTATAATAAACACTCTCTAAGTCAAAATCAATCATGGCTAATTTAGTTTCATTCCCTAAGTAAACTTATCAAGTTAAGCACATAATTAAAGTAAACATATTGAACATTCTTAAGTTAATTAACCAAACATCTAAATTAAACTTAATATGAACAAATTAGTTTAAATAAGATAAACTAAAACAATTATTAATCAAACTCCAACTACATCAAGTGAATCAAACTAATCACGAATACCCAAGTAATCAATATTCATATTTTAATCAAATTAATCATGATAAAATTAAGGAGTCTAATTAAATTAATCACTCAAGCTAAACTTTAAATAAATAAATAAAATAACTAAGTCAATCTTAAATCATCCAATAGAACCAGCTAACTATATGAAGCACATCAATCTAATTAAATTTTAATAAAGCATTGAACCTCGACCATATAAAATCACTTATATCCAAAAATAATAAAACTAAATCAAGCCCTAATTAATCATTAAACTTTAAATCAAATTGATCATAAATCAAACTCACCTTGACTAATCATAAGATATTAATCAAATCAAATCTAATTCAATTAAATCATTCTAATAAATTCATATGGGTTAATTAAGATACATAGATTCTTAGTTTGATCCCAAGAATGAATTTTTTTCTAATGGTGGAAATTTCATTCTACTATGATTGGAATGCTAAATAGAATAGGTTCTGCTCTAAGTAAAGCTTATTTTCTTCTTCATTCTTTAAAACTTTAACCAAACTTTAACACAAATTTAAACTTAAAATTGAAATAAAATCATAAATCAATTAAAACACTTAAATTGAAACCATCCAATGGTAAATTGAACAAACCTTGAACTTAAATCAAAATTAAACCAAAACAAAGCCTAGTGCAATCATACCACATAAGCCGCTCTTTTTAAATACTAGAATACTAAGTCACCGACCCTAGACTTAAGTTACGTCGATGATCTATGATGATTTGATGTGATGTGATACTTTTTTTTATTTTGTGGTATACTATTTTAGACTGGATAGCTAGGATTGTTTACTCACTAGTCTGGATGTTAGGGCATTCTCTTTATGCTAACATTATTTTCTACATGGGCGTGTGCTTAAAAGGACTACTACCATAAAATAAACTAAATGATGTTTGCTTGCAAGTGCTACTTAAGTCCCTAAACATAGCCTAATATGACAGGTGGGCTTAGTAATCACTAATACTAAGGCCGTATGTTTGAAATATAAATTACTAGTGTATTATTTATTTATTTATTTTGACGTTTGTTTTGCAGGGCTTAAGATTTTATTTTTGAGTTTTAAAATGTAATTTGAGCCTAGAATTATGGTAGGATCTATAGAGTTTAAGATTAATAGGAACTGGCTGTACTTATTTGATGGTCTCTAGTGAAGCCTAAGGAGGTCCCTGAAGAATGTGACAATCCTGGAGTTAATAAAGACCCTATAGATCAAACTTTTAGTTCTAGGACGGGCTGTATGAGAGTAGGGCTCGACTGCCCACTTTCTTTTCTTTTTTTTGGGGTGTATAGCGGAACCTGGCCGCACCGACCTATTTTATTTTTTTTAAATTTGACTTGATTTATTTTGGGGTGTGCAATAGAACTACATGCTTTTCATAAGTTACTTTCTGTGATTGTTGTGTTCTGTGATAAAGTCTGGATGCATTAGGCTCTAAGAAAAACTAAATTTTCTACTCAATTAATAATTTTAATTAACTCATAACCTCTTTTTAAATCCTATGATCTTAATTAAGAAATAAAAGATTTAGTATCCCCTTAGATGAATGATTATATGTTTCAACATCATGCATATTATTTCACTCTTGTAAATAGGGGGTCTCCATTTTTGCACCATAAGGCATAAGTTTGACTTGTGAAAGTAATCCTTTATAATGGAAAATACTCCTTCTTTATGATTTGGCCCATAACCAATTTTCATCATACATATAGGAATAAATCCTTCCAAGCCCAAGTCCAAATCGAAGATTCAAAATGAAATAAGGAGTTATAAATTTTATTACATTAATCCAAGTCATGAAATGCATACCACACATGATCTAGTTTTCTAGGGAGTGAATTTAGGATTCTAGATTTGTTCATAACTAATAACAGCCTAGCCATCTTGCGCTTGCATAAGATTGGTCTACATGATTTTAAATTGTAGGAGGTCTTAGCTAGTAATCCCTTCCAGGTCAGAAATAAGTCTAGAAGAGTTAGGAATAGTTTCACTTTCTTATGTAAAAAAATAAATCGATAATTCCCAAAACTTTGAATGAGTCTAACTTCTGACTTATGCCAGAAATATTTTTAGACTTAGGCTCTGAAGTATCCTGTTAAAATAAATCTTCAACCATTAGGCGTTTCTACAGTCTTATGCTATTAAAATTTAAGTCCTAAATTTTTAATAAAATATCAAACTTATAACTCTAATAAATTTAATCTTAAAAATATAAAGCCCAATAGTAGGATAGTTAAAATTCTTACTACACATCTCAATATCTAAATTCATTTCCTATTTAATCACTTTTGGTTTTTGAAAGAACTCTTTCTCTTGGAGCATTACCTTTTGAATTTCTAAATTAACTATCATTTTAAGAGAAGTTTTGAAATCCATAGAGATGATAGTCTTTTTCTTTAATCGAAAGTATTCTTAAAAGGAATTTCCTTTCTTCTAAGATGTAATTAACTACAAAGACTTGCCCTTATAGAAAACTGTAAATCCTATAACAAAATAAAACATATTCTACCTCTCTCTGTAGTTCAGGAGAAGAATCTCTGCTATATCGAAGACCCATCAGTCTTAGGAGTCCTTGTTATATAATCAAATCCATTATAAGATAATATGTTTATCTTTTGAGATAATATATTTATCTCATAGTGATGTATTTGATTACTTAAATAAGAACCCCCAAGATCTATGTGACGTTCTAAATAAAATTCCCACAAGGGTAACAAATCTTCAAAAAAA
This sequence comes from Cymbidium sinense, assembly GCA_021442155.1. Classification (NCBI taxonomy): domain Eukaryota; kingdom Viridiplantae; phylum Streptophyta; class Magnoliopsida; order Asparagales; family Orchidaceae; genus Cymbidium; species Cymbidium sinense. The sequence continues at coordinate 79,846,684 of CM038225.1, read as the reverse complement.
AAAAATAATTAGGGATTTTTTAATGTTCATTGCCTATTATTTACAATAAATTTCTTATTCTACATTGATTTCTCTATAATATATTGAAAGTACTTAGGTTTATAATTAAAGTTTTGGGTTTATACGCATCCCTCATATATAAGCAAACATGTTTAAAAATGAAACCATAGTAGTACTATATAAGCTTGATTTAGAGGATTCTTATAAAAACTTCTATAATAACCCCAAAGACATATGAGCTTGTATTCTTAGACAATATTTTAAGAACATGATAGTGTGATTCAAAACGATGACCTTTTAGTCAAGAATAACTTGTTTCAATTTCTTCTCAAAGTAAAAAAAAAAAGAAAACTAATTTTTGTTTGTTGTTTCTTTTTTTTTTTTTTGTTTATGTTTTAATTTGAAATAAAATATATTTGATAGTGATAATTATTTTGAAAAACATTCAAAATATAAAAATATTATTTTAAATTTTTTTAAAAATAATATAATTTATTTTTAATAATAAAAAATATTTTTAAAAATATATTAACTAATTTTTTTAAAAAAATTAATATAAAAATAAAAAATAGAAAATAAAACTGATCTCAAAAAGGCCATAAATCTTTCTTTAGTTTAACAATTTCTGCCTCCCAGTATAATATCCACCAAATGTAAAAGTTGCAATAAGCAATACTTCACAGGAAGTCTTCGTATGCAAAGAAGAAAGGGGAATCACATACATAACATCTAATATCTTAATGTTTGCCTATCTACCATCTTAAACTTAAATATTACTTTTCTACCACCTAAAACAGTGGAATACACCAAATATACCACGTGCCACCGTTAGCCATTTCTTAACTCTGTAGAACAACTCTGACTTCTATTCCCGTGCGGACAACCCTCCTCCTACGTGTACAATCCTCCTCCCGCGCGAACAGTCATCTTCCTCCAATAGCTGGACTTGGACAGTCCTCCTCCCACGCGTATTCCTCCGGCTGTTATTTGAAGATATTTGAGATCAGCACGAAAGAACGGTGAAATGGAACTCCTACGCCGTTTAGTCTGCTTCTCATTTCATTGTTCTTTGTATAAATCAATGGTGTTGGCTCCGTGAAGGTTGAAGTCTGAACGGTCATTTAGGTGAGGAATCCTTTGCCTTTTTCTGGTACTCTCTTTATCTGGAATAGGCCTTTCTCTTTAATGGTTGCAGGGAATGCTTAACAGCTAATTCCCGAAGATATTTTTTAATCGTATTTTTCATTATTTCTTTTTTTTTTCTTGTTTTTGGTGGTTAATCTAGTACTGAAGACTTTGGTGAACCTCATGTTTTATTCTTCTATTTCATGCTTGGGGAAGGTTTCCGTAGAGTTCCGTAGAATTTCAGCTTGCTTTTCAGTTCAAGGAACCAAATAGATATTGTTATGCTTCTTTTTCAATGCTTATACAGCATGATTTAACTGTAAACTGTGCCCTTTGGAAATCTATTGGTCTAGAATGAAGGTCTGAGCGCTATTCTTATTTGTGCAGTTTTTAGAACTATTTGTTTTAGTGTTGTCCAATCTGTTTGATGAGGATGAAACAACTGCCTGCTTTTTAAGTGCTTATTTGAAGATTGCTTCATTCATGGCTAAGCACATATAAATTGCATACAGAGAGTAAGGAAATTTATTTCTAATTAATATTTGTGATGATATATAAGACCCACTTCGTACATTTAAAAAGTTTTAATGTATACAGAAAATTTTGGTGCGAAATTATTCTTATTCATTTTTTTATTATTGGATTTCTTATGTGAAAATTTTTATTTACTGGGAGGCCAATTTTTGATGCAGTTGGATTCCTAGTAAGTGGTAGAAATGAACGAGAATCTTCAAGTCACTTTTAAATTTGGAGGATTTTGGATTAAGGTAAAAAATCATAATAGAAAAAAAATATGATGGTGGTAAACAAAAAATCATTAAGCTTAGAAAAGACATAGCAAGTTTGATGTTGCTCAAAGAGTAGATTGAAAGAATTTGTTCATGGCTGAGTGGACATGAATATGAATTATACTGATATGACTCCAAATCCTCTAATTGTCAAATTATAACATACAAAAATAAGAATTACAATGATAACAGACTCAGTACAGTAAGGAAGACTAAATATAGTCACAAAATTGAGAATCGATATCTGAGATTTATAATTAGGAGAAAAGAAGACTTTATGAAATATGAAGCCTTATTACAACAAGATAGAAAACATCTTATACATCAAAGAAATACAACCCGTGAGCACACACAATGAGAAAAATACTCAACACGTGGAAGCGACTACAACAGAAATAATTGAAAAATAAAAAGAAATAGAAATCTAAATAGATCAAACTTATTACAACAGCCTACAACAAGAAAATCAAAAAACAAGAAGGAATATTGACAGCATAGAGACTTACAACAAACAGATAACTGAAAAGAAAATAACGTCAATAAGAGAAAGCCAGGCAAAGAAATAAAAGAGAGTGAGATCAAAGATAGTAGAGGAGACATAGTATAAATAGAGGGACAAACAGAGAGGATATATGATATATTAGAAAAGAAACACTTTTCTCTCGATCTTCCTCTTCTTCTTCTTGCAAATTCTTCCAGTTAACTCACGAAATTCTTCCTCCGAAGAACCACCGCTCTCTCTCGCTTTCTCACCGCTCTCTGAGTGTTCGATGACTAACCGTCGAAAAGAGAAAACAGATAAGTTTAAACCAAGCGTGTCGAAGATTCATCGACGTAGGAATACCGCAATCGCCATCAACGGCTCATCCCATTCCAAGGGAGTAGTTATCCAGACGACCCATTCAATCCCTCAGGAAGGAGACGTGTGGATTCCATTATCGACAAAAGGGATCAAACGGCGCAAATTGGAGGCTAAAAAGGTAAATCCAAGTGTTAGATCCAGCGGTTAGAAGGAATACTGGCCGTGACCGCTCGAGACGTGTTGAACCCAATCCTTATTCCCTATTCAAACTGGATTCATTCCACTCAGATTGGCTCATTTAACCCAACTAGACTCATATCATTGATGCTCTTGTTGATTACCACAACCAATGGCGAGAACAAAGAACAACCAAGACAAAGATGTGACAAGATTCAATAAAACGAGGAAAGCAAATGCCCTCAATAACTATAATATGAAGTTTGAAGAACCATAAGCATAAATGGAAAAAAATTTCTCGAACAAAGCAATCTCAATCCAGTATGTAATTCAACTCATTTAGAATTTTATACTACAAACATACCATATATACAACAAAATAATAGACCTGTTAAGGTAGATATGCCAAGATTTAATGGAAAACCCTGAAAGGGCTCAAAGTGATCAATTCTTTCAATACTATACATCGAAGATCAAAAGTTTATTATAGTTTACATATGACTGCGGTATCGATGGATGACTTAAACAATCAATCGTGGACACGTTTAAAAACATTATTCGAAATTTGAACCCTCTGAGATTTGAGGAGAATTAGCTGTTACAAATAAAAACAACAGCAAGATTTATAAATTTGAAGAACTCAAGAATCAAATTTCGGTATTCCACCGAATTTACAAGTTTTTGAATCTCGCAGGATATTAAGAGGAAGTGAGAGCCTTATGCTCGCGCAAAGAGAATTAAAACTAATGGAAGATAGAATGGATAAGTTTCTATACCGTAACTTAATCAATCAATTTCAAGAAACAACAACATATACATCAACCACCAGCCGCTTTATTCCAGGCCCACTCAACACAGTCAGCAAACAAAACGAATAATACCAATTTGGCTACACAAAAGAAAGAAGAAAAGGATCAGCTTCAACCGCGATGAAAACTATCACGAAGACATAAATGTCAATAAATTATTGCTTTAATGAATGAAGAGTATCAACTACGCGAAGATCTCAACCGTAAAAAAATAATTTGAAGAACTATCGAAATAAGCTTCAATTATCACCATTCAATCCAGCAACAAAGTATCTAAAATATGCATAATTATCGCCTTCCAAATTCTGTACCACTACATAGTTTATAATTTTTCTTTTTATATCCAAACTACATAATACCATGTAGCATAGAAATAAGATATTCCATAATAATAAGTCGGTTGTCATCCTTTCCATCTGAAATAGATGACAAAGAGAAGTCTCACATAATACCATATACAAATGATGAGTCATTTTCGATAGTTTGTCAAACCTACACCAAAAAATGACCATATAATTGTAACATACCAATCTGGAGGTAGAAACCGAACAGAGGATCCACATCTACATCGAAAAATCATCCAACTCATTAACAAAAGACAATCGCAAGCGCATAGTAGTCAGTGGAAGGGAATGTTATTAATTGATGATCTGGTATGAATTGGAATCATGGGCGATTCTGATTTTGACCTGGCGATAGGTCGAGGGAGTAATGATAAGACTCAAATCCTCAATGCCAAATTATAACATACAAAATAAGAATTACAATGATAATGACTCGATAATAAGGAAGACCAAATACCACAAAATTGGAGAATCAATATCGAGGCCATTTATGATATTCTGAGAGGAGAAGACTTTATGAAATATGAAGTCTTATTACAAGAATCAAGAAAATACATTATACATCAAAAGCAATACAACCAGAGCAATACAGAAAATACTCACAAAAGGGAAACACGAAATAATTGAAAAGCGAAAAGAAATCAATATCAAACTTATTACAACATACAACAAGAAAATCGAAACAAGAAGGAATATTAAAGACAGAGACTAAACAAACGGATAACCGAAAAGAAAATAACGTTAAAATATGAGAAAAGCGTAGAAAACAAGAAAAAAGAGTGAGATCAGAGATAGTAGAGAAGAGACATAGTATAAATAGAGTTAAGGGGGACAAACAGAGAGGATATATGATATATTCTGCAAAGAAACACTTCTTTCTCTCTGCATCTTCCTCTTCTTCTTCTTCCTCTTGCAAATTCTTCCGGTTAACTCGCCGGAAAATTCTTCCTCCGGCAAGAAGAACCCTACCGCTCTCCTCCGCTTTCCTCGCTCTCTCGAGTGTTAACCGTCAAAAGAGAAAACACGATAAGTTTAAACCAGCGTAGGAAGATTCATCGAAAATCACCATCGAACGCCATCAATGGCTCATCCCATTCGGGGAGTTATCGACAATCATCAATCCTCGAAAGAGACGCGGATTCCATTATCGGCGAAGGGAGCGACGATGAAATCGAGGCTGAAGAATAAGAATCAGGAAGAATGATCACGCCAGAGATACCGAACCCAATCCTCATTCTATTAGCGGGTTCATTCCACTGATTGGCTCACTTAACTAAATGATATGAGTAAGTTGAGCCAATGGAGTGGAATGAACCCGCTGAGTAGGAATGAGGAACGGTTCGCTCGCTTCCTGAGCCGTGACGCTTTCCTTCTAACGCGCAAGACCAGATTTATCTCATTAGCCTCAAGGCCGTCGATCCTGCCGCCGATATGGATTCCACACCTCTTCTCGAACGCTGATCCTGGTAACTACTCTGGGAATTTGAGCCGTTGATGGAGACTCGCTTTTCTCCGTCTGAATCTTCCCAGAGATTTTCCTTAACCCTATCTTGTTTCTCTTTTCGACAGTTCGAGTCGTCGACACTCCAGAGAAAGGAAGAGAGGTTGGGAGCGGAGGAGAAACCAGTGCCTCCCGACGGGAGAACTGCAGGTGAGAGAAAGAGAAGAACTCAAGAGAAGAAGGAGAAGAGAAGAAGAAAGTTTGCCTTCTAAATATATTCATATCTCTTATCCCCTTAACTCTATTTATACTTCTCTCATCTACTATCTCCGATCTCACTCTCTTTTCTTTTCATTGCTAAAGCGCTTTTCTTTATATGGGAACGTTTTTTTTTTTTTCGTTTGAGTTTGTCGGCAATATTCCTTTGTTTGATTTTCTTTGTCAGATCAAGTTAATGTGATCTATTCAAATTTCTATTTCTTTTATTTTTCAATTATTTCAGTGCTTTCCCTGCTCTGTTGAGTATTTTCTCTGTCATGTATCTTGATCAGATCTGATATAGATATTTTCGATCTATATTGTAATAAGACTTCATATTTCATAAAGTTCTTTCTCCTATAATATCATAAATGGTCTCGACATGATTCTCTAAATTTTGACAGATTTTGGTCTTCCCATCAGAAGTATTATCATTGTAATTTTATTGAGATATTATAATTGACAATTAAACGATTTGAGTCATATCATTACTCCTCTCACACCGACCTTGTCCTCGCGTCACAATCATGAATCGCCTTCATGATTCCTCAATTCATACCTCAGATCATCAATTAATAGATTCCCTTCCAGACTACTGTCGCCAGATTGTTTGTTCTAAATGGATGGTTTTACGATAGATGCAGATCTGCTCCCCTTTGTAAGCATCGGTACCTCAGATGGTAAATGTGTTACAATTATATGGTCTCATTGTAGTGCAAACCTATCTCAAAATGACTCATCATTCAGAGGCGTATAGACTCTGTCCATCATTGAGATGGAAAGGACCGCTGCCAAACCCACTTATTACTATGGAATATCTTCTACATGCTATGATATTTATGTATGATATAAAAGAGAAAAAGAAACTATGGGTCAGTAATGAATACCGATAATTATGCATACTTTAAATACTTTTTAGCTGACAACTGATAATCAGTTTATTTATAGCTCTTCTTACAAATTATTTTCCTTGAGATTTTCATCAGTATTGATACTCTCGTCATCACATCATTAAAGAAACAATGATTGATATATGTCATCTATGATATTTTTCATCACAAGACAATCATTTCTTTCTTCTTCCAACTGTAGTCACAAAGTCCGAATTGTCTGCTGTTTGCTTTATGTGGGCTCATGGAATAGCAGCTGGTTAATGATATGTTGTTGTTTTCTCAAAATTGATTGACTCAAAGTTGCCACATAAACTTCATCGTTTATTCTATCTTCCATTAGTTAATGAGGCTTCAGAGAATCCGTAGCTCACTTCCCTCTTAATATCCTATCCGAGCTGATTCAAAAGCCTTTGTAGAAATTTTAACACCAAATTTGATAATGAAGTTCTTCAAATTCATTATAAATTAATTTTGTTGTAACTTAGCAATTCTCCTCTCAAATCTCGCATGAGAGGGTTCAAATCTCAATAACCTCTTTAAACTGTCCATGAACGAATTGATTATTTAAGATCCATCGATACCGCAGAAAAGTCCATCCATGTAAACCGAGACTATAATAAACTTTTGGTCTTCTGATGTTATAGATTGAAAGGATTGGCCGCTTTCAACAAATTTCTGATTTTCTCCATTAAATCTGATATCTACCTTAACAGTCCTAATGTTGTTGTGTTATTTGGAATAGAAATTTTGCAGCGTAAGTACATACGTGATTGTTGTTATTCTTGATAATCATATCCAATTTTTCTTCTACTACAGATAATCTTCTTGAAACTTCATTTAAGATCATAGGATAAAGACATTTGCTCATCTCTGTTTTGTTGAGTCTTCCTACACATTCTTCTATTGTCTTGTTTCCTCCTTCTCATCATTGTGAATCAACAAGAGCACCAATGATATGAGTCTAGTAGTTATGAGCCAACTGAGTGGAATGAACCCATTTGAATAGGAATAAGGATTGGATTGTCTCGGCCGCCTGATCACCAGATTCCTTCTAACCGCATCTAACACTTGAATTTACCTTCTCCTCCAATTTGTGTCGTCGATCCCTTCGCCAATAATGGAATCCACGCTGCCTCCTTCCCGAGGGATTGACGGTCGTGGATAACTACTCCTGAATGAGATGAGCCGCTGATGCATCATCGGTTTCTCGCATGATGAATCTTCCTTGACACGCTTGGTTTAAACTTATTCTTTTCTCTTCGACTCAAGTCGGAACACTGAGAGGCCGAGGAGAAAGTGGAGAGAGCTAGGTTCTTCTGCGGAGGAAGAATTGCCCGAAGTTAACCAAGAATTTGCAAGAGGAAGAAGAAGAAGAGGAAGATGCAGAGAGAAAGAAGTGTTTCTTTGCAGAATATATCATATCCCCCTCTGTTTGTCCCCCTTAACTCTATTTATACTATGTCTCTCATCTATTATCTCTGATCTCACTCTCTTTTCTTTGTTTTCTTGCTAGTTATAGCTTTCTTTCTCATATTACTGAACGTTATTTTCTTTTGTTATCTCTTTTGTGACGAATATTTCTTCTTGCTTTGATTTTCTTTGTTGTGTAATAAGTTTGATCTATTCAGATTTCTATTTCGCTTTTCAATTATTTCGTTGTCGCTTCGCCTTGTTGAGTATTTTCTCTTGTCTCGCTTGATCTTGATAAGGTATTTTCTTAATCTTATTGTAATAAGACTTCATATTTCATAAAGTCTTATTTCTCCTCTGTAGTCATCATAAATGGCCTCTGTATATTGAAAAGACATAGCAAGTTTGATATTGCTCAAAGAGTAGATTGAAGGAATTTGTTCATGGTTGAGTGGACATGAATATGAATTATACTATCATATTTTTGGATCTTCACTTAAGGATTACAAATTACTTATTATTAATGTTGATACAAGGGAAATGATTGAACAGTCCAACGATCATGCTGAGATTGTTGTGGTTATACAAGAAGCTAATTAAGATGGAATGAATTCACATGAAGGAGACTTCAGGGGTAAGAATCAAATTGGAGAGTGCTCTAATAATTGCATTGAAGGACTTTCAATTACTCCATATGAAGATGACAAAACTCTATCAGTTGGCGTATGTTTTAATAATTCAATATGTTTCAAACAAGCACTTCGGGCTCCAATAATCATGCATAATTTTAGAGTTTGCATCAAAGCAAGTGATAAAAAATAAGTTATAGCGGTTTCCTCTTACCAAGGATGTCCCTGGAGGATATGAGTTTCACTTTGTCCAAACAATCAGATTTTTGAAGTGTGGAAGGTTGAGGGAAGGCACTCCTGCCTCAGTGTCAATAGAGTGGGAAATAAGCAGGCCACATCTTATTGGGTTGCTACTGAGATGCAAGATTTAGTAAAGAAGCATACAGATATCCCTCCAAAATAAATAAATCATAATTTGGAGACAACTTATGGATTATCATTACCTTATATGAGGTTGTGGTGTTCAAGAGAACAAGCCCAAGATCTAATTTTTGGATAGGTTGATGAAAATTATAAAAGGGTTCCCACACTTGGAACATAGCTTCTTACTTGAAATCTAGGTTATTATATTACTTACACTTATGAAAGTGTTGATGGCTTTTTTTTGAGATTTTATGTTAGCTTTAAAGTTAGCATAGATGGATTTTTGAGTGGATGCAGATATGTGATAGGCCTTGATGTTTGTCACTTGAAGTCAAAATATTTGGGAGTGCTATTATCCGAAAACACACTTGATGGCAAAAACAGCTCATATACAGTAGCCTTCGCTGTTGTAGAGACTGAGTCAAGAAGAATATGACAATGATTTTTGGAGAATTTGATTGAGTCAAATCACTTTGACATAAATCTGATGGCTTTTATTTCAAACATGGAAAAAGGACTCGGTGAAGCAATTAAGCAAATATTTCCTGATGCAGAGCAAAGATTATGTATGCGGCACTTATGAAAGAACCTAAAGAAATATTTTTATTGTAATGATAGTTACAATATTCAAAGCTTGGTGTGGTCGGCTGCCGATGTGTACACATCACTTGACTATAATGATAAGGTAACTGAAATTTATAATGAAAGTACACAAATTTACTCATATTTGCTTTCTTTTCCCTACAAGTGGTCTAAAAGTTAGTTCATGGTTGAGATAAAGAATAATTGCAACATTAATAATATGGCTGAATCATTCAATTCTTAGATTTCTGAGGCAAGAAGTAAGCCTGTTGTGGATTTAGTTGACATTATCAGAGATATGATGATGGAACAGAGAGTAACTAGAAAGATAAACTCTACTAGTTGGCATGGAGAGTTAGTTCTATATGCTGATGATCACTTATCACTTAAGAGAAATAAGTACAAGAAAGGATCAATTTATTATTAAGCAATCAACTATTACTAAAGCTGAGGTGGATGGTCGGCATGAAAGGTAAGAAGTTGACATAGAAACAAGAGAGCGTAGTTGCAGAAAATGGCAGGTGATTGGATTGTCATGCATTCATGCGGTTGCTTTCATTGGCATGATGGAACACCCTTTGTGGCACACATGTGTTGATACTCACTGTCATGTAACTAGGTAAGTTGACTCATGGTTCAAATGTAATTTTAGTTATGTTTTCTTACACTTCTAATAGTTTTGATATTGTTGATATTATTGTTGGTATAGATATGAAGGTGCTATTGCAACACTCCCAAGCAAGGATCAATGGAAAAATGTTGACGATGATGCAAATTGCCGCACCGAATACATCAAGGCCACGAGGAAGGCCTTTAAAAAGAAGACTCAAAATATTTTTAGAAAAGGTCAAAAAACTTCATAAATGTGGTCGTTGTAGTCAATGGGGTCACCACAAGGCACTTATAAAACTTCTTTGAGCCAAGAACACATTGCTGCATCATCAGAAGTACTTAATTATAACCCTAAGCTATTGACTGCCATACTTAGATGCAGACCAAAGTTACCAGTAAGAAGAGAAGTTGCTGATGACTATCAAGAAGAGGATGAACTCAACTTATATTGACTATTTTTTTATCAAATTAACATACTTTGATAGATTTGTTGGTTAAATTTATTTTGGTTATTATAATTTAACTAGAGGTGTTAACTGTGGATATCTTATTCTATATTTTCTTCGTTAGTTGGTGGCTTTTTATTGCAATCCAATATATTGCTGGATGGCAATATTTAGCTACCCACTATTTATGTTTCTTTCTTGTGTTAAGCCTAAATTGAATTGGTTGATGTGACCTGTAGGCCGAATTTTCTCTTCTTGGTGATGGATCTGTGTATCCTTGCTTGCATTTCCCTTGAAGGCGGTTTTGCTGGGAAGTTTGCTGGCTCATTTCTTTCTGGTGATGTGTCTCGGATTGTTTATTTCTGCTCCTCTTTTTTTATCCCATTTAGTTGCTTGGTGTTGGAAGTTCTTTCAGCTGGAGAGATTAATGTTTAGGCTGGTTTTTACTTTGTGGCTTGGATGGCTATGATGTTTTCTTACTCTTTTAGGTTGATAGCATTATGTGTTGTAGTAACCCTTCTTTGGAGTGTGGATGCTTACATATAACTGTTGCCCCTATTATGTTGAGAAAATGATGATTATCTGCTTTTACCTTTTTTCTGAGCTTGAGCCACCTTTTGTTTGCTTTCCTAATTTTGATCTTTTTTATTTTCTTGAATTTGGTATTTACTTTTGGCATTTCTTTCTAGATGTTTTTGCTCTTATTAGATAAGGCAAACATATATTACTATTGTTGTTGCCTGTTACAAAAAAAACCAGAAGTAAATATAGAAAGAAAAGCCTAGGATTGATCAACATCAAGAATAATTAGGCTGCAAACCATAAAAACCTAGGATCGATCAACATGCCAAACAAGACCAAAAGAAAAAAAACACTGAAGTAATTAAACATTCTGAAGCATTTCCCCCAAAAATTGACCACAAAGTTGAGCAAAACTCTTGCCGAAAAGCCCTCAGTGAAGAACAAAATCAGCAGAAATCGCTCAAGAGAACAACATTTAAATGATTCTCCGCAGAATTATAGAGAGATTATCGTATCAAATAAAATAGACAGAGAGAAGGCGGAGGTTTCGTACCTCAATCAAAGTCGTCTTTTTGGTAGAAACAAAATAAAATGCAGGTAAGAGCCGTTTCCGTTTGGTCGCCACCCACAAAAGCCCAGTGTGTGAACTGGGAGTAAGACGTGGTGCGAGGTCGGCTTGCGAGAAAAAAGGGATGACCTAGGAGACGAGATTGCAAAAATGGATGAGGAAGACAGGGTCCTTCTACGGAGTTAAGAAATGGCGAACGGTGGCACTGTGCGTGGTATGTTTGGTGTATTCCACTATTTCATGTGTTAGAAAAGTAATATTTAAGTTTAGAATATTAGATATGTAAATTATTAAAGTATTAGATATTATATATGTAAATATTTCAAAAAGAAATACAAGCAAGATAAAATTTAAGTTGATAACAATTCAGAACACAACAGTATAATGAAAAATCGTTAAAGAAGAGCTGGACACTGACCGAAGAAGGAAGATGTCTAAGATATTATTTTATTAATATAATTTAATAGTTAATTAATTTTAATTAATTAATAGTTAATATTAATATATATTATTTTAAAATAATATTAAAATTAATAATAATAATAATTGATTAATTAATATATATATATATATTTAAATTAATTTTAATTGAGTATAATTAATAATTTATTAATATATCATTAAAATTTAATTATAATTAATAAAAAATAATTATAATTTGATAATTAATTTATTTTAACTAATATAATAATTAATATTATTTATAATATTGTTTAAGTTAATTTTAATTATTTTAATTTCATAATATTAATAATTAATTGATATATTAATATAAATTAAGTATCATGAATGAACCAGGATTTAGGATTTAGTATTGATCAAATATCATAGATATAATTATTATTTTAATATATTTTAAATTAAAATGTAATAGGATAATGAGTTATTTTAATATATTTTTTTAAATATTTTTTTTAATTTTAATAAATTTAAATGTTTAAATAATTTATCAAATATCTCTTAATAAGATTTAATTAATTTATTATTAAATATTTTTTAGAATTTAATAGTTTAAGATTTGCTAAATTTAAATGTATTAGATTTATTAAATTTTATTTGAAATAAATTCAATCTGATATCAAAGACCCCCTTAAAACACAAATTAAAAGATATTTCAGAAGGGGCAGTAGCGATGTAGGGAGGTTTGGATTCGCGGTCCAGAAACCTATTCGGAGTCGGCTGCAATTGCTCCGGCAAGGTTTGGACTTCGCAGAGCTCAAATTGGCAAAACCTTTCCAGTCAGATCAAATGCGCTCCTCCAATGTTTCGCAAGCTTTATTTCTTCTCTCTTTACCTTCGAGAATCTGAACGGTGGCGCTGATTAATTTCATCCTGACGGCGGCGGCTGTGAGCGCTGCCGTTCTCTGCTTACGCAGCGACGTCAAGCAGTCGGCGGCCATCTTCCGGCGCAACATGCGTCACATTAGGAGCTTTTTGGAGGAGGAATCTGCCTCCGCTGCTAGGTAAACCTCGTTATCTTCCTACTTTCCGTTTCCGTTTGCTCTATTTGAATCGGTATTCCGTCTTCGAAAAGTTGGGTTTTTTTTCTCCGCGCAAATTTGAGGAATTTGAGTGAAGTGTGGTTGTTGATGGAGAAAATATTATGTGCGGAATCTAAAAGTAGTTTTACATCCGGATTTCAATCGCTATGCAATACTTGTCCAATATAAAAAAAATGATATTTTTTCACTTAACAGTCTTATAACTGACGCATGGCTGGCGTTCTCTCCCGCCCACCGTCCGTTCAAACAATGGAGAAACGCTCGAATGCATGAGAATTTAACCGATATATATATATATATATATATGTGTGTGTGTGTGTGTTTTTTCTTTTTCAAACAAATCGAGCTCAGAGAGAGAAATAGAAAATCTCATTTCATTTTTCTAGGAAGAACCAGTGAAGATGGAGAAGAATTAGATAATGACGTTATTAATTAATTTAGCGGATGATGTATTAAATAAAAATATATTAGTAATTTTTTTGAACCATTTTATATATACAATTTGTTTAGGATTTATTAATGAGATTCTTTGAAATTATTTTATTTAATGTATATTTCCTACACTATTAGGAGTTCTTTGCAAGGGAACTTTGTTTGTTTTATGAAATATTTTGCATGTGTATTCTCTGTACTTTCATAAGAGTACAATCCATTTTGTATTTTTTTTCAGATTTTTAATCATATTTGGATATAATATGTTTAATAGATGACATTACAAGCTGTTTTGAGGCTGATTAGTTAATTTTTATGACAGATTTGTCTATTGTACTCTCATGAGAGTACAGATTATTTTCTTAATTTTTGTTAGATTTTTGGATATGTTTGGAGAGAATATGTTTAATAGATTCCATTAGAAGTAATTTTGAGACTCATTGGTTAGTTTTGGAGGCAGGTTTGCATGTGTACTCTCTATACTCTCATGAGGTAAACCCTATTTTCTCCTTTTTTTTCAGATTTTTTGATCTGTTTGGAGAGAATATGTTTAATAGATTCTATTAGAAGCAATTTAAAAGCTGATTGGTTGGTTTTAAGGGCAGATTTGTATGTGTACTCTCTGTACTCTTATGAGAGTATATCATATTTTTCTCATTTTTTTTTCAAATTTTTTAGCCTGTTTGGAGAGAATATGTTTATTAGATTCCATTAGAACTAATTTGGAGGCTAATTGGTTGATTTTTAGGATATTTTGCACTTGTACTCTCTATACTCTCATGAGAGTACATAGCATTTTCTCTTATTTTTTTTCCCCATTTTTTTGACTTGTTTGGAGATAATATGTTTATTAGATTCTATTAGAAGCAATTTGGAGGTTGATTGGTTATTTTTGGAGGCAGATTTTCATGTGTACTCTCTATACTCTCATGAGAGTACATCCCATTTTCCCAATTTTTTTTCAAATTTTGGGCTGTTTGGAGAGAATATGTTTAACAGATTCCATTATAAGTAATGTGGAGGCTGATTTGTCAATTTTGGGGGCAGATTTACATGTGTACTCTGAGAGAGAGTACATCCCATTTTCTTATATTTTTCAACTCTTTTGACATATTTGGAGAGAATATGTTTAATATATTCAATGAGAAGCAATTTAAAGGCTGATTGGTTAGTTTTGGAGACAGATTTACATGTGTACTCTCTATACTCTCATGAGAGTACAGAGCATTTTCACATTTTTCTTCATTTTTTTGGCTTATTTGGAGAGAATATGTTTATTAGATTCTATTAGAAGTAATTTGGAGGCTGATTAGTTAATTTTTGAGGAAGATTAACATGTGTACTCTCTGGACACCTCATTTTTTCAATTTTTTCTAGATTTTTTGGTCTATTTGAGGAGAATGTGTTTAATAAATTCGATTAGAAGGAATGTGGAGATTGATTGGTCGGTTTTGGAGGTAGATTGGCATGTATACTCTCTGTACTCTCATGAGAGTACACCTCATTTTCTCATTTTTTTCAGAATTTTTGGCCTGTTTGGAGAGAATATGTTTAATAGATTCCATTAGAAATAATTTGGAGGCTGATTAGTCGATTTTATATGCAGATTTGCATGTGTACTCTTTCTACTCTCATGAGAGTACATCTCATTTTTTTTCATATTTATTTAGTTCGTTTGGCCTATTTGGAGAGAATATGTTTAATAGATTTCATTAAAAGCAATTTGGAGGCTAATTGGTTGATGTTGGAGGCAGATTTGTATGTCTACTCTTTGTACTCTCATGAGAATATACCTCATTTTCTCATTTTTTTCAGATTTTTTGGCCTGTTTGGAGAGATTATGTTTAATAGATTCTATTAGGCGCAATGTAGAGGCTGATTGGTCGGTTTTGGAGGCAGATTGGCATGTGTATTCTCTGTACTCTCATGAGAGTAAACCTGATTTTCTCATTTTTTTTTCTTGATTTTTTGGCCTGTTTGGAGAGAAAATGTTTAATAAATTCCATTAGAAGCAATTTGGAGGCTGATTGGTCGATTTTGGGGGCAGATTTGAATGTGTATTTTCTGTACTCTCATGAGAGTACACCCCATTTTCTCATATTTTTTTAGCTTTTTTGGCCTGTTTGGAGAGAATATATTTAATAGATTCCATTAGAAGTAATTTGGAGGCTGATTGGTTGGTTTTGGAGGCTGATTAGCATATGTACTTTCTTTAAATACAATTTCTCTTTTTTTGATTTTTTGGCTGTTTGGAGAGAAAATAATATTATTAGAAGCAATTTGGAGGTTGATTGTAGTTTTGGGGAGATTTGTGTACTCTCTCTCTTATGAGAGTACACCCCATTTCTCATTTTTTCAAATTTTTGGCATATTTGGAGAATATGTTTAATGATTATTAGAAGGATTGAGTTGTGTTTGGGGCGATTTGTATGTGTACTCTCAGATTCATAGTATTATCTCCTATTTTTTCAGCTATTTTGATATGTTTGGAGAGAATATGTTTAATAGATTCCATTAGAAGCAATTTGGAGGTTAATTGATTGATATTAGGATTTGCATTTTATATATCACTCTCATGAGTATACCCATTTTCATATTTTGCTTTTTTTTGCAGTGACATATTTGATTTTGCAGTGAATAGTAAATGGCGGTGCGATGATGAACGTGATGTCAATGACAAATATGGGGCTCTTTCACCACTTGTTTAATGAAAGCGTGAAGCATTATCTATATATTGTGATTATGCAAATGGTTGGGTTAGGAAGGATCATACTAGTTATTACTCAAAATTGAAATCAAAGGATTTTTTATGTGCAAAAGTAGGTCAGAAGAAAGCTGTCAATTTAAACTGTTCAGTCAAATTCCAGAAAATAGATATAAAGAGTGGTTGTCCGACGATGATTAGATTTTCTATTGATTTAGATGAGAATTAGAAGGTTAAAAAATATATAGAAAGTGATAATCATTCATTGGCAAAGTCGGGTGACCTACATCTTCTCAGATCATCAGCATCGGCGATGAGAGAAAGCGGTGTTGAACAATGATAGAGGGAATTAAAGCGATGTGTTTAGCTATCTTGAGGAAGTTGGTGTGGAGAATATTGGCTTGAAAAGAGATGCTTTCAATTTCATCAAAAGATAGATCGAGATTGAATGGTGAGATAGTAATCATTTGCTTAGGAAAGAAGCGGATGGGATGTTTGCATGTGATGTCTAAGTTGATGAGTCAGATTGCTTGGTTATTTTTTTTTTAGCAATGATATGTCAATGATAGAATATGATTGTTTTGAGGATGTCATAATTTTGATACTATTTATATCATAAATATAATCTTATGCATTGCCCCTTTTGTTGGAGTGAATCATCATTGTAAAATGTCTTATTTGGAGTAGTCTACCGGAAGAGACAATTGAGTCATTCACATTAATCAAAACATTTCTCAGGTTAATGAATCGACATCTATAACATTCACTAATCGATCGTAATGGCAAGAAATCGAAATTACATTATCATACTCTACTCATAGGTTGTCTTAATGATATATTTTAGAAAGCTCATTCAAGGACATTGCTTTAATAGTAATAAGATAGTCAAAGTCTACATACATTGAGTAAGTGTGATTCACATGAAGAGTTTGAGCAAGTTTGGTCTACCATGCTAGAAGAAGGCAATTTACATGATCATGCTTGGACTTATATAAAATTAGATGCAAGTGGTCCATTCGCGACTCATTACGTGAAAATCTTGTCACGTGTATGACGATAATGGTCATAATATCATCTCTAAACCAACAAGTTCAATCACATTTCTTAGGATTGGAAAGTTATGAACACATGGCGTGAATGAATGATGAAGATTTCAAGTGCAGATTCTGATTATTCCATTGTTAAGACCAGTCAATTAAAACAAGCTATGTTTTACACAAAAAAGCTTTATATAATATTTGAGGAAGAATTTTTGCATGGAGTTGGAGGATTAGCAGCAAATGTGTCAAATGGAAAACTCATAGAGTATTTGGTGTGAAACTTAGAAAATAAATATGCTTCCAAAACATGGACTGTCTATTTCGACAAGACATGCCTAAATGTAATTTGTAGTTGTAAAAAATTTGAAATGATGGGATTGCTTTGTGCCTTTCTTAAGTTCAGAAGATATTATGCACGGATAAGTATCTTCTCATGCGATGGTCAACCAGAAAATAGGGATATCTACTTTGGATCAAGAACTTAAAAGATGCAAGGAAATGATGGAAATGGTTATTTTTTGAATCACATCGATGCATATCAAATAAGCATCTGGGCACATGGTAATAAGATAGCTGAGAAGTATATGCTTAGATCCTTAAAAAAACTATATGATAATGTTGACTCTATATTATGTGGGAATTCACCTCTAAAGAGCTAAAGAAGAATTCCAAGATAAAGCATGGATCAGTTAAGCCAAAGGGTGTTTCTAATGCAAGGCTTAAGGGATATTGGGAGAGAACCAAGAAAGCTAAGAGTAATTTTGTATTTGTCTCTGAAGTTATAGTATTTAAATATTACTTTTAAACTTTAAACCATCCTATTTTTTATTATTAAGAGAAAAAATCGAAAGGGTTGGAGAACATATAGAGTCACCCATTGCAACACCATTATCGGTTATGCCAGAGTGATTTTCAGAGGTATGCATGGAAAATCTATCAGTCATGCTGTTACATATCATTAACTAATATGATGTTCTATTCTAGAAATTTAACTCAAATCAATCAATCTGAATGTACATTAGGCGATGATGGATATATTATGAAAAATATTTTAATGCATGATATCATTTAATTTGTGTTTCTTGTACATACTTTAATGTCGATTACAATCATAATTACGTCATTACAATCATTTCTGTAAGAGTAAAGAGATTCATTGATGAGTTTCTTTTACTTAACACAAGCACGCCAGCACTCACATCTAGGGGATTCGTTGAGGAAGACTTCGTTAGAGTCACTTTTTTGGCAATCTTTGTATCTCTCCAAATGAAACAACACTACTAATCTCTCGAACTACGGTCCAATTTCCTTTTTAAACTTTAAGAAGATTAATTTATGAATGAGTCATTATATCGATAATTGCTCTTTAACTCTGGAACAAAACTTCAGGACTTTATAGCCACCATTCAGTCAAACGCCAATATCCAATCAGAGATTTCTAAGCTTTGTCATGAGGTTGAGGAATATGCAAAATAATTCCCAACAATCGGGTTCGAGAAAGAGGCGATGAAATATAAACAGTAATGCAGAGTTGATATGCAACATATAAGGTATTATAAAATATAATTTGTAATAAGAGTATAACTACCAGCCAGTTCTCTCTCGTTTACTCCACTTTAATGTGAATTTGATTTTTTCAAGTAATCGGACTAACCTTATGATCGGTTCATTATGATTAATACTCTTTTAAATTTTAAATTCCTCAAATCAAATCACACCGTTGGTTGAATACAACGTATTTGATTTGATATAATTAAGTTTCATTTGGCAATGCTTTTTTCTGAAGATTTGTTTTTTTTCGTCATTTTAAAATTATTATTTACTGTTCATTAATTAAAGAAAATAATATAATTTATTTCGGAAAAAAAAACAACCGGAAAGAGGCAAGAGAAGGTCAATAGAAGCTTTGTGATAGAAAGTGTGGACTGAAAGATAAACAAAAACAAAGACAAAATCACGACTGAACCAAGACTTCTAAACTTGTTCTCTGTTCTGCTCTTTAACATTTCCAAAAAATCTAGATAATCTTGAAGCTTTTGAAACTGATTGAAATTAAATGATCTGAATTAGTTTGGAGATATTGTGCGAGCTGCTACAAGAGAGCATAGAGAGGAGCTAAAACATTTCAATACCCATAAACAGGGTGGACATATCCCTATTAGCCTATTATCTTGTGTGCTTGATGAAGGTTAATTTAGAGCAATAAATAGATGTAATAATGATGATGCTGAAATGAATAAGTTAGGAGACATTGATGTCGCTTTGTAACAATACTTTCTATAGCTTTTAAAAAGCTTCTCATGGTTTGTTCCACGTAAATATGTTGTGCTTCTCCTTTGTACTTTCACTTTGTACCATTATGTATGTGAATGAGAATAATAGTTTATTATTGCATCTGGTTTAATATAATCAAGTATCATTTAGTAATGATATTGTCTGATGATTTTTTTCTATTATTTTGCATTATTATAATTAACGTTCATTAATTTGTGAAACAAGAAAAATGAGAATCATGTTAAATAAATTGATTAATGAGCAATTTTTAAAAAACGTAGCTTCATATATATTGCTGGAGAACTTTCAATTTAATTTTAGCTCTCCGAGCAAAATAATAAATATTATTTAATAAATTATTAGAATATATTGGATTGTGACGTTGAGTTTCGATAAATGGTAGTGCTCTTAAACTGTTTTCCTATTTAACATAAAATAAAACATGGTTTAAACTGATCGAATTAGTAGGACTAAATGGAATTGCTCTTAACACGCGTGATATTTATAAGACATGATTGGAATGATTGTAAGTTTGGATCCACTATTTTGATCTTATCAGCATCGTATTTTATAAAACCCAAAAAAGGTATCCACAATTGCATTTACATTTTTTCATCTTAAATTTGATAATTTATATTCAAAAAATCAATTAATTAGTTAATCTGTACTATATCATTTATTGCTATTTTTATAAACAAAGTATAGTTTCGGAAATATTCAAAATATTTCTAAGTTAAATTTTTGAAAAATTTATTATTTTATCTTCGATCTGTGTTATATATCATTATTTTATACAGATAATTTATGTAATATTTATTGAAACTTCAAATACATTTGTAATATCTCAAATTTATTTTATTTCAAATTACAATCAATGCCAAATAAAATAGAAAATGAGAAAAATTGAAAAAAATTGAGAAAATAGTGTATATAAGTAATCAGTAAAGAACTCAAAAGCTAATAGCTCAATCTTGTAATGGAATATATTAAACATATTCTCTAAACTCAAAAATTCGGAAGAAAATAAGAATATAGTATATCTCTTTATGAGAGTATAGAGAATTATAATTAAAAAAAATACCCATTGATCCAAATTGTTTCAAATGGTATGTAATAAACATATTCTATCTAAACATATTAGAAAAATTGAAAAAAGAGAGGAAATAATCATTTGAGTCTGAGAGAATACACCTGATTTCAAAAGCTAATATTCAGCTTCAAACAACTAATGGAATCATTAAACATATTTCTGAAAAATCGAAAAATTGAAAATAATCTATCTCTCAGAAATTCTGAGAAAACTGTATGAAAGCTAAAAAAAATTCGCTCAAATACTAATGAAATGTAATAAACATATTCAATCCAAACAGGCTAGAAAATTTTAAGAAAAAAGAGGAAATAATAATATGTCTCGAGTATAGAGTACACCTGAGCAATCTAAAAAAGCTAAGATTTAGGCTCCGAACAACTTGTAATGGAATCTATTAAACATATTCTCCCCAAAGAGGCTAAAAGCAAAAAAAAATGAAAATAGTACTCTCATAAAGTAAAATGTCAAAGATGAAAAAGTATAGTCTCCAAATTGCTTCAAATAATTTGTAGTAAACATATTCTCTCCAAACAGGCCAGAAAAAGTGAAAAAAAATTGAGGAAATAGTCTCTGTCGGAGGTAGAGAGTATACTGAAAATAGCTCAAGGCTAAATTCCTCAATCAACCTTTAATGGAATCTAGTAAATATTTCCAAATAGACCAAAAAAAAAGCTAGAAAAAAATATGAAATTGTGCGTACTCATTATAGAAGTCTGATCGAAAATTTAAAAAGAGTAATGCCTCTAAATTACTTGATTGTAGTAAACATATTCTCTCCAAACATGCCAGAAAAAGTTAAAAAAATTGAGGAAATAGTTTGTACTCTCAAGAGAGTACAGAGAGTACTCCTGCAAAATAGTTCAAAAAGGCTAATATTCAGGCTCCAATAAACCTGTAATGGAATCTAGTAAATATATTCTTTCCAAAAAGGCCAAAACAGCTGGAAAAAATGTGAAATTGGTATGTACTCTCCGGAGAGTACAGAGAGTACAGATGCAAAACAGTTGAAAAAAGTAACCCAATAACCTCCAAATTGCTTCAAATGATTTGTAGTAAACATATTCTCTCCGAGCAGGCCAGAAAAAGTGAAAAAATTGAGGAAATAGTTTGTACTCTCAGGAGAGTACAAAGAGTACACCTGCAAAACAGCTCAAAAGGCTAATATTCAGGCTCCAATCAACCTGTAATGGGATCTAGTATATATATATTCTTTCCAAACATGCCAAAAAAGCTGGAAAAAATGTGAATTAGTGCGTACTCTCAGAGTAGTGAGTCTGAAACATTGAAAAAGTAGCGACTCCAAATTGCTTCAAATTATTTGTAGTAAACATTCTCAAACAATAAAAAGTGAAAAATTGAAATAATATGTACTTTAAGGAGAGTACTGTACTGCAAAATAAAAGAAGGCTAATATTCAGGCTCCAATCAACCTGTAATGGAATCTAATAAATATATTCTTTCCAAACATGTCAAAAAAAACTAGAAAAATGTGAAATTAGTCTGTACTCTCATGAGAGTACAGAAAGTATAGATGCAAAATAGCTGAAAAAAGTAACCCAACAGCCTCCAAATTGCTTGAAATAATTTGTAGTAAACATATCTCCCGCCGGAAAAATTGAAAAAAAATTGAAAAATATCTAGAGTCTGAGAGAAACCCAAAATAGCTCAAAAAAAATAATACTCCAATCAACAGAATGGAATCTAGTAAATATATTCTTTCCAAATAGGCCAAAAAAAATTGAAAAAAATTGTGAAATTGGTATGTACTCTCATGAGAGTACAAAAAATAAAGATACAAAACAGCTGAAAAATGCAACCCAACAGTCTCCAAATTGCTTCAAATGATTTGTAGTAAACATATTCTCTCCAAACAGGCCAAAAAAAGTGAAAAAAAATTGAGGAAATAGTTTGTACTCTCAGGAGAGTACAGAGAGTCTGATACCAAAATAGCTCAAAGGCTAATATTAAATTAAACAACTGTAATGGAATGTATTAAGCATATTCTTTCCAAACAGGCCTAAAAAGTTGGAAAAAAATCAGGAAATGGTCTATACTCTTGGGAGGTCATGCGTCTGAATCTCAAAAGTAACATCAACTCCAAATTGCTTCAAATGGTATGTATAAATATTTTTTTCTCCAAACATAGAAAAGTGAAAAAAATTGAAGAATAGTACTCTCGAGAGTACATCTACAAAATAGCTCAAAAGGGCTAATATTCAGGCTCTAAACAACCTGTAATGGAATGTATTAAACATATTCTTTCCAAACATGCCCAAAAAGCTAAAAAAAAATTAGAAATTATTCTGTACTCTCAGGAGAGTACAGAGAGTACAGATGCAAAATAGCTCAAAAAAGTAACACATCAACCTTCAAATTGCTTCAAATGGTATGTCATAAACATTTTTTCTCCAAACAGGACATAAAAAGGTAAAAAAAATTGAGAAAATACTATGTACTCTTATGAGAGTAAATGAATTACAAAAAGTTCAAAAAAATATTAGCTCCCAAATTGTAATGAAATCTATTAAATATATTCTCTCAAGTCAAATAATGTAGAAACAAATGAGAAAATATTTTGTACTCTCAGAAGAGTACACATGTCCAAACCAACAAACATCAAGCAACCATAGCTTATAAGGCCATCTATATATTATATCCAAACAAGTTAAAGAGGTGAAGAAATAGAAAAAAGTCCTAGCTCCACACATCTACTAAACATGGCATCTACTTATGTTATCTCCAGAAAGTTTAAAAGCATAATAGTAATGGCATCCATAAACACACAACACGAGATACATTTCTAAAGCAAATGATTTCCAACATATCGACTCAATTGTACATTTATCAAATCGGTTTTTTTCATACCCAAGATAGCGTGGCGAACTCGGCCGAAGCAATTTATCTTCTTTGGCCAATCGTGTGTCTCCTTAGAGGTTTGTTGATTCTCCATGTATTTCTGAGAAACATCCCCGTCTATATTCTTGGGTAGTAGCCCACTCATCATTTCGATTGGTCATTTTGTTGGATCGCTCTCGAAAGACTGGCCAGCATCTTCGACAAGTAATTTGATCTAAATAGTAAGAAATATAGTCAATAAGTAGGCATAAAATATGCACTTTAGGTAAACCTAAATGAGAACATTTCTTACAATATCAGGAAGAATGGCCTTATGAGTTGGGCTTTGCAATGAATCATAAAAATACCAAGCCCCTTGTTTAGTATGTCCGACCAGGAGTGTCCAGTGTTGATTATTTATAACTGGAAGTAAGAGTAGCTCAGCCCTTGATACACTATATGTAGTGATATGTTAGATGAACATTTTGCTTTCCTTTTGTAGGCCATATTTAGCATAACTCTGCAAGAAGTGACGAGAAAGTTTATAATTAGTAGCTTCTAACTATCTAAACTAGGAATGGATCGTATTACCTAAAGTTCTTTGGAGTAACTTACCCAGTGCAGGCATGAAACATACAAATATGGGACATATAGCCCAGGACTTAGCGAGTACTTCTCGGTCAGTAAAAAGGCGAAGGCATCGATGTGTGCATCGATGAATCTTGATAAATAACTCGTCAATCGGCCTCACGATGATGATATTCCGGTAGTGAATGCAATCACCCTACATATGAGAAATATGGGAATGTGAGTCTAATTAAATGAATATGTGATTTTATGTATAAAGAAGGAGTTGAATGAAAAATGACTTACTTCTCAGATCGGGAGCCGAGGTGTCGATGAGGCACGCAACATTAGCTTGGCGGGACATCTCAATGAGAAGTCCACAATATGATGTGCCCGAAGCTGCGAAATTAATGATGAAGTTAGTGATGAAGAGCTAGATTCACTTGTGAATTAAACAATCTCTAAGATGATGCATCTCGCGATGCTCCTCAACCATACAACGGTCGATTGGTTCAACCACTACTATTGGAGCATATTTTCTAACCTACAAAAAAAATTTGTGAAATCAGCTACTATTAGGTTAAATTAAAATGAAAGTAAAAGTAATACCTCTTCTATCGTTTGATCATCATGTGGAGGCTACCAGGAGTTTATTCGTGATTTCTGTAGTTTGTGTGTGAAGGGGAAGATATAGCTTTCCTCTTCCTCATCTCGAGCCTTCATCAATGTTGGAGTAAAGGATGCGTGATCTTCATGTGCGGTGGAAGCCTCCGAGCTTCCCACAGTGGGTTCCACAGGGGTTTCCCTGGAAGCCTCCAGGGGCTTCCCAGTGGAAGTCTCCCAGGGAAGCCTCAGCCTCCCAGGTAGCCTCCCTGGAAACTGTGGTAGCCTCCAGAGCCTCCCCATGTAGCCTCCATGGAAGCTCCATGGTAGCCTCATAGAGTCTTTCCCCATGATAGCTTCCAGAGATTCATGGTCACCTCCATGAGCTTCCATGCATCTAAGACCCTCTTGCCCAGCCACCTCGATAGCTACCCAAAATCAATTTCATTAATTCTCTTGATTATTGATGCTTCAAAGATGATACTCTCTCTCTCTACACACTAAGTATCATCTCTACTGTAAAGCTTTCTAAATGGGTACTAGTAGAGGGCATGCTAGATACATTGGAAGGGGGAGAATATCGAGGAGAGACATATGGAGATTTATGGGGGCTGAACTCATTGGACTTGGAATGTGACTGCTATCGAGCTCGACATGGGTTGTTTGCTGGGTAGGGGGCAATATTTCAAGGAGCCAGGTCTCCTCTTCTGATATGTCCTTAAATGAAAGGCATACATGTGTTATACCGATAAGAAAATATAATGATTTACAATATGAATAAATAAATTCTAATATAAATAAAGTGAAATTATTTTGTGTCACTTGGTGTCCTCAAACCGAAGGAGTCATCTCAAACTTTATTTTTTGGCCATCGTACATTGACTTTCAGAAAGAAATGGGCCTTATGATGCTATGTGATGCTTGATCTCAACGAATATTTATATAAGTTAACTTCAATGCATTAAATAATACATATTTGAAGATGTAGAACATACCATTAGAAGAGTGACAAAACCACTCATGTACCCGGGTGCCTTCTATGTCAGAATCTTTGATGTAATACCATCAAATTATGAAACCAGAAAGGTTCAAATGGCCTATGCCCAATTGTACTTAGCAAACTTATCTATGTCGTCAGCATAGGCAATCAATTCCGACACCACTTTATAGTTGTCATATATAAAAAAAAAGATTTGAAAGCAAAAAATGTATGTACAACTGCACAAATTATGCCGCAGTCAATGAGCGATCCAAATTTTCAAGTTTATTCTTAAAGTCCACTGAGCTGAACTTCGATAGTGGGGATTTCTGTCATATGACCTTCTCCCTTTTATTTGACATCCCTATAATTAATGCAACTTTATTGGGGGTGAAAGGAATGCATTGACCATCAAAAAAGAATGCTTGTTTCTCTATATCCCAGCAAGACAGGATTGAAGTGATGGCAATTGAGTCTTGCTGAATTTCATGCAGTCTAATAAATTGATGCAAATGAAGCCTCCTTAAAATATCAATAATTTCATCAGTAAAGCGTGATGAAATATTATTGAACACCGCTCTAATAGTGGTAGGCCTGCATCTGGAAGTTATCCTTTTCTCAGACATGTTAAACTTCAAAATAAAAATTCAATTAATGAGAACATTATCAACACAATGGAGACCCAAAGAGTACACAGGAAAAGAAGCCACTAAACCTAGGGAGTAATAGCTAAAAAAATGAGAAAATACTATGTACTCTCATGAGAGTATAGAGAGTACACATAATAAATTGCTCCAAAAACTCACCCATCAGCCTCTGAATTGCTTCAATTGCTATGTAGTAAACATATTCTCTCCAAACAGGTCAAAAAATCTGGAAAAAAAAAATGTGTACTCTCATGAAAGTGCAGAGAGTACACATGCAAATCTGCCTCTAAAAATAATCAATCAGTCTCCAAATTGCTTCTAAAGAAATCTAATAAGCATTGTCTCTCCAAACAGACCATAAGATCAGGAAAAAAAATGAAATTGGTCTGTACTCTCACGAGAGTACAGAGAATACACATATAAATTTGCCTCCAAAATCAACAAATTTGCATTCAAATTGCTTTTAATATAATGTAATAAACATATTCTCTCCAAACAGGCCAAAAAATCTGGAAACAAATGAGAAAATGATCTGTACACTCATGAGAATATAGAGAGTACACTTATCAATCTACCTCCAAAGCCAACCAATCAGCCTCCAAATTGCTTCTAATGGAATCTAATAAATATATTCTCTCCAAATATGTCAAATAAAATAGAAAAAAAAAATGAGAAAATGCTCTGTATAAAAATGAGAGTACACATGCAAATCTGCTCAAAAAAACTACCCATCAGCCTCCAAATTACTTCAAATAATATGTAATAAACATATTTTTTTCAAACAAGCCAAAAAATCTAGAAAATAATGTGAAAATGCTATGTACTCTCATGAGAGTACAGAGAGTACACAAGTAAATTTGCCTCCAAAACTAACCAATCAGTATCCAAATTACTTCTAATGGAATGTAATAAATATATTCTCTCTAAACATATCAAAAAATCTAAAAATAAATAAAAAAATGGTATGTATTATCATGAGAGTACAAAAAGTATACATGTCAATATGCCTCCAAAATCAACCAATCTACCTCCAAATTGCCTCTAATGGAATCTAATAAACATATTCTCTCCAAACAGGCCAAATAAACTGAAAAAAATAAGAAAATGCTCTGTACTCTCATGAGACTACAGAGAGTACATATACAAATCTCCTCAAAAAAATTACCCATCAGCCATCAAATTATTTCAAATGGTATGTAATAAACATATCTTTTCCAAACAGGCCAAAAATCTGGAAAATAATGTGAAAATGTTTTATACTCTTATGAGAGCACATATAGTACACATTCAAATCTGCCTCCAAAACTAACCAATCAGCATCCAAATTTCTTCTTATAGAATGTAATAAATATATTCTCTCCAAACAGACCAAAAAATATGAAAACAAATGAGAAAATGGTCTATACTCTCATCAGACTACAAAGAGTACGCATGTCAATCTGCCACCAAAACTAACCAATCAGCCTCCAAATTGCTTGTAATGGAATCTAATAAACATATTCTCTCCAAACAGGCTAAATAAACTGAAAAAAATGAGAAAATGCTCTGTACTCTCATGAAAGTACAAAGAGTACATATATAAATCTGCTCAAAAAATAACCCATCAGCCTCCAAATTGCTTCAAATTATATGTAATAAACATATCTTTTTCAAACAGGTCAAAAAATCTAGAAAATAATATAAAAATGCTCTCTACTCTCATAAGAGTATAGAGAGTACACATGCAAATCTACCTCCAAAATCAACCATTCAGCATCCAAATTACTTCTAATAGAATGTAATATGTAATAAATATATTCTCTCCAAACAGGCCAAAAAATCTGGAAACAAATGAGAAAATGGTTTGTACTCTCATGAGAGTACAGAGAGTACACATGTCAATCTGCCTCCAAAATTAATTAATCAACCTCCAAATTGCTTCTAATGGAATCTAATAAACATATTCTCTCTAAACATTCCAAAATAACTGAAAAAAATGACAAAATGCTCTATACTCTCATGAAAGTATAGAGAGTATACATACAAATCTACTCAAAAAACTACCCATCAGCCTCCAAATTGCTTCAAATGGTATGTAACAAGCATATCTTTCCAAACAGGCCAAAAAATCTGGAAACTAATGTGAAAATGCTATGTACTCTCATGAGAGTATAGAGAGTGCACATGCAAATCTGCCTCCAAAACCAACCAATCAATATCCAAATTTCTTCTTATGGAATGTAATAAACATATTCTCTCCAAACAATCTAAAAAATCTGGAAATAAATGAGAAAATAGTCTATACTCTCATGAGAGTGTAGAGAGTGCACATGTCAATCTGCCTCCAAAACCAACCAATCAGCCTCTAAATTGCTTCTAATGGAATCTAATAAATATATTTTCTCCAAATAGGCCAAAAATATTGGACAAAAATATGAAAATTCTCTGTACTCTCATGAGAGTACAGAGAGTACACAAACTAATCCGCCTCCAAAACCAACCAATCAGCCTCTAAATTACTTCTAATAAAATCTAATAAACATATTCTCTCCAAACAGGCCAAAAAAATTGGAAAAAAAAATGTGAAAATGCTTTATACTCTCATAAGAGTACAGAGAGTACAAATACAAATGTATGTCCAAAATCAACCAACCAACTTCTAAATTGCTTCTAATAGAATCTAGTACACAACTTCTCTCCAAATAGGCCAAAAAATCTGGAAAATAATGTGAAAATGCTCTGTACTCTCATGAGAGTACAGAGAGTACAAATATAAATCTATCTCTAAAATTAACTAATCAACATCCAAATTACTTCTAACGGAATGTAATAAACACATTCTCTCCAAACAGGCCAAAAAATCTAGAAACAAATTAGAAAATGGTCTGTACTCTCATGAGAGTACAGAGAGTACACATGCAAATTTGCCCCCATAATTGATAAATCATCCTCCACATTGCTTCTAATGGAATCTAATAAACATATTCTCCAAACAAGCCAAAAAATCTAGAAAAATTGAGAAAATGATGTGTACTCTCATGAGAGTACGGAGGTACACATGCAAATCTGCCTCCAAAATTAACCAATCAGCCTCCAAATTGCTTCTAATGAAATCTAATAAACATAGTCTCTTGAAACATATCACAAAATCAGGAAAAAAATATGAAATTGGTCTATACTCTCATGAGAGTATAGAGAGTACACATACAAATCTACATCCAAAACCAACCAATCAGCCTCCAAATTGCTTCTAATGAATCTAATAAACATATTCTCTCCAAACAGGCAAACAAAACTCGAAAAAAATTGAAAAAAAAATGGTATGTACTCTCATGAGAGCACAAAGAGTGCATAAGCAATTCTGCCTCCAAAACTAACCAATCAGCCTTCAAATTGCTTTTAATGGAATGTAATAAACATATTCTCTCCCAATAGACCAAAAAATCTAGAAAAAAATGAGAAAATGGGATGTATTCTCATGAGATTACAGAGAGTACACATGCAAATCTACCCCAAAACCAACCAATCAGCCTCTAAATTGCTTCTAATGGAATCTATTAAACATATTCTCTCCAAACAGGCCAAAAAATTTAGAAAAAACTAAAAAAAATAGTTTGTACTCTTATGAGAGTACAGAGAGCACACATAGAAATCTACCTCCAAAATTAACCAATCAGCCTCCAAATTACTTTTAATTGAATCTATTAAGCATATTCTCTCCAAACAGACCAAAAAACTTGGACAAAAATATGAAAATGATCTGTACTCTCATGAGAGTACAGAGAGTACACATACAAATCTGTCTCTATAACCAACCAATCAGCCTCCAAATTATTTTTAATAGAATCTAATAAACATATTCTCTTCAAATATGTCAAATAAACTGGAAAAAAATGAGAAAATGCTATGTACTCTCATGAGATTATAGAGAGTACACATATAAATTTGCTTACAAAACTAATCAATCAGCCTCCAAATTGCTTCTAATGAAATCTATGAAATATATTCTCTACAAATAGGATTTAAAAGCTGAAAAAATGAGAAAATGAGTGTACTCTCAAGAGAGTACAAAGAGTACACATGCAAAACAGCCCTAAAAATCAACCAATAATCATTCAATCGCGGCCATGTAACAACATATTATATCCAAAGCGGAAATCTTAAAAAAATGTAACAAAATGGGTTGTACTCTCCTGAGAGTATAGAGAGTACACATGCAAAACTGAAGCAAACAACCATCATACAACCTACAAACAAATTATAATGACATCGACTGAACATATTATATCCAAACTCGCCCCAAATTTCATCAAATCCTTCATGAAATAGCACCAAACATCCTATAATAGGATATACTAAATATATGACAAGCTCTATAGTTCAAAACTTTAAAAATAACGACGTGTACCATCATGAGAGTGCAGAGAGTACACATGCAAAATATCTGCAAATACTAGTAAAAAGTCTCATTTCCTTTAAATAACTCAAATGTTACAAATGTTCTCCTATTCGATAGTAAGAACAACAGAGAAAACCCTAAATTCATTAAAATTCAAGAATGCAGGAATAAATACCTCATGCAGTCGCCTATAATATCTCAATTTTTAATGCCCAAGATTTAGCAAATCTCTGAGGGAAGGCCTGACGAGAGAGAGCTGAGTCGAAAAAAAAATTTACAAAAAGAAATCCTTAAATTTTTCTGTGCCGAAGAATGTGGAACGACGCGCATAATATTTTCTCCTCCCACTATTTGAACAAGACGGGCCGGGCCCGGGGTAACATAAACGGTATCGTTAAGCGCCGTCAAATTACAGTACTGTTAAGTGAAAAAAAATGCATTTTTTTATATTAGATAGGTATTGCGTAGTGATTGGAGTCCGGACGTAAAGCTACGTCCGAACTCTACACGCTTGACTTTTGTTTTGTTTTCCTTTTTGAATTTGGTGATAGGTATTTGGTTCACAATCTCATTTTGTGAATTCGATCCCTATATATATATAGATATATATATTAAGGGAAATTTATATACATAGCATACAATTCTTATGCATTTATATATCTAATACCTAAAATTTGATATTTACAAATATAACACCTTTCCTATGCTTCAAAAGGTGAATTTTACTTCAAAAAATTAAAAAAAGTGTTATTTTTGTTATAATAATAAAGATTTAGATGCTATGTATGTAAATATTTATATTTAAGTGTTAGATATGTAAATATATAAGAATTGTGTGCTCTGTATGTAAATGCCCCTATTTTTAATTAACCTATAATGATAAAAAAAATTCTCTCAAATATATTAAAATAACATGAGAATTTTATTTTAAAATAAATGAAGTCATAATTTTTATTTTTATTTTTATGAAGAAGAAGATTATTTTAATAAATATATCACTATTTTATATACGAGAGGTGCTTAGTGGGTCCCATTTTTTATTTATAATTTTATAAATCTTGAATAGAAATTTTTAATTAAATTTGTATGTTTTTTAATTTAAATTATTGTTCTTTATGATTAAAATTAAAACATATATATTATAATTTACTTTTTAAGATATTTTTTCATATATTTGAACCTTTATTTATTTCACTTTCAATTGAATTAATAATATTTCTTTATTATTATGTGCATCAAATAATTATTAGTGATGTAATTATTTTAATCAAGCTTTATATGAAAATTATGTAATATTTTGTTATTATACATACATTAGATGTATTTTTTTATGAATATCTTTGTTAAGAATTAAAGAAATTGGGATACATTTTTAATAAAGTATGAATTTTTCTTTTTACATTCACACCTAATTCGTAAGGTAAAACTTTATAGGTATGATTCTAACTCAAGTTTTAAGAAATCATATAATTTATTTAGCTCATGGGACTGTTTGATTGGAAGAATTTGGAGTGTAAAGTAAAGTAAATATAGGGATTTTAAATTTTTTGGCGTTTGACTTGAAATAAAGTAAATTTTCAAGGTAATGTAATTTATTCCAAATACATTATATAGGTTATTTTTCATGTATTTGGAATTCACCGATTTGGAAATAAAATACACCTAATGAAAAGTGTTGCCACTTTGCTGCATACCTCCTCCGTCATGGCCACACCCGCCTCAGTCACCATCATAATCATTCGGCCAAAACCTAATATTTTACATTATATTTTTTTTAACCAAACAGAAAAAAGCAAAGCCATGAATTATTAAAACCCTCAACCAAATAACTGTGAAGTAATCCTTTATATCAGATTTTTTTTATCAGATTCTTTTAATCGATTTTTTTAAACCAAACAGCCTTTTAAAGAGATGAATTTATTGGCCTCTAAAGAGCAGTCACACCTTGTAATTTATTTTAAAATTATAATTTTGTTTCAAAAAGTTAGTCAAAACACTAGAACAAGTGCATCTATTAGATACCTTGCAAAAGATATGTCCAATTCAACTTTAAGTGATCCCAAATTAAGAACTCAAAGCATGATAAAAAATGTAATTGAAAAATCAAATAATATATAAATCTTACTAGCTTGTAGTCAAATTATACATCATGATGAGATGAATTCAACGAGTTCAAGATCACCCAATTCTAAGATACTTAAATATTCAAAAAAAAAAAAAAAGTATATGATAATGAGGATTGCTTTGGAGTATCTGATGGGATAATGCCACTCTGAAAATCTATGAATACACTCCCTCATTAAATGAGGAGAGTTAAGTTAGCATAAAGATAACTTAATGATTTGAAAGATCCTTGAGCCCTACATGAGCACTGCCAAACCATTATATCACCAATGTTTGACAACTAATATCAGCAGTTCCTACGTAACAATCACTATTAAAGCACCATCATAATATTATTATTGCTTGACTATCATCATCTGACCACTATCATTCAGCTACAACTATTTGATTGTCTCTTATTTCTTATCACTTTATTGATATTTTCCCATCGTCCTTATAGAAGGCCAAATTGACAACCCATAGTATTATAATATGGTCTTTTTTTATTCAAGAGATGAGTGAAACTTTGTAATTTATGCTTACATAGTGGAATTAATTCACTTGGCAAGCCTATGCTTTTCCCATCTTAGTTTTCACATAAATAACTTAGTGTTTTTTATATTCTTTTTAGTCATATATTTATATGTGAGATTTTAGTGCAAAGTTTGGACATAAGTAGTCTTAAATTGAGTATCATGTTCTAAGAAATTGCAAAAGAAAAAGAAAAGTGGGGTTTTTGGGTGGGTGGGGGCTCTCTCTCTCTCTCTCTCTCTCTTCCTTTTTTTTTTAAAATATTATTGCTGATGTCTGATACCTTCTATTATAAGTTTTAAATCATTAAACTAAAGTTACCTGTAATTTTTGATAAAAAATGAGTATTTATTGCACATCAATTTTTTTGTACTATTGTTTTTAATTTTTATTTTATTTTAAAAATATATTTATTTGATATATTTATGCTTTTTTTAAAATAAATAAAATTTTTACAGACACTCAAAATAATTTTTAGTCACATTGAGTGTTTTTTAAAAATAACTATTTCTATTAATTATCTCCACTACTAGTATTGTAATTATCTCTAATTGGTCACTTTGTCATTGTTAATTATATAAAAATAAAAATAATATATTTTTAAAAGATTTTAAATATAAATACAATAAAATAAGAATAAAAAATTAACACTGATTTCACCACGTGGATCAAGACCAAAAATCCACGTTAACAAATAATTTACCTCTTCATTGGATGACTGTTAGCAACCTGAGAAGGTGTTATCTTGATTTTGATGGATGGTTTGGCTGACTGTAAATTTCGAGTTTTTAAGCCTTTGTTTGATTTGTGAAGGAATTGATAAAAAAAGTTTTTTTTTTTCTCTAACAAGAAGACACCCATGAAAGCACACACTATTTATTAATATTTATTGTAATTAGATATCTTGGATTGATTGTTCAAAATAATGATGAAATAGATTGAGATGTTATTAGTAGAATTTAAATTAGATGGTTGAAGGAGAGGAACGCATGTGCTCTGTTGTGTAATAGAAAAGTATTACTTAGGCTTAAGAAAAAATCTTATAAGATGGTAAAATATCTAATGATTATGTAGCAGAATATTGGCAATAAAATGGAAGCATAAAATTAAATAAGGTGTTATAGAGATGAGGATGTTCAAGTCGATGAGTGGCTTTATAGATAGAGACAAAATGAGAAATGAATATATGTGAAAAGATAGGAGTTTTTCAGTGGCAGATAAAATTAGAGAGTCACCTTAGATGGTTTGGTCATATAAAATGTGTTGGAATTTTTGAATGTGAGTTCACATATTAATTTAATAATTATTATGTGATATCTTATTTTTAAGTCTATTAATTTTGTGATCAAATAAAGATTAATTAATTTTGAGCTTTTGAGATATCTTATTAATTTTGTTTAATTATCATGTAGAGACGCTTTTATTTTATTTTAAGATAAAATAAAATGAAACGACTTCAAGATAAATAGACCACATTCTCTCTCTCTCTCTCTCTCTCTCTCTCTCAATACCTTTCGTATGGGAGGCCAAAAAGTCTCACAATTCTTCTACATCAGATGAAGGCCAAAATTAATACTGGATTGACTACGATTAAATCTTCTTGATGATTTGACATGAGATCCGTGAAAGATAAATTTCTTCTATCTTCATATGTTTCCAACAAGTGGTATCAAAGTGGTTATTATGTTGAATTATTGAGAAATGATTTTTCATCTTAATCTTTTGTA
The DNA here is from genome assembly GCA_021442155.1 of Cymbidium sinense. NCBI lineage: Eukaryota > Viridiplantae > Streptophyta > Magnoliopsida > Asparagales > Orchidaceae > Cymbidium > Cymbidium sinense. The sequence goes on along the minus strand of CM038225.1, from coordinate 79,811,503 downwards.
CTGATTATTTGAAAATTTTAGATCAAAGTACACGATTAAAAATTTTTGAGCAAATTATTTTGCTATGTGCATGAAGTATCATTATCTTTTAGATGGCTTTTATATTGTTGATTTTGAGTAAAATAATATAGCTAAAATTTACTTTATACTGTGATCACAATTTCAATTTTTGTTTATATGATCAATATGTTTATTCTCGTCATTATGATTTTAATTTGAGAAATAAAATTCATATTCGGTCATATGAATTTGATTCAAGCATGCTTCATCTTTCAATTTTTTAATTTTGAGAATTTTCTAAAATTTGGTTAATCCTTATAATTATTTTTTTATTATCATATTAAAAAAATGAAAGAAGATGAACCATTTTTTCCAAAATCAATGCTTTAAATCTCTTAAAGACGAATTCTGCATTTGTTTGATTTATGAGTAATTAATGATAATTACTTATGGTGCATCTTAAACATTTTTTTTTATTGCATTAAGATAGTTATAAATATTGCATTTAATGCTTTTATAAAATAAAATGTTTATAGTTATAAATATTGCATTTAATGCATTTACAAAATAAAACGTTTTACTGTAGAGTCATAAAGATAACAGTTAAAATGAAAACCGTTTTAGATTATAATTACGAAATGTTATGTATAACACATTTCATTTAAAACAATTATATCTTTATATGAAACGTTTCTTTAACATTTGATAATAAGGTTAAAAATATTAAATACTACTTTTATGTATTTTATAAATATTTCTATATAACTACTTGAAGATAAACTTATCCATTATTGTATTTAATACTTTTGTTCCCAAGTCTTTTAATTAAATTTATGAGATCTTATTGCAAAACATAATTAAATTAACTAATATAAACTCAAATTAATTATTTTGATTGGAACAATTATTAAAGTTTATATTATTGTCAAATTATTTGAAGTTAGTATAAATTGAAATATTTACTAGAATGACGTAGTTGATATTCATTATTTCAAAATAATTTAGATTGAAATAATATGACACCAAAGTGACCTCCATTATATCAATTTATTTAATTTTGAAATATATGAATAATACATAAGGATTATATTTAAATCTATGCGAAAAATAATGGGTCCAAAGGAAGATTATTTTTTGGCAAGATTTTGTACAATTACAAATATGTGATAAATTTGTATTAATCATGCATACAATATGTCGATTCAAAGATAGATATATACAGCAAATTTTATTATCAATATTTGTTGTAATTTTAAGAATCATTTACAAATTATTTATTTGTCAAAGATTAAATTACTGATATTTTGTGTATCTTATATATATATCCATCTTATTGAACATTTCATTTCAAGCATGTATTTTGTTGATATTTTGTTTACATTATATATGCATAAGGAAATAAAAATATTATTAATTGTGAGTATTTTTTATTCTATTCAGTTAATATTTCTTCTATATCTATCAATTTAAATAACATTTATTCTTTCAGCGATAACTTTAAGAAATGAAAAGAGCGTATCACCATTGTTCTTGGGTGTATGGATCTTCTATGTGATCCTGAGCGTCCCCGCCTTACGTGGAAAGCATTATTGAACAAATGGTTAACTTTGAAAAGTAGGAGCATTCTAACCGCATGAGTCTTATGATCATGAAGCATTATTCCATCATAAATGCGATGCGAAGAGGAATGTGCTAAAAAGTTTCTTAGCCAAATAGCATACCGTTTCGTTAGTTCTAAAAAGATCGAAGTGAGTACTATTCTTAGTAAACTCGTTTCAATGCGGTATAAAGGCAATGGAAACATAAGGGAGTACATTATGGAGATGTCTAATTTTGTCACTAGACTGAGAGCACTAAAATTAGAGATGTCCGATGACATTGTTGTGCACTTAGTTTTAATCTTTCTTCCTGCACAATTTTATCCTTTTAAGATAAGTTATAATACTCAAAAAAAAAATAGACTCTTAATGAGTTCATTGCTCAATATATGCAAGAGGAAGAGAGATTGAAACATGACAAAATAGAAAGTGCTCACTTAACTACTTCCTCTTGTGACATTGTTACTGGAAGAAAAAGGACTTATAAAGGCAAAGGGGCTGTAGACAAAGGGACTTCGCAACATAAGGTATAACAGGAATAAGATAATACCATCACTTATTTCTTTTGCAAGAAGGCTGGTCATGTGAAGAAGAATTATCCCAAGTATGTAAATTGACTCGTGAAAAAAGGATAAACTTCTCAACTTTGTTTGTTCTAAAATTAATTTATCCTTAGTACTAAATCACAGTGGTGGATAGATACAGGTTCAACTACTCACATAAGTGTGACTATGCAGGGTTATCTAAGGATACGAATGTCAACTGATGCGGAAATATTCATCTATGTAGGAAATGACAGTAAAGCTTCTATTGAAGTAATATGCTTGTTACGTGTTAGAAAACTAGTTGTAGTAGAGTGAAAGTTTACGCCTTAGCCTTGTTGTGAAATCCAACACACACACACACACAGGTATTTAAAGAGTGAACAAGAAAACTCTAAAAATTTTTATGTGGAAAAACCCCAGGAATAGGGTAAAAAACCACGGGCCTAGCCCAGTAAAATTCATCTACTATGTATTTATTTTGGAGTACAAAGTTTTCCCGATACAGGATTACAAAATTTTATATGAGAAGGGCTGACAATGAGAATCTCATAATCAGATAACAACAGTCATATAGTCACATTCAGGTTGTAACAGTTGTTAGTGGTATCAGATGATGGTGAACAGCGGGGATCAGCGACTGACGATGAAGGTCATCATGATGGTCACCGATGGAGATTGGCGGATCAACGGTGGCGGTGATGGCGGTGGTGGTGGTGGTGACAACGAGGGTGGTCGGCGACCGTCGAGTGGTGGCACGATTATGCTTGGAGGATTTTCAAGCTTTAGAGCTCTCTTCTCTCTCTTTCTTGGGCCTCCCCTCATGTGAAGAATGAGAGGCTATTTATAGATTAGAGGGGTGACATTTCTACAAATACATGCAAAATCTGAACCACTCCTCCATCGCACGGCTCAAAATGATTCCCTTGATCATCTGATGTATTTTGTATATTTCAATGTTCAAATGAAGTTGGAATTAGGAGATTTTAGGCTTGTTAGATTCGGCTAGTCAAGACTCTCGAATTGACTATAAACACTCCATGTTTAAGAGATATTTAGGGATTTAACTGATATCCAAAGTTTCCAATGATATTTTAAGTGCTTGATCTCGACTAATTTCAACTGAGGATCAACTTGCTTTTGATATCAAGATTCGAAGCTTATTGTAGTAGGATTTAAGTGTCATATCGGTTGCCCCTTTGGATGACATTATCTCAATCATCCAAAATATATCGCCAAATACATGAAAATAACAAATTCTTCAATGAAATTTATTATTAACCATTTTGAAAGAATAGATCTTCATGGGAGCACAAGATTATGATCACGAGCGGTCTGAGAATGGTTGTGTGGTATATGTGCAAGATTTGAGTTATGGACCCATTCGGACATTCTACTTGCGCACCTGCGGGCTCCGATTTTCTCTCGTGGCCGCCCTTGTTGACCAGTTGAGGCGATCAAGGCCCATAGTTCATGCGAGCTCGATTTTTTCGAAAGAGGCCTGTCGAGGGGTTTGGAAGGCGATCAAGTCCGTAATTCATACGAGGCTCGATTTTTCCTCGAAAAAGCATCACCGCCTTGTCGGACCAACCGGGTTTGGGCGATTAAGGCCCGTAGTTCATCTGGCGAGGCTCAGTTTTCCCAAAGAGCGTCAACTATCCATGCCGACCGGGTTGAGCGATCAAGACCGCGATATATCGTGCTCCGGGTGGCGCAATGTCGGTCGGCGATGATGACCAGCGATGATGGTGGTGACCAGTGGAGATGGCCGGATGTCGGCGGTGGCAAACGGTAGTCGCAGCGGTCCGGCAAGTGGTTGGCCGCGAAGTGGTCGGCGATGTAATGCGCGGCAGTGGCAACGTGCGCCGCATCGGTGGTCGCCGGGGATGGCGGCAGCGATGGTACCGGCGAGATGGCCGATGATGTCGCGCGGTAACCGTGATGGTATCTGGCGGCGGCCGGCAGATATCAGCGATGGTGACCGATGGCGTGATGATCGGCGGTGATGGCCGGTTCATAGTTCCTACTTCTTCTTGTATGAAATTAGATTTCTTGAAACTTCAATGGATAGTTCAACAGTTGATAACTGCCAAGATGGTGAGGAAAAGTTAATTAGGAATCGTCATTCGAGCAACTCAGAAAGTTTGATAGATAATTTCAAAGTATCATTCTCCATGATGTTACTTGATGCCATTAACTTGTATGTGAGGGGTAGAATCAAATCCGCTGAGGATTTTTGACCCATTCAAGGTTGTTTGTCAAAGTGTTACTTGATGACATTAACCTGCACAGAAGAGGTCAAATTGAATCCACTAAGGATTTTTGACCTATCCGAGGTTGTTTGTCAGAGTGTTACCCGATGACGTTAACCTGTATGGAAGAGGTCGAATTGAATTGGCCGAGATTTTGACTATCGAGGTTGTTTGTCGAGTGTGACTCAATGACGCATGGAAGAGGTTGAATTAATCGAGGATTTTGACCTATCTGAGGTTGTTTGTCTGAGTGTGACTCGATGATGTTAACTTGTATGGAAGAGGTCGAATTGAATCTGTTGAGGATTTTTGACCTATCCGAGGTTGTTTGTCTAAGTGTGACTCGATGACGTTAACCTGTATGGAAGAGGTCGTGTGATGTCCACCAAAGACCTTTTGACCTATCCTAGGTATCAGCCAAAGTATTACTTGACTTTTTACCTGTATGGAAGAGGTCCGATCAAGTCCCCTTGGGATTGATCATGCCCCAATTGAGATACAACGTGAGTTATATATTTCTCAAGTGGGAGGATTAAATGAAGAAGAAATAAGCTTATAAGAAAAAGTCATAAACTCATTACTTTAATAATGTCGGTGATACAATATTGTCATAAGATAACATAACAAAAGAGATGAGATATATTTTTAGAGAGAGTTAACAAAAGACTAGAGGTGGAGATGAAAAGATAAATGGGGTAAATTAAAGGCTATAATATTTATGCACCAAGGATTACATATAACACTTTTTAGAGACCCTCCATGTTTCAAGTTTTAGGAAATATTTTTTTCTCTGGATCTTTGGTCATAGCTTGATGGTTGGCTATCTGATAATGAAGTAGGGAGCAAGTCTTTTATAAGCAAAACCCTCTAAAGCACTTCTTTGTCCTGAAGATTAAAATTCTTGATGTTGAAGGTCATCGAAGGGCGTGGTTGAACTTGTTTGAGGTAACATGATTGTGCTATTTGTTGATTTCCACAGACCACCTCAACCCTAACAGAAGTTAGAAATTTCATCTTAAGATGAGATCTTGCGGACACAAAATTGATTGGAGGGGCCAAGATATAGCGTTATATCTGAATCTACCACCATTGGATTGAATGAGTCACTTGTTGAGAGAATTTTTTGAGGACAACAGGAAGGGTGATTGTCCCCTCTACTCGCACAGGGCGATTATCAAACCCATATAAATGTCTTGCAGCGGGTTGGAGCTTTTCCTTGACCAGGCTCATGCTAAGAAATGTGGAGTAAAATAAAATATCAATGGAACTCCTATTATCAATCAAAATTCTCTTAACAATATAACAGGGGTCACCAATCCTTGCACTGATGATAAGAGGATCTTGATGTGGAACTTGGACTCCTTCCAAGTCTGAGTCATTAAAAGTGATGGGATGATTAATACAAGATTTTTTTAACTCCGATTTTCAAAGGTGGCGATGAAGACTTGATTAGATAGTAGTGGCCCACTTACAATCGTTTCAATTTTTCCAACTATTTGGCGACTATTGTGTTGTTTCTATGATGATTGTCCCGGTTGCCCCCCAGTTGGAGCTATGTTTTCTTGAGTTGATTGGTTTTGCACAAATTGGCGTAGATATCCCTGTTGAATGAGCCTCTCAATCTCTTCTTTAAGTTGTTTACACGCCTCTGTAGTATGTCTACGACAGCGATAGAAGTGACAATACTGCTCCTGGTTTCCTGAATTTGGTTTCAGTGGATGTGTCTACTTGATAGTCTCGTCATCTCGAATGGACAACAAGACGTTAACACAAGATGTGTTTAGTGATGTGTATTCCTTTTCTGGTCGTGGTTCACGTCGTTGATATGAATGGGGAGATCACGCGCCTTTTTCTTCTTTTGATGGGTGTCGCGTTCCCCAGATGCTCTTACGTTTTCCTGTAGATTGTTCAAATTATTTGTGATGGGCATTAATAGCTTCATCGATAGAGATTTGTGCTTCCACGTGATGAACTAAGTTGACATATGAAGCGGTCCTCACATTAGTGGAGTAGAAAGGCAGACGAGCCCTAAGAAAAACTCCTCTCGAATTGGTCTACCCAGTATTTGGCGAGCTTCGAGGAGAATCTGGAAGTATTCTTTAAGTGATTCACCCTCATTTTGGAATCTGAGAGATGTGAGGAATCTTTATTGATCCTTGGTTTGCAATGAACCAAAATCTTGGTTCATCAAAGGTATGGATGGATTCTCTTGGGAGTAGAATCTGAGCTTGCCCTGAGGGTAACTGGAAAGACCTGACAAAATAGTGTGTGAGAAGCTTGTTGGATATGCATGATGGTCCTGTATTTGTCGATATGTTCATATGGGCCAGTTGCCCCATCGTAGGAATCAATGCTCGGAAGCTTGAAACCTACGGGAATAAGATGTTGAAGAATAGCTTCAGCTAAAGGTAAGGACTCCTCATAGCCGCGGTGAGGGGGAGGATGATTTATGTCTTTAAGGTGAAATGCATCTTGCATTAAGCATCATAATTCTGTACGTATAACATGACGAGTGGAGTCAACAGGATGAGAACGTGTGAAGCTACCAGTAATAATTGATGGATTAGCGGTCGGTTGAGCTGCACGTGATGGATGAGTAAAACAAGCAGTGTCAAGGAGATCGACATCACGGTCTAGAAGCGGAGGAACTTCATTGTCAAGGAGATTAGCATTTTGGCACCCCCACGGCTAACGATCGATCTTGTGGGAGATGTGTTTGTCGTGGTAGTGGCAGTCGTGTTCCTCGTAAAAGTCGGATCATCTCATTTTAAGACTCTTCCATTCGTCGCATACGATCTTCTAAAGAGATTCACATTGCGTCTTCTAGTCACTATCGGGGAGGAAGTGAGGCAGCTTAGCATCCTTAGTTCAAGGATTGATTTGAGAGTGGCGGAGTTGGAGCAGAGGCTCATTGTTCAGTATTGCCTATGATGTTCACGAAATTGTGATTGAGGGTTTTCTTCCACATGGCCAAATTATTACGTGCTAGAAAACTAGTTGTGGTAGAGTGAAAGTTTACGCCTTAGCCTTGTTGTGAAATCCAGCACACACATAGGTATTTAAAGAGTGAACAAGAAAACTCCAGAAATTTTTATGTGAAAAAACCCCAGGAATAGGGTAAAAAACCACGGGGCCTAGCCTAGTAAAAATCATCCACTATGTATTTGTTTTGGAGTACAAAGTTTTCCCGATATGAGATTACAAGATTATATATGAGAAGGGCTGACAAAGGGAATCCCAAAATCAGACAGCAATAGCCATATAGTCACATTCAGGTTATAACAGTTGCTAGTGATAGCAGATGATGGTGAACAGTGGGGATCAATGACTTACGATGAAGGTTATCGTGATGGTGACCGACGGAGATTGATGACGGCGAGGATCAGCGGTGGCGGCTAATGGCGGTGGCTAGTGGCGGTGGTTGACAACCAACGGGGGTGGTCGGTGACCGTCGAGTGGTGGCACGATTATGCTTGGAGAATTTTCAAGCTTTAGAGCTCTCTCCTCTCTCTTACTTGGGTCTCCCCTCATGTGAATAATGAGGGGCTATTTATAGATTAGAGGGATGACATTTCTACAAATACATGCAAAATCTGAACCACTCCTCCATCGGATGGCTCAAATTCCCTTGATCATCTGATGTATTTTGTGTATTTGAATGCTCAAATGAAGTCAAAATTAGGAGATCTTAGGCTTGTTAGATCCGGCTCGTCAAGACGCTCGATTTGACTATAAACACTCCAAGTTTAAGAGCTAGTTAGGAATTTAACTGATATGCCAAAGTTTTCAATGATATTTTAAGTGCTTGATCTTGACTAATTTCAACTGAGGATCAACTTGCTTTTGACATCAAGATTCGTGCTTCGACTAGTAGGATTTAAGTTTCATATCAATGCTTATATAGATTATATCTAGAATCTAGTTGTATTTTGAATTTACATGAGACTTTTTATGTGTTATCGTTTAGACGAAATTTAATTTATATTTCTTGTTTGGACAAATCTAGTTATTCTTGTTCATTTGGAAATGAAAAATTTAGTCTATTTCAATATTCAAATATTATTGGTACTGGTTGTTTGATTGATAATCTATATAAATTAGATATTTCTACTTCACAAATTAATGAAACCTTGCATGCCATGAATTTTGGTATAAATCAAAAATTAATGAATGAGAATTCATATATGTTATGGCACAAGCGTTTAGAGCATATTTCTAAACATAGAATTGAAAGACTTGTGTCAAAAGGAATTCTTGATTCTCTTGATTTTTCAGATGATAAACTCTGTATAGAATGTATTAAAGGAAAATAAATAAATATCAAGAAAGTTGATGCTAACAAGAGTTTAAACATATTGGAATTAATTCATACTGATATTTGTGGTCTATGCCTTGCAGCTACTTAGAATAGTCAACAGTATTTCATTACTTTCATAGATGATTATTCTCATTATGGGTACTTATAATTGATTTATGAGAAATCACAATCATTGGACGTATTCAAAAATTTTAAGGTTAAAGTTGAAAATCAATTTGGAAAGAAAATAAAAGATGTCAAATCTGAATGTGGTGGTGAATACTATGGCAGATATAATGAATCAGGTGAACAACGGTCAGGCCCTTTTGCCAAATATTTAGCATAATGTGGTATCGTTCCTCAATACACCATGTTAGAGACTCCAAGTCAAAATGGTGTATCTGAGAGACGAAATCGGACCCTTATGGATATGGTTAGAAGTATGATAAATCATTCTTCCTTACCATAATCACATTGGGGAGAAGCCTTAAAGACTGCAATTTACATTCTTAATAGAGTTCCAAGCAAAGTAGTAGCTAAAACCCCATATGAATTATGGATTGGGAAGAAGCCTAGTATTAGGCATCTTCATGTCTGGGGATGTCCAACTGAAGCTAGGTCATATAAGCCTAATGAAAGAAAATTGGACTCAAGAACTATAAGTTGTTATTTTGTTGGATACTTAGAAAGGTCGAAGGGTTTTAAGTTTTATGACTCTTCAAACAAATTATTTTTCGAGACGGGCTTGAGGAAGTTGAATATGATGGGAGTAATAAACCTAGGAATTTTATAATTGAAGAGTAATTTATTAATCTTTCTATAGTTATAATAGAAAATGATCAGATAATTTTACCTGATATTATTCAATTTGTAAATACGGATAATTAAAATATTCTTGAGTTAACTCCCACTCATACCGAGGAATCACAAAAATCTCAAACTGAAGTGTCATTAAAAAATATACTAGGGAGAGGAGATTAGGAATTTCAAATGATTATGTTGTGTCTCTCCAAGAGCATGAGTTTAACATTGGACTGCAAAGTGAATCAATCTCTTTTAGTCAAGTTAAACAAAGTGTTAACTATCATAAATGGATAGAAGTCATTGAGGATGAAATAAAATCAATGAAAGACAATGATGTTTGGGATCTTGTCGAATTGTTTAAATCAGTAAAACCCATTGGTTGTAAATGGATTTTTAAAACTAAACGGGATTCAAAAGGTAATATCGAAAGATATAAAGCACGTATAGTCGCTAAAGCTTTCACTCAAAAGGAAGGAATTAATTATAAAGAGACTTTCTCTCTAATTTCTTTGAAAGACTCTTTTAGAATCATTATGGCACTAGTAGCTCATTATGATTTAGAATTATATCAAATGGATATAAAGACTGCATTTCTCAATGGCGATATTGAAGAAATTATATATATGGTGCAACCATAAAATTTTCAATCTTCTGATTCAAAACACCTAATATGCAAATTAAAGAAATCCATCTATGATTTAAAACAAGCTTCCCGTCAATGGTATAAGAAATTTGATCAAGTGATTACTTCTTTTGGTTTTAATGAAAATACTATTGATCAATGCATTTATCACAAAATAAGTGTGAGTAGATTTATCATCCTAGTGTTATATGTTGATGATATTCTACTGACAAGTAGTCATATAGGTCTTTTATATGAAACCAAGAAATATCTTTCAAATAAATTTGAAACGAAAGATTTTGGGAATACATCTTTTGTGTTAGGTATACAAATTCTTCGAGATCGTTCTCGTGGTATACTTGGTTTATCATAAAAGATATATATTGATAAAGTGCTTAATAGATTTAGCATGAAAGATTGTGCACCAGGAGATACATCCGTTGCTAAAGGTGATAAATTCAGCTTGCTTTAATGTCCAAGAAATAAATTCGAAAAGAAAGAGATGAAAAAGATCCTTATGGATATACAGTAGGGAGTCTTATGTATGCTCAAGTTTATATGCGTCTGGATATTGCGTACATTGTTGGAATGCTAGGTAGATTTTTAAGTAACCTAGAAATGGATCATTGGAAAGCAGTAAAATGGGTTATGCGGTATCTGAAGAGAACAGAAGACTTTATGCTCACATATCGGAGATCATGGGGTACTCCGATTCTGATTTTGCTAGTTGCCTCGATAGTAGAAGACCACTTCAGGTTATATTTTCTTATTAACTGGATGAGCTATATCTTAAAAAAGTGCTAAACAATCACTTATAGCTTCTTCTCCCATGGAAGCAAAATTTATAGCTTGTTATGAAGCATCAAATCAAGGAATAAGATTACGAAATTTTATCACTAGGTTAAATATTTTTGATGGAATAGAGAGACCATTAAAAATAAATTGTGATAATAGAGCTGTTGAGTTGTATTCAAAGAACAACAAGAATTCGTCAAAATCAAAGCATATTGATATAAAGTTTCTTGTTGTAAAAGAAAGAGTTCAGAGTTCTCAAGTATCTATTGAACATATTAGTATAAGTTTTATGATTGCAGATCCACTTACAAAAAGTTTTCCACCTAAAGTATTTCATGAGCATGTGACTCGTATGGAAGTGGTTTACTTTGATGATATGCTAGCATAGTGGGAGTTTTCTTATGATGTTCAATGATTGTAAATATATTTTTCTGATCAGAATAAAGTATTGTTATTATCTTATAGTTGAAACCTCTGAAATAAAATTATGTAGTTTCAATTGTAGTTTAGCATAAATAAATGAAACTATATTTATAACTCTTTTGAGTTATAATATAGGACCAGTTAGAAATAGACATGATATATGATCACATTACATGAAATTTCTATGCTACACATCCATACTTGATCTATGTTATTAATCATATTGATTTTGTGATCACTGATGGGTCTTGTTATAGAAAAATTATAATAAAGATCATTTTGATTCTATATCAATATTATTAATGGACCAGATTATCTAAAGATATTCCTCTTCGAAGATGATAAATATTGAGCTCTTAAAGTATTTAATAATGTATAATTGTCTAGCAATATATATATATGTGGCCCAAGTGGGAGATTGTTTGGAATTTTTGAATGTGGACTCGCATATGAATTTAATTATATATTATACACTATCTTATTTTTAAACCTATTAATTTTGTGATCAAATAAAAATTAATTAATTTTGAGCTTTTGAGGCATCTTATTAATTTTGTATGGAATTGTCATGTGTAGAGACCGGGCATTTTATTTTATTTTAATGATGGACTAAAATAAAATGAAATCTCAAATATAAATAAATTCATTATTCTAAAGGGTCGATTCTTATTTTCCTTATAACTTATCTTGAGTGAAAAGAATGCTCTCTCTCTCTCTCTCTCTCTCTCTCTCTCAAGAACACTCTTTTAGAAGTGGAAGGTTAAAATTCTCGCAATAGCTCTTCCATGGATTCAAGTACGCTTCCGATTAAATCTTCTTGATGATTTGACATGAGATCCGTGAAAGATAAATTTATTCTATCTTTATATGTTTCCAACAAAATGTTGTCATCCTGATGATCGAGTTAAGAGAGTAGATGTATTAGATTTGATCTATGTTAAGAAAGATAGATGCAGATCTAAGAAGATTTGGTTATGTAGTATAAAAGTGATCTCTTTTTATTAGATTTAAATAAGAATTTGATACCTAATAGAATATAATAAAGAAAAAAGATTCATCTAGCCGACCACACATAGAGGGATTAGGCTTGTTTTTATTGTTTCATATGAATCGACTTTATTACTCTATTACTATACTTAATTAATCCTTCAAGCTAGATCTCTTCAAATAAAATATAAAAAACATATATAATTTACTCTAGGCCAATCTTTTGAATAACAAAAGATTTAACCACTAAGTCATATTTGTGATTGTGATATATATATATATATATATATATATATATATATATATATATATGTGTGTGTGTGTGTGTGTGTGTGTGTGTGTGTGTGTGTGTGTGTGTTTGTGTTTATATAAAAATAAAAATAAAAATATTAATTTTTTATTTCGAGCTAAACCGAGCCGAACAAAATAGAACAAAGGATTATTCATGTTCGATTCGTTTATAAATCGAGCTTGAAGTATTTTTTCGTGTTCGACTCGCTTAGTTAATGAGCGAAAGCGCGAAATCATGACAACTGAATAATGAGTTTTTTTTACAACCCTATACATAATAAGATGACTTTAAAATTATATCATTTTTTTTAATTTATCTTTGTCTTAATTTATAAATACAAATAATAAAAAAAATCTAATTTTTTAGATACGCTGTGGAACTTTAAAATTACCCTAATGCATGTTGCATTAGCATTTTGGGCAATTTTTTTTCTTTATAATCAGCACACAAATTAATTAAATTTCATATCATTTCAAAAAAAAAGAAGAGTGCTAAAATACAAATTTGTAAAATATTATCTAGCATTAATAATTATGTTTAAAACATCAAGTTCGCCCAATAAATGCTTAAATTTTAATCAATTTTAAATTAAAAATTTTCTTAAATTTGAAGTTGATTTGCTCAAAAATTGCTCCACTAAGATTAAATATTCGATTAATAAATTCATTTTAACAAATTTAAATTTTTCATATGCATAGAATTTAATTCAACTCGAAAATAGACTCAAAATTAGCATAACTAAAATTTCATCCAAATAAAAATTGAAATCATTTATTTCAAACTGCAGTGGCCCATTAGAGCTCACCATTATTATCTATTTTCTAGTGATGTTCCACCTCTTATAGGTTAGGGAGAATAGATTATGATTTTTTTGTGCTAGAAAATCAGTTGCGGTAGAGTAAAGTTTTATTAGCATTGTGAAATCCAGCATGATATTTAAAGAGTGAATAAGAAAATTAATTTTTTTACGTGGAAAACCTCGAAAAGAGGAAAAACTACGAGCTGCAGGTAAAAGCTTCCACTATATATTTATTTTGGAGTAAGTTTTTGCGGGATTACATAATTGTATATGAGAAGAGGCGATAGAATCCCAAAATCGACAACAACCATATAGTCGCGTTCAGTTATGATTCTTGAGTGGTAGCGATGATGGTGAAACGGCGAGGCGGCGGCGGTGAACGTCATCATGATGGAGACCGACGGAGATTGACGACGGCGAGGATCGGTGGCGGCGGCGGCCGGCGGCGGTGGTTGGTAACCAAGGGGTGGTGGTGGTAATTATGACGATGATTTTCAATGATTTTAGAGCTCTCTCTCTTGCTTGGCCTCCTCATATGAAGAATGAGGCTATTTATAGATTGGAGGAGTGGCGTCTCAGAATACACATGTAAATCCGAACCACTCCATCTGGACGGCTCAAAATGATTCATTTGATCATATGATATATTTTGTGTATTTGAATGCTCAAATGAAGTCGGAATTGTGAGATCTTGGGCTTGTTAGATCCGGCTTGTCGAGACGCTCGATTTGACTATAAATATTTCATATTTGAGAGCTATTTAGGGATTTAACTAATATCCCAAAATTTCCAATGATATTTTAAGTGCTTGATCTCGACCAGTTTCAATTTCGGATCAGCTTGCTTTTAACATCAAAATTCGTTCTTCGACTAGTAGAATTTTCAGGGTCATATCAGTTGCCCCTTATTTTTGGATGATATTATCTTAATCATCCAAAAATATATATGTCGAATACTTAAAAATAGCATTCTTCAATGAAATTTCGGGTCCATTATACATTTTGAGAGAACATATCTTCATAGGAGCACAGGATTATGATCACGGAAGCAGTCTGAGGCTGGATGTGTCACGGGTACTGTTGGTGTGAATTTGGGGTTATGGACATCCCAGGCACTACGGGCACTTGCAGCGCCTGTGGCCTTTCGTGGAGTCGAAATAAAGTGGGCGAAGCGTGGAAGGACCGGGCGTGGAAAGGGTTGTTGGCGGTTTACCACGATGGGGAGCAGTGGAAATAGGTCGAGTCCTTGAGAGGTCTGTGGATCGAGCCGGTCGCATGGTGTGAGGCAGGTCCGACAACATGGAAGCAGTCCAGTGGCGTGTAGCCCGCAATGAACCAGCGCATGGGCATGAGGTCGCTTAGCCCGTCTGCGTGGAAGCAGCATGGTGATTTGTGGCAGTCATCGCGGTTCTTTAATTGAGTAGGGATTGGCGTCTGGCGTCTTGAAGCGTGCAAGCTGAATGGGCAGCCGAACATCACAGACCCTGCGTCTTGAGGAGTCTTGAGCCAGCAGTCTTGGTCCATAGCGTGCCAGAGAACGCGTCCGTTTGCCATTTTCCATTCTGCCGGTTTGAAGCGGTTTGAGCGATTTTAGCAATTTTGACCTTTTGCCTATCTGGGGTCTATAAAACAGGGTCAAGGGAGAAGACACACTCCTCATATGCTGGAGTGTCTCTCTTTTTCTTAAGAAGAGGTCGTTGAATCAAGATCAGTAGTTCATCTGTGAGCTCTAGTTTGCCTGAAAGGGTGTCGATTGACACTTCGGACCAGGGTTTGAAGGCGATCAAAACAGGTAGTTCATGCAATGAGCTTTAGTTTTCCACTCGAAAAGGTGTCAGTGACCTCGGATCGGCCAGGGTTTGGAGGCGATCAAGACCCGTAATTCATACGGCAAGACTCCTTCGCGAAGAGGTGTCAGTGACCTCGTGAGGCAGAGATTGGTGATCAAAACTCGTAGTTCATACGGCAAGGATCCAGTTTTCTCTTTGAAAGAGGTGTCAACTGCCCTCGTCAGACTGGCCGGGTTCGGAGACAATCAAGACCTGTAGTTCATACGACAAAGCTCAGCTTTCTCGAAAGATATGTCGGCCCGACCTCGTGGTTGTCCGGGTTGGTGGCGATAGTTACCGTGGCAGAGAGTGGTGCGCCAGCAATTGGCGATAATGGTCAGCTTGATGGCGAAGCGTCGATAATCGGTAAAGGATAGCCAGGGGACGATAATTAGTAGCCATGGAGATGGCAATGGTCAGCCAGCGATATGATGGTAAATCAGCAGTGTCCAGCGATAATGAATAGAGAAGATAGTCAACGATAGTCCTGAGTAAGTAGCCAAACAATAGTATCAGCAGCGTTAGCCGGCGGTGGATGGTTATTAGCGGCCAGCAGGGTATTCAGCGGTAACTGCTTGATAACCGATAAAACCAGCAGTGGCGATAAGCGTTAATAGTCAGCGAGATAACGGCAACGATAATTGGTAGCGGAGATGGCGGTGATGGTTGCGGCATGGCCGCGGCAATAGTTAGCGGCGTGATAATGATAGTAATCGGCAGTGACCTTCGATGGTGATGATTTTGACCTATCAAGGTTGTTTAGTGTGACTTCAACACGCAGAAAAAGGTTGAATTAAATCGCGAGATTTTGATCCGAGGTTGTTTGTCAGAGTGTGACTCAATGACGCTAACCTGTATGGAATATGTTGAATTGAATCCACTGAGGATTTTTGACTCATTCGAGGTTGTTTATCAGAGTGTTACCCGATGGCGAGCTGGGCGAGTTGAATTGAATCAGAGATTTTGTCTATCCGTGGTTGTTTGTCGAGGTGTTACCCGGACGTTAACTTGTATGGAAGAGGTCGAATTGAATCCTAAGGCTTTTGACCTATCCAGGAGTTATTTGTCGAGTGTTACCGATGCGTTGCGTATGGAAGAGGTCGAATTGAATCCGCTAAGGATTTTTGACCCATCTGAGGTTGTTTGTCAAAGTGTTACTCGATGATGTTAACATGTATGGAAGAGGTCGAATTGAATCCGCGGAGGATTTTTGACTTATCCGAGGTTGTTTGTCGGTGTTAGATGGCGTTAACTGTATGGATGAGGTAATCATTGAGAATTTATCGGTTGTTTGTCGGTGTTACCCGATGACGTTAACTTGTATGGAAGAGGTCGTGGGAAGTCCACCAAGGACCTTTTTGACCTATCCTAGGTTGTTTGTCAGAGTCTTTGCTCGATGACGTTAACTTGTATGGAAGAGGTTAAATTGAATCCGCTGAGAATTTTTGACTCATCCGAGATTGTTTGTCAGAGTGTTACCCGATGACGTTAACCTGTATGGAAGATGTCGAATCAAAACATCCGTTTATGGTTATAGCCAAAGTTGCTCCTTAACCTTGGTCTTATTTTTTCATGAGTATGATTGGAAAATCATAATTTGTAAAGTTATATCTCTTCTCAATGTTGAAATATCCTCCAACTTTGACTTTTTTCTTGGGATGGTAATTGATTAGATGCTTAACATGGGCGGTCTTCTGAAATTAAGAGTTGCCCCACAGTTTCCGACAAAATCTAAAAGAATGAAGTTTGATGAATCTTCATTCTTCGCTTGCGCTCCTTAAAATCTTGAAATGCTCCACCTCGATGGTGGTTTTGATCTTGTTGGAAACTTGGTCATCATACAAAATGAAATAATGAGAATTAGTTTCCCACAGACGGCGCCAAACTGTTGCATGCTAGAAAATCAGTTGCGGTAGAGTAAAAGTTTATGTCTTAGCCTTGTTGTGAAATCCAGAACACACACATAGGTATTTAAAGAGTGAACAAGAAAACTCCAGAATTTTTACGTAGAAAACCTCGAAAAGAGGAAAAAACTACGGGGCCTAGCCCAGTAAAAAGCTTTCACTATATATTTATTTTAGAGTACAAGTTTTCTCGATAATGGGATTACATAATTGTATATGAGAAAGGCTAACAATGACAATCCCAAAATCAAACAACAACAGCCATATAGTCAGCGTTGAGGTTATGATTGATAGTGGTAGCGAGATGATGGTGAGCGGCGGAAAGCAATGACGGATAGGATGTCATGATGGAGGCCCGGAGATTCGACGAGGATCAGCGGTGGCGGTCGGCGGCGTGGCGTGTAACAACGAGGGTGGTCGGCGACCGTCGAGTGGTGCCACGATTATGCCTGGAGGATTTTCAAGCTTTAGAACTCTCTCCTCTCTCTTGCTTGGCCTCTCTCATATGAAGAATGAGGAGCTATTTATAGATTGGAGGAGTGGCGTCTCTGTAAATGCATGCAAAATCGGAACCACTCCTCTCCATCGGATGGCTCAAAATGATTCCTTTGATCATATGATGTATTTTATATATTTGAATGCTCAAATGAAATCAGAATTGTGAGATCTTAGGTTTGTTAGATCCGGCTCGTCGAGACGCTCGATTTGACTATAAACACTCCATGTTTGAGAGTTATTTAGAGATTTAACTGATATCCCAAAATTTTCAATGATATTTTAAGTGCTTGATCTCGACCAGTTTCAACTTCGGATCAGCTTGCTTTTAACATCAAAATTCGTGCTTCGACTAGTAGAATTTTTAAGGTCATATCAATGATGAATATGAAAATATATCAAAATATTTTGATAAATTCTGACCAATTATTTTTAAATTATTTAATTTATTTTGAGATTGTTATAATATAAATTAATTAATTATTTATTATATTCACATCGATCTGATTTTTAAAAAATATTTTTCACTATAAAATTTCATAAAAAATAGCAAAATGTTGTTAGTTAAATATATCTGTGATTATTTAAAAATAATAATAATAAGGTATCCTAAATGCAAAAATATTAAACTAAAAAAGCTCCCTAAATTTTTTTTTTTTCCTATATGCAATTGGAGCTTAATCGACCAAAATTAACAAAAAAAAATATTTCTTGAATCGGTTATGAGTGATAAACTATGTTAGAAAAACAATTGGATGCTTTATGTTACATAGTTTGAACAGAATATTCTGAATTATTTTGCTATCATAAAACTATGGAAAATTTGCATATTTTTAGATGTAAAACTGTTCGAAATGAATAGTTTAATTAAGGGGCTACTTGGTTGGAATACAAAGTAAAGTAAAGCAAAGTAAATATAGGGATTTTGAAACTTTTGGCGTTTGGTTGGAATACAAATTAAAATAAAAGTAAAGTAAATACATGTAAAATTCACTCCTTAAGGGCTGTTTGGTTCCGTGTAAAAGAGGTGTAATACATTTTAAATACATACAATTTTATTTTTCCCCTATTTGGTATGCAGTAAATTACGTGTAAAAATTTATGGTATTTGGAATTCCTTCTTATGCTATTTTCCGTGTAAATAAAATACTCGCCGAAATTAGAAGTCACGGCAACAAGCGTAGGCCTCTTAGGTCTCCATATCTTAGCATACCCAGGTGAGCTCCGGTGCCTCGAGAGGTGGACGACATTATACCTTAGGATCTCGGAAAGGGAAAAGTTTTCAGTAATCAATCCCAAATATAATTTTCGTTCTTCTACCTCTATTGATCTTCCGTAATCTGTCTACTCTTCTCGGAAGAGATCTGATTTGTCCAACTTACAGCTTTTGAACTTATTCGCCGGCAAACTTTGTATATTATTTTTTTTTCTGCATCACTTTTACTCTTTCGAATATAGCATCGCCTTATCTTTTTTTCTGCATCACTTTTTTGAATATGGTTGATCCTGAGAATTTCTTCTAGAATAAACAAAGTATTCCAGTGTTGCTGGGTGCTTAGCGATCTTGGGGTTAACTGTGTTTAATAATTTGTGCGCTATTCAATTCAGTGATAGGTGTTGAACTGTTGTTTTCTAAGCTTATAACGTGAAGATAGTTAACGTAAAAGCAAAACATCATTAATAAAAGGGGAAAATAGTAAAATTTTTTGTACTAAAATGATATAGAAGAATGTTTTCCATATGAATTATGATAGATTTGGAATAAATTCTGAAAAAAGTTTCAGATAAAATATAATATTCTTAGTTAGAGATATACCGATAAGGTAATTAAGAAAATCAAATATTTTTTATTTACTTGATATCAATCACTTAAATAAAAGACTCTAAACAAAATAATCATTTGACAAACTATTTATGGCTTTACTTGATTATTTTCTGAATATAGCATCTATTTTTGGCTTTTACTCATCCAACCATGCTGCTTTGGGGTTGCATGAAGTTGGACTCCCTGAATCTATTGGAAGTCTTTACAGTTTAATTTTTGTGATGATCCTTCATTTAGGTTGTTCCTTATTTGTTTTTTGTTTGTCTTTTGATATCAATTTTTAGTTCTACCTTACTTTATGTTCAATTCCATGTTCGTAGGTACAAAAATACTATTCCTTATTTTACTCGACATAGTGAACATTGTTGTAAAAAATGTTGACACATCAAGAGAGTGAAGGATGGTCCTCACAAATGATGACATATGATATTGAGATGGAAATCAACTTTCTTTAACCATTCATGTGCATTCTTCATTATTATGTATATGTATTTTATTGGATACACTAGAGAGATCAACAAAGAATAAATCTTAAGAGAAATATTCAAATGACATACCTTTCTAGATTATATCTTGGATGATTATTGAATATGGTTCAAATGAAAGAAACACCTTTTTTCAAATTATGCAATTTATTTTGCACAAGAGGTTTACTTGTAGACACGCTTAATGTAAAAATTGAAGAACAAGTTTGCTATATTTCTACATACCCTACATGCGTGTCGGGTTATTATTCAACTTTCAACGATCTGAGAAAGCTGAGTTGGTACTTTAATGTTGTATTATATATTGTAGGAAGTTATGACATGAGATGATAAAATCTGGACTCCATAAAAAATACAATCAAGTGCTGATTCATGCCTTTCTTCAAGGTATGATAATGATATCTTATATAAGTATTTTAACGCTCTTATTAATATAAGTTATTAATTTTAGGATTATATCGATGCTTTTGATGGAACCCATATTAAAGCTAAGGTTCTTAAAGAGCATGAATCTGCCTTTAGAGGAAGAAAACCTTATCCCACTAAAATGTGCTTTGTGATGACTTTGATTTGAGATTTACATATGCCTTACCGGGTGGGAAGGTTCATGATCTTCTGATGCCAATGCCTTGCGACGATGTTCATTTATTGATATAAAATATTTTTGTCATAAATATCACTTACAAGACGTATTTTACTTATGCAAATGATTGATTTACGTTTACATACAGGTAAGTATTATCTAGGGCTGCTTTTCTATGAAGGGTTTTATATCTCCATTTCGTGCCACAAGATATCACCTAAAAGAATTCTCTAACAATAGACCAACCAATGCTCAGGAGTTTTTTAACCTTCGACATTCATCACTCCGTACTACAATGGAGCGTGCATTTGGTTCTTTGAAAAATCGATTTGGAATTATCAAGTGTGAACCATATTTTTCCATTACGAACACAAGTTAATATTGTTCTTGCATCTTGTATATTATATAATTGGATCATTTCAGAAGGGGGTGATGATTTCATTCTTCAAGAGAATGATTGGGCTATGAGAGCACAAAATAGTAGTCATAACATAAGGGTAATAGAAGAATCCGTTGAGTGGTTGGACAAAAGAGACGAAATAGCTCATGCAATGTGGAGCCGCTTGAACAAAGTTAGTTATTAGCTAGAATTTGAATGACATGAAATATCCTTTCTAGTACATAGTCCATATTTTGGGATGTTATATTTATTATGTTTTTGTAAATCATATTTTGTTAGTACATAATGCAAATATTTGTTAATGTTGGATGTTTATCTTTTTTGTTGACATATAAATGTAATGGATGATAGAAATATTTGTTTTCTGGTAGAGTAAAGGATCTTTAGTTTTATAGATTTATCTTTTTTCGGCATGATTTATTTTATAAGTTTATTTTTTAGTCATACTAACTATTACTACTTGCTTTAATATAATGGTTGTCTAATTATGTTAAATGGACAATCTTCCTCCTAACCCACCACTAGCTCTAAAAACTAAAAGAAAGCATTTTGTCTGGAGTACAAAACCAAAATGGATTTTAGGGCTTTTACAAATCATGTGTGAGTATGTTGATGCGAATATGAGAAGTGCTCGAGGCTTCAAAGATATTGTGTACAAAGGTGTTTCTTATAAATTGAAATAGAAATTTGGAATTGAAGTCACACCAGATCAATGTAAGAATCAGATCAGACATCAAAGAGGCGTATGGAATCACATCCAGGAGTTAAAGAGAAAATCAAGTGTGTCTTGGGATGAAGATAAAAAATGATATTGATGGGACAAGAGGATACATATCACATATTCAGGTATTTTTTTGTAATACATAGTTTTGTCACATTAAATTTTTAAGAAATATTTGTTAAGTTTTTTTTACTTCTTGCATTGTAGGCTTTTCCAAAGGATGTTGTCTTTTTAAATGTTCCAATTATAAGTTATAATAAATTGGAGAAAGTTTGTGGTGAAGGTCATGCCGCGGGAGAATGGGCAAAGTCGTGAAATTAAAACTTTTTTGGTACTCAACATATAAGTTTAGATGATGGCAGTGTCCAAGTTTGATGGAGACATATTTAGATGCATCACAACATGTTGACTCTTCAGATGAGGATCTTACACCAGACTCTACAGTGGAGACAAAACGATCAATACCTTCATCTTCGAAAGGATTTACTAAACGCAAGAAGAGTAAAAAAGAATGAAAGTAATCAATCTCTACATAATTATATTGCCATGATGGCTGATAGTGTAACCCAAGTTGCAAATTCAATTCAGAGTTCAACAAGAGATTTTAAGGAAAAACAAATTTTCAATGAACTAATGACAGAGCTTTCTAATATTCCAGGTTTTTACGAAAAGATTACACAATTTATGAGAACTTATCAAACAATCCTGATGATTGATCTTTTCTTGCAAGACCTAAAGAATCGAAAGCCAGATAGATGCAGAAGGAGTTAGGAAAATGATTCTGTATTTTGTGATTATGTTATTACCGATGAGTCTGTATTTTGTGTTATTGATGAAAGAGTAAAATACTTCATATCTTTCAAATATAGGTTCATAGAAGTTCCTATGATTTTTGCGAATGCCTATGAACTATTTTTTGAGCTGTTGTTTCAGTTGATCTGACTTTTAAGTGGATTGAATGTGGACGATGCTATTGTCTTTCTGATTCATTATTGGATTCGCTTGGCTCAATCGTTAAGTCAAATTATCCATTATTCTACCTAGAAGTCATCATAAAGTTGCTGGAACAAATGTAGAAAATATTAGTGAGAATGGAAAAAAAATGCCGTCAGACTTGCTCTTTTATTGTTTATTGTGAGATTAGTTCTTTTGGCTGCACTATGATATCCTTCTTCTTGCATGCTTCTTATGTAAAAACATGTGAAATTATAAGTGTTCTTCATTCTTCTTTGTCTTGTTTTCTTTTTTTGTATGTAAATTTTTTTTTTCATTTTCTCAAGAATGGTATATGCTTGATTTGAACTTTTAGCTTTTAATTTTCTCTATCACTGCAAGAACATGTGCTGCAAACTATCAAAAAAACACTGTGCTTTTTGGACTTGATTTACAGGAACTTTTTTGATGAGCATAGGTGTTTAGATACTAGCATTCTAGGTATGCTAGATATTTATTAGCCCATCATGGTTGTTTAGTATTTTAGTGAAAGTATACCCTATTCGTATCTATTATGAACATTTTAATGAATAACTTGATAATAAATTGACGATTCAGAGCAGCGGACTCCAGGATGGAAATTTAATTTTTGAGAGATGAAAGTAAGAATTCTTACTTCGTGTTGCTTCATTATGTGTCTACGTATTCATGTTAATACCAAAACAAGTTGTTAGTTTAAATCCTATCTTTGGGAGATCGAAGCAAAAAATTCAGCCATCCTGCGGGTTAATTATTGATGTACTTCAATGTATTTATGTTTGCTTGAAATTTTTCCTCGTTTTCGTTTTATGAAAGCTTCAACTTTATTTTAATAATTAAATTAGCTCTCTTATCAACTCTAGCTGTGTACTTATTTTAAAAGTGCGGATATTGATTTATTGGCAGCTGAAAATCTTCCTTGAGCTCCATGCATCTTTGCAGTATGCTTCATTACTTCTACAAATTAGAGGAGGTCCAAGTGCTTATTTAATGTATTTTGTTCCTCGTGCTTGCTTAATATGATATATTTTGTGCGGTTAATGCAATTTTCTCTCCCAAAAACTTTATATATCTTGTTCTACCAATGCTTCATGCAAATTTAAGCACTTGTAAATTATAAAATGTTTTTCAGGGTGTCCCCTTGAGGAATGAAATTGGTCCTCGTGATGTTGCCAATGGTAGTGTGGTGGTAAATTCAAAGGCGTGCGGAAAACTTCGGCAAAGATTTTGGGGTATCTATGGAGCCTTGTGTTGATAACCCATGTGAAAGAGTTGGAAGAAGTCAGCACTTCTTTATAGACACCTTGTTTGTGGGTTAAAACTTTTAGTTCTTTATGGAGCCTTCAGTGTTGATAAACCATGTATCCTTAGCAACTATAATTTAGTTTTTTTTATGGGTATACAATTTTTGAGTATTAATTTTTGTGAATTTGGAGTTCTGTTAGTTGATTTTCCAAATACAGAGTTCATTATTTATATTTTTGCTTTGATTTTTGTCATACTTTGTTGCAGATATACATTTCCTTCTGTTTTGCTCTCATCTTGTATGAATTTGAGAATTTTAAGGTCATTATTTGACCGAAAAGATTTTAATTAATTGGAATTTCCTCTACTTTTCTTGTTAATGATGTGTTGGGATGTATGAGCTAATTCTCTTATTCTCTTAAGTGTTATCCCCGGTTGTGAGGCCATAGTGCGAGCGAGTGTTTTTTTATGCTTCGCATACTATTTTTTTTTTCAAGGGTGGGTTCGATGATATCGTTCATAGTTTTAGTAAATAATTCTCAAAGATATGATGCAATTTTTTTTTCGTTTCATTTCACTTAGCAACTTCATCAAAATAATTACTTTTAATTTATTTTTTTGATGTCAATTTCAGCAAAAAAATGAGTTTTAGGCTGATGATTTGACAAAAGATCTCATCTCAATTTTCATTAATATTTAAAACCATAAAAAGTGAAAGTTTAAATGAATATTTTTAGTCAAAATTTTAAATAATGGGAATAAATTTTCAAAAACATAATGATCAATTTTAAGTAATATAAAAGAGATGTAATGTAAATTATTTATTTTAGTGTTCAAGTTATAGAGTTAATCAACATATCAGAAATAAAAGTTTTATGTAATTTTTAATATATATATATATATATAGAGAGAGAGAGAGAGAGAGAGAGAGAGAGAGAGAGAGAGAGAGAGCTTTCTATGAAAGCAAATTAAAAAAATATTTTAAATTAAATAACAGATATCATTAAAATAAATTTATCTATCAGTTCAAGTTATGTAGAGGTCCACCATATTGTTCAATTTTTCACTTTTAAA
The DNA here is from genome assembly GCA_021442155.1 of Cymbidium sinense. Taxonomy (NCBI): domain Eukaryota; kingdom Viridiplantae; phylum Streptophyta; class Magnoliopsida; order Asparagales; family Orchidaceae; genus Cymbidium; species Cymbidium sinense. The sequence goes on along the minus strand of CM038225.1, from coordinate 79,786,560 downwards.
ATAAATATATTATAATTTTTTTTTAACTAAGTAGTAAATTTTTATTTATAAAATATTTATATTTTAATATATATTTAATTTATTAATTTAATATTTCAATTAATGAAAAAAGTTTCACTAATTTCTAAACATCAACATATTCAATAATTTTTACTTTCTTTTCTTTTCAACCAGAAAATATAGTTTTCGTGTATTTCTTTACATATAATTAAATAAGTAAAATTCATTTATATTCACTTTCTGTTTATTTTCTGGTTCTAAATGTGAGAATACCAGTTATATTTTGGTGTATGGGTAAATTCCAAATATCTTGTGCATGTAAAAGTCACGCCATCCGCCGTCACATCCAGCCGGTAGTCGTCGTGGCGTCAAAATTTTAAAATACTTTATATTATATTTTTTTTACCAAACAGAAAAAGATAAACTCATCAACCAAATAATTGTAAAGTAATCTTTTTATACTATATTTTTTTTATATTGTATTTTTTTTTTCAACCAATTAAATAGCCTAAAAAAATAGTATATGCTTTCTCAGGGTAAACTTATGCCACGTGGCATGTCTGAGTTTGACATAACCACGTGCTCTGTTTTGGCGGGGGCATGGAATCCGATATATTTATTAGAGTATAGATATATGAATGAAGATAAGTAAATAGTTGCCAAGTGAGTGAGTAGCCAAAATTTTTTTGAGGGATTTATATATATATCATATAATTTTTATGTATTTATATATCTAATATCTAAACTTCACTTTTCTACATATATAACACCACAATCTTAAATATCTTATCAAAAATATCATCATTATTCACTTTTTAAGAAATGGAATGCAACTTTTTAGATATAGGAAAGTATTAGATAAGTAAATATATAAATTTAGAAGTTAAATATTTAAATGCATAAAAATTATGTGATATGTATGTAAGTTTTTCAAAAAAATTTCTAAGAAAAATTTTGATTAAATTAAAAAAAAATTTAAAACTTTTTTATGGGGGCTTGATTTTGATATTGATAATTTAAAATATTTGGTTAGAATTTATTAATAAAATAAAATAAAATAAAAGATATGATAGTTAAAAAAACTTGTAATTTTTACCACATAGTATTAGGATTCATAAATGATTATTTCATAATCGATGAAGTTTAAAATTTTTTTTAATATTAAGGATACTAAGGTGTTATATAAGTAATATCAAAATTTATATTTTAGATATATATATAAGAATTATAAAGTATGTATGTAAATTCTCAAAAATATAACATATTTTAAAATTATATATCATTGCAATATTATTTTGAATTTTTTTCACCATTAATAAAAAATCAAGGCGCTCAAATTTTTATTTAAATAATTTTTTTAAAATTTTAAATAAATATTTACGATTAATTTAAATAAAATAAAATATTAAAATTTATTTGAGTTAAATAAAGAATTGATTTTTAAGATATAAACTATGATGTTAATAAAACTTAACATTTATTTTTAATTCAAATTTTCAATTTGAATTAACTCATGTATATAATACTTTAAAAAATATCTACTAATATTATAAAATATTTCTTTTAAAAAATATCCACACATGTTGGAAGATTAAAGATGATTTTGATATTTCTTATATGTTATTTTTTTTAAATTTCTAGAATAATAGTAATATATCAAAGGTTTTTATTTTGTTTAGAATGCATCAATTACTATGGATAATTTTAACTGCCTTCATACAAATTGAGAATATCACTCATCATCAACATTATCATTCTTTAAAAAATTGACATATGCATAAAATTATTTAATTATCCAAACTGATGTCTACTAATAGAACTTATATGCTTATATCTCTTGCACTTTCTATATAAGAATACAAATTCATTATAATATATATAATTTATATACTTATTTTCATATATATATATATATATATATATATATATATATATATATATATATATATATATATATATATATATATATATATATATATATATTTGGAATATTTGGAATTGTCCTCACTGTCAATATCTACAATCAAGGCATAAAGAAAATTTACCACTAGGGCTTTTATTTTTGGGTATTTAAAATGCTTCAATGTAAATGCTTTAAGAATTTTGAGTTTATTCAAAATACTTTGAATGACTTATTTATAATGTATTTAAAATTTACCTATTTTGGATGAATTTGAAATACATCATTTGGCATAAAGTAAATATTATCTCCCCAGTTGACCACCTCTTATTGTTGTTGGCGGACCAACATCAATGTTGTTAGCTGGCCGTCACCACCAAGTGGCGGCCGACCTCCACCACAAGTAGCCTTTAGCCATCAACTAGCCCTCACAGACGCCAAACCACCCATCGATCTACCACCACTCATCAGCCAAAATATTATATTACATTCACTGTACCAAACAATAAAAATAAATCTTTATATTTGTATGATCTTCGATCAAATAACCTACATTACATTCAATTTAAATTACATTACTCTTACATTACATCCCTTTTTCAATCAACTATATGCCTCTTAAATAATATCTTTTTTTTATTATGATAAATAGATGGCATATCGATGACAATAGAATACTTAGATTTTTAATAACCAAATTCATAAACATTTTTTGCATATTTCATAATATAAATATAGGAATGCATTTGTACTTACTATGTTACAATCTAAAATGAATGATAATTTATATGTCACATTATATTCTTAATATTGAATCTTATTGAATAAAAAATATCATAATAATGCATTAGATTAAAATATTGTAATACATAATGAGTAACTAAATAGACTTATTTTTACTTTTGGCTCTCCAAAGGGCCTTTATTTGTAATACATTTGAACAAAAAAAACTTGAATATTTTCAAAGAATCATCATAACATCTCGTATATCTTACGAAACTTTTATAATAATTATGTTATTATGTGTTTACTAAAAAATCATATAATTAAAACTATTGATTAGTTGATGTGTTTATCATCAATACTATCATATATTTTTACAGGTGACAAATACCACACATTAAGATTATCACCTTATTGATTGTCAGTTGATGTAAATTCTTTCATACAACCATGTTACCTTTTTTTAGTTTAGAAATAAGCATACTTTATGCCTTTAAAGTCATAAGATATGTTCATTAACACATATGTTATACAAGTCTATGAATCCATTTTCACCAACCCATCAAAAACTAGCTAATCTTAGGTATCTAGATGCATATGAACTACCATATCTATATATTATACTTATACTTCTAATAACTCATAAATCTTGATAACATATGATGGTGATTAAATAATGTGACCAATGTGTTTAATAGATATTTAAAAAATAAAGTATATGATATTTCATATATAAATATTCATCATAAACTTCAAGATACAATATTATAGATTTGCAAAAGCAAGAAATATAAAATATCTATAGTTATCAACATTAAATGACATACAAATAATATTGACACATCCTACCATATAACATAATTTATGGGAGAACATCCAATCATTTTCTTATGCATATGAATACATTAAATGCAACTTTTGGATGCTAATCACATCATGCTCCATATATAGAAAAATATAATATTTCATTTTTTGGTGTACAATATATTCTAGAATAAGGTGTTTGATGGAAAACATATAAAAAATTTATATATATATTAAATCATAATCATGAATAATTATCTTAGATTGTGTACACAATCATAGAATAATATTACTATTGTACTAGTATGTATCAACATGAGTATATCAATATAGAGTATATATGAATAATAAAGCATATTACAATGAGTACATGAATGCATTTGACTTAAAAAAAATCCATGATACCATCATAACTTTTAGACAATCATGTTAGTAATTAATAATTACCTATGATAAATCACTTATTGTCAAATGACTCCATAGAGTACAATTGCACATGCATGTTACACTATATTGTCATAATTCATCAAACATACTCAAGATTATTAACCTAAATATATTAATAATTGTCGGTCATATGTATTATCAAACAATCATAAGTATAGTTGTGAGTACTATACACAATTGACATAGATCAAAACAATTGTTTTAACATCACCGTATGCTCTTTTTAATGACCAAACATGCATATAAGAAAAATTAACTTCACCATACTATCAATGCATTAAACAAAAATATAAATATTATATATCTAATATAGGTTGGATCACTACAAAAATATATAAGGTTTATTTTCTAGTACCACCATCCCCTCTTTTGCTCCCATCTTTACATCTTCTAAGAATAAGATAGTTGATGTTTATGATCCTCTTTCAATCAAATTTATCTTAATTGGGATCTTTTTCAATTCAACTATGGAGATATTTCAAACACTTCATTTCTATGTTTCTCTTATTTTGAACTATATTTTTAAGAAATTAAAGATGTTCCCTTCTCATATACAATTCTGTAATCCCGGTATCGGGAAGATCTTGTACTCTGAAACAGATATATAGTGTAAGCTTTTTACTGGGCTAGGCCCTGTGGTTTTCCCTCTTTTCGAGGTTTTCCACGTAAAAATTTTGGAGTTTTATTGTTCACACTTTTTATACCTATGTGTGTGCTGGATTTTACAACAAAGCTAAGGTGAAAACTTTTACTCTATCGTAACTGGTTTTCTAGCACGCAACAGTTTGGCGCCGTTTGTGGAAAGAGAACCCTTCAATCACAATTCATGAACACCTGTTATGGCCAATAACACTCATAATGGAGCCTCTCGCTCAACTCACTCAAACCAATCCTTGAACCAAGGATGCCAACCTTCTGCCTCACTTCCCCCTGATAGACGCGACCCTGTCGGTGAAGGCGCGACAGAGATCTTTGTAGAAGATCGTGTGCGCCGAATGGAAGAGTCTCAAAATGAGATGATTCGACTTTTGCAAGGAACACAATTTACCCATGAAAATACATCTCCCCAAGATCGTAGTTGGGGAGGTCAAAATGCTAATTTCCTTGACACTGAAGTTTCTCCGCGTAGAGACCGTGATGCTAATCTCTTTGACACCGCAAGTTCTACTCATCCATCACATGCAGCTCAACCGACTGCTAATCCACTAATTATTACTGGTAGCTTGACACATTCTCGTCCTGTTGACCCCACTCGTCATGTTATACGTGCAAAATTATGACGCTTAATGCAAGATGAATTTCAACTCCAAGATAGAAATCTTCCCCCTCACCGCTGCTATGAGGAATCCTCACCTTTAGCTGAAGCTATTCTTCAACATCCTATTCCCGTGGGTTTCAAGCTTCCGTTTGATTCTATGATGAGGCGGCCATGAACACATCGACCATTACAGACTATCATGCATATCCAGCAACTCGACCTGCTTGCTTTGTCGTCTTTCCAATACCCACAAGGGACAAGCTGCACTTGGTTATACTCCCTTCCAGGGAATCCATCCATACCTTTGTGAACTTGCCAAAATTTTTGTAGAGCAGTTCATTGCAACCGAGGATCATTAAAGATTCCTCCCATCTCTCATTAAAATGAGGAGAATCACTTAAGGAATACTTTCAAAGGTTCTCCTTAGAAGCTCGTCAAATACCTGGAGTAGACCCTGAACTATTAAGAGGAGTTTTCCTTGGAGGACTCCGTCCAGGGCCTTTTTACTTGTCACTAATGCGAGACACGATCCGCTCATATGCCGACTTGGTTTATCGTGTGGAAGCACAAATCTTTGTTGATGAGGCTATTACTGCCCATCGCAAATAATTTGAGTAATCTATAGAAAAATGTAAAAGCACCCGACCGGTCTATCGAAAAGAAGCAACAAGGCGTCGTGATCTCCCTCCCGACCCCGTATCAAGCGATGTGAACCGGCGAAAAGGAATACACGCGGCGAACACATCTCATGTTAACCTCCCAATGGCTGAGATGAAGAAAATATCAGTGGCGCATCCGCTGAAACCAAATTCGAGGAATCGAAAGGCAATATTGTCGCTTCCATCGGTCATGGACATGCTCAGAGGCATACAAACAACTCAAGAAGAAATTGAGAGGCTCATTGACAGGATATCTCGTCGATTTGTGAAGAATCAATCACTCAAACAAACAATACCTTCAAGCGGAAACCAGGATAATCATCACAGAAACAATAAAATAATCATCAAACAGTTAGAGAAATTGAAACAATCGCAGGAGGACCAATACTATCTAATCAAGTCCTCATTACCATCTCTGAAGAGCCGAAGTTAAAGAAGTCTTGTACTGATCATTCCATCACTTTTAATGACTTAGACTTGGAAGGAGTACATGTTCCTCATCAAGATCCACTTGTCATCAGCACAGGGATCGGTGACCCATGCTATAATGTTAAGAGAATTTTGATTGACAATGGGAGTTCTCTTGATGTCTTATTTTACTCCACATTTCTTAACATGGGCTAGGAAAAGCTCCAACCCAGCGGGACCATTATGCGGGTTTGATAATGTCGCCTGTGTGATGGAGGGAAAATCACCCTTCTGTTGTCCTTGGTGAATTTTCTCAACAAGTGGCTCATTTAATCCAATTCATGGTGGTCAAGTCGATTGACATATAACTATCTTGAAGGCCCCTCCAATCAATTTTTGGTGCGATCACTTGTATCTCATCTTAAGATGAAATTTCCAACCCGTTGGAGTTGGAGTGTCGTGGAAATCAGAATGGTGCAATCATGTTATCTCGGACAAGCTCAACCACCCTTCGTGACCTTGACGATTTTAATTTTTTGAGATGAAAAAATAAGCTTTGCGTAGACTTGCTCTGTTGCATTATCAGATGACCAACCATTACGAACATTGCAAGTTGGATCTCTGCTCTCAGACGAACAAAAGAAAAAATACATAGACTTCTTGCATAGAAATCAAGACATGTTCACTTGGAGTCCGATAGATATGCCGTGAGTCGACCCCGATGTGATCATGCACTCCCTCAAGATCAATCCGACATTCAAACCTATCATCCAGAAGAAGCGAAGTTTTGCACGCCTCAGGCAAGAAGTTAACAAGCTTTTAGAAGCGATTCATCTGAGAGGTACATTTACCCTACATGGCGAATGTTGTCATGGTTAAGAAAATAAATTAGAGAATGTGTATTGATTACCGACCTTAAGGCTTGCAGAAAGATAGTTTTTCTCTTCCTCGAATTGATCAGTTGGTTGATGCTACATCTAGATATCAAATGCTCAGTTTTTTGGATGCTTACTCTGGTTATAACCAAATAAAAATGAACCCAATGGATGAAGAAGCTACAGCATTTCAAACATATAAAAGTTTATACTGTTACCAAGTTATTCTGTTTGGATTAAAAAATATTGGTGCTACCTATCAACTCCTTATAAATAAGGTCTTTAAAGACCTACTAGGCCGCACAATGGAGGTATATGTGGATGACATGCTAGTGAAAAGCTTGGAAGAATCACAACATATTTCTGACTTAGAAATATGCTTTAACCTTCTTCGACGTTATAACATGAGACTCAACCCGACCAAATGTGCTTTTGGAGTTACGTCGGGAAAATTTCTTGAATTTATGGTAACCCACCGTGGGATAGAGGCCAACCCCGAGAAAATCAAAGCTCTCAAAAATATGACTCCTCCGAAGAATATTAAGGAAGTTCAACGTTTGAATGGATGAATTACTGCGTTATCGCTTCCCCAGCAGCTAGGGATAGATACTTATCATTCTTTAAAATATTAAAGGGAGCTAAAGTAATAATTTTTTAATGGGATGAATGTCGGTCTACTTTTGAGCAACTAAGGAGTATTTAGCATCTCCACCCCTACTATCCAAGCTATTCAAGGAGAGATGTTATACTTATATCTCGCCTCTTCCACGATAAGCTCGGTTTAGTGCGAAGAAAGTGGGATACAATAATTTATTACGTCGAAATTCTTTTGATATAGAAAGTCATTATCCACTTCGATAAGGTGGCTCGGCTTTAGTTTTCTCGTGAAAATTGCGTCCATACTTCAAGCTCACTATCGTTTACACTCATTTATCATTAAGGGTCATCCTGCGAAATATCACGGGAGGTTAATCAAGTGGTCTGTAGAATTGGGAGAGTTTGATATAAATTTTTTACCTCACCCTGCTATAAAGTCTCAAGCACTCGCAGACTTTATAGTAGAATGCACTACCCCAACTCCAGAGGAGCTATCTGCTACATGCCTTACGTCTCCTCAATGGACCCTCATGTTGATGGAGCTTGAAATCTTGGTGTTGGTGCGAATCTTACTTATTCCCCAGAATACCTTAGAGTATGGACTTAGCCTAAAATTTTTACGCAATAATAATATGGCTGAATATGAGGCTCTCATAGCAGGGTTGAGACTCTCCATTGACTATGAAGCTCAAGACTTAGTGAGACACACTGACTCTCAACTTGTCGCCTCCCAAGTTGAGGGAAACTTTAATGTTCATAATCTCCAGCTGGCACAATACCTCCACTTGGTGAAGTCTCTTCTTGCCCATTTTAAGACACATCAAATCATTCACATACTGCGAGAGAAGAATACTCGAGCTGACGCTCTCACTAAGCTTGCTTCATCCTCTAGGGATCATTTAATAGAAGGCATGTTGAAGAAATACATTTTTTGGTATCCAAGGGTCATGGGTAATTCAAGCAATTAATGAGATAAAGGAACATTGGTGGATGGACCCCATCCATCTTTTACAAGAATGAACTCTTCACGAAAACCCAACTTCACCATTGTCTCAGACAAGCTTCAAACTTTACTATTATCGGAGGTGAACTATACAAACGAGCTTTCTCTGGACCATACCTCAAGTGTCTCTCACCTTCAGAGGCCGATTACGCATTAAGAGAGGTCCACTCAGGATATGTGGAGAACACTTAGGAGGAAGGGCGCTGGCCCTTAAAATTATAAGACAAGGGTTCTATTGGCCTATAATGAAACAAGATGCCTTGGAGTTCATGAAAAAATATGCAAGTTGTCAGTTGCACTCTAACCTCCCTCACATGCCGCATACAGAGCTCTCATCTATTCAAAGCCCATGGCTTTTTGCTCAATAGGGGATTGATATCATGGGACTTTTTTCGATTCAGGGCAACGAAAGTTCATCATTTTAGCCGTCGACTACTTCACTAAATGGGTGGAAGTTGAACCACTCGCTAAAATTACGGAGGCAAATGCTAAACAATTTGTTTGGAAAAATATAGTATTATATCGATTGGTCTTCCCGCAAAGATCATCACGATAACGACGCAATTTGGAAAAGTCTTTACGTCCTTTTGCAAAGATCTTCACATTCAATTTCGCATCTGGTAGCACATCCTCAAACTAACAGGCGGTGACTAACGGACTATACTCAAAGGATTAAAAACATGTCTCGAGAAGGCCGGGGGGCAATGGGTTGATGAGCTTTCTAATATTCTTTGGGCTTACCACACTACAGCACCCGTGGTGAGACAGTATAACTTGTGTTTGGAAGTTATTATACCGGTAGATATTGGGGTTCCAAGTCCAAGAGTTCAATTATTCAATCATGATGGTAATGAAGAAAACTCACGGCGGACCTACTCCCGAAACTTCGTGACATGGCCTTACTTGGACTTCTATCACCAAAGGGTAGCTCGTCACTTCAACGAAGAGTAAAACCTCATCCCATATCAGGTGACTTGGTCCTACAGTCTCAAGCTACAGCAAAGGCCCTCTGATAAACTCTCACCTCTTTGGGATGACCCATATGTGATTATAGCTATGGTGAAGCCGAGAACTTTCAAGCTCAAGATTGAGAGGAAAAACTTTATCTCGAACTTGGAACAGAATCTCGAAAATATTATCGAATTACTCGCATAATTATCGCAGCTTTTATTTTGTCTCGTTTATCATTTCCCCTTCATGTAGGATAAAGACTTGTTGTTATTGTTGTTGTTGTTGTTGTTGTTGTCATTTTCTCTTAAAACTCATATCCGTGTTAAAATCGTCTTTTGATTATATCACTGAACTTATCAGAGTAATGAATTTATAGCTTTCTTCTTACAAACTTGTTTCTTCTTCATTTAATCCTCTCACTTGAGAAATATACAACTCACGTTATATCTCAATCGGAGCATGATCAATCCCAAGGGGACTTTCCACGACCTCTTCCACGCAGGTTAATGTCATCGAGCGAAGACTCTGACAAACAACCTAGGATAGGTCAAAAGGTCCTTGGTGGACTTCTCACGGCCTCTTCCATACAGGTTAACGTCATCGAGCGAAGACTCTGACAAACAACCTCGGATAGGTCAAAAATCCTGAGTGGATTCAATTCAACCTCATCCGTACAGGTTAGAGTCGTCGAATAATATTCCGACCAATTACCCCGGATATGTAAAAACAAAATAAGAGCGTATCATCTAAAAAAAATTGATAGCATTAACATGATGATATAAGAAAGAATCAAGATTACGATACACTAATAATACATAAAAAATGCATCCTCAAGTGATGCTACATCATATCAGTTGATGATATCAACGTCCTCCTCACCACTAGGAGATACTCCCTTGGACTCACTCTCAACTCCTTCATCTCCTGAATCAGACGAAGAGTCTTCGGATACTTGGCTGGGAGATAGATCTTCAATACTATCTCTAGTATTACGATGTACTAAACGGATTCCTTTTAGGAACCCTCGGATGAAGCCCTCCTCTAAACATTGGTGCTCCAAGTCCTTCACTTTAACATCAAGTATATGATTACGAGCTTCCTGAACATGGTCTTGAGTGTGAGATAAGCGAGTTCTTAAAGTCTTCCACCACCTTCAAGGAGATTTTATTTGTTTGCTTACGACATTATATGCTCCTTCTCGGAAGAGCGATCATGTAATGCTTTCTTCTCCGTTGAGCTCTCTTCTCCGCAAGTGCCTTAAGTCTTTTCTCTTTCGGCGATCTGTCCTCACCTCAATCGACTCATCATGAGTCGCTCCACTCTCGCGAGAAAGAGAAATCGACATGTTATTGCTCGGTTCACGGTCGATCCTCCAAAGTCGCCACTTTTTTTGGCTTTAATACTCATCTTTGCTCATCTTTCGCCTTCTTAGATATTTTATCTTCACAAATTTAGTATTCCACTCATCTAAAGCGACACCCAAATGAGCCATCTACCCTCATATTTGAGTTACCTATAAAAAAACCATCACAAATATTACACAAAAGAAAAGAAGAAGAAAAGAAGAAAAAAGGAGAATGTACCAATTCATCGCGTTGGCCAAGCATATGTGATTTAACACCTCTTCAGAATGTGTGGCTTGAGAAATGAACTCCCCATCATGAGTTGAAACTAAACTCTCGAGATCGGGCAACATCTTCTTAGATATCTAACGTAGTCACTTTAGCATGTCTTCTTTTTTTTAGGAAGAAATATTACCACCGATTTTTATGGCTTCTTGAAAGAACCTATGAATATGAGGAGACCTTTCATCACCTTTACTTGACCTCTTTAGTGAAAAGAATGAGATCTCGCTTGGATAGAAAGGCCAACCTTGAACATTCTATCTTCAACTATATATTTGCCAATGTGGCGTAACTCATGCAAGCTTCCTACATCGGGGATATTAAGAGTTGTCGGATCTCATTCTCGACATCGGAATGGATCTAGGTCATTCAATCTTCCTCATCTCGGGAAGGCCCACTCATTTTTCACAGAAAAATCCATTAGACCAATTTTAGATGGATCTATGCTAAAAATTCTATCCAATTCTTTATAGCAGATAAGAAAACGTCCTTAAGCATCACATGTGAATCACATCTTGCAAGTATGTGATGTTCAAAGTAACACCACGCTCTCACGAAGAAGGCGAACCGGCGATGACCACTAAAGCTGAAATAAAATTGTGATAAAGCTACACCACATGTTTTGAAGATCTCAATCACTTAGAGCTAAAGGAAATCGCAGATCCCAAACGAAGAATCATCTCGAAGCGGTGAAGTATTCCGAGGTGAGCAGCTCGATCAGACCTCTTGGCAACAATAGCCACCAACTCATTAGGGAAATGAAATTTCTTACGGAATGCCATTAAACTATCTGATGTGATAAGGGATGGTATATCGTCTGTAGCTATCGCGCTATGGGTTATCCTCCGGCCATCACCCTATGAAAATACATAATGAATAAGTAAAGAGGGAGAAAAATGATAAAATCTGAAAAATCTAAAAATTTTGTGAAGTTACTCACTCACCCCAATACTTGGGCATACCCTTTTCTGACTTTGCCGCTCATGGACAGCTTGGGTTAGGATTTTTCGCCTACGATCTGATAAAAAGGACATGCATACATATGAGATCAAAATAAAGGGGAAAGAGGCGAGAAACTATTCCTCCCCAATGATGCTCGAATTACACGCCAAACTTTACGAGTCGTTCAAATGGCTCTATCAGCTTCCCGCCATCTTGGCAATTATCGACCATTGAACATTCCATCAGTTTGAAGAAATCCAATTTCTCACTACGGTCTGATCGCCTCAAACCCGGTCGGTCCGATGAGGTCGGTTGACACCTCTTTGAGAAAAGCGGAGCCTAGTATGAACTACAGTCTTGATATCAAACGGTCGTCCGGCGAGGTCGGTTGACACCTCTTTCGAGGGCGGAGCCTTCATATGAACTATGGGTCTTGATCGCCTCAAACGGTCAATTCTATGAGGTCGGTTGACACCTCTTCGAGGGAAAGCCTGCAGTATGAACTACGGTCTTGATCACCTCCAAACTCGGTCGACGAGGTCGGTTGGCGCCTCGAGGGAAAATTGGAGCCTTGTCATATGAACTTGGGCATTGATCACCTCCGACGACCTCACTCAAGAAGAGAAGAGTAGAGTGTTGAAGTGTGCCTCCTCCACTTGGCCCTGGGGGTTTATAGACCCCAGGGGGTAAAATCAAAAATGCCAAAAATCAAAATGCCGTTTGAGCTGTTGGCGCACCCGCAGCGTCGCCGCGTATGACGCCAGATTGCAACACCGTATACCCACCTGCGCTTCTTGACCCATGCAAAAGAAGTAGTTCCCAGCCAGAATAGGCCACACATCCGTTCCACGACCCGTCGAGACCCATTGCCAACTGCGACCCCCAGAACCAGGCCCACCCACCGCCGTGAGCCCGTGACGCCCGTAGCCAGGTGGTATGGCCGTCTTGTCGCAGCTGCTCCCAGCAGCCCCTCAGTGATCCGCGTCAGAAAATCTTGTTATATAATTCATCATACTTCTAATTATAATATATGTGTAATATTCAATTCAGAATATTCTCCATATATATATGGATGGTAATAATAATATATAAATTCTTGATTTAATTAAATCTTGATGCTAAAGATATTGAAAGAGAAAGAAATATCATTGGAAACTTTGGGATATCAGTTAAATCTTTAAAAAGCTCTCAAATATAGAGTGTTTATAGTCAAATCGAGCGTCTCGACGAGCCGGTTCCAACAAGCCAAAGATCTCAAAATTTTGACTTCATTTGAGCATTCAAATATTTAAAATACATCAAATGATCAAAGGGATCATTGTGAGCCATCCGATAAAGTGGAGTAGTACAGGTTTTGCATGTATTTATAGAGACGTCACTCCTCCAATCTATAAATAGCCTCATTACTCATATGAGGGCCCAAGCAGAGAGGAGAGCTCTAAAGATCCTCAAGCACAATCGATGCCACTCGGCGATCGTCAACCGCCGTGCCGCGTCGGTGCATTGTTGATCCTTGCGTCGTCAATCTCATCGGTCTCCCATGAGGACTTCTAGTGATTGTTCCGCCCTACTAATGATTGTTCCATGCGTTTCTTCCAGTAATTGTTTTGCATTCTGGCAGTAATTATTCCTGCATTTAATGTTCGCATTTACCGTGATTTATGCAGTTCACCATTATCTCTATCACTTGTGCATTACGACCTCATTTTAGTTGTTGTTCCTTTCTGTATACTGATTACGTAATCCGGTGTCGGAAGATCTTGTACTCGAAGCAGTATATAGTGGAAGCTTTTCGCATGATTTTTCCCTCTTTGAGGTTTTTAAAATTCTAGAGTTTTATTGTTCACACTTTTTTACGTGTGTGTGTTAGATTTCATGAAAGGTGAAAACTCTTCTACCATAAGGTTTTAAGCATAACAAGGCGATTAATAGTGAAGTCAAATCTTTAGGGGCATTCATAATTAGAGTGGTTTGACATTTCTTCGTTTGGATTGGATCATTTGGAGGTTTTCTAATCTCAATTGTGTACAAGTGGATGTCTTTAGTAATGTGGCGAGGTCATTATTTTAAAGGATTTGTCATCACTATTATTCTAGATGCAATTCTTATATTAATTGAACATCATGCTGCTAGGAATGTAAATTATTACAGTCTATTCTTATTGGTGTTTTTTCAAGTTATGCTATGGCTCACTATTTGTTAAGATTTTAATCTAAAGAAAAATAGTATATATTTATTAATATGTATGTGTGTGTTTGGTGTAGGGGTGTATGTGTGTGCATTAATTTAATTTAGAGGCTTGATATGTCTAAACAAGTCAAGCTTGGGCCACAACAAACTTGAGCTTACTTATTTATGATATATAGCTTGAACTCGAGCTTGAGTTCAACTTGACTTTATTGATAAATAATAGGCTTTTACCTTAACTTGTAAGCTTATCACCACTTTGTTTAAGTTAAATGACATCAACTGTTTAGCTCAACTGTGAACCAATCATAATATCGGTCCGATCACCCGAAAAAGCCAAATTTGTATTGTACCGGTGAACCATTGGTTTGACCGTTGAAAAGATCATGGTTTTAAGAAACCAACTGATTCAATAAAATCTTCTTTAATTACTATTTTATATTTTTTAATCAAATAACTAAAATTTTTAATCAAATTTATGATAAGTTTTAATAGTAATATTTAATTTTTTTTATAAATTTTAAAGTTTATTTTACTAATATGAATACAACTAAATTAATTTATAATGTAACCACCATACAAACACTCAAGTAGTTTACAAGATTATCCTTTGGAGTTCTTTTTTGTATATATGGAATATAATATATATTTCTCTATGATGTAGTACTAAAGAGTGGGAATAATGAGTGCAATTACATTTTAATTTTGAGAATAATAAATGATATTGAGATATAAGAACATAAGAATAACATTTGAATTTTTAATTTTATATTCTTATTACAAATTAGATTTTATAATATAAAAAAGTTATTTTAAAAATATATATTTTATAATAATATTGTATATACTATATCTTTTATGTTAGCTATATTTTACAAAGTTTTTAAGCTAATTTTTTTATTTAAAATTTTATATTTTTATAATAATATGTACATATTATATTTTTATGTTAGATATATTTTATAAAGTTTTAAAATAATTTTTATATTTTAAAATATATATTTTTAATATAAATTATAATTTTTTAAATTATATTTTTATTATATTTTATACTAATTTTCATAAACTTATATAATAATTTTTGTGATATATTTAATACACTTATCTAAATTTATAACACATAATAATTATAACTTAATGAGCTTTATATTAATCTTTAAAATTAAAATTACTAGTAATATTATTTATGTATTTCTATTTAATTTTATTATATATTTATCATATATTTAAATTATTATATTATTTAATTAGATACATATTTAATCATTTTAATATTTATTACATCATACGGTTCAATCATCACAAACTGACATCTTATACTTGAGTTACGTGTCCAGATTTTCACTCTCATAACAAGCAAGGAAGAGGAGAAGACGAGATGGAGTTGCAGGATTAGATGACAAAGGTCAACAGAGGTGATAGACACTTAGGTTTTATGTTTTTAAATGATTTAACTCCAAACTTACAATTGTTTTATTGATCACAGACTGGCCTACTCCCCTTGAAATTGGTTTTAGTAGCTCTACAAGTTAATGAGTTGAGTCCGCTAAAATGCGAACACAAGTTTGATTATTTGACAAGTAATAAGAAAGGCTTAAGCTTGAACATATAGCACGATAGGTTCAACTTGTGAGTTCATTATTGAATCGACCTCTCAAGCTGGCTCATGAACTGATTTGATTCATTTATATTTTTAGATCGGACTTAATTTAGATTTAGTTTGAGTTCAATTTTGTTAGACTTAATTCATCGATCAGCTCATTTATTGAATTCTATTACAAACAAAAGCAAAGTTCTACAATTTAAATAAGCTTTGATCTTTGAGCCAAATACACAACCTAAAAAATTTGTTCAAACTACCCCCCTCAACTAAACCGTTCAATTGATTAAAGCAAAAGGTTGCGAGGGTTTAAAAAAAAAAGCAAAGAAGCTCTGATTCTTGCTTTATTGACTAGAGGTCACGCTGTTCATCATGTTTAGCCCCTTCGTTGTTTTCCTGCTTGTGGATCTCTCAATTGATTCAGATTCAGAAAAGAAGTGAATAAAAAGATAAAAAAAGGGGTCCCATATGAAAGATGATTGAGGAGCTCAACAGCCCTCAGTGGCTTTATAGCCATGTGCTATAACATATTGCAGGGCCCACATGTTTGCTTGATATATATATATATATATATATATATATATGACAATTTCTACTAAAATTTGTTTAATTGCTCTCGATTTAAGAGTTGAAGTGCTAGATTCCTAATTTAAAGAGTGCATATGAATTTCTTGAAATTTTTTTTTTTTAATTTGCATTCTATTGAGTAATTAGTTTAAAAGTATAGCAAATCCATGAGCAATTTTATGTCATCTTTCATGACTCATGAGTGATTAGTTTAAAAGAATTACCATTGATACCTCAACAAAAAATTACTTAAGTAATAATGGTTCTTGATATAATATTTGAATTAAAATTTTCAAATTTAAATTCAATGTCATATGAACTTTGATTCTGAGTAAATATCTAAAACTGAATGTCTTAATTAAAATAATTGACGTTAGAAGTGATCCAATTCAACTCTAAATAATCTAAAGTCAGGTACTTGAAGTATAATTAAAGATTTTGCGTCATTAATTAGAAGACCAAATGATGTTTAAATTTTGTATGTTTATAATTGAATTAAGCATTTTTATTCAATGAACCCAAAATTGTTTAATACTAATATCACATTATTAAGCCACTCAAATGTTTAAAAGGCATCATGTCATATCACATCTAACAAAGTGTTTTTAGATTTTACAAAAATAATCAAAATGTTGCTTCATAAATTTATAAATAGATCCATGTTCTCTTTATGTGAGGTAGCAAAACTTAAGTTTGGAGAGAGTTCAGGGGTTTGATGAATTCTAATGCTCCACCTGAGCATCACTTTTTGATTAATGCCAAACCAACATCGTCATACCACTGTCTAACCTTCGTCGATGGATTGCTGCTACCCAAACACGATTGAAGGCATGTTATAACCTAATTGTAACCATCTGGCTATTGCAACTGTTGACAACCATCAGATTGTTGTTGCTTGACTATGCTATTAGATCACCATCGCTCGATTATTACTATTGGACCACTACCATAAGACAATCATCCTTGCACTATCATTGTCCAATCATTATCACTCAATTAAAGTCTCTCAACTACCCTTACTCATTTGTTGTCGCTTGATATCTCTATCACCTTATAATGGTCACCTAATAATTATCATCTAACTATAGTCTCCCAATGATCATCGCCTGCTTATTGTCTTCCATTCTTGATCATCTGATTATGATCTCTTTAATATCACCAACTGATAATGATATCCCAACCATGCCCACCCAACTATGTTCTCCAAATCATCATCTCCTGAATATGATTACTCGACCATAAATACTTGATAATGATCTCCAGATCATCATTGTTTCATTATAATGTCTTGATTATTGTTACCTTACCATCATCCCTTGACTTTGATCTCAGAACCATCATCATCCATTTATAGTCTCTCAACCATTATGTCTTAATTATAGTCTATCGATGACTATAGATTGATTATGGACGTCCGATCATTATCACCTAACTATAAACTTTGATCACTAAGGTCTAATTATGATCTTATAACCATTGTCACTTGACTTGAACATCATTGCTTGACTAAAATATCTTGAGTCACTTGATTAAACACTAATGTCTACCAACAACATTGATATACGACATTACTAATAATGCCAATATCATGTGTTGTTAAAGACCAATGTTTAGATTAGACTTCCTTGTTTCCAATTTTTTCTCTTTAAATGATCCCTTAATAATAACCCTAATGCATGAAGAATTCTCCAACTCTCACCATAAAATTCATCATTCATAATATATGTCTATTAATTGAATCAATGCTTTCTCTAATTATGGGGATGAGCATTATTTGTAATCAACAACACACACTACTAAAATCATTTTAATTAGGCTTGACATTATGATTTTTCTCTTACCAAATTTTTTTATAAAATTATCTCTTGTAATACATTTTTAAAGCATATGATGAATCTTCATGCAAGTACGAAGATATTAACCTATCACTCTATTTTATGTATTTTCTAGCTTTTAATAACCATTATCACCTATAATCGAGTCATTTGATTGTTCCTACAAAGTCTTTCATTGACAAAGCCTTCATTTAGCAAGTAGTTATTGAACAAGCACACGATTGCCTTACTAGTGGGCCAACCATTGTGTTGGGGAAGAAAGAAAATCACAAAGTACGCTCGAAAAATCAGTTTTAGTGTTTTTGAGCATACACAAAATAAATGAAATCCAAAGTAAAAGAATAACACAAAAGACACTAGATTTAATGTTGAAAATTCGAGAATGTGAAAAATCACGGAGCCACACCACCAAGAAATCCATTATAAAAGAAATAGTTAAGAGAATAATATTACACTTATCTAGAGCCTCTCCACACTTCAGTCACGCTAGAGCACAATCTTCTCTCTCACACACACAAGAGAAAATGACATTAGACTTAAAAAAATTACAAAAAGAATTGTTTAATACAAAGTCTCCTGACTCGTAGCGTCGCGATACCACAACCCTGATGCCTAGGTGTTGGCGCCGCTGTAACCCAGGCTTTTTAGTACGGGTTCGAGCATCGAGGTGCTATGCTCTCTATCATTTATGTCTTTTGGTGCCTTGATCCCACCGTCAGTGTTGTCACAAGTGACTGGCTGTCCTCCGAGCTCGTCCTCCTCCAGAGGGTGTTTGTCCTTGATTATGAAGCTGAAATATTCTATTCCATCATCGTGGTGCTATCCTCTTGGCATCGAGGCGTTGTCTCCCAAAGATAAAATCAGGCTCCACCATATAATAATCTCTCACTTAGAGATTGATTGCAATCATTTATGCTTATCTAGATCTGCAACACCATCATAGTCCAATTTGTAGTGTGGCTCACCCCTGCCTCAGCCTTTTTGAACTCCAACTAAAGTCATGTGAAGCTTTAGTTTCTCTTGAGTTATTATCTTGGTCAACATATTTATAGTGTTTTCAGTAATTTGTATTCTCTCCAAAGATATATGCTTGACAACTAGGAGTGTGCGAATGAAATGATACCTTAGCTTATATGCTTTGTCTTGACATGAAATGTGACATTCTTGGCTAAATGAATGACACTCATACTGTCACAATGAATCTTGTTATTTTCTAGCCCCTTGCCTAACTCTGCTAAAAAACTCTATAACTAAATCATCTCTTTGTTAACCTTAGTCATAGCAATGTACTCAGCTTCTGTGATAGAAAGTGCAACTATCTTCTGTAACCTGAAAATCCAACTCATCCTTGTGCTTCCTAACGTGAAGATATATCTTGCTGTACTCTTTCTCTCATACAGATCTCCTGCTGAGTCTGAATCTACAAAGCCCTGTAGTTCAGTTTCTGCACCTCCAAAACATATGGCATTATTGATCGTTGCCTTTAGGTATATGAGAATTCACTTCACCATCTCCCAATAATTCTTGGTAGGATTATTTATATACCGACTGATCACTCCCACTGCATATGCAATATCTAGTTTGGTAATATCATGGTACACATTAGGCTCCCAACTACTAAAGCATAAAGAATTCTCCTCATGTGTTATGTTCTTCTTCAACCTTAGGTGATTGATCCTTTGATAGTATAAAATGAATAGTCAAAGGGGTGCTTATTGGCTTTACCTCATTCTTGTTTAATCTTTGCAGAGACTTCTTAATATACTCCACCTGAGATAATTTTAGCTTATATGCACTCCTATCCCTATTGATTCCCATACATAGAATCTTCTTCACAAGACCCAAATCCTTCATCTCAAATTCTTATGATGGTTGCTCATTTAATCCCTTAATCTTCTCCATAACTAATTCTGAATCAGCATATGGTCTACATATAAAAGAAGAATAATACTTATTCTTCATAAACATAGCGGTAGTGATCGACCCATTGTACCCATTATATCATGAACATTAAATCTCCTATACCACCCTTTGTGTGCGATTCAAGCTATGCATGCTCTTCTTGAGTCTACACACCATAGCTTTCTCTTTTTTTTTTATAACTACATCTCCCTATGGTTGCTCTATGTGCAACTCCTCTTCTAAATCTCTATATAAGAAGGCTATCTTCACATCCATCTGCTCCAAATATAGGTTATCTACTACTACTAGGCTCAACACTACCCTGATGGTTATCATCTTGACTAGTGGAGAGAATATCTTTGTATAGTTAATTCCTTTCTTTTATTAAAATCCCTTCACAACAGGTTTGGCCTTGTAGCACTTGTTATCATTAGGTTCTTTCTTTAGCATATATATATCCACTTATTGTGCAATACTTTCTTGCTATTTGATAGTCATCTCAAATCTCATGTCTGATTTGACATGAGTGACTCCATCTCATCATCCATGGCATGCTCCTATTCCTTTGAATCTTCTACTTGAATGGCTTCTTCATAGGACTCTAATTCACCATCATAAATTAGTAATAAATAGTACAAAGAAGGGGAGTACCTCTGTGTCAGTCGAGAGATTATTGCCATGAGCCATCGCCAAGGCACCCTTAGTCACCTTCCACGAACTCCCTATGAAAATAGTCACGTAGCCTGATTGTGTTAACTAGCTCACTGAAATCAGATTTCTCTTCAAGCAAGAAACGTTCTGACATCCTTCAACTTTAAAATTGAACCATTTGGTAAATTGATGTCTTCACCACATTTGCCTAAGATGTTGCAGGCCTTGTTGTCCCCCAAGTACACCTTCCCTAGATCTTCTTTAGTGTAATTTTTGAATACCTCTTTATTGGGACTTGCAAGAAAAAAAAAGCACCTGAGTCGACTATCTATGACTCAGTACTATCTAGGGATAAGATTCGAGAGTCGCCTTGAGTTTCTTCTATGGAGATATTTATAAACTAATCCATATCTTGTCCTTCACCACTTGATTTCTTTGAGCCTTACATTCTTTCTTAAAGTGTCATTTTTTTCATAGTTCTAGCACTTCACCTTGCCCTTTTCTTTCTAGTCTTGAATTTTTCCTTTCTTGACTTGGGCTGTCTCCTGCTTGAGTTCTTATCTGAACTCCTTCCCTCTACCTTCAACATTCAAGGCTTCATTTAAAGTCTCCCCGCTCGCCTTCTTTTGGACCTCCTCATTCAGCACTAATCCGATAACATCATCAAAATTTAACTTTATGTTTCCTATAGAGTTGCTCACCATTGTGATTACTCCATTCTAACTGTCAGATAAAGAAGATAAAAGTAAAAGTGCTCGTACCTCATCATCAAATCGATGCCAATAAGCACAGTTTTTTGTCATAGTGTTGAACTTGTTTAAATGCTCTGCTGCTAGACTTCCATCAACCATCATCATATTAGACAACCTCTTCATCAAGAATATTTTGTTAAAAGCAGATGGCTTCTCATTCATCATTGTTAGTGCCACCATATGGTCCACAATGATCTTTTCATTCACAATATTGAAAGCAATATATGAAGATAGTAAGAGTAAAATTAAGTTTAGTGCCATTTGATTGAGGATTTTCAAATATTTCATAGACATTAACTCCGACTTGTGGAATCCCATCTAGTGGTAGATATAATTTCTTTTGATACAATAAATCCTTCACTTGTATCTTCTAGAAAGCAAAGTTCGTCCCATTGAACTTTTCAATCCTAACTTTGAATCATCATCCATTGCTCCAACTTGAACTAAACTTTTAGAACCTAGCTCTGATACCAATTGTTTGGAAAGAAAGAAAATCAACAAAGTACGTGCAGAAAACTAGTTTAAGCATTTTAGAGCTTACATGGAATAATTGAAAGCCAAAGTACCAGATTCACATAGAAGACACCGGATTTAACATGGAAAATTTTGAGAACGAGAAAAATAATGGAGTCATATCACCAAGAAATCTACTATGAAAGAAAAAGCCAACAAAAAAAATATATATTACACTTATTTGGAGCCTCTCCACACTTCAGTCACTCTAGGACACAATCTTCTTTCTCACACACAAGAAAAAATGACGTTAAACTTAAAAAAATATAGAAAGAACTGTATAAATAAGAAGTCTCCTAACTCGTAGCGTTGTGGTGTCATGACCCTAGAGCCTATGTGCTAGTTTCACTGTCCACTAGGCTTTTTGTACGAGTTCGAGCACTAAAGTGCTACTTTGCAACTTCGAGATGATATGCTCTCTATCATTTTTGTCTACTGGTGCCTTGATCCTAATGCTATAGCGCTACCCTCAAGCACCATGGCACCATGACACTGCATGGTGGCACTGTCCTCCTGGTGCTGAAGCACTGCCTCTCAAAGATCAAATCAGGCTCTACCATATAACACATTGTCAACAATAGAATGCCATGGAGCAAGTAGGTTGCACTAGCCAACTTCATTATCTGTTGTTATTGAACTATTATAATTATTAGGGCTGTCAATACATTGTGGGCTCCGAAATTTTACCACCGACCTCTCGACAAATATTGAAGAGAGTGTGGTTTAAAATATCAGAGTAATTTTTAGAAAATGGATGGAATAGTAAATAAGAAACTACCTAGAGATTTCACCTTCATTTTGCGAGGACTTTAGATTTGATTCTAGGTTTTCTATAGGCGCATGCATCTATAGTTAATTACCCCTCCTAATAAGTGAGAGAAAACTTTTAATTAGGGCTAGTGATTAGATCGCTAAATGTGTAGCGTATAGTAGCATCATATGGAGTTTAAAATTTGAGATTATGAAATTCATCATTTTAGCTTAAAGCGGATGGTTGGGAGAATAACCGTCATCCCGGGCTATCATGGTCCCTAATCTACTTAGTCAGAGGAGGTAGTCGACCCAACCTGACCGAAGTATTCTTATCAGCAACACATAAGTTACATCATCTATGTAATCCTTGTAGACTTGGGGTAGTGTTTGTCTAAGGAGATAAGTTTAAGTCCACCTTAACCAGAGCTTTTGTCCTATCGGTGTACTCACATGAACTCAAAAGCGTAACTATTGGGAGCATACGGATTACGATCGTGATCGTAATATAATGGAGTCTTACTGGCCAAACCATCCGATCAAAAGACTCTGGTCGTAATTGTATCATATGTGGAGCTTATTGGCTAAGCCACGCAATCAGAGGACACAGGTCACATTCTTACTGGCATAAGATTGATTGAGAGTGAACATAATAGAATACTTGACTTGATATTGACTCCTTTGTGAGCAAGAATTTTCTTAATTTATCACCTTTAACAAACTATTGTGGAAGGTGGATTAAATAAAATTTACTTTAAGCTTTTAATGATTGAATTTCATTTAATCAGTTTTAGATTGCTACTTAATTTGAGTTAATTTGATTTGAAATTAGAATCATATTTTGATGAAAGTATCTCCTCCGGTTGAAATCACCATTCAACACAGTCATCATCAGGGTAGTTAATTGATTGAATCAAATATATTTGAGAACTTTAGATCCTGTCGATTCTATTTAGCTCCTACTAGAGGATTAGATGTACTGTCACTTGACAGAATTAGCTTCTCATATATTTTACTAAGTTGAAATTCTTATAATATATTTTTTAGATTTTGTTAACCTAGACCTAGTCCTAAAACTAAACTGAGAAGCAACTCGCGTAACATCCTCAGACACTTGAATCTAAATATTTAGCATAGTGTCAAGGCCCATGCAGATGTATTTAAGAATGTCTTAATTAATGTCTTCTGTTCTCTTGCATAAAGTGTTGTGAATCTGGTGGAGTAGAAAATATTATAAACTAGTCTAATATCTTATTAGATTTTTCTAATTAATATTTAATTGATTCCAAGTTGATTAGTCTTTGAATATTCAATAGACTCTCACTTATGACTATTCTCAAATTCGTCAGCAACTATACTCAATTTCTCCTTGATCCAATTCGAGTATTTAATGAAGCGACCAGTATACTTCAAACATTTTTTAAGGATTCATCGCTTATGCTTATTAGTAATCATTTGATCTCATAGAAAATCTCTGATGAATTCTTTAATTTTTTTTAATTTATTTGAGTATATTTGAAGAGTATATCTTCATTCCAAGAGGTTATCTTATATTTTGATTTGATGTTCAATCAAGATTTCTACTTCTTTCAATATCATCTAATTTTTAATTGTTCAATTAGTTCTCTTATAAGTTTGATATTAGCCTCTCCAGGTTTCAACTAAAGCTTGTTTAGTTTTGTGAAGTTTAAAGAAAAGAGAACCCATTTTACCGCTTCAATTTAAACCACCGAGAATTACAATTAAAGTTTGTGAGTTTAGTATCATCCCTCAAACCTGTCATCACACTTGATTATTAAATTTAGACAAGAATGGGTTCCACATTGTTTCCTTCAATTCTTATAAATAAGGCTAAGAGGGGGGACTTATATTTCATTCCATTTGTTTGAGGAGTTGGAGTGCTTGAAAGAGAAGGGTTAATTTTTTTATTCGGCTTTCAACTCCACTTAGATAAATCTTTTAAGTGTTTTTTACCTCTTTTCTCTTTGATTTAATATTTTACCTTTGTATTCATTATATGCTCTTTTCCCTCCCCTCTTTTTTTGTTTGATTCTTTTAATTTGAATTTAGCTTTTGGTTTCTTTGTTTAGTGCTTTTAAGTCAATTTTTTTTTATTTCTTCACTTTTTTCGAAGTCCAAAGATTTGAAGAAATTTCGACAATATTTTGACTAGGGGAGCGACATCTAATAATTTTTGGAGGCCTTCCCGTCACGCCTTAAAGAGCGTGACGATTGGAGTTTTGCAACAACTCGGCCGATTTTCATCTCGACATGTCTTGATGAGCATGACGAGGCCTTCAAACCTGCAAAAAAAATACACACACACACATCACACATGTTCACTCTTTTTTTCTAAGAGGAGATATATAAGAGAAGAAATATATATATATATATATATATATATATATATATATATATATATATATATATATGATTAGAGGAGGAAGGAAGGAGGTCAGAATATGATGATGAGACTCATTCCTTCACAAAGAAATAAGCGTGGATTCGACAAAGGGAAATGAGGGAAGGAGGGGCCAATAATGGGAATCAAAGGGTTCAACAAGGAATTTCAAGAGAAAGGGCTTACAGAATTGAAGGATGAGTGAAGAGGAAGAGATCGTGCCAAAACTGGTTTCCTGCAACTTCGACCGGAAAAATGAGGAAGGAAGAAGGGGCCTGGATAGAATGAGGGAAATTGGAGGAGGATATTCGGTTTTGGGAGGAAATGAGCGTAAGAGGAATGGATTCAGTTTGGGAAAGGAAAGGAAATTTGTGAGAGAGGAAGGAGAAAAGGAAGGAGGAAGAAAGGAAAAAAGGAAGTTGGAGAGAAGAGGAAGAAGAAGGAAGGTGTTGTGTGCGGTTTGGACGAGAGAGAGGGAAAAACCAGTGAGAAGAAGAAGAAACCGAACCCTTTTGTCTCACGATTTCTTTAAGGAGGAGGAAGGAGGGAACGATTGAAGAGCAGGGGGAGCGGGAACGGTTGCGGGCGTGCGTGCGTAGGAGATCCGAACGGAAGGGGAGGGATTCGTGCGTTCGAAGGAGACGGGCTTGCATGCGATTGACGAACAAGAGAGGAACGGGTCTCGAGTGAAGAAGGGGCCGAGCCTAACCGGTTTTAGGGATTTAGGTTAGTTAGGATTAAATTAGAGCTTTTAATAACATTTGTTGTTGCTTAATCGACTTTAATATGAATTTTACGCCGACCTCAATATAAAGTTGATATATGTATATATATATATATATATATATATATATATATATATATATATATATATATAGATATTTGATCTGGCAGATCCATTTATTCGGAGGTCGTTTGGTTTAAGTTAGTGTCAAATTTTCAATTTCAAAATGCGGCGTTATCATTTTACTGATTTTTTTATGACTTTTATGCATTGAATGAATAGTGCCGATAGATTTTTGATATTTGAAAACGCGAATCAATTTATGGCAAAGTTCATTTGGTTTATGTTTGCGCTTCTCCTCGATATCGGCGCGTTCAACTCGATCGGATCGGTTGATCGTCAGTTGTCGTTTATATTCGATTTGATGTTATGAACACAATGATGAAGCCCGTTCATCGATCAGAGGTCATTTCGAGTGATTTTGGTGACGTTCAGTGTAATTCAACCTCGACTTACGTGCTGTCACTTCCGATCATTCGACATTTGCATAAACTCGTTCGAATTGAGCGTGAACAGTCTCATTTAGTAGTTTTTGACATTTCAAAGCTAACGGTGCAATCAATTTTATGAACGGCTGTCATTTGGATATCATCGCAGCTTCCTGACTCCGATATGCATGTTAGTACATTGATAGCTCGATCGTTTGATCGGTTGATCTTTAGATTATGCATATTATATTTTGACCAATTTCAATGTTCTGAACGCGATGGCGAAGTCCGTTCATCGATCTGAGATCATTTGGATTGATTTCGGCGATATTTAGCGCATATCAATATGATCACATGAATTGTAAATGCATAAAGGTGATGCACCAAAAAATCTGCAGTTCTTAATGGGATCGGTAACAAAGCAGCTTTGCCACCTACTGCTACTAATTCACCACCTCTCATATTATGGTGATACTTGTTGTTGCACCAGGAGCTATTATGCTAGGTGCTAAAGCATGAGTATTTTGTACCGTTTGAGTAAAGATGGGTATAAAATGATGATTGAGAAGAGATTTGATATTTTTGAATAAATGTTTGGTTTCTACTTTGGTTATAGGTGTAATCAACTTGCTATCAAGGACATAATAGAAACAAGTAATTGAAAAATAGCTCCGCTAGAAATATCTCTATTGCTGCAAAATCTGATTGTATACCGTCATTGATAAACATCAAAGTAAACAATATTCACTGAACTGATAGTACCTTCTCTAGTAAAGATTTCTACAACAGCTTGTTCAAAATGACGATTCCAAATTATATGAGCAATTAATCGTACATATCTTCTTAAAAAATTATGGCTTCAAGATTCAGCACAAAAACAAAATAAATTTTGCAACTATTGCATTACTTACAAAGCTTTTGCAAAATCATATGTTACGATCACTTTTTATGCACAAAATCCCAAAAAAAAGTAATAATAATGCAACCTAAAAATTTTAAAAAAATGGATTTCAAAAGTCGTGAATTTAAAATTTTTAAAAGTAGGATTAAATTGCCTAAGATTATGCTCAAAATCAGTACAAGAAAGCCTAGTGAGAATAAACAATATTTTGTTAATCATAAATCTTTTGATTTTTCTTTTCCAAAGATTTTTTTTAATATTCTTAATATTAATGCATGCAAATATTACACGGTTCTTTAATATTTTTTTCATTGATAAAAATACAAATGATAGTGATATTTTTAATATCATATTTAAAATTTAAGTGTTATATATATATAATTAAAATTTATAAATTAGATACCCAAATTTTATATGAACATATGAATTTAGACCCTTTAAAAAAATTTAAGAATCAGTACCCTTTTAACTGTCATCCCTAACGCCAAAATACTGAGTCCAACTGCTGCGTTGTCTCTCTTATTATCCATTTGTAACTTATTTATACTCATATTGTCCATAACTAGCTAAATTCTTCTGTCCAATAACCCATCATTTTTAAATTTTAATTCTAATCTCAACGCATTAAATAATGTTTACTCCCACCTAACTGGTTTAGCATATTTAATTTTATACACATTGAATTGTACAACAATAATAATAAATAATAGAAAGATTTATATAAATATCACACAATTCTTATATATTTATATATCTAACACCTAAAGTTAGATATTTACTTATCTAATATTTTTCTATGCTTAAAAAAGTATATTTCACTTTTAAAAAGTGAGTGATGATGATATTTTTGATGTGATATAGAAAATTAGGGTGTTATGTATGTAAAAATTAAAGTTTAGATGTTAGATATGTAAATATATAAAAATTATGTGGTATGTATGTAAATCTCCTAAATAATATAATGATGAATCAGTAACTTGCATAAAATCATTTTAACATTTAATTTAGCATTCAACATGATGAATAAATGAAGAATTTCATGAATACATAAAGAAGTGGTCCTAAGTAATAATTATCATGACTTACAAAATAATATTATAGTGTGTAGTGATTTATGTTTTCTCTTAGCATTTATTCATTTAGCCTAATTAACATATTATATGATAATTCTTCTTAATTAACTTTCTATTATTTATATATATATATTGGTCCATTTACATATTTACCACATAATTCTTATATATTTACATATCTAATATGTAAATTTTAATATTTACATTATAATACACAACCTTTAATATTAATTCAAAAAATATCATAATTATTAACTCTCTATAGTGAAATGCATTTTTTTTTAATGATTACTAATGTGAGTTTGAACAAATATGATATTAAATTTAGATGATTTGAATATAATAATCAAGCTATGCCACCACTAACTTATAAAAATTCAAGTAGGGCACAAAAAAAAGTATATATTAATTCAATTATGCTTGCATGTAGGCTAATCACGTGAGGTTTCTTGAAGAACCTCTCTAGCTACTAAAACCTCCAAAATCCTCTTTCAAAATTCCAAGTCCCTCCCCTTAGTTGTCAAAGCATGGACCTTCTGGGGCCCATTACCTTGAAAACAATTAGATATGTCATTAGAATGCTGTGCCTTATTGTACAGTCCTCTTTTCTAAATCCTTCTATATACTACTTTTGACATTCTTTTCAGTCATTTTTCAAGTAATTTTCTGCCATTTGCATTTGTTTACTCAGTTACATGCTTAACTTATGACTAGAATTGTCAACTCAGGTCGACATATTTGATTTGAGGTCTGATTCGAAATTAATCCGACGAGAATAGACTTGATCTGAATTTAACCGGTTTATTAAATGGGTCGAAAACCTCAACCCAAATATGACTACTTTCAATCCGATTGAGCCGAATATGACCCGAATGATCTATTTATACATGCATTATAGGCTAAAATCAAGTCAACTTTGGGTCAATTTCGAGTGAATTTCAAAATTTCTGGGCCAAAATTGAGTCAATTCTAATTGGAGGGTCAAAATAGGATATATCTCAGGTTAGCGGGTCAACCTGAACCTTATATCAATAATTAAACGGGTAAATATGATATAGTGAATTATTTTAATTAAATCAAGCTTTCACACAAAAAATAATAATAAAAAATTTAATTTCATATCATTTTTATCAATGTATGTTGGAGATGTTCTTAATAAATTAATGGTTTGTTTGAGACAATTATAACAGTATGAAAAATCAGTGATGGAGTTGTTGCAGAAGAAACAACTGATTCAAAAAGTCAAATGGCAACTTTCTGGGTGCCTCCGTATGGAGCTAAATTAAATTAAAAAAAATACTACGTTCTGATCATGGATTCTTCAAAATACAAGTCCGTCATAGCCTACCAAATGCAAGCATGGTGTTGATTGGACTGCACTGTTGTGGGAACGCCACCCGAATGACACCTAAGACTTGATTTATGTTTATCAATACGAATTTTTTGACACAACACTTATAAACCATTGATAATCTCTTAAAAATTTATCATCGATGAATTTTAAAAAATATTTAATACATATGACTTTTTATTAAAATGACATTTGAATGATGTTTGATATGATACTGAAAATTCCACTAATCGAAGCACGAATGTTGATGTCAATCGATTAAGTGAGAACTTCGGATGCTTAAAATATAATTGAAAATTTTTTGCGATATCGGTCGGTTCTTAAATATGTGTTTATAGTCAAATCGAAGCGTCATCTTGTGCATCTGTACAAGATCTCCAATTGACTTCATTTGAAGCGTTAATCTTAAAATCATCAGATAATTGAAAAGAATCATTTCGGCCGTCCAGATGGAGTGGTTTGGATTTTCGTATATTTTACGTAAACGCCATTTTCTAATCTATAAATAACTCTTCATTCTTCACAGGGTGAGCCAAGAAAGAGAAGAGAGAGCTCTAAAGCGAAAATCCTCCAGCATAATCGTTACCACTGATCGCCGACCACGTAGCCGGCCGACCGCCGTACCGCCGCTGTCGCCGGCCACCACTGCCGGTCTTAACCAGAACCACTGGTCGCCCAATTGCGACCAGTCTTGGTCCCATCGACCACGTCGGTATTACTTTCACTGCGGTTGCTTCGCCATCAACCACTACTGGCACCATCGATGATTACCGCATATCTCCGCCGGCATCACCATGCATTGCGCTGCTGACCGCTGACCGCTGCTGTTTCACTACCAACAAGTATACTTAATTCTTATCAGATAATTGTTATTTCAGATCCCATTGTAGCTTTCATATATAATTCAGAATCCCGAGAAAATTTTGTACAAAACAGATACATAGTGGAAGATTTTATGCCAGCCTGCGGATTTTACCCTCTTCATGGGGTTTTACGTAAAATGAGTTTGTTCACTCTTCAAATATCTGTATGTCTTTGGATTTCACAAGGTTAAGTAATTTTATTCTACCGTAATTGATTCTCTAGCAGTCAACAATGTTGATATATGAAACTTTATTCTTATAGAAAAAAATATTTTGAAATTTAAACAAATGATTTTTTAAATCACAGTAAATTTAATAACTTCTTTAGACCCATCACCATTGATTTTCTTTTTTTTTTTTTTGAAAATTTCAATGATACACCTTTAAAACTTTTTTTTATTGATAAGCCTGCTAGAATTTTTAATTACTGATACCGCCGCAAATATATATCAATAGAATTAAGTTCATAAATAAAATTACTTCCATTTAGTCATAATATGTTATAAAAACGATATGATAAACCCATCGCTTTAATTTATATCTCAGCAAATATTTAAATTAAATATATTTTATGTTATTTAATTTTAGGACTAATTTCGACTAAATTTTTCATAAATAAATTAATTTTATTTCATTTATTAAGATTGATTCATCTTAAATCTAAAATAAATATTTTTATATATTTTTCGTATAAATTTGTTTTTTTTCGGTAAGTATTAATTGCAATATTCAGTTTGATTTAAATGTTAAAAGAATGAGATGGTTTAAATTAATAAAGAAAGGGAAATTAAAATCTTAGCTATTTTTGATAAAATTGGGACCATCTCCTCTTTATCAGAATAGTACATCTTTATTTAAACTTTATTTAAATCAGAAGATAAAAAACTAGTAAAGTTATAATACCCTTATCCTCATTAGACAATAATTCGTTGCTTATATTAAAAAAAATGAAATTAGCGTAAAATATTTTAAATCTTTATTAAATTAAAATATATAATCCAATATTGGTCAGTCCATCGCATCAAATTATTTATTTATTTTTAAATGTTCTTCATAAAACAAAAATATCTAAACCTATATTCGTCGGTCCTACGCATTGACGTTTGTCGTCGCACCAAAATCCGAACCAAATTGTAAATCTAGGCAAGGGTGGTTTAGGTATTTCATTCTTCACAACAGCTCCGCTTCTCTGTCCGAGCTCACTGGGCGTAATAAGATGAGGAGTTACTGAGAAAGCAGAGAAAAAGAGAGAGAGAGAGAGAGAGAAATAGAGAGATGATAGTGATGGCTTCGAATAAACCGGATGGAAAAAGCAGAGACATTCCCATCTGCTAAAGAAAAAAGAAGTCGCGCCTGCCGTTGGATTCCTCCTTCACTCTTTTGATTTCCTTTCTTCCTCGTTTAAATTAGATGGTTATGGATCGAAGTGCGCATCATTGTCTGCAATACCTTCCATCCACTGTTTCCTCCATGCTTGGCATTTGAGGTCGATTCCATCATTAGAAACCAAACACAGAAGCCGGAAATGTGTTGAAAAAGGGTAACGGGTTCATCAATGGAGGCACGGAAGGACTTTGAAGGTAGTGCTGAGGTTTGTTATCTTTTTGTTGGGTGCTTTGGTCTTGGTTTTTGAAGATTTTGGCTTCCAATGTTTGATTGGTTTTTTCTAATTCTTGCATTTTGTTGGATTTGAACCTGGGTTTGTGCTTTCTATGTTTGGTTTCTAGCTGATCCGTTTTGCAAAACAAGTTTTTTGTTTATCAAATTTGACTCTTTTTCTTTCATACTCGAACGATTATGTTTATGCATTTCAAAGATGGAAGTTCCCCTTCATCAGTTTCTAGTTGTTTTCTTTCTATAGCAATTTGTTCTGTTTTGGCACTTAATTCAAAAACTTGGTTTTTTGATAAAAAAAAAAAAAATGCACCTTTTATGCTTGAATCTGTACAGTTTTCTTCCATCTGATTTATTACTGGACTTCCAAGTTAGATGGATTTAGTTTGGTGTCATGTCCTACAGTACAAATTTCGGCTTTCTTCAGCTTCCAGTTTAGCTTTGCTTGGATTTTAATTTTTAATTGGCATGCCATCTACTTTGAGCTTAAGCTACCATTTGCTAGATTCTGAATTTTAAATACTTCACTGCAGATTTAAGCTGCCACTATGAACAGCATTTCCGCATGCTACAATAAGTACAGATCTTCTTGAGATTGCATGCCTTTGATGCAAAATAAATCCTAGGATGGCAGATTTTCGTGTTAGAAGCCTCGAACCCGGCCAAACAAAGATCAGAAATGTCCCCATTGCTGTGACTCCAGAAGGATTCTGGTGTTGCCCTGCGCCAGTTGTGTTTCAAAGGACCATTAAACATCAAAGCAACCAGAACAAACAGAAGAGTTCACCACCAAGAAAGCTCACTGGCCAGAAATCCACAAACCCATCAGCGGAAAAAAGACTGCTTTCTCACCAATTAAAATCTCCGGTAGCTTCTGAAGATCAAAAATGTCTATCATCAGATAATTCTCGTTTAAATGCTGCAATGACCCCTGAGAGAGTCGCAAAGGCAAATTCAGGGAATCCACAAAGAAAGATATCAGTTGGTTTTGGTAAGCCTGATACGTGTGATTTAAAGGTTATTTTGTCTGGTAAGGAAAATATTGCTGTCAGGATGAATGTTCACCGGAACATTCTTTCGGAACATAGCAGTTTCTTTGCAGAGAAGCTTGCTAAGCAGTCTCCTGTAGTCTGCATTGAGATTGGTGACTGTGAAGATGTGGAGATTTATGTTGAGGCTATCGGACTAATGTATTGCAAAGAAATTAAGCAGAGATTAATCAAGCTAAGTGTTGCTCATGTACTCCGCATGCTCAAGGTAAATTCAGGAATCTGTGAACCTTTTCTTTTTGGTGGTTGTTTTATATCATAGCGTAGGTGCGATGATTTACTTCACGGGCGAGGTCTCTGGTTCAAGTCCAGGATGGCCCAGCTGCGCCAGGGAAAAGAATGCCGCGGGGGACATGAAATGGCTTCGTTTTGCATAGAAACTGTCTACCTGAGACTGTCCCTTGGCCCGTAGGTTCTGATCCTACTGTCACAGGCTCTAAATGACGTAGAAGAAATGGAAATTGCTTTGAGTTATGCTTCACTTTTTATGATCTATTTATGTTACATTATTTGAGATAGTCTTTAAAATATGTTTATTAGCTAAACATTTGAAGTATTACTCTTAATTTGCATTAGAACCTTATTAGCAAGGATATTTGCTAAAACTTTATTGTTCGAAGTGGTACAAATGGTTTAAAACATGCTCCATTCCAAGTAGTATGAATGGTCCAAAACATACTCCATTATGTGTTGGAGAATCGAAAATGTGTTTCCAGCCTTTACATGCTACTTAAGAGAGTTGCATTGAGAGATTACACTTCATTCAAATTTGGTAGATAAATGCTTAGATCCCTCTTCGATACCGTCAGAAGTTGAGAGAAAAAGAAGTTTTCATGTTTTTGTGAGCAAACATCCTTCTTGCTGTCACAAAGATCCTTCTCTTTACTGAACTTAGAACCAATGTTGCAAGATAAAGCCAACCCTGCCCACAGAAAACCCGAACCTTAACCCCTCCTGGTTTTTCTTGATTTGCTACAATAGCCAAACTTTGTTGTAGTACCCGAACTTGCTGCAATTCCTGAACTTTTATAATAGCTGACCCATCATTCTCTTTTCTTCTTTTCACCATGGATGGAATCCAAAGGGCCTCTTCAAGGGAACTTTTTGACAGATGGAGTTTCACATAATTCTTGACTTTTATGTATTTGTAAGCAAGATAAAGCCAACACTGGCTGTTTGCTTCTGTTGGTTTATGTATTTGTAAGCATCCTTCTTTTATTTAATGTATGTATCCAGACAAACTTGACTTTTCAGTTTCATTAAAACAAAATTGGTCAAATATGGCTACTGATTTTCTGCCATAACTAATCTCCTAGTCTAAGTCTTTTTCCATGTTCTTCCTTGTTTAATGGCGCATCAGGACAGCATCTATTCACTATATTAAAAGTGGCATTTTGCAGGTTGCTGAAGCACTTGGTTTCCAATTGTGTGTGAAGGCTTGCTTGGATTACCTGGAAGCAGTCCCCTGGGTTGGAGATGAGGAAGAAAATATCGTATCTTCTATTCGCTGTCTTCGAATTGATAAAAACGGAATCAGTCCTATCCTGAAACGAGTATCTTCGGATATTTCGAACCCTCCCAATGATACGCTTGCTCGTATATTGGAACTTGTGCTCAAAAGCAATGAAGACAAAGGTCGGCGCGAGATGAAGTCTTTAGTGCTCAAACTTCTGAAGGAAAATAACCAGTGGATGAGTGATTCTGCGGACATATGTTCAGAAACATTGTACAATTCCTGTCAGAGCTGCCTACAGTCTCTTTTGCTTCTATTTAGGGAAGCATCTGAACCTGATTTTCCAGACAAGGATTTAGCAAAGAAAGAAACAAGCACAAGACAGATAGCTCTTGAGGCAGATAATCTTCTATGGTTAGTTGAGATTTTATCAGATAGGCATATAGCAGATGACTTTTTAGTGATTTGGGCAAACCAGGAAGAGCTGGCTTCATTACATCCTAAACTGCCAATTGTTTCACGACATCTCGTTAGCTGTATCACAGCTAGGATTTTCGTTGGCATTGGAAAAGGAGAGATGCTTCCATCGAAGGACACTCGTCAAATGCTTTTGCAGCTTTGGTTGCAACCGCTTATCGACGACTACAGCTGGTTGCAGCACGGATGTCGGTCGTTTGATCGCAAAGTCGTGGAAGAAGGAATTGGCCGAACCATTTTAACTCTTCCATTGGAAGATCAGCAAACCCTGATGCTTTCTTGGTTGAGTAGTTTTCTGAAAGTTGGTGATAACTGCCCAAATCTTCAGAGAGCTTTTGAGGTATGGTGGAGGAGAACTTTCATTAGGCCTTATGTGGAGCAGCAAGGGAATACACTGCAATCTGATAGGAAGTTAAATTAGTCTCAGGTTTTAGTTTTCAAGTGATTGAAAAAAAAAAAATCTGTTATGAATGATTGAGATTTTCAGTGCCGAAAATAGCTTTGTGACGAAAAAAAAAAATGCAGTATGTTACTTTAAATGGAATTTTATGTGCACTTTGTTTTTGCTGTTGTTGAAACTTAAAGAAGAGGAGGGTGTACGATGTCTGCATGTATCATTAAGCTAAAGTTCCAAATTTTCTTCCCTGTGTAGGCTGTATAATTGCAGTTCAACTGTTCATTTACCTGCAGACAAATATTGCTTGTTAAAGGGCATTTACATACAGTTTTCACAGATAGGATCCAGAAGCTCAGCTCTTCCACATGTAATTGATTCACTTAAAAAATATCCTATTTTTTAATCTTCTGTTTTCCAAAGCTTTTAGCCCACATATTGATTGTTTTGAGATAAGAGAGAGTGAGGTGAGGAACAATTTTTTCCTGTTAAGAACGCTGAACTTTTTCAGTTCTCAAGTTGTTTTCTTGAGAGATTGATGTGGTACGAGTGTTTTAAGAGATTGATTCTTGTGTCCCATAAATTCTTAATGTTATAGTGAATCTATACAAGTGCTTGGTCTTTGGAGGAGTTGGCAAAGTTGTTGGCCTTTAACTATAGGACCTAGATTTAAAGTACACATGAACTTCAAATCACTAATTTTTAATCTAGTTATCATTAGGGCTCAACTTCTTCACTCCAATTTTACATGTTAGTTCATTAAATGCATCATTACATTCATCATAAGTAATCTCATCATATACCTCGGAAGAGTTAAATCTGACTTCTCTAATATTCATTAGGTACTTATTCGTATAATTTCAATGCGGCGGAAAAATTTGTCAAAAATGAGTATTTGTGCACGTTGTTTAATTGAATGGTCATGGAATGGGCAGGAAAATATTTTATTTTTCAAGCTTAGTAATGGTTTGTTTCACGACCATTCAATGCTTGAATTTTTTATCTATTTTGTATTCTTGAGTGACATTCGATTAGATTCGGTGATTGGCACTAAGATCTAGATTTTATATGCTTACTCATTTAAATAGGAGCTTAACAAGTCTATCAATGTTGCTAATCAAGAATAGGTATTATTACCTAGAATCATTTTAGCTTAGTCTGAGTCAAATTGCCATATTAAGAAGAGTTAGCATAGTGAATTTGTTAGGATTTGCTATGAGTTCATTTCTTTTGCCTTTATAATCAATCAAAATAAATCATCAATGAGATCAAGTAGTCCAAATCCCAAGAGATGATTGCATGAGGTTTCTCGCCTAATTACTCGATCCTAAAGATGACTTGGTGTCCATAGCTCTTAGCTTAGCAACTTGCAAAGGATTGGTCACGGAAGGTGAGTCCGCCAATGATGTCTTGTAGGCTCATTTCATTTGTAAAAGCATGAAATATATATCTCATATAAGTACTACATCTAATGAATCTTCATCATATGGCATGTCTTCATGGGCCTATATTATATAGTTTATTCATTCTATCAAATATAACACTCTTACAAAGCTACACATATATTCCCACTTATAAATAGAGGATTAGAAGGCAATTCTAGGGCATGATTTATTTTCTTGAGTTCTCTATTTTCTAATAATAAGAAATCACAAAAGTAATCTTATGTCTCTTTTCTCCCTCTTATTTTTAAGCAAAATAAAATTTAACATCCTCCAATATATGATGAGCATGGAATGATGTCATGGATCTCATGACAAGCCTTGCAAGTACATAATAAGGAACAATAATAAATATACAAATCAGTGGAGATAGAGCACCAAGAGATTCTTAGAAATTGACATCTTGTTACGATGAAAGAGAGGATCATGAGAATGATCCAAGGCATCCTTTAGCAAGTGACAAAAGACCTACTCACATAAGCGTCTTCAATGATATATCTATAGACTCCTCTCTTCCTTTGTGGCCATTAAGTTATCATATTTTATTCTCAACCTCAATAGCCTATCACATCTATTATCTAAAAAGCTATAAGAAGATTGCTATATCTTAGAGCGTTGAGGAGCATTGGCTAACTTATTAATGCTTTCTCCTATGAAATCATTGAGGTATGCCCCCTCAATAAAATTTAAAATCCCCCATCTTGATTAGTATAAAGGGTAAATGAAACTTGACAACCATGGACAATACGATAAGGTGTAGGCTACTCTTCACCACCTTTAAAGAATCATCACTCTGATGGTTTATTTGCCTCGTCTTAGGAAGCATTCTCTTCTTTGTAAGTCAAAAAGCATTTCATCACATAATATATACATGTCTGAATATTGTCGAAGAACTCCTAGACTTTTTTAGAAATTCATTAGGATCCTGACAAATTCCTCTAATGATTTGGCACATTCTTTGAATAAAAAATGCTCACATAGGGGTTCAAAGAAGGATCGTTCAGATGCATGCTTGATTTAATCAAAGATGTTAACTAAAAATTTGGAGCTTATCAACAATCACATCAATATAGAAGAATAAAATAACATTGACACACTTGGAACTAAACATCTGAAGTAAATTAGAAATTTATGACAGCACCACCAAAACCATTATGATACCACCATCTGAATCAATAGAATAGACATTGCAATGACTTTTAATGATGAGCGTTGAAACTCGTCATGTTGATCTTTGACCTGAATTAGAATACCACCCTTAACATGCTAAGTGCAGGAATCTACTAGCCCACCTGTCTCCTATTCAAGGACGCTTGTTGTCCATAGCTCTTAGCATTACAACTTATGAGGGCTTAGCCTTGGAAGGTGAGCATGATAAATGATTTAATGTTGACTAATTTAATATTTGAAAAGTTGTCCTATTTCATATTTGAAAAACCTAAAATATATATCTAATGTAAATAAGGAGTTACATCTAGTGAATCTTCTTCTTATGGAAAGCCTTTATGGGACTATATTATATAATTTATTCATTTTTTTAAAATATAACTCTCTTATAGAGTTATCTATTATTGACCTCATTTTTGAATGAGATTGACATCATCCCCGATCTTAGTAATTAAGACATCTAATCTTAGATTAGAAAGTTTCCTAATTAAGCACTTATGACACTACACTTAGTGACTAAATGAATAAATCAAAATAAAATAACAAATCAAATCAAATACTAAATTGAAATCTTAAGATAAATTTAAAATTAAAATCAAGCTTAACACCCTAAATTTAATCCCTAAACATCAGTATAATATGCAGCTATTTCAATTTTCTGTTGCTATTCAGGTTCTTTTCTTTCTTGGTGTAAATATGAGTTTTCCAAAGCTTTAGCCCACATATTGATTGTTTTGAGATAAGACAGAGTGAGGTGAGGAACAATTTTTTCCTGTTAAGAATGCTGAACTTATTCAGTTCTGAAGTTGTTTTCTTGAGAGATTGATGTGGTACGAGTGTTTTAAGAGATTGATTCTTGTGTCCCATAAATTCTTAATGTTATAATGAATCTATACAAGTGCTTGGTCTTTGGAGGAGTTGGCAAAGTTGTTGGCCTTAACTAGAGGACCTAGATTTAAAGTACACATGAACTTCAAATCACTAATTTTTAACCTAGTTATCATTAGGGCTCAACTTCTTCACTCCAATTTTACATCTTAGTTCATTAAATGCATCATTAAATTCATCAAAAGTAATCTCATCATATACCTTAGAAGAGTTAAATCTGACTTCTCTAATATCCATTAGGTACTTATTCATATAGTTTCAATGCGGAGGAAAATTTTGTCAAAAATGAGTATTTGCGCACGTTGTTTAATTGAATGGTCATGTAATGGGCAGGAAAATATATGTTTTTTTTTCAAGCTTGGTAATGGTTTGTTTCACGACCATTCAATGCTTGAATTTTTTTATCTATTTTGTATTCTTGAGTGACATTCGATTAGATTCGGTGATTGGCACTAAGATCTAGATTTTATATGCTTACTCATTTAAATAGGAGCTCAACAAGTCTATCAATGTTGCTAATCAAGAATAGGTATTATTAGCTAGAATCATTTTAGCTTAGACTGAGTCAACTTGGCATATTAAGAAGAGTTAGCATAGTGAATCTGTTAGGATTTGCTATGAGTTCATTTCTTTTTCCCTTATAATCAATCAAAATAAATCATCAATGAGATCAAGTGGTCCAAATCCCAAGAGATGATTGCATGAGGTTACTCACCTAATTACTCGATCCTAAAGATGACTTGGTGTCCATAGCTCTTAGCATAGCGACTTGCAAAGGATTGGCCACGGAAGGTGAGTCCGCCAATGATGTCTTGTAGGCTCATTTCATTTGTAAAAAGCATGAAATATATCTCTCATGTAAGTACTACATCTAATGAATCTTCATCTTATGGCATGTCTTCATGGGCCTATATTATATAGTTTATTCATTCTATCAAATATAACACTCCTACAAAGCTACACATATATTCCCACTTATAAATAGAGGATTAGAAGGCAAATCTAGGGCATGATTTATTTTCTTGAGTTCTCTATTTTCTAATAATAAGAAATCACAAAAGTAATCTTATGTCTCTTTTCTGCCTCTTATTTTTATAATCAATCTTATTTTTAAGCAAAATCAAATATAACATCCTCCAATATATGAGGAGCATGGAATGATGTCATGGATCTCATGACAAGCCTTGCAAGTACACAATAAGGAACAATAATAAATATACAAATCGGTGGAGATAGAGCACCAAGAGATTCTTAGAAATTGACATCTTGTTAAGATGAAAGAGAGGATCATGAGAATGATCCAAGGCATCCTTGAGCAAGTGACAAAAGACTTCCTCACATAAGTGTCTTCAATGATATATCTATAGAATCCTCTCTTCCTTTGTGGCCATTAAGTTATCATATTTTATTCTCAACCTCAATAGCCTATCACATCTATTATCTAAAAAGTAATAAGAAGATTGCTATATCTTAGAGCGTTGAGGAGCATTGGCTAACTTATTAATGCTTTCTCCTATGAAATCATTGAGGTATGCCTCCTCAATAAAATTTAAAATCCCCCCAATCTTGATTAGTATAAAGGGTAAATGAAACTTGACAACCATGGACAATACGATAAGGTGTAGGCTACTCTTCACCACCTTTAAAGAATCATCACTCTGATGGTTTATTTGCCTCATTTTGGAAGCATTCCCTTCTTTGTAAGTCAAAAAGCATTTCATCACATAATATATACATGTCCTGAATATTGTCGAAGAACTCCTAGACTCTTTTAGAAATTCATTAGGAGCCTGACAAATTCCTCTAATGATTTGGCACATGCTTTGAATAAAAAAAAAATGCTCACATAGGGTTTCAAAGAAGGATCATTCAAATGCATGCTTGATTTAATCAAAGATGTTAGCTAAAATTTTGGAGCTTATCAACAATCACATCAATATAGAAGAATAAAATAACATTGACACACTTGGAACTAAACATCTGAAGTAAATTAGAAACTTATGGCACCAAAACCATTATGATACCACCATCGATCAATATAATAGACATTGCAATGACTTTTAATGATGAGCGTTGAAACTCGTCATGTTGATCTTTGACCTCAATTACAATACCACCCTTAACATGCTAAGTGCAGGAATCTACCAGCCCACCAGTCTCCTATTCAAGGACGACTTGTTGTCCATAGCTCTTAGCATTACAACTTATGAGGGCTTAGCCTTGGAAGGTGAACATGATAAATGATTTAATGTGTTGACTAATTTAATATTTGAAAAGTTGTCCTATTTCATATTTGAAAAGCCTAAAATATATATCTAATGTAAATAAGGAGTTATATCTAGTGAATCTTCTTCTTATGGAAAGCCTTTATGGGACTATATTATATAATTTATTCATTTTTTTTTAAATATAACTCTCTTATAGAGTTATCTATTGTTGACCTCATTTTTGAATGAGATTGACATCATCTCCGATCTTAGTAATTAAGACATCTAATCTTAGATTAGAAAGTTTCTTAATTAAGTACTTAGGACACTACACTTAGTGACTAAATGAATAAATCAAAATAAAATAACAAATCAAATCAAATACTAAATTGAAAACCTAAGATAAATTTAAAATTAAAATCAAGCTTAACACCCTAAATTTAATCCCTAGATAATCCTTCTAGGGTTTGACCTAACCCAATTAGATTGGACAAATCTAAATTAAAATCAAACATAATAATACTAATCAAAAATCTAAATCAAACATATTTGAATTGAAATGTAAATTCAATTGAGCTCAGATTGAGGTACTTGAGTTGATTAATTTTATTAACCCATTTAAGCTTAAAGTCACATAAGTCCAAATAAAATAAAATTAAATCAAAACCAAAAATATAGAATTAATGCACAAATATAAATGGACCCAAAAATAATTACATGTGAGGTTTAAAGTAGCCAATAAGGTCATTTGACTTAAAAGTTGATTAGTGTGGGTCCCACAAAGTAAAAAAAATCAACTTATCAAATTTTGATCAAATTAAGCCACTCCAAGAGCTCAAAACCATCACATGAATTTATTTAAATACAAAACTAAATAAAAATAAATCCAATTGAGGCTAAGAGTTGCTAATTGACCACTTAGCCCAAGTAGACCCAAATAGACCTAAATGAAACAAACACAAAATAAATTGAAATTAATTCAAATTAAACATTCAAAATTTTCTTAAACTCATATAGAAGAATAATTGAACCAGTTCTAGATCTAACTTGACCAATTTGATTGTTGACCTAAATAAACCCATCTCAATCCAATAAGCCCAAATTTGGTCAAAATCAATATATAATTAAAATGAATTAAAATCAATCAATTTTAAATGCTCTAAATAATTCACTAAATATATTTGAAATCCAACCAAAGCCAAAATTATCCAATTGGACTATTTAACCCAATTTGACCCATTTAGGTCAAATTTGAGTCAAACACAACAATAACCCAAATTAAATGAAATTAAATAACTCAAATCATTCAAAATAATTCATCAAATATAATTGAAGCCTAAAATAATGAATTGAATCACATAAATCAATTTAATCAATTTTGATCAAAGTTGGTCAAATCTTGGGTCAAACTCAAAACTAATCCAAACTAAATGACATTAATTAATCAAAATCACTCTAAATAATTATTAAAATATAATTAAAGTCTAATCCAAGCTCAATGTGATCAATTAGGCCATGTAAACCCAATTAGATCCACTTGAGTAAAAAAATGGAACTTAATCAACTTAAACCTAAATTAATCTAAATTAATAAAACACAACATGATTAAATAACCAATTGACTATAATTGAACCTTCAACCCAAAGCCAATGAACCAATTTGGGTTATTTAAACCAAATCCAACTCATTTGGGTCAACATGGGTTGACCCAATTTAAAATCAAAGTCATAAAATCCAAATTGGACTTTGGCAACCTATAATCCAACTAGTTTTCTTGCGAGAATCAAGTGGAGGGAGATTAAATGTAAGGGTGGAAAATGCAAAAAACAAACAAAAAAAAAAACGTCAAAATCTTCAATCTCTCATTACACCTCCACCATCTCTTAAAGTTGCTTGACTTCGGGATGATTCCCATTTAAGTAACCACCTCCCATAGCAAGTGGGAGGCACCAATTTCCTATAATCGGCCACCTCCAATCTCCTCCAATGGAGAAGCCAGCCACTTATAAATCTAAGTCCCCAAGCTATGTCAGCAATTTCGAGCATTCCCAACACACTCAGAAAAATCGAGCTTTTCCACACCTTCCCAGACCTCAAATTGACCTAAATATATCGAGCTCTAATGTGAGGCGGTGGCAGTTGACGTTCTCGACGATCGAAGAGGAGGCAAGTGGGGATATCCATTCCAAAGTTTCTCCTCAACTCCAGGAACATTTTCGAATCTATTTGACCACTCGACGAGGACTCGAGTGAGGTAATTTCTTCAATCTTTAGTCAGCCATAGATCTCTCCCTTTGTTAAAATTTTCACACGATTTTAGGAATATTCACTAGATAGCGCTTACACTTTCTATTTTGAATGATCCAAAAGCGAGAGAAGGCATTTTTCCAGCGAGATTTGCCAAAGAATCAGGCCCAGATAGGCCTTTGGCATCAGAATCCCGTTTCATTGGCTCTGGTTCACCGTCCACGAGGAGGACGAGCCAACAGCCGTCTGATCCCCATTAAGTGGGACAGATGG
This sequence comes from Cymbidium sinense, assembly GCA_021442155.1. Taxonomy (NCBI): domain Eukaryota; kingdom Viridiplantae; phylum Streptophyta; class Magnoliopsida; order Asparagales; family Orchidaceae; genus Cymbidium; species Cymbidium sinense. Next base: position 79,742,599 of record CM038225.1, on the reverse strand, counting down.
ATGAGATTAAGACATTAGGGGTATTTAGTTTGAGCCCTTAGATCACGCGCCTTGATCTGGACCGTTTGATCGAAGATCGGAGGTCCGGATCGAGCTCGTGTTTTCCCGCTTAATCCAGGCTAGCAACAACGTGGACCAATAGATCATTGGCGTTGGCACCTGTTAAGCATATCCAATCAGTGCCACGTGTAACTAACTGGATTAAATAGAAAAATCAAACATTTCTGACTTTAGAAAATGCATAAAATTATCTTAAACTTAAAAAAAATCATAAAAAATAAAATAAAATACTCATTTAAAAATTACAAATAAGGGTACGTTGAATTCATCTTTTCGATAGAAATTTAATGAATTCAAAATCCTCAATTTTTATTGAGTATTTTGAGCTTAATTTAGATTTTAACAAAAAAATAAATTTCTTTAATTAATCCTAAAATATTAATCAAATGGACCTGAAATTTTTAGAAAATGAAACTGAGGTTAAAACACACACACACACAACAAAACTTTCAAGTCAAAATGATAAGTAAATCAAAAGTTGTTAAATTTCAAAGGTTAAATATTTTAATTTCATGAAATAAATAATTTAAAATTAAAGAAATTAAGCAAAATCACCAAAATTATTCAAGCAACTTTGATTAAGTTCATAGCACTCAGAAAAAATCTAAACTTTTTGAATCTCATTAGACTTCAAAATCATCTAATTTAGGCCTAAAATATGTTTTAAAAAATTAAAATATAAAAAAATTATGATAAGTGGAATACTAATATATATATATATATATATATATATATATATATATATCAATATGTTTGAAATCACAAAATCAAGAAAATAATAAAAAATAGTTGAAGTGAATTATTAAGATATTTAAGCTTAGCTAAAGTACAAAGTAATAAGATTCAAATCTTGATTAATTTAATTTAATCAGATTTATTAAATTATTTAATAAGTTATTACTTTAAATTTAATTAGAAAATTTTAATCAAGTATTAATCAAATTGTGACCCAATCAATGCTTGAATCTTATCTAGTGAAACATTCAATTAAACTAAGAACTAATGAACTTAAACAAATACTAAGGGGGTGTTTGGAAATGGATTTATTTAGAATTTACACTGCTAAATCTAGTAAATCCTGCCAAACGTAAATAAAAAATTTATTAAATCTCGAATTTAGTAAATCTTGTAAATCCAGTAAATCCGATAAATCCTCTTAAATCCCGGATTTAGTAAATCCCATTAGAAGGGTAGATTTACAGGATTTACACAAATTGCATGAGAAGAAATTGGTGAGATGACGGTGGAAGAAAATTCAGTTATCATCATTTTTTTAATCTTTTTTAAAAAATCTTAGTTTTAAATAATTCATTTAATTACTAATTTTTGCTTAATTAAAATATTATGATAAAATTAATTTTAATTTAATATAATTAACTATTTATTAATATGTAATTATAAGTTAATTATAAATTATTAAATGTAATTATCATTTGATAGATAATTAGATTTAAGTAATTTTAGCTAATGCAATAGTTGATAGTTTTTAATTTAATTTAACTTAATTTAAACTATAAGTTATTAAAATTAAATTATAATTTAATAAATATAATTATAATTATTATAAGTTTGATAGTTATCTAATTTAAAATTTGGAAGAGTTCCTATAGTTTTACCCCTTCACATGCCTTAATGTAGTTTAATTCCTAGAATATTAATCTACTAATATAATTTAATAGCTATTAATTTTAATTAATTAATAGTTAATATTAATACATATTACTTTAACTTAATATTAATATTAATATTATTAATTGATTAATTAATATATATTTAAGTTAATTTTAATTGAGTACTATTGCTGATTTATTAATATATCATTAAATTTAATTATAATTTATTAAATATAATTATAGTTTGATAGTTAATTGATTTTAACTAATGTAATAATTAATATTATTTTTAATGTAGTTTATGTTAATTTTAACTATTCTAATTTAATAGTATTAATGATTAATTGATATGTTATTATTTGGATAAGTCAGATTTAGTATAGATCGAGTATCTTGGATATAATTATTATTTTAATATATATCTCAAATTGAAATACAATATGATAGCGAGTTATTTTATATGTTTTCTTAAAAAAAAATCTTTTTTAAATCCTCAAATAATTTATCAAACATTTAAGCATTTAAACACTTTAAATATTTAACTTTGGGATTTACTAAATCAGATGTTTACTAAATCCTGCTTGAAATAAATCCAATCTATTACCGAACACCCCCTAAGTAAGTAAACCAAATATTCAGTCATATTTAATCAGATTATCTAAATAAAATAAAATGATTATTAATGAAACTTAAATCTTATAAATCAAATTAAACATGAAACTTAATTAAACCACTAAATAATTTCATAATTAAACTTTTATTAAATTAATCATGTTTAATTTTTGATCAAATGAAATACTTAGCTAATGCTTAGTTATAATGAATTTAGTTAATTATCAAATGAAATTATAATTATTCAATTAAGTCAAAGGCCTAATTAATCATTAGCTCAATGCTATCTAAATCAGTTATTCAAGTGAATTAAACATAACAAATTCATCAACTTTTAAACTAAGACTAACCCTTAATCCATTTAATAATGAAATTTTAAATTAAACTAATCAATCACTTAACTGAACTAAAAATAAAGTTAAATTAACCTTATAAAAGTAATGATAATAATAATAATAATAATAATAATAATAATAATAATTCTTTAGTCAATCAAACTTAAGTGAAATACTTAATTAAATCTACAATAAATACTTATTAAATCCAGGCAATCACATATGGATATTTAAATAATTAATTTTTATTTAATTAAATAAATCTTCAATTAATCTAATCATTTAAAACCAAATCACCCTTAATTAAATCTAATAAATTAAACATCTAATTAATATGAACTTAATTTGAATAAATGAACTCAAATAAGATAAATTAAGGTTAATCATTAATTAAACTTTAATTATTTAAATTAATGAATATTAAATTAATCATCAATTATACTTTAATAAGCTAATTATGATAAACAACCAAGAATTAAATCCTAATTAAGATAATAATAAATAAAATAAAATAACTAATATTAATTAGTTAATTAAACTAAAACTTTTAATTAACCTATTAATTAAGTTTTAATTGACTTCATCCTTTGATTTAAACAACATATAATTGAACTATAGTTAGGGTAGTCAATCTAGTTGATCAATAATCAATATTTGATTAAGATGTTTAACCAACTTTCAAGTAAATTAAAGTTAGCATTCAATTAGTTTAATTAAATATAATTTATTTAATTAATCCCCAAACTTTTACTTATTTTAAATCAATCAGTCAATTGAATTACAACAAGACACATGAAAAATAACTCTTAAATTGAGTTTAATTCAAACTATGCACATAACTGAATTCATTATAAATTAATCTCCACCTAAATCTTAGTTGATTCCAAGTTAAATTAACCCATCATTTAATTAAACTAAATTAATTTAAATAAATCATATTAAACTAATTCATAAGTCAAGCTTAATTTAAATCAAACACTTAATTAAATTTATTATCAAGTTAAAATTAACATGACAATGATTAATCAAATCTTTAATTAATCTATAATTAATTTAATCACACCCCTTAATTAAGTTAATTTGCATAATTAGGACAATCATATTAAAACTAAAATAATATTTAATTTTATTAAATCAACTAAACATCTAAGTTAAATATGATATGAGCAAATCAAATTTAAATAAAATAAATAAAGATAATTATTATTCAAACTCCAATCATAATAAGTGAATCAAATTAATCACAAATATCCAATTAATCATTAATCATATTTTAACCAAATTAATCATGATGGAACTAAAGAGTCTAATTAAAGCAATTCAAAACTAAACTTTAAACATAATTCTTAAAACCAAAATTTAACAAACAAATAAAATAAATAAGTCAACGATTAGCTAATTTAAACTAACTTAAGCTTTTTATTTCAACCATTGAATCCTAATTAATCATTAAACCTTAAGCTAAATTAATCATAAATCAAACACATCTTGATTAATTATTTAATTTTATCACTTGAACTTAAATAAAAATTAATTAAACTAAATAAATGTTTAATTTGGTTAACTAAAATTGTAAAGAACTTAACCAAAATCAACCAACTTGAGGCGAAGTTAATCAAATCTCGATTATTTAAGTTCATCTTCTCAAGTATAAATAATTAAAATTAGATTAACCAACCATTTGATTAAATTAAATGATTAAATCCCCTAAAAAAACCATTTGATTAAATTAAGTCAAATTAATCATGTAAACAAAATGCACCAAAAATCTTCAATAATATCATTAAGTAAATCATTCAATCATACCTTTAACTAAATTATTTTGATTTTATCAGGTTTGATTTATCTTTAAATAAAATTGAATTGACCAAACACAAACTTAAATAGGGCACTTAAATATGACAAATCAAATATAGTTTATACAAACTAAACATAACTATCCATTGTATCATTTAAATCAAATTAATTGAGGCAAATTAAATTATAAATAAAGCGTAATCAAATCTAACTAAAATAATTTACTTAAAACAAAATAAATGAATTAAAAATTTGCACTAATCTATTAATAAAGGTGAGACTAAATAAATGAGTTTTAAAGCTGAATGAGTATACAACTATAACTCAATTTGAAATAAAATTTAATTGAATCACAAATTAGTTTAATTGATTTAAAGAATTTAAATAAATCTATAAACAAAACCAAAGTAAAATAAATTAAATAATTGAATTATAAATAAAAATGGATAATTATTTAACTCATTCATAATATGAACATTTAAAAGCTTAGGGTGATCTAGTTTAGGTTTAGTCCCCTATTGTTTCATCTCTATAAGTTTCTTGACTCAGGATTAGTGTTCAAATAATATTGAAACAAAATTTTAGCCATATGAAATTTAACTAAATAACAAATTACAAAACTCTCTTCAAATCAATATTAATCTAAATAATTAATCAATTAAACAAATTAAACTAGATCAGGATATAAGACTATGAAGCTCAAATAATATCATCATGAATCATTTAGCTTCATGAATCTAATAAATCTAAAATAAAACTTTAATAATTAATGTTGATTAAATTAATTAAACTTTAATAATTGATTGGTTATATCAACTAAAATAATAATAATAATATATATTTATCAAACTTTAAATTTAAATTTCAAACTAATTAAACTAAAATAAAAGATTAATTAAATGAAATTAAACAATCATCAAGTTATAGTAATCAACATATAAATCAAATTATTAACCTTAATAAATGATCAAACTCTTAATTAAAATAAAAAAATACATTAAGCTTCAATCAAATCTTATGTTAATTAAATTAAAACATATTAATCAATTCGAACTATACTCAAATGAAAAGATGAAATCATTGAATTTAAGTAACACTGAAATGATTTAGCACAAATCATACGAAATTAAATCTTTAAAGAAAAACTTGAAGAAATGAATTAAATATTAATTAAAAAAAATTAAACATTAATCGAATTATTACAATTGAACTAAACTTATACTAAACAAATCTATAATCAATATCAATGATCAAAATCAAACAAAGTTAAACAACTCTAATAAACTTAATCTTTAACTAAATCAAATAATAATAAAATTAAACTCAATTAAATCATTCCAATAAATTAAAAAAGGGTTAATTAAGATACATAGGTTTTTAGTTTGACCCCTAGAATGGATTTACATCTAAAGGTGAAAATTCCATTCTACTAAAATTAGGATGTTGAATAGAATGGGTTTTGCTCTAAGCAATTTATTTTATTCTTTGTTCTTTAAAACATAAATTCAACTTTAACACAAAAATAAACTTAATATTGAAAAAATTATAAATTAATTAGATCACTTAAATTGAAACTATCCAATGGTAAAATTGAACAAACTTTGAATTCAAATTAAAATTTGAACTCAAGGAAAAGCCTAGTACAATCATACCACATAAGCCCTCTTTTCACACACTAGAATACTAGTTCACCGAGTTGATTGTGATGTGATGCTTTTTCTTGGTGTACTATTTTAGACTAGATGACTATGATTGTTTGTTTGCTATTCTAGGTGGTAGGACATTCTTTTCAGGCTAACACTATTTTTTGTAGGGTGCCACTATAATAAATATAAAAAAAATATTATTTGCTTATATGTGTTACTTAAGTCTAAGCATAGCCCAATAGGACAAGTAGGCTTGACAATCACTGATATTAAGCCGTATGTTTGAAATATAAACTGATGATTTTCTATATGTTTTTTAAATGTCTATTTTGCAAGGTTTAATGCTTAATTTTAGAATTTTAAATTATAATTTGAGCCCAAAATTAGGTTAGGATCTATGAGGTTTAGGATTAATAAGAGCTAATTGTATCTATTTGATGGCCCCCGATGGAGTCTAATGAGGTCCCTGAAGAAGGTGAAAATCCTGAAGTTAATAAATTCTATATAGATCAAACTTTTAGTTCTAGGCCAAATTATATAAGTGAGCTTCGATTTTTTTTTTTTACGTATGCGATTGCAATACACTTATCTATTTTATTTATTTAAATTTGGCTTGATTTATTTTGGGTGCGCAATAGAACTGTATGCTTTTATAGGTTTTTTTCTATGATTGTTATGTGCTCTGATGAAGCCTGAATGCATTAGGCTCTTAAAAAAAATTAAATTTTTTACCCCAGTTAATAATTTAAATTAAAATTTAATTAACTCATAACATCACTTTAAAACCTATGATATTAATTAAGAAATAAAAGATTTAGTAACCCCTCAGCTGAATGATTATATGTTTCAACATTATGAATATATATTATTTCACTCTTGTAAATATGAGGTCTTCATTCTTGCACGATAAGAGACAAGCTTGACCTATGAGAGTAACATATTTTCTCTCTGATTTGACCAATAATTAAATTTCATCATGCATTTAAGTATAAATCCTCCCAAGCCTGAGTTCAAAATTGATGAGTCAAAATGAATAAAAAGTTGTAACTTTTATTATATTAGTCTAGGTCATGGATTACATGCCACATATGATATAATCTCTTAATGAGTGAGTTTAAAATTCTAGAATCTTTCTTAACTAAGAACAGCATAGCCATCCTACACTTGCATAAGACTAACTAACATGATTTTAAATTGCTTAGGTGGTGTTAGCTAGCAACCTCTTCCAGGCGGGAAGCAAGTCTAGAAGAGTCGGGATAGGTTTATTTTCTCAAATTAGAAAAAGAACTTATAATTCCCAAATTCATAAAATTAGACTAGGTCAGATTTCTGACTTATGTCAGAAGCATTTTAGACGTAGGTCCTGAAACATCCTATTGGAATAAGTCTTCAACTCTTAGGTATTTTCACAGTCTCGTGCTATCAGAATCTAAGCCCTAGATTTCTAATAAAATGCCAACTTAAAATATTAATAATCTTAATCTCAAAAATGTAAAGCCTAATAATAGATAATTGAAATGCTTATTGAGTTTCTCAATATCCAAAAGTATTTCCTACTCAATCCCATTTGGCATCCGAAAATAACTCTTTCCACCTTGAAGCATTCTCACTTGAATTTCTAAATTAACCATTGCTTTTAATACAAACTTTGAAATCCATAGAGATGAAAGTCAATTTCCTTAATAAAGAGTATTCTTAGGAGGAATTTTTTTCTTCTAAGATGTAATTAACTATAGGAGCTTGCCTTTATAAGGAACTGTGAACCCTGCAATAACATAAATCCTGTTCTACCTCTCTATATAGTTAAGGGGAAAAATCTTTGGTATATCGAAGACCCATCGGCCTTAGGAGTTCTCATTAAGTATTTGAATCCATTCCATGACAATATATTTATCTTTCGAGATAATATATATTTTCCTTAATGATGTATTTGATCACCTAAATAGGTACTCTCAAAGATCTGAGTGGTGTTCCAAATAAAATTCCCACACCCATATATCTTCACTTAACAAATATGAGATCAGAAGGCAAACCTAGGAATGATTTATTGTCTTGAGTTTTCAATTTTCTAATAATTAAAAATATAGATATTATCTCATATCTCTTTTTCTTCTCTTATTTTAATAATCAATCTTATTATTAAGGTTTGGGTGTCGCCCACGAATAAAAATTAAATTTAACATCCTTCTAATATATGATGAGCATGGATTTGATGTCAATCCTTGCAATTACATAATAACGAACAATAATAAATAGAAAAATCAATGGAGATAGAGAGCTTGAAATTTCTTAGAAATTGACAACTTGTTGAGATGAAAGAGAAGATCATGAGAAGAATGACCTAAGGCACCTTGGTGCAAGTGACTAAAGCATTCCTTACATATATGTCACCAATTATAGATCTATAGACTTTCATCTTCCTAGGTGATCATCGAGTCATCACATTTTATTCTCAATATCAATAACCTGTGGCGTCTACTATATATGAAGCGAGATAGATAGATCTTTACATCTCAAAGGGAAGAGAAGTGTTAGGTAATTATGATAAACATTTTATTCAGTGAAATTGCTAAGGTATGTCCCTCGATAGAATTTAATTACCCCCATATTGATTAGTATAAAGGGTAAATGAATCTTGCTAATCTTGTTGTATACTTCAAGCTAGTCACTTCTTTATTGTAGATGAACAATGCATTAAGGTGCATGTTTCTCTTCACCACCTTCAACAAATCATCACTTTGATAGTTTGCTTGCCTCACCTTAGAAGCATTGCCTCCTTTGCTAAGTAAAGACAATTCATCACATAATTTACAAGTGCTTGGAAGTTATAGAAGAACTTATGGGATCTTTTTAAAAATTCATTGGGAATCTAAAGAATTTTTCTATTAATTCAGCGCACACTTTCAACAAAAAGCTCACATAAAGTTCAAAGAGGGACCATTCGGGATTGGGCTTAATTTGAAGCAATCAAAGATGCTAGCCAAAATTTTAGAGGTCGTCAATTATTACATCAATATAGATGAATACAATAACATTAACACACTTGGAATAAAAAAAATGATGAATATTAGAAACTTATGACAACAGTACAAAATTCAATAGAATAGGCTTTGCAATGGCTTCTATCCATCGATAATTGAAACTCGCATTGACCTTAATGACAACACCAACCTCAACAAGTCAAGTGCATGAATCTGCCAACCCACTAGCCTCTCCTAAAAATAAGTGGTCAATAATTAATAAATATCACACATACATCTCGTCAAGAGTTTCATGTGCAAAGTTGGTCAAAACACTCAATGACAATCGTATAGAGCTCGAGAGTAGTACTTATGAGGTTTAGATGAATTATTAATGTAAGATTTTATATAATAATTAACCTTTTTTATACTTTAAAATTTGATTTTAATTGTATCATAACCTATCTTGACTTGAGTCTCATCTACTTGGTTAAGTCCAAGTTAATGAACTAATGCTTTAGCTTTATTAATTTGCATTATAATTAATTCAATTTAGGTTTAATTGTTCTTAGGTTAATAGGGAGGATCAATTTGGCTTGATCCAAGCTACCCATGAACTAAAGACTTGATTTTGACTTCAATGGGCTCATATGTAGCAATGAAAAAAATTCAGTTCAATACTAAAGTTATGTTCAATTGATCGTCCAATTCAATTGCGAGCAATATTGATTTTATGTCAACCCCAAAGTTTAGATTAACTCTATCAATTAGTAAAATCATAAATCACAGTTAGAATTAGTGAATTCATTATGAATGCAATTTAGTGTAATTAAAGTCACATTGAGCCTATGATCTAACCTACATCAAGCTCTAATTGGGTTTAACCGGCATATGTTCAATGTTTACTTAATTTAACTTTACTACCCGATGGCCATCCATTTTATTTCTACTAGGTTCTAATTATGGATCCAATCTAGATTACTATTGTTTATGAAATACCTATGTAAACTTGTTTTTCTATCTTGATTTAGATTCATGTTTTTAAAGTTTTTAATAGATCCAATAATTGATAGAGTTGACCTAGTTTACAGATGAACTGAGTTAACTCAATCCATCTAGCTATTGTGATGATTAGAGCTGATTAGGCTAAAGTAATGGGCATAATTTGGACTCAGTATCAATTGATATATTTGATTCCAAATTGAATGAGCCAAAAAAAAAAAAATTTAATTAAGTATTCCAATAAATTACATTTAAAAATAGCGTCAACATCAAATCATTCTAAATAATTTCAGTTATTTAAACTTTTGATCAGAAACTCAACAAGCACGATATTTTACATATGATGTATTTTGTCATTTTTAGTTCCGGCTTCTTAGAGATCTCTCCCATTTTCTATTTATTTCAATTGTCTATGCATACTGGCTCCAGTTGCAATTCCAATTACTAACTAATAGTCACTGAAGAAAGAACTTCGCTAGTTAAGAGCATATTCTAATGTTATTATAGAAGCAGATGCTCATTAAGAGCATGGTTGGCTTTTAAAGGCAATAATAAACAAAGCATGACAACTTAGCTAGTTAGCTAGAATCATAGAAAGGATACAACTCATATCTAAGATTACAACTTCCACCAATTACACTTCCTCCTCTCCCACCATGGCAGCAGCTTGGAAGCTCGGCAATGGCAGCGTTCAGACAACTCTTGCAATCCCCACCTGATAAATCCCTGGTACACTGCACCAATCCAAACAATCTCCCCTCGCCACCAAGCTCCATCTCTTCAGTAGCAAACAGCAATGGCGTGAGATAAGCCCTCTTCACCAACCTCTCCATCAGTTCCTCAACCTTAGTGTCCAAAACTCTTATCTTTGACACATTTCTGTTGTCTGTCACACAAAGTTTTTGGCCAGCATCGATTTCTCCGAAGAATTCGCGGTCGGCATAGCGAACGAGACAATGATCACGCCATACTGTCGCTTCCTTCTTGAAGTGACAACGATGAAGGATATGGTCATTGGCTTCATGGATGCAGGCTGTGCAAGCAGTGCTTGGTATGTCGCCCCTGCACATGGCGAGGCCGAAGGCGCGGCCATCGCCATGGCCGAGACCGAAACCGATAGTTGGAGCTTCTTGGAGAAGCAGATACATTAGTTTGCTCAAGCTGGTCGAAAATGGATCATCAGAACTGTAGGTTCTCGAGCTCGAGCATGAGCTGAAGACAGGAGAATGATAGGTGGCAGCGGAACAATGGAAGCTTAGAAGGAGAAGAAGTATGGCGAGGAGATTCTTCATGTTCTGGGAGGGAGAAGGCTTCAAGATGCTTATTTTGGGATGAAGAAAACTCTAAATAATGGCCTGAAGAGCCTCCCCGAGGTGGAAGCTTTGCTGTTGAATTTTTTTTTTCAATGGCTGTGGACAAGTAAAACTTATAAATTTAGCCAGTATTTTTGAGCAGGAAGAGGCGATGGAGATTGAATAATTCTTATTGAAATTGTAGTTTAGCATTCGGGTCAATATCACGCTGCTGGATTTGAAAATAATGGAAGACTGATCATGATGTCTGTTGCTTATTTAGTAAGAATTATTAATTTTTTTTATTGATTACCGAATTATTATAAAGAAAAGAAAAAAAATGGCAAATTTTTTAAAATAAATAATGAAAATAATCTTAATATCAAAAAACAATTTCAGTCGCACATCGAGATTAAAGACTGAAATATCTGGAATCTTTGGGATATCAATTACATCCCAAAATAGCTCTTAAATATAGAGTGTTTATAGTCAAATCGAGGCTCGACGAGGATCTAACGAGCCTAAGATCTCATAATTCGACTTCATTTGGGCATCCAAATGCTCAAAATACATCAAATGATCGAAGGAACCATTCTAAGTCCATCAAGAGGAGGTCTGACTTGCATAAATTAAACGCCTCCTCCCATCTATAAATAACTCTATCCTCATGAAGGAGGGAGAAGTGAAGAAGAAGAGGAGTCAAACAAGTGAAGAAGAGGAGCCACCGCCAACTGGCAACCACCGCCGCCACCGCCGATCCTGCCGCAATCGTCAAGCAAGGAAGAAGAGGAAGAATCCAAACAAGGAAGAAGAGGAAAAGCAAGGGAGGAAGAAGAAGCTCAAGATCCTCCAAGCGTCACACCCCGCCGACGGACATCATCAACCACCATCATCGCTAATTGTCCTCGTGATCTCCACCTATTACCAAGAACTATTACAACTGATCATTGTTACACTTGTTGGTCCTCTCTCATATGTAATTGTAATCTCAGAATCGAAGACTTTGTACTCAAAGGATACATAGTGGAAGCTTTTATCAGCCGTGGTTTTCCCTCTTTTGAGGTTTTCCACGTTAAAATTCCTGAGGTGTCTCTTGTTTCGCTCATTAATTACCTGTCTGGACTAATCGACAAGGCTAAGTAAACTTTCACTCTACCGCTGACCGGTTTTCTAAGACGCAGCGCCGCTCAGTGGATGAAAAAACCCTTCAATCATACTTCCGGAATATCCACGTATGGCCAATAGCGCAACACTGCCACAACGAGCCTCCCGCCCAACTCCGCCACTCTCAAAACCCGCCCCCAAGAACGCCAAGTTTTGCCTCAATCCCTCGATAGCATGACCTGAAGGCTGAACGGGAATCTCTTGGAGGATCGTAATGCCGAATGGAGGAGTCCCAAAATAAGATGATCCAGCCTTTTGACTACAATGACCGCAACTACAAATGAACCCCCAAGATCGGTCGCGTTCTGAGGAGGTCAAAATGCTAATCTTCCCGACGTTAGAGTTCCTCCGCAAGGAAACCATAACGCTGATCTCCTTGACACTGCTAGTTCCACTCATCCATCGCGGTACCAACCGGTTAAATCCACAGATCGTTGTTGGCGCTTCACACATGCTCATCTTGTTAATCCCGCCGACGACATTCGCATTGTAAGTACGACGCTTAATGCAAGATGAATTTCACCTTCAAGACAAAATCATCTTCACCCACATCGTTATGAGAGTCTCACCTTTAGCTGAAGCAATTCTTCAACATCCAATTCCCGTAGGTTTCAAGCTTCCGAGCATTGATTCCTATGATGGGGCAACTGACCCACACGAACACATCGACCATTACAGGACTATCATGCATATCCAACGCTGACACACTGCTTTGTCAGGTCTTTCCCGTTACCTCAAAGGGCAAGCTCGCACTTGGTTCTACTCTCTTCCAAGGGGATCCATCCATACCTTTAACGAACTCGCCGATTCTTTGTGGAGCTTCATTGCAAATCGGAGAATCATTAAAGATTCCTCCCATCTTTCCTAGATTCGGCGAACGAGGGTGAATCACTTAAAGAATACTTCAGGTTCTCCTTAGAAGCTCGCCAAATACCCGAGTAAACTCAACTATTAAGAGGAGTTTTTCTTGAGCGCCCGTGGCCTTTTTACTCATCACTCATGCGGGACACGGTCCGGTCATATGCCGACTTAGTTCATCGTGTGGAAGCACAAATCTTCACTGATGAGGCTATTAATGCACATCGCAAACAATTTGGATAATCTGCAGAGAGACATAAAAGCACCCCCAAGGAACACAGACCGACAGTCCCATCAAAAGAAGAAATCGAAAGGCCCATTCAACAAAGATATCCACGTCAATTGGAAAAGAATCAATCGACTCATACGAACATACCCCCAACCGGGGCAACTTTAATCTCAAAAGATAAGCAAGTCACAACACCAACGAAAAGGCAAAGATCAATGGTCAACTCGCTACAAGTTCATGTAAATATTCGACCTCTTCCATACGGGTTAACGCCATCGAGTAAACACTCGACAAACAACCCAGATAGGTCAAAACGCCCTTGGTGGACTTCGCGATCTTCCATACGAGCACGTCATCGAGCAAAAGCTCGACAAACAACCCGTGAAAGGTCAAAAAAAAAAAAACAAAAAAAAACAAAAAAAAAAAACAGGTTAATGCCATCGATAACACTCGAAAACAACCTGATGGGTCAAAATCTCATCACAACATCGACTACTGCGCGGCCGCCGCGACATCCGGCAGAATCCGGTATCACCATTGTCGCCGGCATCGCGCATTATGACCGCTGGCCACACCGATTACTACGCTGCGTTGGCTGACCACCGCTGGCCGCAACCATTATTGTTGCCGGTTATCCGACAGCGGCTACCGCCATATTACGACGTTATCGCATTTGACTAATCGCTTGCCATTGAACCATACGTGCCGCTAACCACTATTATCGCCGCCACTACTGCCGGTCATGCCATCTTATCGCCGGTAATTCGCCGTCATCGCCATTGCTGGCTATCCGCCGATTAATCGACGCCAGCCGCCACCGCCGACACTAACGGATTCAATTTGACTTTCCATACGTTAACGCCATCGGTAAAACTCGACTAACAACCAGGATAGTCAAACGCCCCGTGGACTTCCCACTACTTCCATACGGTTAACGCCATCGGTAAAACTGAACTCACTAACAACCCAGATAGTCAAAACGCCCTTGGACTTCCACGACCTCTTCCATACGGGTTAACGCCATTGAGTAAAACTCGACTAACAACCTGTGAAAGGTCAAAAGGTCCTTGGGACTTCCGGCCTCTTCCATACGGTTAATGTCATCGAAAAAACTTCGACAAACAACTCGTGAAAGGTCAAAGGTCCTGGTGGACTTCCCACGGCCTCTTCCAGGGTTAGCGACCGAATAATATTCACCAATAACCTGAAAGGTCAAAACTTTGTACCCACTCTACACAAGTTAATGTGGTAACACGACAAACAACTTCGGATGGGTCAAAATCCTCGATTCAATTATATCCATAACGCAAGTTAACAACATCACTTATCAACTGTTGAACTGCCGGCATCTTCCGGCCACCACTATCGTCGCCGGAATCTTCACCGGTCTTAATGTCACCGCCACCGCCGGGTATCCATCCACCATAGTGCTACCACCACTACTGCCGCCCACTGGTCGCCGCCGCCACCGGCTACCAGGCTGGCCATCACCATCGCCGCATCGGCGCCATCACCATTTCCCGGTCCACCATCGTTGCCGGTAATCCTCACACCACCCCAGAGGTCACCATCGCCGACAATCGTTAACCCCGGCCTCGGTGCTCGCCTCAACCGACTATCGAAACCGACGAGGTCGGAACGGAACCACCATGCATCGGCCTCACCGCCCCTAACCTGTGACGGTCCGACGGGCTGAAATCGGCCGGGAAACCGGAACACGACGATCGGTGGGCCTTGATCGCTTCCAATCGGTCGGTCCGGTTAGTTTACACTTTCGGGAGAAACTGAACCTTGCCATGATACGGGTCTTGATCGCCCAACCCCGCCGGTCCGACTAGGTTAGTTTACACTCGGAGAAATCGGAGCCTTGCCGATGACTACGGTCTTGACGCTTCCACCCGCCGGTCCACTAGTTAGGTTTACCCCTTCGGGAGAACGAGGCGATACTACGGGTCTTGATCGCCTCCAATCCTTGGCCGACTAGGTTTTACACTTCGGGAGAAACCGGAGCCTTGTCGTATGAACGCTGCGGGTCTTGATCGCTTCCAACCCGGCCGGTCCGACTTAGTTTACACCTTCGGGAGAAATCGGAGCCTGTCAGATGATACGGTCTTGATCGCCTCAATCCGGCCGGTCCAGGTTACACCTTTCGGGAGAAACCGAGCCTTGCCGTATGACTCAGGTCTTGATTCCAATCGCCGGTCCGACTAGGTTAGTTTACACCCCTTTCGGGGAGAAACTGGAGCCTTGTCGTATGAACGCGGGTCTTGATCGCTTCAACCCCTGGTCCGACCAGTTAGTTTACACCCTTCGGGAGAAACTGAGCTTGTGAGATAGTAGTCTGATCGCCTCCTCGATCGCCACCAAAGGACTTTCACTCAAGAAGAAAGGGAGAGGGAAAGGTATGCCTTTCTCCTCACCGGGTATTTATAGCCCTCACAAGGGTAAAAGGGTAAAACCCTCAAAAACGCATTAAATTCCTTAAAATTCTGGCCAGTTCGCTGGGCTGCCGAGCATGGCGCCACGCGCAAGGCCAGACGCTGCAGACGGCTGGAGGTGAAGAGGCTGCTACAAGATGCCAACGCGCCCATCCGCCTGGGGCCCATCCGTTCGCGACCGAACCGTCATACGACCAACCTGCTGACGAACGTCATGGACCCGGGCCACACTGAATTCAACGCGCCTGTCGACGCTGACCGACCAAGCATTGCTGGCGACTGCAGAGCCATGGACATACGGCCGCTGCTCAGTTCGACCAGAAGGCCGCTCGACGGCCGGCAGGTTCGACCGACGATGGGCGCCCATCGCTGGGCTGTTAACCTGCGGCTGCGGCCGGCTACCGCTGGGCGCCGCTGTGCCGAGAAGCGCCTGCCGCGCCTATGGACCCCCCAAAAAATGCCCAAAACTTTGAGCATCCAAAATTCATAATTCATAATCTCATGCCAAGACCCAGATTTGCTTCCATAATCGTAATCTTGGATGAATATTTGAAATATATTGGTCATGGTTGACGATATATTTTTGGATGATTAAGACAATCTCATCCAAAAATAGGGGCAACCGATATGGTGCTCAAAATACCGCTAATCAAAGTCCAATCTTAATATCAAAAGACGATTTGAAGTCAAGACCGATCGAGATTAAGCACTTAAATATCCTTGAAATCTTTGGGATATCAATTACATCCCAAAATAGCTCTTAAATATAGAGTGTTTAATCAAATCGAAGGCCTCGACGATGGATCTAACGAGCCTAAGATCTCATAATTGACTTCATTTGGGCATCCAAATGCTCAAAATACATCAAATGATCGAACCATTCTAAGTCACATCAAGAGGAGTGGCACGGACTTTGCATAAATTACAGAACGCCCTCCTCCCATCTATAAATAGAACTCTATCCTCACATGAAGAGGAGAAGTGAAGAAGAAGAGGAGTCAAACAAGTGAAGAAGAGGAGCACCGTCAACCACCACCGCCGGCCACCGCCGTCGCTGATCCTTGCCGCCGTCAATCTGTCCAAGCAAGGAAGAAGAGGAAGAATCCAAACAAGGAAGAAGAGGAAAAGCCTAAGCAAGGAGGAAGAAGAAGCTCTGAAGATCCTCCAAGCAAGGTCACACCCCTCAAGACATCAACCACCATCATCGCTATGTCCTGATCTCCACCTATTACCGCAACTATTACAACCGATCATTGTTACAGCTTGTTGGTCCTCTCATATGCACTCAATTGTAATCGGAAGACTTTGTACTCAAACAGATACATAGTGGAAGCTTTTCTGGCCCCGTGGTTTTTCCCCTTTTGAGGTTTTCCGCGTTAAATTCTGAGTGTCTCTTGTTCGCTCATTAATTACCTCAGTGTGTCGGACTAATCGGCTACGTAACTTTCACTCTATCGACGGTTTTCTAGACGCAGTTTGGCGTGTGGATGAAAACCCTTCAATCATACTCCGTGAATATCCACGTCATGGCCAATAGCAACACTGCCACAACGATCTCCCGCCCAACTCTCACTCAAAAACCCGTCCCCGAACCAAGAACGCTGTTTTTGCCTCAATCCTCTCGATAGGCATGACCTTTAAGGCGAACGGAATCTCTTGGAGGATCGTACGCCGAATGGAGGAGTCCCAAAATAAGATGATCCATTTTGCAAGGACTACAACGAACCGACAAATGAACAAGATCGGTCGTTGCGGAGGAGGTCAAAATGCTAATCTTCCCGACGTTAGAGTTCCTCCATGAAACCATAACGCCGATCTCTGACGCTAGTTCCACTCATCCATCGCGTGCAGCTCAACCGGTTACTAATCCACAGATCGTTGTTGGCAGCTTCACACATGCTCATCTTGTTAATCCCGCTCGACATGACATTCGCACAGAAGTACGACGCTTAATGCAAGATGAATTTCACCTTCAAGTAAAATCATCTTCACCCACATCGTTATGAGGAGTCTCACCTTTCCAAGCAATTCTTCAACATCCAATTCGTAGGTTTCAAGCTTCCAGCATTGATTCCTATGATGGGGCAATGACCCACCTAACACATCGCATTACAGACTATCATGCATATCCAACGAGCCCCCTTTTGCTTTGTCGGTCTTTCTATTCAAAGGGCAAGCTCGCACTGTTCTACTCTCTTCCAAGGGGATCCATCCATACCTTTAACGAACTCGCTGATTCTTTGTGGACTCATTGCAAATCGAGAATCATTAAAGATTCCTCCCATCTTTCCAGATTCAGTAACGAGGGTGAATCACTTAAAGAATACTTCCGAGGTTCTCCTTAGAAGCTCAAATACAGAGTAAACTCAACTATTAAGAGGAGTTTTTCGAGGGCCCGCCCGTGGCCTTTTACTCATCACTCATGGGGACACGGTCCATATGCCGACTTAGTTCATCGTGGAAGCACAAATTCACCGATGAGGCTATTAATGCACATCGCAAAACAATTTGGATAATCTGAGAGACATAAAAGCACCCCAAGGAACACGTACCACAGCCCCATCAAAAGAAGAAATCGAAAGGCCCATTCAACAAAGATATCCACGCCAATTGGAAAAGAATCAATCGACTCATAAACATACCCCCCAACTGGGGCAACTTAATCTCAAAAGATAAGCAAGTCAACACCAATAAAAAAGGCAAAGATCAATGGTCAACTCGCTACAAGCTCATGTAAATATTCGACCTTCTTCCATACGTTAACGCCATCGAGTAAACACTCGACAAACAACCCAGATAGGTCAAAACGCCCCTTGGTGGACTTCGCGATCTTTCCATATTAGCACGTCATCGAGCAAAGCTCGACAAACAACCCAGAAAGGTCAAACAAACAAAAAAAAAACAAAACAAAACAAAACAAAAAAACACATCGATAACACTGAATAACCTCGATAAAAATCCTCATCATTCGCCACTAACATCGACCACTGTTGCCGGCCATCGCCGCTGACCACCGCCGGCAGAATCTTCGGTTATCACCATTGTCGCCGGCCATCGTCTGACATCGACCGTCCGCCATGCTGACTACTGCCGCTGTTGCCGCTGACCATTTCACGGCTAACCATTATGCTGGCCATTATCCATTTGACTACTGCCGGTCATCAGATTCAGGCTGACTCATCGACGTAATCGCTAATTGCCGACTACTGCCGCTGTTGCCGCCAACCACGCTGGCCGCTAACCACTATTGTCGCCGGCCATCGCGATATACTGCCGCCGCCATCGCATCGACCATCGCCGCAAATCGCCGCCATCGCTTATTGTCGCTGCCATCCGCTCGACTAATCGACGCCGCCGCCACTGCCGACTACTCATCGAAATTTGACTTTCCATACGGGTTAACGCTATCGAGTAAAACTCGACTAACAACCCAGATAGTCAAACGCCTTGGAATTCATCTCTTCCATAAAACGCCATCGGTAAAACTCAACTGACTAACAACCCAGATAGTCAAAACGCCTTGGTGGATTCCGACCTCTTCCATGCGCCATTGAGTAAAACTCGACTAACAATGAAAGGTCAAAGGTCCGGGACTTCTGCCTCTTCCATACGGGTTAATGTCATCGAGCAAAAAACTCGACAAACAACTCGAAAGGTCAAAGGTCCTGGTGGACTTCCCACCTCTTCCATAGGTTAGCGTAATAATATTCACCAATAACCTAGAAAGGTCAAAACTTTGTACCCACTCTACACAAGTTAATGTCATCGGTAACACCGACAAACAACTCGGATAATCAAAATCCTCGGATAATTATATCCATAACGTGCAAGTTAACAACATCAATTATCAACTGTTGAACCGTCGCCGGCAATCTTCGCCGGTCACCACTATCGTCGCCGGCAATCTTCACCGGTCACGACCAATGTCACCGGCCACCGTCCGGGGTACGCCATCCACTATCGCAATTAACTACCGAATTACGCCGCTGGCCGCTGCACCGACTATGTGCCATCGCCCGACCATCGCGAATCGCCGGTCATCACCATTTCGCGGCTACCACCATCGCTGTAATCCTCGCCACCACTTGCGGTCACCATCGCCAATGTCGTAACCCGTCTCCTTTCGCCTAAACCCGGACGCCGAGAGGCGAACCGACGAGGCTGGTAAACGGAACCACGACGTACCGTGCTTGACCGCCTAACCTGAAACGCCAGATCGACGAGCCGGAAACGGAACCACGACGCATCGTGGCCTGACGCTTCCAATCCGGTGGGTCACTTACACCGGGAGAAGGAAGCAGATGACACGGTCTTGATCGCTTCCAACCCGGCCGGTCCGACTAGGTATTTACCCCTTCGGGAGAAATCGACTGCATACGGGTCTTGATCGCCTCCAATCGGTCCGACTAGGTTATTTACACCTTCGGAGAACGGAGCCTGCGCATGATCACGGGTCTTGATCGCCTCCAATCCGGCCGGTCCGACAGTTAGTTACACCCTTTCGGGAGAAACGAGCCTGTCGTATGAACGCTCTTCGCCCAACCCCCGGTCCACTGTTAGTTTACACTTTCGGGAGAAATCGGAGCCTTGCAGATGACTACGGGTCTTGATCGCCTTCCAATCCCTCGGTCCAGTTAGTTACATCTTCTGGAGAAACGCCTGATGACTACGGGTCTTGATCGCTTCCAATCCTCCCGGTCCGACATAGTTTACACCTTCGGGAGAAACGGAGCCTTGTCATGAACGCGGTCTTGATCGCTTCAACCTGGTCCGACTGTTAGTTTACACCTTCGTGGAGAAACGTCAGATGACAGGGTCTTGATCGCCTCCTCGATCGCCACCAAAGGACTTTCACTCAAGAAGAAAGGGAGAGGGGAAAGGTATGCCTTTCTCCCTCACCTTAGGGGGGTATTTATAGCCCCTCAAGTAAAGGTAAAAACCCTCAAAACGCATTTAAATTCTTAAAATTCGGTCAGGCCCGTGGGCGCGCCGGAGCCCGTGGGGCGCGCCACGCGCGGCGCGCCCAGACGCGCGCGCAGATGATGCGCGGGCGTGCAGCGCGCGCGCGCGCGCGACCCGCGGCCCATCCGGCCCAGGGCCCATCCGTTCCGCGACCCGAACCGTCGCGCGACTCGAACCGTCGCGCGACCCGAACCGTCGCGCGACCCGAACCGTCGCGCGACCCGACCCGCAACGCGGCCCGCCGACGCGACCCGCCGACCGCGCGTACCGCGCGGCCCGACCCGCAGAGCGGCCCGCGGACACGACCCGCCGGCCGCGCCGTTCCGCGCGGCCCGACCCGCAGAGCGGCCGCGCCGTTCCGCGACCCGGCTGCGTGCCCGAGTCTGACCCGATGGGCCCGGCCCATCGGCGCTGTTTGCAACCCTGCGCGCGCTTGCGGGCGCGGGTCCGCGCGCCTGCACGCCGGCGGCGCAGGCGCCTCGTGCCGAAGCGCACGGTGGAAAAAAAAATGCCCAAAACTGGTGAGCATCCAAATAAATTCATAATCTCAGAATCTCATGCCAAGACCGTAGATTTGCTTCCATAATCGTAATCTTGGATGAATATTTGAAATATATTGGTCATGGGTTGACGCATATATTTTTGGATGATTAAGACAATCTCATCCAAAAAAAATGGCAACTGATAGCTCAAAATACCGCTAATCAAAGTCAATCTTAATATCGCGACGATTTGAGTCAAGACCGATCGAGATTAAGCACTTGAAATATCCTTGAAATCTTTGGGATATCAATTACATCCCAAAATAGCTCTTAAATATAGAGTTTTATAAATCGAAGCTCGACGAAATGGATCTAACGAGCCTAAGATCTCATAATTCGACTTCATTTGGGCATCCAAATGCTCAAAATACATCAAATGATCGAAGGAACCATTCTAAGCCGTCATCAAGAGGAGTGGTACGACTTTGCATAAATTACAGAAACGCCCTCCTCCCATCTATAAATAGAACTCTATCCGCCATGAGAAGTGAAGAAGAGGGAGCAAATGAAGAAGAGGAGCACCAACCGACCACATGCCGCCAGCGTCGATCTTGCCGTCAATCCGCAAGGAAGAAGAGGAAGAATCCAAACAAGGAAGAAGAGGAAAAGCTAAGCAAGGAGGAAGAAGAAGCTCTGATCCTCGGCATTACACTCGCTTTTAAACAATTACCATGCGCATTGTCTCTCGTGATTTCTCAAAAAATGTATAGAAATACATAATTTATAAAATTCCGAGTCCTGCTCGTTCATTAATTACTCTGTGTCCGGACTAATCGACAAAGGCAAACTTTCACTCTACCGGACCGTTTTCAAGACGCAACAAGTAATTTAAGTATCTTAAAAAAAATTTAAATATAAGTATAATTGCTCGTTTAATGGGTGATTTGCTTGCCACGTCGAATTTGACGTGGCGCCTAGTAGTCTGTTTAAGTGTCTAATCTAGTCGCCTATTTGATGGGTGACTTATAGTGTTATATGGAAGTCGCCGTTAAACGGGCGACTTACATGTAACTATTTTTTTAAAAAAATATTTTGTCAACTTAGTTGGATTTAGGTTATACTATTATCTATCATTGAAGCTAATCTAACCTTCCGATGTTTATATGAAGTATATCATTCCCCCTATCAATATTTTATTAAATTCTTAATATTTTATCTTAAATTGCATAAATATATGAATTTATTAATTTATGTTATTTTGATGAAATTTTTTTAAATAGATTTGTTTTTAATGATCTGCGTATATTTTTATGTTATATTTTTATAAGTATTTGATTAATTAATAGATAAATATAGTTTAAATGACTTTTTATTTAATTTCAAATTTGTTAATGATGAAGATTTTTTTATTGAAAAATAATAACATTATGAAAAATTTTACTTGATAATAAGATTTTCTATTTTATTTTATTTACGTATATGATTTGTATACAATGATCAATATATTATGTTCATCATTTAAGATATTGAACTTATTAATATTTATCTTATGGATAAACTTTTGATCTTATCATTATTCATAAGATAAATCAACATCATTTTCAAACATTCCAATATTCAAATGGATGACTGACTCTAGTTTATATATTAAAAAAATTTAGAATTAAATAAAAATCCATTTAAATTATACTTTTCTACTAATTAATCAAATACTTGTAAAATATAGTATAATAATATGTACAAATCATTAAAAATATACCTATTTATAAAATTTTCATCAAAATAAATTAAATTAATAAATTCATATATTTATGTAATTTAAGATAAAATATTAATCGGGAGAATGAAAGGCTTTAGATAAGATAGATAATAGTTGAACTTAAATCCATCCAAGTTAGTAAAATATTTAAAAAAAATAGTTACATGTAAGTCGTCCATTTAATGGACGACTTTCATGTAATAATGTAAGCGCTTCGTCAAACCATCTAATTAAAAACACTTAAACGGACGACTCTTGCCGTGAATCGGACAATCAAGTCCCCTGTTAAACATGTGACTATACCTATATCTAATTTTTATTTTAAAATACTTAAATTACTAATTACTTTTTAAAATCATATTTATTCCAAAAATTTGTCAAAGAAATGTATCAACGAGCCTTGGATTTATGGTCAAAGTTCAAAACTATCTGTTTGAACAGTTATTTCTTTGACCAAAGAGACAAACATTTGCATATTAAGCTAATAAAATTATATCAACTAGCCTTGGATTTATGGTCAAAGTTCAAAACTATATATATATATATATATATAAACTTTGACATATACATAAATCTTTAATATCACATCAAATATATAATTATTACTATTTTTTTAAATGGAAGTATTCTATCTTTAGACTCAAAATTTTAAGTATTAGATACTTAAATGTATAAGAATTATGTGATATGTATGTAAATTTTTTATTTTCAAACTATTACTAATATAATAATTTATTAAAAATATAAATTTATAATTTTATTGATATATTTAAAATTGGGCGTTATTATAAATATATAAGAATTGATTGTCCTTACAGAAACAGCATCAGGCTTACTCATTTGGTTGGATTAATGTGGAATTTAGACTTTTGTTTTTTTAATATTTCTTATGAAAAAGACTACTTGTTGCTAACTTTGATTTGGCGACTTATTTAAAATTTTTTTTATCATATGGCAAACATCTAGCCTGTCTTTAATTCAAAAAAAAATTAAAAAAAAATTGATAATCATTATCTATGAGAAGATATTTTCTATAATTTGTTGGATTATGTCAATTATTTCCTTCAAATTTCTCCATTTTTGGGTTCATTTGATTTGGTCATCAATTTATTAAAATTTTAGTTTAAATAAATTTTGATCTAATTTTCTTTTGTAAATATTTGAGCTATATTTTTTTATTTCTCATCCTTTTATTAGGGTTTTTTTTTTAAAAATTTTTTGCCTGTTGCACTAATCATTCATAAAAAAAATAATAATAATAAGTTTGATCTAACTAAACTTTGATCCCAATCCAAATGCCCCATCAAAATCAATCCTAGCTTGCTTTTTACCTATAATCAACCAAATTAGCTATCTTATCCAAATGCATCACCAAAATAGACCTCAAAGTTATAAATAATTGTTCAACAATTGTTCAAATCTGACACTTCTTTAAATAGCATTTGTTTTATAATTTTTTTTCAACTACTAAGGCTAATTAATCCTCACCAATATCTAAGAAAGTACATCTCACTTTCTCTTTCCTTCTTGCATTTTATTGATATTTTCTTTTAATATATTTTTTTATTAATTTTATAAATATATTAAATAAGCTCCAAATATTATATATATACTAAAAAAAAGCTTAGAGGCTTAAAAATTTAAAAGCTAAATATATTTAATTAATATAATTAAGCATAACTAGAATATAAATTTTATGGTATAATTAAAAACTTCTAATGCAAATAAATAAAGAAAATTTTAAATTTTAAATATTAACACACCTTCAAATTTTTCAAAAATAATTGTCTTTAATATGTCTTGTTGGATGAAATTCTTTTAGCCCTTGATCTTGATCCTTACTCTCATATTAAGCACTTCATCTTAGTATAATTGTGAAGCATAAATAATATTTAATGTTTTAAATACTATGATATATATATATATATTTGTTTTTTTGTTTTTTGTTTTTTTTGTTTTTTTATTTTTTTTATTTTTTTAAATACTATACTATGATATATATCAAAGGAAAATGAAGCAAAACTAGACCGAAAGAAAAATTATAAATAAAGAAATTTAAAGCTCCTATAAATAGGTAATATAGAAAATTTAAAGCCTAAAGCTAAGTACACACTTGCATTAGAACAAAAAAAAAAGAAAAAAAAAAAAGAATGTGAATTGGCCAAAATATGATGTCCATAAATTTTTTTGGAGGAGTCGTGATTATTATATTTTTTGTAATTAATTTGATTCCAATTATTTTTATTTTTTTAAAAAAATTAAAACTCATTAACTGTGTTAAACCAGTTTTCCTAAGGATTTGAACTCCAAATATTTGATTAAATTATTTTTATCATTAAACAAATTAAATATTTTAATTACATTATATTAATTAGAAAAAAATATTTCTGCTTGATTTCTTGGATTGGATAAAGCTCTTACATATACACTTGTTTTATGAGGAAACAATGTCAACTCATTTAATGTTATTAGATGTATTCATTTAAGAAGTAATTAAGAAAAATATTCTATCATTCATAAAAAATATATTTATACATTTTTTTCTAATATATTTAAGTAGGACTCTATAACTTTAATTATTAAACAACAAACTTTAAAATAAAAAAAGCTAATACTTAAGGCTTAATTAAGGAATCATACATAATATATGAAATATATATTTTTTAATTACTTTAAGTCAATTATATATAAAATATTGCTTCTTATAATATTCATGATGATGTATTACTCTAACCCCTGCGCCAATATAAACATTAAAAAAAAAAAATTTATTTTCTATAAGTGCTTCCCCTAGTTATTTAAACACCTAAGAATATTTGAAAATAGAGAGAAACTTCTCTTCTCAAAATCTCTAAAGAAGTAGACGAGGGATAGCGAAGATAGGGCTGTAAACGAGCTGAGCTTGAGCGATCTAAATTCTTATTTGTATTCGGCTCGTTTAAAAATTACTTTGTTCGTTTTTAGCTCGTATTCGAAATATCTCAAATTTCACTATTCGTGTTCGGCTCGAATTGTTCAAAATGGTTCAAAATACAATAATCTGAAAAATCTATAAGATGGAGGATTCGAACCTAGGCCGATCTTTTACATAATAAAAATATTAACCACTAAACTATGCTTGCAACTATGATATATATAAAATAAAATAAAATAAAAATATAATATAATTATTTCGAGCTAAATCGAATCGAACATAATCGAATGAAGAATTGTTTATGTTCGGCTCATTCGGCTCATTTATAAATCGAGCTTGAAATATTTATTTATGTTCAGCTCATTTATAAGTTAAACTTGAAATATTTGTTCATGTTTGGCTCCTCTAATAACAATTAACATAAGACTTAACTATCAATACTTAATTGTAAACAACTAATTTTTTGACTTCTAAGCACAGATGACATCGTTAGGTTCATAATAAAGTGAATGTAATATATTATATATCTAATATTAAGGAAATATTTTAAAAAAGTTACACCTTATTACATATAATTTTTTAGGTAGATTTAATTCACAAAAAATATAGAAGCATAAGTTCATTTATTTTTTATTCAAACTTTATGCCATTATATACATTTCTTCATTCATTAATCCAGTTTATATTTCTTCTAAACTTTTATCTATTGCATTATAAGTGTTAATTTATCTATTGAAATGTATAATTAAATTGGAGTTTATCTTATGTTTTTGTCATATATCTTAAATACATTTTGTTATATTGTGACTGCTGTATTATATCCTTACCAACTTTGTCCATCTGCAAAATAGCTCAATATTCACATAGATCAATGAGCATAATAACTTAACCCGAGATAGGATTGCCAACTACCATTAAGTCCGCTGGTTGAGGGCTACGGCCCATCCGCGAGACTTTGAATTCGAGAATTGACATCTCATCCGTGTGATATATATATATTGTCATTTAAATTATATCCTTTCACCGTTTCTATTATTACTTTTAGATCATGCAATGTGAAATACACGAAAGTTCGTATTCATTTTTAAAGAACACCAATGCATCTCCTTACAGACACAGAGAGAGAAAGAGAGAGACAGACACACACACACAGAGAGTGAGAGAGTGAGAGAGTGAGAGAGAGACGCACGCACGCATACACACAGAGAGCGAGAGAGAGAGAGAGACACACACACACAAACACATTTTTTTAGCCATAACCGTTAATCTGCTTTTCTAATTGAAATGGATCGTGAACTCTGGACACAATTTTTTCGCAAAATATGCTTTCACAGTGGACCTTCTTTTCTCCATAGCAGAGAGAATACTTGGTGTATTGAACTGCAGACATAAAGAATAAAGAGAAATAAATATCTATTTACTATGTTGGTCCATCTTTCTTCTAAAGTTTATCTGAAAATTCAAAGCGATAATGATAAGAACTGGACAAATATAAACTTCTTCCCCAAGCTTTTTGGTGCATTATTATATACTTTTTATCAAATAGGACATGCACCGAGTTTCATTATCACAAAAGAGAAGATAGTTAAGGTCCATACTGAAAAATATAAGCATGGTCTGAGCTAAAAAACTGCTTCCATACTTCCTGACATGTTAGCTTATATTTTCTTCTTCTTCTTCTTCTGGTCTAATCCAACAAGGACATCTGAAGTTTCAGGATATCTGATGGACAAAAGTTACAGCTAGTTCTGGCAAAGATACAATCAGTACAAACAGTGTTGCTCAATGCCTGGTTTAGAATGTCTCAGAAGATAAAAGAATAAGAAATGTATGAAAACTTTAAAATGTTTTCTTTTGGAAATGAAAGTACTAATATACATTAGGTTCTGCTTTCAATTTAATTACATGAAGCATGCTGATGAGGTAATAAATCTCAAAAAAGGTCTAAGTGTAGACTATAAGAAAAATCTTCAAATAATATTTGAGAGTCATTTTGTTGATTTTTTTTTCCTATGCCTTACTTTTGATTTGCTAAAAGAGTTGACACATCTTCCGAAATATTGAATTCTTTTTCAACGATCTTTCATAAATTTTGGGAGCTAAAGTCCTCATTTTGATGGATCAAAAATCATGATTTTCTCCATTAAAGATTGTAATTTAGATGGAATAACGATTGAAGTCGGCCATTGTAAATAGGTTCGATGATTTCTACTATGTCTAATGAATGATCAAATAAAACTCTGATTCTAAATGTTGAAAATTTTTGAAAGAAGAAGGATTGTTGAGTGATTAATGGGCAAAGAAACTTGAATGGAGAATAGGAAGAATGAAGAATTTCATTATTAGTATTTGCCAGAGTAATTTTCAGCTTAGCTTACAATGTAATAACATTACCCATTTATAAGTATAAAAATTAAATCTAGAGATTTATACAATATTATAATTCTTTTCAAAAAGCCTTACTCTACAGTCTTCCTATTTATAACATATCCTAGAACTTTCTACTCTAAAGTAGTAATTCATTCTAAATAATCATAGCCTACAATCTTCTTAGTTATTATAAATGTTCTCAAAAATTCTTCTTTTAAACAAATTTTTATCATCAATAGAATACTCTAAAATAATAGAAAAATAAGCATAAAATTATCAGGTTGCTTGGAAGTCTAAAAAAATGTCAAATAAAATGAAAAAAAATGCAATTAATAGATTTCATAATTTGATTGGATATAATTAGAAATCAATATGAATTCTCAAGCTTATAAATATTTTCAAAATCAAACAAAATTATGGATTTCATTTTCACTCAAAATGTGCCATAAGTTTTCCATTTACTTCAAGCTATAAAACTAAAACTCGATGAAATTTCGAATACTGACCCCTTTGTGGTAACATCAGCTATCACAGACGAAAATTATCAATTCACATTTGCTGTAAAATGGAAAACAATATTATTAAGTCTTTGCTGGGTTGATTTTGTAGCTCCAATTAGAACAGGGAGATGATAGAGCCATAGAACCTATACAAGCGACAAGATCCCATAAGCTTATTTCTTCAGATAATCAGAATTAGTTGTACTAAGAGATCTTGTGCATGGTGTAACACGCCAATTATATGAAGGTGGAAGGGGAGGTCAGGCAACTTGTCGCATCACATACTTGTCCTGAACGTACTCCCAAGGATTGACTTGGTTCAACATTTACAAATTTTAGGCATATTTGTACATTCATGAGTACTTATATGTGTGTTTATGTGCGTGCACATAAATGCATGTGTATACGTGCCGCTTGTGCTTAGGTGTTTGATAGCATAGAGGCTACGATGTTACATTCGAACTCTCTTTAGTGTAACTCCCTGAATCAATAGAAGAAGAGGGAATTTCATCCAAATAAAGGGAGGTGAGAGATAATACATGAATTGAATTGAAGATAAAATATCAGTTATGATGTGATGTGATGAATAAATAGAAAATAAATATTTTTTATCTATATATTTATGTAATTTTATGTCTTTTTATATTCCTATGATTTTTATTTTTCTTCATGACATAAAATCTATATGTAGCCATTAAAACATATGATATAACACAATAGATAATTGAGATTACTCTCTTTATCTTCAAACTTAACTTTGTAGCAACTTTGCTATGCCTTCTTTTTCTTAGAATGATGGTGATACCCATTCCATTGTGAAGGCAAGGAGATCAACTACTTTTTTAGTTAAAAAGTTAGCATCACTTAATCAATTAATATTAAACACACACACACATAAATATATATATATAAAGTAATTCATAGTCATTTTTTGGGTCATCAATTGTGTCATGCGGGTCTTGAAGAGTAGATTTAGATCTACAAATAAACAGGAAAAATTATAAAAACCTCATTGGTTTTGGGCTGCATGAACAGTAACATTTTTTGAGATATTTGAACTAATTTAATGGTAAACTCACACACACAATACATGTACAAAGTTTGAATTCAAGACCCCTTGATTGAAAGAATAAGCTCTCAACCACTAGGCTAAAATCCCTTGCACATGAACAATAGCTTAAGCACACTATGCACCCAACAAAGCAAGGGAAGAACTCATTTTATTCGCTCGTTACCAAATACACTTAAGTTATCTAATTTACAAAGGAAGCAAAAATGTTCTGAAAATTGAAGCTAACAGGGAAAACTCGAGGCTTACCCAGTTCATGGCCCACCCATCTTCCATTCTCTTGAGAGATAAAATGCATGCAACACCTTAAGATCGATGAGTCCTTCAGTTAAATTCAGGATCATCTTTTCTTGATGTGAGAAACTAAAGGCAACTCCACAAGAACGATAAAAGATGACCTCTCTGCCTCCCTAAGATATTGTACCGTGCCATTCATGATCTTCACAAGTTTCTGACTTAAGAACAAACCTAGACCCTCCCTCGAAACACCTCGGCTTTGGTGAAACATCTCCTGCACCAAAGTTTCTGGAATGCCTGGTGCAGGGTGAATAATCCTGAATCAAAGATATCAGCAGAGATTAAAATTTGAAAGCATTAAGATTTCATGCAAATAATGTCATTAATACATGATAAAATTTTACCTAACATCAAGATGGACAATCTGCACTCCGGTTCCTATATTTTGTTTTCGAGGGATGGCACGCAGAACAACCGATCCTTCACACCGTGGGCTGAACTGAAGTGCATTTATAAGGAAATCTGCCAAAACTTGTTGAAGCCTTAAGTTGTCACCATACAGATACATAGAAGAGATTTCTGCAGGTGAATCATGAACAAGTGAGACCTGACGTTCCCTGCTTAGATCCATCCCCTGGACTATGACTGCTTCAAGAGCTTCTCCAAGATTAAATTCCGCGGTGTTCAGGTCCAAATAGCTGTTTGAAAGAAAGAAAAATGAGCAAAATTCATTGTAGCACACATATAGGTTAATTTGATAATTTTACGCAAGTTGAAGAACATCAAATTTGATAATAAACCATTTTGAATAACTTTAATGATGCGAGGTAAAAAAAGTGTCATTAAGACTGCCATAACCAACAGAAATATTAGATTATTTAAACCTTTCTAATATTAATAAGTTAATTCATGCTTAAATATTTCCACAACAATATCACACCTAGTGATACAACAACAGGTAAAAAAGTACCACATACAAATTGCATGGAATACAATGCCTAGCAATAATCATCATCATAAACCTTATGCGAACTAGTTGGGGCCAACCCTACCAATAGTGGAATATACAATAGAGCAAGGAACAGATACTCATGTATTTCTAATAAATGAAAGTAGTGACACTAATAATAGAAAGAATAAGTTATGCAAAAACAAAGAGAACAAGGACACCATGCCTTCATGTAGGGACGGAACTAGCTCATTATTTATTTCAGGGTGGACAAAATTTTAAATATTTAAATAATATAATAATTAGATAAATAAATAATACTTAAATTTAATATTTTAAAAAAATATATATAAATAATTAATAAAATAATATCACTAAATTTATAAGAAAATAATATATGTGAGCAAGATTATTAAACTTATGGATTTTTATTTTAATTAATTATGTAGTTATTGGAGAGTAATAAGTTAAGTTGATTTTTATGAAGAGGGGTTGATTGTATAAATTATAAATTGAGGGTGAGCAAAAGGTTAAAAAGTATTTTTTTAAGAGAAAAAAAATAATTTGAGGGTGGGCATTTGCCCACCCTCAACAAAAGGTAGGTCCGCCCCTGCCTTCATGCATACTAAAATTAACCATAAAAAGAAGAACCGTAGAAATAGAATTAAACTGATGGCAATTTTTTTCTGACCAGAAAGGATTAAGAAAACTTCATCCATTAAAAAAAGATTCACATCCATAATTAAGATATCATGCTTATAAATGAAATCAAATATGTAGCAAATCTCTGTGCATCAATCACACTGTCAATCAACCATTGCTTAAAGAAAAGAATAGAAAAGAAAGAAAAAGAATAAACCAAACAATAATACTCCCGCTTAAACAAAGAGATCATCTCTCCTGAAATCCTTCAAACATCACACTTATCCACCAAAAAGATCAAAAAAAAAAACAAAAGAAAACTTTACATCCATAAAACTGAAATTTTACTTAAACCAAAGTTATTTTTACATGCTTTAGAAGATCTTTATTTATAGACATTTGTACTAGATAAAACAGATGGGTAGCAAGATTTAGTTGTATTAATTCAGTCACAACCAAACTACAAGAATAGAAGTAGTCGCAAAAATCTAACCACAAGGAGCTACAGCTGTGGGATGAAGAGGAGCCACAAGTTTGCCATGTTATATGTGGAGTCTAATAGTGTCGATCAATCAGAGATGTACTGTCAACTTAACCTTTACTTTTACCGGTCGAGCAAAATTTTTTTTCTGGTGTATAGTGCCTCAACGCTACAAATGCAGCATCTCAGCACTATGACATGAAGACTTTGGTTTAGAGACGGAAAAGACAACGCCTCAACGCTAGAAGGATAGAAACACAGTGCCAAGATCCATGGATTTGCACTACAAAGTTAGAGAAAATAGTGCTGCAGGGCTAAAACCCGTGCAGAAAAATCTGGAGAACAGTGGCGCCAGCATTCAGACGGCAAGGTCGCGGCACCACAATGCTACGAAACGGGACAGCTCTAATTTAAGAGGTTTTATGCAATTTTTTCATAATTTCTTGGCATTTTTCCCCATTTTTTTTGTGAGTATAAGTGCAGAGTGTATGCCCTAAAACATAAGAAGTGCGAAGAGACTTGTAATAAGTGTAATTTGTATTATTTTCCTTATTTTCATTATAGTAGATTTCTTGGTGTGGTGGCTCCGTAGTTTTTTCCCGTTTTAGGATTTTTCCACATTAAATCTTGTGTCTTTGTGATCTTAGGCATTGGGTACTTTTGTTTAACATTTTTCCATGGATCTCTCAAACTTGTTTTTCACGATTTAAGTGAATCAATCTCCCCACATGCTGCGAGTGTACATAAGGAGAAGCTAGAGGTAGCTACAGTTCTGGAAATCCAATAGAAGCCCCTGCTGGAATAATTTAACCACACATAACCTAACGAGCCATTGGAGTCCCAAAAACATGATAGTAAATCCAAAGAATCCAGCAACAAAAACAACAAGATTATGATCTATAGAAATTTAATGCTGAGAAATTTGGTGAACTTACTATTTAACTGAGCATAAAAAAGAAAAAAAATCAAACTAAACACTAAAATAATAATCATCTTTCAGTTTGTTCATCTTAACCCCACAACTTATCTTTTGCATGATTGTGAACATTGCTATTCGCATCAACTAGAAATGTAGATGTCAACGCTAAAAAAGTATCCAGGCATCATGGATTACAAATAACTGACTTTTGTAATAAAGCAAAATAGTTTATTCTTTAAGATTTATATTTTCCAAATACATATAGCAGAATCAATTTTTCTGACATGAAGAACAAGGTATTGCGTAAAACAAAATTACAAGAAAACATTACATACCACTGTTCAATGTTTTCCAAGTCCCCATCATCTAAGATCTTTGCCAGCTGCTCCTGGCACAGGGCACTTGTCCTAACAAGTTTCTTCTGCTGCTCAGTTAACTCTGAAGCCTCCATCAAATTGCGTAAACACAATTCCTCTTAGGGGATTCCTAATTTCTTGACGAAGGTGAGCCAGCTCCTTTAGACTGCTCATGGCAGCCTGTTCAGACAATCTTTGAACCTGCAAAGCATGTTGAAGCTCTGGGCTGGCCACATGCAAAAAGCATAACACTCCTGTAACCTTCCCTTCAGCATCTGTTTTCTTGTTTGCAGATAACAATGCCTCAACATACTTATCTTTCGGATCATAGAACCCAAAGAGAAATTTCTCCACGTCTTGTCCTGCAATCACCCCATTGAGCACAATCCTAAGCTTCGTTAAAGTGTCATGATCCTTGACTCTACAGCCAGAACTCTGAAGAGTAAAAACCTCCCCTATAAGCATTTTACCAATTGCATCCTCTCTCCTCAAACCAGAAATTTCTTGCATGGCAGCATTCCACTCAGAGCAGCAACCATACTCATCAATCATGAAAATTGGTGGGATGAGAGCGCTTGGATTACTGACTATTGCAGTGTAATCACCTTGAATACGAGTATATTTATCCATAACCATTTTGTGCTGCGTCATATCTTGACCAACAAAACAAACTCCCACCACATTATCATTCAGGTCATGGCTACAGCAAGCATTAACTACCAAGATGACAGGTCCATCTTTTTGTTTAGAGCCAAAAGTTCTAAGTCTAATTTCTACATTATTTTCTTCTTTGCCTGTCAGTAACAGTGGAAATGATAAATACCATTATTCTAGCTAATAATAAGCAAAAGCAATTAGTTTTACAAATTAACAGGACGACAGAAAAGATAAAACATAAATTAGGATCACAACAGGATAAAAATTTACCTTGCAATGCTAAGCTGAGGACATTCCTTGCCACATTTAAAGTTTCATCCTCAACAAGGTTGATAAAAGGCATTCCAATAGCCTCTTCAATGGACAACCCTGTCAGCTCAGCTGCCTTTGTGTTCCATCCATTCAAGTTCCCTAAAGCATCAACAGCTAGAATTGGCACTGTTGCAGTCTCAATGAGACGAACAATTTCATTAGTAACAGTACGAAGCTCCTCCAATCCTTCGATTTTCCATTTAGCATGAGTTTCGGCTTGTACTATGGACTTTGATTCAACAGCTACAATCTCATCTTGGAGCGCACCACGAATTATAAGCTGCAATGAATGAATTGCATCCATCTCGACGTCTTCCCATGGAAGGCTTCGATGTTTGACCACTTCCAAAAAGGCTTTAAAAGAAGCCCTGGGATGCATTTTTCCAAATTCATTTTCTTTGCCAGTAGGGTCATCCTTGGCTCCCCCCCACTTGATTTCCTTGGCAGTGTGTCCTCTGAACCAAAATATGAAATCTGATGAAGTGATTTTAATTGCAGCCATTCCACAAACAGCATCTCCTAGGCAATCAGCACCAGGATAACCTGCTTCTGTCAAGCTGTCTGTGCTTAAACCTGTCGATCCATTGTGGCACTCTTGCAGCCATGCAATGATATCTTTTATCTGTGTTTCGGTAGGGGTCATTCCAAGTAGCCAAAACTGCTTACGATAATAAAGGGCGGCACCATCACACTTAACAAGATCCATAACATTAGGCGACAGTGTGAAAATACTGATCGGAGAATCTCTAAGGATCATGTCACATATAACAGTTTGTGTTTGGAGTATATGTTTTTCCTTTGTTTGAGCAGCTAACTCAACCTCTTTATTCAGTTGTATTCCAAACACTTGAAGCAAGAATTCACAAGCATATCTAAGCGGGAATGGTACAAATCTGGGACTTGTATGATGACAAACAACCAATCCCCAAAGTTTCCTCCCCTTTGGCTGCTGATGACCATCCTCCCTACTGTCATCACCATCATCATCATTGATTGTAATAGATAACACAAGAGAGGCAATTGACCCCATGTTAGCCATGTATTGAGCATGACAGCCATGAGGAGCTCTCAAGGTGGAGCCACATAGACTTAGAGGCTGAGCCAACCTATGATCCTGGATGACTTTAACTGGCTGAGCAGAGCAATCACATATCATCCTAACTTTATTCTTCATGAAAAGAAATCTTGAAGCCTGTGGTATATCAGTGGCTGGGTAATGCAAACCAAGATAAGGCTCCAAATCATTTCGCCGACACTCGGCTATAACTTCACCATGCTCATCTTCATGGAACTTGTAAACCATCACCCTATCATAACCAGTAAGTTCACTCACTTCCCGAACCAAGACATCACACATAAGAGATATGTTCCCACTAGGCAAAGATTGCAACCTTGAAATGGCCTTCGCAGCTAGTTTATAAGATTTAAGTGCCCCTGCAGCAGTCACCGGCACATCTGCTGGATTAACAGGCTCCAAGTCTATAACAAGTCCTTCATTAATCCGGTGTAGAATAGCATAAAAGGGTTTCCCAGAGTTTTTGCAATGCACTAGTATGGGATTGAGGAGATTGACATCAACAAAGCTCACAGCTTTCTGCAATGCAACAGAGCTGAGGGACCTAAAAAGAGCTCGTGCATCCATCCCAATTGTTAATGCTTCCCGCTGCTCAATGCTGGGAACTGCATGGGGAGCCAAATCGAGCATCTCGGGGGCATTTTCACTGTATGCGATAATCACAAATGTCTTGTCATCAACTGCTACCATGCACCCAAATGGTTGAATGCACTGCCCTCTCTGCATTCGTTGGAGATAGGCTGAAACTGAAGAGGAGGGGATGCCACTGCTCTCTCCTCCACCACCACTTGTTGAACGGTTTGCAGCTCCCATAGATATAGAGTAATCAAAGGGCTGACCGGAATCCTCGAACTCAGCATTGAGCTTGGCATCCAAGGATGTCTGAGCAAAAACCCTAGCGCTATGTCTGGAACGGGCTGAGCTGCTCTTGGAACAGCTCTCCTTGTTCGATTTTGATGACATCTCTCAAAACTCTATCTTTCCAAACCCAATCTCCAGGGTATCAACAAACTCAACGTAATCAAGGTTAAGAATGCCGCAGAATATGCATTCCGGATTCTGAATCAAAGTTCAATGACGGAGTTGGATATATTAACCAGAGGCCAATTGTAGAACAGCGCAGCAGAACATCATAAAAACAGAGAAAATAGAGTAGAAATGAATCTAAATTGCAAAGAAACAGATCGCCAAAACAAGTGTTGGAACCGACCGAAAGTCCACTCCAAGATACTTATTTTCGTTTGGGTATACAGAGAAAGTGAAGGTAAGATGCAAAGAAAGGCCCCATGAATGGATTGTTATCCACTCAGCAACAAAGTAAGGAAAAAAGAAGCGAAGGGAAATGACCTGATTCTCCTAAAAGAACCACAACCCTGAAATAGGGTTCGCCCTAAAACCCTACACAAAACAATCAGAAACCTGATTCTTCGTCTCTATCTTTCAAGCTTCTTCTTTGAACCCCACGAACAATTTGCGCGACTAATACGACAATTTAAGGCGAGGAACGCTAGCAAATTTCTATGAACAGGGGAAATTAAGAGGAGGGTTGCTTTCGCCTTTCGATTAAGCAAAAAGTTTTAGAATAAAAGCAAATACATAGAGATCATAAGTAAAGTAAGAACCTTTAAAATCTGATGCACATCAACAACTGAATCCATTATCCATCTTCCTCGACGACTGCTTAAACTAATTAAATGGAAGTAGGAATACACTTAAAAGAGAAAAAAGGCACAAAAAAAAAAGAGGACGTTTTATTTTACGCATAATCCTACTTCCAGCTACGGATCCGTCTATGCACAGATTATTTTTTTATAATTTTTAATAGAACTTAATCTTTCCCCAAAAAATAGAACTTAATGCTTTAAAAAATCAAATCAGGCCAATTAATTCAACTGATTAAAGAGTGAACACAACTAACGGCTGCTTTGGACTATCGCAAGAATTGATTTATACGACGGAACGCACACTCCTATTTTTTCTACTCTTTAAGTTTTTAAAATAAAAAAATTGTTCAATTTCTCTTTCTTTATTAAGCTAAAATAACTTCCATTAGCCCCACATCTCTTATTTCTTGTCTCAACTTATTTCAATGCTAATCATCAACATTTTGTGTTTGGTTTGCGTTTAGAATCTGATGTAAAGTGTAAAAAATTGAATACTGAATTACGAATCTTTCTGATTGTTTGGTTTATGTAAAGTAAATACGTATATTTATATTTTGATTGAGCGTATGTAAAGTAAAGTAAATCGTATTTTAATATTTGGTTGGATGAATATAAAGTAAATATTTGTATTACGAATCCTTATTCAATTAAAAAATAAATATTATCAAATAAAATATAGATAAATTATAAATAAAATTTTTTTTTCTAAAAAAATAAATAAAATCAAAATAAAATTTATTTCAAATATTTAATTATTAGTAATTAATTTACAAATTTTCTAAAATATTAAAATAAAATCAAATACAAATAAAATTTATTTCTAATATTTAATTATTTAGTCATTAATTTATAAATTTTCTAAGATATTAATTATTTGAATATTATTATTTTATACTAACATAATGACCCAAATTTTATATATATATATATATAATTTTATTACTATATTAAATATTAATTAATTAATAAGATTTTTTTATTAAATTATTCATCAAGATTTAATATTTATTTATTAAATAATTTTTCTTTAATAAATAATTTATACTTTAATTATTTTTTATTAAATAAAAAAAAATAATTATTTTATTTTTTTATTTATCGTGAATTATTTATCATCAATTTAAATAAATTAAAAATAAATTAAAAAAATAAAAAAATTTTTCCCAGCCTCGCTCCCCTCCCAAAAGAAAAAAAAATAAAAAGAAAAATAAAATTTTCAGCTCCGCCCTCACAAAAAAGAAAAAAAAAAATTTCCCGCGTAGCGAAAAATTTTCCCGCTCCGCTCCGTTCCGCGGTGTAAACGAAATACGCTCATTTTTGAGCGTATTTCGTTTACACGAAAAACAGGCTAAAAAGGGGAAATGGAATACTCAAATTTTTGAATTAGATTACCGTGAAAATGAAAAAAAAGTAAAAGCACGTATTTAGATTACTTTATCGAAAGTCTTAACCAAGCTTAGTAATTAGTGTAACATGTTCTAGCCTAGTGGTCGATAGCTTAAATTGTTTGAGATCAATTTTATTTTATATTTTTTATTTTTATGATATTTTAAAAAATATGTTTATTTCATATATATTTTTAAGTATTTTTTTTTTTTCTCAAAAATAAATATTATTATTTTTAAAATATTCTAAACAATTTTAAGGTATTTTGAGTATTTTTAAAAATAAATTTTATCAAAATATATTTTCTTTCATATTTCATTTCAAAGAAAATATAAACAAAATAAAATATAAAATAAAAGAAGTGACTTTTGTTTTTATTTTTTGCT
Organism: Cymbidium sinense; assembly: GCA_021442155.1. NCBI lineage: Eukaryota > Viridiplantae > Streptophyta > Magnoliopsida > Asparagales > Orchidaceae > Cymbidium > Cymbidium sinense. Next base: position 79,703,473 of record CM038225.1, on the reverse strand, counting down.
TTATGTTTTTATTTTATTTTATTTTATTTTAAAGTAAAATTTATTTGGAGATTATTTTTAATTTTAAAAACACTCAAAATAACTAAATAATATTCTGAATATTTTAAAAATAATATTATTTATTTAAAAAATATCATAAGATGAGAAGTTTCACCGATACGAAATGGAGCCATTCGTGGGGTGAGTAACTGGGATCCGTGGTTCAAAGATCGATGTGGTGCCAAGGGGTTCTCTTTGATCCGGCATTCCTGCATTCTCGTGAAGAAAATCTGATTATGCCGAGGGCCGTGCGGAACTCGTGGCTCTTCCAGCGGTTGGAACGCTTTTTCCGGTCCTCTCAGCAGAGTCAAGAATTTCCTCGGGAATCCTCCATCCTTGAACGCGATCTTCCAAAGAGGGGCCTGACGGACCTCACCCGGGGACGTAAGTCTATGTAGAGAAGTGTTGGAGACTTGCCCTTGATCCCGAGAATGAGGAGCGTTGAGCTGAAACCCTTACCAACCATATTGGAGATATAGCAATGGGGAACTTCCCACAGACGCCAAACCTGCTATGCTAGAGAATTTTATTCCTAGAGATAGATCTTCGTCAGTAGCCCAAAAATTATCCAACACACAAGCGTGGGATATGAACACAGGGTTATAATGTGGAAAACCCGCTAAGGGAAAACCAGGCCTTGCCCAAGAACTTTCACTATGTGTTCAAAAGATACAGGTCCTTGCTTCTCGTTAGTTCGGAGAAGAAGGTGTTTACAGGGGCAGAAACAATATTCCGAGTGTAGAAAAATACAATATCGGTCAACTCCAACCCAAGGGAGAAGTTTCCCAAAAAGCGGCAGGAACTGATCTTCTGGGAGCAACCTCTTGATCTTCGGGAGAAAGGAGCGGCAACTGGTCTTTTCTAGTCCTCTGGGGGCGATCTCCTAAGGGCGAAGCTCCGATCTTCGTGCACTACCTGGTGGCACCGGTGGTGATAGATCGCCTCCAAGGTCGACCGGTGGTTCTCGAGCTCCTGGTCTTCAACCGATTCCCCCCCCTAAGGTGAGAATGAAGCTCTATTTATAGATTTTGGGAGTGGCGTGCCTTGTAAATTTGGAAAACTCCAACCACTCCCATCGGACGGCCAGGATCCCCGATCGACGGGTGTATTTTGATGATCCGGGTGCCTTAATGATGTCGGAATTGGGTGATCTTGGATTCGTTGGATTCGCCTTGACGAGCCGACCGACTATAAATATGTCGCTTTGGTGACCATTTGGATCAGATCAATTTTCATACCCGATAATTGATCCGAGTCGAATTCGGACGAATGCTTTGATGTTATGTTCGTCTCATCGAGACTACGGGCCGACTGTAAGTTTGCTGAAATCGGTGATTAGATCAAGATTTAAATCAGATTCGGGTTTCGATTATTAATTTTCCGGATGTATCAAAAATAAAAGATTATGTAAAGAGAAAAGGATAACGAAAATCCAGTATTTTGAATTGATCAAATTATCTTGTATAATAAATACACATTTTTAATAAATAATTTTTAATCTTTCTCCAATTTAATTTTTTTAGATCTTCTATCAAAGTCCTTTTCTCATTAAAAATTATCATTCTATTTAATACAAATTAAATTAATTTTATGAAAGCTACATATACTATGAAAATATCTAATAATTAAAATTAATTAAGTTAAATATCTGATAATTTTAAATTAATTTTACATATGAGATTAAAGTTTAATTATATATTTATCTTCCGTTAAAAATTAAGAGCCCATAAGAAGCGTTTTATAATTGCATTGAATTAAATAGAATATATAATTATTTAAAATTATTGTTACATATGAGATTAAAGATTAATATTTAATTTCATATGTAATAATATATATATATATATATATATATATATATGATAATACAAAATATTTGATAATTATTATGTATTAATTAATTATTAATTAATTAATATGTTGGATTTTTTTAGAATACTTTATATAGGTGTTTTACAATGTTGTTTTGTATTTTATTTATTTATACATATATTATATATATTTCATCAATCAATATTTACTAAGTAATTACAAAATTGGAATATTGTTACATATTGTATATATTGTATGTTTATGATTGAATTCAAATAATAAATAATAAAAATTCTCAAGAAGTGAAGTCAAACTCAACATTAAATAAATAATATAAATATGGTAATTAACTTTGTTACTTTTAATTTAAAAATCTCATAGTGATAGAAATACATAATTTAATATAAATTATATAAAAAAATTTAATTTGATACAATAGAAATAGGCTTTACTGTATTATGAATGATAAATATATTTTAAAAATTTATTACAAAGTCAAATAAATAAACATAGATTTTAATTTTTTAAGATCTCTCAAATAGCAAACAAAATATCCTTAATATAATAATTTATTTTTCACACAAAAATGAGTGAAAGTATTTTTCTAGGTGCAATCAAATAGATATTATGAAAGAGCAATAAAATTATAAAATTTAATCAAATTAAAAGTGTAGATTTATCTCTATCTCTGATCATATAATCAAATTGATTCGAAAGAAAAAAAGAATTTAAAAATAGATGTATTATTAGATAAGAATAAAGAAGATCATGAAAATAATAATTTGAAGAACTAAACTAATAGAAACTATATATGAGAAAAAAAACTGATGATTAAGAGGAGAGATACATTTAGTTTAAATAGTTTAATTTTTTTATTTTTAAATTAAAAACCTTATTTGCCTTACAAAATAGGAAAATTTACATACATAATATAATTCTTATGCATTTCTATATGTAACACCTAAAATATGATATTTACATAAATCTCACTTTTTCTATAAATAAAAAATATGTATTTCATTTTAAAAAAATAATGATGTACTATTTTTGGTATAATAATAGAGATTTAGATGTTATTTAAATAAATAAGAATATTTAGGTGGTGTATATGTAAATATATAAGATTGATGCGCTATATATGTAAATACTCTATAAAGTAATTGATACTTCCAAAGCGCTGTTTGGTTGCGTGAAAAAACAATACAATCTAAAATGAAATATAAAATAAATTTATATTTGGATTATTTTATGATTGTTTGGTTAAAAATTCTATAAATATATATGTTTATTTTTTTATAAAATAAATGTAATGTAAAATATATTTGAGATTGTGGGTGGGAGCTGACGAGCGCTGGGACGGCGGCGATGGCGGGCGGGGTGGTCGAGGTGGTGTATGAGGGTGGCATAAAAACACTTTACACCGATATTTGAAATTCACCCAAATCGAACGAAATCTAAATACATCAAAAATGATCATTCTAATGTATTTCAAATATACTATAAATGCATTATAATTTTACTTTGCACCATACCAAACGCTCAAAAAGTTAGATTCCCTGCATTCAATTTACTTTACACTCAAAATACAATCAACCAAACACTTCTAAATGCACCTTTTGACTTCAAGGAATAGCCACAATCAATGGCTATGATTGAAATCATCAAATAAAATAAAATGAAAGGCTAGAATCTCCTATGGGAAGAAACACAAGCCACTTTTTAATAGTAGTATACACACATAATATTTTGACATTCAACTTTAAAATTTAATGAATCAACTAAGAAATGAAGTGAATAACCTAATAAATATAAACAAAATTAATTTAATTTAAATATTATAATAATAATTTAGTATTCATATAATATTCTAATTTAGAATTTTTTATTTTAAATATTCTGAATATACTTCTAAATTAAAATTTTAAAATATATTACTTTAATTATTTTCAATTTAAATTTCTTATTTGTGATCATCCAATTTAAAAAATTAAAATTGAATTAATTTTAAAATTGATTGATTCTTTAAAAACTGGTCCTATTCACTGGTTCAACTTTTATTCTATGTAAAAATAATTTTGAGCTTGAACCAAACACATAAATACACTTATATTATAAAATTTGTGAATATGATACAATTCTAATTTATGAGTTATTATGCAAATAAGACTTTGATCTAGGTGGTGATTGATAGTGGAAAAGACGGCTGTTAGTGAAGGTGATGGCAGGTGAGAGCGGTGGTGCTTTACGACGACAATTGACGACAAGCTGCTGGTTTGATCGATTATTGTAACATTGAGTAAATTAAATCAAATAATTTAAAAATAACTGAATTGTCCAAATAATATATAAAATTGATCTAATCGAATCAAACTACAATTCAGTTTATTTAGTTTGACTTATAATTAAATTGAATAATATATAAAAAAAATAAGATTTTTAGTTTTCAATGAGCTAATTAATTGAAATATAATCTAATAAATTTGATACATTAAAATTTTTATACAAATATAATGTTAGACAGAAATATTATAAACAAGAAGATAGAAAAGTAAGGAAGTGCAAGAGAAATAATAATTTTTATTCCTCAAAATCGAGTATAAAAGCTCGAGGCCTTGAGAGAAAAAAAAAGTCTCACCGTAAGAGAGAAGTTTCCCTTTTTATAACATCTAGGGTGACTATACATAGAAATTAAATATAAGGCAAATCAGGTATAAGTGGATGGTCGCCTGGGCTGGCGATGTACATGTGAGTAAATATATATCTGGCAGACAATAGGGGCGAGTAGCCCATCATCATGCCCGTACACAAGTAGGGACTGAGCTGAGAAGGATATCATCCTTATTCTTTATAGTATTTACTAGTTGTCGGCGAGTCGATTCATGCATTGTTCTCTAGTCACTATTCTCTAAGTCCTCGATTTGTTGGCTCAGTTGATTCTCCTTTACAAATACACTTTGTAGCAAGTATACTTATTCTGGTAGCCTTTGTTATTGAGTACCCTTTATAGCGAGTGTGTTTATCTTGGTAAATAAACTCGTCAGATCGCTTGGGCCTGCCCACTATTTTGAGTATACATTTAACTCCCCGATTCTTTTGCTCTTTGAAGAGGTATCTCGCAAAAAAGAGAGAACATTGAAAAGAATGATTAGTTATAAAAATTTAATGATCCATACAAATGAGAAAATTTATGTAATTATGAGAGGACACATCGCCTTTTGATTGAATCTAGCTTTCCAACACACTAGGGGCTATAAATGGATCCTTCTATCCTTCATTAGTGCATTCAATCATTTTCTTCAGCCACTTGCTTGAATATATTTTTCAACCTTTAGGGGTCGAGTATGCAAACTAAGAAAGCACAACTATGGATGCCAAGAGGCCTCATGGTGACATTGATCTTGCTACTTTATGGGTAGGTCTTCAAAGAAAGCCAAGAAAGCCAAGAAGTTTGAAGAGGTCACTGCAATTCTTGTGGCTGAGGCAAGCACCCCAGCACTTCTTAATGTAGCAACTTTAGCTCCAGATACCTCCACGAATCCATGAGATAAGGATTGACTTATTACGATGAGTCCTCATCGGATGCGACCTGCGAGTATCCATTGGGAGGAAGAGGGAGGGGAGGATGAACTCTTGATCCAATATAGGAAGGTGCTCATGAGCCAAATGGTTGACCGACTACCATAAAAATAGTTGTAGAGGAGTGTCAACCTGAGGTGAGACTCGCTTTTTATTGTACATTGTGAGTTCCTTTGTTTGCATTTTTGAATTCTCCTCTGATCGCAACTGAGTGTGACTAGCATTCAAGGCTTGGCAGAAGATAATGAGGGGCACTCCCCAACCCTTTAAGTTATTTCCTTTGATAGTCCAAGTAGCCTTGTAAAATAACTTCACCTTTCTATGGGTGATTTGCTAGGCCATAATCCTAATAAGGAGAAATTCCAATTACTCGATATATAGTTTCTATTCGCAAAAGTTGGACCTATAGCAAATCACCTCATTGAAATTCCTTTTTTAGTTTTAATGAATTCATTTCTTGTCGACTAGCGACGACTCTAATTTTACCTCAAATTGAGTTGGCAACCCTCGATTCCACTACATCCTCCCGTAGCACCAAGGGGAAGCCAGGAACGAAAGGAAGCGGGAGGAGGGAATGCGACATTAGGAAGCTGATGGGTTGGGTCTAGGGCTAACCAAAGGAATATATAAGGAAGGCAAGGTAAAGTTTAATTTATTTGTTATAAATTAAAATTTTACTTTTGATTTAATCATGCTCTATGTAATATAAGAAACCCTAAGTCAAGTTTGAAAGAATTATTATTAAAATGATAAGGGATTGAAATGAAAGATAAAAGTTCAGTGAGGAATAATAAAGTTCATAAACTTATAAGTGTGATTTTATAATTATATCTCTATATAGCTTATATTTTATTTATGTCAAAAATTATGTAGAAAATAATTGTAAGACTCATCTAAATTGAGGTTATGAATGAGATGGAGGTAGAAAATACTATTGATTTTATTAATAGAAAGATAGCATAATTTTACCCTTCTCTATAGTATAAATCAAATTCAATTATTTAAATATTAAATATTTGCATATAAGATATAATCTTAAATATTGACATGACATTTAGCTTACTAAATGCAAATTAATATATCATATAGTATAGTTTATAATAATGTATAAATTACTTTTTCTTATGGATGTAAAAAGTAAAAATTTTATGAGGCAAATAAAAGAAAAATAAAAAATTTAAATAATTAAATGGGGAAGGTAAAAGAAAATAGATAAAGCTTCTTACAAAAGATTATGTTACATGTATTTTAGTAGAACCATAAATTAAATTAATAATGAATAAAGTAAATTTGATGATTTATAAAGAATTAAGTAAATTAAAATATTTTAGATAAATAGTGATTATCTAAATAAGAATAAGGAATTAATTGGAAAATTTAATATCCGTAATGAATTAGTAGGATTATAAATTTATCATAAGAGAGATAGTTATATTTCAATAATGTACACAATTAGATAGCTATGAGCATTGATCAAGTTAATATTTCTAATTATAGGAATTTTAATTAAAGAAAGAAGTGTTAAAGGAAAGGTGATTCAAGATGAAGTTTCAAATTAAAGTGATAATTATGTTTTTATATTTATGATAAAAGCTTATTTATTTTCTTGTGATGAAATACATTTGTATATGATTATGACATTTTCTTATACTGCAAATTGTGATTGATTTTTCCTTTCTTCATATTGAATGAATAGTCTGAATAGTAAATCATATTGTTACTTAAGTCATTTCACAAAATTAACTGATTTACTGTTATGAATTAATATGCATAGTTGTATAAATTATATGCTATGAATGTGTATATTTAAAAATGGAGTTCACCCCCTTATAATATTAGCTGGCAACACAATATACCCGTATACGAAAAAAGAAATGGAAATGGTATATGGTAATAGTTACTTTTCCTTTGGATAAATTATGGAAATGATTTTCTTATGGAAAAGGTTTTACACGGTGACTCCTGAGACGGGAGATAAATTAAAAATAAAAGTTTCTAAGAGATGTTTATTTGTACATATCTCCTATATGCTTCATTATTTGAGTATTTTTTTATGTACATGTTATAGAAAACCTATCATGCATACTATTTTTGCTTTCTTATTTTACTATAATGTAAAAGCATAATTCACCACTAAATTTTATTCAATTGCAAGTTGTTTATATTTTTTTTCAGATAACCTTCATAACTAGATGGATAATAGAAGGGAGGATTATGTCTATCGTCGTAGAGGAACTTTAAGAAAAGATATTATGTTGGTTTATGATTTGTATTGTGTTGCATATGACTTTTGTTGATGGATGTTTAATATGTGTGGATAATTTGTTAAATGTATGCTGGATTTGTAGCGGGTCTTATATGACTTAAAGAAATATATTTTGTAATTTTGTTTCTGTTGGAAATGTTAAGTAAGGTTTTTTTTATCCGTCCAACTGTCTGTTCCCACCTTGGTATTCCAAGCTCTCGAGCCATGAGTGGTATTAGAGCGAGCTTTTATATTTAGGGATATAAGTATGATCACAATCAATGAGCCATTAGAAAATAAGATAAATTTTATGAAGAGATTTATATATGATTATATTAATTGATGCATGATAGTTATAATTAATTTGTGCTTCTCAGGCCTGTGGAATCAATTCAGGAAGATAGTATGGGTGAGAATAGGGAAGCACAAACTGCTGAGCACTAGAATTTGGTGCAACCCCATCACTAGCTATAGTGCATTTACTCAAATGATGGAAACAATGACTCAAATGATAAGAAATTAACAGACTCAAGCTAGTGGAGGTGACGGGGTTCTTATGGACAAATACTTGAAATTATTTCAGGATATAAGACCACTTCTTTTCTCAGGAACAGGAAGACCTGTTGAAGCAGAAAATTAGTTGATGTAGATAGAGAAAATTTTAGAAAGTATGTCATGATCTACAGAAAGAAGAGTTGCTTTGAATTCTTTTGCTTTTGAGGGAAAGCTGAGAGATGGTTGTGAGGACAATTGCAAGAGAATTTTGAAGGAAGGCCTTGCAATCTTATTTCATGGAGGATTTTGTGAATGCTTTTATAGATTGGTTTGTACCCCTCTCAGCTAGGAGAAAAATGCAAGAGATGTTCATCAGATTAGTACAAGAAGATCATTCTATCATGTAGTATGAAGCTAATTTTATAATGCTTCAAGGTATGCACCTTAGTTGATACCAAATGCATAAGAAAAATGTCATAGGTTTCTATCTGGACTGAAGGATGTAGTCAAACAATCATTGATTACTCTAGGTATTGATGATTATGTTGTATTGGTGGAGAGGGCTAGAAGGATAGAATTAGATTTGCAAGCTACTCAGAGGAGGAGAGATATTTAGAAAAGGAGGATTGAAGAAAAGCCAAAATCTGGGCAGAATGTTCAAACTGAAAAAAACCTAAGTCATATACTAATGCTAGTAGTAGCAGGGTAACTATATGCCCAAAATATGATAGGACACATAAAAAAGAGTGCCTCTCAAGCACAAACACTTATTATTGGTGCCATCAGCCATGACACATGGAAAAATCTTATCCTATCTTGGGTCATAAATCTTCAATGGATACTAGGACAAGTGTTCAGCCTCCTCAAAGGACTGTTGGTAGATAAAAGGTGACTGAATCAACTACATCAATTTCATCTCAGAACCAGAACTAACAAAATACACAACCTTGAGTACATGCACTCACACAATAGGAAGCAAAGGACTTGCCTGACGTCATTACAAGTATGTATTTATTTAAATTATCATTATTAAAATTTTATATTATGCTGGATATATTTGTTTTATATATCTACTCATTTATAGGTATTATCTTTATTCAAAACAAATCAATTAGAGTTTTATTTGATACTGGAGCATTACATTCATTTATATCCGACGAATGTGTGAGAATTTTGGGATTGAAAGTTATGGATATTTATGTAGTATTATTAGTTACAATGTCAAATGGGTCTTATATGAATGCTAGAAATTTTTGTAGTGTGAACCTGAATATCTGTGAAAGAAGTTTAAATGTAGATTTAATAGAACTACAACTATATGAATTTGATGTGATTTTAGGAATGGATTGACTATCTAAATATTATACTAATATAGATTGTTGCAAAAAGATAGTCAAATTCAATGTTCCTGGAGAAGAAGAATTCAAATTTATGGGACATAAGGGAGTATTAGCTATGATGGTATCTTGCTTGAAAGTTCAAAAGATGTTAGCAAAGGGCTATGAAGGTTTTCTTACTCAAGTTATTAATGTCACTAAAGAGGTAAAGAAGTTAGAAGATGTCTGGTAGTGAACGAGTATCCAAAAGTTTTTCTGGATGATTTACCAGGTTTACCTCTAATTAGAGAATATATTTCTCTATTGATCTAATTTAGAGCACATAACCTATAACAAAAGTACAATATAGAATGACAATCAAGAAATTACAAGAGTTGAAGAATAAGTAGTAAGAATTATTGGAGAAGGGCTTTATCAGACATAACACATCCTCTTGGAGAGCTCTTGTATTATTTATGAAGAAGAAAGATATGAGCTTAAGGCTATGTATAGATTATAGAGAGCTTAACAAACTCACACTGAAGAATAAGTATCCCTTGCCAAAGATTGATGATCTTTTCGATCAACTAGAAGGAGCTGCAATATTTAAAAAAATTGATTTAAGATCGGGTTATCATCAGTTGAGAATCAAAAAAGAAGATAAATCAAAGACTACATTCAGTAGAAGATATGTGCATTATGAGTTTATGGTGATGCCTTTTGGCTTAATAAATGCTCAAGTTGTATTTATGGATCTCATGAATAGAATCTTTAAACCCTTTTTAGATTCATTTGTGATTGTATTCATAGATGATATTTTAATTTATTTCAAAGATGAAATAGCTCATCCAAACCATCTTCACATTATTTTACAAACTCTGAAAGAAAATGAATTATATGTAAAAATTTTAAAGTGTGAATTTTGGTTAAATAACATCATATTCTTGGGGCATATAATTAGTAGTGAGGATGTTTCAGTGGATCAGAGTAAAGTCAGAGCAATAGCTGAATGACCCAAACCAACCACTATCATAAAAGTCAAAAGTTTCTTAGGATTGTCAAGATATTATAAGATTTGTTGAAGGATTTTCACAGATTACCATACCACTATCTAGACTAACTCAGAAAGAAGTCAAGTTTGAATGGTCAAATCAATGTGAAGAGGGTTTTCAAAAATTGAAGAATTATTTAATGACTGCACCAATATTAACTATTCCATCAGGGACAGAAGAATTTCAAATTTATAGTGATGTATCATTAAGAGGTTTGAGATGTGTACTTATGCAGAATGAAAGAGTGGTTGCTTATGCTTCAATACAATTAAAAAATCATGAAAAGAATTATCCAACCCATAATCAAGAGCGAACAGTAGTGACATTTGCATTAAAAATTTGGAGGTATCATTTATATGGAGTAAGATGTGAAGTTTTCACTTATCATCAAAGCTTAAAATACATCTTTACTCATAAGGTGCTAAATTTAAGACAAAGGAGATTGTTGGAACTCATTAAGAATTATGATTTGGATATTCAATATCATCCGAAAGGCAAATGTAGTTGTTGATGCCTTAAGTAGAGAAACATCTGATAGTGCTAATTGGTTGATCTCTTAATAGGAGGAGTTGATTCAAGATTTAGAAAAATTAGAAATTTTAATTATTAAATCTACAGATGATCATGCTTTATTGTTAAATCAAATGGATATACAATTAAATTTAAAGGATAAGATACAAGATGCTTTAATTCAAGATGCCAAATTTCAGAAAATTTTATATTTGGTGAAAGAAAGTCATACAGAAGATTTTGAAATTGATGGAGAGGGATTATTAAAATATCAAGTAGAGTTTGCATTCTAGATGTTAGAGATTTGAGGAAAGATATCTTACATGAAGCACATCATTCTAATTATACAATTCATCAAGAGAATAGTAAAATGTATCAAGATCTTAAACAATATTTTGGTGGCCAAGGATGAAAAAAAATGTAGCTGAATTTATCTACAAGTGTCCAACATGCTAGATAGTTAATGCTGAACATAAAACCCAAGTGGACTTTTACAACCATTGCCAATACCTAAGTGGAAATGAGATGGATATTGCTATAGATTTTGTGGTTGGCTTACCTAGATCTAGAAGAGGTTGTGATGCTATTTGGGTTATTATTGATAAATTAACTAAATATGTACACTTTATACCTATCAAATAATCTGATGCTATTGAAAAGCTAACAAGAAAGTATGTTAATGAAATTGTGAAGTTACATGGTGTGCCAAAATCTATATTATCCGATAGGGATGGCCGATTCACATCCAAATTGTGGAGAAAAATTCAAGAAGCTTAGGTACCAAGCTTACTTTTAATACTGTATTTCACCCTCAAACTGATGGCAAGTCAGAAAGAATAATTCAGACACTTGAAGATTTGCTTATACTTTGTACCCTTGATTTTGGGAGAAATTAGAAAATTAACTTGCCTTTGATTGAGTTTTCCTACAATAATAGCTTTCAAGCAAGTATTGCTATGACTCCCTATGAAGTATTGTATGAAAGGAAATGCAGAACACTACTTTGTTGGGTGGATACAAGTGAAAGAAGAATCATAGGTGCTCATGTAGTAGATGAAACCATTGAAAATATCTGATTAATTTATGATAGATTGAAAGCTGTTCAAGATAGGCAAATGAAATATTATGATGCTAAACATCAGCCAATAGAGTTTGAAGTGGGAGAATTTGTATTTCTTAAAGTCAACTCCATAAAAGGTATTAAACATTTTGGCATGATTGGAAAGTTAATCCCACTCTATATTGGTCCATATGAAATCTTGGAGAGAATTGGAAAAGTGGCTTATAGATTGGCTTTACCTTCTAATATGCAAGGAGTACACAATGTGTTTCATATTTCTCTCCAGTGAAAATATGTTACTGATGAAGCTAACAAAATTATTGCTGATCCTCTTAAAATTCAACCTGATCTCACATTTATGGAAGAACCAGAAAGAATTATAGATTATGATGTTAAGCATCTCACAAATAAAGAAATTCCATTTGTCCGTGTACTATAGAAATATGGATTAGAATGAGAAGCTATGTAGGAGAATGAATCAGAAATGAGAGCACTTTGTCCTCATATGTTTGATTAAAGGTATATTTATTTATATTATTATCATTAAATTTTGAGGATGAAATTTTTATAAGAGGGAGAGATTGTAATAACTGGGGAAAAATAAGAAAAAATAATATAAAATCCAATCATCGTGATGGTTGTTCGTGGATTGGAAAAGTCAAAAAAGGGGGAAGTCTCGATCTCAGTTTTTCAAACAAAACCTTGAAACACGAACGAGAGATAAAGGGAGAGAATAAGAGGAATGGTTGAGAGGAGGAAACCTTTTGTGTTCGCCCTAGCCACGCGATACGGCTTCACTGCCGCCATTGGTGCCAAGCCACCCTCGATGCCACTAGATTGCATCATGTATAAGAAAAGAAGCAAAAGAATGCAGAAAGGGAGAAGGCGAGGTTGACGGTTGGGTCTAGTTAATCAAGGTATATATAAGGAAGGTAAGGTAAAGTTTAATTTATTTGTTATAAATTGAAATTTTACTTTAATCATGCTCTATGTAATATAAGAAACTCTAAGTCAAGTTTGAAATAATTATTATTAAATTAATAAGGGATTGAAATGAAAGATAAAAGTTCAGTGAGGAATAATAATGTTCGTAAACTTACAAGTGTGATTTTTCAATTATATCCCTATATAGCTTACATTTTATTTATGCCAAAAATTATGTAGACAATAATTGCAAGACTCATCTAAATTGAGGTTATGAATGAGATGGAGGTAGTAAGAACACTATTGGTTTTATTAATAGAAAGATAGCATAATTTTACCATTCCCTATAGTATAAATCAAATTCAATTATTTAAATATTAAATATTTGCATATAAAATATAATCTTAAATGTTGACTTGACATTTAACTTAATAAATGCAAATTAGAATATCATATAGTATAGTTTATAATAAAATATAAATTACATTTTCTTATGGATGTAAAAAGTATAAATTTTATAAGGCACATAAAAGAAAAATAAATAAATTTAAATATTAAAATGGGGAAAGTAAAAGAAAATAAATAGAGCTTCTTACAAAAGATTATGCTACATGCATATTAGTAGAACTATAAATTGAATTAATAATGAATAAAGTAAATTTCATGATTTATAAAGAATTAAGTAAATTAAGATATTTTAAATAAATAGTGATTATCTAAATAAGAATGGGAAATTAATTGGAAAATTTAACGTCCCTAATGAATTAGTAGGATTATAAATTTATCATAAGAGAGATAGTTATGTTTAAATAATGTACACACTTAGATAGCTATGAGTATTGATTAAATTGATGCTTTTAATTATAGTAATTTCAATTAAGGAAAGAAGTGTTAAAGGAAAGGTGATTCAAGTGGAAGCTTCAAACTAAAGTGGGTAATTATGTTCTTACATTTATAGTAAAAGTTTATTTATTTTCTTGTGATGAAATGCATTTGTACATGATTATGACTTTTTCCTGTACTGTAAATTGTGATTGAGTTTCCCCTTTCTTTATATTGAATGAATAGCCTGAATACTAGATCATATTGTTACTTACGTCATTTCATAGAATTAATTGATTTACTATCATGAATTAATATGCATAGCTGTATAAATTATATGCTATGAATGTGTTTGTTTGAAAGTGGAGTTCACCCTCTTATGATACTGGCTGGGGACACAGTGTACCAGGTACAAAAAAAGGAAATGGAAATGATATATGATAATGGTTACTTATTCTTTGGATAATTTATAAAAATGTTTTCTTATGGAAATAGTTTTAGATGGTGACTCCTAAGACGGGTGATAAATTAAAAATAAAAGTTCATAAGAAATGTTCATTTGTACATACCTCCTATATGTTTGATTATTTGAACACTTTTTTTATGTACATGTTATAGCAAAACCTATCATGCATACTATTTCTTTTTTCTTATTTTACTATAGTGTAAAAGCATAATTCACCCATTGAATTTTATTCAATTTCAAGTTATTTATATTTTTCAGGTAACCTTCCTAACTAGATGGAAAATATAAGGGAGGATTATGTCTACTGTCATAGAGGAACTTCAAGGGATAGGTATTATATTAGTTTATGATTTGTATTGTGTTGTGTAGGAGTTATGTTGATGAATGTTTAATATGTGTGAATTAATTTTCTTAAATGTATGTTGGATTTGTAGTGGCTCTTATATGACTTGGAGAAATATATTGTGTAATTTTGTTTCTGTTGGAAATGTTAGTAAGGTTTTTTTTATTCGTCACGCTTATTCCTTGGTATTCCCAAGCTCCTGGGTCGTGATAGTTGTTGAGACTTTATTTCTTCTCAAAGAAGAGTGAATAGAACTCCTTAGCGAGTATATCTCAATCTCATTCTTCTTGTAAGCAAGCATGACCTTGTTGAAGAACTTTGACTTTCCATCATGCTAAGGTCAAGGAGGTATCAAAATTGGATCCTTCCGCTATGACCTCAGTATTCTATTGCTGTTGCGGTGGTGTAAACCCTAAGTTTACTATATGAGTGGCTGAAAAGAGCGAGCACCTCAACTCGATTAGAATGCATGAGTTGTGCATCCCACTCATCTACTTCAAGAATAGGTTTAAGTTTTCTCTCCCCCACGAGTAGGTGGATATTCTAGAGTTCTTTTGAGTAGTGCTTGCCTAGATTGTCCCCAATTTGGTGGCAAGTATCACCTTCATCTTATTCTTATGAGAAGATAGTCTAATGGAGTATAAGCCTCTTATGGAAAGCATTTATGTTGAAGGGTCACCAAGTTGAAACTGGCAATTTCTAGCAACTTCGCTGAAAATTCACAGTTTGCAGAATAAGATGTAAAAATGGTACTCAAGACTTCTTTTTATAAAGAGCTTAACGCCATAGCTAGTGCCAACCATTCCTCTTCCTTATCTGTCGAGTAAGGTTACCAAACTTGGCAAGCCAAGTATTTAGGAGGAGGAGGCCATGGCGAGGCTATAAGGTCACACCCTGAATGTTTCTCTCTACATTCATTTTGGTAATATTATTGCTATCTTTGGTGAATGTTTCTCTATATACTCACTATTCACTTTTTATATTTATGACTCACCTTGTTATAATTTTTCTCTATTGTTTACTAATAGAAGAGGTGGTTCTGGTACCCCCGTGCTCAGTCTTGACTTGCTCCAATTCCTTAAGAAAGGTGAGCGTGAAATAAGTGAGCATGGGGTAGGGTGTGAGGACACAACCTCTATCAAGGTCGGCGTCATGAATGAAGCAAGATCGAGTACAACTTCAATAGAAAAAAGAGTTTGATGACCTTTTGGATGATGTTCTCAATGATCTATTCTCATATGCTGTTATGGCCGCTTAAACAATGGCATGATAGTTAACTTAGGGAGTCTACCAAAAGTTTTTTTAGAAGAGAAAGGAGGAATACACTAATAAGTCCAAGCTGCCAAGTATGAAAAAAAATTGACATCCCTTAAAGCCAAGCATGAGGACATTCAGGCTAATATGACTCACCAAGAGGAGGAGAAAGAAAAGACAACTTTGGAGCTTACTCACTTTTTTGAGGAAAAACAGAGGGAGCAAGAACTCTCTCATCACACTGATGAGTTTTAGAAGAAAAAAACCTAGTTTTCTGAGTTTCTTGATTCTAACGAGTTCCACAAGCTTCTATATCAAAAGTTCAAAGAGGCGCTAACTTCATTATCACCAACCAGTAAAACATGACCATTTGAATGTCAAGTCTTTTGATTTCTCTAATGTGCTCACACTCTCAAACTCTGATGACAATGATGATGAGGGTAGCATGAGTTGATACATCATTCCTTTCTTCATTCTCTCCATATGTTTTTTTTGGCAAGTTGAATGTATGTACCTTACTCGCTTTAATGTAAAATTTCACTATATGAAATGAAAATCATGCTTGAATATAATTGTGTTTTCTCATTTTATCTTATACTTACATGTCTATGCATGAATAACACCGCTTATGACTTAAAATTTGAGTTATCGATTGAGAAAATCTCTCTTGAGTAGTCACATTAGTATAGTGAGTTTATGTATACTCGTTAGATTAGCACTTATTGATGTCCGAATATCTCTGCTCATGAATTAGAATATTTTAAGTCATTAATTAATTAAGAGAACCTTCATTGGGTGGTCAGGTGTAGTATAGTGAATTTATGTATACTAGTTAGAATGATACTTATCTGTTGATGTATAATTAACTTTGCTCATGACTTAGAATATTTTAAGTCACTAATTAATTGAGAGAACCTTCCATGGGTAGTCACGTTAGTATATTGAGTTAAGTATACATCTTTATTAGTTGCATAGTTTCATGAGAAATTACATTACGCCTATAGTAGCCACCTAAAAGACTTAAACTTGACTTGTCAATTATTCTTTGTCGATAGATAAGAGAGTTGATTTTTTTAGAGTTTAGTCACTGATTTCACAAGGTGTCGGTCTTACACTATAGTTGTCAACCGCATGGAGTGTTGGTCCCTAAGTAACTAACTATGAGAGTTAGTTTTTTTAGTTTAGTTATCGACCTTATGGGGTATCGATCTTACACTATATTTTCCAAACACACGGAGTATTAGCCTTTAAGTTGATAATTAGAAGAGTTAGCCTTTTTTTGAGTTTAGTTGTTGATCTCATAGGGTGTCAATCTTACACTATTACCGCCAATCACATGGAGTGTCAGTCTTTGAGGTGCCAACTAAGAGAGTTGGTATTTTTTTGAATTTCATCATTGACCTCACGGGGTGTCGGTCTTATACTATTGTCACCAATCATATAAGAGTGTAGGTATTTAATTTTCCAACTAGAAGAGTTGGTATTTTTTGAGTTTAGTTGCTAATTTCACGGGATATCCTTCTTACACTATTTATTTTGTAGAATAACTTTGACTCAAGGGTTTCTTGTCCAACTTCAGTATTCTTGGGCTAAGAGTGGTGTGCCAAGTATCTGGATCTCCTACTCGGGCTTTTGCCACTTGTCAAGTAAGACCTTTCTTTAGAACAAAAATGGTCATCAAATATCTTGAGTCATTACACAGCTCCGTGAGTGTTCTTGCATTAAGGATTGGCTTTGTTCAACATTAGTATTCTTGGGCTAAGAGTGGTGCACTAAGTATTCAGATCTTGTACTCAAGATTTCATCATTCATGGAGTGAGACCTTTACTTAGGCCCAAAATGGCACACTGAGTATCTTGAGTTTTCACATAGCTCATCGAGTACAAGTTTTACCATTTAGCATCCGAGTATGATTCTTTAATATTTATCATTATACTATAATTTAACCCATTTAAGGAGCAAAATATAAAAATATTATTATTAAAAATAGAAAGATATATGATACTAAAATTAGAAAAGCAGTACAAACTAGAGGAACCATCCCTTAAGAAAAACTTCTTCACACTTCTAAAATTTCATGTTTTTGGTATGCCCTCGCTTGAATGAAATTGTAGTTGATATGCATCAACGCCAACTTGATTTTTAATTATAAAAGGTTCATCATAGTTGTGGGTGAGTTTGCTCAAAACATTATGTCGAGCAGTGATGTCTATTTTCTTCAGTATTAGAAATATTTCTTCTTCACATAATGATTGTAGTATTTAACCATTTGGCTTTTTTCTTCTTCTTATCTTAGTGATGCCTCAATTCTTATTTTTTCTAGCTTGTCAGACATGTCATTCATAGCCTCAGAGTTTGCTTTACTCCTCTCACCATCTTCACCTCCCATTCTTTCCATTATTAGAACCCTTTGGCTTTGAATTTCATACTCGACTAGTAGGATGACTTTTGCTCCATGATAATATGAATGAAAAATATTCTATCGCATTGGTGGGAGTGGTCCTGAGTGCTTAAAGTATAGTGGATATTGTGTTTACCCATTTAGCCTTGGTGGTTTGACTCTCTTCTTGAGCAAATTGAGGATCCTCTTGTTTGTGTCCTCCACCAGTGCTTTACTCTATTGGTGATGTACATATATGAATTTTAGGTTAACCCTTTGAGACTCACAGAACTCCTTTAAGCCTCTCTCAGCAAATTGAGTCTCATTATAAGTGATAATCACCATGGGTAACTCATACTACTAATAATATCAATCTAAATAAAGTTTCTTATTACTTGAGAAGTTATCTTTGCAAGTGGATTTGCTTTGATCGCTTTCTTTTATAGTCAATCATGATTAAGATGAACTTCTCTATCAGTTATTGATTGGCAAGGGACTTTCAAGTCCATCCCTCAAATAGTGAATTGCCAAAGAGTGGTGATGAGTTGAAAAGATTGTGAGCTACTATTGCTGGAGTATTGTGAACTTTTTGAAATTGTATACCGTGGTGAAATTTTTATATTATTTTATACATTTTTTTCCTTAATCTATCCTCCTCTTCCTTTTAGAAAAAAAGGATAAATGAAAACATAAAGATATAAAAGAGTATATTACGCCTTGTTGGGACACCACGTAGATCCGCATATGTTCTTTTTGAGGGTGATTGGGTACGACATTGACGAGAGGTGTACTATCTTGAAAGATAGAAGTCACCACTCTACAATAGACCTAATCATCTCAACAAGGACTCCTAAGGTCAATTGGTTTGTATATGTACCAGAGATTCTTCCCCTACTTTACATGAAACAGTAAAGTAGGGTTTATTTTAAATCGGGTTCGTTAAATTTCCTACAGGGGTAAGCCCTCATAGTTAATTACATCATAAGTGACAGGATCCCTTAGGAATACTCTTGATTAAGGTAAATGATCATTGTCTCCAAAGGTTTCAATAAGTAGGACTATCAATTGATTAATTTATTTTGGAAGATCAAATGGGATTAATCAAAGAGAGGGAGTTATTATCGAAGCCAAAAGAAAGATAAGTAGGAGATGTCCACGATACTAGAAAACCTAGCGAACATCTCAAACTATCTAATGTTGGGCTTTACATTTTTGAAATTGATTTAATTTGTTTAAGTTGAATTTTTTATTAGAAATTTTGGGCTTATGATTTCATAACATAAGATTCTAAAATGCTAAGAGGCGAGGATTTAAGCTTATGGCCCACAAAGGAAAAAATAACCTCAAAACTTAAATCTAGGGAGCTTTGGTAAGGGTTGAAAGAACAACCTAAATCTAAGGTAAAAATGGGTATTTGGTTTACCTCCATAAGAGAGGACAAACCACCCGACTGGTTGGACATACAACCACCTCGGGAAGGCCGCCAACTAACTTCTCCTATGGTTTTAAATATATGTAGGTGAGTCTTATGCTTTATACAAGATATCTAGGCTGTTATTTATTTAAAAGAGACTAAGTCTTAGACTCACTTCCTAAAGAGATTAGATCATGTAAGGGTATGCTTCAAATGACCTAAATCGAATGCAATTCAGATTTATTTTTATTTTCATTTTTGGACAGTTATTTTGACTCAGGCTAATAGGATTCATATGCCTAATGCATGTGAAATGAGATTATTGGCCAAAATCAGTAAGAAGGGAGGAGGTGTGTTTTCACCATGGCTCTTAAAGGTCAAGCCAAGTTTCTCTGATAAAGGTGAAAGCCCTCTTATCAAGAGTGAAGATAATATGCATTTGTGCATGATGTTATAAAAGAAGTACTCATCCAACTAAGGGGTTGCTAATTTTTTTATCTTGATTTTAGCCTAAGCTATAGGTGAGGTTATGAGTTCCTTATTTTTAGTTTTGAGTTGTTAGATTTGGTAGAAGATTTATTTTTTCCTAAGAGCTTAATCCACATCCAAGCCATACATAAAGTAAAGAAGAAATTAAGAAAATGATGCCACTTAATGCACAAGCTAAACAAATCATCAATCAATTTATAAAATCATAAGAATAAGATTCATTACAAACCTGAAAACAAATTGGGTAGCCAAGCTTACAACCTAAATTATAAATGAATTAAATACAATTAAAAAAGGAATTCATTATTATGTGGGTCTTCAATCTTTATTTCTTCATTATTCTTTTCTTCTTTCTTCTACTTTTCTTCTTTCTTCTTTGGTTCCTCCTTTTGTATGGTTGGAAGGTGGATGCTCCTAAGGCTTCACATGGTACATAAGATGGGATCTTATGACCAATGTTCATCCTAATCCCCATAATAATTATTCCAAAATCTTAATTGCAAAATTTACATGAAAAAGAAAAGTAAATCTAGATAACACCTGCAAAATAAAGGTTAGCTAAACAAACCACCAAATCCCAATCATATATATTGGACTTATCACCCCACATGGGTGACTAAGTCCACGATTGGATTATGCTTAGGGTATAAGCTGCTAAAAAGCATTTATATTTTTATTTATTACCCTTAAGCACAATCCCCTGTAGAAGATAATGGTTAGACTAAGACCACCCTACTATTCATTCTACATACATACATCTTAACATCTAGACTAAAAAATATATATCACAAAATAAAAGCAAGTATCAAACCATGCACCGCCCTAACCTAAAGCTAAAAGTGGTGACTTAGCCTAATGTGTATGCTTTAGAGGTTTGTGTGGTATGCTTAGCTAGCTTTAAGTTAGAATTTTCTAAGTATAAAGCATGTTCAACTTAGAGGAGGGTTTCATTTAAGTGATTTAATTACTTTGGGTTGATTTTATTTTATGTTTTGATTGGGTTCAAGTGAATCCTATGATTAATTACTAAGTTATAAAGAGATGGAAAGAGAAGAGGACATCTCTTTCCTTCCTAACCTAAGTAATTTCAAAAGTGGATTCATATTTTAATTTTGTTTAGTGAATATTTTAATTAAGTATTTTAATTAATCCTAAGTTTTGATGAACTCTAAACAAACATCTTCAAAAAGAAAGACATTTTAAGATTAAGTATAATGAACTAAATTCACAAAATATACATCACTTTATTTCTTTCCCAACATGTATAATATACATATGAATGAGTCCTAAGCATATCTATACACACAAATGAGAATGTTTAACACACTTTATGATGCATGCTAAGTGATTCATCTAAGAAAATTTGAAATTTTATTATGCATGATTTTCATTAAGTAGCAAAGGGGTTTCTTATCCAACTTTCACATGCACATAGGAATGTATGAAAGGCATAAGTGAGTATGACATCATTATTAACCAGAGGTATAAGATAAAAGACCTACTTAAGGCTACTTATAGCCTCGTAACCTCGGGGTTGTCCATAGTATACCACTTTCCTTAAATACAAGCATGTCTACAAAAGAAATGAATGGAAAAGAAAGAATGCAAAAGCTGGTGTTAGTTGATTTATTTTTTTTTATGCAATTTATATGTGCAAGCATAGGTATCCTTCTTAAGTGATAGTATAGGAATGAATAGGATATGGAATTAGGCAAGTGTTAGGTTTTTTTCAAATGAACCATACATCTTGCCAAATCCTATTCAAAACTATACTAAAAGGGAAGAGAAAGAAAACCTACATTAAGCACATCTTTATGTTTTCTCATATGCAAACTTATAATTAAGATATAAGTAACACACCTTCGTTTTGATAATTGATTCATATATTTTGAAAATAATTTGAATTTAATAGTGCTAATAGTCACTTATATTCTTACTTTAGCCAACACAAGCAATTTGACATAAAAGAAACATTTTCATTTTAAATTTGATTTTGAAAAGCTTGGATGCATGAAACCACATGACATACATATTTAACATGTTGGGAAGAACTAAAGCAATGAAAGCATGTAAACACATTCACTTCAATTAAATCCTAAAGACAATCTTATGAAATAAGAAAGCTTAAAGTAAATCAAAGTTTATTTAGTGTGATTTTTGTTTGATTTTGAATTTGATTTAATTTTGAAAATGTGAGTTGAGTTTGATGTTCCTAACCCATTCCCACATGTGTTTGACATTTTTGTTTAATTTTTAGATGATTAGATTCATTTTAGATTTTGATTATATTAAGGTATGAATTAAACATGTTAATTAACCCTTACCTACACCACCTTAGCATAGTTAACCAAATAATTATGAGCCAATTAGATGACTTAAAAAAACTCACAAGAAATTTAAATTTGTAATGCACATAGGAAGAAAGGGGCCTAATGCAATTTGGCTCATGATTAATGGTTAATTAAACAAAGGGGTTTAACTTAAGTAATTTCAAAACACCCCTCACACATATGAGTTAATTTTGATTTCCTTAATTGAACTTAGGCTCTTGAACACCTAAGCATCTACTTGAAGTAGATTAATTAAGTTCTAGAAAGTTTTAAAAATTTTAATAAATTAATTAAGAGGGTAATTAGTGAATTAACCCTTAATTAATAGAATATTAGGAAAGAAAGTTTAGGAAATAGCTTAGGGAAAATGCCCTAAAATTATTCCCTAAACCTCCTATTCATTGGATCAAATATTAATCAACTTCAATAAGGGATTAAAATACTAATAAAACTCTTAATTATCCTCAATTACATAAAGGGGGTAATTATAAAATGCATTAGCAATTCTCCCAATTAAGCCATCAATAAATTCCAAGAAAATTAGGGAAGATAGAAGTCATCCCCCAAAATATACCCAAGAAGTTTGAGATTAATTTGTGTATTAATTAGGGAGTAATTAGTAAATTAATATTTCCACTAAAACCCAAAATCAAAGAAAGATACAATTCAAAGTTCATTAAAACTAATTTTAGAATATTCTAGATTGAGATCTTTTAGTGGTAATTTACCTCATATTTTTCTAATTGTTTTAAAGAGATATGAATTTTTGAAGTTTAAGTAATTAATTAGAATTAAATAAACCCTAATTAATTCTCATAATCCAATGGTGACATCTGGCTGACTCATATGCTTTACACGCGTTAAACGAGCTACCATAGCGTCTTGTCATGGCGCATGGTGTGACTACGGTTTGGTATCCACCGTTTGATCAAGGATTGAAGGGATATGATTTAATATGAGGTTTTAAAAGGGTGAAATAGGATATAAAACATTTTTTAATCTTGGTTGTCCATCCAAAATGCAGATGGATGGCCATAGATCATCCCTATTCTTCCCTGAGGAATAATGGAGACCGTTCACTTTCAAAGGTCAGATTCAAGCTTGATCAAGCCCGGATTGGAATGAAATCTTGCACACACCATCTAACCCTAATGGAAAGCATATCTAACCATCAAAATCTCGTGTTATTAAAATTTCTTTCACAAAGGACCAACACACATTGAGTCTAGTGATCAAAAAATGCCATACCTCACCGACACTCGATTCCTTGGAGGAGCTTCATCTAGTTGAGATGAAGCTGTGGTGAAAGTATTAACTCTTGAGGTTAAGTGGCTAACTCTATAGACCAACCCCTCCTTAGCTTCCATGCAGCTTTGATGGAATTAGACCTCCCCTTGCCTTTGAAACTTGAGAGAGAGCTTAGGCAAGCTCGACCCTATGGTGGAGTGTGCAATTGACTTGGATTAGAGTGTGGAGAAAGTTTGCAAATCAATGGAGCTCCCCTATTTTTCTCTTGAGGAAAACCGAGAATGGAAAACTCAAAATCCTTCTAGGAAGCTTAGGATCACTCTAGGATGGTTCCAAACACTCTCCCTTACTCAATCGAATTAGCCTCTATTAAATTCAAGTGGAATTAGGGGAGTATATCTTCCCCTATGGCAATTGGATGACCAAAGCTTTACTTTCCATTTTGATCCAATTGACATTAGTCATTGGGTTATTTGGTCTGTTAGAAGCTTGCACATGGTCAGTTTGGGCTAGGGAGTGGAGTGGTAACCTCCCATGTGCTTCAAATTGAGTGGGAACATGATTCTTATATGGCCAATTTGAGCCATGTGCTCAGTTTTGGCCTTGGGTCAAGTTGGGCTGACCCAAACTCATTGGGTTGGGTGCACCACCCTCCATATGGTCTACTTGACCTATTAGGCAGGTATCAAGTTGGTATGAAGAGGACTTGACCAAATTCCCCATAGATTTGACCAAAAATTATTCTATGGCCTATAGGAAGAATGGTCATTTGGCTGATTTTTGAATTTGGATATGTTGGGTATGTTGAGAAAATAGGTTTGTCCAAGTTTCATTAGATTTGGAGTTCATTTGATATGGTTTGGCTCATGTTGACCCATTTAGGTCAAAAGGGGTCAACTTGGGTCAAGTTGACTAATTTGTCAAATTGGGTCAAACCAAGGGTTGGATCAAGTTCATATGACCATTTGAAATATTTTGGTGGCTTTGGTTTGATTCAATTTGGTTTAGTTTTGAGTTTGGCTCATATGACTTCATTTAGGTCAAATGGGTCAAGTTGACCAATTTGACCCATTTGACCTATTTAATCATATGAAGTGAATTTCTATCTTTGTTTCCAATCAATTTTGATTAAGTTTGAATTTGAATCAACATGACCCCTTTAGGTCAAGTTGGGTTCAAATCAATTGGGCTAGGTTAGGTCTAGTTGGCAATTGAGGCTTTGGTCAAGTTCAACAAGTGATTTGGAATGAACTTGACTCATTGGTTTCAATCAATTTATCTTAGATCAAGTTTTGACACATTTTGACCCTTTATGTCAAGTTAGGTCAATTTGGGTCAAGTGGCCAATTGGGCTAGGTTAGGCTCAAATGTTGACTTGGTCAAGTTCAAATATTGGTCATGAATGAACTTAGATCAATGTTTTCAATCAATTTGGCCTATGGTGGATGTTAGCTATGTTGGGTTTCATTTTGGCTAAGTGTTGACTTGGTCAACCCTTAGGTTTGACTTGGTTTGACCCAATTTGAGTGATTGATCATCTCATGATGATTGTTGATCATGATGAGAGGCATATGTGAGTTTGATTCAATCCAATTTGGTTAGGATTAGAATTTAGCTCATAAGGGTACTTTAGGTCACTTTGGGTCAAGTGAGCATAGGTGGATCAAATGGCTTGGTCAAAGCTTGGTTTGAGTTTGATTGAACTTGTATATGGACTTATGATTGAAATATAAATCCATTTGTATGTGGTTTGAAGTCAAATTGGTTTTGATTCATTTGACAATTTCATATTCAAAGGAAGAACATGAATGGATTTGGGGTTTGATTTTTGAATTGAGTTTTGATTAAGTGATTAAAGTTTGTATTTATATTTGGATTCATGATTGTAGGGTTGATTGAATCATGAAGGAAAATCAAGAGTTTGGCTTGATTTGAAGTTGATTTGGCTAAGTTCAAGATTTTGACTTGAAAGACTTAGGTTGGATTTTGAATGGATTTGAGTTTGATTTTTGGAAGTGGTTTTGATTGTTTGAATTTATATTTCATTTATATATGTGAATATAAATGATAATATAAATGGGTTATGAGAAAATTTCAAGGATTTGAAGTGATTTGATCATGATCTAGGCTAAGTCTTTTAAGAGGGAATTTAAAGGACTCAGGAAAGATTTAAAGTTTGAAGCTTGAATTTTGAATTTAGATTTGATTGATTAATGTTTATATCTCATTTATATATGTGAATATAAATGAAAATATAAATTAGTCATGAGAAAATATCATGAGTTTGAATTGGTTTGATCATGATTTTGGATAAGTCCTTAAGAGGGAAATTTGAAGGACTTAGGAATTTTTTGGAGTAGGGATTTGAATTTTGGATTTAGATTTGATTGATCTGTATTTATATTCCATTTATATATATGAATACAAATGAGTTATGAGAAAATCTCATGAGTTTGAATTGGTTTGATCATGATTCAGGTTAAGTCCTTAAGGTGGACATTAAAGACTAGAAAATTTATGAGTGAAATTTCAATCATGGGTTTCAATCATGGATTTCAATCATGTGGCATTGATTTTAGTTTGGAGAAAATAAAATAAGATTTATTTGGAGTTTAACTTGGAGTAAGAAAGGTGAGGAGTGATTTAAGCTAAGGGTAGACAAATTTTCCCAACACCCTTAAGGCATGACCTATTCCTATGGCTAACTCTTCTAAGTCTCTAGGGTTAGGTTGAGTGTCCACCTAATCACTAGATGTGTCTTAAGACTAAGGAACTCTTATAGTCTAAGAGAAGCCTATGTCTAAGATGGAATGGTTGAGAACTCATTCTAAAAATGAGGACAACATATACATCTTGTGAACTCTTTAGCATCTTTTATGAGCATTGGCCATAAATATTCTAATCTCAGGAATATATGAATAAGTGTCCCCCCTCTTGAATGACTGTTGGACTCAATAGAATGTATTTCCTCAAGGACATCCTTTGTTTAGACTCTTTCACATATTTGAGGTTGTGAGGTCACCGATCTTTGAAATAACTCTCCTTCTATCAATAAGTATTGAGCTGCTCTGATTTTGAACTTCTTCAGATCATTTATCATTTCTTTGACATTTTCAATTTGTAAGTAATTCCTGATAGAGTTAACCTAGCTCAACAAGTATTCATGATCAACTTGTATTAGGTCTCTCTCTTCTGTACTCGGTTGGGTAAGTTGAATGATCACATGCTTCTTGAGTCTCCTAGCTCAGGATAATAAATTAATGAGTTCATTTTCTCTTTAGAAATTTGCTCAATCTTGAAATACTCTAGCTGCTCAATATTTGCTTTTAATATAAATAAATATTTTAACAAAAACTCTTCTCGACTTTCATATTAACCATTAACTTGTCTCATTATAAGTTGTGAGTCAGAATAACCTACTACTTACGTGGCTTCTAGTATCATAGAAAATCTCTGACTAGTTAATAAAGCTGCATATTTGGTTTGATTATTCATCACCATGAAGCTATATTTGATTGAATGTGTTATTATAATTCACGTTGGACTTTTTAATACTATACTTAAGCCCATTATCGACTCACCAAAATGACCATCAACATATAATCGCCATAAAAGTTTTGGGTTGACGAGGATATCTTGTGAGCTACTAAAATCAATAAGAAAATTCATGAGTGCTTAGGCTTTGATCGCAGTTTGAGGTGAGTATGATATATCAAACTTGCTTAACTGTACAAACCATTTCAATATCTTCCCAAATGATCAGGCTTAGCGAGTACAAATTTGAGCGAGTTATCATTGATAACATTTATGGAATGTGCTTATAAGTAAGGTCACATTCTTTTAGCCGATGAGATAGTGTGAGTGCAAGTTTTATCATGAGTGGATAGTTTAGCTCGGCACCTCGTAGAGTTTTCTTCTATGATAAGGACTAAACTAATTGAGTCTTCTCCCACTCCTAAGTATAGCAATAGAACTTCTCCCTCCTTTGGACTTTGCAATAAAGGAGGAGATGCAAGTAGAGTCTTTAAGTTATTAAAGGTTTTCTCATATTTTGGAGTCCACTCAAATTTCTTTAATCATCTAAGAATCTTGAAAAATGATGAGCATTGCTCCTCTTCCTTTAAGATGAAACTGTTCAATCCTGCTACTCACCTAGTAAGCCGTTGTATCTCTTTCATGTTTTTGGGTGAGGGCATGCCAAGTGTGACATTCAATTTGGGAAGATTTACCTTTATGCTTTTAGGGGTAATGAGAAATCACATAAGATTTTCTACTCCTAAACTAAAATGCACTTTAGAAGGTCAAAGAACATATTGTACTTTTTTTATTGTAATGAATGTATCTTAAGATTTTGGATGTGTTGTATTGCAATTTAATTTTAACTAGTAGGTTGTCCACATAGACTTTCATATTTCTTCTTTTCTGCTCCTTGAATACTTAATTCATTAGCCTTTGGTAGATCATTTTTGCATTCTTTAGTTCAAAGGGCATAACTCAATAGCAATATAATCCTTCAACAATAATAAATGTTATTTTTAAAAAAAATTGTAGGGTGCATTTGAATTTGATGGTAT
Organism: Cymbidium sinense; assembly: GCA_021442155.1. NCBI lineage: Eukaryota > Viridiplantae > Streptophyta > Magnoliopsida > Asparagales > Orchidaceae > Cymbidium > Cymbidium sinense. The sequence goes on along the minus strand of CM038225.1, from coordinate 79,675,124 downwards.
TCCGAGAATGTGCCAAGAAAACTCATCACGAAGTAACCAACTACTGAGTCAACGTCGATTCATAGGAGAGGATACTCATATTTTGGACATGTTGAGTTTAGATTAGGGAAGTCTACACATATTCTTTATTCACCTCTTTACTTCTACACCATTACTACGTTAGACACTCACCCTGAGTACTGAACCTCCCTAATGAAGTTAGCCTCGAGTAGCTTAGCGACCTCCTCCTTAATAGGCTCAACAAGTATGATAGTGATATTCCTTATCTTCTACTTGACAAGTTGTGCGTCTTTGTGAACGTTCTGGAAATGACAAACAATGTTGATATTTATACCTGGAATCTCCACTATTGTTCAAGCAAATACATCTAAATTGTTTAAGAGAGTTTAGATGAGGGTTTTTTATGCTTGGGATTGAAAGTCAAGCTAATATTTAATACTCATCCATTGCCTTGTGTGGTTGGAATTTCTTTTATCTCTTCAAAGATTTCACTTCTTATTCACACAATATCGAGTTGCAATAGTTCATTTTCTTTACTCAACTGCTAATGGCTGTCAAGTAGCAGACACAGTATTGGTTGAGGTTTCCTTTCATAATAATCTCTTCTCCACTATAAGAGAATTTGACGACTATGTGATATGTTGACATCACCGCTCTGAATATGTTGAGTAAAAGTCGCCAAATATAGCATTGTAAATAGCAGGGGTCTCTATTTTAACGCATCAATTCCCTACTATCGGACAAAAAACCCAAGAAATTTCCCTGATGCTACTCGAATGCACACTTCAGGGGGTTCATTTTGAGGTTAAATTTCCTTAACTTTTTGAAAACTACTCTCAAGTCAAAGAGATGGCCTTCCTTTTCTCTAATTTTGACCATAAGATCATCGACATAGCACTTGACTTGATGTTGAATGAGTTCATCAAAGATTAGAGTCATAGCCTGATGGTATATAGCAGCATTATTTTTAAAGCTAAAAGGCATGACCTTATAGCAATGATTCTGATCAGGGGTTCTTAAAGTAGGTTTCTTTCATCTTCAGGGCCATCTTTATTTGGTTATATCCAGATGAGCCATCGGCTATAACTATGAATTGTTTGTTGCCCTCTCTTAAGGTAATGGGGAGAGCAATCATTTATTCAATTTCTCTTCGCTCTCCTAAGAAATTATATAATGGTCTTACTATGGGTGCGAGTTTGAAATTTGCCAATCTTAACTTGTCAAGCATCGATTTAAAAATAATATTAACTGAGCTTCTCGTGTTAATGAAAATACTTCTCACCTAATAGTTGGTGATTAAGGTTGTTACCACCACTGCGACATTGCAGGGGTTTCCAAATAGTCTAGCCCTTTCTAAAAAACTCACTAGGACTATAGTTGTAGATAGTGCTCACATTGTGGCGACTGAGTTTACTTCTCCACACCACAACATTTTCATACTCATTTTTGAGGACTCTCCATCACCTCCGAAGATGGCAGCTATGACTCTAGTGATAGAATAGTGTGTGTGGGTATAAGTTCATTTATAGCTTCGATGACTTTTTATCTTTCCTTTTGATGAACTCATTGAGTTTCTTCACCTTTATTAACTTTCTCACTAAGTTCTTTAAATGGTGACACTCCTCAATGTCATGGATATGGATGGAATGATAAGCATAATATCTTGATTGGTCACACACTCCATCAGCCTTCATAGGAGGTTGGCATTTAAAATATGCTTTATTCTAAATAGCCTCTACTGGCTGAACAAATAACACTTTAAAAGGAGTTGCTAGAGCAAGTAATGTATATTCAGTCATGGATAGTGAGTTGTCCGGTTTCGAAAGCAACATTCTGGTACTTATGGTCGCCTCCTCTTATCCATTCTTCATTTTTGATATCTATCCTTGAGCAATCGTTCCAAAGTTCTTTTCAATGAGTCATTAGTCCTAGTCAATGATGTTGGTTGGACAACTTCATTGTACTCTTCAAGATTTACATAATTCTTCACCAACTCTAATAATTTAGCAAGTGTCTTAGGTTATTAGAACCCCAAGGCATATTTGAAGGGCCCCTCCTTCAAGCCTTGAGGGAGTGTTGCTTGGGAAACTACAGGTTCCAAGTCTTGAACTTCCAACATTTCTTATTGAAAGCGACTAGCATTTGTCGGGTTATTGCGCCATCTCAGGAGAGCTTGAGAACACTTCAATGACTTCTAAGTGCTGACAAATTTTGTGGCTAACATCCTTTTGAAATTAGTAAATGATGTTATAACTTCTAGTGGAAGGTGAGAGAATCATTTAAGGGCTGACTTTTTGAAAATAGTGAAGAAAAGTTAGCACTTCATTGCATCATCTAAGTCCAGCAGCGATGTTGTTGACTCAAAATATGCTATATGATCGGTTGGATCTATTTGGTCTTTGTATGATTCAAGATGCAAGATCTTGAACCTATGAGGAGGGCGAGCTTTAATGATCTTAGATGGGTTTCTTCTTTCTCGGTGAGCTCGAGGAGTAATTCATCCCATGGATCCTTCGCTCTCTTTCACTTTGAGTTCTTCATAGTGTGGTTTCCTTATGGTCGCCTGCACAAGGTGGTAATTTTGTATTTTATGTCTCACAAATTTTGTTGTATTGTGAATTGTTAGACATTCTGCTCCATGTCCACTAAGTGATCTTGTGTTGAGGGTTCTGCTTTGCTTTATATCTAACTTTTGATTTTCAACCTCATCCACGCTTATCGCACCTAAAAAGATGTTGAATCTAAATATGTCAAGATGGAGAATGAGCCTTCTGAGATAACTAGAAAACATGATTAGATAGAAATATTATAAACATGAACTTAGAAAAGTAAATAAGTGCAATAGAAATAATAAATTTTATTCCTCAAAATCAAAGTGCAAAGACTAAGGGCCTAAAAAAGAGAAAATATTCCCCATTAAGAGAGGAATTCCCCTTTTATAACACTTAAAGATGATTATACATAAAAAATACATATAAGGCAAATCGAGTAGATGCCCTGACCTAGGTATATATTTGATCAATATAGATCCTGAGGCGAGGGTCGAAGCCCATCGCCATGTGAGTATGCGAGTAAGAGCTAAGCTGAGAGGAATAACCGCCTTATTCCTTAGAGTATTCACCCACTACCAGTGTTGATTCATGTCTTATTCTCTGGGTCACTATTCTTTAAGTCCTCGACTCGCTAGCTCAAGTTGACCCTCCCTTGTCGGATGCACCTTCCAGTGAGTATGCTTATTCTGATAGCTTTTGTTGTCAAGTGCCCTTTATGACAAAGTGTATTTGTCTTGGTAAATAGACTTATCAGGTTGCTTGAGCCTGCTTGTTACTTTGGATATACATATTGATTTATACAAATATCTTAGTATTTACAACCAAATTACATACTTATATTTGATTTCTTCACTATTTTTATTTATTTGGTTTATTTGATTTAACTGATCTTTTTTTAAACGAATCTAAAACTGATAAACCAAATATCTTAGCATTTACAATTTAAAATTGAACTATGAGTTTGCAAACTAAATCAAATTGGCCAAATAAAATTGATTTAGTTCATTTTTGTTTCAATTTAAATTGACTGGTGCACACTCCTAGCGGCAGCAATTGACAATGGCCTCAATGGTGGGCAATGTCGGGTGGTGGGAGGTAATGACAAGTTGTTTGTAGAGATAATTATTTTTAAATGCTAAAAAAATAGATAAATTTTTTTATAGATATTTTTAAAATAATGTGATAAATTTTAAAATAAAAATTAAAACACATAAAATAAAATAAATAAACATATTTTAAAAAATAATATAAAATAAAATTTATTCCAAGAAGACCCTAAGTATTTTAATTTAGATTATGAGGTTAGCATATATCTTGGACCAATCCCATTTACATAATACTCTAACTAAACCTTTTTAATGGGTCAACAGCTTGAAATTAAATCAGATATTAAATATTATTTTATTAATTATTGCTACATTTTGACTAATATAATTTATTAAATGGACATATTCATAAATAAGTCATGTAAATTTAAAAAATTATTGAGGTGATGCACATCAAGGAAAGACTTATTGAGGTGATTGGGTACGACATCAAGGAATAGTGCACTATCTCGAAAGATAGAAATTACTATCCCAATGATGGACTAATCCTAATCACCTAAGGATGATGAGGGTCTTTGAATGTATGAGAGATTTTTCCCCTATTTTATATGGATGAATAAAATAGGATTTATTTAAACCTGGTTCTAAAGCTCCTTATGGGGGCAAGCTCTCGTAGTTAATTACATCATAAGGAAGATGAATTCCTTAGAAATACTCTCAATTAAAGTAGGTAATTATTGTTCCAAAGAATTCAAAGATAGGACTATCAATAAGTTGGCTATATTTAAAAATCAAATGGGATAGATCGAAAGGAAAGACTTATTATCGAAGCCAAATGGAAGATGAGTAGGGGATGCTCATGATACTAAGAAACCTAGAGAGCATTCTAAGCTATCCTATGATTGGGCTTTATATATTTGAAATTAAGAAGAATTATATATATTTGAGTTGAAATATTATTAGAAATCTAGGACTTATAATTTAACAATACAAGACAAAATAATCCTAAAAGGTGAATGGATTCCCCAGCCCCAAAGAAAAAAAGCAACCTCGGATCCTAAATCTAAGGAGTTTTGTTGAGGCCAAAATACGACCTAAATCTAAGGCGAAAGTAAGTATATTGTTTACATTCACAAGAGAGAGTAAGCAACCTGACGATTAGACTTATAACCGCTTAGAGTGGCAGCCAGCTAACTACTCCTACGAATTAAAACCATGTGGTCAAGTCTTATGATTTTGCAAGATAACTATGTTGTTATTATTTAGAAAAGAAACTAAAGTCCTTAAACCCACTCCCTAAGAGACTAGAGCATGAGTGGCATGAATAATGACTTAGTCTAATAAAAATTTTATCAAATTTTATTTGATTTTTTTACTCTTTATTTTTGACACAAGCTATAGGATTTTATATGCCTAAATGTATGATGAAATTGATTATGGGCTAAATCAAAGAGAAAAAAATATTTTTTTCATCATAGCCTCTCAAAGGTTAAGCCCTATTTTATTTGACAAAGATGGAAACCCTATTTTAACAAGAGTGAAACAAAATGTTATGCATGACATTAAGCATTCAACATATAGCTAAGGGGTTGATAAATATTTAATTATCTTGATTTAATTCCTAGGATTTATGTAAGGTTATAAGTTGTTTTAGAAAATTTAGTTATAAATTATAGTTGGGTAGAAAATTTATTTTTATCCTAAGAGCCTAATCACATCTAGGCCATACACCAATCATAAATAAACTATGAACATACATGCTTTTTCTAATGCATAAGATAAACAAAATATCAATTTTATAAAGCTATGCAAAAATAAAAGAGGTCATGGCTGCAGACAAAAGAAATGGGTAGCCAAGCTCTACCTTTATACATCCTTGTATATAAAAGAATAATTACAATTTAATTATAATAAATGAATAGGAGCTATGGGGGGATCTTTAAATCTTCAAAGCTCCTTCTTTCCTTCATTTATTTCTTTCATTTGGTTGGGCAAGCTCTATAGGGTCACATGGTACATAAGACTTGATCTTGTAACCAACATTTATCCTAAGCCCCCATAGCACTAATCCTAATTCCTAATACAAAATTATATTAAAAATAGGAAAAGTAAATCTAACTATACCTACAAAATAAGTGTTAGCTAAACACACCATACAACCCAAGTAGTTATATGAATAATTTGGACTTAGCACATGGGCAGTCCATTCCCTAATGTAGATTATACTTAGCGGTTAAGCAACCTGCACAGTAAAATATTTATATTAATTTTAAGCACTCCTTAAGCATAATCTCTTGCAGAATATATGATTAGGATAATCGTGGCCTAACAACTAGTCTATGCACATACACCTAACATCCAGTCTACAACATAACATCACAAAACAAAACATACATCAAACCATACACCACCCTAACATAAAGCTAGAAGTTGTGACCTAACCTAATATGTGTGTTATGGCTTGTGTAGTATGTCCTAACTAAGCTTTAGAATTAAGATTTTCTAAGTATGGAAGACATTTAATTATTAAGGGCTGGTTTCATTTTAAATGGTTAAATTAATTTATAACATTTAGTTAATATTTTTTTTGTTTCATTTCGCCTACATTTAGCAACTATATGTTATGACGAGAAAGAAAGAGAGGAACACTCTATTTTATCCTTATCTTAAGTCATATCTAAAGCAAATTAATTAATCAATTCTCTTTAGTGAATGACTTATTACATATTTTAATTATTCCTAAGTTTAGGTTCACTTTAAATGAACTCATTCAATAAGAAAGGCATCTTAAGGTTAGTTGGAATGAATTACTATCACATAACACATGTTTGTTCATTTCTTTCCATCATGTATATCATGCATATGATTAAATCCTAAGCATAGCTATACATGCAATTTGTATCTTAACACACTTAAATGATGAATGTAAACAAATGTACTTGAAATTATTATTTTATTTGATTGAATGATTTTGTCATATTTATTTAAAGCTCTATCTAAATTCATAAAAGCATAAGGAAAGAACCTTAAATCACATGACTAATCAACTCAACCAAACAAATAATGTATGAATACATGTCTTTTTAATAGAAAAAGAGAGTTTTCATTCATTAGCTAAGTACACATTCACATGTGTAAATGTTTTAAGCGAGTACGTCATCATTGTTCTGCACTAAGGGAATGAGGTAGGAACTCCCTTGGGGCTACTTAAAGTCGTGCGTCCCTGGAATGGTAAGACTAATATACTACTATCCTTAAATACATGTGAATGTATAAATAACTACATTAATAAAAAGCCATGCAAGAACTGTATTTTTGATTTGATTGATTTATTTTGTGTAAAAGAATTAAAACTCTATCTAGAATATAATGTTCAAATGCATAAGAATGAAATCAAGTAGGTACATTGCTATTGTTCTACACCAAGGGAACGAGGTAGGAACCTCCTTAGGGAGACTTAAAGTCGTGTATCCTTGGGATGTCCAGACTAATATACCGCTAACATTCTTACTTATGCAAATCAACACATGAATGTAAGAAAGAGACTTTATCTCATACACTAAATTTATATTCACTTGCATTTCCTATGTATATATATAACTAAATTTATAATATATATGTATATTCAATCATTATTAAACTTTTTGCAAATATATTTGAAATTTAATAATGATACTATCCACACATATTTTTAATTTAAATCAACACATGCAATTTGACATAAAAGAAATCATTTTAGTTAATTAATTTTAAAAGGGATGGATGCATGAATCATATGACATATAATATTTAGCATGGTTGGAAGGAAATAAAATAACACAAGCATGTGATTTCATTCAATCCAACTAAGTCCTAAGGACAATAAAACTAAATAAGATTATTTAAAACAAACCAAAGTTCTTTAATGTCATTTCATTTTAATGTTTGATTTGGTTTAAAAAATGTGAAAGAGGTTTGCTAATCCTAATCCCATTCCCCATGTGTGAGTTAATTTAATTTAATGAAGAATATTTAGGTTGATTTTATGTCTTAATTAGGTTAGGGTATGAATTAAGTCAATTAATTAACCCTTACATATATCACCTTAAGTTAATTAACTAATTAATAATGAGCCAATATGATATGCAACCACATGAAAAGTATATTTTTATTGCTACTAAGAAAGGGGCCTAATGCAATTGGCTCATGATTAATGTTTAATTAGGCTTAAGGGATTCACTTAACTAGTTTTATGGTTTTCTCACACATGTGAGCTAACCATAATTTTGTTAGCTCTCTCTTTATATTATTGAACACCCAAAGAGCTACCCAAGATTGATTAAAGGTCATTATATATGAAGTGGATTTTAGATTGAGTTAGTTAAGTTCATTAATTCATTTGGTTAAGCATTAAGTAATTTTTTATTATTGAAATAAAATTAACTTAAGGAAAGAGATCAAGAAAGAGGCCTTAATCTCAATCCATAAGTCCCATATTGATCACTCAAGCTCTACTTTTTATCTTGGAGATTAATTAATTAATTAATCAATTAATTACCTTATTAATTATTAACTAATCAAATTCCAAAAAGTGAAAAAAAAACTTAGAAAATGAATTAAGAAAAATATCCCAATGACATTCCCTAAGCTCCCTTACTGTTCAACAGAGGTAATTAGGCTTAAATATATAATTAAGTCACTGTTCATTCACTAATTATCATTAATTAAATTAAGAAAATGATTAAAGCTTAATCAATTAATTTCTCTAATTAAGCAACCAATAAAATCCCAGAAAAATAGGGAGGTAGAGGTTATCCCCCTAAACATCCATAAAAAATTTGAGATTGATTGGGTGATTAATTAAGAAGTAATTAAGCTAATTAGATTTTTAATTTAAATTTAATTAAGCTAAAATCACTATTCAAAATCAATTAATAATAATTTTCTAGATTCTACTTTGAAATATCTTCAAAATGAGCCTAAGTTTATTTTTTTTTAAAATTTTCTAGGATTAGTTGTGATTTTTAGAAGTTTCAGCCTTAAAAATAGATTAATTAAGCTTAATTAAAGCCTTAATCTCTTTGGGCCATGTGGCGGCTGATGCGGTGCGCTTTTCACATGGTGTGATGGGATTGACTATCTAAATTGTCACATCGCATTGATTAATTGTGGCGATACTAACTTGGATTGTCCATCTAGATCGAAGACCACGATCGATCCACGCCAGGAAAAGACTCAAGGGATCTAACATGGGATTTAATTAGAGACATTCGTTCTAATCATGTGGAATGGACAACTCATGATCTATCCCATTCATGAGCAGTGAAAGATGAATGCCATCCTTCTTTCCCTGTTCAATCCGAGCTTACCCGAGCTCAGATTGCCTCCAAATTCATCTCACACCTTGGGATAGGGAGGCCTACACATCCAACGGCTAAAAACTCATGACATTCAAATTTGCTTTACAAAAATCAAATTATTTTTCATATAAGGCTCAATTTTGTAAAATTACCTCACCGGAGCTAATGTTCGGCGGTGGATCAACGGAGGTAGCTTCGCTTAGTTGAGGCGAGGCCTGTTGAGAAGCTTGGGTCATAATTTGATGTAGAGCTCCCACTCGACCAATCCACATGCGTAAAGGCCTCAGCTCTGATCGAACTCCAATCTTTGGTGCTCGGGAAGGCTTGGAGATGATTCGGTTGGATTCGATGAAGTAAGAGGATGGTGTGGGTGCAAGGAATTTGTGTTTGATCAAGTAGAGGAGGAGTATTACTCAGAAGGATGGTGTGCTATTTTGGCTTTGCTCAGGGAGGAGGAATGCCAAATGAGGAAGCTCCAGGAACACTCTAGAAAGCTTTGAGGGGTTTTGAAATCACATAGGAAACTCACACAAAGCAATTGGTGTCGTTTATCACTCGAATTAAGGGGGTATACCCCTCAATTGCACATGATGGACGGACGAGATTGATCCTTGAAAATTCCGATTGGCTGCAGTCGGGTTGTTGGAGGGGTCGTCGTTAGCTCCATGTGGCACACCAAGACTGGAGGAAGTGGTGGCAAGAGTCTCAAGGCTTGATATGGGAGGATTGTGTTGGATTGGTTTTTCCCTTGCACCCATGGGGTTTGGCCATGGAGATGGCTTCTTGGCTTGCTTTGCTTGGTCCATAGAAAGTGCTAGGATAGCTTAGGGTGGGCTAAGGTGGCCTAGGAGTTCCTCATTAGGAAGTTTGATGGATGCCATGGAGATGGAAGAGTGGACTTTGTCTCTTAAGGTAAGAATCCAATGCAAAGAGGGGTGTCCATTAGTTAATTCCCTTTGAATGTGTCCCACATGGACTTGGGCTGGTTTGGATCTGACCTAACATTGATTTGGGTCATGTTAGGTCAGCCACCAAGGTTCCATAAGGTGGTTTCGGGTGATTTGGCTTAATTGAATCAAAAAGGGTTTATTTGTGTTAGGTTGGGTTGGGTTAACCAATTGGTCAAATTGTGTCAAACCAATACTTACATTAGGTTCATATGATTATTTGGGATGTTTTGGTTTAATTGATTTTGATTAATTTGGCTTAGGTTTGAATTTTGGCTCATTTGGATTCAAAAGGGTCAAATGGGTTAAGTTAACCAATTTGACCAATTTGATCAAATTGGGTTGGGTTAGGTGTTGAGACAAGTTCAATTAGTTAATTAAAAATGATTGTAGGCTTTGGTTTGGTTTAATTTCAACTTAATTTAGATCTTGGCCAATTTTACTCTTTAAGTCAATTTGGGTTAGGTTGAGTCAAGTTGACCAATTAGTCAAATTGGGCTCAACCATGACTTTGGTCAAATTCAATAAGTGATTTGGAATGAACTTGAACCATTAGTTACAATCAATTTGGATCAAATCATGATTTGACCAATTTTGGCTTTTTAAGCCAATTTGGGTCAACTTAGATCAAATGACCAATTAGGCTTTGTTTGGCTCAATTGATTGTTTTGTCATGTTCAATCATTGATTATGAGTGAGTTTGAGTCAATGGTTTCAATCAATTTGGCATATGGTGGATTTTGGCTAGTTTGGGTTTCATTTGGGCTAAAGGTTGACTTGGTCAATAGCCTAGGTAGACTTGGTTTGGCCCAATTCAAGATAATTGATTAACCTAGGATGATTGTTGATCATAATATGTGGTTTGGATGGGCTTGGTGCAATCAAATTTGGGTTGAATTAGAAATTGACACAAAAAGGTCTTTTAGGTCACTTTGGGTTAAGTGAACCTAAATGGGTCAATTGATTGTGGCTTAATTCAAATTTAATTGAACTCACATATGGACTTAAGATGGAAATATAAAGGCAAAATTTTTAAAATAGACACATTATTAATTGTAATTAGCAATTTAGGCTTTAGAAATTTTTTTTTATGAAAATAATAGTCTCAGATGACGACGACGTAACGCCGGGCGCCACGCTCGCTTGACGGATGATCATAATGTGCATCCACGCATCGCCCATCATCCGTTGATGGATGATTATTTGCTGCTAGCATCCATTTAACGCATCGCAACGCATCCATCGCGCCGTCGTGCATTTATTGCGCGATTTAAATTTTTTTAAAAAATGTGTAGCAGTTCTCATATTTTGCGCGTATCAGAGTGACACAATGTCAAATTGAGCAAACTTTGTATCGTTGGAATTATAACAAAATTGTCAATAATTTTTATGTTGGTTGAAATTTGTGATTGCATCTTCATGCGCAGCAGATTATGCAAATGTGCGCGAACGGCACGATGTGGAAATTGAGCGAATCGATTTTTGCGATTTAATCATACGGTATGAATTATAACAAAATTATCTACAAGTTTCATGTTGTTGAAAATTTACGATTGCCCGATACAGATTTTGCAATTACAAATGGCTGGAGCTGAAAGTTCAGAGCAGCAATCATATTTTGCGCGTATCAGAGTCATACGATGTCAGAATTGAGCAAAATTTATATCGTTGGAATCATAACAAAACTGTTTACAACTTTTATGTTGGTTAAAATTTGTGATTAAGGCTCGATGCATAGCAGATTTTGCAAATGCACGCGAAAATGGCGGCGCGGAGTTGAAAGTTTGGAGGAGCAATGTTATTTATTTAGAAGATTTGAATGTATTATATGATAAGCAACAATCTCACAAGTATTTTTACAAATTACATATAGAAGATTTGATAAGTGGATTCACCAAAAAAATTCTTAAGAGATTCATTTCCTCTAAAACCAAGAATTATAATATTTAATATCATCTCACCATTTCTACATTATTCAATTCCTTTTGTCACGAGAAACATTTTAAGTTAAACAACATACAAATTAACGAAATTTGCATGGCACAACAAGCCTTTAATGCTCTTCTAATTAAAATATATGCTAACAATATCATGTCCCATCAACAAGTTGTAGTGAAATCCTAATGATCGATATATATCACAAACATCTTATAAAATAGCCACAAGTAAGTACACATACAACAAAATGTAATCCATATGAATATAATAGTACATCGACTATCTCTGACGATGCCTATGATGTGGTATCGCATCACTACCGAGTGTAATGGGCGGTGTGGTCGCATGGCGGTCTCCGATGCTCTCTCCTGGTCAGCCTTTCTCGGATGGTCGTTGCGAGTAACCATGATATAGTCCATACGGGGGTGTCATATGAAATGAGGGAGGCCCATACATAGGAGGAGCTGGTTGCCAAGGGTGCATCTGTGACCACATAGCTCCCTGGTATAAATACTGTGGTGGCTGTGTAAATGTATATGTAGATGGTCCGACCACTGGTGGAGATGATGGACCAATATCCATCGCCGGCCCATCCAGCTGCACTGACGATGAAGTACCTGGAATGCTAGTGTCCCCATGCCGGCTATCAGAAATATACATGTTTAGGTGCAAGTCCCTGCACAACCCCTCATACTCGTTGATTGATTGCTGAATCTCTGTGTCATCCGCCCTCCCAAAATAACGTCGGAATATATCCTCGGTATTCAATATGTGCTCATGCTGCATTGACAGAACTCAAATTATGATGTAATTAGGAAAAAAATTATTATTATACTTAAGAAATGCTGGCTTACCATGAGTCGATCTCCAGGAGCTCAAGGGTAATACGTGTCTGGGGGTACTGTGGGTGCCTTCAGCATATATAGTGAAGCCCAAGACCGATACCATCTCATGTATCAATTAATGGCTGCACCCCCGACCTGTTGGGAAGAGTCTACCACCACAACTAACTCTCGTCTGCTCTCCCACTGCGTAATATATGTTTGGTGGTAATAAACCCAATCCATGTCGGCTTTCCCTCGATCATCCACTGCATGAAAGAAGAATCTACCGGTGCAACCTCAATCGTAGGTGGAAGGCCGAAATGCCTGAGAACACGATCAGGTAGATGCCACTCAACTCATTTCCAACTAATCAGGGGTACTCTTGCCAGCCATATGTCATCCCCATATAAGCATATATCTGCGACATGTGCACGGATCTGAACTCCGTATGGCTCCCAGATCACCTGTGTTATTTGAGATGAATATTAGGGTTGCTATCTACATAGAAAAGTTAGCCCATAAAATGCACTTACAAAAAACATACGACTCGCGAGCCATCTAACTCATCTCAAACTCTAATATGGTGGCGTCACCTCTGGACAAACCCTTCATTCTAGCGACAACCCACACTGAGCCCATCTATGTCTGTCGGGTATGGAATATGTAACGTCGGTCTGCCAACATGAACATGCTCCCACACCCATACCTGCAGTAACTTTAAGCAACCAGCCATATTCGTGTGGTTCAGCTTCGTTGCCTCATGGAGCTCCCTGTATAAATGAGCAAGCAAAGTTGCTCCTAATGAGAACTCCCTAAACGTGTCAAGATCCTCCAGTAGGGGCAGATACTATAGGTGAATCTCCGAACATGAAGTGTCTGGCATAAGGAAACAGCCAATCGCAAAAAAAATGTAAGCTCTTACATGCATGCTAAACTGAAGCTCTGGCGGATCTAAGAAAGAATCCCTGTAATACATCCGCCAACCACCGTAGGCAAAAGTTATGCGCTTTGCCCCATTCTGAACTCTGATGTGATATGAGGCTGGATTGGATCGTGGTAGACAGTGTGCGGCTCAGGATGTGCTCCTATCAACTCACCACAGCAATCTGGCCATGATGCCCACCGTCTGCCCCCTCCAACAATATTCTGCCCAATAATAGGTGGGCCGTCTATCTGAATATCGAGGATCATAGCAGCATCTTGCAGTGTGAGCATCATTTCGCCAATGGGCAAATGGAATGAATTGGTCTGAGAAGACCACCGTTCCATGAATGCTGTGAGAATGTGGTGATCTGCGAATACCGCATCCGGACACATCCAATCCAACTATCCGAGTCATGAATCTAGGAAAGTTCACGGCACTCTTTGAACATAAGCACGTGAGATGACATATCCGGAACAGAAATCTACATAGTATGAAATTATAGTTCAGGAACAAAAAAATATAAGAAAAATCCATACACACAGCTTGACTTACAAAATCTTACCAAGTCGATGTCGCCTGCTCACCATGTAATGCCGCTATATCGAGGTGGACTTCAGCAGCGTAGTCCACTAGTCTCCTCGACGTCTTGTCTCTGCGGGCGAAGCAGCACCTTCTTCGCCAGACATCCTACCTACAACAAAGATAAATCAATTAAATTCAAACTAATTGACATGAAAGCTTTGCTAATATAAAGATAGATTCAGTGGCTTTGAAATAATCATCCCAGCATACGATCAGTGCTCCACATCCCTAAACATGGAGAAAGATTATGTTAACACGGTTGTTTTACTGAATATTAACTAACTTGTTGATATAGCTTCTTTTATGTACACTGTTTTCTTTATGTTCTAGTTTGTGAGTTAGCTTTGATTTTCCCAGTCCCATGTTTTGCGGTTCCATGCATGAACGAGCAAAATCACATGTCGGGCTGCATGCTCGACCAAGAGAGTGGTATAGAAATGCCCGTTACGATATGAAATTCGCTCTATTATGACACCGTTTGACACCGGTATGCGCAAATTACACCGGCTGCATCACATTTTCTGCACAGCGCAGTAGATCATGCGTGAACGCATGAAATCTGCTGCACGTTGGGCCGCAGTCGGCACTTTCGACCAACAGTAGAGTCATAGAAAAATTTGTTTCAGTTTCGAAGATAGAATTTCGCTCCATTCCGACATCGTTTGACACCGGTATACGCAAATTACGCTCTGCCACATGCCGCAGACAGCAGATCGCGTGAACGCTGCAAATCGCTGCAATGGCGCTTTTGACCATCGGTAGTCAGTCATAGAGAATTCATTCGACGATGAATTTTGCTCCATTCGTTGATGCACAAATTACGCCGGCATCATTTTACATTTTCTGCAGCAAAATGTGATGCAGGGACAATTGGCAACCGGTGCCAAACGGTGTCGGAATGGAGCGAAACTCATATCGTAGGAACTGGAACGGATTTCTCTATGATCTCTTGTTTGTTGAACGCGCCGACTGCGGCCCGACGGGCAGCAGATTTTGCACGTTCACGCATGAAACCAGCCTGAAAACATGGGACTGAAAAAATCAAAGCTAACTCAAAACTAGAACATAAAGAAAAGAGTGTACATGAAGCTATATCAAGAAGTTAGTTAATATTCAGAAAGCAACATGAGCAATGAAGCTTTTAGATAACAGATGAACAGATGACTTCATAATTCTTCAAAGACTAGAGACCAAAAAAAGCAATGAAATTCATTCCGGTTCCAACGATATGAATTTCGTTATGACCGTTGACAGGTACAAATTACGGCATCACATTTTGCATAGCGCAGGTCATGCGTGAACGCAAAATCTGGCGAGCATCGCCGCAGTCACATTCCACTGGAGAGTCGTAGAAATTTGTATTCGACGATATTTTTGCCCCATTCCGACATTGTTTGACACCGGTATATGCAAGTTACGCCGGCTACATCACATTTTCTTCACAACAGAAAATGTGATGCAGACGATATGCGATACCGTGCCAAACGGTCGAATGGAGCAAAATTCATATCGTAACGTGGATTTCCACTCTATTGGTCAAAAGCACCGACTGCAGACCAACACGCAGCAAATTTTGTGGGTTCACGCATGATCTGCTGCACTGTGCAGAAAATGTGATGCAGCCGGCGTAATTTGAGCATACCGGTGTCAAACGGTGTCGGAATGGAGCAAAATTCATATCGTCGGAACCGGAATGGATTTCTTTATGACTCTCCTATTGGTTGAACGCACCGACTACCGCCCAACGTGCAGCAGATTTCACACGTTCATGCATTGAACCGGCCTGAAAACATAGGACCTGACTGAAAATCAAAGCTAACTCACAAACTAGAACATAAAGAAAAGAGTGTACATGAAAGAAGCTATATCAAGAAGTTAGTTAATATTCAGCAAAGCAACCTGAGCAATGAAGCTTTTAGATAACACCGTTTGAAGAATTATGAAGTCATCTGTTTCTTTTCAAATTCTATCCTTGGGATCAATCTTGTAGGAAAAGTAGGTCAGCGATTAGAACAATTCAAAATAAAAGATTCAGACATAGGAAATTAGATGCATATAAAATTATATGAGACATAATAATTAGTTTTTCCTTGACAATTTATGTTCTATACTTTGCTTCATGGATGTTGAACTATTTGAGTGCAATAAAAGTGAGAAAACCTATTTTAGGGTAAGTAATCTCATGTATCAACATAAGATTTGGATTTCTATGTTAGGTGATATCTTATCTTGTTTTTTTCATCTTCATGATCTATAATCAGTTTTACGAGCACAATTACTTTTAGTCAAAAAATGATAGAATTGGCTTTTCACGATATAACATGATCATTGATCAAAATATGATTTAATCTTCTAAATTTCTTATAATTTTTTTCAAAGGTAATTAAATTATTATGTGTGGTTTTGTAATTTCATGATAGCATCAAAAATTGGCAAGTAGCTGTTTAAATTGGTAGCATTAGAAACCCTAGGCTAAGATATATTGCATTAATTATAATGTCAAAACTTAAGATTACATAGATAAAGTGATAGAACAATTTATCCATAATGCACGATTAGCTCACATTACGCCGGCCTTGCGGGCACGTTGCTCTATTATGACCACTATTTTTACATACACTACAAGTTCGATTACTTCTTGTGGTATATTCATCCATAGTATTTCTGAATCGCAATGAACGTGGTCGACCTGACTTCCTCTTAATATCTGGTGGGGTGTACTCTGGGAAGTTCCCAGCAGTGATGTATTCTGGCCACTCATCACGATCAGGGATGACATGAAACGCTTCCTCAGTAGGTTTCGGTAGTAGTCCGTGTGTAGTCGATACGCATGGAACGTATTTATATGTCACTACCCCAACACATAAATGGCGTGAGGACATGTGATGTTTGTGGTCGGATGTACATCTAGACATATGATTCTCATACGCTCCACCTTGTATGTTCTACGCGGCATCAAAACTTGGTACTGTTTAATTGCACGCTCAGAAATCTCCTTGCCTCATGTTCACTACTCGCAGGTTGCCTTAGTCCGGGAGAGAACATGGAGTTGCCCGATGTTCCGAGTCCGCATTTCATGAACGACTATGTTATAATATATTGTAGACCGTTCAATTGGCACTGCTCACTTAAGTACGAATTCACCGTGCATTTGTAGTCATGGTGCCATACCCGCATCATCATCATGGGTTGAGACTAATGTACATCCCTTGCTACAAGCCAATCGTAGGCATCCCGTCGATGTTCTTGATATCGTCATACACCTTTTAAAATGCGATATCATCGATTACCGCCACATACATTTTTTGGCATATGAATTCAACGTCTCCGATTCCAAGTTGTCTAACTGCTTTTTTAAAGTTCTCTCGCAAATGTCTCAGGCAAAAGCGATGTGCAACCCATGATAATATCTCCCCTCCGCAACGCATGCGGCCGAAATGATGCACAAATCACCTCTTGTACTGATCAATGGAACCAAGTTTTGTAGTGTCCATATAAACCAACACTGTGACTCAATACTTTCTAATTTTACTACTGCAAAGACAAGTGAAAATAAACCGTTGTTAGCATCAATTCCAACTGCAGTGATTAGAGTTCCCCTGTACTTACCTAGGAGGAAAGTCCCATCCAGACATAAAATTGGGCGATAATAATGCCAACCAATAATTGAAGGCTCGAAGGACCAGAATAATCATTGAAATCGAATGACGATGACTGTAGATCCGAATTGCCGAGCATATACAATGCATATGAATTTCTCCAACGATTGGTAAGATTCCTCCTAACTTGAAAATAACCTTCGTGCCTTGCGACGTGCATCCCAAGCTTTCACGTACATCATTCGTATGTTAAATTTTGACTAAATATGGCCAATAATCTCTCTGGGCTTTAAATCCAGATGATGCCTAATTGTAGGTTGAATGAAATAACTGATAAACTGTACTGTACATTACCTATGTCATTGTAGGTTGAATGACTACATGTATGTCATGTGCTTATACTGCTAATTCTCCATGCATCTCCTAATCTCTTACTTGAACTTGCATGTAAGTGCCACATGCAAGGTTTGCATATTGAGTGCACAATATGGTGAACTTGGATTTATTTCGTAGATCAATGAGTCGACGTTAATGATAGACCAACCCTGAACCGCAAACAACAACTACTTCTTATCAAGAAAGCACATACCTTCATACAGTTCATCTGGAATGCAACTTTCAAGTACAAAAGTTGACTCATCTGAAGGCCCATCTAATTAGTTCTTCATCCCATTCTCTGGCTGTTTGAGCATGTCGCATATACTCATTGTTAGATAGCAAGTACTCCTCTATTTGGCTTGTTCTAACTGAGTAGTCCCTAATAAGCTCTCTGACACTATTAGATGGATATTTGCCCCTTAAAGAAGATCCATCTGCATCACTATCACCCCCCTCATCATCATCGATACTTGTTGCATAAGGCATAGTTTCATACCCATCACCTACGTCCCCTCAAAGATCACCCCTAAAGCGTAACTTATACCCTACATTATTCGTAGGCATAGCCGCAGACGCTTCCTACTTCAAAGTGCCATGCAAGTGTGATGAATTCAGTACTAATTGAAGCCCTGTGATGCTCCTCATTAATGGCAACATCTCTTTCATCACAATTTAACTCCCGAACTTCAACATAAATTACTACAGATTGCACCGACGTTGCGTTGAGTACAGATTCACATACTTTGTCACAATAATATGTAGTGATAAATCCAGCACCAATAGGAAACCGACCTATAAGATTAACACATGACTTTGCATGGTCTAACTTCAATGATCTCATGATTCGCTTTTGTAACCCCGAGTTAGTCCTTCGGGATCTCAATTTGATTTTTTCCACCAATATAGGTCGGAAAGAAATTATCAACAACATTCAGTTTGTCATCATAATAAAGAACTATGCAGACAGTTTCTGAACTCATATTCAACTAACAACAACTTCAACCAGCAAGAATCCTTCCTTTCCCCTGTTCACAGGAGAAAAGCATTTCAAGATATAATACAATTGCGCATTGTAGTTGGCGATATTTTGCAAACTCATAAAAGACAAAGGGAGAGTAGATATTAATTATAGCTTTCATAAAGATGAATACTAAATGTAATTGCACCAAAATCAAATAGAAGACATATGGCTACCTAACCAACATCAAATCACCAAATGGCATTGCACCAAAATCGCTAAGAGAAATCGCATCTCAAAGTTTAGTAATGATAAATTTTCAAAGTGGAAGAGCCATAGAAAATAATACTATTTTAATAATGATAAATTTGTACATAATGATTGTGTCACCATACCAAAGTTTAGTTCAAAGATATGTATAGAGAGTTCATTTAGTTGGACCTTATATATATATATATATATATATATATATATATATATATATGATCAATTTTAATTGAATTAAATTAATATCAAATAAATTATCATTACGTTAATCAAATATGTTCAATTTTCTAACAATTATTGTGTTTCAAATTTAATTATCAACCTCATTAGCCATGTGAAGGAGACCCATGAAACTCATGACCAACAGTAATATGAAAACAAGAATGTGACTGAGATTATTTTGTATGCTAAGTGGCAGGAGTGTACATTAGTTTAAAAAGAGTCTAATTTGTTTCCTAATAAATAGAACTTGACTCACATATGTAATTTCTAATTTGAGTTTGAGCTCAAACTCAAATATTAAACTCATGATTTGTTTAAGAATAAAATGAGTTCAAGCTTGGCCTATGAATATCTCAAAAAGATCAAGTACCTCCTAATGTGAAAAAAAGTGTTGCATTCAGGGAAAAAAAAATACAAATGTAGCTAAACAACTCAAGAAAATAAGCAAAATCAGACGCCACAAATCAAAATCTATCACAAGTTATGCATTTAAGGAAAAAATTACCTTAATTGGCGCACGAATGAAGAAATAACCCATTTTCAGCAGTGGCACTCAACGGATGGCGGAGAGCTCTCCCTTGGCTGGCGACCTCCCCTTAGCCGGCGGCGTGCTTCGGTTGCTGAAATCCGGCGGAGGAGCGGAGGAGCTGATGGATTGGGAGGAAAAGACAAAGAAAATTATGGCTTACGGTTTGTTTGCCCGAAATAGGGCTAGCGGTGAGCTCTCCTTGGCCGGCCACGACCTCCCCTTGGCCGGTGGTGCTTCACTTGCTGAAATCGGCCCAAATGAAGAGAGATGGGGAACGAGCAAAGAACGGAATAGAAAAGGAAAGTAGATTGCTACGGGTTTTTTCCCGATAAAGGTGATGAGCGTCATCATTTGATGGACCCAACATGGATACGCGCCATCATCCATCAAACGATGGCGCCGTGCCCACGCCAATCGTCCATCGTACGAACGACTAGGCCTATTTTCATAAAAAGATTTTTTTGATGCCTAAATTACTAATTATGATTAAGAATGTGCCTATTTTAAAATTTTTTCCAAATATAAATCCAATTACAAGTGGTTTGGAGTCAAATGAATTTTGATTCATATGATAATTTCAAGTCAAAAGGGGTCAACATGAGTTTGACTCGGGTTAACTTGAGTTTGGTTTGATAATTATAGTTTGTGTTTATATTTGGAACAATGATTGAAGGAGTGATTGAACCATGAAGAAATCGATGGATGGATATCATTTAGTCAAGTTCAAGAAATTGGCTAAAAGGGCTAAAATTGGGAATTTGATTTGATTTGGGTTTAGTTTTGGCCATTTGGATTTATATTTCATTTATATTTGTGAATATAAATGAAGATATAAATGATTCATCAGAAAATCACTTGAGTCTAGAGTGAGTTGAGAGCAAATTTGACCAAATTGAGAGATGTAGGTCAAAAGGGCTAAAGTAAGGAATTGATTTGGTTTGGTTTAGTTTGATTTGATTTGAATGGTTTGAATTCATATTTCATTTATATTTGTGAATATAAATGATGGAATGATTGATTTATAAATAAATTAATTGCATTCGATTTGGTTTGAAGGAGGTTTTGGCTAAGCATAAAAATGGTTCATATGGCTTAGGAAATGGGTTTTGGAGTTTGAATTCAATCATGAGTTTCAATCATTTGGAGTTGGATTTGATTTATGATTTGGGTTGAGATTTGCTTTGAGATTGGATTTAATATTTGATAAAGTCAATTAAATTAGGGTTGGTCTGAATTTGGTTAAGGTTAAGTCTATAAGATAAAATCAAAGTGTTTAGGAAAGGATTTGGAATTTGAATTTAATCATGGGTTTCAATCATTTGATTTGGGATTGGATTTATGATCTTGAGAAAATCAATTGAATTTGAGGTTTGATTTGGAAGGAGAAAGTAAGGATTGGGTTTAAGGTTATAGGGTAGGTAAGTCTTCCTAAATCCCTAAGTCATAATCTCTTATGATGGCTTACTCTTTTAAGTCTCTAGGTTTAGATTTAATGTTCACCTAATAACTAGATGTGTCTTAAGACTAAGGAGCTCTTAGTGTATATAAGAGTCCTAGATCTATGATGAGGAAGTTGAGAGCTCACTCACAAAAGTGAGGTCAACAAAGTTTAATAGGTATGGTGTAACTAACTCAGACGTAAGTGTTGATCGATCAATAACATCCGAAGGATTGCAACCACTAATAGAGATGATCTACTCCTAAACTCAAGATGTAGAAGGAATCAAGATCTTAGTGCAATGTAATTCAACTTATGCTAAGGGTAGAAGAGAGGAAGGAAATATCCATTGAGGGATCAAGCATGTGAACCTTCCACTAGGGAGGTAGGTTCAGGTTATCTATAGAGGATAAAAGTTGAGTTTGATAATGATTCGGGATGAAAAGACTCATTGGGGATGAGTGCATGAACCTTCCACTAGTGAAGCAAGATCAGATCATCCACTAGGGATAGAGATTTGACTGGGTTTGATTTTATGATGGCTCCCCTAAGGAGAGGATATAATCTATGCCTCCCTGGGAGGAAATTGGTTTAATTTGGTTGGTGGGGGAATCCACTGGGGATGAGAATTTAATTTGATTTGTGATGGCTTATGTTTTGAGGCTCCATTGGGGAGAGGATATGATCTGGTTTTGAGGGCACATCTGCTGAAGATATGAGCTCGGATCCGCTAGGGATAATGTAGATTTAAATTTGGACTCCCCCGGAGGGAGGATGTTTAATCGGATGAAATGGACCCTATCGGTCTATGATGGATCCACTAAGAAGGTGCTAATATAAGCCTAGACCTATCTTAGATTTATAAATCCAAAGTGATAGTCTACTAGCCATCAGGAAGGACTAACCAACCTAAGGGGTGACTTTCGGTGTGCAATGGTTAAGTCAGGAAGAAAGCTTGTAGACTTGCATCCTCCTAAACAAGGGACCCTGGGGTGATCGGTTGATAGGACAACAAATTGAACCTGACTGAAGGCGACTATTTGAGCGAATGTAATTATGGACACACATCGACTCAAGAATAGTCAGAATTAATTTAATTTAAATTTTAAGATAAACCCTATCAGTGTGCGATGGATCCACTAAGAGGGGACTGATATCAGCTTAGACCTATCTTAGATTTATAAATCCAAAGGGATAGTCTACCAGCAGTGAGGTAGAGCTAACCAACCTATGGGGTGTGTTTCAGTGTACAATGTTCAAGTTAGGAAGAAAGCTTGTAGACTTACCTCCTCCTGAACAAGGGACCACTAGGGTGATCGGTTGATAGCACAACAAATCGAACCCGACCTAAGGTGTCTATTTAAGCGAATGTCACTATGGCCTTACATCGACTCAAGAATAGTCAGAATCGATTTAATTTAAATTTTAAGATGTCAGTGTGCGATGGATCCACTAAGAGGGGGCTAATATAAGCCTAAATCTATCTTAAATTTATAAATCTAATGAGAGTCTACCAGCCGCGAGGTAGAGCTAATCAACTTAAGGGGTGTCTTCCGTGGTCAAGTTAGGAAGAAAGCTTGTAGGCTTACTTCTAAATAAGGAACCATTAGAGTGATCGGTTGATAGCACAATAAATCGAACCCGACCTAAGGCTACCCGTCGGTGTGCGACGGACATGCTGGAAAGAATGCGTAATAGACTTATATCTTCCAAAGCAAGGACGAGCGCCGAGATGACTCGTTGGTGGCACAACAAGTTGAACACAATCTAACCACTCGAGAGAGTAACGAGACTTATCTCAACTCAAAAGTAGTCGCATTTCTTATAGAGTTTTCGACACTACCCTAAAGATAGGATGCTGCTAGGAAAAGGTACCAATGTTATCCTCCTAATCAAGTGAAGATATATATATATATATATATATATATATATATATATATATATATATATATATATATATATATATATATATATATATATATATATATATATATATATATATATATGTGTGTGTGTGTGTGTGTGTGTGTGTGTGTGTGTGTGTGTGTGTGTGTGTGTTTTGTTATGTTGTTTGCATCTG
The DNA here is from genome assembly GCA_021442155.1 of Cymbidium sinense. NCBI lineage: Eukaryota > Viridiplantae > Streptophyta > Magnoliopsida > Asparagales > Orchidaceae > Cymbidium > Cymbidium sinense. Next base: position 79,651,500 of record CM038225.1, on the reverse strand, counting down.
TTGGTGTCCAAGGGACCTCACTGAGAAGGAGCTCATATCAGCCTAATCCTACCTAAACTTGGACCAAGGAGAACGATATCAGAGACAAATTCTCTAACTTTGTGGGTAGCAGAAAGGGAGATTGTCTAATCTAAGAGTAAATGTGGTAGTGTCTAAATGGGGTCACTGAGGATGTGATCCAAATAGAGTGCCCATAAGGGAGGTGTCGCTAGGGGATTTATCCAAACCAAGAAAAGAAAGCTAGGTATCCAACCAAGGAGAAACTATAGCAATTATTCGCCAAAAGTGGTGTATCCTCCACGGCATGGTGATAACCAACCAACGTTGATGTGCAAAATGCCTAAAATGAAGGCATTTTATCTCTTTTGGTGGAATATTCTCAAGGACTTTCTAGTGTCAACTAGGGTGACTCCATGGGAGTCCTGTAACAAAGATTTTTGAAGAGAGGAAAGGAAACATGGGGACTTCTTACCTCAAATATAATTTCACCTTTCTTAATCAACCTTTCTTGACCAAGAGTTCTGTTTTAAGACACTAGTGATTAGGTTCAACTAAGAGACTTAGAAGAGTAAGCCATAGGAATAGGTCATGCCTTCAAGGTGTTAGGAAAACTTGCCTACCCTATAGCTTGAACCAACTCTTTACTTTCTTTTTTCAAGTCAAACTTCAAATCAACCTCAAATTCAAATCAACTTCAAATCCAAACCAACTTCAAACTCAAAAGATTTTCTCATAACCCATTTATATTCTCATTTATATTCATAAATATAAATAAAATATAAATTCAAGTAACCAAAAACAAATCCAAAACCCAAGTCCAAAATCTAAAATATTTCCTCGGTCACTTTGATTTCATCTTCTGGACTTAGCTCAAATCAAATTAAAATCACTTCAAATTCAAAAGATTTTTTAAGAAACTATTTATATTCTCATTTATATTCACAAATATAAATGAGAATATAAATTCAAATAATCAAACTAAATTCAAATAACCAATCCCGCCGTGCCACATGGAAAGTGCATGTCACGTCAGCGGTCCACATGGTGTCGATGGGATTAGTTATATAATTATGAGATTTAATGACCTATTAATCACTAAAACTTCAAAAAGTACATAATTAAATGTAGAAAAATCAAAAAAATATGAATGAGGGCTCATTTTAAAGATAATTCAGTGAGAAATGATATAAAATTACTTATAATTGATTTTGAATAGTTAATTTTCCTTAATTAGGGTTTATTTAAAACCTTAATAACCATAATTACTCTCTAATGACTTCATTAATTAATTCTAAACTTCTCAGGCATGTTTTGGGGGATGAACTCTGCCTCCCCTAATTTTTTTGGAATTTATTAATGAGTTAATTAGAAAAATCAATTAATGAATCCCTAATCATTCTCTTAATATAATTAAGGATAATTAAACATGTGAACATTAGTTTAATCATTTAGTTAAGGTAATTGAACATTGTTTAAGTGATTAGGAGATTTATGGAATAATTTTGGGATATTTTTTTAAGCTATTCCCTAAACCCCTTTTCTTCCTTAATCCAAACATAATTAAAGGTTAATCCAGTAATAATATTCTTAGTTAGCTTAATAAAATTTTAAAAATCAATCTGAACTTAATCAATCCTTTGTTGGTAGATCCTTAGATGTTCAAAAGCGTAAGGTAAATTTAAGGAAATCATTTCCAACCCACATGTGTGAGAAGGTTATGAAAGTACTTAATTAAATCATTTAACTTAATTAATCAATAATTGTGAGCTAATTGCATTAGACCCCTTTCTTTCTTAGGTGCATTGCTGATTTAAATTCAATGTGGTTGCATATCATATGTTGGCTCATAATTGTTAGATTAATTATATTAAGGTGGTGTAGGTAAGGGGTAATTAATGAACTTAATCCACACCTTAATCTAACAAAATATAAAATCAATCTAATAGTTCTAAAATTAAACTAAATTGATTCACATATGTGGGAGATAGGATAGGACCAGCAGACCATTTCACATTTCTTAAAAATCAAATCAAACTCAAAATTAAATCAAAATTTTTTTAAATAACTTTGATTCACTTTAAATGATCTTATTCTATAGGATTGTGTTTAGGAATTAATTAGGGTGAATGAAGTTACATGCTTTCATCACTTTATTTCTTTCATAGCATGCTAAATTTTATTTGTCATATGAAATCATGCATTCATATCTTTTGAAGAATCAAATAAATGAAATGTTTCCTTTATGTCAAATTGCATATTTTGGCTAAAGTAGGTATATGAGTGGCTATTATCACTACTAAATCAAAGATTATTTTCAAAACTTATAAATCAAAGACTATAAATGAATGTATGCTACTTATAAGTATTTATGAGCTTGTATGTGAACATAGCTTAAAATGTGTTATGTGGTTTCCTTTTCTTTTCTTAACATGGTTTGTATAGGATTTGTAAACTGTATAGTTCATTTGAAAAGAACATATCACTTGCTTCAATTCAGTTCTATACACTCCCATGCCATGAATTAAGAAGGACCTTCACATTGCACATATAAATTAAATAACCAAAATCAAACAAACAATCATAAACTTTTTGCATGCTTCTTTTTTCCATTCATTTCTTTTTTGTAAATGCACATGTATTTAAGAAAAGTGGTATATTAGTCTGGACATCCCAGGATTGTGAAGCTTTAAGTAGCCCCAAGTAGGTCTTGTACCTTACACCCCTGCTATAGAAAATAATAGCGCCGTACTCACTTATGTCTTTCATACATGTAAATGTGCATTTGATTAATGGATAAAAGAATCCATCTCTTTTCTACTTAAGAAAATCATGCATCAGAAAACATCCAAGTTTTCCTAAATAATATCTCTTAGCATTCATCATTAAGGTGTGCTAAATATTTGCATTACATGAACAACTATGCTTAAGATACATTCATATGGATGATACACATGTTGAAAAAATAAAAAGTTGTGTGTTTTGTGATAATAATTCACTTTAATTAATCTTAAAAATGACTTTCTTATTTGAATGGGATTATTTAGAGCAAATCTAAACTTAGGATTAATTAAGACACATAATAAAACATTCAGTAAAGAAAAATCATAAATGAATCTATCTTAGAAATTACTTAAGGTAGGGAGGAAAGAGAAGTTCTCTTCTCTTTCCTTCTCTTTACAACTTTTAGTAATTAAGTATAGGTTCATTTAAACCAAATCAAATCATAAAATAAAATTAACAAATAAACTAAATCACTTAAATGAATCTACCCACTAAGTTGAATCCTTCATACTTAGAAATTCTTAATCTTAAAGCCTAGCTAAGAAATGCCACACAAGCCTTAAATGACACACACATTAGGCTAAGTCATAATTTCTAGTCCTATGTTAGGGTGGTGCATGGTTTGATGCTTGATTTTATTTTGTGATTTAATGTTTTAGTCTAGATGTTAGGGTGTATGTGCATAGACTGAATGGTAGGACAATCTTAGTCTAATCATTATCTTCTGCAGCGGATTGTGCTTAAGGGGTGCTATAATAAAAATATAAATACTTTTGATGTGGTTGCTTATACCCCTAAGCATAATCCAAAATAGGTGGACTTGATTACCCATGTGTGGGGTGCTAAGTCCAATTTATTCATATACATGCTTAGGATTGTGTGGTTTGTTTAGCTAATCTCTATTTTACAGGTTTTAGTTAGATTTACTTTCTCCATTTTCATGTAATTTTATAATTAGGATTTGGAATTAATGTTATGGGAGATTAGGATGAACATTGGTCATAAGACTATGTCTTATGCATCATGTGAAGCCTTTGGAGCATCCACATTCCAAACAAGCAAAAAAAAATGAAGAGAGAAGAAAAGAAGAAAAGAAGAAATGAAAAATGAAGACCCCTCATAACATGAATTTCTTTTTGATTGTAATTAGTTTGTAATATGGGTTGTATAAGGGTAGAGCTTGGCTACCCAATTTTTTTTCGGGTTTGTGCGGTAGAGCCCGATCATAAAGGCCTTTTATTCTTTTACGCTAGCTTTATAAATTGTTTGATATTTGTTTAGCTTGTACATTAAGATGACATGTTTTCCCTAGTTTTTTTCTTACTTTGATGAATGGCCTGGATGCGATTAGGCTCTTAGAGAAAAAATAAATCTTCTATCTAATTAATAAACTCAAAATTAAAAATTAATAACTCATAAACTCACCTAAAGTCTAGGTTATAAATCAAGATAAAAGATTTAACAACCCTTTAGTTGGATGTTGTATGTTTTCACATCATGCATAAAAAGCATCTTGCTTCACTCTTGCTCATGGAGGGCTTCCACCATTGTCAGAGAACTTGGCTTAACCTTTGAGAGCCATGGTGGAAACACAACTCCTTCTTGCTGATTTTGGCCCATAACCAATTTCTCATGCATTTGACATATGAATCCCATAGCATGTGTCAAGTCAATTGCCTAAAAATGAAAATAAAACATAACAAAATTTGCATTAGATTAAGTCATTTATTCATGCACTTCATGATTTAGTCTCTTAGGGAGTGTGTTTATGGACTTAGTCTCTTTCTAAATAAGTAATAGATCAGCTATCTTTTAAATGCATATAACTTGCCAACATGTATTTAAAATCATAGGAGGAGTTAGTTGGCGGCCACCTCAGGCAGTTGTAAGTCCAACAGTTGGGTGATTTATCCTCTCTTGTGGAGGTAAACCATATGCCCATTTTTGCCTTAGATTTAGGTAGTGCATTGGCCCTCGCTAAAGCTCCCTAGATTCAAGTTCTGAGGTTGCTATTTCTCTTTATGGGCTACAAGCATAAATCCTCACCTCTTAGGCATTTCCATGATCTTGTATTGTGGAATTGTAAGTCCTAGATTTCTAATAAAAATTCAACTCAAATAAATGATTCCCCCTTAATTTCAAAAATTTAAAGCTTAATTATAGGATAGTTTGGGATGCTTACTAGGCTCCCTAGTATCATAAAGCATCTCCTGCTCATCTCCCTTTGGTTTCAATAATAACTCCCTTATTTTTTCAATCCCACTTGATCTTCCAAAATAACCAACTGATTGATAGTCCTATCTTTGAAATCTTTGGAGACAACGATCATTTATCTTAATCGAGAGTATTTTTAAGAAATCTCATTCCTTAAGATGTAATTAACTATGGGGGATTGCCTCCATAAAGAACTTAAAGGACTCAGGTTAAAATAAACTCTACTTTACTTTTCCATATAAAGTAGGGGAAGAATCTTTAGTATATACGAAGACCCATAGTATTTAGGAGTCCATATTAAGGTGATTAGGTCCATTGTAGGATGATAACTTCTGTCTCTTGAGATAGTACATCATTCCTTAATGTCATACCCGATCACCCTAATAAGAATATCTGCGGATTTACATGGTGTCTAATGCAAGAAGTGTTATCTTTGTTCTTCATTTATTTTTCTCAGAAAGATAGATGAAGAGTGAAGTTAAAAATTCACCACAGATTTTTCTAGTGACTCCGCTGGGGACGATTCCTCTTTCCATCTTTAGTAAATAATCATTGTCTCCAAGTATCGATAGTGGGTTTGTATTTTATATGAACCCAAGACTATCTTTCTTTTCCATTGGCACTTAGTTTATTTCATTCTTAAGCTAAGCTAGCCTACATCCTTTAGGTTTTAGGACCTCACTCCATGTAGGCCTTAAAGCCCATATTGGGTTTTCCAATAGGTGAAAATAAAAATTTAATAAAAAGAAATAATTAAAGACTTCCTTCTTACCATCTCTATGGTAAGGTAAGGCTCATTCCAAAAATAAAGAAATAAATCCTTTATAAAAACATCAATTTTCAAAAAAAGCACTTTTTCAAAATGCACATAATAAAATGTTTGCAAAAAAATTTTCATAAATCAACCTCATCTAACAATCTTCATGATTGTTATGATCCTCTTAAAAATAAAATCCAAAATCATATTTTCAAAAAGAATAAATGAACATCCTCATTCAATTTATTGAATGAAGATCTCTTTCAAAAATAAAAATCAGCAATCATATTTTCAAAAGCACAAATGAATATTCTCATTCAATTTATTGAATGAAGATTTCCTTTTCAAAAAAATCAAAATCAACAATCATATTTTCAGAAGCACAAATGAACATCCTCATTCAATTTATTGAATGAAGATTTCATTTTCAAAATAAATCAATAATCATCTTTTTAAAATAAAATCAATAATCATATTTTCAAAATAAAATCAACAATCATCTTTTTGAAAATAAAGTCAATAATCATCTTTTTAAAATTCAAATATTTGGATCTTTCATTTAGCATACTCAAATTTGCTAAGTGAAGATCCACTTTTCAAATCAAAATCACAAAATCAAAACACTCATGGATCTTTTATTTAACATACCTAAATTTTCTAAGTAAAGAATCAACTTTTCAAAAATCAAAATATGAAACACATTTGTATTTCCTTTATTTAGCATACTTAAATTTATTAAGTAAAGAATCCTCTTTTCAAAAAAAAAAAAAATCAAAAATCAAAACACATTTGGATTTTCTTTATTTAGCATACCTAAATTTGCTAAGTAAAGAATCCTCTTTTCAAAATCTAAACAAAACACATTTGGATTTCTCTAGCATACCTAAATTTGTTAAGAATCCTCTTTTCAAAATCATCAAAACAAAACACATTTGGATTTCTCTAGCATGCCTAAATTTGCTAAGAATCCTCTTTTCAAAATTATCAAAATAAAATATATTTGTATTTCTTTAGCATACCTAAATTTGCTATGAATCCTCTTTTCAAAATCATCAAAACAAAACACATTATGATTCTTTATTTAGCATACCTAAATTTACTAAGTAAAAATCCTCTTTTCAAAATTACTAAACACAAAACACATTAGGATTCTTTGTTTAGCATACCCAAATTTGCTAAGTAAAGATCCTCTTTGCAAAAAAAAGAAAAAAAAATAGCAAAACACTAGGACTTTATTTAGCATATCCAAATTTGTTAAGTAAGGATTTCATTTTCAAATTCACACATAATTTATAAATAAGCAAACAAAAAGAAGAAAATTATTTTCAAACACCTCACCTAGCATACCCAAATTTGCTAAGTGTGTAAATTCCAAAATCATAAATCAAAATAAAATTAATTGACCCTTTACTTTAACATACTCAAATTCGTTAAATGAAGGGGTTCTTAAACAATCAAGAAAATCAAATTAAAATATGAACCTATGGAAGCATCAATCTCTTCAAAATATTTGAACCCATTTTCAACATACACAAATTTGCTGAAAATGGATTCCAAATTCAAAAATTTTCTCTCCAATTCTAAATTCAAAATCTGTCTCCAAAATCAAAGAACCCCAGTTAACATATTCAAAGTATTGAGTGTGGGTTCAAAATTTTAAAATCAAAATTCAAAAGTCAAATTAAAGCAAAAATCTTATTCGAGTTTGTTTCCCAACATTACAGACTTTTAATTGGTTTTAGTTTTTTTCAGTTTAGTTTAGTTCATTCAAAGGGTAGCTTAGAAGTACATGTTTACATTTCCTTTTAGGATGGATTTGGCCTTGAATCGGGCTAACCTCCCATAGTCTGACTTTGCCAACCTCATTCATTTTTACCGAGGTTTTGTGGGGGCTAGGATCACTTGTGAGGGGACCACCCTCACAAATCGCCAAGAGGTGGTGACCGGTAGAAGCTCATCCAGTTGAGATGTTAGACTCAAAGTTCCCTCATTAAGAGGAAGGTGGCGCTTCCAAGAGCATCTATAGCATAGTGCAGTGCACTCGTGGTTCCCTTTCTCAAGCATGGCTAACACCCACTCATTGGCTTCCACCAAGGGGAAGGCTCCCTTGATCCCAGGGATAGTCTCCCCCACCTATGAGGTTGGGTCTAGTTCTCATGCTGCCCCTCCTAGTAGGACTTATCCATAAATGCCGCAAGATCAAGCAAAGATCATGAGAGGCGCTGCTGCCAGTTAAGACACACCAGATAGTGTCTCCTTATCAGAGAATAAGATTCACCCCCTCTCTAGATCCGATGGAGAGGAAGACATCAAGGGGATCTTCCACCTCCGCCCACAGTTCATTTGAGGCTAAGAGGTGGAGAAGGTCATGCACCCAGATTATATGTTGAGTTGGAAACACGGTCGATGGGGCGCTTTGATTATGTATCATTCCTCATAGTGGGTAGACACATCAAGGAGAGGGCCGGAGGCCTATATACATGTCACTAGAGAGAGGCGTATATGCAGTGTAGCACTCTCATGGACTTTCTTGATCACTACCACATCATCATGATCTTTTAAGGGTACTACCCACCAAGAGAGACTCCCAGAGAGAGTGGTGCCTCCACCACACCCCTCTACTCCATGCCCACCATCTTCAGTACAGGTTCCATCATCCACTATTCCAACAAAGGCCATGAAGGTTGCATCTAGGGAAAAGAGAATCACACTGGTGATCTAGCTATGGGCAAGATATCCCATTCCATCTGCACCGTTGACTGAGGCAAGGCTGAGCTCTCCTGCCCTAGTCATGGTGAAGAGGGAATGACGACCTCAGAGCATAGTAGTTATTCCATCACCACCACCACCACAGTAGGCTATGGAGATAGTAGAAGTCGAGGGAGGAGGAGATAGTACCACCATTTCCATGGACATAGATCCTCCTAGTACTCCACCTGATCCAGGACTGTGAGCATCTTTCTAGTGAGCATTCCTCTGTGGTTAGCTCCAAAGATCAACAAAGGTTAGATGTCTTTCTATTCATGATAGTGATCCCACCACCGGTCAGCTGTGATCATTTATTTCCACGTAGCTGGACCGATCCCTCGATGATATTGTAGCCTAGTATCTAGTGGAGAAGGAGGAGATCTTAAGATATGATTGGTCCGACTTAAAGGAGGAGAAGGTCAATTTTGATCCTAATGAAGATGATATATTGAGAATTAGAGTACACATGGTTGATACTGTGGGTTCTCCTTCATGATCGAGAGTTTGGAAGGTGATGTGGCGAGCAGAGATGCACTGACCCAACACCTCCTTGAGCAACTAAAGCAAAAGGATGAACAAATCAATAGGATAGGAAAGAAGCTTGAGGATTTGCCAACAGTAGTCATTTAAGCCCCAACAAGGTACCCTACTATTGCAGAAACCGCCTGTTGTTGCATGTCTTGGATCCCAAGAGTTTACCTCCTAGAGGCAACACAAGAGCTTGTATAGAAGGTGTGGATAGTACCTCCATATAAAAAGGACATTAAACTCATGGTTGAGTAGAAGGGAGAGCGTCAAGCCCTGAGGAGGATCATCCAAAGGGTAGACCCTACCAGAGGAATTTGATGCCATCCAAGATATCCTAAGGGTTTTGTGCCACCTTCTTTCAAGAGCTTTGATGTGGAACCCACATACATACATAATTTCCCAATGCTTTGTAATGCTTGGGGTACACATTACTATTTTCTCTTTTAGCTTAGGTGCATAGCTTGATTGATATGCTAAACTCCCAACAACAAGAAGACTTTGAGTTGGAGCAACTCTTCATTAAGAGGTTTGTTGAGCTCAAAAGGTGACTAGGATCTCAGTGGCTCAAGAACACCCTGGTGAGTCCCTTGTTTATTATATTCTAAGATGGTGTAATTTGAGTATGAAATTGAAACCGCAGCTATCTGAATAGCACGCCATTGAAATTCTACTAAAGAATATTCATGGCCCAGTTGCCTTCATGCTCAAAGGTTTTACCATCAAGACATTTGAGAAGCTAATCAACAAGGAGGCTAGCTTACAAGGAGAAGCCAAATAGTTGCCTTTTCTAGATAAATCAAAAGCCACGAAATCTTATGAGAAGAACCAGAAAGTGACAAAGAGTAGTAAGGGAAGAAGCCAACCGAGAGTAGCAAGAGACCTGCTCCACAACCATCACTTCCACCTCTACCACCACCGAGGCCATCCTATCTCACCACAATAGCCTCCATGGCCTCACCTCCTCCTCACCACATTCACGCAGTACACATACCCATCCTAGTAGCTACCATCAACCTACTCTTATGGATAAACTAAACAAACCATATTCATTTAAGAGGGAGGTATTTAGAAAATCTTTAAGAATCTCTTAAAGAAACCTGACATTTAGCTACCCAAGCCTAGAAGGCCGGAGGAAGTGGGCAAGAGCAATGATCCTAACTTTTGCCCCTACCACCACATACTAGGCCATGTTTTGGAGGATTGCTTTACATTCAAGACTGCATGAGCATAAGATATGCCATAGTTATCCCAAAGGAATACCTTGTGGAACAACCATCCGTTCCATTAGGTAATCCTTGGGGATAGATCCTCTCAAAACCAAAGAAGGTTGGGATATCTCCTTATCCCTAACCTCTAAAAAAGATAGTCAAAATCAAGAAACTTTCTCAGGTGCAGAGCTCAACCTCCAACATCAAGGAAGGTTTTGCCAATAACTTGGGAAAGGGGGAGCTCAGCAGCCCACACCATCCTAGATAGCCAAGTAGTAACCACCAATCAGCCCAATCTTCCATAGTAGCTACTACTTCATGAGCACTTCTACTAGCTAACTCTTCCTTTAATAGACATCTTGTATCTGGATGAGGGCATCAAATCCCTCACCCACTTACTTTACTAGATTTCTACTGTACCTCCTTCAAAATCCAAGAAATCAAGGAATAAAGCTAGTTTGAATTACATCTGTCACTTTGATGGGTTATATCTAATTCTACTTTTAGAAAGCTCTTCAAGTCTAAATAATAATTATAACAACTGATCTTCCTCTAATTCGATAACTTTCCTTCTCAATATATGGTTCACCTCTTGAGATAGACTTGAAATCATCTGATTCTGAGGGTCCATAGGAGAAGCTGTAGGTGAGTCTGACGAGCAGGTAGAACCTTCCACTAACCTACCATAAGAGATCACCAAAGTCAACCTCTTTAGTGGCAAGGTTCTACCTCCTAGGGTAGCACCTCAAGATAAGGGGAAAATAAGTCATTAGTTCAGATGATCGAGAAGGGCCTCTACAGGATCTTCCACCCTTGGATGTGCTTGTGGAGGATCAACCCAGAGTGGATTACAATGTCCTCTCTCACCTAAGAAAATTTTCATCTAAGCTAAGCATATACGATGCCCTAGTCTTATCCAAAGAGATGAGGGAATCATTAATCAAGGCTCTTCTTGATATGGAGATATGCTTAGCTCAGCTGACCACTATTTAAGAGGAGGCACATTATTCTAAAGAATCCCAGAGAATCACCTTCATAGATGAAGACCTTCTTCTGGGGACATGGAGCACAACTGTCCCCTCTACGTTATAGTGGACATGGGATATTCAGACTCTCCAAGGTTCTTATTGATCTAGGTGCATCGATGAACATTATGAGTCTAAAGACCTTTGCCTACTTGAAGATTGACATCTCTACACTCCGAGGAGATCGGATGATGTTGAGAGGGTTCAATGAGCAAGGCGAGAGGGCTTTAGGTTTCATAGTGTTACCTTGAGAAATAGGAGAATGGAAGATTGATAAGTTCTATATCATTGATTCAAATACTTCATTCACGCTCGGTAAGGCCTTGATACATCAATAAGATGATTCCATCCTCCCTTCATCAATGCATCAAGTTCAGAAGGGATGGAATTGAATACTGTGTCAAAGGAGATGAAAAGCCATTTTCATTAGAGAGGTTGAGATATATGAAGATGTGACCTACTATCTTCCTCAAAACACCTTTTCTCATGAACTTGGTCAAAATTCAAATGCAAAAGAAAAAAAAAAAGAAGAAAAAAAAAAGAAAAATGAAAATACAAGTGAACAAGAAAAGGATATCAAGGAAGAAGTAGAGTCGCATGTCACATTCCACCCACAGTTCATTCCATCATATGGACATATGGGTAGATGACTCACCTCCACCAGTGGAGGTAGAGGCATAGAGGCATTCTAGAGGTGGAAGACCCGGTTGGCCATAAAATTATGTTCAGTTCGTGAGTACCCCTACTATTCACATAGACTTGGAATCTAGCTCGAGGATGAGTCTAATGTGATTAGCATACCCAACCCCTCTCGGGTTTCAAGGTGACACTGAGCAAAAATGACGAAGACTATGCCTCCAAGCAAAGCATGAATGTATTTGAATCAAGTTTATGTGAAACTATCAAACAGTTAGGAACCTTAGCTCTAACCTCACTTTCCTCTCAAAAAGTTGAAGGTTTAGTAGTTAAGGAAGCCCCTAAGTCTTCCATTGATGTCAAGCTAAAGAGATTCCTATTGGGATCATCATCCTCAAGTCCAAAAGCTGATGTAGAACTTGAGGATAATTCATATAAAGAATTAATGGAATTGTCTTTTGATTAGTACTCACCTTGTCTTCTTAATCTTGCAAAGAAAGGTTTGATTTCTTATACATGGTCTAAGCAGAAGTATCAAATGGAACAACAGAGGAAGGGATGCACAATCAAGATCAGGACTAAGATTCGATATAGTGGGTCTAGTCAATGATGATGATTGCTACGTAGTTATTACTAATCATCTGAAATCTAATAGGTTCATCTCAAACCAAACTAACTCTTATGAGGATGTGTGTTTAGAAACTTCAGATGATCTAGATGATCTTCAAATCAAAGATGCACCACCAAAATTCAAAGAAGAAATCCATTCAACAATCGATAAGCTTAAAGAAATCAACCTCGTGATAAGAAAATCCATGCCGACATACATCATTTGTTGAATGAAGAAGAAACCAATGACTTAAGGCTATTAAAGGGGACCGCTTTGCATGGAGCTATGAAGAGATGCTCGATTATCTCTAATGTAGTCCATAAACTAATAGATCCTGCTAACCCTATCAAGCAAGCTCCTAGACGCATGCAATTAGAAATTGAACAATGTGTCATTTCAAGTCAAGAAACCGATCGATGATGGTTTCATCAAGAAAACACCTACCTAGGGTCGTATTTAAGAAGAAAAGAATGGCCAAATATGCGATTTCAGGGACTTAAATAAGGCATGTCCTAAGGATGAGTTTTCTTCCTATACTAAAATTAATGGTGGACGCTCATCTCATACAGTATTCTCCTTCATGGATGAGTCATCTGGCTACAACCAAATCAAGATGGCCCTCGAGGATGAAAGAAACACTACTTTTTGAATGCCGATCAGAATCTATTGTGATAAGGTCATGCCTTTCGGCCTTAAAAATGTTGATGCTACATACCAACGGGTCATGACTCAGATCTTCAATGAACTCATTCATCATCAAGTTGAATGCTATGTTGATGATCTAGTAGTTAAAAACAAAGAAAAGGAAGACCATCTCTTTGACTTGAGAGTAGTTTTTGAATGGTTAAGATAATATAACCTCAAAATGAATTTGAAGTGTGCAGAGTAGCTTCAGTGGAAGTTCCTTGGGTTTGTTGTCGACCGAATAGAGATAGATCTAGAAAAAGATCAAAGCTATCTTAGAAATGCTCCTAAAAAAGTTTAACTCAACTCGAGATCTTTCCAATGGAGTATTTAAGATGCTTTATCTCAACCTATCGAAGATGCAAACCATTTTCAGCACTTGTCGGAAGTTCAAGTGGATGACAAGTGCCAACATGCCTTTGAAGATCAAGTAGTATTTGGTGAAGCCAGCTTTTAGCAAACTCTATCATGTATCCTACATCATTGGATGACTCCTTGGCACTTTGTTGGCCCAAGGCGAAGGGAAGGAGAGCTTCTACTACCTCAACTATCTCGATCCCCGCTAAAGAAACTACCCACCTATTGAGAAACATTGCCTAGCTTTGATCTTTGCATCCCAAAAGCTATGACTGCTTTCATAAGGTGAACTTGATTTAAAACCAATAATGTAGTATCTCATGACACGCCAACACTATCTAGATGTTGGCATTGGTCCATGATTCTCTCATAGTTTGATATCATTCATACCCTCTCGTGGTGAAAGGACAAAAATTAATTAAGAAGACACCCACTTTGATTCTCCGCTTAGTGATGATCTCCGATGAACAAATCATGAACTTAGGAGAGGTTGACAATCACCATTGGGAGATGTATTTTGATAGTGAGTCTTCCTTTCCCAAAGGAGAAGAACCATGATCTACTCTTCCAGGAAAGGTAGGGGTTAGAATAGATCTTTTAACTCCATATCGTGATGTGATGAGATTCTCATACTATCTCTCCAATCCCTTTGCCAATAATGAGGCCGAATTTGAGGCTTTGATTATTAGAGTTAGCCATTACAAGGTGTCAAAGAGCATCAACATCTATGGGATTCTCTTGGTCATCAACTAGATTGTCGGGTCCTACAAGGTTCTAAAACCAAAGCTTCGTCATTACCAAAGTACACCATGAAGCTTGGCCCAAATCCCATCACCATACAAGGTCCCGAGGAGAGAATGAAGAAGGATGCTTTGGCCAAACTTGCCAAAGAATTGACATGTCTAAGAAGATGAGTCCATTCAATAAGGGTCCAAAATAGACAAGTCCTATTCCTTATGCATCTTATGAACTCATCGCAAATTTTTCTCAAGGGAGGTGCATCAAAAGGATAAGGAGTTGGATTGGAGGCAACCCTTCATGCATTACTTGACTAAAGGAAAACTACCTCAAGAGAAGTCACATGCACATCAGGTGAAATAGAGAGCTCTCTTCTATGCTCTTGTAGATGGCACGTTGTACCAATGGTCCTCGATTAAATGGTGATCGACAAACATGAAGCCCGTAATCATGACATCACTCATGTATGACAAATCAATGCTAAGATGAAGCAAGACCAAAATATTAGATACTCGCCTTCAAAGATTATAAAGCATGGATGTAGAAGATGCCTTCGATGATGGTCCTCATCAACCACCCAACATTCTACATCTATTAGCCATGGCTATTTGAGTGTTCAACCATGTGGGTCCTATGATCCTCCTTTCTTCCAAGGGTCATGATCTCTGATTACTCAAGGAAGAGGCAAAGAGGTCACATATGCTCAATTTTAAGAACCATATATCAATAGTGGGTTCCTAAGAATTATCCAAGGTATGCATTTAAGCATCAGATCACATGGTGATTAGATATTTCACCACTATGCACAATGGCCTGAAGCTTTCAACAAACTCTCATCAAATACTAAAGAGACCTTGATGGCAAATGACAAGGTATAACAAGATTAAACTTTGAGGCATCTGCACCACAAACAACTCCAACTCATCAACTCATTTCGATGGATGTTCTAAAAGTTCTTCATCATTAAGGATATCAATGAGTCAATCATTATATAGAATGCAAATTCAGAAGAGCTCAAGGTTTGGAAGAGAGAGCCCATGTGCCCTACTCAAGTTGTACAAAACAAAATTATTCAAGCTCACAATAACGATCCAATCGTAGAGAACTAATGTAACCACATTGCCTTCAAGATGGGAGGTAAGTTTGAACCTTGAAGGTCCTTTGTCATAGAGAAGGTCCCAAGATATCTTGTACTATTGATTATAAAGGGGAACACCCAACCAATTAATGGGCTCATGATATTACCCATAAAATATATTTGAGTGTTGTACCAACATGTGGGTCCCATCGATCCTCCTTCTTCCAAGGGTCATCGGTTCATCCCACTTCTTTTCCAAGTGGGAGGCAATCCCACGTGAGAGGTCATAGCTCAAAGATGTGCTCCAATTTTTTAGGAACCATATTGTATATAGGTTTGGGGTTCCTCGATGAATTATATCCGATAATGGTACTGCATTTAAGAGCACCGAGATCACATGGTATAGATTGGAGATACTCCACCATCTACTACCCCAGAATGAATGGCCTAGCAGAAGCTTTCAACAAAACTCTCATCTAAATACTAAAGAAGACACTGGATGGAAACAAATGACAGTGACATAAACAGTTAGTTGAAGCTTTGAGGGCATACTGCACCACAAACAAAACTCCAACTCTTCAACTCCGTTCTCTTTAGTGTATGATCTGAAGCCATTCTACCATTAGAAGTTCAACTTCCATCATTAAGGATATCAATGGGTAGTCAAATTACTATAGAGAATGCATATTGCGGTTAGAAGAGCTCGAAGGTTTGGAGGAGAGACGCCTATGGGGGTGCCAGAACCTCGAGTTGTACAAAGCCAAAATTATTCAAGCTCACAATAACCTGGTATGCCCTAGAACCTTTTAAGTAGGAGAACTTGTATTAGTTCTAACCAATTATTGTCTTTCTAAAGATGGGAGGCAAGTTTGAACCCACTTGGGAAGGTCCTTTTGTCATAGAGAAGGCCTACCAAGAAGTATCTTATCAGCTTATTGATTATAAAGGGGAACACCCGATGCTTCCAATTAATGGGCTCTATTTGAAGAAATATTACCCATAAAAATATATTTGAAAATAATTATCATCAAAAAAAAAAAATTTTATTCCACTTCATCAAAATCTTCTCTTCATTCAAAGCATTGTTTGCTTCTGTTGTGAATCCGCCATGACGTGTTTAGGTTAGGTGTAAGAGAACCCAAGAGGCATCCTATCCTTCTTTCATAACACAAACAAAAATTGAATAGAACTCCCCAGTGCTACTAGAGTATGTGTAAGAGAACCCAAAGGCATCCTATTTCGATTAGCATTATTAAGTTAGGTGTAAGAAAACCCAAGTAACATTCTATTTTGATTAGCACGACTAAGTTAGGTGTAAGAGAACCCAAGCAGCATCCTTTTTTGGTGGGATCACAACTGCCATTCATGACATCATTTCATCAAATTCTCCAACGTGTTTAGGATACGTGTAAGAGAACCCATGACATCATATTTCATTTAACACAAGTATAAAAATAAACATATATCTTTTGTCTCAGGATGTTTTGATGTGAGAGAAAGCCTGTGGCACTTACTCATTAGCTGCTCTAGGTCAGACTGATATACTACCTTGCTACATGACCCCAGTGGTCACTTGTCCGACGGATGTGAGTCCTGACACTTTCTTCCTGACTTGACCATTGTAAAACCAACGAGCACCTTGTTAGTTTGGTAGGCTTCACTGCCCAGCCAGTAGGCTAACTCATGTTGATTTTTTTAAGAAGATGTGAGTTCCCATGCTTTCTTCTTGAACTAACCACCATAATCGACTAGTTGAGCATGTTTGAGGTTTATAAGTCCCAGAGGCTCTTTCCTCTTGACTACTTTTGAGTTGATATAAGTCCCTGTGGCATTCACTCGAGTAGTCGGATAGCACTTATCAAGGTGAAGAGACTATCCCGACAATCGTTCACGAGAAGTGTGAGTCCTCATGCTTTCTTCGGATTGATCGCAAATCGATGGGCACCTTAGTTGGTTGATGTTCTGCTATGCGACTCACCAAGTGGATACACTACTCTTGGCAGATGTGAGTCCCCACACTTTCTCCTTGAGTTGGCCATCGAATACCTATGCAAATTATCTTCTCCAGAGTATTGGATAAAGCCCTTAGTAGCCCCTCGCTTATGGGCACTCTACATGGATCACGTCCTTTACGACCCCATTTAGATACTACCTGGGTTACTCTTGGATTGGACAGTCCCTCTTTTCTAGTAGCCACCCTTGTGGTTGGAGAATCCATTCAAGGATGCATTATCCCTGGTTCAATAAATGAGATAGGTCTAAGTGATATAGCTTCTTCTAAGTATGATCTCACAACCAATAGGGTCCATATAAACAAATAAAATAAACAAATAAATTATTTTTTCTTGTGGACTAGAATTCAAACCCCTATGGCCCCTTTCCCAAGGTGTATCCTATCTTTATGTGTCACATAACTCCTATAGGAATTGCCCTGACACGCTTGAGTTGAGATAAGTCCCCTGGTTCCCTTCAGAGCCACCCCAGTGGTTCTAATCTATTTTGCCACAAACACGTTACTCCCTCACATCATTTTTCTTGGAAAATATAAGTCTACCAATTCTTTCTAGATGACTATCGAACCGACGGCAGAGTGGTCACATGTTACCTCACTAATGTGCCTTGTGGTCTTTTATTGGAAGATGTGAGTCCCATGCTTTCTTCCTTGAATTAACCATTGCAAACCAAAAGGCACCCCTTTGGTTGGATAGTTCTCCCTGTGGTTGAACTACTCCCTTTGATTGGTAAATCTGTGTTAGATCAAGGCCGACATGGCCCCTACTCAGTGCAGTCCATCACAAATCGATGGGATCCATAAAAAAAATTAAAAATGAAATTAACTTTGACTATCTTTGAGTTGATTTAAGTCTCCCAGTGGCATTCACTCAATAGTCCTCTGGGTTGTTTGATTCATTGTCACCAACTAATCACCCCAAAGAATTGATCCTACTTTGGAAGATATAAGTCTATATTTTCTTCCTAAGCTACACCTAAAAGACAACCCTTTGGTTAGATAATCCTACTATGTGGTTGATAGACTACCCCTTTGATTGGTAAATCTGAGCATCACCAACATGCCCCTACTACCATCCATCATCCAATAAATTAATAGGGTCCATCTTAAAATTCAAAATTTAAAAATCTATAATAGATCAACCAACTTCCCCAGTGGAGTCAAATTTAATAAATCTGAAACAAATCAACCAACTTCTCTAGTGGAGTCAAAATAAATTCAACCCTCCTCCCTAATGGAGTCAAATAAAATGAAACAAATCAAATTAAATAAATCAAATTAAGTTTCTCCCTAGAGAGACTCAAATCAAATCAAATCTCTCATCCCCCAGTGGATGACTTGAACCTCTTTCCCTAGTGGAAGGTTTACATACTCAGTCCCTAGTGGATTCCTCCTTCATTCTCTTATGTTGTTGACATGAGTAGAGTCATATTGCACTAAGCTCTTGATTTCATCTGCACCTTGGGTTGGGAGTAGATCATTTCTTTTAGTGCTTGTGCTCATTCGATGTTGTTGATCCTCTCAATCAACACCAATACATGCAGTATACTTTGTCAATCACACCACCCCTATTGGGCGCCCTTTGTTGACCTCAATTTTGGAGTGAGCTTTCAACTTCTTCATCTTAGACATAGGAATCCTCCTAGACAATAAGAGTTCCTTAGTCTTAAGACACTTCTAGTGATTAAATGAACCCTTAACCTAACCCTAGAGACTTAGAAGAGTTAGCCATCATAATAGGTCATGCCCGAGGGGTATTAGGAAAACTTGCCTATCCTATAGCTTGAACCAACTTGCTTCCTTCTTTCAAGTCAAACTTCAAATTCAAATCAACCTCAAATTCAAATCATATTCAAATCCAAACCAACTTTAAACTCAAAAGATTTTCTCATAACCCATTTATATTCTCATTTATATTCACAAATATAAATAAAATATAAATTCAAGTAACCAAAATAAAATCCAAAACTCAAGTCCAATATCTAAAATCTATCCTAGGTCACTTTGATTTCATCTTATGGACTTAGCTCAAATCAAATTCAAATCACTTCAAATTCAAAAGATTTTCTCATAACCCATTTATATTCTCATTTATATTCACAAATATAAATGAAATATAAATTCAAATAATCAAACTAACTTCAAAACTCAAACCCAAATCTAACATAAAACTCAACCTATGTTTCTTCAAGTCAAATTCTTGAACTTAGCCAAATCACACTCAAATCAATCCAAACCCTTAGATTTTCTTTATATTTCAATCAATCCTTCAATTATGAATCCAAATATAAACATAAACTTCAATCATCAAACCAAAACTAAATTCAAAACTCAAACCCAAATCAAACTCGTGTTCATCCTTTGAACTTGAAATTGTCAAATGAATTAAAACCCATTTAACTCAAATCACTTGCAAATGGATTTATATTTCAATCAGTCCATATGTGAGTTCAACCACTTGAATCAAGCCTTGATCAAGTCATTTGACCCACTAGGCTCACTTGACCCAAAGTGACCTAAACGTACCTTTTTGAGCCAAATTCTAATCCTACCCAAATTGAATTGAACTAAGCCCATCTAAGCCTCACATTGTGAGAAACAATCATCATAAGATGATCAATCACTCAAATTGGGTCAAATCAAGTCAAACCTAGCCTTTGACTAAGTCAACACTTAACCCAAACGAAACCTAAACTAGCCAAAATCCAACATATGCCAAATTGATTGAAACCATTGATCTAAACTAGTTTATGATCAATGATTGAACATGACCAGGTCATCATTTAAGCCAAACCTAGCCCAATTGGTCACTTGACCCAAGTTGACCCAACTTGACCTAAAAAGTCAAAATGTGTCAAATCTTGATCTAAGCCAAATTGATTGCAACCAATGGGTCAAATTCTTTCTAAACCACTTGTTGAACTTGACCAAAGCCTTAATTGGCCAACTGGACCCAACCTAGCCCAATTGACCATGAACCCAACTTGACCTAAAAGGTTAAATCAATTTAAAACCAAACCAAATTAAAATTGATTGAAACCAAAGCTTGAAATACATTTTAAATGACCAACTAAACTTAAACCAACCCATGACCTAACCCAATTGGGTCAAATGGAATGGGTCAAATTGGTCAACTTGGCCCATTTGATCTAAGTAAAATCAAATGAACCAAAATCAAATATAAACCAAATTGAACCAAACCAATGATACTGAAATATTTTAAATGGTCATATGAACTTGACCTAACCCCTGGTTTAACCATATTTGACCAATTGGTCAACTCGACCCAAGTTGACCGATTTTGACCTAAATGAGTCAACATGAGCCAAATGATATCAAATCAACACCAAATTCATTGAAAATTGGCACAACCTATTTTTCAATTATTCCAAATATGCAAATTAAAATCAAAGCTAAAATGACCATTTTACCCTAGGTCAAAGTGTAACCTATGGCAAATTCCACTTGGAATTTGATCATATCCAACTCAAGATCACTTACATCCTCTTAGTGGTCCATTTGGACAGGGATGTGGTGCACATGACCAATGGGTTTCTTTGCCAAACCAACCCAAATCCAAACCCACCACTCAATAAAATGAGCACATGGAATCACTCCATACCTCATTTAGCATGGCAACTCCTCCACTACACTCCCTCCAAAACAAACCATGGAAGCCCTAACAACCTAACAAACCCATTCAATAGGGTCAATTTGATCAAAACCATAAAGGAGATTATGACCATCTGATCCAAGTAGGAGGAGATATACTCCCCCTAATTTCATTCCACCGACATCACTCCCATTTGAACAGAACTCAAAGGAAGCTCAAGCTCTCCCAAGCATTCCTAAGTTCAATTGAAATTTCCATTCTTGGTTTTGCCAAAAATAGGGAGGTGAGTGAGAGTGCCATTTTAATTCTTCACCCTCTTGAAAGCACCATCAAGGGACCCAATGAGGTCACCCAAATTAAATCCCAAGCATCCAAGCCACGGGAAGGAGGAGTTCGATCAAAGTCGCAAGCCATTGAAGCCCACTTTGGCCAATCGGAAGATCCACTCCATATCATGCCTTCAAACCTTCAATAGGTATTCATCTCCATTAGATGAAGCTACCTCAACATTTAGGAGCACCGGTGATAGCCTCCGGTGAGGTATGCTTCAAAATCGAGCATAGGGAGAATTTTCTTTGGTCCTTTGTGAAGTGAACTTTAATCCCAATCAAAATTGACCATTGGATGTTCTTCCCCACACCTCTTGATGGTGTGGGTTGAATCCTACCTCAATCTGAGCTCAAGTGAGCTCAGATCAAGCCATGGAGGATGGACGACCTCCATCTCTCGTAAGCAAGGGCATGGATGAATCATGGACCGTGCATCCCCCATATTTTGGATGGATGGTCCTGATTAAAAGACATTAGATCTAGGGATTAATCCTTTAGAAATCGTGGGCTTGATCTCAACCATCCAATCTCTAATTGATAGTCGGAAAATGAATTACTCCGATGGATTTGATTAATACTTAAATAACCAATCCCACCGGGCCTGAGGAAAGCGATGCCGCTCACCCCATATTTTGACGGGATTAGTTATATAATTAAGGGATTTAATGCCCTATTAATCACTGAAACTTCAAAAATACATAATTAAATGTAGAAAAATAAAAAAAATATGAATGAGGGCACATTTTAAAGATAATTAAGTGAGGAATAATATAAAATTGCTTCTAATTGATTTTGATTAGTGAATTTTTTTAGTTAGAGTTTATTTGAAATATTAATAACCATAATTACTCTCTAATGACTTCATTAATTAATTCCCAACTTCTCAGACATGTTTTGGGGGATGACCTCCGCCTCCCTTAGTTTTCTTCGAATTTATTAATGAGTTATTAGGGAAATCAATTAATGAATCCCTAATCACTCTCTTAATGTAATTAAGGATAGTTAAGCATGTGAATAGTAGTTTAATCATTTAATTAAGGTAATTGAACATTATTTAAGTGATTAGTAGGTTTATGGAATAATTTTGGAATATTTTTCTCAAGCTATTCCTTAAACCCCTTTTATTCCTTAATCCAAACATAATTAAAGGGTAATCTACTAATAATCTTCTTAATTAGCTTATTCAAATTTTAAAAATCAATCTGAACTTAATCAATCCTTCCATAGACTTAGGTGTTTAAAACCTAAGGTAAAATTAAAAATCATTTCAACCCATATGTGTGGAAGGTTATGAAAGTACTTAATTAAACCATTTAGCTTAATTAATCAATAATTGTGAGCAATTGCATTAAGCCCCTTTCTTTTATTAGTATGCATTTAAATTCAATGGTTGCATATCATATGTTGGCTCATAATTGTTAGATTAATTATGTTAAGGTGGTGTAAGTAAGGGGTAATTAATGAACTTAATCCACACCTTAACCTAAACAAAATATAAAAATAATCTAATGGTTCTAAAATTAAACTAAATTAATTCACATATGTGGGAGATAGGTTAGGACCTGCATGCCTATTCACATTTCTTAAAAATCAAATCAAACTCAAAATTAAAGCAAAATTTTTTTAAACAACTTTGATTCACTTTAAATGATCTTATTCCATTATTGTGTTGAATTAATTATTGAAAAGTTACATGTTTACATCACTTATTTCTTTAAGTAGCCCTAAGAGGTCTTATACCTTACACCCTTGGTGTAGAAAATAATAATGCTCACTTATGTCTTTCATACATGTAAATGTGCATTTGATTAATGGATAAAAGAATCCCTCTCTTTTCTACTTTAGAAATCATGCATCATAAAACATCCAAATTTTCCTAAATAATATCTCTTAGCATTCATCATTAAGGTATGTTAAATATTTGCATTGCATGTACAACTATGCTTAGGATACATTCATGCATGATACACATGTTGGAAAGAAATAAAAAGTTGTGTGTTTTATGATAGTAATTCACTTTAATTAATCTTAAAAATGTCTTTCATATTAGAATAGGTTTATTTAGAGCAAATCTAAACATAAGATTAATTAAAACACATAATAAAATATTCACTAAAGAAAATCACTAATGAATCTATCATAGAAATTACTTAGGAGGAAAGAGAGTTCTTCTCTTTTCTCTCTTATAACTTTTAGTAATTCATTCAAACCAAATCAAATCATAAAATAAAATTAAAAAATCAACTAAATCACTTAAATGAAACCACCCTCTAAGTTGAATCCTTCATACTTAGAAAATTTTAACTTTAAATCTTAGCTAAGACATGCCACACAAGCATTAAATGGCACACACACATTAGGCTAAGTCTCAATTTCTAGTCCTATGTTAGGGCAGTGCATGGTTTGATGTCCAATTTTATTTTATGATGTAATTTTACTGATGGGTGTATGTGCATAGATAATGTGATGATCTTAGTCTATTATCTCTGCAGGGATTGTGCTGGGGTGTAATAAAATATAAATATTTTGCTATGTGTTGCTTATACCCTAAGCATAATCCAAAATAGGCCGTGGACTTGGTTACCCATGTGTAGGGTGCTAAGTCCAATTTATCCATATATATGCTTGGGATTGTGTGGTTTGTTTAGCTAATCTCTATTTTACATATTTTAGTTTGATTTACTTTCCCCTTTTTCATGTAATTTTATAATTAGGATTTGGAATGAATGTTATGGGGGATTAGGATGAACATTGGTCATAAGACTATATCTTATGCACCATGTGAACCATTTGGAGCATCCACATTCCAACCAACCAAAAAAGAAAGAAGAGAGAAGAAAAGTAGAAAAGAAGAAATGAAGAATGAAGACCCCCCATAACATGAATTTCTTTTTGATTGTAATTAATTTGTAATCCAGGTTGTATAAGGGTAGAGCTCAACTACCCAATTTCTTTTTGGTTTATGTGGTGGAGCTCGACCACAAAGGCCTTTTATTCTTTTGCATCAGCTTTATAAATTATTTGATGTTTTTTTAGCTTGTTCATTAAGATGACATGTTTTCCTTAGTTTCTTCCTTCCTTTGATGAATGGCCTAGATGCGATTAGGCTCTTAGGAAAAATAAATTTTCTATCCAATTAATCAACTCAAAATTAAAAATTAACAACTCATAATCTCACCAAAATCCTAGGTTATAAATCACGATAAAAGATTTAGAAACCCCTTAGCTGGATGTTGTATATTTTCACATCATGCATAAAAAGCATCTTGCTTCACTCTTGCTCATGGAGGGCTTCCACCTTTACCAGGAAACTTGGCTGGACCTTTGAGAGCTATGGTAGAAACACACCTCCTTCTTGATGATTTTGGCCTATAACCAATTTCTCATGCATTAGTCATATGAATCCCGTAGCCTGTGGCAATTCAATTGTCCAAAAATAAAAAAAAACATGACAAAATTTGCATTAGATTAAGTCATCTATTCGTGCCTTATACGATCTAGTCTCTTAGGGAGTGTGTTTATGGACTTAGTCTCTTTCTAAATAAGTAACAACTTAGCTATCTTGCAAATGCATATGACTTTCCTACATGTATTTAAAATCGTAGGAGGAGTTAGTTGGCAGCCACCCCCAAGTAGTTGTAAGTCCAACAATCAGGTGGTTTATCCTCTCTTGTGGAGGTAAACCATATGCCCATTTTTGCCTTAAATTTAGGTCATGCTTTGGCCCTCAAAGCTCCCTAGATTAAGGTTCTAAGGTTGTTGTTTTCCTTTATGAACTAGAAGCATAAATCCTCATCTCTTAGGCATTTCCATAATCTTGCATTGTGAAATTTTATGTTCTAGATTTTAATAAAAAATCAACTCAAACAAATGATTCCTCCTCAATTTCAAAAATGTAAAGCCCAACCATAGAATAGTTTGGGATGCTTACTAAGCTCCTACTTTACTTTTTCATGTAAAGTAGGAGAAGAATCTCTGGTATATACAAGATCCATAGTCCTTAGGAGTCCATATTAAGGTGATTAGGTTTATTGTAGGATGATAACTTCTATCTCTCGAGATAGTATATCATTCCTCAATGTTGTACCTGATCACTCTAATAAGAATATCTACAGATCTACGTGGTGTCCAACACAAGAAGTTTTATCTTTGTTCTTCATTTATTCATGTCGAAAAGATAAAAGAAGAGTGAAGATAAAAATTCACCACAATGATGTAGCTTATTAGATGTGTTGTATGGCCTACTATGCTAACAAGGTGCTTATTGGTATGTAGCGATCAAATCGAGAACAAAAGTGTAGCATACTTACATCTTCATGGACAAGGGACCACTAGGGTGACACACTAGGAAGGTAGCATGTCCACCCCACATTGAGTAGTTATTGAGTGAGTGCCACAAAGGGCTTGCTCCCACATCAAAATAGCTTGAGATAGAAAATATACATGTGTGTTTGTGTTATGAGAGAAGAGATAGGATGCTACTTGGGTTCTCTTACACCTATCCTAAATACAACATGGCGGATTCACAAGCAAAGATATTTTTAAACAAATATGAAAAGAAGTTTTATTGATAATTATTTTCAAACAAAAATCATGGATAATATTTCTTAGCTAGAGCCGTTGATTAGAAGCATAGGATGCTCTCCCTTATAATTTATAAGCTGATAGGATCCTCATTAGTCGGCCTTTTATATGACAAAAGGGCCTTTGCAAGTAGGTTTAAACTTGCTCCCATCTTTTGATGGGCAATAATTGGTCTCCTTAGAATTAAAACAATCACTCTTACTTGAAAAGCTCTAGGATGGATCAACTTGTTATGAGCTTGAATAATTTTGGCTTTATACAACTCGAGGTTCTGGCATGCCTTGAGGCATCTCTCCTTCAAACCTTCGAGCTCTTCTAACGCAACTTGGTGTTCTAATCATTGTGATCTTATTACCCACAACTATCCTTAATGATGGGAGTTGACTTTTAATGATAGAACTACTTCAGACCCATACACTAAGGAGAAAGGGGTAGATTGAGTTGGAGTCTTGTATGTGGTGTTGTAAGCCCACAAGGCTTCAACTAACTGCTCATGCCATCACCGCTTGTTATCATCGAGTGTCTTCTTTAATACACAGATGAGAGTTTTGTTGAAGGCTTTTGCCAAGCCATTTGGCCTTTCGTAATAGATGGTGGAATATCTCCAGTCTATATTATGTTTTCGGGCAAAGATATTAATTTTAGTGCTCTTGAATGCAGTACCATTATCAAATATAACTCATTAAGGCACATCAAACCTATATACAATATGGTTCCTAAAAAGCCAGAGCACATGCTGAGTTGTGACCTCTCTAAGTGATTTCACCTCCGCCCACTTAGAAAAGTAGTCGGTGGCAGCTAAAATGAACCGGTGACCCTTGGAAGAAGGAGGATTGATCAGACCCACTACATTAATACCCCAACACTCAAATGGCCATGAGGCCAATGTAGGATATAGAATGTTAGGTGGTTGGTGTAGGACCACAACGTGCACCTAAAATTGGTGGCATCTTCTAGCTAGGTCCATGCAGTCGTGATCATCAAAGGCCAGTAATATTCTTAGTCTCTTGATCTTGGCTTTCATCTTCAGACCGGATTGGTGCGCTCCACATAAACCTGAGTGTACCTTGGTCATGATCTTATGAGCTTCGTGTTTGTCCAAACAACATAACCACATATGATCAAAGGATCATTGATATAAAGTTCCATCCACGAGAGCTTATGAGAGAGTTGTCTGCTTCACCTGAAGTGCTAGTGACTTCTCTTGAGGTAGTTTGCCTATATTTAGATAATCCATGAATGGTTACATCTAATTTGACTCATCATCCTTTTTGGCATGGCAACCTCCCCTTCAAGAGAAAGTCTATCGATAAGTTTAGCATTAACAAAGATAAGACTTATTTATTTTGGATCCTTATTGGTATGTACTCATCTTCCGGACATGCTAACTCCTTGGAAAGCTTGGCCAATGCATCTGCTACTGCATTTCCTCCTCAAGGAATCTTGTAGATGTTAACCTCTAGGATTTGGGCCAACAACTCCATGGTACACTTGTGTTAATGATGGAGCTTGGGCTTCATAACTTTAGGACCCAGTAATTTGGTTGATAACTAATTGAGAATCCCCGAAGATGTTGTTACTCTGGACACATAGCATAATGGCTAAGTCTAGACTGGAAATTAGAGCCTCATATTCGGCTTCATTGTTGGTGCATGGATTTGACATATGATATGAGAATCTCATCACATCATGGTCTAGAGTTAGGAGAACTATTCCTACCCCTATCTTTCCTGAAATAGTAGATCATGGTTCTTCTCCTTTTTGAAATGAAGCCGCACCATCAAAATACATCCCCCAATGGTGAATGCTAGTGTCCCCTAAGTTCATGATTTGTTCATCGGGGAGGTCATCACTAAGCAGGGAATCAGTAGGAAGTGGGTGTGCTGTTAAGGAATCTACTAGTGCTTATCCTTTCACCACATAGAGGGGTACGAATGTGATATCAAACTAGGAAAAAATCATGGACCAACGTGCCAACCATCCGGATAGCATCAACTGTGTCATGAGATATTATAGTGGATTGATCCTAGAGATCAAATTCACCTTATGAGAAAGCAAGTAGTGCCATAGCTTTTGAGATGCAAAGATTAAAGCTAGATAATGCTTTTCAATAGGTGGATAGTTTGCCTCAACAAAGATTAGATGATGACTGAGATTGTAGAGTGCATTCTCTTTCCTTTTGTCATTGGTTTGAGCCAACAAATCATCAAAGTCATCTAATGTAGTAGTATATAATATCAATGGCTTACCCGAGATAGAGGCTGTTAGAACTGGCGGCGTCATTAGGTAGTGCTTGATTTCTTCGAAAGCATGTTGGCATTTATCATCCCACTTGAACTTGACATCCTTTTTGACAAGTGCTAAGAATGGATGGCATCTTCTTGATAGGTTGGAAATGAAGTGTCTTAGATATGACAACCACCCTTAGAATGATCTGAATTGAGTTAGAATTTTACAGGGTGACATTTTTAAGATAGCCTTGATCTTCTCCAAGTCGATCTCTACTCTTTAGTATCGGACAACAAACCCAAGGAATTTCATTGAAGCTACTCCAAATGCACACTTCTTGAGATTCATTTTAAGGTTAAATTGTCTTAACTGTTCAAAAACTACTCTTAAGTCAAAGAGATGGTCTTCCTTTTCTTAACTTTTGACTACAAGATCATCAATGTAACATTCAACTTGATGATGGATGAGTTCATTGAAGATATGAGTCATGGCCCACTGGTATGTAGTACAGGCATTTTTATGACCGAAAGGCATGACCTTATAATAATAGATTTCAATCGAGGTTCGAAAAGTAGTATTTTTCTCATCCTCGGGGACCATCTTAATTTGGTTGTAGCCAGATGAGTCATCCATGAAAGAGAAGACTGCATGAGATGAGGCAATGTCCACCATCAATTTCTGTATAGGAAGTGGAAATTCATCCTTAGGACATGAGATCCAAATTGACACATATGTGAATTTGGCCATTCTTTTTTCTCTAGAATGACACCAACATGGGATATTTTTCTTTCGATAAAATCCATTGATGAGTTTATTGATTTGAAATAACGATACTCAAACTCGCATGCATCTGAGCTTGCTTGATAGGCTTAGCATTAGGATCTACTATTAGTTTGTGGACTACTACGTCAGGAGATAAACAAGACAATCTTTTATTAGTCCATGCAAATTATTCCTCAAACTCACCTAATAGCCTAACTAAGTCATTGGTTTCTTCTTCATATAATATGGAACTGATGTATGTCAGGTGTGGATCTTCTTTTGTTCCTAGGTTCATTTCTTTGAGTTCATCAATGGTTGATCTGATTCCTTCTTCAAACTCTAGAAGTGCATCTTTGACTTCAAGATCATTTGGGTCATCTGAAGTTTCTAAAGACACCTCCTCATGATTTGAAAAGAACCTATCAGACTCCAAATGATTGGTGATGACTAGGCAATGGTTGACGTCATAGATCAAACCTGCTGTGATGAATCCTATTCTTGGTCTTGATTAAAAATGTCTGCTTTAGTTATCCCATAATCTTTCAAAGTAATCTAACCTGTTTAGATCAAGTATGTGGGATTAATCCCTTCTTTACCAAATTTATAATAAGGTGAATACCAATCAAAAGGTAATTGTATTAGATCTGTATATGAATCATTCTTAAGTTCTACATCAGATTCTTGACTTGAAGAATGCTAACCTCTTTGGCACATGGATGACTTGGGGCCTCCTTAACTACCAAACCCTCAACTTTCAGAAAGAGGGGTTAGAGCTAAATTTTAACTTCATACTACATAGCACATATTTCTTTCTTCCTCTCTATCATCTCAATTATATCATTGGTGTCTACATGAATTTGAATTTGTACCTAGATCCCCTCGAACTTCTGAATTACCATCCTTGTCTCAGAGGAACAAACTTGGGTGGAATTTCTTTTCTCATTCCCCTTGTCTTTCTGTATTTTATTTTTCTTTTTTTTTTTTTTTTCTTTTGACAAGTTCATGAGAATAGACTTTTTGATTTGGAAGAAGATAGTAGGCAATATCCTCATATATCTCAACCTCTCTAATAGAATATGACTTCAAGTCTCCTTTGACATAGTATTATATTCGATCTCTTTGAAATTTGATGCACTGATGTAGAGAGGATGTAACTTTGTTATTTCCATGTATCCAAGGCCTACCGAGCAAAGCAGTGAAACATGTATCTAAATCAATTATGTAGAACTTGGCTTCTATCTTCCAGTCATCTACATCTAATGACAACACTATGGAGCCTAAAGCCCTCTCTCCTTGCTCATTGAATCCTCTCAACATCATTCAATCTCCTTGGGGTTCTGAGATTTCAACCCTCAAGTTAGACTCATAATGTTCACTGATGCACCTGGATCAACTAACACCATGGAGAGTCTGAATCTGCCCATGTCCACTATGATGTAGAGGGAACAGTTGTGCTCGATTGTCCCTAAAAGAAGGTCTTCATCGATGAATGTAACTCCACGAGCTTTTCTTGAATAACATGCCTCCTCTCCAATAGAGGTCAGCTGAGCTAAGCATATTTCTAGATTGAGAAGGGCTTTGATCAATGACTCCCTCATCTCTTTGGATAAGACAAGGGCATCATATATGCTTTGTTTAGCTGACAACTTTCTCAGGTGAGTAAGGACATTGTAGTCAACTCTGGGTTGGTCCTCCACAAGCATATCCGTAGGTGGAGCATCTTATAGAGGGGCTTCTTGATCACTAGAAATAATGACTTATTTACTCTTTTCCTGAGGTGCTACCCTTGGTGGTAGAACTTTACCATTGCGGAGGTTAACTTCAGTGACTTCATAAGATGATTTAGTGAAAAGTTCTACCTACTCATCATGTTCACCTACAGCTTTTCCTATAGGATCATCAGAGTCGGATGACTCCAAATCAATCTCAATGGGTGAACCCGAGTTATTCAGGAATGAAAAGTCCAACTCTAAATCAGAAGAAGAAGAGTGATCAGAACTAGAGTTATTATTAATTAGGCTTGGAGAGCTATCTATAGGAATAAAATTAGGCAGATTATTAGAAGGGACACAAATACAAGTGGAATTAGCTCGCTTCATTGATTTCTTAGATTTGGATGGAGGTACAAAGTAGAAATCAAGTAAAATAGGAGTGAGGATTTGGCACCCCTCCATATATACACTTCTAAAAGAAGAAGCTAGAGGCGTAGCTTCAATGGAAGGAGTGTTGAAATCGATCAGTGGTTGCCCTACTATACTATCCCGGGCAAGTGGAGGTTATCGCTACTACTACTGGGCTTCTACCTCCCTCAAGTTGTCCTTAGTAACTTACAAACCTTCCATAAAGTTGGTGATTTGAGTTATTTTAGGCACTTGCATGAGTAATTTTTTGATCTTAGAAATAATTTTCTTGGAGGTTCAGAATAAGGCGATATCCCAATCTTCCTTTATCTTGAGAGGATCAGATGTATCCCTAAGGATTACCCTAACAGAATGAGAAGGTTGTTATGACAGGTATTCCTTGGGGATTATAATGGCACCCAACTTGAAGCTATGCTCAAGCCAGTCCTTAAATGTAATGCAATCTTCCAAGACATGACCTAGCATGTGGTGGAAGGGGCAATAGTTCAGATCATGACTCTTTCCCACTTTTTTTGGCATCTTAGGCTCTGGTAACTAGAAATCAAGCTTCTTTAAGAGATTCTTAAAGATCTTCCTGACTACCTCCCTCTTGAATTAATGAGATTTATTCAATCTATTGACAAGAGTAGGTAAGTAATAGCTACCTAGTGGCGAGCAGGAATACTGGTGCTGGTGCTGGTGATGCTGATGAGAAGGAAATGTTGGTGACTGTTGTGGCAACTGAGGTGGTTGGTATGACAACTAAGGTGGTGGCAGAAGAGGTGGAAAAGGAGACTACTGATCTCGAGGCCTATCTGACTGAACCCTAGCTAGGTGCTTCCCTTTATCAACTATTGTGACTACCCCTGGTATCTTCTCAAATGCCTTCTAGAGTCTGGGCTTGGCTGACTGGTCCTGGAAAGGCAACTGTTTGGCCTCTTCTTATAGACTAGCCACCTTATCAATTAATTTCTCAAAGGTTTTGATTGTAAAACCCTTGATCGTGAAAGCAATTGGGCCATAGATGTTCTTTAGGAGAATCTCTATGGCGTGCTATTCAGATAGTTGTGGTTCACATTTCATACTTAGGTTTTACCACATGAGAATGTAATCAACAAAGGACTCATTCGGGACTTGCGTCGCTACAATAAGATCTCCTACAACAACCCTTTGATGAGCTCCAGGAAACCTCTTGATGAGGAGGTGCACCAACTCAGCAAATGTCTTTACCTAACCATTGAGAAATTTGACATACCAGTCAAATGCAACACTCGCTAGACTACTAGCAAACAATCTAAAAAGAAGTGTGTCACTACCTCCAGCATTACAGCAGCTAGCCCTAAAATGTGCAATGTGTTGGCGATGGTTCCCACTACCGTCAAAAATCTTGAAGGAAGGAGGTACAAAGCCCTTAGGATATTGGATAGCTTTAGATTCCTCTTGGTATGGTCTACCCTTTGAAATTGATGAGCCACCTCAGGTTTGTGCCAACGTATCCTTCATATGTTTCTCAACCAACTGCTAAATATCCTTCTCATGCATGGAGGTGCTATCCACCACCTTCCTGTACGAGCTACCACTATCTTCCTTTGTAGGAATGCAGCTAGGATGATTTGA
This sequence comes from Cymbidium sinense, assembly GCA_021442155.1. Classification (NCBI taxonomy): domain Eukaryota; kingdom Viridiplantae; phylum Streptophyta; class Magnoliopsida; order Asparagales; family Orchidaceae; genus Cymbidium; species Cymbidium sinense. The sequence goes on along the minus strand of CM038225.1, from coordinate 79,618,871 downwards.
GGTATGTGACAACTCTGCTCTGTCAGTTACTATGGGAGAATTCTATGAAATATGGGCTGAATTCTACAATGTTGACACAACTGCCATCAACTCCTCAATCTTCTTTCCCATTTTTTTCAATATAATCATCCCTCTACCTAAGCTGGTGGAGGAGGTGCTGAGCTGAATGATGTCATCCTCTTTACTACTCCGCTCTGGTCTCTATGAGGGAGCTCTAGTATTCGACCATGTGGACTTCGGCCAAATCCTCAAGAAGGTCATCCTCTTTGGGATCAAATGATACCCTCTCATCCTCCGAATATGTGCAATCACTGCCTAAGATTTCCCTCTTCTTGATAAAGTAGGCTGCTATAATCTCATCTAAGGAATGATCTCCTACCTTGCTGGGTTGCACCGAAATAAAGACTCACTAACGGATAATGGGGTGTGGTCATCGATAAAACATCTAACAGCACATGAGTTCCATCTTTGGGAGGACTATGCTCACTAGAAGATACATGCTTATGGCATCCACTATGGTGGAGTCTGTCTCTCGGGGTTCTACTATCGCTAACTGTCTCCCTCTCCCTCTACTACTGTCACTATCACTAGCTCTAATGGTGGTGGTGGTGGTGGTGTGACTACGATGTTGTGGGGTCACCACTCTTTCTTCACCAAGACTAAAGTAGGAAGTCGAGTAGGGGAACTCACCATCACCTCAATCGATGGAGTAGATGGAGTGGGATCCTTTGGCTGTAGCCAGATGACTAGAGGGGATTTATTCTTCTAGATGCTACCTTATGTGCCTTTGTGAGAATGATGGATGATGGGACTCGGTGATGGGGAGAGTGGATGGATGTGGTGGGGATGACGCTCCACTCTCGTACTTTAGACTAGTGGTACCCAACATTATATTATCGGTCCTATCAAGTGGCGGATGGGAAATCCTAGAGTGGAGGCATTTGGCAAATCTCATCACTCCACTTGCTCTGTTGAGTTGCTACCAGCCTCTCACTTTCCCATGGATCTACACGACTCTTGGGGATGATCAACCTTAAGTCAAATAGTGTGCCGGACTCTGAGCATCCGTGTGTTCTACCAACCTAGCGTAGTACCATCCGTAGACCAACATAGGACTTCCTCCTATCCCTAGCCAAAACTTCATGGTATGCGGGTGGCGGAGGCGATGCAACTATTCTCCTATAGTCTTCCTCTCAATCTAATGCTGAGAGTGGTTAAAACCTATTACCACTAAGAAGTGGAGAGGTCTCTGGAGATCCTCCTGAACATGGGATCTTTGCTTCTGCACGTGGTAGCTTGATCTTATGGCACTATGTACGATATTGTGTGCGGTTGAGTAGGGTAGTGGGAGAACTAGATCCTACTTTGAAGGTAGGAGACTATCTTTGAAGTCAAGATAGCCTTCCCCTTAGAGGGAAAAAATGAGGAGGTTCTAATGCACTTTAAGTGGTTAAGAGCAATGTGGAAATTTGGTGGAACCCTTCACCTTCTTCTTTAAGGAAGGATACTCAGTATCGAAAGGTAGGTCAATGTGGATGACTAGCTTTTTCTTAGCCACCTCATTTCGACTGACAGTGGTGAGGGTCGACCCCTCATAGGTAATGCAGGCTCCCTCAAATCCTCGGCAAAAGAAAACCAAGTGGGTGGAGTCAGTCTGAGGGAGGCTGGCCTGATTTAAGGCCAAATAGATCCTGAACATAAAGGTAAAGATGAACTTGGAGGCCATGTATGTACTACAAAAAATAAAGATTGGATCAGTGTCTCGCATGTGTTGAAATGTAACTTGAGTCAGATCTCTGCTTTAATACTTGTCCCAAGAGAGTAATAGAGATTTGGAGTCCTGAACCCACACTCAACAATTCAAATATGTTAAGTGGGGTTCAGTGGAGAGATTTTGATATATGAGGAGAGTATCTGTCATTTGATTTTGATTTAGAACTCATACTCAACCAATTTAAATAGGTTGGGTGGGGTTCAGATATTTGAAGATGTTTGTGTTATTATCTTGTTTGAAAATATTTTGATTTTGAAAGACTTTACTTAGCAAATTTAGGTATGCTAAAGAAAGGTTGTGATTGTATGTTTTGGAAATTTTGTAAAAAATCTTTGCTTGTGGTGATTGATTATGTGTTTATTTGATTTGAAAATGAGGTTATCCACTTCACAAATTTGGTATGTTAAGGAAGAACCAATTGTGATATGATTTGACAATATGATTCTCACTTAACAAATTTGATATGTTAAGTGGAACCAAATGTGATATGATTTGAAAATATGATCCACACTTAACAAATTTGGTATGTTAAATGGAACCAAATGTAAATATGATTTGAGAATGATATTCTCACTTAACAAATTTGGTATGTTAAGTGAGAATCGAGTGTGGCATGATTATGTGATTCACACTTAAGAAATTTGGTATGTTAAGTGGAACCAAATGTAATATGATTTGAGGATGGGATTCACACTTAACAAATTTGGTATGTTAAGTGAGAACCAAATGTATGTTTTAAAGATGAGACTCTCGCTTAAAAATTGGGTATGTTTAAGTGAAAGCCAAATTTGTATTTTAAAATGGGACCCTCACTTAACAAATTGGGTATGTTAAATGAAAGCCAAATGTATGTTTGAAAATGAGACTCTCACGTAACAAATTAGATATGTTAAGTGAAGGTTAAATTCATGTCTTGAAAATGAGACTCTCACTTAACAAATTGGATGTGTTAAGTGAAAGCCAAATTTGTATGTCATTTTTCAAAGAAGGGAAATCTATTTAACAACTTTATGTATGTTAGATAGAGTTCAATGATATGTCTTGCTTTCATGTGTGATTTAGAGAGAAATTTCAATTCTAACATATTTGAAATATGTTAAGTGAAGTTTCAATCTTATGCTATGATCTTATTTAAAAATAGACTCCTTATTCAACAATTTTGAGTATGTTGAATGAATTGGTCATTTTTAAAAATGTGCTTTTGAAAAGATGAAAACTTCAACTTTAGCATATATGAAATATGTTAAGTGGAGTTTCAATTTTATGCAATGATTTTATTTGAAGATAGACTCCTCATTTAATAATTTTGAGTATGTTGAATGAATATGGTCATTTTCAAAAATATGCTTTTGAAAAGATGGAAACTCCAACTTTAGCATATATGAAATATGTTAAGTAGAGTTTCAATCTTATGCTATGATTTTATTTGAAGATAGACTCCATAGTCAACAATTTTGAGTATGTTGAATGAATATGACCATTTTCATAATTATGCTTTTGAAAAGATGGAAGCTCTAACTTTAGCATATATGAAATATGTTAAGTGGAGTTTCAATCTTATGCTATGATTTTATTTGAAGATAGACTCTTCATTCAACAATTTTGAGTATGTTGAATGAATATGGTCATTTTCAAAAATATGCATTTGAAAAGATGGAAAATCCAACTTTAGCATATATGAAATATGTTAAGTGGTGTTTCAATCTTGTGCTATGATTTTATTTGAAAATAGACTCCTCATTCAACAATTTTGAATATGTTGAATGAATATGGTCATTTTCAAAAATGTGCTTTTGAAAAGATGATTTTGATCTTGATTTTGAAAAGAACCTCCATGTAACAATATTGGGGATTGTTAGGTGAGGCTTTGTTATATGAAGTTTAAAAAAAGGTGCTTTTGGAAAGTGGCACTTTACAGAATAATTTAATTTCTTAATCATTATGATGAGCCTTGCCTCACCAAGTGAGTGGTAAGTAGGTTCTAAATTTTTATGATTTCCTTTAATGAGTTAATTTTATTTTTCACCTATTGGGAAACTCAATAGGGGTTCCAGGACCTATAAGGAATGAGGTTTTAAAACCTAGAGGATGTTGGCTAGCTTGCTTAAGAATGAAATAAGCTAAGTGCCAATGGAAGGAAAGATAGTCTTGGAATCATATAAAATGCAATTCCACTATCGATGCTTGGAGACAACAATTATCTACTAGAGATGGAGAGAGGAACCATCCCCAGCAGAGTCGCCAGAAAAATATGTGGTGTTTATTTTTGATTTGATGTGTATGTCTGTGTATATGGGGGGAGGACACCACACAGCTCTGAGGATGTACTTATTGAGGTGATCGGGTATGACATCAAAGAATAGTGCACTATCTTGAAAGATATAAATCACTATCCTACAATGAATTTAATCACCTAATAAGGACTCCTAAGGCATGATGGGTCTTCGAATGTTCCAGAGATTTTCCCTTACTTTTTTTAGATGAATAAATTAGGGTTTTTTTTTAAACTGGGTTCTAAAGCTTCCTATGGGGGCAAACCCCCATAGTTAATTACATCATAAGGAAGATGAATTCCTTAGAAATACTCTCGATTAAAGTAGGCAATTATTGTCTCCAAAGAATTCAAAGATAGGACTATCAATAAGTTGGCTTTATTTAGAAGATCAAATGGGATAGATCAAAAAAAATACTTATTATTGAAGCCAAAGGGGAGATGAGTAGCAGATGCTCATAATACTAGGAAACCTAGTGAGCATCCCAAACTATAGTATGGTTGGGCTTTATATATTTAAAATTGAGGAGAAATATATATATTCGAGTTGAAATTTTATTAGAAATTTAGGACTTATAATTCCACAATACAAGATTATGGAAATGCCTAAGAGGTGAGGATTTATGCTTGTAGCCCCAAAGGGAAATAACAATCTCAGATCCTAAATCTAAGGAGCTTTGGCAAGGGCTAAAGCATGACCTAAATCTAACGCAAAAGTGGGTATATTGTTTACCTCCATAAGAGAGAGTAAATCATCTAACTACTGAGACTTATAACCATATGGAGTGGCAGTCATCTAACTCTTCCTATGATATAAAATCATGTGGTCAAGTCTTATGATTTTGCAAGATAGCTAGGTTGCTATTATTTAGAAAAGAAAATAAAGTCCTTAAACCCACTCCCTAAGAGACTAGAGCATGAGTGGCATGAATAATGACTTAGTCTAACACAAATTTTATCAAATTTTATTTGATTTTTTTACTCTTTATTTTTGACACGGGCTATAGGATTTTATATTCCTAAATGCATGATGAAGTTGATTATGGGCTAAATCAAAAGAGAAAGAGGTGTTTTTCCATCATAAGCTCTGAAAAGTTAAATATTTCTCCGAATGAAACCTCTCTTAGTAAGAGTGAAACAAAATGATATGCATGATATTAAGCATTCAACATCCAGCTAAGAAGTTGCTAAATATTTATTATCTTGATTTAATACCTAGGCTTTATGTGAGGTTATGAGTTGTTTTAGAAACTTAGTTATAAATTGTAGTTGGGTAGAAAATTTATTTTTATCCTAGGAGCCTAATCACATCCAGGCCATACAATAATAGCCAATCATAAATAAACTATGAAGAGACATACTTTTTCTAATGCACAAGCTAAACAAAACATAAAATAATTTTCATAAAGCTAACGTAAAAGAATAAGAGGCCGGTGCCATTGGGTACCACTGTAGATCCTAAAAAATAAATGGGTAGTCGAGCTCTACCCTCATACATCTCGATATATGAAAGAATAATTATAATTTAATTACAACAAATGAATGGGAGCTATGGTGATCTTGAAATCTTCAAAGCTCCTTCTTTCTTTCATTTATTTCTTTTATTTGGTTAGGCAAGCTCCATAGGGTCACATGGTACATAAGACTTGACCTTGTAACCAACATTTATTCTAAGCCCCATAGCACTAATCCTAATTTCTAATGCAATGTATATTAAAAATAGGAAAAGTAAATCTAACTACACCTACAAAATAGGTGTTAGCTAAACACTCCATACAACCCAAGTAGTTATATGAATAATTTAGACTTAGCACCCTGCACATGAGTAGCGAAGTCCACCTATCCTAATGTAGATTATGCTTAGGGGTTAAGCAACTTGTAGAGAAAAATGTTAATATTTATTTTTGTGGTGAATTTTTATCTTCACTCTTCATTCTATCTTTTGAGAAAAATAAAATGAAGAACAAAGATAACACTTCTTGTGTTGGACACCATATAAATCCATAGATGTTCCCATTAGGGTGATCGGGTATGACTTTGAGAAATTATGTATTATCTCAAGAGATAGAAGTCACCATCCTACAATGGACCTAATCACCTTAATAAGGGCTCTTAAGGACTATGGGTCTTTGGATGTACTAGAGATTCTTTCCCTACTTTATATGGAAAAGTAAAGCAGGGTTTATTTTAAATCAGATTCATTAAGTTCCCTATGGAGGCAAGCCCTCATAGTTAATTTCATCCTAAGGAATGAGATTCCTTAAGAATACTCTCAATTAAGATAATTGATCGTTGTCTCCAAAGATTTCAATGATAGGACTATCAATCAATTGATTATTTTTAGAAGATAAAGTGGGATTGATCAAAAGGAGGGAGTTATTATCAAAATTAAAAGGAGATAAGTAGGGGATTCTTATGATACTAGGAAGCCTAGTAGGCATTCCAAACTATCCTATGATTGGGCTTTACATTTTTGATGTTGAGGGGAATTATTTGTTTGAGTTAAATTTTCATTAGAAATCTAGAACTTACAATTCCATGATATAATATCATAAAAATGCATAAGTGGTGAGGATTTATGCTTATAGCCCACAAAGGGAAACAACAATCTCAGAACCTAAATATAGGAAGCTTTGGCAAGGCCAAAGCATAACCTAAATCTAAGGCAAAAATGGGCGTATGGTTTACCTCCATAAGAGAGGATAAACCACCCAACTATTGAACTTACAACTGCTTGGGGGGTAGCTGCCAACTAACTCCTCCTATGATTTTTAAATACATGTAGGCAAGTCATATGCATTTGTAAGATAGTTAGGCTATTATTTATTTAGAAAGAGACTAAGTCCTTAAACACACTCCCTAAGAGACTAGATCATGTGGGGCATGATTAATGACTTAAATCCAATGCAAAGTTTTTATTATATTTTATTTTCATTTTTAAACAAATTATTTGACACAAGATATGGGATTCATATGCCTAATGCATGAGAAATTTGATTATGGGCCAAAATCAGCAAGAAGGAGGTGTATTTCCACCATGACTCTCAAAGGTAAAGACAAGTTCCCTAGCAAAGGTGGAAGGCCTCCATATGCAAGAGTGAAGCAAGTTGCTTTTTATGCATGATGTGAAAACATACAAGATCTAACTAAGGGGTTGCTAAATCTTTTATCTTGATTTTATAACCTAGACTTTAGGTGAGGTTATGAGTTATTGATTTTTAGTTTTGAGTTGATTAATAGGATAGAAAATTTATTTTTTCTAAAGAGCCTAATCGCATCCAGGCTATTCATCAAAGCAAGGAAAAAACTAGAAAAATATGCCATCTTAATGCACAAGCTAAACAAACATCAAACAATTTATAAAGCTAGCACAACAGAATAAAATGCCTTTGTGGTCGGGCTACACTTCACAAACCCGAAAAGAAATTGGGTAGCTGAGCTCTACTCTTTTACAACCCAATTACAAATGAATTAACTACAATCAAAATGGAATTCATGTTATAGGGGTCTTCATTCTTCTTTCTTCTTTTTCTTTCCTTCTTTCTTCTTTATTTCTTTCTTTCTTCTTTCTTCTTTCCTTCCTTCTTTTAGTTTGTTGGAATGTGGATACTCCAAAGGCTTCACATGGTACATAAGACCTAATCTTATGATCAATGTTCATCCTAATCCCCCATAATATTCATTCCAAATCCTAATTATAAAATTACATGAAAAGGGGAAGTAAATCTAACTAAAACTTGCAAAATAGAGATTAGCTAAACAAACCACACAATCCCAAGCATGTATATGAATTAATTAGACCTAGCATCCCACACATGGGTAACCAAGTCCACTTGGCCTATGTTGGATTATGCTTAGGGGTATAAGCAATCTGCACAGTGAAAGCATTCATATTTTTGTTACAACGCCCCTTAAGCACAATCCCCTGCGGATAATAATGATTAAACTAAGATCATCTTACCATCAAGTCTACACACATACACCCTAACATTCAGACTAAAATTTTACATCACAAAATAAAATCAAGCATCAAACCATGCATCGTCCTAACATAGAGTTAAAAATAATGACTCGGCCTAATGTGTGTGTCATTTGAGGCTTGTATGGTATGTCTTAGCTAGGCTTTAAGGTTAAGATTTTCTAAGTGTGAAATGGTTCAACTTAGAGGGTGGTTTCATTTAAGTGGTTTAGTTGATTTGTTAATTTTATTTGATGATTTGATTTGATTTGAATGAACCTACACTTAATTACTAACTATTGTAAAGAGAGGAAATGAGAACAAAACTTCTCTTTCCTCCCTACCTTAAGTAATTTCTAAGGTAGATTCATTTGTGATTTTTCTTTAGTAAATTTTTAGTTATGTGTTTTAATTAATCCTAAGTTTAGATTTGCTCTAAATAAACCCGTTGACCTCCTCATATGTGTCATAATCAAGGCAAGCCCATAAGTTAAATTCGACAGACTTCAGAGGTGATAGTGCATAAATCGAGGCTCAAAATGTATCGGACGTCACTGAAAATAGTCTAAATGACCTGTTATCAGCGAGCAAACTTCGTCATTGTGTTCAAAACATCAAAATTGATCAGAATATAAATATTATAAAATCTAATGAGCAATCGCATATCAGAGTCGGGAAGCTACGACGATGACCAAATGACCTCTGTTCATAAAATTGATCATGCCGTTAGCTTTGAAATATCAAAAACTATCAAATGAGACTATCTCGCACAATTTAGATGTGTTTGTGTAAATGTCAAATGATTTGAAGTGACAGTACACAAATCGAGGCTGAAATGCACACGATGGCACCAAAATTAACTCAAATGACCTCCGAATGATGAACGAAATTCACCATCATATTCAGAACATTAAAATTGGTCAGAATATAAATATTACATGACTTGATAATCAACCGAGCAAGCACTCGAGTAATCAACGTGCCTACACATATATTGGAGTCAAGAGGCACCGACACAAGCCATACGACCCCCGTTCATGAAATTGATTATGTGTTAGCTTCGAAACATCAAAATCTATCAAATAAGACTATTCAAACTTAATTCGTATAACTGCAAGATGAAAATCGGTACCAAAAAAAGTGACGATGTGCATTGAAATGAAATTGACCCAATTTTGGCCGAATTTGAACCAAACCGCTCGATCATAAATGCATACACTAATTGAAGTTCGTAATATCAAATTACCTTTATCATATATATATATATATATATATATATATATATATATATTAACAATGTGAGTTTACCGGTGCAAAATTCACATTAAAATCATTTAATCAATTTAAAATTTATTTAAAATCCCTAAATTACCCTCCTCCACGTGAAACGTTCCTCACTCTCTCTTTCAAAATGCTCACTATCCTTCAATTCTAAAATAAAGAAAAATGGTTTGGTCTCCTTCCCATTCCATGTTCCAACTTCTCTCTGCATGGGTAAACCTCTCTCCCTCTCAATTTCCTTTGTGCATTTCTTTCTCCCAGGCCATCCCTTGATCTGGTAATCACATCTGCCTCTGGTCATCCCACATCTGCATCCGTTCCTGACAGCCCTGGTTTATTTAACCCGCCATAGCCTGATCAAACCGCCGCCTCAGGCCATCCATCTTTCTCCCTAGATATCAGCCAGGGCCACATCTCGATCATGCGGCTTTTATTCTAGCCACCCGTCCTATCAGCGCTGCATTATCCCACATCTTTGTGTCTGCACAGTCATGCTCACACCACCGATCCCGCTCACGCTTTTGCTTGCCATGACCCATCCCGTCATCCCAAATCTAAAATCTAGATGCGGCCATGTTCACCATCCATTCTCTTCTGGCCATCCACATCCCACACACTGCGAATCAGGTCATTTCTCCACGTTTCCCATCTCTTGATTTCTAAACCTGTAGACTTCTTCCGCCTCATTCCTTCTTTGACTCATTTTCATATCCCAGACATTTGACCGCGACTTCAAACCGATTTGCACAATTTTTTTATAGCATCCAATTTTGCTTTGCCATGCGTGGAAGAACATCATCAAGAGGCAAATTCTTCTTTCAATTTTTAGTGTCGCAGGTGTCGTACTCTTCACTTTATCCTTCCAGTTTTTGCTTCACCATAAATCAGGAAAGAACATCGTCAAGAGGTGAGTTCTTCTTTTGATTTTCAATCGCATTCCTGTGATTACCTCTTCAAATTTCCTTGCCACAGAAGGAACAACAATTCAAGAGGTGGGTTCTTCTCTTGGTTTTGACATACCCAACCTTGTTCCCTTACCGAGCATTGTAGTGCACCAAAAAATGAGTCAAAACATGTGGGATCTGTGAATGTGGATACATATATATACATGCTTGTATTTCTTTACAAGTTTGAAGGCCTCGTCATGCTAAAGAGGGTGCGTTGAGATGAAAAATAGTGAGTCAATACATCACTTTCGTTAAGAGGCTCAAGGTAAGCCAACATCTGTTAGATGTCACTCCCCTAGGCAATCTGTGAAATTTTTATCTAATTTCTAGAAGAAAAAATGAGGATGAATATATATTGCATTTGTCTTCTTTCAGGTTTGAAGGACTCGTCGTGCTCAAGAGGGCACGATGAGATGAAAAACTAGTTGTGGTGTCACAAGACACAGCTCGCTACGCTCAAGAGGGCATACCGAGTAAACCAAAATATCCTCGATGCAGCCCCATACACGGGGATGATGTTAGGAGGCTGAGGAAATTTAGACTAAAATTTAAGACTTTAACAAATTCAAATGTAAATTACTTAAATTTAAGTCAAACAAAAGAATATATGATAAATATGAAGATACATGTTAAATCAAAGAGAGATAGGGGAGAACACCTAAGAAAATTTTGGAAAGAATATGACACTCCATTTAAAATGCAAGTAAAATTTGGGGAGACATTACTAAACTCATAACAAACTTGCAATAAACTTAAAGTCTAATGATGAATCCAAATTGGGTTTAATAACTTTTATACAAATATGGAGGTGATTACTATGCTAGCTAATAAGCATGAGTAGGGCTAAAGTAATAAAAACTGAAATCGGCATAACTTATCATAAGTGATGTAAATTGAACATAATCAAGTTGAGAGAATTACAAAAACTCAACAAGTAAACTAAGTGAAAGTAATATTTTAAACTACAATCTAAATTAAAATGCCTTCTTCGCCACCAGATCTGCAATTCTTTCTACAAGCATACAGAAGGCGATAGTAAATCCAAATTTACAAAAATCATATGGTTTCCTCCAATATGAAAATTAAGGAACTCCATTCTAAATTATGATTTTCAAAATCAATGAAATCACTAATTAGGTGAAACCATCTAAGCTATAAATACATGCATGTGCTCGGACATGGAGATTTAAAATACAAATTCTAAAGTCTGAAAAGGTTGCATAGGCTAAATTGGAATCTATTAAATATTAATCTGAAAAATCTAATAAGATATTAGATTAATTTATAATGCCTTTTTCGCCACCGGATATGTAATTCTTTATACAAGCAGACAGAAGGCGACACTAAACTAAATGCTACACGAATGAAGGAGCTTTCCTACAATACAAAATTTAAGGAACTTCATTCTAAACTATGATTTTCGAAATCAATGAAATCACTAATTTGGTAAAATCATCTAAGCTATAAACACCTGCATGTGCTCGGACATAGAGATTTCAATTGCAAATTTTAATGTCTAAAAAGGTTGTGTAGGCTAAATTGAAATTAATTAAATATTAATTTAAAAATAATAAGATATTAGATCAATTTACAACATCTTCTTCACCGATCTACAATTCTTTGTACAAGTAGATAGAAGGCGACACTAAACTAAATCTGCACGAATGATGGAGCTTTCCTTCAATACAAAATTTAAGGAACTTCATTATAAACTATGATTTTCAAAATCAACAAAATCACTAATTTGGTGAAATTATCTAAGCTATAAACACCTGCATGTGCTCGGACATAGGGATTTCAAGTGCAAATTTTAATGTCTAAAAAGGCTGCGCAGGCTAAATTAAAATTAGTTAAATATTAATCTATAAATCTAATAAGATATTAGATCAATTTCGTCTTTCCACGATGCAATTCTTTACAAGTAGGTGACACTAAACTAAATGCAAATGGAGCTTTTCTTCAATACAAAATTAAGAAACTTCATTCTAAATTATGTTTCAAAATCAATGATTTTATTTAGATGAAATTATTTAGCTAAACACAGCATGTTTGAACATAAATTTCAAGTGCAAATTTTAATGCGAAAAGGTAGGTAAATTGGAATTAAATGAAAATATAAAATCAATCTCATAATTGAAATAAAATTACCTAAATTACTAATCACCATGGGCTTAATATAGCAAAAAAATCAGGATCTAGTTGCTCGATTTAGTCATAGATGGTCAGTTAACAAAACCTAAAAACCTATAATAAGAGTTTTAAGTCAATGAAATATCTAAAAAACTAATTTTGTTAGGTGATAGTAGATCTCTCATCTAGCATAAGATCTAAAGCTCTTAAACATATTCAAATTAATCAAAAATCAAAACTACTTAAATGGAATCCAATCCTTGAAAGCTTAAAACAAACTCAATCTATTCACCTTCCACAACTGTTTGTCAGGGGTAAAAAATTAAGAAAACTCTAGCTCACAAAGGAGCCAATGTCAAATCAAGTATTCTGCTATGTTCACTCTCATTCAATCTCTTGCCAATAAGGATATGGCCCATGTCCTCGGCATGGCTTGGTAGGCTCCAGACAGCATTATGACGAGTCCTATCGGGTGGTTTGGCCATTTGCTCCATTATGATTATGATCATAGCTCGTATGCTCCCAATGGCTCACCCTTTGAGTTGTGAATCATAGGGTATACTTAGACAACAACCCTCAAATTTTAGACTTAAGCTTGCCTCCTTAGACAAACACCACCCAGTCAAATTTCTTGGATGATGTAACCCATGTGTTACTGATAAGGATCCTTCGATTAGGTTGGGTCGACTACCTCCTCTGACTAGGTAGACTAGGGACCGTGACTGCTCGGGATGACAAAACCATGAGATCTAGATTGGGCACATCATCATTCCCCTAACCATCCAGTTTAAGCAGAAATGATAAATTTCATAAATCTTAAATTCGAAAACTCCACATGCTGCTACTATACGCTACACATTTAGCGATCTATTGACTAGCCTTAATCGAAAGTTCTCTTTCACTTATTGGGAGGGGTAATTAACTATAGGGGCTTGCGCCTATATGAAACCTGGAACAAGATCTAAGTCCTCACCAAATGAGGATAAAATCTCTGGGTAGTGTCTTATCTACTATTCCATCTACCTTCTAAAAATTACACCAACACTTCAAATCATACTCTCTTCAATTCAAAAATTATCGAGAGGTTGGTGGCAAATTTTCAGAGCCCACATATTTCTGGCGACTCTGCTGGGGACATGATTCTCTTTCCATCTATGACTAGTCATATATGTGCTATAATAGCAATAAAATTTTTTGAAAATTCAAAATAATGAAAGGGTGATTTAAGTGTGTAATAAATTCAATATGAGGCTCCATGTAGAATGAATCATTTTGTTGAGTATATCTTTATTACACCATTATTTTGTTCTGTAGTACCTATGCATCTTGAAAGTATGGGGTGAAATAATAATTGCTAATTACTAATCCCCATCTTTCACTTTTATAGAATGGATCTACAAAGCACTTCTTTCACCGTTCAGCTAGGTCGTGGTGCGAACATGTGCCTAGCCAACACCATCATCAACATAGGAGATTTCAGAGCTACCATTCGATTTGGTAGCTTGAATTTCCGATCATGGCAACTCACGAGTACCCACCCATGGTACATTATTCGAGGCCATCTTTGGAAGGCCTCGTTGTGCTCCTACTAGCCATGTGCGCCAACTAGTTCAATAGCCAACCATTGTCAAGGAGTTCTCCCAATAGAGAACTTCAATTTTTAAAAGGCTAGGTCAATCTGAAGCTCCCGTGATGAAAAGAATCATCAAGGGCCAAACTGTGTCTTTAATGCCTCGTGATATAATTGCTTCACCAATTGAACCTTTTGTACCAGGAAAGCATGATCATGAAGCTTCCTCATCAGGGAGCAAATTAACCAGAAGATAGAGAAGAAGGAGAAATCTTGGTGAATATCCCAGAATGACCTAGTGAACAAGAGATCTTGCGCAGAGAGTATTCCACCAACTTTGGCAATCTAAAGCGGGTAAAGAGGAATAACTCTACTGGTGAAGTAAAGTAGTCTTTCTGGAAGAACCAACCATGTCACCACCACCATAGAGGAGACAGCCTGAAACACTGTCTACCAGATATATAAAGTTCTCAAAGTAGCTAAGAATAAAGACATAATGAAAAAATATTTTAGAGGCCCATGGTGATGAAAATACTGAAGCTCCACCAAGAAAGTTGCCATCTCTTCTAGTAACTTGTGAGCCCATGGTGAGCATCATGACACTTGGACCTGTCCCAGAAGGTCATGAAAGGATAAAATATGGAGGCCAGAAATGAAGACTTGAAGAATGGAAGAGGTGACATCGATATACTGAAATCACCTCAAAATCAACTCATGGAAGGGATATCATTGATGAAAGATATGATGGTACACGGAGAATCCTCTGGGGTTCCCATCATTTTCACCCCAGAGAAGGTATTGGTCCTTAATAGTATTTATTTAGCACATTGAGATCCACGGACATCGATCATAAATTCATGTGCGAGAGGAAAATAATGAAGAGGATTCTATAGAAGTAGAAGCCATTTATATGATTAGAGATATAGATGAACTCTCACTCGGACATCCGGAATGTGAACTCGGAACGAACTGAATTAGACATTTATGAAGAAGAGTCTTCACAGAAGCAAATAGAGGATGGATCTTTGATCTTTTCTAAAGATGAAGAAGAAGAAGATCAGAATGAGAAAGATATCATGGGTGTCAAAGCATTCTATATGGTTGAACTAAGGAATGATCGGTACACTTTTTTATAATCATCTGATACAATCTACAAATGCAAGGAGAAGGAAGTCAAGTTCTCCCCTGAAAGAAGAAGAAGAGAAGAAGAGGTACCTAATAATACAACTTATACACCACGCGTGGTACCTAGAAATCTATAGTACATGCTAAGAAATGAGGAATGAAGCTAACTCACTACCTCTCAATAATTCATAATTCAATGGCTAGCACTTGGAATTATAACAACTCGAAATAATAATAATCAATGAAAAGATAAAGCGTCATAGCCTCAAGTAGGTGAAAGATCGAGTAAGTCTCCACATTGAATATGATCAAGTGCCAAACCCGAAAGGTTACTCAGTGCTGAAATTTAATACTTTCAGTGGGCTTGGTAATCTAAAGCAACATCTAGCCCAATTTAAGGCTACTTGTGGTAACATAGGAGGAATGATGCATTACTCATCTTTAGCGACCTTTACTTTCAAATGGTATGCAGAATTGTCAAATGATTCAGTTAAAACATTTGCTGAATTAGAGACTATATTTGTGAAGAGGTTTGCCAGTGCAACCGAGAAAATCACAATCACTGACCTTGCTTTGCTGAAAAGGAGGAAAGATGAGTCAGAGACAAAATTCATAAGTCGTTGGCGCAACCTAAGTATGAAGTGCGAGCAACAATTGGAAGAAGAACATGCGATCCAATTGCTAATGGACAATATGGATGATAAAATGGCATCATTCCTATGCATGGCGTCAATTACAACATTCTAGGACTTGCTCGATAGGGTGGCTAAAATTGAAAAGTTGAATTGCCCTAAGTCAGTCTATGCAGATAAAGTAAAGAGAAACAAACCTTCAGACTTAAAGAAGAAATGAAATTCATGCTTCTTCCTATAGCTCAAATGGAGAAAAGCGGGTGATATACAATGTTGATAAAGGAAAATAGCCAATGTATAATGATGATATAAGAAGAAAATTTATTCTAATCCACCAAAATTAATATTATGAGGTATAAACCTCAGACTTTTCTAAGTGGTGAGCATCCAAAACAAGCAATAGAGATGATGAAATGCGCCATCTCTTAAGGAAAAGATGAACAAAGAATATTCTTTAGAAGGTGTGGCTAAATTATTTTAAAGCAGTATAGTTACCAGAAATTAAAAGGCTTGAAGAAGCTAATTAAGTCAACAATCCAAATTACTATCCCTATCATCGGATGATCAGTCATCCTATTGAAGATTGTTATGTCTTTAAAGATTGGTTAGAAAGGAAGTATCGATGAGGTGAATTTACACTATCTGATGGTGTTCTAGTCAAACAAAAAAGAGAGTCTACAAGGATGATTACTTCCTCTTCTGTATCATCCAAAGACAAACATAAAGAGAAATCAATTCAGATTGAAGAATGATAAACATTAGTCTTCAAAAAGACTGTGAAGATGTTGAAGCAGCTAAAAGATGTCCTTAGTGTTAAGTGGAAATCACCACTTGAACCTATATTGGATTTAAGAGAGATGCCTAAACCAAGTATTTGGGCTTCTCAGCGGCATTATGATAAGGCTACTTCATCACAACATGAGAAGCAGCCTACTAAACATAGGCCTCATAAACCAAACAAGTTGGCCAAGAAAAGGAAGATCAAGAAGAGAACTACAACTCAAAAGATCATTAACAATCTAAAGGAGTATCACCAGTCGACAAGATAACCATTTAGGCTTGCAGACTTCATGCCTAAACTTCTATTCTTGAATCGGATGAAGAAGATAATGGTGAATCTTGTCCGTAGAGACTTTGAATCATCACATGATGTCAAATGTTCTTCAACATCAGTTACTCTGAAATGACAAGGGTAGTCAGACAAACTCGACCAACCCATCACAATTCTTGTCAAGGAAGCAAGAAGAGCTTGAGGAGTTAACATCTAAATTTTATTTAATGACTCAGCAAGACAGTAATAGTTCAGATGAAGATCTATGTTTTTTGGATGGAGAAGAGTTAGACTCATCGATATCATCACGTATGAAATGTATGATGTTGAAAAATGAGTCTAGCTCTTTTAAATCTTCAGAATAAGAAGAAATTTGAAGAAAGAAAGTACCTCTTCAGAAGAATCTAAGCAAGATAAGGTGATTCAAGTTCAGTTGAGAAGTGATAAAGTCTTACCACCTTCATCAAAGAAGGGATATACAAATAAGGACAAAGGTCAAACAAATTGAAGTCAATGAGGATATTATTCCCAAAAATCCTAGGATAAAGCCTAAATCAAGCAAGAAGATAAATTATAATATTCTATCACATTTAAGAAAGATCCTTGCACAACTGAGTGTGTACGAGGCTCTCTTGATGTCAAAAGACCTCCGAGAAACTTTGATACAGGCTCTCAAAGATCCGGAGAGTTATGAAGCTTACTTTGCTAAAAAAATAATGGCGAAGCATTGCAAACTCAAGATCTCCCAATCACATTTTTTGAGGAAGATCTTATGTTGGGGAATAATCATCCTCTATAGTTACTAGAAAGTGATGGTATCTATGATATTGATTGATTAATCGTTCTTCTATCAATCTTATGAGTCTAAAGGTATTGAGAGGATTATCACTTGATATCCAATATCTTGGGAGAGATAAGTTGATGGTTCATGGATTCAATGAAAAGTGGCAGAAAACTCTGGGTTATTTTATTCTCCCGCTCAAGTTCAAGATTTATATACAAAAGCCAAGTTTTATGTAATTGATGCCAATACATTATTTAGAGCTCTATTGGGCCGGTCGTGGATGCATGAGTATGACATGATCCCATCAACTATGCATCAATGTATGAAGTATCTGAAAGATGGAGAAGAATTCAAAATTCTTGGTGACCTACAACCATTCTCCATTAATGAAGCAAAGATCTATGAAGATGCAAAATATTTAATCCTTAAAGAGCCTAAGCTAGCAGAGCCTCTTGAAGCGATAGCATCCACTTCAGGAACTAAAATGTAATTTCACAAAGTGAAAGAGCAGTAAAAAAGAGGAAGAAAGAAGGCAATGCTGACTCTCCCTAAAGAACTCAATTCTACACTTAAGTCAAAAAAATCAGTTCCTCATTTGGGAAGTGACACGGAAGAAGAAGAAGAAGAAGATATGCCTGTCAAACCTAAGGAACTTATAAGCTTTCAAGAAAAGTAATGTATGAAATAAGTGATTCTGATTCAGACTATGATTTTGAATCTGCTTATGGAAATAGAGTTCAAATGGTTGCATCAAGAAGGATAGCTCACTTGGCAGAGTTAGATGACTCTCTCAAAATTATACCCATCTCTCAGTGCTTCAAAGAAATCAGTCAACTAGAGGTTCATAATATTGAAGAATTGATAACATTCTATATGCCACTGTTGAGAGAGAGTGGCAGAATAGGAACTTTATTTTACAAATCTGAAGAGCCTAAGTCTCACAATTTTGAACACCCTGCTCAGCAAGAAAATTCTGATGAGATAGTGCCAATAAGAATACCAATATACTATTCATAGAAATTATGAAGAATGATGCATAAGCTTGGAATTCATATTAGAACTACTAAACATAAAACCCAAATCTTTAACAAGATGTAGATCCAAAGAAGTCCTCAAGCATCATGAAGAAGTGTTTATCAGTAAAGTTATGGGGCTCATCCGGAAATCTCATCAATATAGAGCTTGTTATAATATAATAGAAGCTGAGATAGAAACTCATAGTGACAAAGAATATGATTCCCATGAAATTTTTCTTAAAAATGATGAAGAAGTAGCAACCAAGCCCACATAAAGATGGTGGACAAATCACTACTATCGATGAACTTAAAGAAGTCAACCTAGGAGCTGAGGATGATCCCCGTCCAACTTTCGTATATTCCCTTCTGCCTGATGAAAAAGTTGAAGAGCTAAAAATGCTACTTTGTGAATTTAGAGATTGTTTTGCTTGGACATATTTTGAAATTTCAGGCTTATCTCTTAATGTAGCAATTCATAAACTAGCTATTAAACCAGATGCAATGCCTATTAACCAAGCTCCTAGGTGAATGAGATTGAAGATTAAAGAATAGGTAATTAGAAACTAAAAAACTAATCAAAGCAGGCTTCATCCGAGGAGAAGTATGCATTGGATAGCTTTATTAGAAAGAAGAATAACCAAATCCATCTGCATTGACTTCTAGGACTTAAATAAGGCATGCCCAAAGATGACTTTCCACTTTCAAACTATTGGTGGACAATACTTCCAACTATGACATGTTCTCATGGATGGTCATCGGATACACTAAATTAAAATGGCACGATGATGAAAATATACATCATTCATATTGGCATCTATTGCTACATGGTCATGCCTTTTGGCCTGAAAAATGTTGGAGCTACATACCAAAGAGCCATGACACGTATTTTTGATGAGTTGATCCATCAAAAGGTGGAATGTTATGTCAAAAATCTAGTGGTGAAGAGCTTAAACCGTGAAAACTACTTCGAAGACTTGAGAATTGTATTGGAGAGAATCAAAAAATATGATCTCAAGATGAATCCTCTAAAATGTGCATTAGGGTATACTCAAAATTCTAGGTACATTGATCATGCTAAAATCAAGACAATTATGGAGATGCCTCCACCGAAGAGTTTGCATCAGCTTCATTCTTTACAAAGATAGCTCATATTCATCCATCGATTCATATAAAATTTATCAGGATGCTGTCAACCATTTGCAAGGTTGATGAAGAAGGATGCTCCATTCAAGTGGGATAAGAAGTGCCAAGAAGCCTTCAATAGCATTAAAAGTTACTTGTTAAATCCACCAATCCTTGCCACGCCTACTCCTAGGAAGCCCCTCATTCTATACACAACTACATTAGAAGAGTCCCTTGGAGCATTATTGGCACAACATAATGAAGAAAGTAAAGAGAATGCTCTTTATTATATCAGTTGGAGGTTGATTGGAGAAGAAATAAGATACTCTCTGATAGAGAAGCGCTGTTTAGCATTGATCTTGGTCAAAAGCTTTGTCATTATATGATATCTCACAAGATTACCCTCATCTCAGGGATCGATCCGCTAAAGTACTTGATGACAAGACCAGCATTGATATGTCTTGGCAAGATGGGTATTACTTTTATAATTTGATATCACATATATTCTATAGAAAGCAGTAAAGGGACAAGTCTTAGCAGATTTTCTAGCTGAACATCCTATCCCTGTGGACTCTTCTCTTAATGATGATTTGTCCGATGAGCAAATTATGCTCATTCATGAAAGAGAAAAATCATAAATTTGGGAAATATACTTTGATGTAGCCTTATTGATTAAACAGGTCCAATCTCTAAATTTCCCAAGGGTAAGAGTAGGAATTCGCATCATCTTCATAACACCAGAAGAAGGGATAATGAGATGATCATATGGATTGATCGAGCCAAGAACTAATAATGAATCTGAATATGAAGCATTAATGGCAAGCCTGGAATAAGCTATTTTCATAGGCATTCAAAACTTGCATATTTTTGACAATTCTCAGCTTATTATAAATCAAGTACTTGGCATCTATAGAATTAACAAGCTTGAGTTAGCTTTCTATCATAAGCTAGTTCTTGAGCTTATGAAGTAGATACCAATATCACACTAACTTGGGTCTCTCGATCCGAGAATAGTAAAGCCGATTGCTTGGAAAAATTTGCTAAGGAAATGATAAGTAAGAATGGTGATTATGTCATGATCGACATATTTACTCGATGATTCATAGAGCCATCAAAGTATCAATCCCCGGTAGGGGTTATCAAATCGACCTAGGTGGGATGTTGCTCATACTCAAAATCAATGAGAAGTTGTACCAAGAAGAGCTAAGAATGACATTGCCTCAGGAAAGTAGTATGAAGCATTTATTGTAGAAGAGCCAAATGATTAGAGGCAACCCTTCATTGACTACTTTAACAAAGGAAAAATACCAAATAATAAATTAAATCATCGAGAATGTTATGCTTTGCTGTCAACAATACTTTATATCATAGATCCTTTGAACAAATGTGGCTACGATGCCTAAATGTTGAAGGTTGAAGTTCATGGTCATGGGTCCCAAAATGGCAGTAAAGATTAAAAGGATGGGTTATTTTTGGCCATCTATGGTGAGAGACTATATTAATCATGCTAAGAAGTGTCATGAGTGTCAAGTACATGAGAATTTCATCCATTAACCTCCAAATCCATTACACCCAACAATAGCATCCTGACCATTCAGATGTTGGGGTATAGATGTAATTGGACCAATTGATCCACCATTGTCAGCTAGACATCGCTTCATCCTAGCAGCGACTGACTATTTTTTAAGTGGGTTGAAGCTACCCCCATTTAAAGAAGTTACTGCCGATCGAGTGATTAACTTCTTCATGCATAATGTGGTCTATAAATTTGGAGTGTCAGAATAATTTGACAATGACCGCTTTAAAAGTGCAAAGATTTATAGATTCATCGACACAAAATTGATTGACAAAACTCTTCAATATATAATCAAGAGAAAAATGGTTTGGTGCTTTCAACAAGACATTGGTCAAACTAAGAAGATTCTCACTAAAAATAAAGAGAATGACATACCAAGCTAATAGAGGCCGTGGGATCGAACCACCATAAAATGCACTAAAGCCACTCCTTATTCATTTTGGAAGCGCTTCTTTCGCCAGTTGAGTTGCCTTCACTTTGAGTAGCCATACAACCTAATCAAGATCAAAATGCTCATTTTGAGAATGGAGGAACTCGATGTGCTTGATGAAATTAGATTGCAAGCTCACCAAAATCTAGAAGTCTATCAAGCAAAGATGTCCAGGGCTTTTGACCATACGGTGCGGCCTCGAACATTCCAAAAAAGAGAATTGGTCATGGTGCTGAGAAGACCAATTATTCATAATGAAAATTTGATGACAAATTTGAGCCTAATTGGGAAGGCTCTTTTGTCATTGAAAAAGTATACCAAGGAGGGGCATACCAACTCATCAACCAAAAGGTGAAAGATCAATGCTGCCAATTAATGGTCGATACTTAAAAAAGTACTATACTTGATGATCATATTATCGAGGTATAATAGAAATCCCTCTGCAAGACAGGGGGCATTTTTTTAGTATATCTATTTAGGTTGACATCGTGCTTCATGCCGAGATCCCTAAATAAATATACTCCAGATGAAGAACTTTTCTGTGAAAATGCCCCTGTTACATAGAGGGCATCTTTAAATTTATATATATAGATGAAATCAATGTTGTATGTTAAAATATCCTTTAGAGTACATTAATTCAAATATTGATGTATTTGTATATTTTCATCTTGAAAGTTCTTCTAAATGTGCTTTAGAATTTCTCCTGCAAGATAGGGGACATTTTTTTCAGTTTATATTAAGTTTATTTGAGTTGAGATTGTGTCATAAGATGATATCCTCAAATATATTCTTATTCAGGTTGACATCGAGCTTTACGTCAAATTCTGAATATATCCATAATTATTAGTTGTTGCAGTCTTGCAGAAATAAAAAGAATTTTTTGCATGAAAGGACAAACCTAAATGTCAAAAATTTATCTCTGTGCCTAGAGATCAAGTCAAGAACTCATTTGAAGCTTCAATCAATTGAGTTGGAAAATATCAATCTCTACATCCTAAAGTTTAGAACAGGATGGGTTAAAGGTCAGTCAACATAAATGGATGAGTTGTTGATGCTCTCCTCACTCAGCCATGAAAAGGTCGCAGTGAAAGAGCCCCGTTATCGATGACAAAACCACTACTTAAGTCGAAGACTCGAGTAGGTTCTAAAGGTCAAACTCAACAAGCCCAAATATGGCCGAGTTGCTAATGCTCTCCTCACTCAACAAGTCATAAGAAAAGGCCGCACTTAAAGAGCCCCCGCTCATCAGTTAAATTATGATAGCTGTTCAATCTCAAACCAGATCCAACTTAGTGATTACAAGCGACTAGAATCTAAGAGATCTTTCTACTTGATCGATAGATCAAGGAAATCTGAGGATATGCTCAATTCAGGGCTGCCTCAAATCAATCTTCATATTACCTGCAAGGTGATATTTCAATCTATTCTTAGACGATCTAATCAAGCTCAAAGCACAGATCAAAGCCAATCTCCTCATCAAGTCTGTCAAAGTAGAAAGCACAGGACCGAGGAAGCAATTCCATAGTTCAAACAAAGCCGATGACCAAACTAAAGGAATTTCATGGTTATTCAGTCTGTTAAAGTACATGTTGCTAGACTAATAACTCAATATTGACCCTATATAAGCTGAATGGCTAGGTCATCTGTATGTATCCTTCAATGAATTTGTCAAAATAGCAAGTACAGGGTTCATGGAGTGCATACACTTCCTGACAAGTCAATAGGGACAAATCAGGTTAGTCCTCATCAAGTTTTTCAAGCTCAAAGTTAGGATAGAAGGAATTTCAAATCTGACTAAGCACAGATAAACCAATTCCCTAGTAGAATCCTTCATAAAAAAAATCAATTCCTCCATCAAACCCAACCAAGCACGGAGCTAGGGTGGGAGGAAACTCAAATTTGCAATGACATAGAAGAAAGAGATCTTCAGCAAAGCCATTGAAGCAGAAAGTATATGGTGTAAGAACTCTTATCTATCCGACAAGTCGATTATGACAAATCAGTCAATCCCACCATTTAGTATGTCCTAAATGAAGCATTATACTAATGAAAAATACTATCAAAAGCTCCCAAGTTCTATGGCCAACCCAAAAGGTCAACCAATTTTTAACAAATGTGACTCATGCACTCACATTTGTTGCATTGACCTCCTTATGTGTGTCATAAGCCCACAAGTTAAATTGATGGACTTGAGGTGACGTACAAATCGGGCTCAATATACCGGACATCGAAAATGGTAAAATGACCTCGATTGTGACTTGACTTTGAACATCAAATTGATGAGAATATATATATATATATATATATATATATATATATATATATATATATATATATATATATATATATATATATATATATATATATCTCCTATAATAAGTGTTGCATATTGAAGTCGAGAAGCTATGATGATGACCAAATGATCTCTGTTCATGAAATTGATTGCTTCGTTCATATCAAATGAGACTGTCTACGCTCAATTCAGACGAGTTTGAATAAATGCCAAATGATTTGAAGTGACAATGTACAAATCAAGGTTGAAATGCACAAGACGTCACCAAAATCAACTCAAATGACCTCCGATCGATGAAAGCACTTCGCCATCCTATTCAGAATGTAAATATTGCATGACTTGATGATCAACCGAGCAAGCGCTTGAGTCATCAACATGCCTATACATACATCGAAGTCAGCAGGCATCGACGTAAGCCAAACAATCTTAGTTCATGAAATTGATTACGCTGATAACTTCAAAATATCAAAATCTATCGAATAAGACTATTTGTACTTAATTCAAATAATTCTGCACGAAAATCTAGTGGTCAAAAATGGTGATGCACATTTTGAACTAAAATTGACTCAATTTAACACTGACTTGAACCAAAGCTTCTTGATGTAGAAATACTACCTTGTTGAATATTATAATTATAATTTGATATATATATATATATATATATATATATATATATATATATATATATATATATATATATATATATATATCTAATTAAAATTCACATTAAAACTGTTTAATCAATTTAAAATTTATTTAAAATCCCTAAATTACCCTCCTCCACATGCAAGCGTTCCCTCCACTCTCTTCCCTTAACCACAGAAACAAAATGCTCACGGCTCTCCTTCAACTGCAAAAAAATAAAGAAAAAAATGGTTCCTCTCCTTCCCATTCCCTGTTCCAACATATCCTTTCCTCTCTCCCCTCTCCTTTTGTATTTTTCTTTTACCCATCCCACTTTAATCTCTTCCTACTCAGCCCATGCCTCTGATCCATCCGCGTCTTCTCAACGGCCACCCTCTCAGACCCCTCATTCTCTCAGACCCATCGGCAGCACTCAGCGTCCCGCATCACGCCTCCGCGTCAGCCCTCCCATTCAGCGGGCCTTGCTCACCATCCGTCCCTCTGCTCTACACCTCGATGCAGATCCTCATTTGCCCCGTCGCAATCCGCCCACTCCGCTCATTACTCTACTATTACATGTCTAGCTCATTAGCATCTTAAATCTGCTCGCCGTTCAACCTCTGCCAGGTATTTCTTCTTTCTTGAATTTCCCTCCCATTCAGCATCATTTTGTTGTCGCTCCGCTTGTCTTGACCATTTCTTTTTTTTTTAACTTCAGTCAATTTTGCTCACATTAGGGAAGAACATATGAGATGAATTCTTCTTTTTCAATTTTTACATCGCAAATCACTAATTTGGTGAAATTATTTAAGCTATAAACACCTACATGTGCTCGAACATAGACATTTTTAGTGCAAATTTTAATGTCTGAAAAGGCTGCACAGACTAAATTGAAATTTATTATATATTAATCTAAAAATCTAATAAGATATTAGATCAATTTACAATATCTTCTTCGCCACCGGATCTACAATTTTTTGTACAAGAAGACAGAAGGTGACACTAAACTAAATGTTGCACAAATGAACGAGCTTTCCTTTAATACAAAATTTAAGGAACTTCATTCTATACTATGATTTTCAAGATCAATGAAATCACTAATTTGGTGAAATTATCTAAGCTATAAACATTTGCATGTGCTCGGACATAGAGATTTTAAGTGCAAATTTTAATGTCTGAAAAGGCTGCATGCTAAATTAAAATTAATTAAATATTAATTTGAAAATCTAATAAGATATTAAATCAATTTACAATATCTTCTTCGTCACCGGATACAATTTTTTGTACAAGAAGATAAAGGTGACACTAAACTAAATGCTTTTTCAATACAAAAATTAAGATACTTCATTCTAAATTATGTTTCAAAATTAATGATTTCATTAATTAGATGAAATTAGCTAAGCTATAAACACTTGCATGTGCTCGGACATAGAGATTTTAAGTGCAAATTTTAATATCAAAGAAAAGCGTAAATAAATTGGAATTAAATGAAAATACAAAATCAATCTCATAATTCAAAAATAAAATTACCTAAATTACTAATCATGCACAAACTATGTCTTTGAATGCTTAAATTCAAGTGTCTGAGGATCTTTGTCGCGGGTTGCTACCCGTTTAGTCTTAGGGAGTGCAACAAAACCTAAAAACCTATAATAAGAGTTTCAAATCGGTGAAATATAAAGTCGATTCGTGATAGTAGATCTAATTCTCTGTTAGCAGCTAAATAGAGTTGACAGATCTAAAGCTCTTAAATATATTCAAATTAATCAATTTTTCAAATCAAATTAAGTAGCAATCTAAAACTTCTTAAATGGAATCCAATCCTTAAAAGCTTAAAACAAACTCAATCTATTCACCTTCCTCAACTGTTTGTCGGGGGTGACAAATTAAGAAAACTCTAGCTCACAAAGGAATCAATGCCAAATCACGTGTTCTGCTATATTCACTCTCAATCAATCTCTTGCTAGTAAGGATGTGTCCCATGCCCTCTGACTGTGTGACTTGGCTAGTAGGCTCCACAGACAAGCAGTTACGACCAGAGTCCTATGATCGAATGGTTTGGCCAATCAGGCTCCATTATATTATGATCATGATGTCGTATGCTCCAATAATCGCCATTTGAGTTGTGAATCATAGGGTATACTTGATAGCAATCCTTTTGTCGGTAAGGTAGGATTAAGCTTGTCTCCTTGAAAAACACCACCCCTACAAGAATTTCTTGAGATGTAACCCATGTGTTCGATAAGGATCCTTCTCGGGTTGGGTAACTCCCTCGGTAGACTAGGGATCGTGGAATGATTGTGATCTAGATCGGGCACATCAACATTCCCCCAACCATTTGGTTTAAGCTGAAATGATAAATTTCATAAATCTTAAATTCTAAAAGTCCACATGCTGCTACTATACACTACACATTTAGCGGTCTAATGATTATCCTTAATTGAAAGTTCTCTCTCATTTATTGGGAGGGGTAATTAACTATAAGGGGTTGCACCTATAGGAAACCTGGAACTAGATCTAAAGTCCTCACCAAATAAGGATGAAATCTCTGGGTAGTGTCTTATCTACTATTCCATCTGCCTTCTGAAAATTACACCGACACTTCAAATCATACTCTCTTCAATTCAAAATTATCGAGAGGTCGGTGGCAAATTTTTGGTTCCCACAAAACCCATTCAAATAAGAAAGACATTTTAAAGACTAATTAAAGTGAATTATTATCACAAAACACACAACTCTTTATTTCTTTCCAACATCTGTATCATGCACATGAAATGATCCTAAGCATATCTATACATGCAAGTGTAAATATTTAGCACACCTTGATGATGAATGCTAAGAGATGTTGCTTAAGGAAATTTGGATGCTTCATGAAGCATGATTTTGTTAAGTAGAAAAGAGAGGAATTCTTTTCTCCATTAATAAAAGGCACATTTGCATGTATGAAAGACATAAGTGAGTACAACGCCATTATTTTCTACACCAGGGGTGTAAGGTACAAGACTTACTTGGGGCTACTTAAAGCCTCGTAATCCCTAGATGTACAGACTAATATACCACTTTTCTTAAATACATGTGCATGTATAAAAAAAATGAATGGAAAAAGAATCATGAAAAAAGCTTATGTTTGTTTGTTTGATTTTGTTTATTTAATTTATATGTACAATATGAAGGTCTTTCTTAATTCATGGCATGGGAGTGCATAGGAATGAATTGAAACAAGTGTTATGTTCTTTTCAAATGAACTATAGACTTTGCAAATCCTATATAAACCATGTTAAGATAAAAGAATAAAAGCACATAATACATTTTATTTTATAATCACATGCAAGCTTATAAGTATTTTTAAATAGCATACTTTCATTTAAAATGTTTGATTTATAAGTTTTGAAAGTTATTTTTGATTTTATAGTGATAATAGCCACTCATATTCTTACTTTAGCCAAAGTATGCAATTTGACATAAAAGAAATATTTCATTTATTTTGATTTTTCAAAAGATATGTGTTGACCTCATTTTTAGGATGAGCTCTCAAACACTCCATCTTAGACATCGGACTCCTCTTAGACTTTAATAGATCCTTAGTCTTAAGACACATCTAATGATTTAGTGGACATTCAACCTAACCCTAGAGACTTAGAAGAGTTAGCCATAGGAATAGGTCATGCCTTGGGGTTGGGAGAATTTTCTGCCTATCTTGAACTACATTCCTCACTTCCTTCCTTCAAGTCAAACTCCAAATCAAATCAACATCAAACTTAAATAAATTCTAGGTTAATTGATTTTCTCCAAACCCAAATCAATGCCAAATGGTTGAAACCCATGATTGAAACTAATGATTGAAACCCATGATTGAAATTAATGATTGAAACCCATGATTGAAATTCCAACTTCAAATCTTTCCTAAGTCTTTTGATTTCCTCTCATAGACTTAGCCTAAATCAAATTCAAACCACCTTAAATTCATGAAATTTTCACACAAACCATTTATATTCTCATTTATATTCACATATATAAATGAAATATAAATTCAAATCAATCAAACTAAATCCAAAATTCAATTCCAAGTTCAAAATCTTTCCAAAGTCCTTTGATCCCCACTTAAGGACTTAGCCTAAATCAAATCTAAATCAATTCAAACTCATGAAATTTTCTCACAACTCATTTATATTCTCATTTATATTCACATATATAAATGAAATATAAATTCAAATCAATCAAACTAAATCCAAAATTCAATTCCAAGTTCAAAATCTTTCCTAAACCCTTTAATTCCCTCTTAAGGACTTAGCTTAAATCAAATTCAAACCACCTTAAAGTCATGAAATTTTCTCAAAACCCATTTATATAATCATTTATATTCACATATATAAATTAAATATAAATTCAGATCAATTAAACTAAATCCAAAATTCAAATTCAAATAATCCTAAGTCACTTTGATTCCCTCTTAAAGACTTAGCCTAAATCAAGTTCAAATCACTTCAAATCCTTGAATTTTTCTCATAACCCATTTATATTCTCATTTATATTCACAAATATAAATCAAATATAAATCAAACAACAAAAAAAAAAATCCAAAAATCAAACTTAAATTCAATAAAAATCCAACCTAAGCCTTTCAAGTCAAAATCTTGAACTTAGCCAAATCAATTTCAAATAGAGTCAAACTCTTGATTTTTCTTCATGATTCAATCAATCATGAATCCAAATATGAACATAAACTTCAATCACGAAATCAAAACTCATGTTCACCCTTTGAACTTGAAATTATCAAATGAATCAAAACTCACTTGACTTCAAACCACTTAACCTAAATGTTGATCAAGTCAACACTTAGCCAAAATGAAACCTAAACTAGCCAAAATCCATCATAGGACATTAAATTGATTGAAACCATTGATCAAAACTCATTCATGATCAATGTTTGAACTTGACCAAGTCAACATTTGAGCCTAACCTAGCTCAATTGGCCACTTGACCCAAGTTGACCCAACTTGACCTAAAAGTCAAAATGTGTCAAAACTTGATCTAAGCTAAATTGATTGAAACCAATGAGTCAAGTTCATTCCAAAATGATTGTTGAACTTGACCAAAGCCTCAATTGGCCAACTAGACCTAACCTAGCAAATTGACCATGAACCTAACTTGACCTAAAAGGTCAAATTGAGCCAAACTCAAATATAAACCAAATTGATTGGAAACAAAGATACCAATCCATTTCATATGACCAACCAAACATGAACCAACCCATGACCTAACTCAAATAGGTCAAATGGGTCAATTTGGTCAACTTGACCCATTTGACCTAAATGAACTCAATTGAACCAAAACCAAATATAAACCAAATTGAATCAAACTAAAGCCACCAAAATATTTCAAATGGTCATATGAACTTGACCCAACCGTTGGTTTGACCCAATTTGACCAATTGGTCAACTTAACCCAAGTTGACCCATTTTGACCTAAATGGGTCAACATGAGCCAAATCACATCAAACTAATTCCAAATTCAATGAAACTTGGCCTAACCCATTTTTCAAACATACCAAACATATTCAAATTGAAACCCAAGCCAAATAACCATTTTACCCTTAGGACATAGGGTAAATTTTGGCCAAATCCACTTGGAATTTGGTCAAATCCTTTTTATGGATACTTGACAACCTCTTAGTGGACCAAATGGTCACTAATGAACCTATTGCACATGACCCAATGGGTTTGGGTCAGCCAAACCCAACCTAATCCCAAAATTGACCACCACCTTTGAAAATGGCCACATGGAATCCTCCCTCCACCTTATTTGAGCACATGGCCACCTCACCTACTCCTCCTTTGGCCAAACCGAATGCCATGCCACTCTAAACAACTCAAACAACCCAATAGGGTCAATTGGATCAAAATGATAAGCTTTTTCATGGATTCTTCTGTGGGAGGGATATACTCCCCCTAATTCAATACAATATTAACATTTTGATACTCGATTGAGCTAAGGGAAGCTAGAGGATCCATTTCCAAGTGATCCTAAGCTTCCTAGAGTGATTTCAAATTCTCCATTTTTGAATTTTCTAAAACCAATAATAGGGGAGCTCCATTGAAATTCAAACTTACTCAACACTCGATACTAATAGAATTCCCTTTGCAAGCTTCATCAAGGAGCTTGATCAAACTCACCCAAGCCTTCACACAAGCTCCAAAGGCAAGGGAGGGCTAGTCTTGATCAAGACTGAGCCTATTTGAAGGGAGCTTGGCCTTTAGAAGGATCCATCCAATCTCAAGACTTCAAACTGTCAACAAAATTTCATCTCCACTAGACGAACCTTGTCCAAGGGAATCGAGCACCGATGATCACCTTCGTATGCTATTAAACCGAGCATAATTTCAATGTGGTATGGTCCTTTGTGAAGTAAAGTATCACCCCATGAGATTCTAGCCATTAGATGTGATCTCCTTTGCATGTTGATGGTGTGAATTGAGTTTCAATCCAAGCTCAATCAGCTTGGATCATGCCAAGATGGATAATGTCCTCTCCTCGCATGGAAATAGATGATCATGGGCCATCCATCCGTGTTTTGGATGGACGACCATGATCAAAGACAATAGATCCCACAGATTACCCCTTTAGAACCACGGCTTTATCCTCAGTCGTTCGATCCTTGATCGGATGGATGCGAAGAAAATGCGTAGCACCACCACTGACATTGAGCTACGATGTGACAATTTAAATAACAAATCCCATCGCGTCACATGAAAAGTGCATGTCATGTCAACGCCCACATGGTTATCAGATTAAACATTTAATTATTAAATTAATTAATCAAGGAAACTTCCTAAATTCATATCTAAGTAGAAAAAATTAAAAAAAAATGAAATAAATTGCATTGATAGATAATTGAATATAGAATATTCTAAAATGATTTCAATGGATTTTGAACAGTGCTTTTCTTTAGATTTGGGTTTTATTGGGAATGTTCTTTTGCTAATTACCCTCTAATTCCTCCACTGATTAATCCTAAACTTCTTTTGCATAATTAGTGGGATGACTCCTGCCTCCCCTAATTATCTTGGGATTTATTGGTGGTTTAATTAGAAGAATTGCTAATTCATTCCTTAATAATCACTTCCTTAATGTAATTAAGCTTAATTAAAGCTATAATTAGTGGTCTAACCCTCTGATTGGTCAATTAAGTTTTGCTTAAGTGAATATGAGGTTTAGAAAATAATTTTGGGATACTTTTCTTAAGATATTCCTTAAACCACCTTTCTTCCTTAATCCAACCTTAATTAAGGGTTAATTCACTAATTACCCCTTAATTAGTTTCATAAAATTCTAAAAATTTCTAGAACTCAATTAATCTATCTTGGGTAGATTCTTAGGTTTTCAAGAGCCTAAGCACAATTAAAGAAATAAAAATTCAACTCACATGTGTGAGAGGTATTATGAAATTACTTAAAATAAACTCCTTAGCTTAATTAATCCTTAATCATGAGCCAATTGCATTAAGTACCTTTCTTTCTTAGGTGCATTGCTGATTTAAATTCCTTGTGTGATTTTATGTCATATCATTGGCTCATAATTATTTGATTAACTATGCTAAGGTGGTGTAGGTAAGAGGTAATTAACACACTTAATTCATACATTAACCTAAACAATATATAAAAATCATCTAATAATCTTAAGAACAAACTAAATCAATAAAAATATGTGGGAATGGGTTAGGAGCAGCAAACTCACCTCATATTTATCAAATTAAATCAAACTCAAAACAAAATCAAACCTTCATTAAAAATAACTTGATTTGCTTTAAACTTTCTTATTTCTTAAGATTATCTTTAGGAATTAATTAGGGTGAATGTGTTTACATGATTTCATCACTTTAGTTCTTTCCTAACATGCTAAATGTGTATGTCATATGAATTTCATGCATTCATGCTTTTCAAAAATCAAATTGAAAATGAAATATTTTCTTTATGTCAAATTGCATGTTTTAAAGTAAAAAATATGAATGGCTATTATCACTACTAAGTCCAAAACTATTTTCAAAATCTATAAATAAAACACCTAAAACTAAAAGTGTGCTACTTAATAATTATTTTTATGCTTGCATGTGGATATAAATATGAAGATGTGCATAGTGTGGCTTTCCTTCTCTTTTCTTTTGGCATAGTTTTGAATAGGATTTGACAAAGTGTGTAGTTCATTTGAAAAGAACACAAAACTTGCCTAACCCCATTCCTATTCATTCCTATGCTATTACCAAAGAGGGATACCCACAGTTGTACATATAAACTGCATAAACAAAACAAACAAATAAATACAAACTTTTTGCATCTTTCTTTTTTCATTCATTTCTTTTGTACATGTGTTTGTATTTAAGGAAAGTGGTATTTTAGTCTGGAAAATCTCGAGGTTGCGAGGATTTAAGTAG
Source organism: Cymbidium sinense (assembly GCA_021442155.1). Taxonomy (NCBI): domain Eukaryota; kingdom Viridiplantae; phylum Streptophyta; class Magnoliopsida; order Asparagales; family Orchidaceae; genus Cymbidium; species Cymbidium sinense. The sequence continues at coordinate 79,585,858 of CM038225.1, read as the reverse complement.
CCCTAAGTAGGTCTTATACACCCCTGGTGCTAACAATAATGTACTCACACTTATGCCTTTTATACATATACATGTGCATGTGAATAATGGATAAAAGAAACCCTTTTCTACTTAATGAAAATCATGCATCATAAAGCATTCTAATTTTCTCAAGTAATATTTCTTAGCATTCATCATGAAGCATGCTAAACATTTTCATTTGTATGTATATATATGCTTAGGATTCATTCATATACATGTTGTACATGTTGGGAAAGAAATGAAGTGATGTGTGTTTTGTGACATTGATTCACTTTACTTAATCTTAAAATGCATTTCTTTTTGAATAGGTTTGTTTAGGGAAAATATAAATTTAGTATTAATTAAAACACATAATAAAACATTTACCAAACAAAATTAAACATGAATCTACTTTAGAAATTACTTAAGATAGGGAAGGAAAGAGAAGTTCTCTTCTCTTTTTCTCTTTACAACACTTAGTAATTAATTGTAGGATTCATTCAAACCAAACAAAGCATCAAATAAAATCAACCCAAATCAACTAACCACTTAAATGAAACCACCCATCTAAGTTGAATATCTTCATACTTAGAAAATCTAATCCTTAAAGCCATAACTAAGCATACCACACATTAAAGCACACACATTAGGTTAAGTCACCACTTCTAGCTTTAGGTTAGGGCGGTGCATGACTTGATGAATTATTTTTTAGTATGGATGTTAGGTGAATAGAATGAATGGTAGGATGATTTAGTCTAATCATTATTTTCTAGGGATTGTGCTTAAGGGGTGTTATAATAAAAATATATAATACTTTTGTGTGTGCTTATACCCCTAAGCATAATCCAATAGGCTAGGTGGATTTGGTTACCCATGTGTGGGGTGCTAAGTCCAATATACATGCATGGAATTTGTATGATTTATTTTGTTAATCTTTATTTTGCAGATGTTAGCTAGATTTACTTTTCCTTTTCATGTATTTTTGTAATTAGGATTTTGGAATGAATGTTATGGGGATTAGGATGACCATTGGTCATAAGATTACATACATGTGAAGCCTTTGGAGCAACCATCTCCTAATCATCCAAAAGAAAGAACCAAAAGAAGAAAGAAGAAAGAAGAAAAAGAAAGAAGAAAAGAAGAAGTGAAGACCCCATAACATGAATTTCCTTACTTGATTGTAAATTAATTCATTTATAATCCGGGTTGTATAATGGTATAGCTCGGCTACCCAATTTATTTTTGGGTTTGTGCGGTGGTACCCGACCACAAATGACCTTTTATTCTTTTGCACTAGCTTTTATAAAATGTTTGATGTTTAGTGCATTAAGAGATATATTTTATAATTTTCTTGCTTGATGATGTATGGCGGATGATTAGACTCTTAGGGAAAATAAATCTTCTACCAAATTAAACAACTCAAAATTAAATATAACAACTCATAACCTCATTTAAAGCCTAAGTTAAAATCAAGATAAAAGAATTAGCAACCCTGGATGAGTATTTATTTTATAACATCATGCTTAAAAATATATTATTACACTCTTGATTGGAGGGCTTCCACCTCTGCCAGAGAACTTAGCTTGACCTTTGAGAGCCATGGTGAAAACACACCTCCTCTTCTCGCTAATTTTGGCCCATAATCTTATTTCTCATGCATTAGGCATATGAATCCTATAAGCCTGAGTCAAATGATTGTCCAAAAATGGAAGTAATATGTAATAAGTTTTGCATTAAATCTAGTTCATTTTTCATGCCCTTACATGATCTAATCTCTTAGGGAGTGAGTTTAGGACTTAATCTCTTTCTAAATAAATAATAACCTAGCTATCTTGCATAATGCATATGACTTACCAATGAATTTAAAATCATAGGAGGAGTTAGTTGGTGACCACCCCTAGGCGGTTGTAAGTCCAAGCAGTCGGGTGGTTTGTCCTCTCTTATGGAGGCAAACCAAATACCCATTTTCATCTTAGATTTAGGTCATACTTTTGGCCCCTCACAAAGTAAATTTAGGTTTTGAGGTTGCTTCTCCCTTCTATGGGCCATAAGCATAAATCCTCACTTCTTAGGCCTTTCCATAACCTTGTATTATGGAATTATAAGTCCTAAACTTCTAATAAAATTCAACTCAAATAAATAATTCAATTTCAAAAACATAAAGCCTAACCATATGATAGTTTGAGATGCTCGCTAGGTTTCCTAACATCATGAGCATCTCCTACTTATATTCCATTTGGCTTTGATAAGAACTCTTGCCTCTTGATCGATCCCACTTGATTTACTAAAAATAAACTAATCGATTGATAGTCCTACCTATTGAAATCTTTGGAGACAATGATCATTTACCTTAATCAGGAGTATTCATAAGGAATCCCCTTCCTTAAGATGTAATTAACTATGAGGGCTTGTCTTTATAGGAAACTTAACTAACCCGATTTAAAATAAACCATACATTACTTTTCTCTATAAAGTAGGGGAAGAATCTCTGGTACATATGGAGACCCATTGTTCTTTGGAGTCATTATTGAGGTGATTAGATCCATTATAGGATGGTGACTTCTATCTTTCGAGATAGTATACATCTCCTCAATGTCATATCCGATCACCCTCAATAAGAACATCTATGGATCTACTTGGTGTCCAAAAATGCATAAAAAGAAGTATATTTCTATCTTCATTTTATTTTTCATAGAGTGAAGATGGAAGTATACATTTCTTTAGAAATCATAAAAAAATTTCACCACAATATGAATGCATGATTTTCATATGACACATAATATTTTGCATGCTAGGAAAGAAATAAACTGATGTAAGCCTGTAAATTCATTCACCCTAATTAATTCCTAAAGACAGTCCTATGGAATAAGATCATTTAAAGTGAATCAAATTATTTAAAGAGATTTTGTTTTAATTTTGAGTTTGATTTAGGAGATATGAAAAGGATATTTTGCTGGTCCTAACCCATCTCTCACATGTGTGTGTTGATTTAATTTAATTTTTAGAATCATTAGATTGATTTTATGGTTTGCATAGGTTAAGGTGTGAATTAAGTTCATTAATTATCCCTTACCTACATCTCCTTAATATAATTATTCAAATAATTATAAGCCAACATATGATATGTAACCACATTGAATTTAAATCAGCAATACTCTTAAGAAAGATAGGGGCCTAATGCAATTAGCTCATAATTAATGATTAATTAAATTAAGGGATTTAATTAAGTACTTTCATAACCTTCCCACACATATAGGTTGAAAATAATTTTCTTAAATTTACCTTAGGCATTTGAACACCTAAGGATCTACCCAGCAAATGATTGATTAAGTTTAGATTGATTTTAAAATTTTGATTATGCTAATTAAGAAGATTATTAGTGGATTAACCCTTAATTAGGTTTGGATTAAAGAAGGAAGTGGATTTAGGGAATAGCTTAGGGAAAATATCTCAAAATTATTTCATAAACCTCCTAATCACTTAAATAATGTTCAATTACCTTAAACTACTATTCACATGCTTAATTACCCTTAATTAGATTAAAAGAAAGAGTGATTAAGGATTCATTAATTTATTTCTCTAATTAACTCATTAATAAATTCTAAGAAAAGTAGGGGAGGCAGAGGTCATCCTACTAAATATGTCAAGAAGTTTGAAATTAATAAATGATTATGGAGTAATTAGGGTTATTAATATTTCAAATAAACCCTAATTAAAGAAAATTCACTATTTTAAATCAATTAAAAATAATTTTATATTATTCCTCACTGAATTATCTTTAAAATGAGCCCTCATTTATATTTTTTTGATTTGTTTACATTTAGTTATGTATTTTTGAAGTTTCAGTGATTAATAGGTCATTAAATCCCCTAATTATATAACTAATCCCGTTGGCACCACGTTGACCACTGATGCAGCACATACTTTTCACATGGCACGACGAGATTGGTTATTTAAGTAGTTAAATAAAATGTCACATCAGTAGCGGTGCTATGTGTTTTCTCCTTGGACCGTCCAATCAAAGATCGGATGGTCAGGATTAAACCCGTGGATCTAAAAGGGATAAAATCATTGGATCTAATTGGATTAATCAGGACTGTCCATCCAAAATATGTGGGATGGATGATCCATGATTCATCCCTTCCCTCGCCTGCTGGAGATGGAGATTGTTCGTCCTTCATGGCTTGATCGGAGCTCACTTGAGCTCTGATTGAGCTAGGATTGAACACACACCATCTAAGAGCATGGAGAAACACTTCCAATGGTAAAATTTAATTGGGATTAAAGTTCCCTTCACATAGAAATAAAGATTTTCTAAGTTAAGCTCGATTTTGGTTCATACCTAGCCGGAGGCTCCCAACCATTGAGGTAGCTTCATCTAGTGGAGAAGCTCTTTAAAGTTTGAAGGCTTGAGATGAAGTGGATATTCCTATTGGCCAAAGCTCCCTTCAAAGGCTTGCAACTTTGGTCTAACTCACCCTTCCCGAGGCTTGAATGATTGGGATTTGATTTGGGTGAACTCGACTTGATGCCTTGATGGTGCTTGCAAGAGGAATTGGACTTCTATGGAGAATTGAGCAAGTTGACACTCTCACTCACCTCCCCTATTTTTGGCCTAGGCAAACTGAGAAATGGAGAATTCAATTGAGCTTAGGAATGGTTGGGAGAGCTTGACAATGCTTCCTCTGAGTTCCTAGGGCTCAGTCGATAGCAAGTGATGTGAATTAGAATGAAATTAGGGGGAGTCTATCTCCCCCTACTTGGATCGAATGGTCGTGAGCTCCTTTGCTATTTTGATCAAATTGATCCTATTGAATGGGTTTGTTAGGCTGTTATGAGCTTCACATGGTTCAATTTTGACAGATGAGTGTAGTGGAGGAGTTTCCCATGTGTTAAATGAGGGTATGGGGTGATTTCATGTGCTCATTTTCCATTGGGTGGTCAATTTTGGCTTTGGGTTGGGTTTGGCTAACCTAAACCCATTGGGTCATGTGCATCACATCCCTTGATGTCCAAATAGACCACTAAGAGGATGCCAAGTGGTCATGAAGAGGATTTGACCAAATTCCAAGTGGAATTAGCCATATGTTACCCTTTAACCTAGGGGTAAAATGGTCATTTGGCTTTGATTTTGATTTAGAAAGATTTGGAATGGTTTGAAATTGGGTTGTGCCAATTTTAATGATTTTGGAGTTTATTTGATATGATTTGGCTCATATTGACCCATTTAGTTCAAAATGGGTCAACTTGGGTCAAGATGACCAATTGCTCAAATTGGGTCAAACCAAGAGTTGGGTAAAGTTTATATGACCACTTGAGTGGGTTGGTATCATTAGTTTGGTTCAATTTGATTTATATTTAGTTTTGGTTCATTTGGTTTCATTTACGTCAAATGGGTCAAGTTGACCAATTTGACCCATTTGACATAATTGGGTTAGGTCATGGGTTGGTTTAGATTTGGTTGATCATTTGAAATGTTTTGCAAGCTTTGGTTTCAATCAATTTTGATTTGATTTGATTTTGGCTTGATTTGACCTTTTAGATCAAGTTGGGTTCATGGTCAATTGGGCAAGCTTTGGTCAAGTTCAACGAGTGGTTTAGAATGAATTTGACCCTTTGGTTGCAATCAATTTGGCTTAGATCAAGATTTGACATATTTTGACTTTTTAGGTCAACTTGGGTTAACTTGGATTAAGTGGACAATTGGGCTAGGTTTTGGCTCAAATGATGACTTGGTCATGTTCAATCGTTGATCATAAATTGATTTAGATCAATGGTTTCAATCAATTTGGCCTATGATGGATTTTGGCTAGTTTAGGTTTCATTTATGTGTTGACTTGGTCAAAGGCTAGGTTTGACCTAATTTGACTGATTGATCATCTTATGATGATTTTTACTCACAATGTGAGGCTTAGATGGGCTTAGTTCAATCCAATTTAGGTAGGATTATAATTTAACTTAAAAGGGTACTTTAGGTCACTTTGGGTTAAGTGAGCCTAAGTGGGTCAATTGACTTGATCAAGGCCTGATTCAAGTTTGGTTGAACTCATATATGGACTTATGATTGAAATATAAATCCATTTGCAAGTGATTTGAAGTCAAATGGGTTTTGATTCATTTGACAATTTCAAGTTCAAAGGTTGAACATAGGTTTGATTTGGGTTTGAGTTTTGAATTTATTTTTGGTTTGATGATTGAAGTTTATGTTTATATTTGGATTCATGATTGAAGGGTTGATTGAATCATGAAGAAAATCCAAGGGTTTGGATTGATTTGAGTTTGATTTGGCTAAGTTCAAGAATTGGCTTGAAGAAGCATATGCTGGGCTTTAGGTTAGATTTGGGTTTGAGTTTTGAATTTAGTTTGATTATTTGAATTTATATTTTATTTATATTCATGAATATAAATGAGAATATAAATGGGTTATGAGAAAATCTTTTGAATTTGGAATGATTTGAATTTGATTTGAGTTAAGTCCATGAGGTGAAGTCAAAGTGAACTAAGAAAGATTATAGATTTGGACTTGAGTTTTGGATTTGATTTTGGTTACTTGAATTTATATTTCATTTATATTTGTGAATATAAATGAGAATATAAATGGGTTATGAGAAAATATTTTGTGTTTGAAGTTAGTTTGGATTTGATTTGGGCTAAGTGCATAAGATGGAATCAAGATGGCTTATAGAGGTTTTGGATTTGAAGTTGATTTGAATTTGAAGTTTGTTTGAATTTGAAGTTTGTTTGAATTTGAAGTTGTTTTGAATTTGAAGTTGTTTTGTAAGAAGAAAGTGAGGATTGGGATTAAGCTATAGGGTTGGCAAGTTTTCCTAACACCCCTATGGCATAACCTATTCCTATGGTTAACTCTTCTAAGTCTCTAGGTTAGGTTAAGTGTTCATCTAATCACTAGAAGTGTCTTAAGACTAATAAACTCTTAGTGTCTGAGAGGAATCCTATGTCTAAGATGAAGAAGTTGAAAGCTCATTCTAAAAATGAGGTCAACAATTTTAAGCACCCCTTAATAATAATCTCATGCATAAAATATGATTAGGCTAACCACAACTTAACATTCAGTCTACACACATACACCCTAACATCTAGTTTACAATATTACATCACAAAATAAAACATATATCAAATCGTACCACCCTAACATAAAGCTACAAGTGGTGACTTAATCTAATGTGTGTGTTAAGGCTTGTGTGGTATGTCTTAACTAGGCTTTAGAGTTAAGATTTCCTAAGTATGAAAGACATTTAATTATTAAGAGTGATTTTGTTTAAATGGTTTAATTAATTTATAAATTTTACTTAATATTTTATTTTATTTCATTTGGCCTACACTTAGCAACTATATGTTATGAAGAGAAAGAAAGACAGGACCACTCTCTTTTATCCCTACGTTAAGTCACATTTAAAGCAAATTAATTAATCAATTTTCTTTAGTGAATGACTTGTTGTATGTTTTAATTAGTCCTAAGTTTAGGTTCACTTTAAACAAACTCATTCAATAAGAAAGGAATCTTAAGGTTAGTCGGAATCAATTACTATCACATAACACATATTTGTTCATTTCTTTCCATCATGTATATCATGCATATGATTAAATCCTAAGCATAATTATACATGCAATTTATATCTTAGCACACTTAAATGATGAATGTAAACAAATGTATTTGGAATTAATATTTCATTTGATTGAATGATTTTTTTCATATTAATTTAAAGCTCTATCTAAATTCTTATGCAAAAGCATAAGGAAATAACCTTAAATCACATTACTAATCAACTCAACCAAACAAATAACGCATGAATGCATATCTTTTTAATAGAAAAAAAGAGTTTTCATTCATTAGCTAAGTACACATCTACATGTATAAAAGTTTTAAGCGAGTACGTGACTATTGTTCTACACCAAGGGAACGAGGTAGGAACCTCCTTGGGCTACTTAAATTCGTGCATCCCTGAAATGTCCAGATTGAAATACCACTATCCTTAGATACATATGGATGTATAAACAACTACAAGAATAGAAAGTCCATGCAAGAATTGTATTTTTGATTTGGTTGATTTATTTTGTGTAAATGAATTAAAGCTCTATCTAGATTCTAATGTCCAAATGCATAAGAATGAAATCAAGAAGGTACGTTGCCATTATTCTACACCAAGGGAACGAGGTAGGAACCTCCTTAAGGCTACTTAATGCCGTGCATCCCTGGGATGTCTTGACTAATATACCACTAACATTCTTGCTTATACAAATCAACACATGAATGTAAGGAAGAGACTTTATCTCATACACTAAATTTATATTCACTTGCATTTCCTATGTATATATATAACTAAATTTATAATATATGTGTATATTTAATCATTAGTAAACTTTTTGAAAATATATTTGAGATTTAATAATGATACTAGCTACACATATTTTTAATTTAAATCAACACATACAATTCAACATAAAAGAAATCATTTTATTTAATTAATTTTAAAAGGGATGGATGCATAAATCATATGACATATAATATTTAACATGATTGGAAGGAAATAAAATAACACAAGCATGTGATTTCATTCAATCCAACTAAGTCTAAGGACAATCAAACTAAATAAGATTATTTAAAACAAACCAAAGTTCTTTAATGTCATTTCATTTTCATGTTTGATTTGGTTTATGAAATGTGAAATAGGCTTGCTAAACCTAATCTCATTCCCCATGTATGAGTTAATTTGGTTTAATTAAGAATATTTAGGTTGCTTTTACATCTTAATTAGGTTAGGGTATGAATTAAGTCAATTAATTAACCCTTACATATATCACCTAAAGTTAATTAAATAATTAATAATGAGCCAATATAATATGCAACCACATGAAAAGTAAATTTGTAATGCTCCTAAGAAATGAAAGGGGCCAAATGCAATTGGATCATGATTAATAGTTAGGCTTAAGGGATCTCACTTAACTACTTTTATAATTTTCTCACACATGTAAGCTAACCATAATTTCATTAGCTCTCTCTTTATGTTATTGAACACCCAAAGAGCTACCCAAGATTACTTAAAGGTGATTAGATATGAAGTAGATTTTAGATTGAGTTAGTTAAGTTCATTAATCCATTTGGTTAAGCATTAAGCATTTTTTTATTAATGAAATGAAATTAACTTAAAGAAAGAGATCAAGAAAGAGGCCTTAATATCAATCCCAAAGTCCCATATTGATCACTCAAGCTCTGATTTTTATCTTGGAGATTAATTAATTAATTAGGCAATTAATTACCTCATTAATCATTAAATAGTCCAATTAAAAAAAGTGAAGAAAACTTAGAAAATGAATTAGAAAAAAATATCCCAATCACATTCCCTAAGCTCTCTTACTATTCAACAGAGATAATTAGGCTTAAATAATTAATTAAGTCACAGTTCATTCACTAATTATCATTAATTAAATTTAAAAAATGATTAAAGCTTAATTAATTGATTTTCCTAATTAAGCAACTAATAAAATCTCAGAAAAGTAGAGGAGGTAGAGGTCATCCTCCTAAACATCCACAAAAAATTTGAGATTAATTGGGTGATTAATTAAGGAGTAATTAAGCTAATTAGATTTTTAATTAAACCTTAATTAAGATAAAATCACTATTCAAAATCAATTAATAATAATTTTCTTAGATTCTACTCTAAAATATCTTCAAAATGAGCTCAAGTTTATATTTTTTAATTTTTCTAGGATTAGTTATAATTTTTAGAAATTTTAGCCTTAAAAATAGATTAATTAAGCTTAATTAAAGCCTTAATACCATCGGGCCACGTGGCGGCTGACGCGGCACACTTTCCATGCGGTGTGACGGGATTGGCTATTTAAGTTGTCACATTTGCCGACTGCCGTATTAACTTCAAGTCGAGGATCGGACAACAATAATCAAATCCGTAGTTTAGGAAAGGAATCAAGGATCTAATGTGGGATCTAATTAGATCCTTTCATTCCAATCACATGGAACGGATGGGTCATGATCTATCCTATTCGCGAGCGAAAGACGAATGTCATCCATGTTTCCCCTTTCGATCCGAGCTCACCCGAGTTCGGATTGCCTCTAAATTCATCTCACACTTTCGAGGGTAGGCGCACACATCCAACGGCTAAAAACTCATGACATTTGAATTTTCTTCACAAAAGACCAAATAATTTTTCATACAAGCTCAGTTTTGTAAAATTACCTCGCTGGAGCTGATGTCCGGTGGTGGATTGACGGAGATAGCTTCTCCTAGTTGAGGCGAGGTCCTGCTAAGAAGCTTGGGTCTTAATTTGATGTAGATCTCTCGGTCGACAAATCCACGCGTAAGGCTTCGACTCAAATTGAACTCCAATCTTCGATGCTCGGGAAGGCTTGGGAGACAATTCGGTTGGCTTCGATGAAGTAAGAGGATGGTGTGGGTGCAAAGAATTTGTGTTTGATCAAGTAGAGGAGGAGTATTGCTCGGAAGGATGGTGTTCTATTTCGGCTTTGCTCGAGGAGGAGGAATGCCGATCGAGGAAGCTCCAGAAATGCTCCACGATGCTTTGAGGGGTTTTGAAATCACTTAGGAAACTCACACAAAGCAATTGGTGTCGTTTGCCACTCAAATTGAGGGGGTATATCCCTCAATTGCACATGATGGATGGATGGGATTGATCCATGAAAATCTGTCGATTGGCTATCGTCGAGTCATCATAGGGGTCGCTGTTAGCTCCACGTGGCATGCCAAGAGTGGAGGAAGTGGTGGAAGGAGTCTCAAGGCTTTCTATGGGAGGATGTGTGGGATTGGTTCTTCCCTTGCACCCATGGGGTTCGCCCATGGAGGTGGCTACTTGGCTTGCTTCCCTTGGTCCATGGAAAGTGCTAGGATGTCTTAGGGTGGGCTAAGGTGGCCTAGGAGTTCCTCATTAAGGAGTTTGATGGCTGTCATGGAAATGTGAGAGTGGACTTTGCCTCTTAAAGCAAGAATCCAATGCAAAGAGGGGTGCCCATTGGTTAATTCCCTTGGAATGCCCACATGGACTTGGGCTGGTTTGGAGCTGACCTAGGGTTGATTTGGGTTGGGTTAGGTCAGCCACCAAGGTTCCATAAGGTGGTTTTAGGTGATTTGGTTTAATTGGGTCAAAATGAGTTTATTTGGGTTAGGTTGGGTTGGGTTGACCAATTGGTCAAATTAAGTTAAACCAAGACTTGGGTTAGGTTCATATGATGATTTGGGATATTTTGGTTCAATTGGGTTTGATTAATTTGACTTAAGTTTGATTTTGGCACATTTGGATTCAAAAGGCTCAAATGGGTCAAGTTGACCAAGTTGACGAATTTGACCAAATTGGATTGGGTTAGGTGTTAAGTCAAGTTTAATTGATTAATTAAAAATGATTGTAGGCTTTGGCTTGATTTAATTTGGATTTAATTTGGATCTTGCCAAATTTGACCCTTTAGGTCAATTTGGGCTAAGTTGGGTCAAGTTGACCAATTGGTCAAATTGAGCTCAATCATAACTTTGGTCAAGTTTAATAAGTGATTTGGAATAAATTTGAGCTATTGGTTGCAATTAGGGGTGTGCATTATTTGGTTTTAACTAAAAAACCAAACCGAACCAAAGTTTTTGAGCAATTTGGTTTGGTTTTGAACTTAGTAATTTGGATTTTGGTTTTAATTAATGAAAACTTTGGTTTTTGGTTTTTGGATAGGTCTGTTAAATAAAATTTTGGATGGAACCAAATAAACCAAAGTAATTATATGTAATATGATATTATTAATTTATGTATAATAGGCTTATCTTTTATATACTTATTTAGTAGGTGCTTTCTTGGAGGATTATTATCCAATTTTTCAAAATATTTTGGTCTCATAATATGGTAATAAGATTCCATCAACTTTTAAGTTCAAAACATATTTCAGGTAAGTAAAATTTAATTTTAAATACTTTTTTTAGCATGAAGTAATTAATTGCATTTTGATTATATTTATATTATTTTGTTTATTCCTTGTTCATTATACAATAAAAAAATTATGAAAATAATTTTAAAATATAATAACGGTTTATCCAAAACCAAACCAAAATAATAAACCAAATTATTATTGGTTTGTTTGGTTTTGCATTTTATTTGGTCGGTTTGGTTCAATATTTTTGGGAATCCAAAACTAATAGGTTTTAAAAATTTATTATCCAATCCATCCAAATCAACCAAACGCACACTCTTAGTTGCAATCAATTTGGATCAAATCATGATTTGACCCATTTTGGCTTTTTAGGCCAATTTGGGTCAACTAAGTCATATGGTCAATTGGACTTGGTTTGGCTGAATTAATAGTTTGGTCATGTTCAATCATTGATTATGAGTGGGTTTGAGTCAATGGATTCAATCAATTTGGCATATGGTGGGTTTTGGCTAGTTTGAGTTTCATTTAAGCTAAAGGTTGACTTGGTCAATGGGCTAGATTGACTTGGTTTTACCCAATTCAAGACAATTGATTAATCTAGGATGATTGTTGATCATGATATTGGGTTTGGATGGGCTTAGTTCAATCCAATTTGGGTTGGATTAGAACTTGGCGCAAAAAGATCTTTTAGGTCACTTTGGGTCAAGTGGACCTAAATGGGTCAATTGGCTTGATCATGGCTTGATTTAAGTTTAATTGAACTCACATATGGACTTAGGATGAAAATATAAATCTAATTGCAAGTGATTTGGAGTCAAATGAATTTTGGTTCATATAATAATTTCAAGTCAAAAGAGGTCAACATGGGCTTAACTTGGGTTGTCTTGAGTTTGGTTTGATAATTGTAGTTCGTATTTATATTTTGAATAATGATTGAAGGAGTGATTGAACCATAAAGAAATTCATTAGTTTTGAGTTGATTTGGATATCATTTAGCCAACTTCAAGAAATTGGCTAAAAGGGCTAAAATTGGGAATTTGATTTGATTTGGGTTTGGTTTTGGCCATTTGGATTTATATTTCATTTATATTTTTGAATATAAATGAAGATATAAATGATTCATGAGAAAATCACTTAAGTCTAGAGTGATTTAGAAGCAAATTTGACCAAATTGAGAGATGTAGGACAAAAAGGTTTAAGTAGGGAATTGATTTGGTTTGGTTTAGTTTGATTTGATTTGAATGGTTTGTGAATATAAATGAAAGAATGATTGATTTATAAAGAAATCAATTGAGTTTGATTTGGTTTGAAGGAGGTTTTGGCTAAGCATATGAAAATGGTTCATATGGCTTAGGAAAAAGGTTTTGGAGTTTGAATTCAATCATGAGTTTCAATCAGTTGGAGTTAGATTTGATTAATGATTTGGGTTGGGATTTGATTTGAGATTGGATTTAATATTTGAGAAAATCAATTGAATTGAGATTGGTCTGAATTTGGTTAAGGCTAAGTCTATAAAATAAAATCAAAGGCTTAAGAAATGATTTGGAATTTGAATTTAATCACACGTTTCAAACATTTCATTTGAGATTAGATTTATGATCTTGAAAAAATCAATTGAATTTAAGATTTGATTTGGAAGAAGGAAGCAAGGATTAGATTTAAGGTTATAGGGTAGTCATGTCTTCCTAAATTCCTAAGGTATAATCTCTTTCTATAACTAACTCTTCTAAATCTCTAAGTTTAAGTTAATTACTAATTAAAAGTATCTTAAGACTCAAGGAGAAATATAAGAGTCTTAGATCTATAACGAGTTGAGCTCACTCTCAAAAGTGAGATCAACACACACACATATATATATATATATATATATATATTATCAATTCAATTTTTGATTTAACTAAAATTTTTTTTCTAAAGTCAAATCGATTACAGTAATCTAAATATCCTTAATTTTAAAAACTAAAAATAGAACCAAATCAATTAAGGCGATATTTAAAATCACTTATTATTATTATTTTATTATATTTAATTATTATTATTATTTTTTAAAATATTTAAAATATCTAAAAATTATTTGATAATTTTTAAAAATAATGTTATTAATTTTTAAAAATAAAAATACCTTAAATAAATATATTTTTAAAATTAATATAAAGATAAAAAAACACCAAATAAATTTAACCCTTGAATATATATAATTCAGTTATATTTTTTGATTTAAATCAATTAATACACACACCATAAATTTTTTAAGAGAATTTGCATGCATACCACACAATTCTTATATATTTATATATTTAATATGTAAATTTTAATTTTTATATATATAACATTCTAATCTATATATATATATATATATATATATAGAGAGAGAGAGAGAGAGAGAGAGAGAGAGAGAGAGAGAGACTCTATTTTAGAAAGTAAAAACAAGATTACACAATTATTAAACGTTTGGTTGTAAAAGCAATAATTACTAGCTCTTCATACCAATAATTAATCTATGAAATCTCTGTTTTCTAGTGAAAAACATGCTAGTACTTCTGTAAATATAAAGGGCTTCTCTTTTTAGATCCCAGTATTGAATTTTTCTTAAGCTACTGTAGTTTCCACTAATTTGACGTATCAATTTAATAAATTGTGCTATGACACAGAATACACTTTCTTCATGATTCACAATCAGGACTAACGCACCATAAAATGAGAATAACAAGAACTTTATTTCATTTCAAATAAAGCAAAACACACTGAGATCATTTCTCAGTTGGATTGAAGGAAATCAAATCAATGAAATAAAATCATAATAATTAATACATTAAATATGAATTCATAGCCACTTAATATTTTTTTTCTTTTTTATTTCCATTCGCTCAAATATTCTCATTATGGAAACAAGGCCATGCTCATATAATTTTGACAAAGAATAAGAATATTTGTTATGGGCAGGAAAAGTCGCCACTAATTAAATGATGGATAGTGGGCACTTAGTATCTTGTTTGCCTATGAACATCTCATAAAAGAACTTTATTTTGTAAAGTCATGCTTCTTCATACAAAATAGAACTTGGGTGGCTCACAAAATAGCATTATTATTGGTAATGTGATCCAAAAGAAGAATGATGGAGAATGGGAAAAAGACACAAGATTTAATACGTCTGAGAGTTGGTGCCAACGCCAATTATGGAACTATAAATATGATTAAATCTACTGAATGAATGGATCCTGGTGCTATAAAAAACATTATCAGTATCACAATTATCATTAAGTTTATCCAAATGGTTTAGGATCAGTTTAAGGAATCATTTTCAATTCATTATTATTAAGTATTATCTAAGGTGTTAAACTTAATCTTTGCACAATAGTTTGAACAACTTTAATTAACATTACATTAGGTATAGCACTTTTCATTCTTAATTATCCAACAATAATGTTATTTACCTATTACCACTCCAATTACATATCCAAAATATCACCCAATTGTTCATCTAAGATGATCATTCTTTAATTTATCATTTCAATTATTATATATCCATTTTAATATAGTCATTTATGCTATATTATAAGTTTTATTGTCCACCACACAAATCATCTTTTTGCTGATGACATTCTTCTTGTTGATAAGACAGAGAGATCCAAGAAACTTGAATTATGAAGTCAACTTTAGAGTCAAAGGTTTTGTAAGTAGATCTAAAACAATATATAGATAATTTTATTTTAATGATATTTACTTTGATAAGTCATTAATAAATATTCTGATATTTATTTCATTAAAAATGATGGTGAAATAGATGAGATGTTATTAGTAGAATTAAGTTGGATAAGTGAGGAATGCATCTATTTTTATTGTGACAGAAAAATTCCACTTAAACTTAATTTTTATAAGATAATAAAGACCGCAATTACATGCTTATTCAAAACAAAAGAAGCATAAGCAAGTTAAGTGTTACAGAGAGGATGCTTAGTGGATGAGTGGCTTTACTCTGAGATAGAATGCAAAAATGAGTATGTTCTTTATTAGATAAGATTAGCTTATGGTTTTCTTCAAAAGCTATTTAAATAGAGAAAGATTTTATGTTAAGAAAAGGTAGATGCAGACCAAAAGATTTTAGATGTATAAAAAAAAAATCTTCAAGATAATTTTGAATAAAATGAATACACATTGAATGGATCTTAAGATTCATGTAGCAATCCACAGTGAAGGCTTCTTGTTGTTGTTGTTGTTGTTGTTGTATTAAATGTCATATTCTCATTTAATTGTAATCAAATAAATTCATTTTTTATACTTTATAGCTAAGTCTTTTTAGGTTTATCTCAACCTTTCTTAAGTAGGTTGAATCTAATACATTTACTCTTAATTGGGTTATCGGATGACCGACGTTTTATATGACCAAACCATCGATGGTAACTCTCTAAAATCTTATCTACCACTGGAGCTATTCCAACCTTTTTATGTACATATTCATTTCACATCTTGTCTCTAAGTGTAAAGCCACTAACACCACTTGAGCATCTTCCTCTCTATCACAGTTAATTTTATGCTTCTCTTTTACTGGGCAACATTCTATGCTATAAAGCATTGCACATCTCACCACCACCTTATATTTTCCTTAATATGATTTTCTATCACAATTTAGATGCATTCCTCTATTTCAACCATACAACTTGAATTATACTAATAACATCTCCATCTATTTCACCATCACTTTGAATAATAAGCTCGAGATATCTAAAATGTTCTCTTTTTAATGAATTGATCGCCCATTGTCACAACCCCACCATTAGATCTACAATGAAAATTACACTCCATGTTCTCAGTTATAGATCTACTCAAACTTGATCCCCATAATTCAAGTTTCTCTTGAATTCCCACTCTAATCTATCAACGAGAAGTATATCATCAGCAAAAAACATATACACCATGAGACATCATCCTGTAAATGCCTAGTAAGAACATCCATAACTAAAGCCAAAAGTTATGAACCTAAATCCAATCCTTGATATGACTATAGTTTTATAAAATTTACTTTTAACTCAATCATTTTATCATATGTACTCTTGAGGTGTTTCTTCATTTTAACCAATCAATCATAACTCTAGAATTTATACCCTCATCTATTTCATGATTCACAAACTGCACAAGAAATTTCAACATGCATCATCAAATTAACATAACAAAGCTATTATAGGAATCATATCCACACAATTAAATGCTTCTCAATCAATGTGAAAAATATGAATTATCATATGCACACGTTTATTCATCTTAACCAATTAATCTAAAATTTAGAATTTATACCATCATCTATGTGATGCTTGACAAGCTGCCTGAGAGATTTTGACAGCATAACAACTAAATATGATGACTTTCACAGATTCAAACAATCAAAATATATCCATATTTCCAACATTCATTATCAAATTAACATAACAAAGCTATTATGCCAATTATATCCACACAACTAAATACATCTAAATCAACATGAATATGAATTCCTAACTACACCAACTACGGGAGAGTTAATACCATTACAACTACTTAAAAGAAAATGGAGAAGTTTTGAGCAACATAGACTCGCAGATATAAAAACCACACTACATAGACTCCCAAAGCAATCAATTCTCCAGAACTAAAATCAATCTGACAAAAAAACTGTAAAATGAGGTGATCTTACAACTCAATATAGTATTTAAGAGCAAAGTAAACTAAGATAAATACACCCATACGTATAAAACTAGTAATAAATCACATGTGGGCATATAACATACACCAATGTCATACAGAAAGTTCTAAATATTTTTACAAAACTTAAGCATGAATGCTAAATGCATGAGATTAAATAAATGAGACCTAGTTGATGTGTCAACATAAATTCAGATTATTTCAGGGCTCAAAATAATATATGACATTGTATCAAAAATAACTATCAATGAATAAGTATGTACTTAAATGAATGTGAGCATGTAAAAATTTTCATAAATTTTCATATGCCTAGAAGGTAAATCCAATAATCAAATTCAATTAATTCATAATCAAATCACATTGAAACAAAGAAGATTTATATTATTAGCCAACTTGGCATGCCCAATCTAAGCTGATAAATCATGGGAGGCATTGACTTATGCATCAATGATCTGGATTGACCATGCTAGTTGGTTGATAATCTAAATATGATGTCTCAATATGATTTGAATATGAACTATCTATATTTGATTATCTGGATTTGTCATCCATGCAAATAAAAATTTGCACAATTATTTGTGATATACTTTCCTGTGTGATTCTGAACTTTGATATAATTTGAACTTAAGTCGAAAATGACGTATGTCTCATTATTTAACATCCTTTTTAAACATAGCCATACATGAATGCTTGCAACTTTCTTTATGTATCATTGCATGTCAATACCACGATGTGATGTATTTCAAACCATATAAATATGGGTATGCATAGCAACGTATCTTATTTATTTGTCTATCTACAAAAAGCATATATAAAGACATCTCATTTTGAATATTCTTCATAAATATCTCTATTGTCAATACAAAAAGATATATACTTAAATGTTGAATCTTAATGTAATCATACTGCAATTAGAAACCTTTGAAAATGATTATTTTGATCGCTCCACAATTACTTTGAATACTAGTTAATGATTCATCACACGTGCCTATATAACTTAACGCACCTTTGACAAAAACCTTTCTTCCTTTTGCGCACAATAAATTATTATGGTATTTAATCATATATCTTCTAAATAAAATGATTTGAAGATCATTTATTTTATCTTTACAAATTTTATTAATCATCTAGACACAAAAATTGCTTCCATATAGATCTTTCTTACATGAATTAAATTGATTCTCAAAGTGACAATTTTCTTTAAATAAATATTTCATCAATCTCTGCTACAACACCATTGTAAGAGTCAAACATTTGATTCCTCTATTATAATAATCCTAAACACTCATTTATTCCTAATATTGGTGTCAAAAAATTTCTTCTTCAATTATTTAAGATCATTTTAGTTTTAAAAGTTTCATGAAAAAGCTTTATCAGCCAATCCACTATAGCTTTATACATATGAACCCAAAGATATACATATATATCTTTAGAGCTGAAGTCACTTCATTTTTATTAGATCAATTCATATATACCTCATTACTTCATTCATTAAATTTTTCTATAATGATTTCTTCCTTAAAAGACACTTATTCAATAATTTCTCAAAATAGCATTTGCATTTCTTATTGAAATCTACATTTCTATCAAATATCTACTTATCTTCCCTCATAATACATTTTATTTGATCAA
Source organism: Cymbidium sinense (assembly GCA_021442155.1). Taxonomy (NCBI): domain Eukaryota; kingdom Viridiplantae; phylum Streptophyta; class Magnoliopsida; order Asparagales; family Orchidaceae; genus Cymbidium; species Cymbidium sinense. The sequence goes on along the minus strand of CM038225.1, from coordinate 79,566,648 downwards.
AATCTCTAGATCTCTTCTCTATTTTATTAGGTACTTTATAAATCCCCTTTTGCATTTTCTTAGGGTTATTATTATATACAACAACAACAACAACAACAACAACAAGCCTTAATCCCACTAGGTGGGGTTGGCTACATGAATCCTTTGTCTCCATTGTCCTATTATGTGTCAAATTCTCATTTAATTCAAGTATACTAAGATCATTTTTTATACATCTTAACCAAGTCTTTTAGGTCTACTACCTTTCTTAACATAAGGCAAATCTAATGCATCTACTCTCCTAATCTCATCGGACTGACGCTTTATGTGGCCAAACCATCTAAGGAGACTCTCCTAATCTTATCTACCACTGAGCTACAACCTTTTTCCAACATACTCATTTTGCATTCTATCTCTAAGAGTAAAGCCACTCATCCACGAGCATCCTCATCTCTATAACACTTAACTTAGTCTTATGCTTATCTTTTATTACAATATTCTACACCATAAGTCATTGCAGTCTTACCACCATCTTATAAAATTTTCCTTAAGTTTAAGTGGAACTTTTCTATCACATAATAGGCGATGCATTCCTCCACTTCAACCATCCAACTTGAATTCTACTAATAACATCTTCATCTATTTCACCATCATTTTGAACAATAGAACCTAAATATATCAATCGCCACTCTTATTAATGATTTGATCACCCAAAGTCACAACACTACCACTAAAACTTCTACAACTAAAATTACACTCCATATATTCAGTTTTAGATCTACTTAAATGAAAACCTTTAGACTCTAAAGTTGACCTCCATAATTCAAGTGTTGGACTCCTCTAGTCTTATCAACAAGAAGAATGTCATCAAAAGCATACACCAAGGTACATCTTCTTGTAAATGCCTCGTAAGAACATCCATAACTAAAGTAAAAAAGATAAGGGCTTAATGTTGATCATTGATGTAATCCAACTGAAATAGGAAAATATTTTGTCAATCCTCCTTGTGTTTGGACACAAGTAATAGCTCTAGTATACATATCCTTAATGACTTGAATATAACCAATATTAACTCCTTTCTCTATTAACTCTCCAAAGAACATCTCTTGATACTTTATCATAAGCTTTCTCTAAATCAATAAATATCATATGTAGATCCTTCTTACTTTCTATGCTTTTCCATCAAACCTCTTAACAAATGTATAGCATCCATAGTAGATCTACGCATGAAACCAAACTGACAGAGAAACTGTATCACATCATAACCTATGCTCAATTACTCTCTCCCATAATTTTAATGTATGACATTAACTTAATTCTCTATAATTTGCACACTCTTGTGCATCACTTTTATTCTTAAATATAGGAACCAACAAACTCTTTCTCCACTCATCTGGCATCTTTTTAATTTTTAAAATAACATTGAAAAGATTTTATCAAAAATTGAAGGTTTTTTTTATCACTATCATCATTGCAATCATTATAAATTTTAGTAGTGTTCGATTTTTGTCACTCTTTAAAAGCATTTTTACCTAATATTTTTTGTACATCGTCACTCCACTATCAAGTCTACTTAATAATGTACAATTTATTTCTAAACTATCCCAAAACTTTTACGATAAATTTCATAATGTAATTTTCCAAATTACCTTATATCAGATTTGACTTAACTAAATAATTCCAATTTATCTCACTTAACAATCTAACTAGGAATGATAATAATTTCTCACTTTTCAAATCCAATCATTTTATCCGAGAACAATATTTTTTTTTTTTGGATCATTCCTTTTATGCACTTAAGATATAGAATCAAAACTATTACCTTATATTATGAGGTTAAACTCTCAACTAAAATCACATTACAAGCTTTGTAATAATATTTTTATTCAATTTTAAGCAAAGTAAACTATATTGTGATTTGGTGGCTCAACTTTAAAATTATTTAAATGCTTTTCTCATTTCTTAAAATAAATATGTACCTTGTAGTAAAGAAAAGCTGAGAAAGAAAATAAAGAATAGATGGGCTATAAGTGTGCTCCATTATGAAATGATGTACTCGTTCTAATTTTAAAATTTAAATTTCTTGAATGTGATGTCATCCTCTTTTTTCAAGTCATTTATAAAAATTTAAAAAAAGAGAGAATATAATAGTATTTTCAAATTAACTTTTTCAATTAGTAATAAATCTGGCTTTTAATGTCAAAAGCATGGAATAAATATTTCATATTTGCATTTAAATCTATAGATTTGTAATTTTTTATATAAATTTAATACTATAGGTTTGTAATATTATGTTTCATATAAATTCATAATTTGTTAAAAAAAGAAACAGAAACAAGTGAAAAAAAATTTAATGACTTTCATTGTGTTGAATGATAGATAAGCCTCAAATTGAATTTGAGACAGGTGATGAAAGTTCTACAAATGAAAATTATGATAAAAGAAATATGACTCAAATGCTACAAATTATCAAATCAAGCCCAAGAAACATCAAGATGAATGTCATATTGAAAGTGATGGAAATGAAATCAAATATAGATAAACATATGAATTAATTTTAGTGGTGGAAGTGATAGAAAAGCAATTAAATCAAATCAAAAACAGCAACTGTTCTAAGTGCAACTTAACAGACTAAAATTGAGCTGAATAACCTACATTAAAATCATTCAAGTTAAAAAGTTTAGAGAATAAAGGAAAACTCTTTAATGTAACAATGATAATTCCTTGTACATTTGACTAACATGAGATTAATCAGCATAGTCTCACGTGCATTCCAATCATCCCGCTGCATGAGATTCTTCCACATTTGTTATTATACTCTCTCAAGTAAAAAATCACATATAATTGAGTTTCATGCTCCAAAAATGTACTCGAATGATGCTATGCAAGCATGAGGACTCCTATTATTGAACATTGTTCCATTATAAAAGAAAAGAGTGAAAACTATGGGAAAGATCTTGTGAGCCAACACATAAATTACCACATCTAAACTTTGCTCAACTACAATGAGAAAATACTCGAGGACTTGGTGCACGTGAGACTCATACTTGAAATTTACTTAACCCTAGCACAACAAAATTAAAAAAAAAAAAAGGATAGCAACACTTTTGGATTATTAGGTGAGTGATGAGAATTTTTTTTGTGTGTTCTATCACAAATTTGTCCATGATTTTCTTTACATTGGTATTGCATTTACGCCTAAAAAGACTTGGTTGAGATATATACAAAATGACCTCAGTATACTTGAATTAAATGGGAATTTGACACATAATAGGACACAATGGACGGAAGGATTAATTCCACTTAGTGGGATAAAAGCTTGTTATTGTTGTTGTTGGTATTGCATTTATGCCAGAATAAAGCAATAAAATAAAGTGCTGATCAAATGCATACAATCAAAATTGTAGAATCTCACCTAATAATATCTCCTTAATTTGATCCATGGCAAATGTTTCCAAATGCATTATAACAAAAAGTGTATAGAACTTCGAGGTTTATATAAAAACTCTCGCACATCCAGGCAATAAGATGGCTGTAATCTGCACTACATAAAGAAAAATAAAAAAGAAAAAATAAAAAAATCCATTCAACAGTTAAGCAACCCAGGAGAAGGGAATTCAGGTTATTCCACCATAATTACCAGCATATTATGGATCCTACAAAATACTGGATTTCTGTGTAATAAAGAAAAAGAAAATTTCATGGGATCAAAATAATTGCACAGCAGGATTTCCACCGACTCCAAATTAAAAATATGTGAATTTTACAGTCACGTTTCATAATAAAAACATGATAATTATCAATACTCTCCCTCATACATAGAAGTTAAAATCATTACTGCTAAGTCTTCTGGTTGTTCTCTAGAATCAATAATTGATGGGGATGAATTACATCCTCTTCCTAGACCTAAATAGAGTTCCATGTATTGGCATGCAATATAAAAGAAGATATAATTCGTAACAAGTAATAATCTCTTATTTTAACAAGAAAATGGCCAACTTTTGTATTTGCATCACTAAGGTGGATAGAGAAGAGCATCATGTCTAAAGCCAAGCTCTGCTCCTTAGCATCAAACTGAATAGAAGAGTTTAGAATATTATTTCCATCAGCTAACTCTTTATCAATTGAATCTCATGTTCTCACCACTGAAGTCAAAAGTTAAAGGAAAAATCATTCTCAGAAACAGACTCTTTTGCAATATTTCACACTGAAAGATCTTTAGCGATCAGAAGATAACAATATGGTACAGAATGAACTCAAACAGATTAAACTTCTGTGTATTTAACGATCTCTATGTCACCAATTACCTTCTGTATATAGACTAACACATTAAAGCTAGCTAAATTAACACACCAAAAAGGGAAAAAAATTATAAAACTTATTTAGAATGAGAAGAATCTTCTCAAAGATTTCTACCTTTCAAACAGTGTTTAGTGCCGGATTCAAATAATCCTGCAAAGACAAAATCTTATGAATGTTTGGAAACATCTCTTCCATCGGTTAAAGCCTCAGAAGAATGATACATGTAGGCAAAACTCAAGCAAAGTTCCCGGTCTCTATGATCACCCCACCCTCCCCATCCTTTGAAACCCCCACGGTATCCCTCCTGATTCTTGAATACATACACTGGCCAGTCAGTTTTTATATTAGGAATCTTATCAATTTCCTCCAATTCAAACTTTGCCTCTCCATTATCAATACATGCACGGATTTTATCCTGTCCCTGATGCAACCCACATTTCCCAAAATGCATAGCACTTGCTCGAGGTCCCCTCAGAGTGTACACAGGAGTTCCAAATGAGGGATAAACTGTTGACCACATGGTGATATCCCAATTATAATCATCAAACCAGCAGAACTCCCTAGCCTTTGCATGGATCTTCCTCCAAACAGTCCTGTTAAATGCATAGCCAACATTGCCAATCTTCTCTGCTATCAAGCTCTCCCACCTTTCTCCCTTCGACTTCACGTCAGATGGAGCCAAGTTCACAGCAAAGCAATCAGGACACTTCTCCGGCTTCAACTTCAAAAGAAGCTGGATATTGTGATAAGCATTCGGATAGATGAAATGATCTTCTTCAATAAAGAGTATATGCCCCAAGTGTTTCTTTGTCTCTGGCAAGCCATCCCACACAGTGTTCATCATCCACCACCAGTGATGCTTCAAAGATACGATTCTTGGAGATCGATGATTGCCATACTGATCTGCATCTCCAGTGCAATTCTTCTTAGAAGGATCATCCATGTGCTGGCAATCTCCCTCTGAAACACCTGGGAAGCTACCAGAGTAGAGGTGAGGTGAATATGGCGAAAAGATCTGCTTCACTTGGCAGAACTGGATACTCTGAACAATACTATCCATCTCAGTGAAGTATCCGTCATGGCTAACTATCAGCATGGTTTCTCCTATACCCTTCACATTAGCCAAACTCTTAAGCACAACCTGAAGATACTGTGGCCGGTTGTGAACATACAGAACAATCTTTACATGATTCTCTGATAAATTTGGAAAGAGATCAACATTCCTTGGTGACAAACAGTTTCTCCGATCCAGGGAGATGGCAAAGTCGTTCATTTTAGGAAGTTGTTGTTTGTAGTCTCCAAACTTCAAGAGTATTTGATTATCAGTCTCCAAAGAAAACGGAGGAAAAAAAGAACTTTCATCTTCTACTACTGTGTTGGAAAAATCAGAAATTGATCCCTTTTGAATTAGCAGCAATAAAACCAGAACCACCGAGAATATTACCAGAACCAAGGGAAGCACCCTCCGGAATCCAGCTTCTTTAAATCGAGATCTCTTGTAAAAAGCCATGAACTTTATTGAAGCCAAACTCCAAAACCCCTCTTGTAGTACGCCCAAATTCAAAAACACGAAAAATAAAGGAAGCAACGCGGATGAAGAACACACCATGCACCGAAATCGCAGTTTATTTCATCTAAGCAATCTCGGCAAACGCAGAAATGAGTGCCAAATGTTGCGGTTTGACGAAGAAATCAAGGAAGAAATGCGACGGAAGCTAAAAATATCCCGTTAGTTCTAATTATTCGACACTTCTGCGAAGCCCATCGTTTCGTTCCTTGAAGAGTTCGTACAGCCGAGAAATAAAAGAGATGAGAACCAAAACAGTGGTCGTGGCCGTCGCAGTCTTTGCCGTCTACGCTTCTTCCGCGGTTTTGCGATCACCTAACCGTATGTTTACCGCGCACCTCGGTTAATCAAGATTTTTATGGATCGCACGCTAGCTAACTTCCTCACCGAGCAAACGTTCAGTGCTCCGAGCTGCAGTTTACGTCTTACCGTATCGATATTTGAGAAATTTTACTTAAATAAATGCATTATAATAATAAAAATTATAGTACCTTAATTAATTATTTTTTTTATAAAATATATTTAAAAATTTCATTCTAATCAAAATACTTCCATTATTAAAGAAATATTGTTCATCGATCATAAGAGCTCATTGACCTTCATTCTTCCTAGCACTTTTGTTTGTGGCGATTGCAAAATGCGTACTCCAGCTACAGCTAAATCTTATTGTGATATAATCTCTTTATTCATCATCTCTGAATATTACTGATATTATTTTTCATTATTTATGATTGAATATAATATTCACATTCTAAATTCTAAACCTCAAAAAAAGTTACGAACTTGGTAGAATCATCTTTATCTTCAAATTATATTAAACTAAGATCAAACAATCTTTGATCAAACACTTTGAATAATACTCAATATAAAAGAATCATCTTCTAAACATTGATCATGATTGAATATTTTTTGAACCACCTTTGAACCATAATTGAACCAAAAAGTGCACAAACATCTCGATATAGTTCAATCATTACTATATCATAGTTCGAAGGTGATTAAAGAATATTCGATAATGATCAATGATATTTAAAAGATGGTTCACTCGTGATATGATCATATTTGATCATATTTCAAAGATAATTTGATAATTACTCGGTTGTGATCACTGATAGTTAAAAGATGATTCAATCATACTTTAAAGGTGATTCAAAGTTTGTTTTTAGGTTGATCATTGTTTGAAATTGGCTTATAGTCTCACATGGAAATTCTCTAGATTATATAGTTATTGGGATATTATTTTGCTTACTTGAATAATATTGATATATATATATGTAGATGTCTACTTTAATCATATCAAAAGAAAACATTATATTGCTCATGCCACATATAAAGTTGGTGACATGATGGAGAAGCTAATTAGATAGTTTGATGTTAATGACTTCTTTAACAAGGTGGAGAGATCCCCTTTTGGTCACTTCTTTAAAGCTTTTGAAATATAATTCTCTAGGGCCTTGATTTGTCAACTATGTTGAAGAGGAGAATGAGGAGTATTCCATTATATTTAACATTGAAAGGAAGAATACAATAGTTGGCATCCATGGATTTGCTTCGATTATTGGGTCATAATTTGTAAACTTTCATTTGAGGAGCTCTAAAATGTGATAATAAGCAATAGGTTATGAGAGAACTACTTGGTGATAGAAACTTTAAATATATAATGATAGAGAAAACTTACATAGAGTGCATTGTGCCTAATGATATCTGTAATATTGAGCTATATTTTTTTTACCGGATGGTGTCCTCTTCAACCATGTAAACATAATGCTATGCTTACTGGGATGCTTAAATTGATTGATGATAAAGAGATAATTTTTGGATACTAATGGGGTAATTTGGCTAGGGAGAAAATACTAAGTGGCCTGAAGAGGGATATAGTGCAATATGAGGTCACTACCCTGAAGATGAATGCTCTAGCTTAGTATACTATAATTGGTTATAAAGCATCACTACATTATTAGGTCCATGAAGCCTTCCCAATACTTGGGAGAAGATGTGTTTAAGTTCCTTGATGAGAAAGCACCAAAGATGTTGAGCATAAGAATATATATATATATATATATATATATATATATATATATATATATATATATATATATATATATATATATATATATATATATATATATATATATATAGTTGATATAAAAAATGTCACAAAGATCTAACCTCACATCCTCCTTAAACACTAAAAGCTTCAATACATCTTATTCTATTAAGTTGGCCTTAGCCCATATAGAAGCTTCACTTACAAATCTTTCTTATATTGTAGGTTTGACCCTAACTAGTCTTAGGGTGTAATTTTTTAACTTCTTAAATTCAAGTTTTCCCTAGTAGATGTAAGTGTTGGATTTGAACAATCAATCCATTTTATTAGTCCAATTATTTATATAATTGATCATAAGATTCGAAGGATTAACTAACTATCCTCAAAATTAATCTAGAAAAATTGATTTAAGGTTGATTCAAAGATACCCACCTACATTCATCTCATTTAGTATTCAATTAGTGACTATTTGACTTAGCCAAACTAATCAGTCACCCTAGATATTTAACTTTGAGATGTTCCCTTGAGCACATGCCTGGTTGATCATGGATCAAGAAAGTCAAACTTACTCCAACCTTGGTCAATTATAGGCTCACATTGAATAAAAAATCCATGAACTGCTCATTAACCATTTCAAATTAACCAATGAATGTGTTCATATGATAAAAAGTATTTTAATTATAACATTGGATCTATCAACTAAGTTAATTGGATTCAAGTTAACTCAATTGATCTAATTTGACCTAATTGGGCCAATATGATTAGATTAACCTTAATCACCAAATTAATTAAAAAAATTGGGCATATGAACTTCTTTAATTGTTTGAAATATGATTCAAGCATCATTAGAGCAACTTGCTCCATGGATCATGCCCAATTGGCCAATATAAGTGTTTACATCTATTAAGACCAACACCCATCTTTTGTGGTTGATTGAACCAAGCTAATTATGACATCCAATCAAATGCTTTAGAGTGATTATAGCTAAGAAGTTATTAACAAATACTTAAATAAAATCAATATGGTTTTAGCCCTTAAAATGGGTCAATTAGATGAAATGGGCTAATAGACCCAAATTTGGGCTCAAATTACAACACCCACATTTATGAAGGGTTTAAGTCCACCAAATGCACATATCATTTCAAACCATTAAGAGATATTTTAGAGACTAAACTTAAGAACATTTTCATAGTTAAATCCAAATAGGCTTAATCTCTCTAAATAGGTCATTACAACCCATTAGCCAATGGGTGTTATATGGGTTATGTATGTGTGATGAAACCCATGTACAAGCTTTTGGTATTTTTCAAAAATTCCCAAATTACATGATTATCAATTGCCATAAATAGTTTCATGCCCTAATCCCATAACATGGAAGAAATGCTAACATGGTTGTTGACCTCTGTGGTGTTTATTTTAAATATATGTATGGGTGGGGGTTTGACACACACAGATCTGAGGGTGTGCTTATTAAGGTGATCAGGTACGACATCAAAGAATAGTATTTTATCTTGAAAGATAGAAATCACTACTCTATAATGGACCTAATCACCTAATAAGGACTCCTAAGGCATGATGAGTCTTCAAATATACTAGAGGTTTTTCCCCTACTTTATGTGGATGAATAAAGTAAGGTTTAAATAAATTGGGTTCTAAAGTTCCCTATGGGGGCAAGCCCCCATAGTTAATTACATCATAAATAAAATGAATTCTTTAGGAATACTCTCGATTAAAGTAGGCAATTATTGTCTGCAAAGATTTCAAAGATAGGACTATCGATAAATTAGCTATGTTAGAAACTTAAATGAGATAGATAAAAAGGGAGAGACTTATTATCGAAGACAAAGGGAGATGAGTACGGAATGCTCATGCTATTAGGAAACCTAGTGAGTATTATAATCTATCATATGGTTGAGCTTTAAATATTTGAAATTGAGGAGAATTATATATATTTGAGTTGAAATTTTGTTAGAAAACTAAGACTTATAATCTCACAATGTAGGATTCTTTAGGATTGTAAAGATCCTCTTTTCAAAACATACCTAAATTTGCTAAGTAAAGATCCTCTTTTCAAAACATAATAAAAATCAAACACATTAGGTTTTTTTTAGTTAGGACACCTAAATTTGCTAAGTAAAGAATCCTCTTTTCATAAAATCAAAATAAAACACATTAGGATTCTTTATTTAGCACATCTAAATTTTTTGAGTAAAGATCCTCTTTTCAAAAATCCAAAATAAAACACATTGGGATTCTTTTATTTAGCATACCTAAATTTGCTTAGTAAAGAATCATCTTTTCAAAAAAAAAAAATCAAAATAAAATACATTGGGATTTCTTCTATTGAGCATACCTAAATTTGTGAAGTAAAGAATCCTCTTTTCAAAAATCAAAACAAGACACATTTGGTTTCTTTCATTTAGCACACCTAAATTTGCTAAGTGAAGATCTTCCTTTCGAAGAATAAAATAAAATGCAAAACACATTTGGACTTTATTCAGCATACCCAAATTTGCTAAGTAAAGATCCCATTTTTCAAAATCCAAAATAAAAGAACACATTTGGATTCTTCATTTAGCATACCCAAATTTACTAAGTGAAGATTTCATTCTCAAATTTACACATAATTCACAAAAGAAAAAAATTATTTTCAAACACCTCACTTAGCATATCAAAATTTGCTAAGTAAATTCTAAAATCACAAGTCCAAACAAAATCAATTGACCCTTTACTTTAACATACTCAAATTTGTTAAATGACATGTCCTCAAACACAAAATTCAAATTCAAATATGAGCCAATGGAAGCATCAATCTCTTCAAAAATATTTTTGAACCCATTTTCAACATTCACAAATTTGTTGAAAATGGATTCTACATTCAAAAATCTCCTTTCCAATCAATTCAAAATCTCTCTCCAAATCAATGAGCCTCACTTAACATATTCAAATTTTGAGTGTGGGTTCAAAATTCTAAAATCAAAATTCAAAAAGTTAGTAAAAGCAGAAATCTGATTCAGGTTTGTTTTCCAAAATTGTAGAATTTCAACACTATTTCAGTCAAGTTCAATTCAGTTTAGTCTAATGGAAGCTTAGAAGTACGTGTTTACTTTTTCTTTTAGGATGGATTTGGCCTTGGATCGGGCCAGCCTCCCATAGACTGACTTTGCCCACCTCATTCATTTTGGCTGAGATTTTGAGGGGGTTAGGTTCACTTGTGAGGTGGCCACCCTCACAACCGTTAGCAGGAGTTTGGTGACCGGGCAGAAGCCAGTCATCCAGGTTGAGATGTTATCTGACTCAGAGTTTCCCTCACTAAAGAGGAAGGCTGTGGAAGTTCCTACAAGAAGCTGCCTCCAGCTCTAGTACAATCGGGTTCCCTTCGCCTCCAAAGCAAGACCCACTGCTGGTTTCCAAGGGGAAGGCTACACTATCTTTAGGGATAGCCTCCCCCAACTACGAGGTAGGGTCTTGTCTCGTGCTACTCCTCTCAAAGAAGACACACATCGCAACCGATGCCGCAAGATCAAGCTGATCATCATGTCCCAAGATAGCCAAGGAACTAGAGGCGCCAAGTCGCAATGAGGAGTTACCTAGGATGGTTTCCCTGCTGATCACAAAAAATAAGTTCCATCCTCTCTCTGGATCTGATGTAGAGGAAAAAATTAGGAGGATCTCAGTTTCACCTCCACTTGTAGTACAATTTGAGGCTCCTATCAGAGATAGGAGGTGGTTATATTCTGGTCTTAGAACAGTTCTGCATTGAGTTGGCAGAGCTTACATATGATCAGAGTCCAGGGCTCAATTTAATTTACTTTCAGTCATTCCTCATAGTGTGGGCAGACATATAAGATAGGAGAAGGCCAGGGAGACCCGTGTATATGTACAATTTACTAGCCAAGAGAGGCGAGGTATGTGCGCATGCCTCAACCTGATTTTTTTCCGATCAACGCATACTCGGCTTCGCCATACAGATAGAGTTTTTTTAATGGGTACTACCCACCATAGGAGAGGAGCTCCTGCCTAGAGAGAGTCAGTGGTGCCTCTACCACACCGCTCTACTCCATGCTTACCATCTCCAATACAAGTTCCATCATCCACTATTCCAGCAAAGGCCATGAAGGAAGCATTTGGAGATAAGAGATCCCCATTGGTGATCTTGCTATTACCAAGAGATCCCATTCCATCTACATCGCCTACTGAGGCGAGGTCGAGCTCTCTTTCTTGACCTTCTACCCTAGTTATGGTGAAAAGGGAATGACGACCTTGAAGTATAGTTGTCATTCCATCACCACCACCACTGCAGCAGAGCATGGAGGTAGCAGCAGTAAAGGAGGAAGAAGACATTACCTCTATCCCCATGGCTATAAACCCTCTTAGGAGTACCACTCCACCCAGATCTAGCAGCAGTCAAGAGCATCTATCCTCTAGTGAGCATAGTCCTCAAAAGATTAGCTCTCCTGTAGCAGAAGAGGTTAGATGTCTCTCTATTCATGACAATGATCCTACCACCGGTTAGCTATGATCATTTGTACCTGCACAGTTGGGCTATTCCCTCGATGATATTGTAGCATAGTGTTTAGTGGAGAAGAAGGTGATCCTGGAATATGAGTGGTCTAACTTAGAGGAGGAGAAGGTCAATTTTGATCTCAATGAAGATGACCTATTGGAGGATTCAGCAGGAGTGCACATGGTTGATACCAGGGGTTCCCTCCTTCATGATCAACAAGGTTTGGAAGGTGCTACAGGCGAGACACTCAACCTAACACCTCCTTCAACAACTGAAATAAAAGGATGAGAAGATAGACAGAATGGGAAAGAGGCTTGAAGACTTTATAGCAGTAGTTTTGCACATCAGAACCAAGACCCGACAGTACATCCTACTATTGCAGAAATAGGCCAGCCTTAGTTGTTGCATGTCTTGGATCAGCCTAAAAGTTTACCTCTGATAGAGCAGGACAGCACAAGCTTGTATAGGAAGGTAGTGGATAGTACCTTTATATAAGAAAAGGATATTAAACTCATGGTTGAGCATCAGGTGAGAGAAGTGCTGGCGTAAGTCTGAGGAGGATCATCAGTTCCAAAGGGTAGACCCTACCCAGAGGAATTTCATGCTATCCAATATCCTAAGGGTTTTGTGCCACCTTCTTTCAAGAGCTTTGATGGCAGCGGGAACCCAGGTCAGCACATAGCGCACTTAAGAGCTAATTATTGCAACGTTGGTGGCAATGATGCTCTTTTATTCTGTCTTCTTGTCAGCAGCTTAGCAGGCATATCCTTTGATTGTTATGCTGAACTCCCCAATAGTTCAGACTTTTGTTGAGTTAGAGCAATTGTTCATTAAGAGGTTTACTAAAGCTCAACAAATGGTGACTGTAGGCGATCTCATTGTGGCTCAATAACACCCTGGTAAGTTCCTCATTGATTATATTCTCTGATGGTGCAATTTGAATATGAAATGCGAACCGCAGCTATCTGAACAACACACCATTAAAATTCTACTAAAGAATATTCATGGCCCGGTTGCCTTCATGCTCAAAGGTTTTAGCATCAAGCCATTTGATAAGCTAATTAACAAGGATGCTAGCTTACAAGGAGAAGCCAAACAGTTGCCTTTTTTGGATCAATCAACAAAGCCAAAGCCACAGAAAGCTTATGAGAAGAAACCAGGGGTAGTAGCAGTAGTGGACAAGGGGAAGCAACCAGCCATAGAGCAGTTTGAGAGACCTCGAGCTCCACAACTGTCACTTCCACCTCCTCTCTCACCACCTAGGCTATCCTATAGGCCACCATAGTAGCCTCCATGCTTTGCCTCCTCCTCACCATACTACAAAGGTACACATACGCCACTGTAGCTACCATCCACCTACTCTTTTAGATAAACTAAACAAGCTTTATTCATTTAAGAGGGAGATAGATAGGAAAATCTTTAAAAACCTTTTAAAGAAACTGACTTTTAGCTACCCGAGCCTAGAAAGCTTGAGGAAGTGGGCACGAGTAATGATCCTAACTTTTGCCCCTATCACCGCATGCCAGGCCATGTTTTAGAGGATTGCTTTACATTCAAGGACTGGCTTGAGCATAGCTACAAGACAGGTGCCATAGTTATCCTAAAAGAATACCTTGAGGAATAACCATCCAGTTCCATTAGGGTAATCCTTGGGGATACATGCGATCCGCTCAAAATCAAAGAAGGTTGGGATATCTCCTTATCTCGAACCTCTAAAAAGATTGTATCAAAAATCAAAAACTTTCCTTGCAGATGCTTGAGGTAGCTCAAACCTCCAACATTAAGAAAGGTTCACAAGTTTCTATAGACAACTTGAGGAGAGTGGAGCTCAGCTGTAGCGAGTAGCCCATGCCACTGATAGCCAAGCGCAACCACAGAGCCCAGCCCCTCCATCCACCTTGCCTACTACCACACCGACACCTCTACTTCAGCTCTTCCTCTAATGTAGACATCTTATATCGATGATGAGGGCATCAAATCCCTCACCCCACTTACTTTACTAGATTTTTACTATGTACCTCCTTCAAAATCTAAGAAATTAAGGAATAAAGCTAGTTTGAATTACATATGTGTCACTTCTAATGGGTTGTCTAACTCTACTCTTTTAGAAAGCTCTTAAAGTCTAAATAATAATTATAACAACTCCGATCTTCCTTTTTCTGATTCAGAGATGGACTTTTCTTCTCTGAATAATATGGGTTCATCTCTTGAGATAGACTTCGAATCATCTAATTTTGAGGGTCCTATAGGAGAAGCTATAGGTGAGCCTGATGAGCTAGTAGAATCTTCCACTAAACTGCCATAAGAGATTACCGAAGTCAACCTCTGTAGTGGCAAGGTTCTACCTCCTAGGGTAGCACCTCAAGATAAGGGAAAATAAGTCATTGGTACTGGCAAACAAGAAGCCCCTCCACAAGATGCTCCACCCATGGATATGCTTGTTGAGGATCAGTCCAAAGTGGATTACAATGTCCGCTCACCTAAGAAAGTTGCCAGCTAAGTTAAGCATGTATAATGCCCTTGTCATATCCAAAGAGATAAGAGAATCATTAATCAAGGCTTTTCTTAATCCAGAGATATGCTTAGCTCAGTTGACCACTATTAGAGAGGAGGCACATTACTTAAGAGAAGCCCAGGGAGTTACCTTCATCGATGAAGTCCTTCTGCTGGGGGACATGGAGCACAACCGTCCTCTCTACATCACAGTGGATATGGGAAGTTTCAGACTTTCTAGGATTTTGGTTGATCCAGGTGCATCGGTAAATATTATGAGCTTAAAGACCCTTGCCTATTTGAAGATTGACATCTCTACACACCGGGGAGATCGGATGATGTTGAGAGGATTCAATGAACAAGAAAAAAGGGCTTTAGACTCCATTGTGTTACCTTTGAAAATAGGTGACTGGAAGACTGAAGCCAAGTCCTACATAATCAATTCGAATACTTCATTCACTGCTTTGCTCGGTAGGCCTTGGATACACTAGAACATGATGATTCCATCCTCCCTCCATTAATGCATCAAGTTTCAAAAGGATGGAATCGAACATTATGTCAAAGGAGATGAAAATCCATTTTAAGTTAGAGAGGTTGAGATATATGAAGATGCAACCTATTATCTTTCTCAAAATACCTTTTCCATGAACTTGGTCAAAATTCAAATTCAAAAGAGAAAGAAAAAGAAGAAAAAGAAAAAGAGAAAGAAAAAGAAAAGAAGAAGGAAAATACAAGTGAATGAGAAAAAGACCTCAAAGCAGAAGTAGAGCTGCATATCACATTTCACCTATAGTTCATTCCATCATATGGACATATGGGTAGGATTACTCGACCTCCAACAGGCAGAGGCAAAGGTAGACACAGAGGTAGTTCCAGAGGTGGAAGACCCCTTGGTTGGCCGCCAGCCAACATGGGTTATGTTCTAGTTCACATGAGTACCCCTACTATTCACATAAACTTGGAATCCAACTCAGAGGATGAGTCTCATGTGATTAGCATACCAGCCAACCCATCTCAGTGGGTTTCATTAGAGGTGACACTTGAGCCAGATAGTGATGAAGACTAGGCCTCCAAGCAAAGCATGAGTGTATTCGAATCAGGTTTATGTAAAACCATCAGGAAATCGCTAGGAACTTTAGCTCTAACCTCACTTTCTTCTCAAAAACCTGAAGGTTTAGTAGTTAAAGAATCCCCTAGGTCATCTAGTGATGTCAAGCCAAAGAGATTCCTATTGGGATCATCATCCTCAAGTCTAGAAGCTGATGTAGAACTTGAGGATAATTCATATAAAGATTTAATGGAATTGCCTTTTCATTGGTACTCGCCTTGTGCTCTTAATCTTGCAAAGAAAGGTTTAATTCCTTACACATGGTCTAAGCATAGATTAGAGCACTTCAAAAAGATATGAAATAATAAAAGTAGGGATGCACAATCAAGATCATGACTAGGATTTGATAAAGTGGGTCCAGTCGATGACGATGGTTACTGCTTAGTTATCACCAATCATCTGTAGTTTGATAAAATCTTTTCAAACCACACTAACTCTTATGAGGAAGTGTGTTTAGAGACTTAAGATGATCTATATCATCTTTAAATCAATGATTCACCACCAAAATTTGAAGAAGAAATCAATTCAACAATCGACAAGCTTAAAGAAATCAACCTCGGGACGGAAGAAGATCCACACCCGACGTTAATTCTTTGCTGAATAAAGAAGAAACCAATGACTTAGTTAGGCTATTGATTGAGTTTAAGGACTTCTTTGCATGGAGCTATAAAGAGATGCTTAGATTATCTCCTGATATAGTAGTCCACAAACTAGCAATAGATCCTAACGCCAACCCTATCAAGTAAGCTCCTAGATGCATGCTATTAGAAATCAAACAATAGGTCATTTGTGAAGTCAAGAAACTGATCGATGCTAGTTTCATTAGGGAAGAAAAATACCCTACCTAGTTAGCCAGTTTCATGCTAGTTAAGAAAAGGAATGGCCAAATTCGCATATGCGTTTCAGGGACTTAAATAAGCCATGTTCTAAGGATGAATTTTCACTTTTTATACCAGAATTAATGGTGGAAATCACCTCATCTCATGTAGTATTCTCCTTTATGGATGGGTCATCTGGCTACAACCAAATCAAGATGGCCCCCGAGGATGAAAGAAACACTGCTTTTCGAATCCTGATTGAAATATATTATTATAAGGTCATGCCTTTCAGCCTTAAAAAATGCTGGTGCTACATACAATGGGCCATGACTCAGATCTGCAATGAACTCATTCATCATCAAGTTAAATATTATGTTGATGATCTAGTAGTCAAAAGTAAAGAAAAGGAAGACCATCTCTTTGACTTAAGAGTAGTTTTTGAATGATTAAGATAATTTAACCTCAAAATGAACCCCCTGAAGTGCACATTCAGAGTAGCTTAGGGGAGGTTCCTTGGGTTTGTTATTCGACATCCGGAATAGAAATAGATCCAGAAAAGATCAAAGCTATCTTAGAAATGACACCCCTAAAAGTCTAACTCAACTCAGATCATTCCAAGGGCGGTTGGCATATTTAAGATGCTTTATCTCCAACCTATTCGGGAGATGCAAGCTATTTTCAGCACTTGTCAAAAGGATGCCAAGTTCAAGTGGGATGATAAGTGCCAACATATTTTTGAAGATATCAAGAAGTATTTGGTGACGCCGCCAGTTCTAGCATCCTCTATCCTGGGTAGGCCACTTATCCTCTACACTACTGCATTGGATGACTCCCTTGGCACTTTGTTAGCTCAAACCAATGATGAAGAGAAGGACAATGCTCTCTACCTACTGAAGTAAATTACCCACCTATTGTGAAACATTACCTAACTTTAATCTTTGCATCCCAAAAGCTACGACACTACATGCTTTCTAATAAGGTGAACTTGATTTCAAGAATCAATCCACTGCAGTATCTCATGTCACGGCCAGCATTATCCAGATAGTTGGAATGTTGGTCCATGATTCTGTTGCAGTTTGATTACACATTCGTACCCCTCCATGTGGTGAAAGGACAGGCACTAGCAAATTTCTTAGCAACACACCCACTTTCTACTGATTCCCCGCTTAGTGATGACTTCCCTGATGAATAAATCATGAACTTAGGGGAGGTTGATAATCGCCCTTGGGAGATGTATTTTGATAATGTGGCTTCCTTTCATAAAGGAGAAGAACTATGATCTACTCTTCCAGGAAAGGCAGGGGTAGGAATAATTCTCTTAACTCCAAACCATGATGTGATGAGATTCTCATATTATCTCTCCACTCCATGCACCAACAATGAAACTGAGTATGAGGCTTTGATTGCTAGTCTGGAGTTAGCCATTACAGTGTATGTTAAAAGCATAAACATCTATGGGGAATCTCAGTTGATCATCAACTAGATTATCAGGTCTTACAAGATTCTAAAACCTAAGCTTCGTCATTACGATGAGTATACCATGAAGCTGTTGGCCCAATTCATGAGGTCACTATCTACAAGGTCCCTCAAGAGAGAATGCAGTAGCAGATGCC
Source organism: Cymbidium sinense (assembly GCA_021442155.1). NCBI lineage: Eukaryota > Viridiplantae > Streptophyta > Magnoliopsida > Asparagales > Orchidaceae > Cymbidium > Cymbidium sinense. The sequence continues at coordinate 79,548,214 of CM038225.1, read as the reverse complement.
TTGGAAAAACTTGCCAAGGAATTGGCATGTCTGGAAGATGAGTCCATATCAATAAAGGTCCAAAATAGATAATTTCTATTCCTTATTGACACTGAACTCGTCGAGTGACTTTCTCTTGAAGGGGAGCTACCGTTGCTGAAAAGGGCAAGGAGCTAGATTGGAGAAAACCATTCATGGATTACTTGACTAGAGGAAAACTACCTCAAGAGAAGTCACAAGTCCATCAGATAAATTAGAGAGCTCTCTCTCCTATGCTCTCGTGGATGTCACCTTATACCGATGGTCCTTTGATCAAATGTGGTTACGTTACTTAGACAAACACGAAGCTCATTGTATCATGACCGAAGTACATTCAAGTCTATGTGGAGCACATCAATCTAGTCTGAAGATGAAAGCAAAGATTAAGAGGCTAGGATACTACTAGCTTTTTATAATTACAGACTGCATGAACGTGGCTAAGAGGTGACATCAGTGTCAGGTATATGGTGTGGTCCTACATCAACCATCCAACATTCTACATCCTACTTTGGCCTCATGGCCATTTGAGTGTTGGGGTGCCGACATTATGGGTCCTATCGATCCTCTTCGTCCAAGGGTCATCGATTCATTCTAGCTGTCACCGACTACTTTTCCAAGTGGGAGGAGGCAATCCCACTCAGAGAGGTCACAGCTCAGCTTGTGCTCCAGTTTTTTAGGAACTATATCATATATAGGTTTGTGGTACCTCGACAAATTATATCTGATAATGGTACTGCATTTAAGAGCACCAAGATCAACAGCTTTGCTAGAATACATGGTATAAATTAGAGATACTCCACCATGTATTACCCCAAAGTGAATGGCCTAGCAAGCATTCAACAAAACTCTCATCCAAACACTAAAGAAGACACTTGATGACAAACAAGTGTGAGCAAGCAAGAAGCAGGGCATCGCACCACACGTAACTCCAACAAGATCTACCTCGTTCTCCTTAGTGTGTAGGTCTAAAGTCATTCTACCATTAGAAGTTCAACTTCCATTACCAAGGATAGCATTGGGTAGCAAAATCACTAAAAAGCATAATACCAAGTTGCAATTAGAAGAGCTCAAAGGTTTGGAGGAGAGATGCCCACAAGCATGCCAAAACCTCAAGCTGAATAAGGCCAAAATAATTCAAGCTCACAATAAGCTGGTCCACCCTAGAGCTTTTCAAGTAGGAGAGCTTATTTTAGTTCTATGGAGACTAATTGTTGCCTGTCAAAAGATGGGAGGCAAGTTTGAACTTACTTGGAAAGGTCCTTTTGCCATAAGATCTTATTAGCTTGTTGATTGTAAAGGGGAACACCCGATGCTTCCAATTAATGGGCTTTATTTGAAAAAAATATTACACATAAAAATATGCTTAAAAATAATTATCATCAAAAATTCTTTTCTAATTCATTAAGGTATTCTCTTCTTTTGAAACATTGTTTACTTGTTTATGAATCCACCACAATGTGTTTAGGATAGGTGTAAGAGGACCTGAAAGGCATCCTACCCTTTCTTTCACAACACGAACACAAGTTGAACATGATTTCTCCAGTGCTACTAGAATAGGTGTAAGAGAACCCAAGAGGCATCCTACTTCGACTAGCACAACTAAGTTAGGTGTGAGACAACCTAAGCGGCATCCTTTCTTGGTGGAATCCCAACTGCCATCCATGGCACCATTTCATCAAATTCCCCAGCATGTTTATGGTAAGTGTAAGAGAACTTAAGAGGCATCCTATTCGTTTTAACACAAACACAAAAATAAACACATTTATTTTGCCTTAGGCTATTTTGATTTGGGAGCATGACCCTTGTGGCACTCACTCATTAGCTGCTCTAAGTCGGACTGACATACTACCTTATTAGTACATCACCCCAGTGGTCACTTATCCGGCAGATGTGAGTCCCCATGCTTTCTTCCTAACTTGATCATTGCAAACCGATGGGTGCCTTGTTAGTTTGGTAGACTTCACTGTGCAGCTAGTAAGCTACCTCATGTTGACTCTAATTAAGAGGATGTAAGTCTACAAGCTTTCTTCTTGAACCAGCCATCATGCACTGACTAGGTTGAGTATATTTGAGGTTTAGGACAAGTCTCCCAGAGGACCCTTTCCTTTTGACTATTTTTGAGTTAATATAAGTCCCCTAGTGGCATTCACGCAGTAGTCGCCCTAGGTCGGATAATAACTGTCGAGCTGAAGACAGACTATCCCGATAATCAGTTCCATTATAGGAGGACATGAGTCCCTAATATTTTTTTCCTAGGCTGATTGTCGCAAACTGACATGTACCTTAAGTTGGTTGATGTTCGCTATGCTGATATCAACTCACCCGATAGATACGCCACTCTTGGCTATGGTTCATCGCGCTTTCTCCTTGAGTTGGCCATTGAATACCTATGCAAATTATCTTCTCCAGGGTTTTGGATAAAACCCTTAGTGGCTCCTTTCCCTACAAGCACTCTATTTGGATCACGTCCTTTGCGACCCCACTTAGACACTACCCAGGTTACTTTTGGATTGGACAGTTTCCCTTTCCTAATAACCACCTTTGTTGTTAGAGAATCCATTCAGTGGATGCACATATTCTCCTTTGGTTTAGTAAATCTGAGATAGGTCTAGGCTGATATAAGCTCCTTCTCAGTATGATCCCTCAAAACTAATAGGGTTAGCAATAAATAAATAATTTAATTAATTAATTCGCTTGTGGATTAGGAATTCAAGTCCCCAGTGACCCCTTTCCCAAGCAGACATCCTATCTTTAGGCGGTGAATTGCGACTACTTGAGAGATAAGTCCCCTGCACTCTCCGTAGTCACCCTTAGGTCAGGTTCAATCTATTTTACCACATATAGGTTAGCCTGGTGGTCATTTCGCTTTGGAAGATATAAGTCTACTATGCATTCTTTCTAGCATGACTGTTGTAAAATGACCGGCAACCCTAGGTCGGGTTGACATGTTATCTCGCTAATGTGTCACCCCAGTGGTCTTTTATTCAGGAAAGATGTGAGTTTTCAAGCTTTCTTCCTTGAATCAGCCGCTACAAATCGAAAAACACCCATTTGGTTGGATAGTTCTCCCCTTGGCCAGGAAGCTACTTCCTTCGGATTGGTAAATCTGTGTTAGACTAAGGCCAATGGCCCCTACTTAGTGCAGTCTATCACAAACTGATGGGATCCATAAAAAATGATTAAAAAATAAAATTAATTTTGACTATCTTTGAGCTGATTTAAGTCACCCAGTGCATTCACTCAGTAGTCAACTTTAGGTTGGGTTTGATTCGTTGTGTTACCAACTGATCACCCCAGCAACTGAGCCCTACTTTGGAAGATGTAAGTATACTATGCTTTCTTCCTAGTACAGCTACTGCACACCGAAAACCCCTTTGGTTGGATAGTCCTACTATGTGGTTGGTAGACTACCCCTTTGGATTAGTAAATCTAAGCTAGATCAAGGCCGATATGGTCCCTACTCAATACGATCCATCGCAAACATACATGGTCTACCTAAATATTTAAAATTTAAAATCTGAAACAAATCCAATTAACCTCCCTAGTGGAGTCAAACAAATTCAATAAATTAAATCATTTAGCTTCTCCTTAGTGAGATGCAAGTCTTTCCAGTTCCCCAACAAATCATGAATTCTAATCCCTCAGCGGATTTCACAACCTATTTTCCTCAGTGGATGATTTGAACATGATTCCTTAGTGGACAATTCACATTTCCATCCCTAGTGGAACACCAAATCATAAATCAACAAATCAATCAATTTCTCCTCAGCAAGATGCAAATCAAATCAAACCTCTCATCCCTCGGTAGATGACTTGAACCTTTTTCCTTAGTGGAAGGCTCACATACTCAATCCCTAGTGGATTCCTCCTTCACTCTCTTATGTCTTAGATATAAGTAGAGTTGCATTGTACTATGCTCTTGATTCCTTTAACACATTTGGTTTAGGAGTAGATCATTTTTGTTAGTGCTTGCGATCGTTCGAGCGTTGTTGATCGTCTCGGTCAACACTAATACGTGCGGTGTACCCTGTCAGTGACACCACACCTATTGGGCGCTCTTTGTTGACCACATTTTTGGAGTGATCTCTCAACTTCTCCATCTTAGACATAAGACTCCTCTTAAACATTAAGAGTTCCTTAGTCTTAAGACATTTCTAGTGATTAGGTGAACACTTAACCTAACCCTAGAGACTTAGAAGAGTTAACCATAGAAATAAGTTATGCCTTAAGGGTGTTAGGAAAACTTGCCTACCCTATAGCTTAAACTCAATCCTCACTTTCTTCTTACAAATCAAACTTCAAATCCAAAAAACTTTAAATTCAAATCAAAATTCAAATCCAAGCCAACTCCAAATTCAAATCAAATTCCAACTTAAATGACCTTTTCTCAAATCATTCAAATCAATTCCAAAAATCCAAATCAATTCAAACTCAAAAGATTTTCTCATAACCCATTTATATTCTCATTTATATTCACAAATATAAATGGAATATAAATTCAAATAACCAAAACCAAATCCAAAACTCTAGTCCAAATCTAAAATCTTTCCTAAGTCACTTTGATTCCATTTTATGGACTTAGCTCAAATCAAATTCAAATCACTTCAAACTCAAGGGATCTTCTCATAACCAATTTATATTCTCATTTATATTCACAAATATAAATGAAATATAAATTCAAATAACCAAAACCAATTCAAAACTCAAATCCAAATCTAACCTAAATCCAACCTATGCTCTTTCAAGTCAAATTCTTGAACTTAGCCAAATCAAACTCAAATCAATCCAAACCCTTGGATTTTCTTCATGATTCAATCAACCCTTCAATCATGAATCCAAATATAAACAACTTCAATCATCAAACCCAAATCGAACTAACCTAAGTCAAGCCCATACTCACCCTTTTCACTTGAAATTGTCAAATGAATCAAAACCCATTTGACTCTAAATCACTTGCAATTGAATTCATATTTCAATCATAAGTCCATATGTGAGTTCAACCAAACTTGAATCAAGCCTTGATCAAGTCAATTGACCCACTTAGGCTCACTTGACCCAAAGTGACCTAAGCACCTTTTTGAGCCAAATTCTAATCCTACCCAAATTGGATCGAACTAAGCCCATCTAGGCCTCACCTTATGAGCAACAATCATCATGAGATGATTAATCACCCAAATTGGGTCAAACGAAGTCAAACTTAGCCTTTGACCTAGTCAACACTTAGCCCAAATGAGACCTAAACTAGCCAAAATCCACAATAGGCCAAATTGATTGAAACCAGTGATCTAAATCAATTCATGATCAATGATTGAACATGACCAAGTCATCATTTGAGTCAAACCTAGCCCAATTGGCCACTTGACCCAAGTTGACCCAAGTTGACCTAAAAGGTCAAAATGTGTCAAATCTTGATCCAAGCCAAATTTATTGCAACCAATGGGTCAAATTCATTCCAAATCACTTGTTGATCTTAACCGAAGTCTCAATTGGCCAACTAGACCCAACCTAGCCCAATTGACCGTGAACCTAACTTGACCTAAAAGGTCAAATCAAGCCAAAATCAAATCAAACCAAAATTAATCGAAATCAAAGCTTGCCAAATATTTTGAATGATCAACCAAATCTAAACCAACTCATGACCTAACCCAATTGGGTCAAATGGGTCAAATTGGTCAACTTGACCCATTTGACCTAAGTGAACTCAAATGAACCAAAGCCTAATATAAATCAAATTGAACTAAACCAATGATACCAAACCACCCCAAATGATCATATGAACTTGACGGGATTATTTTTAAAATAGGCTTAGTGTTAATCTTAATTAGGCGTTTAGGCACAAAAATTTTTTTTTATTAATAAGCGTCTCAATAACGGCCAAAGCCAGCGGTGATCTGGCCAAACCAAGGTGTAGGATTTTTTTTCTTTTCGTGAGAGAGAGAGAGAGAGAGAGAGAGAGAAAAGAGAGAGAGAGAGAGGGGTGGCGCAGTTTTTATTTTATTTTATTTCTTTTTTGCTTTCGGTAGGAGAGAGAGAGGGTTTTATTAAGTTTTTAATTAATATAATAATTTAAAATATTTAAAATATATAATATAAAAATATTTTTTATAAAATATTTAATAACCAAATATTTATATATTTAGTTATTAATTAATTAATTTATATATATATAATTAAATATATAATTTAAAATATTTTTAATTATATATATAAATTTAGAAAATTATTTAATAATTTTTTATTAATTAATATAATTATTTAAAATATATAATTTTTATTAATTTTTGTTAATATATAATTTAAAAATATATAAATAAATAATTTTTAATAAATAAATAAAGAAAGAAATAAATTATATAAATATTTTATAAATTATATAAATAAAGTAATTATATTTATAAATTTATTTAGTTATTTATATATTTAAATTATATAAATATTTAGATATTTAATATATTTATAAAATATTTAGTTATTTATATATATACATTTATTTTATATTTTATATCTTATATAAAATATTTTATAAAAATTATTTTAAATTATATATTTTAAATATTTTAAATATTTTAAATATTTTAAATTATTTATATCTTAAAAAATATTTATATAATTTAAATATATAAATAACTAAATAAATTTATAAATATATATATAATTACTTTATTTATAAAAATTTCAAAAAATATTTATATAGTTTATTGGCTTTATATAATAAATAAATATATATATAAATAACTAAATATTTTATAAATATATAAATATCTAAGTATTTATATAATTTAAATTTTTTTATTTATTTATTTATTTAACTAATTATATATTTTAAATAAATAAATATTTTTAAATAAATAAATAATTAATTAAGTAAATAAATATATATATATATAAATAACTAATTATTTATTTATATATTTTAAATATTTTAAATTATTTATATATTTAAATGCATAAAACTAAATAAATAAATAAATAAATAAATAAATAAATAAATAAATAAATATATATATATATATATATATATATATATATATATATAAAATTACTCTATTTATATAATTTATAAAATATTTATATAATTTATTTCTTCTTTATTTATTTATTAAAATTATTTATTTATATATTTTAAATATTTTTAAATTATATATTAACAAAAATTAATAAAAAATTATATATTTTAAATAATTATATTAATTAATAAAAAATTATTAAATAAATTTCTAAATTTATATATATAATTAAAATATTTAAATTATATATTTAATTATATATATATATAAATTAATTAATTAATAACCAAATATATAAATATTTAGTTATTAAATATTTTATAAAAATATTTTAAATTATATATTTTAAATATTTTAAATTATTATATTAATTAAAAAATTAATAAAACCTCTCTCTCTTCCAAGAAAGCAAAAGCCAAACTCTCTCTTTCTCTCTCTCTCTCTCTCCCCTACCGCTACAAAGAAAAATTTTCAACTTGTTGACGGACGATCAACCTTATCATAACGTATTCAAATGATGACCCATTTTCATAAAAAAATATTTTTTGTGCCTAAACGTCTAATTAAGATTAACACTAAGCCTATTTTAAAAATAATCCCTGAACTTGACCCAACCCATGGTTTGACCCAATTTGACTAATTGGTCAACTTGACCCCAAGTTGACCCATTTTGACCTAAATGGGCCAACATGAGCCAAATCATATCAAACAAACTCCAAATTCATTAAAAATTGGCACAACCCAATTTTCAATCAAACAAAATCCATCCAAATCAAAATTAAAGCCAAATGACCATTTTACCTCTAGGTTAAAGGGCAACCTATGATCAAATTCACTTGGAATTTGGTCATATTCCAACTCAAGACCACTTGGCATCCTCTTAGTGGTCCATTTGGACACCAAGGAGGGTGGTGCACATGACCCAATGGGTTTGGGTTAGGCAAACCTAACCCAAAGCCAAAATTGGCCCCTCCACTTAGAATTCTCCACATAGATCACCTCCCACACTCATTTTAACACATGTGCACCTCCACACTCCCACTTCTCTGCCAAAATCGAACCACATGGAGCTCCTGACAAACTAAACAACCCATTCCATGAGGGAAATTTGATCAAAATTACAAGGTGGCTCTCGACCGTCTGATCTAAGTAGGGGGAGATACACTCCCCCTCATTTCAATTCATTTTACTTGACTTGCATTTGATTGAGCCCTAAGAACTCAGAGGAAGCTCCCCAAGCATTTCCAAGCTCTCTCCATTTTTGTCCTTCTCGATTTTACTCAAGATGAAATAGGGGAAGAAAACCAAAACTCAAACTCACTCAATTCTCCATAGAATCCAAATTCCTCTTACAAGCACCATCAAGGGACCTAATTGAGCTCACCCAAATCATTTCTCAAGCATCCAAGCCACAGAAAGAAGGCGTTCGATCAAAGCTGAAAGCCATTGAAGCAAGCTTTGGCCAATTGGAAGATCCATTGTAAATTGAATAGTCAAACCTTCAACAGGGCATCATCTCCACTAGATGAAGCTACCTCAATGGTTGGGAGCTTGGGTGATAGCCTTCGGTGAGGTATGCCTCAAAATTGAGCTTAAGTTCAAAATTCTTTGGTCCTTTGTGAAGGGAAGTGTAATCCAAATGGAATTCCACCATTGGATGTTATCCTCCTTGGTTCTAAATAGTGTGGGTTGAATTCTAGCCTAATTTGAGCTCAAGTGAGCTTGGATCAAGCCATGGAGGATGAACGATCTCCGTTTCCTGCAGGCTAGGGCTGGGATGAATCATGGACCATCCATCCCACGTGTTTTGGATGGACGGTCCTGATTAATCCATATAGATCAGATTATTTAATTCTTCAAAACGTGGTTTAATCCCACCAGGATCTGACAAAAGAAAAGTGTAGCACTACCGATTGATGCACATTGATTTGAACTTAAATAACTAATCCATCACGATGAAAATCACGTAAGATCCCGTGTGGCGGATTAGTTATATATAATTAGGGTATTTAATGGCCTATTAATCATAATAACTTCAAAAATTTATAACTAGATGTAGAAAAATCCAAAAAAAAAATATAAACTCAACTTCATTTTAAAGATAATTCATAGGGGAATAATATAAAAATAAGTTTAATTGATTTTGAATAGTAACATTCACGCAATTTAGGTTTTATTAGATTGTAATTATGTTAATTACTCTTTAATTATTTTAATAATTAATTCCAAATTCCCTAGGGTTAATTAGTGGGATGACCTCTACCTCCCATGATTTTTTTGGAATTTATTATTGGATTAATGTAGGTAATTGCTTATTTCATCTCTAATCACTTCCTTAATCAATTAAATGATTAATTAACCTATTAAATGGTGATGAATTCATTAATTAAGCTTGTTAATCATCTTGGAACAGTGGATAGACTTAGGGAATGAGAATATGATGCCTTTTCCAATTCTTTTCCCCTAAGTCTATTTCATTTGGATGAAAACTTAATTAATTTACAAATTGATTAATGATTTAATCATTTTTATTAAATAGCTTAATTAACCAAACTCAAACAACAAATTAATCCAAAAACTTAATCACTTAATCAATCCCAATCTTGGGTAGATCCTTAGATGTTCAAAAGCCTAAGGTATGCTTAAGGAAATCAAATTCAGCCCACATGTGTTGGAGGGGTTATGAAAGTACTTAGTTAAACCCTTTAGCTTAATTAATCATTAATTGTGAGCCAATTGCATTAGGCCCCTTTCTTTCTTAGGAGCATTGATGATTTAAATTCCATGTGGTTGCATATCATATGTTGGCTCATAATTAGTTGGTTAATTATGTTAAAGTGGTCTAGGTAAGGGGTAATTAATAGAATTAATTTACATCTTAACCTAAACCAAACATAAAATCAATCTAATGGTTCTAAAATTAAACTAAACTAATTCACACATGGGGGAAATGGGTTAAGACCAGCAAACTCTTCTCACATTTCCTAAATCAAATCAAATTCATAATTAAAACAAACATCTAATTAAAATAATTTTGATTCACTTTAAATATTCTTATTTCATAGGATTGTCTTTAGGAATTAATTAGGGTGAATGAAATTACATGCTTATATCATTTTATCTCTTTCCAAGTATGTTAAATGTTGTTTGCCATGTGAACTCATGCATTCATACCTTTTGAAAAATCAAACTACAATGAAATGTTTCCTTTATGTTAAATTGCATGCTTTGGCTAAAGTAAGAATATGAATGGCTATTATCACTACTAAATCAAAAATTATTTTCAAAATCTATAAATCAAAGATCATAAATGAAAGTATGCTACTTATAAATATTTATAATCTTGCATGTGGTTATAATATAGAAATGTGTTTTAAATGGTTTTCTTCTCTTTTCTTAACATGGGTTTGTATATGATTTGCAAAGTGTATTGTTCATTTGGAAAGAACATAACACTTTCTTAAGTTTATTCCTATGCACTCCCATGTCATGAATTAAGAAGGATCTTCATATTACACATATAAACCAAATCAAACAAACAAACAAAACCTTTTGCATGATTCTTCATCCATTCATTTTCTTTTGTACATTCACATGTATTTAAGAAAGGTGGTATATTAGTTTGGACATCCCAGGTTGTGAGGCTTTAAGTAGCCCCAAGTAGGTCTTGTACCTTACACCCCTAGTGTAGAAAATAATGGCATCATACTCACTTATGTCTTTCACACATGTAAATGTGCACTTGATTAATGGATAGAAGAATCCCTCTCTTTTCTACTTAAAAAAATCATGCATTCATGAAACATCCAAATTTCCTCAAGCAACATCTCTTTGCATTCATCATTAAGGTGTACTAAAGTGTTTGCATTGCATTTATGGCTATGCTTAGGATACATTCATATGCATGGTATACATGTTAGAAAGAAATAAAAGGTTGTGTTTTATGTGTTATTAATTCAACTTAATTAGTCCTAAGATGCCTTTCTTATTGAACAAGTTTATTTATAGCAAATATAAACTTAGGGTTAATTAAAAAACATGATAAAACATTCATTAAAGGAAAATTATTAATGAATCTACCTTAGAAATTACTTAAGGTAGGGATGAAAGAGAAGTTTTCTTCTCTTTTCATCTCTTTACAAATTTTAGTAATTAAATGTAGGTTCTTTCAAACCAAATCAAATTATCAAATAAAATTAACAAAATCAACTAAATCACTTAAAATAAAACCACCCACTAAGTTGAATCCTTTCACACTTAGAAAAATTCAACCTTAAAGCTTAGCTAAGACATACCACATAAGCCTTAAATGGCACACATGTTAGGCTAAGTCACCATTTCTAGTCCTATGTTAGGACGGTGCATGATTTGATGCCTAATTTTATTTTAGGATGTAATGTTTTAGACTGGATATTAGGGCATATGTGTGTAGACTGAATGATAGGGCGATCTTAGTTTAATCATTATCTTCTGCAAGGGATTGTGCCTAAGGGCAGCTATAATAAAAATATAAATACTTTTTGATGTTCAGGTTGCTTATATCCCTAAGCATAATCCAAAAATAGGCCAGGTGAACTTAGTTACCCATGTGTGGGGTGCTATGTTTAATTTATTCATATACATGCTTGGGATGTGTGGTGTGTTTAGTTAATCTCCATTTTGTAGGTTTTAGTTAGATTTACTTTTCCCATTTTCATGTAATTTTTGTAGTTAAGATTTGAAATAAATGTTATGAGGAAGTGGAGGTGAACATTGGTCATAAGACTATGTCTTATGTACCATGTGAAGCCTTTGGAGCAACCATATTCCAACCAAGCCAAAAGGAAGAAAGGAAAGACGCAAATCAAACATGGAGAAAGAAGAAAAGAAGAAATGAAGAATGAAGACCCCCCATAATATAAATTCCTTCTAAATTATAATTATTCATTTGTAGTCCGGGTTGTATAAGGGTAGAGCTTGGCTACCCATATTTCTTTTTTGGGTTTGTACGATGGAGCCCGACTACAAAGGCCTTTTATTCTTTTGCGTTAGCTTTATAAAATTATTTGATGTTTATTTGCCTTATGCATTAAGATGACATATTTTTTCTAGTTTCTTCCTTTCTTTACTGAATGACCTGGATGCGATTAGGCTCTTAGTGAAAAATAAATTTTCTACATAATTAAATAACTCATAACCTCATCTAAAGTTTAGGACATAAATCAAGAAAAAAGAATTAGCAACCCCTTAGCTGGATGTTGTATGTCTCATATCATGTATAAAAAAACATCTTGTTTCACTCTTGCTTATAGGGGGCTTCCACCTTTGCCAGAGAATATGGCTTGACCTTTGCAAGCCATGGTGAAAATATACCTCCTTCTTACTAATTTTGGCCCATAACCAATTTCTCGTGCATTAGGTATATGAATCCCATAGCATGTGCCAAATTAATTATCCAAAAGTGAAATTAAAACTTAATAAAAATTTGCATTATATTAAGTCATGAGTTCATTCCCTACATGATCTAGTCTCATAGAGAGTGAGTTTAAGGACTTAGTCTTCTAAAAATAAACATATATCTTGAAAAGCATAAGACTTGCCTACATGTATTTAAAATCATAAGAGGAGTTAGTTGGCCGCCACCCCCAGGCGGTTGTAAGTCTAACAATTAGGTGGTTTATCCTCTCTTATGGAGGTAAACCATATGCCCATTTCTGCCTTAGATTTAGGTCATTCTTTGGCCCTCGCCAAAGCCCAATAGATTTAGGATCCGAGGTTGTTGTTTCCCTTTGAGGGCTACAAGCATAAATCCTCACCTCTTAGGCATTTCTATGATCTTATATCATGGAATTGTAAGTCCTAGATTTCTAATAAAAATTCAACTCAAATAAATAATTCTCTTCAAATTCAAAATTATAAAGCCCAATCATAGGATAGTTTGGGTTGCTCACTAGGTTTCCTAGCATTGACAGCTTCTTATACTTATCTCCCTTTGATTTCCCTTTGAGGGCTAAAATCATAAATCCTCACCTCTTAGGCATTTCCATGATCTTATATCATAGAATTATAAGTCCTAAATTTCTATTAAATATTCAGCTCAAATAAATAATTCTCTTCAAATTCAAAAATATAAAGCCCAACTATAGGATAGTTTGGGTTGCTCACTAGGTTTCCTAGCATCGTGAGCATCTCATACTTATCTCCCTTTGGTTTCAACTCCCTCTGTTTGATCAATTCTATTTGATCTTCTAAAAATAACCAATTGATTGATAGTCCTATCTTTAAAATCTTTGGAGATAATGATCATTTACCTTAATCAAGAGTATTCTTAAAGAATCTCATTCCTTAAGATGTAATTAGTTATGAGGGTTTGCCTCCATAGGAAACTTAATGAACCCAGTTTAAAATAAACCCTACTTTACTTTTCTATGTAAAGTAGGGGAAGAATCTCTGGTACATACGAAGACCCATAGTCCTTAAGAGTCCTTATTAAGGTAATTAGGTCCATTGCAGGATGGTGACTTCTGTCTCTTGAGATAATACATAATTCCTCAATGTCGTATCTGATCACCCTAATAAGAACATCTGCAGATCTACATGGTGTCCAATTAAGAAGTGTATTTTTATCTTCATTCATTTTTCAAGGATAGTTGAAGATAGAAATATTTCACCACAATATGCAAATGAATTGAAAAGTAAATAGCAATGATCCTATGGAATGAAAGGGGCCTAATGCAATTAGCTCATAATTATTTAATAATTAAGCTTAAGGAACTCGCTTTAATTACTTTCATGATTCTCTCACACATGTGAGCTAATCATAATTTCATTAAGCTTTTTGAACACCTAAAGCTCTATCCAAGATGGATTAAGAAAAATTAGATTTAATTAGATTTTTTCAAATCCATTAAACCAATAATCCATTAATCGATCTCTCCTAAAAAGAGACTAACCAAAGTTAATAATTATCTTGAAATGAGATGGTCTTAAGGGAAAAGATAGGGAAAGAGGTCCCCACCTATTTTCATAAACTACCCACTAGATTAAACATAGTTTAAAATGACTTGAATTCCCATTTAGCTAATTAAATTTCTAATTAGTTAATTAATTAATAATTAGGACTTTAAAAAAAAGAGAGAAAATTTGGGAAAGGATTAAGAGGGATGCTCCAACCCACTTCCCTAAGTCTCCTTACTATTCAATAGTGGTTAGGGAGTCCAAATAATTAATTAGTCACTGTTCATATGCTTAATCACCCCTTGATGAGGTTATGAGGGTAATTATACTTAATCAATCAATTTCCCTAATTAAGCAACCAATAAATTTCAAAAAAAATAGGAGAGATAGAGGTCATCCCCCTAAACATCCTCAAAAAATTTAAAATCAATTTGATGATTAATTAAGGATTAATTAAGCTAATTAAAATTTTAATTAAACTATAATTAAGCTCTGCTTGCTATTCAAAATCCATTGGAAATATTTTTATTAAATTCTTCACTAAAATATCTTTAAAACAAGCCCTCATTTGTAATTTTTAGATTTTACTACAATTAGTTATGAATTTTGGAGCTTTGAGCCTTCCAAATAGATTAATTAACCCTCATGAATGCCCTAATCCCATCGACACCACATGGCTATTGACACGGTGCACTTTCCACATGGTGCGACGACATAGGTTATTTATGTTGTCACATTGCATGGCTGAGTCAGCCGACGGAGGATGTGCTTTCTTGTGGACTGTCTGATCTAAGATCGGATGGCCATGGTTAACCTCACGATTTGGAAGGAAAAATCAGTGATTTAAGCGTGATCTAATTACATCCGTCTATTTCGATCATGTGGAATGGGTGGCCTGTGATCTTTCTCCTTTATGAGCGACGAAATACGGATGCAGTCCTTCATTCTCCATTCGACCTAAGTTCAACAAAGCTCGGATTACTTTTAAAATGATCTCACACCATCAAGGGAAGGAGAGGAACACATCCAACGGTCAAAATCGCATGACCTACAAATTTTTATCACAAAGGCCTAACCAGAAATCACCTAAACTACAATTTTGAGAAATTACCTCACCATAGCTCAAGATCAGTGGTGGGATCGACGGAGGTAGCTTTGTTTAGTAGAGACGAAGCCCTGTTGATGAGGTTGGGCCTTGATTTGGGGTAGATTGCATTGGAGACCAAGATCATCCTATTTGGCATTCAATTTTAATCGAACTTGTGCTTAGAGTGGATTTGGGGATTGAAAAATGGCTTCAATTGCTTCGACGACACACGATGATGGTCTGTGCAAAAGAAATTGAAGTTTGGTTGAGAGATGGATGAGTTTGAATCAAGGGAGGCCTCCCCTATTTCAATTTGACGTAAAATCGAGAGAGGGAGAAATGGGGGAGCTTGGGAGCTTTGAAAAATGGATGAGGAGTTTCATTTTAGTCTCTAGAGCTCAGATGAAAATGAAGGCTTGAATTCTCATTTGAATTGAGGGGTATATCCCCTCAATTGCTGAGCTGGATGGACGAGATTCAATCATATTTTCTCATCGGCCAGCCACTGTAAGACCACCGGAATTGTCTCCATCAGGTCCACGTGCCTCGCTAGGAGTGGGGGAAGGCTTGGGTGGTGGCTCAAGGTCTGATATGGGGATGATCTTTTGGGTGCTCAATTTAGAGTGAAGGGGATGAGATTGGGTTTTCTTTGGTCCATGGATGATCCTAGTGTGCTTGGAGTGGGCTAGGAAGGCTAAGCATACAGATGGCTGCCCATGTGATAGGAGAGTGGACTTTGCCAAATGAAGGAAGAATCCTATGTGAAGAAGTTTGTCCAATGGATAATTCTCTTGGGTGGGTCCCATTTTACTTATGGGCAGACTTTGGGCTGACCTAGGATCAATTTGGACTTGGTTTGGTCAGCCACAAAGGTCCCATGGGTTGGTTTTGGGTGCTTTGGCTTCATTTGGTCAAATGGGTTCATGTTGGGTTGAGTTGACCAAATTGGTCAAATTGGGTCAAAATAAAGCTTGGGTTAGATTCAAATGATGATTTGGAGTTTTGGTTCAAATGATTTGGGTTGGTTTGGCTTAGGTTTAATTTTGACTCATTTGAAATAAAATGGGTCAAATGGGTCAAGTTGACCAATTTGACCAATTTAACTAATTTGGGTTGGGTTAGGTGTTGGTTCATGTTCAATTGGTCAATTGAAAATGATTGTAGGCTTTGGTTTCAATCAATTTGGGTTTAATTTGGATTTTGGCTAATTTGACCCTTTAGTTCAATTTGGGCTAGGTTCGGTCAAGTTGACCAATTGATCAAATTGAGCTTGATTGTGGCTTTGGTCAAGTTCAATAATTGATTTGAAATGTACTTGAGCCATTAGTTGTAATCAATTTTGGTTAGATCATGATTTGACCCATTTTGGCTTTTTAGGACAATTTGGGTCAACTTAGGTAAAATGATCAGTTGGACTTGGTTTGGATCAATAGGGTTTGGTCATATTCAATCATTGAATATGAGTTAGTTTGGATCAATTATTTCAATGAATTTGGTATATGATGGGTTTTGGCTAGTTTAGGTTCATTTGGGCTAAAGGTTGACTTGGTCAAAGGACCAAGTTGACTTGGTTTGACCCAATTGAGGTGATTGATCATCCCATGGTGATTGTTGATCATGATATGAGATTTGGATAGCCTTGATTCAATCCAATTTGGGTTGAATTAAAACTTGGCTCAAAAAGGTCATTTAGTTCACTTTGGGTCAAGTGGACCTAAACAAGTCAATTAGTTTGGTTTAGGCTTGATCCAAGCTTAGTTGAACTCACATATGAGCTTAGGATTGAAATATAAATTCAACTACAATCAATTTGGAGTCTAGTGAATTTTGGCTTGTTTGAAGTTTTTAAATAAAAAAGGCTAACTTAGGTTGGCTTGAGTTTGATTTGAGTTTGATTTGATAATTGTAGTTTATATCTATATTTGGCTAAATGATTGAAGGAGTGATTGATTCATGAAAAATCCATTAGTTTTGGCTTGATTTGGATAGGATTTGGCCAAGTTTAGGAAATTCGTTAAAAAGGCTTGAATTAGGTTTTGGTTTAATTTTGGATTTGATTTTGACTATTTGGATTTATATTTTATTTATATTTGAGGATATAAATGAAGATATAAATGAAGATATAAATGAAGATATAAATGATTCATGAGAAAATCACTTAAACTTGGAGTGAATTGGTAGCAAATTTGACTAAGCTTAAGGATGTAGGTCAAAAAGGCTTTAGTAGGGAATTAATTTAATTTGATTTATTTTTGGTCATTGGATGGTGGGATTAATTTACATTTATGAATATAAATAAAGAAGTAATTGGTTTATTAAGAAACCAATTGATTTTGGGTTGATTTAGTTTAAGATTTGAGTAAGCTTATAGAGGTAGGCCCATAGGGCTTAAGAGGGGATTTGGCTTGGTTTGATTTAGTTTGACTTGGTTTTGGTTATTTGGGTATGGATTTAATTTATATTTGTGAATATAAATGAATGAATAATTAATTTATAAAGAAATCAATCAAGTGTGGGATAATTTAGTTGGAGATTTGGCTAAGCTTATGAGAGTGGGTCATAAGACTTAAGAAAGAAATTTAGTTTCAGATTTGAGCTTGGGATTGAATCATTTGGAATTGGGTTTGAGTTGGGATTTGGTAAATTATTGGCAGATTGAATTGATATTTGAAAAAATAATTTGAATCAGGATTGATTAGAATTTGGTTAAGGCTAAGTCCATAAGATGAAATCAAATGGCTTAGGAAGAATGTTGATCTTGGATTTAATTATGGGTTTCAATAATTTGATTTGGAATTTGGATTTAGATTTGGTATTTAAGTTGGATTTGAGGTTTGGTTTGAGATGGAAAGCATGGATTAGGTTTAGGCTATAGGGTAGGCAAGTTTTACTAAGTTTCTAAGGCATAACCAATTCTTATGGCTAATCCTTATAAATCTCTAGGCTTAGGTTAAGTGTTCACCTAATCAGTAGAAGTATCTTAAGACTAAGGAGTTCTTAGTGTTTATAAGAGTCCTAGATCTATGATGAGGGAATTGAGAACTCACTCCAAAAGTTAGGCCAACAAAAGGACCCCCAATAGGTGTGGCGTAACTAACAAGGCACACCGCACATATTGGCGTTGACCGAGACGATCAACAATGTCTGAAGGATCGCAAGCACTAAAAGAAATGATCTATCCCTAAACCTGAGATGTAAGCAGAATCAAGATCTTAGTGCAATGCAACTCAACTTATGCCAAGGGAATAAGAGAGGAAGAAAGGATCCACTAAGGGATCAAGTATGTGAATCTTCCACTAAGAAAGCATGTTCAGATTATCCATAGGGAGGATAAGAGTTTGAGTTTGATCAAAAACATGATTTGAGGGAAAAGATCTGCAGTGGATTAGGATTTATATTTCGTCGAGGATGAGTGCATGAACCTTTCACTAGGAAAGCAAGTTTAGATTATCCACTAGGGATAGGAGTTTGATTTGGTTTGATTTTGTGGGGCTCCACTAGGGAGAGGATATGATTTGCACCTCATCGAGGAGAAATTTGATTTGATTTGTGGGTATCCATTGGGGATGAGAATTCGGATCCGTTGGTGATAAGGTGAATTTAGTTTATGATTTTCCTTGACTTATTTAGGAGAAGTATCCACTAGGGATAAGGGTGGATGGATTTGATTCAGACTCCACTAGGGAAGGATGGTGGATTTAATAAAATGGATCCTACCGGTGTGCGATGGATCTATTAAGAAAGGGATAATATCAGCCTAGGCCTATCTTAGATTTTATAAATCTAAAGGGATAGTCTACCGGCCATTAGGTAGGACTAACCAACCTAAGGGTGCCTTTTGGTGTAAAATGGTCAAGTCAGGAAGAAAGCTTGTAGACTTATATCCTCCTAAATAAGGAACCACTAGGGTGATCGGTTGATAGCACAACAAATCGAACTCAACCTAAGGCGACTATTAAGCAAATGCCACTGTGGACTCATATCAACTCAAGAATAGTCAAACTTAAGTTAATTTTAGATGGACCCTGTCGGTGTGTGACAGATCCAGTAAGAAGGGGCTAATATTAACCTAGTCCTATCTTAGATTTATAAATCCAAAGGGATAGTACGGCCGTGGGGTTGAGCTAACCAACCTAAGGAGTGCCTTTCGGTGTGCAATGGTCAAGTTAGGAAGAATGCTTGTGGACTTACATCCTCCTAAATAAGGAACCATTAGGGTGATCGGTTGCTAGCACAACAAATCAAATCCGACCTAAGGCTACCTGTTAGTGTGCAATGATTGTGCTGGAGAGAATGTGTGATAGACTTATATCTTCCAAAGCAAGGATGACCGTCGAAGTGACCTGTTGGTGGCACAACAAGTCGAACCCGACCTAAGGGTGACTACTAAGAGAGTGCCGACTCGGGGAATTATCTCAACTAAAAAGTAGTCAGACGATTCTTATAAGGAGTTTTGCTAACATTGCCCTAAAGATAGGATGCCTGCTTGGGAAAAGGTACCTGTCCTAATCCATGAATATATATATGTTTTATTTATATATTGTGGACCTATGTGCGAGGGACCACATTGAGAAGGAGCTTATAATAATAATAATAATAATAATAATAATAATAATAATAACTAAACTAAACTAATAAATACTAAAATAATAATAACTAATAATAATACTAACTATAACTAATAAATAACTAATAAAACTATAGGAATTTAATTTGGTTTGATTTTATGGGATTCCACTAGGGAATCTGCACATCTGTAAGATGGATTCTCCAACCACAGGGGTGGCTCCTAGGAAAGGGGATTGTCCAATCCTAGAGTAACCTAGGTAATGCCTAAATGGTGTCGCTAGGGAAGTGATCCAAATAGAGTGCCCATAGAGGAGGTGCCGTTAGGGGCTTTATTTAGGACCCTATAAAAGAATGCCTATAGGTATACAATGGCCTGCTCTAGGAGAAAGCTTGTAGACTTACATCTGCCATGAGTGGTATATCCACCGGGTGGGTCACCATTAGCATGGAGATAACCAATCAACTTAAGGTGCCCGTCGATTTGCAATAATTAATCTAAGAAGAAGGCTTGTAGACTTACATCTTTACAGATAAAAAATGATCATCAGGATAGTCAGTTGTCAGTGAGACAGATACTATTCAACCTGGGGCGACTACTAAGTGGGGAGTCCTGTGTAAGGATTGGACCCAGACTTGAAGTAGTTAGGAGGAAAGGAGCCACTAAGGGACTTATCCTAAACCTCAAATATACTCAACCCAATTAGTGCATGATGGCTAGTTTAAGAAGAAAGCGTGTAGGCTTATATCCTCTTAAACAAAGTCAATATGAAGTAGCTTACTGGCTGCATAGTAAGGCCTACCAAATTAACAAGGCGCTTATTAGTTTGCAATGGTCAAGTTAGGAAGAAAGCTTGTAGACTTACATCCTCCGGACAAGTAACCACTAGGGTGACATACTAGCAAGGTAGCATGTCAGCTTGACCTAGAGCAGCTAATGAGTGAGTTTTACAGGGGGCTTTATCCTACATCAAAATAGACCAAGACAAAAGATATATGTTTATTTTATATCATTGTGTGTAGTTTGTGTTGGTGATGTGTTACTAAAGGATAGTATGGCACTTGGGTTTCTTACACCTACCCTAAATAAATCATCACGGATTCACAAGCAAGATGTTTCTAACCATGAAAGAAATAGAATTTGAGATGATAAAAATTTTATTGATAATTATTCTCAAACAAGATTTATGGATAATATTTCTTTAGGTAGAGCCCGTTGATTGGAAGTATTGGGTGATCTTCTTTATAATTTATGAGCTAATAAGATCCTCCTCGATATGCTTTCTCTATGGAAAAATAGCCTTCCCAAGTGTGTTCAAACTTGCCTCCCATCTTTCAATGGGCAACAATTGGTCTCTTTAGAACTAAAATAAGCTCTCCTACTTGAAAAGCTCTAGGATGGACCAACTTGTTATGATCTTGAATTATTTTGGCTTTGACAACTGTTCGCATGCCCGAGGCATCTCTCCAAACCTTGAGCTCTTCTAACCGTAACTTGCATTCTATTGCTATGATTTTACTACCCACATCTATCCTTAATGATGGAGGACTTCTAATGGTAGACCGCCTGCACTGCTCATGAAGGAGAATAAGGTAGATTGAGTTGGAGTTCTGTATATGGTATGGCAAGCCCACAAGGCTTCAACTAACTACTCATGCCACTATCGCTTGTTGTCGTCTAATGCGTTCTTTTATATATGGATGAGAGTTTTGTTGAAGGCTTCTGCTAAACCATTTTCCCTTGGGTAATTGATGGTAGAGTATCTCCAATATATACTGTGTCTCCGGGAAAAGCTGTTGATTTAGTACTCTTGAATGCAGTACCATTATCGGATATAATTCATCGAGGCACCCCGAACCTATATACGATATGGTTTTTAAAAAATTGGAGGACATGCTAAGATGTGACCTCTCTGAGTGGGATTGCCTCTGCCCACTTGGACAAGTAGACGGTGGTAGCTAGAATGAACTAGTGACCATTGGAAGAAGGGGGATCGATCAGACCCACTATGTTAGTACCCCAAAACTTGAATGACCATGGGATCAATGTAGGATATAGATTGTTGGGTGGTTGGTGTAAGACCACACCGTGTACTTAACATTGGTGGCATCTCCTAGCTATGTCTATGCAGTCTGTGATCATCGAGGGTTAGTAGTATCCTAGTCTCTTGATCTTGGCTTTTATCTTTGGACCATATTGGTGCGCTATGCAAAATGAATGCACCTCAGTCACAATCTTATGGGCTTCATGTTTATCCAAACAACATAACCACATATGATCGAAGGACTGCCAGTACAAGGTGCGATCTACGAGGGTGTAGAAAAGGGCTCTCTGCTTCACCTGATGTGCTAGTGACTTCTCTTGAGGTAGTTTACCTATATTTAGATAATCTATGAATGGTTGCCTCTAATCCAACTCCTCATCATTTTTGGCAATAAAAACCTCCCCTTCAAGAGAGAATTTCTCAATGAGTTCAGCGTCAACAAGGGATAAGACTTGTCTATTTTGGACCCTTATTGGTATAGACTCATCTTCTAGACATGTCAACTCTTCGGCAAGCTTGGCTAATGCATCTTCTACTACATTCTCTCATCAAGGATTCTTATAAATAGTAACATATGGGATTTGGGCCAATAACTCCATAGTATACTTATGGTAATGATGGAGCTTAGGCTTCATAACCTTGTAAGACCCAGCAATTTGGTTGATAACTAATTGAGAATCTCCAAAGATTTTGATACTCTGGATGCATAGTATAATGGCTAACTCCAGACCGGTAATCAGAGCCTCATGTTTGGCTTCGTTATTGGTGCATGGATTGGAAAAATGGTATGAGAATCTCATCATATCGCGGTCTGGAGTTAGAAGAACTATTCCTACCCCTACCTTCCTTGGAAGAGTAGATTGGGTTCTTCTCTCTTTTGAAAGGAAGCCACACCATCAAAATACATCTCCCAACGGTGAATGCTAGTGTCCTCTAAGTTCATGATTTGTTCATCGGGGAGGTCATCACTAAGCGGAGAATTAGCAGGAAGTGGGTGTGCTGCTAAGAAATATGCTAGTGCTTTTCCTTTCACCACATAGAGGGGTACAATGTAATGTCAAACTGCGATAAAATCATGGACCAACATGCCAACCGTCCGGATAGCATCGGCCATGTCTTAAGATAATGCAGTGGATTGATTGTAGAGATCAGGTTCACCTTATGAGAAAGTATGTAATGCCGTAGCTAGTGGGATATGAAGATTAAAGCTAGGCAGTGCTTTTCAATAGGTGAAATATTTACCTCAGTAGGGATTAGATGACGACTGAGATAGTAGAGTGCATTGTCTTTCACTTTGTCATTGGTTTGGGCCAACAAAGTGCCAATGGAGTCATCTAATGCATCAGTATATAGTATCATTGGCTTGCCTGGGATAGGGGCTGCTAGAAGTGGCAGTGTCATTAGGTAGTGCTTGATGTCTTCAAAGGCATGTTGGCACTTATCATCCCACTTGAACTTAGAGACCTTTTTGACAAGTGTTGAAAATAGTTGGCACCTTCCTGATAGATTGAAAATGAAACATCTTAGATACGCCAATCACCCTTGAAAAGATTTGAGTTGAGTTACACTTTTAGGGGGTGGCATTTCTCTCTAGATCAATTTCTATTCCACGGTGCTGGACAACGAACCCAATGAATTTCCTTGAAGCTTCTCTGAATGCACATTTCAGGGGATTCATTTTATGGTTAAATTATCTTAACTATTTGAAAACTACTCTCAAGTCAAAGAGATGGTCTTCCTTTTCTTTACTTTTGACTACAAGATCATTGATGTAACATTCAACCTGATGATGAATGAGTTCATTGAGTCAGTCTCACGGGTAGACCGACATTTTAAGGTCGAAAGGTACAATCCTATAGGAAAAGATTCTGATCGGAGTTTGGAACACGTATTTCTTTCATTTTCAAGGGCCATCTTTAGTTGGTTATAACTAGACGAGCCATCCATGAAAGAGAAGACTGTATGAGATGAGGCACTGCCCACCATCAATTCTGGCATTGATAGTGGAAATTCATCTTTTGGACATGCCTTATTCAAATCCCTAAAATTGATGCATATACAAATTTGGCCATTCTTTTTCTTAACTAGGATGACACTGGCCAACCAGGTAGGATATTTTTCTTCCCTACTAAAACCAACATTAATCAATTTTTTGATCTCAGAAATGACCTACTGTTCAATGTCTAATCGCATGCGTCTAGGAGCTTGCTTAATCAGGTTAGTACTAATCTCTTTTGCTAGTTTGTGGATTGCTATGTCAGGAGATAAGCCAGGAATCTCTTCATAACTCCACATGAAATAGTTCTTAAACTCAGTCAATAGCCTAACTAAGTCATCAGTTTTAGTATCATTCAAAAAAGAACTGATGTATGTTAGATGTGGATTATCTTCAGTTCCTAAGTTGATTTCTTTGAGCTCATCGATGATTGATCTAATCTCCTCCTCAAACTTTGGCAGTGCATCTTTGACTTCAAGATCATTTGGATCATCTGAAGTTTCTAAACATACCTCCTCATATGAGTTAGCATGATTTAAAAAGAATCTATCAGATTTCAAATGATTAGCGATGACTAGGCAATGATTGTCATCATTGATTGGACCCACTCTACCAAATCCTAGTCCTGCTCTTAATTGAAGATGTTTTCTTTGGTTGTCCCATAACCTTTCAAAGTAGTCTGACCTGTATTTAGACCAAGTATATGGAATTAATCCTTTCTTTGCTAAATTAAGAACACAAGGTGAGTACAAAGCGAAAGATAATTGTATTAAATCTTTATATGAATCATCCTCAAGTTCTACATCAACTTCTTGACTTGAGGATGATGCTCCCAAAAAGAACCTATGAGTTTTCCCATCTCTGGATGACTTAGGGGCTTCCTTAATTACCAAACCCTCAATTTTCTGGGAAGAAAGTGGGGTTAGAGCTAAGGTTCCCAACTGACTCCTGACTATCTCATATGCAGAGTTGGATACACTTATGCTTTGATTTGGAGATTGGTCTTCATCAATATCATGCTCGAACATCACCTTGAAAGGGATCTACTACTGAGAAGAGCTAGCTGGTGTGTTAATCAAATAAGACTCATCATCTGAACTAGATTCTAAGTCTATGTGAATAGTAGGTGTACTCTTGGTGGCTGGGACATACCTCCTATTGGGTGGCCAATAGGGAGACTTTCCACCTCAAGGGCTTCCTCTGAACTGTCCTCTACCTCTACTTGGTGGAGGTCGGGTCATCCTACCCATATGTTTGAATGGAGTAATGAACTGTGGGTGGAATCTAATGTCAGGCTCTATATCTTCCCCTAAGTTCATGTCTCGCTCTTCTTTTATTTTCTTTTTCTCTCTTTTTTTCATTTCCATATTCTTTTTCTTTTTCTTTTCTTTCTTTTTGTCCCTCCCGGGGATCTTGACTAGATTCATGAGAATGGACTTGTTGGCTTTGGGGAAGAAAATAGGTTGCATCCTCATATATCTTGACCTCATAAACTATGAAGGGCTTCAGATCTCCTTTAATGCAGTACTCAATTCTACCTCTCATGAACTTCATGCATTGATGTAGAGAGGATGAAACTATTTTGTTCTCATGTATCCACAGTCTCCCAAGCAAAGCATTGAAAGATGTGTCCGAGTCTATGATATGAACCTTGGCTTCAATCTTCCAGTCATCTATCTCTAATGGCAACACTATGGAGCCTAAAACCCTCTCGCCTTATTCATTAAATCATCTCAACATCATCCTTTACTTTTAGAGTTTAGAGATGTCAATCCTGAAGTAAACAAGGGTTCTTAAACTCATAGTATTGACTGATGCACCTTGATCAACCAAAACTCTTGATAACTTATATCTGCCAATATCCACTATAATGTGAAGAGGGAGGTTGTGCTTGGTCATTCTTAGAAGCCAATATTCATCACAAAATGTAACTCCTAAGATGTCCTTTGAGCTGTGTACTTCCTCTTCAATAGTGGTTAGCTGAGATAAGCATATCTCTAGATCAAGGAGAGCCTTGACTAGAGATTCCCTCATCTCTTTGGACAGGACAAGGGTATCATATATGCTTAACTTAGCTGGAAACTTTTTAAGATGTGCTAGGATGTTATAATCAACTCTAATTTGGTCCACCATAAGTATATCCTTGGGTGGAGCATCCTATAGAGGGGTTATCTGCTCACTAGAACCAATGTCTTGTTTACCCTTATCCAGAGGTGCTATCCTAGGAGGTAGAACTTTGCCACTACGCAGGTTGACTTCAGTGACTTCTTGAAATGATGAACTTGTGGAAAGTTCTAACTTCATCGTATACCTAGCCTTCTCCTATGATCCTTGAGTTGACTAAGTCAATCTCAAGAGATGAACCCAGTTAATTTAGAAAGGGAAAGTCCAATTCATAATCAGAAGAGAGTGGATCAGAATAACTAGAGTTATCATTATTATTTTTTAGACTTGGAGATTTTTCAAGGGGAATAAAATCTAGAGCATCACAAGTGGACAAGATGTAAGTGAAAGCTTTCTTCATTGATTTCTTTTTAGGTGGAGGTACATGATTTAAATCTAACAAAGTAAGTGGGGTAAAAGATTTAATACCCTTGTCTGCTGATACAATGCTCCTGTTGGTGGGAGAGGAGCTAGTGGAGGAAGAAGTAGTAGCTGCAACTGTAGATGGAGTGCTAGACTCGGATGGTGGTTGCACTACTGAACTATCCCGAGCAAGTAAGGTGGACTACTGCTACTACTACTGCTGGGCTGTCACCTTCTTCAAGTTATCTTTGGCAACTTGCTAACCTTCCTTGGTGTTTGAGGTTTAAGCTACCTCAGGAACCTATAGAGAGAGTTTCTTAATTTTAGAAATTACTTTTTTAAAGGTTCGGGATAAGGCATATCCCAACCGTCTTTTGTCTTAAGAGGATCGTAGGATTCTCCAAGAATTGACCTAATAGAACTAGAAGGTTGTTCTAATAAGTATTCTTTAGGGATAACTACAACACCTGACTTGTAGCTACGCTCAAGCCATTCCTTAAAAGTAATACAATCCTTTAAGACATGACAAACCATGCGATGGTAGGGGCAATAGTTAAGATCATTACTCTTGCCCACTTCCTCTAGCCTCTTGGGCTCTGGTAACTAAAAGTCAGGTTTCTTTAAGAGATTCTTAAAGATTTTTCTAACTATATTCCTCTTGATTGAATATGACTTATTCAATCTATCTACAAGAGTAGGTGGGTAATAGCTACCTAGCAGGGGATAAGAATACTACTGGGTAAGCTGATGTGGAAGGAATGACCATTATAGCAGCTGAATTAATGGTCGATGTGGTGGTAGAGGAGGTGGCAAAGGGGGCTTGTGAGCTCGAGGTCTCTCATACTGGACTCTGGCTAGCTACTTTCCTCTATCCACTAACACAATTATCCCTGGCTTCATCTTGAACACCTTCTATGGCTTGGGCCGAGATGATTGGTCACGAAAAGGTAACTGTTTGGCTTCCTCTTGAAGGCTAGCCACCTTATTGATCAATTTCTCAAATGTCAAGATGGTAAAGCCCTTGAGCATAAAGGCAACTGGGCCATGAATATTCTTGAGAAGAATCTCAATGTCATGCTATTCAGATAGTTGTGGCTCATGTTTCATGCTCAGGTTGCGCCACCTGAGAATATAATCAATAAGGGACTCATTGAAAACTTGTACCGCTACAACGAGGTCACCTACAGTCACTCTTTGATGAACTCCAACAAACCTCTTGATGAAGAGGTGCTCTAACTCAGCAAAAGATGCAACCGAACCATTGGGCAAGTTTGGCATACCAATCAAATGCAACCTCTGCTAGGCTACTGATAAAAAGTCTAAACAAAAGTGCATCACTACCACTAGCGTTGCAGCAACCAGCTTTGAAATATGCAATATGCTGATGCAGGTTCCCACTGCCATCAAATATTTTGAAGGAAGGTGACACAAAACCCTTAGGGTATTGAACTACATTAAATTCCTCTAGGTATGGTCTACTCTTTGGAATAGATGAGCTCCCCCGGGCTTGTGCCATCGCTTCCCTCACCTACTACTCTATCATGTTTTTAATATCCTTCTCGTGCATGGAGGTGCCATCTGTCATCTTCTTATGCAAGCTACTCGCATCATCCTCCACGGGAGTGCACCTAGGATGCTCTAAAGTATGTACCAACACTGGATGGTCGGCTATCATGGGAGAAGGCAGTGAAACTGGGGCTAAGTTCTACAATGCTATAACCACTAGCACCAACTGCTCAATCTTCTTCCCCATCTTGTTAATGTGATCATCTCTCTATCTAAGCTAGTGGAGGAGGTGCTGAGTCGATTGAGAAGTGTCACCTTCCTTGAGCACAGCACCTTCATGGCTAAGCTGATCCCGCTGTAAGGATCCCCGTGTATCAATCATGTGGACCTCAGTTGTGTATTCCAACATGTCCTCCTCATCATGATCGAATCTGACTCTATCATCCTTCTGATCTGAGTGGTCACTCCTAAGAATTTTCCTTTTCTTGGCAAAGTAGTCCACTAATATGTCATCTATTGATTGGTCTACTATGCCTGGCTAGACTAGTATGAATACTCTCTGACTCTAAGTTGTAGGACTGTGCTGCTCTGCCTCTATGCAATGGACACTTCCTACAATCAAGACTTTCTCACCAGAAGGATCGATTGTCATGGGGACTATGTCCGTGTCCACTCCCATCTCCTCCTCTATCTATGATGGTGGTGATGCAACAATGAGGCTCTTATGTTGCCACTCCTTTCTGACCACAATTGAGGTAGAGGGTTGAGCAGGGGAGCTCGATCTCACCTCAATAGGTGGAATGGATGGAGCAGGATCCTTGGGCTGTAGCCAGATCACTAGTGGGATGATCTCTCACTAGATGGGGGCTTTTGAACCTTGGCAGGAATGATAAATGCTACGATCTGAACTGGTAATGGTGGATGATGAGGGGAGTGGTGTGATGGCAACACCAACTGCCCCTAAACTGAAGATATATGCCTATGGCAGACTACACCAGTAGGAATAATACTGTAGAAATGATTGGCTACAATGATCAAGAAAATCCATCGTGGTGAGGATGCCGACTACCTAGCATACCGCCGCTCTCCCGCTTCCCTAGATACTGAGCCTCTCTCTCTCTCTCTCTCTCTATGGATCTGACTCTTAACACTCCTAGGGATCATGAATCATAAGTCAAACAAGGTACCAGACTCTAAACATCCGTAAGCTCTGCCAACCTGGCATAGAACACTCCTAAGTCTGGTGTAGGGCCTCCTATGCACCCTAGCCGATGTCTCATGGTATGCTGGTGGTGGAGGAGATACATCGATCCTTTGATAATCCTCCACTCCATCTGAGGCTGAGAGGGGGTGGAACTTACTGCCACTCAGAAGAGGAGAGGTCTCATGGGGAGAACCCTCCTCAGCTACATGGGAAGCATCGTCAAGCTCTCTGGCTGCTCGCTCATGATCCTACTTAATCTTTTGATTTTTGTTATGGTGTTGGGTGTGAGTGAGCATGGAAGAGCGAGAGCTGGAACCTACCTCAAAGGTGGAGGAGACTATCTCAAAGGATAAGATAGCCTTTCCCTTTGGGGCGACCAAAGAGGAGGTAACAACTTTCACTGGAGCTATGGCAGGGGTAACTGAACGGGCAGGTACTAGAACAACGAATATTGACATGACACTAAACAGGGCATGGGAACCACTGCGGCCTTCCTCTTCAATGAGGAAAATTCAGAATTAGATGGGATATCCTAGAAGATGAGTGGTGTCTATCCCGCCACCTCCTCCCTGCTAATAGTTATGAGGGTTGCCCCCTCACAAGTAATCCAGACCCCCTCAAAGCCACAATCAAAGTAGATCAGGTTGGCAGCATTAGTTATGGTGAGATTGGCCTAATCTAAGGCCAAATCTACACCAGAAGGGAAAGAGAGGATGAACTTGCTATGAACCATGATCACTGCACTGCCTGGAGGCTGAAACGACTGACTATACTAGAATCATTGTATTTGTTGAAACATAATTGAGCCAAACCCTTGCCTTAATGTTTACCTTCAATCATTGACTTCTATATTTAATTTATAATTTGAACCCCACACTTAACAAATTTAGGTATGCTAAGTGGGGTTCATTGAATTTTGGAGAGATTTTTGATATTTGAAGGAGAGACTTTACAATATGATTTTGATTTAGAACCCATACTCAAAAAATTTAAGTAGGTTGGGCGGGGTTCGAATATTTGGAGAGACATTTAAAGATATTTGTATTGTATGTCTTGTTTGAAAATTTTGATTTGAAAGAACCTTTACTTATCAAATTTAGGTATGCTAAGAAGAAGTTTTGATTAAATGTTTGAAAATTTTGTGAAAGTATCTTTGCTTATGATGATTGGTCATGTGTGTGATATATGTTGATTTGAAAATGGGGCTTCTTTCTTAACAAATTTGGTATGTTAAGTAGAGGCCAAATGTGCTTGATATGTATTTGAAAATAAGACTCTCACTTAACAAATTTGGTATGTTAGGTGAGAGCCAAATGCAAATATGATTTGTATTTTGAGAATGAGACTCTCACTTAACAAATTTGGTATGCTAAGTGTGAGTCAAATGTGATATGATCTGAAAATGGGATTCTCACTTAACAAATTTGGTATGTTAAGTAGGAATCATATGCGATATGATTTGTGTTTTGAAAGTGAGACTCTTACTTAACAAATTTAGCATGTTAAGTGGGGGTCAAGTGTACTTATGACTTTTGAAAATGAGACTATTACTTAACAAATGTGGTATGTTAAGTAGGAGTCAAGTGTGATTGATTTGCTTTTGAAAATGAGACTTCCCACTTAACAAATTTGGTATGTTAAGTAGGAATCAAATGTGATTATAATTTTTGAAAATGAGACTCTTACATGAAAATTTTGGTATGTTAAGTAGGAACCAAATGTGGTATGATTTGTGTTTTGAAAATGAGGCTCTCACTTAACAAATTTGGTATGTTAAGTCAGAGTCAAGAATGATTGGTTTGCTTTTGAAAATGAGACTTTCCACTTAACAAATTTGGTATGTTAAGTAGGAATCAAATGTGATTATGATTTTTGAAAATGAAACTCTTACTTAACAAATTTGGTATGTAAGTAGGAGCCAAATGTGGTATGATTTGTGTTTTGAAAATGAGACTCTCACTTAACAAATTTGGTATGTTAAGTGGGGGTCAAATTTGACATGATTTTTGAGTATGAGACTCTTGCTTAACAAATTTGGTATGTTAAGTGGGAGTCAAGTGTATTCATGATTTTTGGAAGAGGGAAAATCTATTTAACAAATTTGGGTATGTTAAATGGAGTTCAATTTGTTTTTGTGACTTTTGGAATTGGGACTCTCATTTGACCAATTTGGGTATGTCAAATGGAGTCCAAAATATGTCTTGATTTCATGTGTGTGATTTCTTGCTTTTGAAAAGAGGGAACTTCAACTCTAGCGTATGTGAAATATGTTAAGCAGAGTTTCAATTTATGCTATGATTTTATTTAAAAATAGAATCTTCATTCAACAAATTTAGATATGTTGAATGAAGGTAACTATTTTCAAAAAGATGCTTTTTGAAAAATGATTTTGGTTTTGATTTTGAAAAGAACCTCCATGTAATAATCATGGGGATTATTATATGAGGTTTGGTTATATGAGTTTTGTGCTTTTTGAAAGTTTCTTATAAATTTTGTGCAAGATCTTTTGTTATATGAATTTTGAAACAGTGGATTTGAAAAGTGCCATTTTTGCAAAAGAGTTCATTTTCTTAAATATAAGATGAACCTTGCCTCACGAAGCTAGTGGTGAGGAGGTTCTAAGTTTTCATCATCTCCTTTCATTGATTAATTTTATCTTTCACCTATTGTGGGATCTAATAAGGGTTCTAAGACCTATAAGGAGTGAGGACCTAAAACCTAGAGGATGTTGGCTAGCTTTGATTAAGAATGAAATAAGCTAAGTGCTAACAGAAGGAAAGATAGTCTTGGACTCATATGAAATATAAGTCTACTATCGATGCTTGGAGAAAGCAATTGTCTACAAGAGATGGAGAGAGGAACCCTCCCTAGTGAAGTCGCCAAAAAAAATTTGTGGTGCTTATTTTTAAATATATGTATGGGGGGACACCACACAGATCTGAGGGTGTACTTATTGAGGTGATTGGGTATGACATCAAGGAATAGTGCTTTATCTCAAATGATAGAAATCACTACCCTACAATGGACCTAATCACCTAATAAGGTCTCCTACGGTATGATGGGTCTTCGAATATACCGGAGATTTTCCCCCTACTTTATATGGATAACTAAAGCAGGATTTTTTAAAATTGGGTTCTAAAGTTCCCTATGGGAGGCAAGCCCCCATAGTTAATTACATCTTATGGAAGGCAGATTCCTTAGGAATACTCTTGATTAAAGTAGGCAATTATTGTCTCCAAATATTTCAAAGATATGACTAACAATAAATTAGCTTTGTTAGAAAATCAAATGGGATAGATAAAAAAATGAGAGACTAATTATCGAAGCTAAAGGGAGATGAGTAGGAAATGCTCATGATATTAGGAAATCTAGTGAGCATTCCAATCTATCATATGGTTGGGCTTTATATGTTTAAAATTGAGGAGAATTATATATGTTTGAGTTGAAAATTTATTAGAAAATGAAGACTTATAATCTCAGAATACAAGATTGTGGGAATGCCTAAGAGGTAAGGATTTATGCTTGTAGCATGAAGGAAACAACAATCTCAGATTCTAAATTTAGGGAGTTTTGGTGAGGGCCAAAGCACATCCTAAATTTGAGTGAAGATGGGCATATAATTTACCTCCACAAGAAACGGTAAACTACCCGACTGATGGACTTATAACTACTTGGAGTGGCAGCCAGCTAACTCCTCCTATGTTTTAAAACCATGTGATAAAGTCATATGATTTTGGAAGATGGTTAGGTTGTTATTATTTAGAATGAGACTAAAGTCCTTAAACCCACTCCCTAAATAGACTAGAGCATGAGTGGTATGAATAATGACTTAGCCTAATGCAAATCTTATCAATTTTATTTGATTTTTGACTCTTGATTTGAGAAAGGATATAAGATTTTTATATGCCTACATGCATGATGAAATAAGGTTGTTGGCTAAATCAGAAAGAAAGAGGTGTTTTCTGCCACAAAGGAGACCCTCAAAGGTCAAGTCTTCCCTTATCGTGCAAGAATGAAAACCCTCTCTTAGCAAAAGTGAAATAAGATGACATGCATGATAATAAGCATACAACATCTAGTTAAGGGGTTGCTAAATCTTTTAATTATCTTAATTTAATGCCTAGGCTTTATGTGAGGTTATGAGTTATTTTAAAATTTTAATTATGAGTTATAGTCAGGGTAAAAATTTTTTTTTTTCCCTAAGAGCCTAATTGGATCGAGGCCACACATTAAATCACCATATAAGAAGATACTAAGAAAAGACATGCCATTTCTATTACATAATTATAAACAAAGTGTCAAACAATTTATAAACCCAACATAAATGAATAAATTTAGAATGTAAAGCCATATAACCCGAAAAGATAAATGGGTAGTAGCTCACCCTTTACCTAGATATGAAAGAATAATTACAAATACAAATAAATAAATGCTATGGGGTCTTCATTTTATATCTTCAGGTTCCTCTTCTTTCTTCTTTGTTTGATTTGCTTGTTTTAGACATCACTAATAAAAGCCTTATAGCCTCCACTCATCCTCATCCCCCATAACACTAATCCTATTTCCTAATACACAATTATATAAAAATAGAAAAAGCAAATCTAACTACACTTGGAAAACAAGTGTTAGCTAAACACACCATACAACCCAAGCAATTACATGTATAATTTAGACTTATCACCCTGCACATAGGTAATTAAGTCCACCCGTTCTAACTTAGATTATGCTTAGTGGTTAAGCAACCTGCAGAAGAGAGCATTTATATTTATTTTTAAGCACCCCTTAAGCACAATCTCTTGTAGAAGACATAATTAGGCTAATTACGACCAAACATCTAGTCTACAACAATACATCATAAAACCAAACATACATCAAACCATGCACCGCCCTAACGTAAGGCTAAAAGTAGTGACTTAATCTAAGGTGTGTGTATTAAGGCTTGTGTGGTATGCCTTAACTAGGCTTTGTTGTAATTTTCTAAGTAAGAAAGGATTTAATTTGAAGGATGGTTTTACTTTAAGTGGCTTAATTGATTTGTAAGTACTACTTAATGTTTTTTTGTTTCATTTGGCCTATGCTTAACAACTAAGTATTACAAGGAGAAGAAAAGAGAGGATCATTATCTTTTATCAATACCTTAAGACACATCTAAAGCAAATTAATTAAATGAATTTTCTTTAGTGAATGGCTTATTATTTATTTTAAATTAATCCTAAGTTTAGGTTCACTTTAAATAATCTCATTCAATAAGAGAGGCATCTTAAAATTAATTGGAATGAACTACTATCACATGACACATATCCATTTATTTCTTTCCATCATATATAACATACATATGATTAAGTCCTAAACATTTCTACATGCAATATATTTTGGCACAGTTAAATGCAAGATGCATAAATGAGTTCTATAGAAAAGAGGATTTTCATCCATTAGCTAAATACACATTCAAATGTATGAAAGTTCTAAGAAAGTACTTTGACATTATTTTGCACCAGGGAAGTGAGGTAGGAACCTCCTTGGGGCTACTTAAAGATGTGCATCCCCAGAATTTCCAGACTAATATACCCACTATTCTTAAATACATATGTATGTATAGGCAACTATAAGAATAGAAAACCATGCAAAAGTAGAATTTAATTTAATTGATTTATTTGTGTGAATGAATTAAAGCTCTATCCAAACTCTAATGTCAAAATGCATCAGAATGAAATCAAACGAGTGTGAGAAAGATGTTTGCTAATCCTAATCCCATTCTCCATATGTGAATTAATTTGTTTAGTGAAAAGCAATTAGGTTATTTTTATGGATTGATTAAGTTAAGCATGGATTAAATCAATTAATTAACCCTTACATATGTTACCTAAAGGTAATTGAATAAATAATTATGAGTTAATATGATATATAAATAAATTGAAAAGTAAATAGCAATGCTCCTATGAAATGAAAGGGGCCTAATGCAATTAGCTCATAATTATTTAATAAAATCTTAAGGAACTCACATTAATTACTTCCATGATTCTCTCACACATGTGAGCTAATCATAATTTCATTAAGCTTCTTTAGGTTCTTGAACACCTAAAGCTCTACCCAAGATGGACTAAGAAAAAATTAGATTTAATTAGGTTTTTTCAAATCATTTAATCCAAGAATCCATTAATCCATCTCTCCTAAAGAGAGACTAACCAAAGTTAATAACTATCTTGAAATGAGATGGGCTTAAGGGAAAAGGTAGGGAAAGAGGTCCCCACATATTTCCATAAACCATCCACTAGATTAAGCATAGTTTAAAATGATTTGAATTCCCATTTAGCTAATTAAATTTCAAATTAGTTAATTAATTAATAATTAAGACTTTAGTTGAAAAGAGAGAGAAAATTAGGGAAAGGATTAGGAGGGAGGCTACAATCTACTTCCCTAAGTCTCCTTACTATTCAACAATAGGGAGTCCAAATAATAATTAATTATGCTCAAATGCTTAATCACCCTTTTAAAAGTGTAATTTAGGGCTTAATCAATCAATTTTTCTAATTAAGCAACCAATAAATTTGAAGAAAAATAGGGGAGACAGAGGTCATCCCCTTAGATATCCTCAAAAAGTTTAAAATCAATTGGATGATTAATTAAAGAGTAATTAAGCTAATTAAGTTTTTAACTAAACCTCAATTAAGCTCTACTTACTATTCAAAATCCATTGGAAACATTTTTATTAAATTCTTCACTGAAATATCTTTAAAACAAGCCCTCATTTGCATTTTTTTATTTGTTTACAATTAGTTATGAATTTTGAAAGTTTCAGCCTTTAAAATAGATTAATTAACCCTAATAGCTAATCCCATCTACGCTAACATGCGACGCTGTGCACTATGGATGGGATATGTTATTTAAGTTATCACATCGCATGGCTGAGTCAGCCGACGGCGGATGCACTTTCTCATGGACCATCTGATCTAAGATCAGACAATCATGATTAACCCAATAGTTTTTAAGGAAAAATTAGGAATTTAAGCGTGATCTAATTATGATCACGCAGAAAGGATGCCCGTGATCTTTCTCCTTCGCTAGTGATGAAAGAGAGATGTCGTCCGTCTTTCTCCATTCAGCCCAAGCTCAGCAAAACTTGGTTTACTTCCAAAATGATTTCACACCATCAAGGGAAGGAGAGGAGCACATCCAATGGTCAATCGCATGACATACAAATTTCTTTAACAAAGGCCTAACCTGAAATCACCTAAACTATGATTTTAAGAAATTACCTCATCGGAGCTTAAGACTAGTGGTGGGATCAATGGAGGTAGCTTCCTCTAGTAGAGATGAAGCCCTATTGAAGAGCTTAGGCCTTGATTTGGGGGTAGATTTCCTTGGAGACCAAGATCATCCTATTTGGGATTTGGTCTTGATCAAACTTGTGCTTAAAATGAATTTGGGGCTCAGAAATGGCTTCAATGGCTTCAATGACACATGAGGATGGTGTATGTAAAAGGAATTGAAGTTTGGCTGAGAGATGGATGAGTTTGAATCAAGGGAGGCCTCCCCTATTTTGGTTTAACATAAACTGAGAGTGGGAGAAATGGGGGAGCTTGGAAGCTTTGGAAAATGGCTAAGGAGTTTCATTTTAGTCTCTAGAGCTCAGATAAAAATGAATGCTTGAATTCTCATTTGAATTAAGGGGGTATATCCCCTCAATTGCTATGGTGGACAGGCAGGATTCAATCCCATTTTCTCACCGACAAGCCATCATCAGACTGTTGAAATTGTCTCCATCAGGTCCATGTGGCTCGCCAGGAGTGGGGGAGGTGGCTTAAGGTCTGATATGGGGGAGATCTTATTTTCTTAATCCTTTGGGTGCTCGATTTGGAGTGAAGGGGATGAGATTGGGTTTCCTTTCATCCATGGCTGATCTTAGTGTGCTTAGAGTGGGCTAGAAAGGCTAGGCATACTCTATTTGGAAATTAGATGGTTGCCTATGTGATGGGAGAGTGGACTTTGCCAAATGAGGGAAGAATATTATGTGAAGAAGTTTGTCCAATGGCTAATCCCCTTGGGTGGGGCCCACTTTGCCTATGGGCAGACTTTGGGCTAACCTATAGTCAATTTGAGTCGGGTTTGGTCTGCCACAAAGGTCCCATGGGTTGGATTTGGGTGTTTTGGCTTCATTTGGTCAAATGGGTTCATGTTGGGTTGGGTTGACCAATTGGTCAAATTGGGTCAAACCAAGGCTTGGGTTAGGTTTAAATGATGATTTGGAGAGTTTTGGTTCAAATGATTTGGGTTTTTTTTGGCTTAGGTTTGATTTTGATTCATCTGAAATCAAATGGGTCAAATGGGTCAAGTTGACCAGTTTGATCAAATTGGGTTGGGTTAGGTGTTTGTTCATGTTCAATTGGTCAATTGAAAATGATTGTTGGCTTTGGTTTGAATCAATTTGGATTTAATTTGGATTTTGCCTAATTTGACCCTTTAAGTCAATTTGGGTTAGGTTGGGTCAAGTTGACCAATTGGTCAAATTGGGCTTGATTGTGGCTTTGGTCAAGTTCAATAATTGATTTGGAATGACTTTGAGCCATTGGTTGCAATCAATTTGGGTTAGATCATGATTTGACCCATTTTGGCTATTTAGGCCAATTTGGGTCAACTTAGGTAAAATAGTCAATTGGACTTGGTTTGGCTCAATTGAGGGTTTGGTCATGTTCAATCATTGATTATGAGTTGGTTTGGATCACTGGTTTCCATCAATTTAGTATATGGTGGGTTTTTGTGTAGTTTTGGTTTTATTTGGAGTAAAGGTTGACTTAGTCAAAGGATCAAGTTGACTTAGTTTTACCCATATGAGTTGATTGATCATCCCTCGATGATTGTTGATCATGATATGAGATATGGATAGCCTTTATTCAATCCAATTTGGTTTGAATTAAAACTTGGCTCAAAAAGGTCCTTTAGGTTACTTTGGGTTATGTGGACCTAAATGAGCCAATTGGTTTGGTTTAGGCTTGATCCAAGCTTAGTTGAACTCACATATGAGCCTATGATTGAAATATAAATCCAACTACAATCAATTTGGAGTCTAGTGGATTTTAGCTTATCTGAAGTTTTCAAATCAAAAAGGCTAACTTGGGTTGGCATGAGTTTGTTTTGAGTTTGATTTAATGATTACAGTTTATATTTATATTTGGCTAAATAATTGAAGGAGTGATTGATTCATGAGAAAATCTATTGGTTTTGGCTTAATTTGGATTGGATTTGATCAAGTTCAAGAAATTGCCTAAAAAGGCTTGAATTGGGTTTTGGTTTAATTTTGGATTTGATTTTGGCTATTTTGATTTATATTTTATTTATATCTGGAGATATAAATGAAGATATAATGATTCATGAGAAAATCACTTGAGCTTGGAGTGATTTGGAAGTAAATTTGACTAAGCTCATGGATGTGGGTCAAAAAGGCTTAAGTAGGGAATTAATTTAATTTAATTTATTTTTGGTCATTGGAGGGTGGGCTTCATTTACATTTATGAATATAAATGATGGAGTAATTGGTTTATAAAGAAACAAATTGATTTTGGGTTGATTTGGTGTATGATTTGAGTAAGCTTATGGAGGTAGGTTCATAGGGCTTAAGAGGGGATTTGGCTTAGTTTGATTTAGTTTAACTTGGTTTTGGCAATTTGGGTATGGATTTTATTTATATTTGTGAATATAAATGAATGAATAATTGATTTATAAAGAAATCAATCAAGTTCGGGATAATTTAGGTGGAGATTTGGCTAAGCTTATGAGAGTGGGTCATAAGACTTAAGAAGAAAACTTTGTTTTAGATTTGAGCTTGAGATTGAATCATTTGGAATTGGGTTTGAGTTGGGATTTGGTAAATGATTGAAAGATTGAATTGATATTTGAGAAAATAATTTGAATTGGGATTGATTTGAATTTGGTTAAGGCTAAGTTCGTAAGATGAAATCAAAGGGCTTAGGAAGAATGTTGATTTTGGATTTGATTATGGGTTTCAATATTTGATTTCGAATTTGGATTTAGATTTGGTATTTAAGTTGGATTTGAGGTGTGGTTTGAGAAGGAAAGCATGGATTGGGTTTAGGCTATAGGGTAGGCAAGTTTTCCTAAGTCCCTTAGGCATAACCTATTCCTATGACTAACCCTTTTGAGTCTCTAGGCTTAGGTTAAGTGTTCACCTAATCACTATAAGTGCCTTACGACTAAGGAGCTCTTAGTGTCTAAAGATTCCTAAGTCTAAAAGGAGGAGGTTGAGGGCTCACTCCAAAAGTGACCTCAATTTTAGAGTGAATTCTTAACTCCCTCATCATAGATATAGGAATTTTATAGACATTAAGAGCTCTTTGGTCTCAAGACACTTCTAGTGATCAGGTGAACACTTAACCTAAACCTAAAGACTTAGAGGGGTTAATCATAGGATCAGGCTATGCCTTAGGACTTAAGGAAATTACATATTCTATAGCCTAAACCTAATTTATATGTACCTTCTCAAACCAAACCTTAAATTCAAATTCAAATTCTAAATCCAATTCCAAATTTGACTCCAAATGATTGAAACCCAAAATCAAATTCAAATCCCAAGACCCTTCCTAAGCCATATGAACCTTCATATGCTTAGCAAAAAACCCCTTTAAATCAAATAAAATTTAATTGATTTCTTTATGAATACATTATTCCTTCATTTATATTCTGAAATGTAAATGAATTTCGTATCCAAATGATCAAAACTAAATCAAACTAAATCAAAATCCAAGCTAAGCTTTATGACCTGCCTTCATGAGTTTAGCTAAATCTACCTCCAAATAATTCCAAATTCAATTTATTTTCTCAAGAATCATTTATATCTTCATTTATATTCATAAATATAAATGAAATATAAATTCAAATGACCAAAGCTAAATCCAAAATCAAATCAAAACCCAATCTAAGCCCTTTGAGCTAATTCGTTGGACTTGGCCAGATGACATCCAATTCAAGCCAAAATCAACGGATTCTCTCTTGAATCGACCATTCCTTCAATTATCAATCCAAATATAAATAAAACTTACAATCATCAAACCAAATCCAAGTCAACCCAAGTCAAGCCTAACTTAGCCCTTTTGACTTGAAACTTTTAATTGGGCCAAAATCTATTGGACTCCAAATTGATTGTAATTAGATTTATATTTTAATCATAGGCTCACATATAAGTCCAACTAAACCTTAATTAAGCTAAAACCAAACCAATTGACAAACTTAGGTCCACTTGACCCAAAGTGATCTAAATGACCCAATTGAGCCAACTTCTAATCCAACCCAAATTGAATTGAACCAAGCTCACTAAAACCTTCCACCATGATTGTTGATCACCCTAGGATGATTTTACAATCAATTGGGTCAAACCAGTTCAACTTGATCACCTGACCAAGTCAACCCTTTAGCCCAAATGAACCAAAATTAACCAAAACCCATTATACATCAAATTAATTGAAACTAATGATTCAAATCAACTCAAAATCAATATTTAAACATGATTTGACCACTAATTGAGCCAAACCAAGCCTAATTGGCCAATTGACCCAAGTTGACCCTAATTAGCCTAAAGGACCAAATTGGGTCAAATCATGATCTAACCTAAATTGATTGCACCTAATGGCTCGAGTTCATTCCAAATTGATTATTGAACTTGACCAAAGCCATAATTGAGCCCAATTTGATCAATTGGGCCCAATTGAGCCATTTAGCCCAAATTGACCTAAAGGATCAATTTGGCCTAAATTCAAATTAAATCCAAATTGATTTAAACCAAAGACTAAATTCATCTTCAATTAGCCAATTGAACATGAATCAACGCATAACCCAAGCCAATTTGGCCAATTTTGGTCAAATTGATCAACTTGATCCTTTTGACCCATTTGATTCCAAATGAGCCAAAATCAATCCTAAGCTAAATTAAATCAAATTGATTATACCAAAATACTTCAAATCATCATTTGAACCTAACCTAAGTCTTAGTTTGACCCAAGTTGACCAATTGGTCAACCTAACCCAACATGACCCAATGTGATCCATGTGACCCAAATTGAGCCAAATCCCTTGAAACCAAGCCATGACCCATTGGGAAATGATCAGACCTGACCAGAACCCACTTGGGAAGCCCAAAATTAGCTCAAACCCAATTGGAGCCAAACCCAAGGTAATCCCTCTTCGAAATGACATCCCACTTGTAATAATACCCAAAGAGAGCAAAGTCCACTCCTCCCTATCCTTTGCATTCAATGGAGCTGATCCTAGAGCTAAAGAAGACTTTGGAGCTAAATCCAAAGTCCTCAATCAAGCCATCACCATCACAACCACTTCCCCATCAGTCTTAATGGAAAAATTTGGCCATCCCATTGGAAGGAGAGAAAGATGCCTCATTCCAATTTTTTCCTAAGCTCACACACATTCCAGGAGCTTCCCCAAACAAGGAGCAACCTTCCCCCACTCGATTTGAGCCAAAAAAAAAAATCAAAATGAAGCTTTTCCAGCGACAAGGTGGCGGCCATTGGTGAAGATGACATTCCAAAAGGAGGCAATGGTACAAACTTATTCCAAAGCTTCCTCTCACACCTAGGAGCTCGCTTAGATCTTCACTACTGTTAAAAACCATCCCAAGATAGGTAATTTCTCCAAATTGTAGTCGGCCTTAGGAGCTTTTGTTTGCTTCAATATGTGCATAATTTTAAGAATTTTCCATATATTTTCCTTACATTTTTTTATTTTATATGATCCTCATGCGAAATGGAAGTTTTTCGGTGAGAATCGACGTGAAATTAAGCCCAATTGGATGAAGTTTCATTTGATTTCATAAAAAATCTAGCAATATTTCATAGAAAACACTATTATGCACATCACTATCACCGTTTCCGGGAGACGACACACAGTAACCATCCAGTCTCCTATTTAGGGTCATGGACAACTAAGATTAGAAGCTAAAGTCACTTGATTTCATCCGTTAGATCATCTAGCGTAATCTGGACAGTCTGATTTCAATCTCACATGACACATTACCTTCCCGCTCATGAAATCGTGCCAGCCAACCAACGCGTGCCGCATGCCACGAGGGATCACAGCACCCAATCGCACAACACCGCGTGGTGCCGCTTGCCACACAGAACTGTATGATGCAATCACACGATGCCACGTGGTGCCACGTCGCCGCATCAGCATTGTGTGGCGCTGACTAGTTTAGGTGAGAAAATCACTTATTTATTGATTTAAAACTTATTTAAATTAATTGAAGCTTCAAAAATTTATAGAAAATAAAATACTTAATGAAAAATTATAAATAAGGGCTCGTTGGATTTTTCTTTCTGAGAGGAATCCAACAAATTTAAAATCTCAAAATTTTACTAAATAATTTAAGTTTAATTTTACTTTTAGTAAAAATCAAATTTGATTAATTAATCTAAAAATACAAATCGAATTATGTTGAAGTTTTCAAAGATTGAAATTGATGTTAAAATACACCTACCATAAAAATTTCAAATCAAAAAGATTTTTATATTGGAAGATTTTACATTTTGAAGCTCAAGTGGTCTATTTTAACAAAAACAAATTAATGGACTTTTTAAAAATCATGAAAAATCACTTAAATCAGCTAAAAATTTGAAAAATCATAAAGCTTTATAGAAAAATCTAAAAAAAATATATAAATATTTATTTTGAAGATATTTCAGAGGAGAATTTAATAAAAATATTCTCAATTGATTTTGAATAGTAATTAACCCTTAATTTGGGTTTAATTGAAACATTAATTAGCTTAATTACTCTCTAATTACTCAAGTAATTGATTCCAAACTTTCTAAGGTTGATTAATGGGATGACCCCTACCTTTCATATTTTCTTGGGATTTATTGCTTAGTTAATTAGGGAGATTGATTGTCTTAGTCTTAATTACTTTCTTAATTAATTAGATGATTAATTAACATGCTAAATAGTAAGGAAACCATTAATTAAGCTTGCTAATTATTGTATTATAGTGAATGAGTATAGAGAATGAGATTGGGACCTCTTTCCTAATCTTTTACTCTAAGTTCATTTCACTTCAATGGAAATTAATTAATTTGGGATTAATGGTTTAATTCATTAATTAAAAATGACTGAATTAATCAAATTAAAATCATAATCATTCTAGAACTCATCTAATTAAGTTTCTTGGGTAGATCTTTAAGTGTTTAATAACCTAAAGCTACTTAAGGAAATTATGGCTAACCTACATGTGTGGGGTAGCCATAAGAGTACTTAATCCAGTTCTTTAATTTAATTAACCACTAATTATGAGCCAATTGCAGTAGGCCTTTTATTTATTAGGTGGATATCATGTTGGCTGATAATTAATTGGTTAATTAATTTAAGGTAACATAAGTAAGGGGAAATTAATGGACTTAACTCATATTATAACCTAATTAACTCATAAAATCAATTTAACTTCTTTCATTGAACCAACTTAATTAACCAATACAGAAATGGGTTAGGAGTAGCAAATGATTGAACCTCCTATCTTCTTTAAATCAAATCAAACATCCAAAACTAACTTAATAATAAACTTTAGTTTATTTTAAATGATTGCATTTGATATGATTGTCCTTAGGAATTAATTTGGTTGTATGAAGTCATGTGTTTTATGTTGCTTATTTCTTTGCAATCATATTAAATATTGTATGTCACTTGTAATCATGCATTCATCTTTTTCAAAAATCAATTAAAATAAATGAATTTTTTTTTATATTGAGCTTGCATGTGTTGAACTTAATTTAGAATATGTGTGGCTATTATCACTATTAAATCAAAAATTATTTTCTAAAGCTTATAAATCAGTTACAATATTTGGAGTGATATTAGTCA
The DNA here is from genome assembly GCA_021442155.1 of Cymbidium sinense. Classification (NCBI taxonomy): domain Eukaryota; kingdom Viridiplantae; phylum Streptophyta; class Magnoliopsida; order Asparagales; family Orchidaceae; genus Cymbidium; species Cymbidium sinense. The sequence goes on along the minus strand of CM038225.1, from coordinate 79,504,449 downwards.
TAAGTATATATAATCTTTCATGTGTTCTAGTTTAAAGATATGATGTGGAGTTCTCTTTCTTTAATTCACATATAGATTTGCATAAGTTTGAACATTCATAAGTGTATAGTCTATTTAAAAAGACACAACACTTATTTGAATTCATCCTTACACATTTCTATATTAGAATTTTGATAGAACTTTAACTCATATGTATAAATAAATTCAATTAAGAAAGATACAACTTTTGCATGATTTTTCATTCTTGTAGTCATTTATACATTCATGTGTATTTAAGAATAACATGTATATTTAGTCTGGACATTCTGGGGATGCACAACTTTGAGTAGCCCCAAGGAGGTCTTTACCTTACTCCTCTGGTTAACAATGGTAAAGTACTTGCTTAAAACTTTTATACACTTGAGTGTGTATTTAACTAATGAGTGAAAATCTCATTTTCTACAAAATACGCATATGCATCTTTCATTTAAAGTGTGTTAAAAGAAATATATTGCATGTATTAGTCATATTTAGGATTCAATCATATGCATGTTACATGTGATGAAAAGGAATAATGTGATGTATGCCATGTGTTAGTAGTTCATTCAAATTAATCTCAAGATGCCTTTCATATTGAATGGAATCATTTAAAGTGAACATAAACTTAGATTTAATAAAAATGTGTAATAAGCCGTTCACTAAAGAGAATAAATTAAATTAACATACTTTAGAAAGTGGCTTAGGATAGGGATGAAAGAGAGCAATTCTCTTTCCTCTCTTTATAACACTTAACCTTAATGCCTAGTTAGGACTTACCACATAAGCCTTAACACACACATTAGAATTAACTCACCACTTTTAGTCCTAGGTTAGGATGGTGTATGTTTTATTTTGTGATGTAATATTTTAGATTGGATGTTGGGGTGTATGTTTCGTAGACTGGATGGTAGGCCACGATTAGCCTAATCTTATTTCCTACAGGGGATTATGCTTAAAGAGGCCACTTAAAAATAAATATAAATTCTCTATTTGTAGGTTGCTTATGCCCTTAAGCATAATCCATGTTAGGACAGGTGGCTTGGCTACCCATGTGCAGGGTGCTAAGTCCAAATTATGATATAACTACTTGGGTTGTATATATGTTTACCTAACACTTATTTTGTAAGTGTAATTAGATTTACTTTTCCTATTTTTAATGTAATTTTATATTAGGAATTAGGATTAGTGCTATGAGGGTTTAGGATGAGCATTGGCTAGAAGGCTTAGTCTTGGCGTGCCATTTGATGCCTTAAAGCCTACCCATCAAAAAGAGCCAAAAAATGATGAAATGAAGGAAACATGAAGAATGGAGACTTGAAGACCCCTTCATAGCATTTATTATTTATAATTGTAATTATTATTTTATATACCGGGTTGTATAAAGGTAGAGCTCGGCTACCCATTTTCTTTTTTCGGGGTGTATGGTGGAACCCAACTGCACCAACCTTTTATTCTTTTGTGGTAGTCTATAAAATTGTTTGATGTTGTGTTTAGACTGCGCATTAAAAACTACATGTTTTTTGTAGTTTCTTATATGTTTGATTACTTTAATGTGTGACATGGATGCGGTTAGGCTCTTAGGATAAAATTAATTTTTCTACCACAATTAATAACCCACAATTAAAGTTTAAAATAACTCATAACCTCACTATAAAGCCTTGGATTTAAATAAGATAATTAAAAGATTTAGCAACCCCTTAGTTGAATGGTTGAATGTTTCAGATCATGCATGTCATATTCATTCTTCCTTGAATATGGGGGGTTTCCATCCTTGTACGATAGGGGAAGACTTAACCTTTGAGGGTCTCCTCTGTAGTGGAAAACACCTCATTCTCTCTACTTTGACCCATAATCTAATTTTAACATGCATTTAAGCATAAGAAATACCAAAGCCTTTGTCAAAATAAAGTGTCAAAAATAAAATAAAATTTGAAAAGATTTGCATTTATAGATTAAGTCATTATTCATACCACTCATGCTCTAGTCTCTTAGGGAGTGGGTATAAGGACTTTAGTCTCTTTCAAATTAAGTAATAGCCCAACTATCTTGCACTTTCATAAGACTAAACTACATAGTTTTGAATCATAGGAAGGGTTAGTTGGTGGCCACTTTAGGTGATTATAAGTCCAGTAGTCAGGCGATTTATCCTCTCTTGTGGAGTTAAACCTTATGCCCATTTTTTCTTAGATTTAGGTCGTGCTTTAGCATATGTCAATGCTCCCTAGATTTAGGATCTGAGGTAGCTATTTTCTTTAGGATACAAGCATAAATTCTCACCTCTTAGGCATTTCCACAGTCTTGTGTTGATGGATTATAAGCCTTAGTGATCTAATAAGATTTCAACTCAAACAAATGATTCTCTTCAATTTCAAATACATAAAGCCCAACCATAGGATAAATTAGAATGCTCACTGGGTTTCCTAGTATCATCGAGTATTTCCTACTTATTCCCTTTTGTTCTGAAAATAAGTCTTCTCCTCGATCAATTCCACTTGATTTTCCAATATAATTAATTTATTTATAGTCTAGCCTTGAAATATTTGGAGACTTTAATTTTTACTTTAATCATGAGTATTTTTAAGAAATGCACTTTCCATAAGATGTAATTACTATGGAGCCTTACCTCCATAGGGAACTTAACGAACCTGGCTTAAAATAAACCCTACTTTACTTTTCCATGTAAAGTAGGGGAAAAATCTCTGGTACATTCGAAGACCCATCATGCCTTAGGAGTCCTTTTTAGGTGATTAGGTCCATTATAGGGTGATGATTTCTATCTTTCAAGATAGTGCATCATTTTTTAATATCATACCCGATCACTTCAATAAGTACCCCCGAAGATCTATGTGGTGTCCCACATCCAAAAATAAACACCATAATGGTCTTTTACATTGGATAGGATATTAATGTGAAACATTCCAAGTCGATAGTAATTAGCCATTTTTAACTTGTCCTAAAGCTCAAGACATGCTACCCATCTGCTTACAAGTCTCCCTAAAGCAGCACATGGCACTAAGTTGCAGGGCAACTAAAGTTCAATCATAGTTATTCATGGTGGTGCTCAAGTTCAATGATAACTTGTAGAAGGGACCTCCCCATGAAAGTCAAAAGAGGAATTCACTCCTTGAGCTTGAGAAGCTCAGCTAGTCATTTCTAACTCTCATGATCCATTAAATCAGCCCAACCACCAAGCTTGCATTGGAGGTGATTGGAGCTTGGGAACCACACTTTAGTCTAATTTCTTTGAAGGTTCATTTGTATTTCTACTTAGGAAGTTTCCAAATTGATTCAAGCTAAATCCCTATGTCCCTAGGCTAACACCAATAAGCCCTCTCTACTTAGCTTGCGGCTTTGGTCTTCCTAATAATATAGGTCATGACATGACTTAGTGAACCATGCATTCACTTCCACTCATCCCCCTAAAATTTCTTAATGGCGGGTTTCACTCGAGAGAGCTTCTAAAGTGAGAAATTTCATTAGGTTAAGCTCACGTCATATCAACTTGAGCACGGAAGAGCCATAAATTTTTCTTAGAGGAATACAATCTAACAATATTATAAGGTCCTTACCAAGACCCTAATGGTAATTTACAAGGCCCTTATTAACTTGACTAATTGACACCAATAAAAATTATTTAAAAGAAAATTATATTATAAAGCTTATAAAAATAAAAAACTTGCAACTGATAATGTCAGGTTTTCATATTTTGAAAGTGTTGAGTAATTACATTATTGTTAATACATTAAGTAAGTCCTTCTAAATATAAGTGACTAAAATATCATTCATCTATTAATCTATAATTCTATTTAGTAGTTAATTTTTTATAATATTCATAGCTGAAACAACTCTTTCAATACTTGTTCTAGCAACTAGTAAATTTATTGCTAGCTTTAATAATTTAAAAACAAGAGGACATAAAGTGTCTTTTAAAGCATTTTCTCAACAAGAATTTAATTTCATTTAAAAATATAAGTTATTCATGAAAATGTTTATCCATAATATAAGTTTTCAACAAATTATCAATAATCATTAAATTTACTGATATCAAATTATTTGGATAAAATTAATATATTTATTTTTAATTGTTTATTATGAATAGGAAAAGAAACATAAATGACAAATAAAAATAATGTATATAATATTATTTAGATAAATATATATTTATAATATTTTTTAAAAAATATAGTAATTTATTTTGTAAAATAATCTTAGTAATTAAATTCTAAAGTCTTAGAGGAGGCACAATATGAGTTTTTCAGCCATGGACCCGAGTCTAACCCAAATCTCTTGAATGTGTTCTAATGAGAGGTAGAAGATGATCTTGAGACTATTAGATCAACTAGCTTGAAATTTTTTACTTTGGACTTTACTAAGCACGAGGAATTTCGGATAAATGTTAATGTCTACGTAATTATATATTTTTTAATTTTAGAAATTATATTTCTCTTTATTTAAGTTAATTAAATTATCAAATGAGTTCAAAAAAAAATATTTTTGTTTGGGGAGGTCTTGAGCCACTTAGGGATCACCCATAAAAATTTGAGAGTCATCTAGATCATAATAGGGAAGTTATAAAATTTTAAAGCCAATTATTCACTATTCAAAGTTAATAATAGTTATGTTATAAATCCAAAATTGTTTAAATATCATTAATTTTTGTGAGAAAATTATAAAATATTCTTTATATCAATATAAACTTTCATAAAAATTTTAATAATTTTTCAACATATTTAAGAAACTTAAAATAATTTATGGAAGAAGATTTGGATACTTTCGGATTTTAAAAATTATTCAAAATAATTCAAAAAATTTGCATTTTGTTGGACTAATAAGTTTTTGAGATTTTTTTTAAATTTTTGTAGCATTAAGGGAAATTTTGGCCCTAGTGGGGCCTGCATGCAAGTGGAATCTCTTAATGCTATAATTTAAGTTTAATAGATAAGTTGGTCCATAATAATCAATTTCACATTGGCAACTACATTCATAATATTATAAAATAAGTAAAAGAATAAATCTAGAATAATAATTGGATTGAACATTATATTAAACTTTAATTACATCCTCTCTTAACTTCATTTAAAAAATCTTGATTTTAAATTATTATAATAAGGATTGTAATAATAAAAATTATAGAACACTATATGAGGACCCCCTTTTTTGGACATATTTGTACATAAGAATAAAATCACACATCTCATTCACTAGCACTATAGCTCCGAATTTGATTATGTTTAATTTTAGCCTCATTGATATTTATGCCCATAGATTGTTTGCCTAAGTGGGTGAGTCAATCTAGTGGTTAATACAAAAATTAGAATCACCGAACAGAACATTTTATGGCTTAAATTATATCTTGATTTATTTTATTGGTATGTATTATTAGTGGGAGAGTCACTCTAATGGGTAATACACAATTTTAGATCACCCAACATATCAGCTTTTACCTTTGATTATTTTTTAAAATATTTTATTCATCTATATTATAAATATCATTCATATCATCCCTCCTCCTTGAGTTAACTCTCTAGCATGATATTACACTCTTTACTTGGCTTTAAACATGTAGTCAATTCCTTTGACTTATTATACTTACGTTATTCTATTTCTCTTGATCAATATTTTTTTTATTTCCTCAGTCATGCTTTTTTGGTTGAGTAAATATCATAAGCTAGTCTTACATATAGTGATTTAGTCCATTCATAGTATAATCACATTCTTATGACAATGTTAATGCCTTTTCATGATTTCATTCATTTATTTGGTTAAGTTTAATTTGAGTTTGATCAATACCACTTTAGTGGTCAAATTTTTACCTGATTGCATTATACCAGTTTAATAATGTCTTTCTATTATTTAATTTATAATGTCATTGACCACCATGAGTTCTAAATATACATTTGTACTTGGTTTCATCCTTTCCTTTTTCAAATATAGTTTCTATTCATTATTACTCTACACTTGAAATATTGGGAATATTTTCTTATTTATCCAAAACATATCTATCTTGAAGTGTTCATACCCCACTTGGACACTTGAATCTTATATCTAATAGTCGATGATTTGCAATTATTTTCTATTATATCAATGCATTTGCTAGCATACAAAGTGGAGTCGGCACTCTAGGTTAGAATGCATCTTATAGAACTAAGGCTCAACCCTAATTATTATTAATTGACTGTTATTATTAAATGGTGGTTCATCCAATAAAAAAAATCTTTTAATTATAATCATATCTCATGTGATCAATTAATAAGCATAGTTAGCCTAAAACTTATTATTTTGATTCATTATAAAAGTGATAAGTCTTAGGATAATTGAATTTCATAAATGATTTTACTTGGTAAGTCATCAAGACATACGAATTGACCATAAGATACATTGACTTTTACAAACACTTAGGTATCATGATAGTTCATAACCCTATAGCAGCTTAGTAAAAGGAGAATGTAGTTAAGTCATATTTATGTGTAATCCATTTGAATGCTCTGGATGAGATTACTTGAGTGTGGCTAGATTATAAGATTAATTGTTAATCATATATTATAATGTAATGCCAGTTTGATTATTTTGTTGTACTAAGATAAAGAAAATGGTACAATCATGATGAGGAACTATGGAGGAAGGAAGGAGTACTTTGGGTCTTCCACTCACCAAAGTAGAAAGGATGTGATGAGTTCTTCTCACTAAAGTTGAACGCTAGTGAGAGATCATCAAATCCCTTGAATGGTCGGCCACTAAGCTCCAACCCAAGTATTTTCACTTAATTTTTTTACGAATAGTTTAAAGTCCTCTCTCAAACTAGAATAAATGTTTATATAAGTCACAATAGTCCAATGGTCGTGTCCCTTCACAAAAAATAAAATAAAATAAAATAAAAATAAAACACTAAAAAATTATCATAACTTGGAACCCATCGTCTTGTGGTGCCTAGACATCAACTTCTTTGTCCATATGGCACCGTAATGCTTAGGCGTCACTGTTGATGCATTATAATACTTAAACACTTAATGATTTCAATACAACTATCATACAATGCCTAAACATGACTAAATATATTATTTATCACATAATAAAATATATGAACACAAATATAAAATACCATAACACATAAAATATAACATAAGTCTCATAGGCTTTGGCTTTTAGATTGAACCTTGCAATGGGTCCATTTCTCCCTTGATGTGCTTCATCAATTCCATCAGACTCCAAAGAACTCTTCTCTAAAGAGTTAGAAATTTGAAAGTCTTCCAAAAGCTTTAGGGTAAGGCCTTCCAGCTCATCTAAACTCATCCAAGGATCCTCACTTAGGTGTTTGTCTTTCCACTTGCTTAGGAACTTCTAATCAGTGCTATCATTTGATTATGCTTCACCTGTGATGACACCCTCCAATTCAAGGAATGTTGGCTAGATAGGTACCTACAAGTGATTTTTATCTTATCTTGTAAAAAGTATTATCTTACAAAATTTGTAGGTTAGGTAACTCTTTTAAAATATATTAGATCTTTCACAATGAAAACATGACTAATAAATATGTGAGGGGGCAATTCAATAACATAGACATTAGTGCCAAGTTTTCTAATAATTTTAAATAGCACACAAGCTCTCACTTGTAACTTTTTATATTTAGTGGAAAGAAATCTCTCAGGATAGATTCATACCAATATATAATCACCTATCTTATATTATTTGAAAATTTATTTTTATTCTTTTGTTCAACATGTTTATCAGTTTGTATTTCCAGTTATTTTCTTATGTCTTCATAAAGGCTGTAAAAATCACATGCAAATATACATGTTGAATCATAAAATGCATGAGTAGGTGTGCTAGTTAGGTCAATAGGTATCTTAGGATTATATCCATAAACTATCTCAAAAGAAAATTTATGGGTTAACTTGGAAATGATACTATTATAGGTAAATTTAGATGTAAATAAAATTAAATCTTTTTTTTTATGTTCTTCCATTCATCATTTGGTCTAATCCTTATCTAATGATATCCACTTTTTAAATTAATCTTAGAGAACAAAGATGAGCTAGAAATAAAATCTAACATGTCATTTAGTCTAGGTATGTGAAACATATTTTTTGTCATGATCTTATTTATTGTTCTACTATCAACACACATTCTCCAAGTTATATTCTTCTTAGGGGTTAGAAGGGTTGGTACTACACAAGGATGAAGAATTTCTTGGATTAAACCATTCTTCAAGGGTTTGTTTACTTGTCATTTTAATTGAGCATGTTCAGTTGGATTCTTCCTATAATGTGATAAATTAGGTATCTGTGATCTAGAGATCAAATCTATAGCATATTGTATATCCCTCAAAGGTGATAATTTATCGAGTAAATCATTAAGAGTTAGATTAGTAAATTCAGATAATAGATCAAAGACCATAATATGTATGTGGTGTTTCTTGTTATCAAAGGAAACTTTATGAAGGCATATGATAAAAAGAGAAGTATGATCAGTGAATTTTTTAACTAAGTGTCTAAACCTTAAGGTTATGGTTTGAATTTCATGAGATTCACCAATATCAAATATAGATTAAAAGTATCCTTTCTATTACTAGATGGTGACATCATAATTAACTGGGGTTTAACATTTTTATTTTGATTGAGTTTGAGTTATAGTTTAGAATGGCGTTGTAGAATGAATTTTATGTGGGGATGTAATTGGCTTCTTTTTAGTGAATTTTATGAGAAACAACTTCGTTGTAGAATGAATTTTATGTGGGGATGTAATTGGCTTCTTTTTAGTGAATTTTATGAGAAACAACTTAATTGTTTTTTTTTAATAATACTTGATTACATAAGTATTTTCTTGAGCATAATGAATTATATTTAAGTCATAAAGTTAAGATCTTTCTAATAGTATATGTGTGCTTTCCATCAGAAGAACATCACACTAGATTTGGTCTATATAGCTAACTATCTTAATAAAAAAAAATACATATTTTTGATAGGTAGAGATGTGTGATTCACCCAATTAACATGAAACAACTTTATATGAAGTTCAGTCATAAGGTTTGCTTCAGTGTTAGCATGGGTTAATACACTATTCATAACACTACTTTAGTCTATTACTATTTTACACTTCTTTTTCTTACATAAGATATACATTATGAAAGCGTTTCACCTCCTCTAGTCCTTTTCTTCCATAGAAGTAGTCATACACCTTTTAAATGCCATTAAATTATCTTTAATAGGATATATTTCTTTATCTGATAGGAGTGTACCATAATATATCTTTTCTATATCCTCCTCTTCTAAAATTTCCAATTCATCTAAGAATATTATTTCAGCTTTACACTAATTCTGAATGTGACCCTCCTTATGACATTTAAAATAAACTATCTCACTTGCATTTTTAGAAGTAGATTCAAGGGTCATATGGGATTAGTTACAAAGAGTGGAAAAGTTAGGTCTAGTAGTAGACCTTTGAGGTTGAGATGCGAATGGATATTTAGATGACATTTAAGCCTTCATCGTAGATGTGGATGCAATTTTCTTATGCTTCTCTAAGAGTAAATAGTAGATAAAGGTATCGTCTAAGGTTTGGGGATCATGAAGCTCTATCTTAGTCTTAATATCCTTTCTTAGGCCAATGACAAACTTATTGACTAATTGCCATTCTGTATCGATATAGTGCATTCTTGCTACAAAGTCCTCAAATGTATTCATATATTCCACTATTTTTATGCTTCCTTATTTAAGAATCAATAATTGTTTATGGAGCTTCTTTAATGGTTCCTTGGATAATATTTAGCCCTTAACATCTCTTTCATTTCAATCTATGTCATAAGGTTTCTACGAAACCTCTCCTCCTTAGTTAAAAATTTATTCCAATAAATTTTAACATGACCCACTAATTTTATTTTTTACAAATGTGGTCCTCTGATAGTCATTCATATGGTACCAATCAAAGAATTCATCCATTTGGGCAAGCCAATCTATAAATTTCTTTAGGTCATGAACATCATCATATGTGGGGTTTTTATCTTAACTTATTTTGTTAGCTAATGTAGGATTTCATGGACACTAAGATGTTCTTTCCTATGAATGTTTCTAATGTTTGGTCTTCTCATAGGATTGTCATCTCTAAGAAGTTCAATATTTTTCTTCGTATGAGTTCCAAGTCATTTGAACGTGGGATAGTCGGTAGGGTTTAAAACTTAGTACTCAAGGTTTGAACTTGTGCAGCTAGGTTCATCAGGTCTTCCACCCTAGCAAGTTTCTCTTCACTTCACATAGTGATCTCATCTACTCTCCTAATTAAGTCTTCTAATTAATCCAAGCTAACAAACTTGTGTGACATGATGTAAGCAAATAAATAAAAGTATGTCACTCCAAATGAAATTTTAAATGTGAGTTATGTAAACTAATATTAACATAATGAGATGAATAAGTTCTAAAATGATTTAGCCTTCAATAAACATAATTAACTTTGGATACTACAAAAAATTAAGTAAACTCATAAAAAGAGACAATCACATAGTCTTTAATGATATGAGTTTGATTTTATGCAAGGTTCGTATACTAGATTTGGCTATCTTATTATGAACACTCTCTTGGTCAAGTGGTCACTCACATATCTTGGTTTATAGATAAATTTTAAGAAGGGAAAGAAAATTATTTTTTAAATGGAGACAACTAATTAATAGTAAGATAAGTGCTCATAGAATTTCTTATCACATGAGTTTAGCATGAGTTTCCCAAGTGAAATCACTAAAATATAAAAAGGAAATTATGCAAAATCCAAAACTAACCTTGCTTAGATTCGATATAATATACTTACAAGCATTTTCTCCATGCCTCCAAACCTTGGGCTTTGATACCAAACGTTATGTAGTCACAACAAGCTGTAGTGGAGGGAGAAAGGAGTACACTGGATCTTTACTCACCAAAGGGGGAATGGATGCAAGAAGTTCTACTCACCAAAGTAGAACGACAACAAAAAATCACCAAATGCCCTGGATGGTCATCCATTAAGCTCCAAATCAAGAGTTTTCTCTTAAATGCTTTACACAAATAGTCCAAAAATCCTCTCTTAAACTAGAATAAAAGTTAATATAAGTTACAATACTCTAAGGGATATTTTCCCTTGTAAAAAACACCAAACAATTGTCATGACTAAGAATTTGTTGTCTTTATGGAACTGGTGTGGTGAATTTATTTGGATGTTCATGTGTGCTGACACCACACAAATCTTAAGAGGGGTACTTATTGATGTGATCAGATATGACATTGAGGTATCATGAAATATCTTGAAAGATGAAAATATCACCATACAATGGACCTAATCACCTAATAAGAATTCCTAAGGCATGATGGGTGTTCAAATATACTAGAGATCTTTCCCCTACTTTACATGGAAAAGTAATGTATGGCTTATTTTAAGCTGGATTCTTTAGTTCCTTATGGTGGTAAGCCTCTATAGTTAATTACATCCTAAGAAATGAGATTTTCTAATAATACTCTTGATTAAAGTAGTCAATTATTATCTCCAAAGATTTCAAGATTAAGATTATCAATAAATTGGCTATTTTAAAAAAATCAAATGGGATTTTTCAATTGGAGAGACTTATTTTAGAATACAAAGGAAAGATAAGTAGAAAATGCTCATGATACTAGGAAGCCTACTGAGCATTCCAACCTATCCTATGGTGAGGCTTTATATGTTTGAAAGTGAGAGGATTTATTTTGTTTGAACTAAAATTTAAGTAGATTGCAAGGGCTTATAATCCATCAACACAAGATTACGAAAATGCCTAAGAGGTGAGGATTTATGCTCGTAGCCTAAGAGAAATAAGAAATCTTGGATCCTAGATCTAGGGAGCTTTAGCAAAAGTTAGAGCATGACCTAAATCTAAGCGGAAAGGGGGCTTAAGGGTCTACCTCCATAAGAGAGGATAAACCCGTCCGACCCTTCTAGACTTATAACTGCCCAGAGTGGTCGCCAGCTAACACCACCTATGATTCAAAATCATGTAGTTCGATCTTATGTAATTGCAAGATAGTTAGGCTTGTTATTTAATTTGGAAAGAGACTAGAGTCCTAAACTCTCACTAAGAGACTGGACCATGATTGAGATGAGCATATGACTTAGTCTAAAAATTCATAATTTTACAAGTTTTATATAATTTGGTTACATTCATTTGGACAAAGACTTAAAGATATTTTATTCCTAAATGCATGATGAAATTTGGTTATGGACCAAATCAAAAGAGAAAGAGGGCGAAGCTCCATCATAAGGGGTTGCTCTCATAGGTCAAGCGATGCTTAAAGTGTTGAAATGGAGGCCCTCAATTTTGTAAGAGTGGTATCACATGACATGCATGATGTTAGACATACAACATACATCTAAGGGGTTGCTAAGTGCAAAGGAGGGGGTTTGACCACCCAAAAATTAATTTTATCCTATTTGAAGTGCTTTACCTAATGGATAATGGGTCAATTCAGGTTGGACCTGAGTTGGGTTTGATTTAGGTTGACCCATGGTGACCCAAGGATGGGTCATGCCAAGTTTGAATGGGTTTGGGCTTGATTTGGTTGGGTTTGGCTCAATTTGACCCATGTAGGTCAAATGGGCTAGGTTGACCAAATTGGGCAAATTAGGTCAAACCATGGGTTGAGAAAAGTTCAAATGATGATTTGGGATGTTTGGGTTCAATTGGTTTGAATTGATTTTGATTAGATTAGGATTTGACTCATATGGGTTCAAATGGGTCAAATGGGCTAAGTTGACCAATTTGGTCAAATTGGCCAATTGGCTTGGGTTATGTGTTCATTTAGGTTCAATTGATCATTTGAAGATGATTGTAAGTTTTTATTTAGAAATGATTTAGACCAATTTGACCTTTTGGTCAATTTGGGCTAAATGGATCAATTGGGTTGACTTTGTCAAATTGGGTTCAACCAAGAGTTTGATCATGTTCAATAATTAATTTTTGGTGGATTTGAGTCATTGATTTCAATCAATTTAATGTAGGATTTGATTTGGCCCAATTTGGCCTTTTAGGTCAAATTGGGTCAACTTGGGTTAAAGGGCTAAATGGATTTGGTTTGGCTCAATTAATGGTCAAGTCATATTCAATGATCAATTTAAAGTTGGTATGAATCATTGGTTTCAATTGATTTGAATTGGAATGGGATTTGGTTCATATAGGCTAATTAGGTGGTTAACTGGGGTCAAGTGACCAAATTAGCTTGGTTTGATCTAATTGATTGCATTTGATCAATCAAGGATGATCAACAATTAATATAGGAGTTTTGGATGGTTTGGTTCAATCCAATTTTGGTTGGATTGGAGTTTGGTTCAAGTGAACTTAATGGGTCAATTGAGTTGGTTTTGTATTGAATTATGTTGAATTGAGTTTGATAATTGATTTGGAATTGATTGATTGCTTTGATTGAAATTGATTTGGGTTTAATTGGACTTTGGCTCATTTAGACATTTTGGGTTCAAATGGGTCAGCTTAGGTTAATTGAATTAATTTTGGTCAATTAGTTTTATTGTAGCTTTTGGTATAGTTTGGAATGAAGGTTTGAATGATTGGAGTGCTTTTGTGAAAATCAATTGAGCTAGGTTTAATTGAAGGAATTTATGTTAAGTCTAGAGGATTGAATGAGGTTTCAATCATTTGGCTTAGAATTTGATTATGAATTGAAATTCAATTAGGTTTTGATTGGATTAACTAGAGGTTTGGCTTTGCATGATTGGATAGGCATAAGTCATGGGTTAGGCCATAGGATAGGTTAGCTTCATTAGATCCTAAGACATAGGATAAATCTATGGCAAGTCCTCCTAAGTCTCTAGATTTGGATTAAGTGTTCACTTAGTCACTATTAGTGTCCTATAATTAAGAAGATCCTAGTGTAGAAGGCTCCTAGGTCTAAGATGGGAAGATTGAATTCTCACTCCAAAAGTAAGGTCAATAAAAGGACCCCCAATATGTGTGGTATAATTGATAGGGCACACTACACATGTTGGCGTTGACCGAGAGGATCAATAGTGTCCAAAAGGATTGCAAGCACTAACGATGGCTATTGTTGACCTCACTTTTGGAGTAAGTTCTCAACCTTGTCTTCTTAGACTTAGGAGTCTTCTAGACACTAAGACTTCCTAAGTCATAAGACACTTATAGTGATTAGGTGAACACTTAACCTAAGCTTAGAGACTTAGAAGGGTTAATCATAAGATTAGGCCATGCCTTAGGGACCTACGAAAATCACCTACCCTATTGCCTAAACCCAATCCTTGTACACCTTCTTAAATTCAATTCAAATCCAATCCAAATCCAAATCAAAATTCCAAATCAAATGATTAAAGCCCTTGATCAAATCTTTCCTAAGCCCTATGATTTTATCCAATGGACTTAGGCTTAGCCAAATTCAAATCAAACCCAATTCAATTGATTTTCTCCAAGACCAATTCAACACTTCAATCATGTACCAAATCCAAATTCAAATCCTAAACTAAATGATTGCAACCCATAATCAAATCCAAAATCAAAATCCTTCTTAAAAGCCTTATGATTGAATTCCATAGACTTAGCCAAATCTCCTCCCAATTCAACCCAAATTTGATTTATCTCTTCATGAATCATTTATATCTTCATTTATATTTACAAGTATATATGAGATATAAACTCAAATAGCCAAAACTAAATCAAACTAAATCCAAATCCGACCAAGGCCTCTCTTAAGCCATATGGACCTACCTCCATGAGCTTAACCAAACCTTAACCCAAATCAACCCAATAATCAATTGATTTCCTTATAAATCAATTATTCCTTCATTTATATTCACAACTATAAATGAAAACCCCCATCCCAATGATCAAAACTAAATCAATTTCTTACATAAGCCCTTTTGACCTACCTCCATGAGCTTAGTCAAATTTGCTTCCAAATAACTCCAAACTCAAGTGATTTTCTCACAAATCAATTGTATCTTCATTTATATTCACAAATATAAATAAAATATAAATTCACATGACCAAAACCAAGTCCAAAATCAAGTTAAAACCCAATTCAAGACCTTTAAGCCAATTTCTTGGACTTAACAAAAACTCATTCAAAGCATGCCAAAACTAATGGATTTTCTCTTGAATCAATCATTCCTTCAATTACCTATCCAAATATAAATGAAATCTACAATCATCAAGACAAACCAAAATCAACTCAAGTCAAACCAAACTTAGCTCATTTGATTTGAAATATTCAAATGAATCAAAAATCATTTGAACCCAAACCAATTGCAATTGGATTTATATATCAATCCCAAATCCATATATAAACTCAACTAAATCAAACTCAACCCAAAATCATGCCAACTAAGCCCAATTGACTCACTTGACCTAAAGTGGCCAATTTGACCTACATGAACCAAAATCCAATTCAATCCAAATCAAAGTGAATTAAATCAATATGAGCCTCATATCATGATCAACAATCACCCAAGAGTGAGCAGTTGCCTTGGATTGAGTTAAAGCAAGTCAACCTAGCCCGTCGACTAAGTCAACCCTTTAACCCATTTGAACCTAAACTAGCCAAATTGAAACCTAAGCCAAATTAAAACCAATGACTCAAATCAACCAAAATTAACATTTGAACATGATTTGACCTTCAATTGAGCCAAACCTAACCTAATTGGCCCTCTTAACACAAGTTGACCCAAATTGACCTTAATAGCCAAGATGGATCAAATCAAAATTCAACCCAAATTGATTGCAACCAATGGCTTAAGTTCATTCCAAATTAATTATTGAACTTGTCCAAAGCCATAACTGAGCCCAATTTGACCAATTGGTCAGCCTAACCCAACTTAGCCCAAATTGACCTAAAGGATCAAATTGGCCAAAATCCAAATTAAATCAAAATTAAATCAAACCAAAGACACCAATACACTCCAAATGATCATTTGAACTTGACACAACCCTTGGTTTGACCCAATTTGACCAATTGGTCAACATAACCAATTTTGACCCAATTTGACCCAAATGGGTCCACTTGAGCCAAACCTAACCTAAGGAATTCCAAATGACATGAAATTTGGTCCAACTCACTTTTGACTCATTTTAAATCTACCTAAATCAAATCCAATGCCAAATAACCACTCTACCCTTGGGCTAAGGGTATCACATAAGATAAAACACCTATGTAAATGGTCATTTCTCTTTCTTAGCCACTTGACACTCATTCATCGGTCCACCTAAGCTCCAAGGAAACTGACCAAACTAACCCAAGAGGTGGTTGGATCAACCATAACTCATGGGAGATGAATTCACCTCACCTCCCCCATTGGAACACTTGAACAGCAAGGACTCCCACTCCCCTTGACTTGGCTGCATTCTCACACCTTCCTCCACTCAAGTGAAGCCACCTAGGATAATTCCCTGCCATTCCCAACCACCCCAAGCCATAGGACATCCACTAGGGGCCAAAAAATCAAAATGAAAGAGGATTGCCAGCCAAAACCAAGCACAAGGAAATAAAAGCCTGAAAAAATTCTCCTCCTGCCCTCATTTCACTTCCCTAGACCAACCAGCAACCATTCTCACTTCATTTTGGAGTCAAAATCATCAAAATCAAGCGGCGGCTATTGGTGGATACATCGTTCCAAAAGGAGGCGAAGGTCTAGATCCATTCCAAAGCTTCTTCTTGCATTCAGGAGTGTGCTCTAATCATCACCATCATCAAAAATCATCTCCGACGAGGTAATTTTCAAGAACCATAGTCGGCCTTAGGAGTTTTTATTTGTAATGGTTCTTGCATGGTTTAGGAATTTCCTTAGAAAACCCTTAGATTTTTCATTGTATTTAGTCCCAATACAAAAATAGAAGTTTTCCAATGAGAATCGATGTGAAATCAAGCCCAATAAAGTGAAATTTCATTCAATTTTGTGATTTTTCACAAAAATTCATCGATTTTCACTGTTCATCCGCTGCGCTATCGTCCCCTCATGTGGTGAAGCCCAACCACCATCTGATCCATGTTCAAGGAAATAGACATTTAAGATTCACGCTAGATTTGCACATTTTATGCCCTCAGATCGCAAGATTTGATCGGGACCATCCAACCTATGATCGGACGGTTCGATAGGAACCGCACCCCCTTCGCATTTTCCTGCTCGTTCGCTTACGCGGCACTGCGCCAGCCAATTGCACAATGTTGCATGGCACCGTGTGCCATGCAGAACTGCACGTCTAATCATGTGGTGCCGCATGGTACCCCGTTGTCACATCAGGGTCGCGCGGTGCTGACTAGGATAAGTAGAAAATTCTCAATTTTTGGCTTTTAAAAATTATTTAAATCACGCGGAACTTCAAAAATTCATAAAAAATAAAATATTTAACTAAAAATTGTAAACAAGGGCTCATTAGATTCATCTTTCTGAGGGAAATCCAATAAACCAAAAATCCTCAAATTATACTAAATATTTTGAACTTAATTTAGTTTTAGTGAAATTCAAATTTCATCAATTACTCTAAAAATACACATCAAATTGATTTGAAATTTTCAAGGATTGAAATTGAAGTTAAAAATACACCTAGCATAAAAATTTCAAGCCAAATAATTTTTTTGGATTGGGAGATATTACATTCTGAAGCTCAAATAGTCCAATTTAGTTAAAATGAATTAATAAACTTTATAAAAATCATGAAAAATCATTTAAATCAGCTAAATAAATCATAGAAAAATCATAAAAATATAAATATATATTCATTTGAAAGGTATTTCAAAGAAGAATTTATCAAAAATATTGTTAATTAATTTTGTACAGTAATTAGATCTTAATTATGGTTTAATTAAAAAATTAATTATCTTAATTACTTCCTAATTATTTAATTAATTTACCCAAATTTTTTGAGATTATTTAGGGGGATGACCTCTACCTCTCCTAATTTTCTTGGGATTTATTGGTTAATTAATTAGGAGAATTAGCTAATTAGACCTTAATTACTCTCCTAATTTGATTAAGGGTAAATTAATCACATGAACATTAAAGTAATTAATTAATTGGGCTCATTTGTCACTATTTAATTGTGAGGAGACTTAGAGATTAAATTGGGGCATCTTTCCTAATCTTTTTCCTAAGTCTACTTCATTTGGAGGATAGTTAACCCATGTGGTAATTAAGATTAAGTTTAACTAAGTGATTAATGATTTCATTAATCTAATTAAAATATAAAATAAATAAGAATTTAATTAATCAATTTATGGGTAGATCTTTATGTGTTCAATAAGCTAAAGACATTTAAGAAAATTATGGTTAACCCACATGTGGGGGAACACCATAAAAGTATTTAATTAAGTTCCTTAACCTAATTAATTATTAATTATGAGCTAATTATATTATGCCCTTTCATTTCTTAGGATCATTGCAAGTTATTTTCCATGCATATCATGTTGGCTCATAATTATTTAATTAATTACTTTAAGGTAAGATAGCAAGGGTTAATTAATGGATTTAATGCATATCACAACTTAATTAACCCATAAAATCAATTTAATCACATTCTATTAACCAAATCAATTCACAAACATGGGAATGGGTTAGGATCAACAAACTTTCCTTAATTCATTAAATCAAATCAAAACATAAAAAATGAAAGATGGCATTAACAAGATTTGGTTTTCCTTAAATGCTTTTATTTGATGTGATTGTCCTTGGGAAATAGTTTGATTGAATGAAACTTGTGTTTTATGTCTTATTATTACTTTCCAATCATATTAAATGATGTGTGCCATGTGGTTTCATGCATTCATGTTTTTCAAAATGTTTAAATTTAAATGAATTTTCCTTATGTCAAGCTTGCATTTGTTTGAACTCATACCTATGTATTTCTATCTTAGAATTTAGATAGAACTTTAACTCACATGTATAAATAATTCAATTGAAGGAAATATAATTTTTTGCATGATTTTATATTCTTGTAGTCATTTGTATATTCATGTGTATTTAAGAGTATTGAGTATATCTAGTTTGTGCATTCCAGGGATGCAAAGCTTTAAGTAGCCCCAAGCAGGTCTTTATCTCACTCCCTTGGTTAACAATGGCAAAGTATCCACTTAAAACTTTCATACACTTGTTAGCTAATGAATGAAAATCTTCTTCCCAACTTAATGAACTTTTTAATGATTTCCTATTCTTGTAGTCATTTGTACATTCATGTGTATTTAAGAGTAATGGGTATATCGAATTGGACATTTTGGGGATGCAAGGCTTTAAGTAGCCCCAAGGAGGTCTTTACCTCCCTCCCCTAGTTTAACAATGGCAAAGTATCACCTTAAAAATTTCACACACTTGTATGTGAATTTATCTAATGAATGAAAATCTTCTTTCCAACTTAATGAGCTTTTTGTATGATTTTCCATTCTTGTAGTCACTTGTACATTAATGTGTATCAAGAAATAGCAAGTATATCTAGTCTGGACATTCCAGGGATGCAAGCTTTAAACTAATGAGGTCTTTTGCTTTTCAGTTAGTTTAACAATGGCGAAACTTTTATACACTTGAATGTGCATTTAGCTAATGATTGAAAATTCCAATTTCTACAAAATACACATATGAATCTTTCATTTAAAGTGTAAAGGAAATATGTTGCATGTATAGTATATATAGAATTAAGTTATATGCATGCTACATATGATAAAAAGGAATAACATGATATATGTCATATGATAGTAATTCAGTCAAATTAGTTTTAAGAAGCCTTTCATGTTGAATGTAATCATTTAAGGTGAACCTAAATATAGGATTAATTTAAATGTGTAATAAGCCATTCACTAAAGAAAACTAAACCAAATTAATATACTTTAGAAAGTGGCTTAGGGTAGGGATGAAAGAGGGAAACCTGTTTTCTTCTCTTTACAACATTTAGTACTAAGTGTAAGTCACATGAAACAAAAGAAAAAATAAATTAAAACTTACAAATCAATTGAAGCACTTGAAGTAAAACCACCCTTTAAATTGAATCTTTCTACACTTAGAAAATATTAACTATAAAGTCTAGTTAGGACAAACCACACAAGCCTTAATACACACACATTAGATTAAGTCACTACTTCTAGCCTTATATTAGGGCGGTGCATGGTTTGTTATATGTTTTATTTTGTGATGTATTATTTTAGACTGGATGTTAGGGTTTATGTTTCATAGACTAGATGTTTGGCCGTGATTAACCTAATCATATTTTTTGTAGGGGATTGTACTTTAGGGGCCACAGAAAAATAAATATAAATTCTCTCTTTGCAGGTTACTTAAGCCCCTACGCATAATCTAAGTTAGGACAGGTAGGTTTGGTTACCCATGTGCAGGGTGCTAAGTCCAAATTATAAATATAATTGCTTAGTTTTTATGTATGTTTAGCTAACCTCTATTTTGTAGGTGTAGTTAGATTTACTTTTCCTATTTTTACTATAATTTTGCATCAAGAATTAAGATTAGTGTTATGGGGACTAGAAGGCTTTGTTCTGGAAGGCAATGTGATGCCTTTGAAGTGGAGCAAACCAAATCAAAGAAGGAGGGAGATACATAAAGACATAAAGACATGAAGACTTTAAAACCCCCCATAGAGTTTATCATTTATAAACTGAAAATTATTCTATTATATTTTGGGTTGTTGAAGAGTAGAGCTCAGCTACCCATTTTTCTTTTTGAGTTGTACGGTGGCACCCAACCGCATCGACCTTTTATTCTTTTGCGCTAGTTATAAAATTGCTTGATGTTATGTTTAGCATGTGCATTAAAAATTACATGCCTTTCATAATTTCTTTTTGATTGGTGTTTATTGTATGGTCTATATGCGATTAGGCTCTTAGGGAAAAATAAATCTTTTACTCAACTACAACTCATAATTATATTTCAAAATAACTCATAACTTCACATAAAGCCTAGGCATTAAAATAAGATAATTAAAATATTTAGCAATCCCTTAGATGCACAATTGTATGACTAATATCATCCAGGTATCTTTTACCACTCTTGCAAAAATGAGGGTCTCCATTCTTGCACGCATGGGAACCACTTGATCTATGAGAGCAACTCCTACTACGGAGCTTCACCCTCTTCTCTTCTGATTTGACCAATAATCCATTTCATCATGCATTTAGACATATGAAAATCCCAAAGCGTTATTCAAAATGAAGTGTCAAATATAAATAAAATTAGAAAAGATTTGCATTAGACTAAGTCATTACTCATACCACTCATGCTCTAGTCTCTTTAGGGAGTGGGTTTAAGGACTTTAGTCTTTTTCTAAATAATAACAATCTAATTATCTTGGAAAATCATATGACTTGCCTACATGGTTTTAAATTATAGGAGTTAGCTGGTGGCCACTCTAGGCGATTGTAAGTCCAGCAGTCGAGTGGTTTATCGTCTCTTATGGAGGTAAACCTTATGCCCATATTTACTTAGATTTAATTCATGCTTTAGTTCCTACTAAAGCTCCTTAGATTTAAGTTCCAAGGTAGTTATTTTCTTTGGGCTACAAGCATAAATTCTCACCTCTTAGGCATTTCCATAATCTTGTGTTGTTGGATTATAAGCCCTAGTAATCTAATACAATTTCAACTCAAATGAATAAATCTCTTCAATTTCAAATATATAAAGCCCAACCATAGGATAGGCTGGAATGCTTATTAGGCTTCCTAGTATCATGAGTATTCCCTACTTATTCCTTTGGCTTCCAAAAATAAGTCTTCTCCTTGAACTTTCAGAATTTATTTTTCCAAACATAAGCAATTTATTGATAGTCTATCCTTGAAATATTTGGAGACTTTAATTTCTTATTTAACCGATAATATTCTTAAGGGATTTCATCTCTTAGGACATAGTTAACTATGGAGGCTTGCCTCCATAGGGAACTTAATGAACCCGGCTTAATATAAACCCTGCTTTACTTTTCCATGTAAAGTAGGAGAAAGATCTCTCGTACATTCGAAGACCCATCTTGCCTTAGGAGTCCTTATTAAGTGATTAGGACCATCATAAGGTGAAGATTTCTATCTTTCGAGATAGTGCATCATTCCTTAATGCCATACCCAATCACTTCAGTAAGTACCCTCTAAGATCTGTGTGGTGTCCCACTTCTCAAAAATAAATACCATAGATTTTTCTGGTGACTCCGCTGGGGATAGTTCCTTTCTCCATCTTTAGTAGACAATTATTGTCTCCAAGCATCAATAGTGGACTTATATTTTATAAGTCCAAGACTATCTTTTTTTTTTCTGTTTGCACTTGGTTTATCTCATCCTTAAGTAAAGCTAGCCAACATCCTTTAGGTTTTAGGACCTCACTCCATGTAGGTCTTAAAACTCTTATTGGGTTCCCCCAATAGGTAAAAATAAATTAACTAAACTAAAGGAGATGACTAAAATTTTTTTAGAACCTCTTTACCATCCTATTGGTGAGGCAAAGTTCATCCCATAATAAATCTTTTGCAAAAAATATTATTTTTTAAAAAGGTACTTTTTAAATTAATTAAAACTCACATGACAAAAGATTTCCATAAAGTTTTCAAAAAGATATAAAGATAACCAAACTCTATTTAACAATGTTTACAATTATTGCATGGAGGTTCTTTTCAAAATCAAAATCAACTAATTTTAAAATCCCTTTTTCAAAAGCACATTTTTGAAAATAGCTATCTCTATTTCAACATACCTAGGTATGTTGGATGAAGATCCTATTTTCAAATGAAATCATGACATAAAATTGAAATTCCACTTAGCACATTCCACATATGCTAAGTTGGAGTTTCCATTTTTCAAAAGCAATATCACACACAAAAATCCCATATTTGAAAATCATAAATATAATTGAATTTCATTTAACATACCTAGTTTTGTTAAGTGGAACTCCCCTTTTTCAAAAAAATCAGAACAATTTGGACTCTACTTATCATACCCACATTTGCTAAGTAGAGTTCCCTTTTTTAAAATAAAATCAAAATATATTTGAATTCCATTTGACATATCCAAATTTGTCAAATGAGAATTCCCTTTTTCAGACATCAAAACAAATTGGACTCTACTTAACATACCCACATTTGCTAAGAAGAGTTCCCTTTTTCAAAATAAAATCAAAACACTTTCAAATTCCATTTGACTCACCTAAATTTGTCAAATGAGAATTCCCTTTTTCAAACATCAAAACAAATTGGACTCTACTTAACATACCCACATTTGCTATGTAGAGTTCCCATTTTAAAATCACAAAGAAATCAAATACAATTGAACTCCATTTGACATACCCAAATTTGTAAAATTATAGTTCCATCTTTCAAAATTAAAAATAAATTGGACTCTACCTAACATACCACATTTGTTAAATATAAGTTTTCCTCTTTCAAAACAAAATAAAACAAATTCATAAAATGCACTTGAGCCTTACTTAACATACCTAAATTTATTAAGTAAATGTCTCATTTTTCAAAATCAAATCAAAATACATCAAAAACATTTGGGCCCTACTTTGCATACTTAAATTTACAAAGAAGGAGCCCCATTTTAAAAATAAATTAAACACATGACACACATCATCTCAAACAAACACAAATTCTTTTCAAAAAAATTTTCAAACATACACTTGAGTCTCATTTAGCATATCCAAATTTGCTAAGTGAAGACTCCAAACATCAAATCAAAATTTTTAAATAGAGGATAAACAAAACAAATACATGAATAAAGTCTCTCCAAAATGGAACAAATCTCATTTAGCATACTCAAATTTGTTGAATGAAGGTTCTAAATCAAAATCAAAATTCAATGGCAAAGATTCTCCTCAAATCTCTCCAATTCAATAAGCCCCACTTAGTATACTTAAATCTATTAAGTATGGGTTCAAAATTCTAAGATGATATCAGAAATCAATCTTTGAAGATAAATATCAAAGCAAGGGTCTGACTCAGTTATATTTCAACAAATGCAGATATCAGATCGGTTCTTTGGATCTTCATCGATTGATTCTATGGCTCCAGCAAGTTTGTTTTCTCCTTCCCCTTCGGTGAAGATCTATCCTTGGATCAGGCCAATCTCACCTCAACTAATGCCACACATCTGATTTACTTTGGTCATGTTTTTGAGGGAGTTCATGTTACTTGTGAGGGGACAGCCCTCACTACGATCAATAGGGAGGAGGTGGCTGGATAGACGCCACTTATCTGCTTTGACATTTCATCTGACTCTGAGTTCCCCTCATTGAAGAGGAAGGCTACCATGGTTCCCACCTCTCGATCAATGTCTCGGTGCAGTTACTCACATGCTCGGTCGGTTGTCCTAATGGCTAGCATCACCTCCTCCTTAGTCCCCTCAAAGGGGAAAGCTATCTTGGCCTCTGAGATAGTTTCCCCTACCTTTGAGGTAGGTTCTAGTTCTAGCACTATCCTGCTCTCCCGCACCTAATGCCATGATAAAAATAGGAAGATCAAGTGGCATCATGAGAGAGCAGCCCGGGAGATCGATGTTGTGTCCAATATTACCGAGGAAGGTTCTCCATAGGAGGTCTCCCCTTTCTTGGGTGGTAGTAGATTCCACCCGCCCTCTAGTTTAGATGGAGAGGAAGATGTTAGGAGGATTACTGCATTACCTCCACCACCAGCTCACTATGAGCTACCAGCTAGGTAGAGGAGGAAACTCTATGCTAGTCTTAGGACAGTTCTACGCTAGGTCGGTAGAGCTTACGGATGCTCAGAGTTCGGTGCACTATTTGATTTGATGTCGGTGATTTCCTGTAGTGTCAGTGGTTAAATCTATTGGGAGAGGGCCATTGAGGCCAGAGTAGCAGCCCAAGTAGGTAGCAGAGAGAGACGAAGATATGCCTGGCAGTCGGTGGCCTCTGCCTTTGTTGATTTTCCCGATCGGCTGGCCACCAGGGCCAATTATATTGATAGCATAGCTTTGACCAGCACCACCAATTGTAGGAGGAGAGTTCCAGTGGAGAGGCAGTCAGTGTCACCACCATCTCACCACTCTACTCCTCATCCACCGCCACCCATTCAAGTTCCCCCTTTCATAGTTCCCTCAAAGATTCAAAAATATGCATCCAGGGAAAGGAGATCCGACTACGACCTAAGGTTCCCACTCCATTTGTGCCATTAGCTAAAGTGAAGTCAAGCTCCCTATTCAACCTTCCACTTCAGCTATAGCAAAGAGGGAGTGGCGACCTAAAAGTGTCATGGTTGTGCCACCACCAGTAGCAGAGGAGAGGGGATGACAACATAATTCCAATGGCAATGGACCCTCTTAGTGAGAGCACCCATTCAGTAGGAAGTGAATGCATGAAGAGTTAGGCGACACAACAGCAAGTGGGTGGGTGTTTGTGCCAGTCCAGCCCAAAAGAGTAGACTTTGACCTCAACGAGGATGATCTATTAGAGGACTCAGTAGAAGTGCACATGGTCGATACTCGAGGACCCCTTCTTAGAGATCATCATTGTCAGGAAGGTATCATGGTTGAAGAGGATGACACCGCTCATTCAACCCATTACCTCCTCCAATAACTCAAACAGAAGGATGGGCAGGTCAGTAGAATGGAGAGGAGGATTGAAGACTTATTAACTATAGTTCTAGCACATCAAAACCAAGCTCCAACATCATAGCCTAGTCCTATGGAGGCTAATCAGCCTAAGCTCCTACATATTTTATATCCTCCTAAAAGTCCATCTCCCATGGATCAGGATAGTGGAAGCATGCATAGGAAAGTCGTAGATAGTACCTCCGTGTAGGAGAAAGACCTCAAATAAATGGTGAAACAGCAGGTGAGGGAAGCGTTGGTGCAAGCCCGTGGTACTTCATCCATTGCAAAGGGTTGACCCTACCTAGAGGAATTTGACATAGTCCAATATCACAGAGGGTTTTTTGCACCTTCTTTCAAGAATTTCAATGGTAGTGAGAACTCTTGGTAGCATATAGCTCACTTTAAAGGCGCATTTAAGCGTCGTGCGATGACACTCCTTTTGCTCTTCATTCGGTAGCCTATCATGGATTGCTTCGATTGGTATGTCGAACTGCCCAATGGTTTGGTAAAGACATTTGCTAAGTTGGAGTAACTCTTCATTAAGTTTGCCGGAGCTCAGCAAAGGGTAACTATGGGTGACCTTATTGTGGCACAATAAAATCCCAATAAGTCCCTCAGTGATTATATTCTCAGGTGGTCAAACATGAGTATGAAATATGAACTGCAGCTATCTAAACAGCATGCCATAAAAATTTTTCTTAAGAATATTCATGGCCAGATTGCTTTTATGCTCAAGGGATTTACTATCAAAACTTTTGAGAAAATAATCAACAAGGTGGCTAGCCTGTAAGGGGATGTCAAACAGTTACCTTTTCAAGACCAGCCATCCAAGTCCATGCCACAAAAAGCTTTTGAGAAGAAGGCATGGGTAGTAGTGTCAGTTGATAAGGGGAACTAACTGGCCAGAGTTCAGTTTAAGTGACCTCGAGCTCAGCAGCCTCCACTTCCACTTTCTCTACCACCACCTTGGCCATCATATCGACCACCACACTAGCCTCCATGACCATTATCGCCACCTCCTCAGCCATATACTCAGCAACGATACACATATATGCTACTAGGCATCTATTACCCACCAACTCTTTTGGATAAACTAAACAAGCCTTATTCATTTAAGTGGGAGGTAATCAGGAAGATCTTTAAGAACCTCTTAAAGAAGCCTGATTTTCAGCTACCCAATCCTAAGAAGTTGAGAAAGTGGGCAAGAGTGATGATCCTAACTTTTGCCCCTACACCGTATGTTGGGCCAAGTCTTAGAGGATTGCTTCACTTTCAAGGACTAGCTTGAGTGCAACTACAAGTCGGGTGCCATAATTATCCCTAAAGATTACTTATTAGAATAACCATCTAGTTCTATTAGGATAATCCTTGAGGATACATGTGATCCTCTCAAGTTAAAAGATGATTGGGATATTTTCTTATCCCGAACCTCTAAGAAGATTATTTCTAAAATCAAGAAACTCTCCTTGCAGGTGTCTGAGGCAGCTCAAACCTCCAACACTAAGGATGGTTTGCAAGTTGCCAAAGACAACCTGAGAAAAGTGGGAGCTCAATAGTAGTAGCAGTACTCTACACTTGCTTAGGATAACCTAGTAGTGCAACCACCATCCAAGTTAAGCATTCCTTCCACTGTTGCAGCTACTACCACATCATCCAACTCTTCTTCTTCTAGCAAACATATTATATCTGTGGACTAGGACACTAAATCCCTCACTCCACTTACTTTACTTGATTTTATCATGTACCTCCATTTAGAAAGAAATAAATGAAGAAGGCAAATTCCACTTATATATTCTCTACTTTTGATAGTTTTACCGATCTCATTTCAATTGAAAGCTCTCCATGTCTAAATAATAATAATAATAAGACAAATAATTCTAATCCTTTCTCTTATAATTCATAATCAGATTTTTCTTTTTTGAATCAATCGAGTTCACCCATTGAGATTGACTTGGAGTCATATGACTCCGAGGGTCCCATAGGAAAAGCTATAGGTATACCCGACGAGTAGGTAGAAGTTTTTGTCAACCCACTACATGAAGCCATTTAAGTCAACCTATGCAGTGGCAAAGTTCTACCTCCTAAGGTAGCACTTCAAGATAAGGGTAAGCAAGTCTTTGGTTCCAGTGAGCAGATAGCCCCTCCACAGGATGCTCCATTTATGGATATGCTTGTGGAGGACTAGCTTAGAGTGAATTATAATGTTCTTGCCCACTTAAGAAAGATGTCAGCTAAACTAAGCATATATGATATTCACATCTTATCTAAATAGATGAGGGAATCTCTAATCAAGGCTCTACTTGACCTTGAGATTTTCTTAGCTCAGCTAACTGCTACTAGAGAGGAGGCTCATTATTTAAAGAACATCCCAGGAGTCACATTCAGTGATGAAGACCTGCTTTTATGGATGATCAGACAACCATCCCCTCTACATCACAGTGGCCATGGGCAGATTCAGGCTATCAAGAGTGTTGGTTGACCCCGGTGCATCAGTCAAAATTATGAGTCTAAAAACCCTTATCTACTTTAGGATTGACATCTCCAAACTTAGTTCAAAGAGGATGATGTTGAGATGATTCAATGAGCAAGGTGAGAGGACTTTAGGCTCCATAGTGTCGTCATTGGAGATAGATGATTAGAAGACTAAAGCTAAGTTTCACATTATAGACTTAGATATATCTTTCAATGCTTTTCTTGGGAGACCATCGATACATGAAACTAACATGGTTCCATCCTCTCTACATCAGTGTATGAAGTTTGTGAGGGGTGGGATTGCCTACTGTGTCAAAGGAGATCTCAAGCCTTTTATAGTTCATGAGGTTGGCATATATAAGAATGCGGCCTGCTACCTCCCTCAAAATCAACAAGTCCATTCTCAGCTGGTCAAAATACATCAAAGAAGAAAAAAAGAAAGTAAAGAAAAGAAAACAAAAGAAATAAAAAGAAAAGAAAATAAAAGATGTAGAGATTGAAAAAAGAGTGAGATATGGACCTGGAGGAAATTGCGACATTAGATTCCACCCACAGTTCGTTACTCCATTTGAACACATGGGTAGGATGACCAGACCTCCACTAGGCAGAGGAAGAGGACAATTCAGAGGCAATCTCAAAGGTGGAAAGCCTCTTTATTGGCCACTTAATAGAAGGTATGTCCCAGCCACTAGGAGTACACCTACTATCCATATAGACTTAGAATCTAGTTCAGAGGATGAGTTTTATATGGTTAACACACCTGCCAGCTCTTCTCAATAGTAGATTCCTTTTGAGGTGACATTTGAGCTAGATAGTGATGAAGATCGACCTCCAAAGCAAAGCATGAATGTATCCAAGTCTATATATGAAATGGTTTGGCATCAGTTAGGAACCTTAGCTCTAACCCCACTTTCCTCATTGAAAGTTGAGGGTTTGGTAGCTAAGGAAGCTCCTAGATCTTCCATAGATGTGAAGGTGTAGAGGTTCTTTTTGGAAGCATCTTCCTCAAGTCAGGAAGCTGATGTAGAACTTGAGGATGATTCATATAAAGATTTAATATAATTGCCTTTCGATTGGCCCTTGCCTTGTGTTCTTAATCTAGCAAAGAAGGGATTAATTCCACATATTTGGTCTAAACACATGTCAGATTATTTCAAGAGGTTATGGGACAATAAATGCAGACATTCTCAATCAAGATCAAGACTAGGATTCAGTACAATGGGTCCAATCGATGATGATGATTACTGTTTAGTCATCAGTACTCTTTTGGAATCTGATAAATTTTTTTCAAATCACATTAACTCATATGAGGAGGTGTGCTTAAAAACTTTAGATGCCCTAGATGATTTTGAAGTCAAAGATGCACCGCCAGAGTTTGAAGAAGAGATCAAATCAACCATTGACTAGCTCAAAGAAATCAACTTAGGAACTGAAGATAATACACATCCGACATACATCAGTTCTTTGTTTAATGAAACTGAAACCAATGACTTATTTAGGCTATTGACTGAGTTTAAGGACTGCTTCACATAGAGGTATGAAGAAATGCTTGATTTATCTTCTTATGTGACAGTCCACAAACTAAAAATAGAACCTAATGTTAACTCTATCAAGCAAGCTCCTAGACACATGTGATTAGACATTAAACGATATGTCATTTCTAAAGTTAAGAAATTGATCAATATTAGTTTTATTAGAGAAAAAAAATACCCTACCTGGTTGGCCAGTGTCATCCTAGTTATAAAGTAGAACGACCAAATTCACATATGCAACGATTTTAGGGACTTAAATAAGGCATGTCCAAAAGATGAATTTTCACTACCAATACCAGAACTGATGGTGGACATTGCCTCATCTCATGCAGTCTTCTCTTTCATGGATGGCTCATCTGTATATAACCAAATAAAGATGGCCCCTAAGGATGAAAGAAACACTGATTTTCAAACCCTGATCAAAATATTTTCCTATAAGGTCATACCTTTCGGCCTTAAAAATATCGGTGCTACATAACAGCGGGGCTATGACTTGAATCTTCAACAAACTCATTTATCATCAAGTCAAGTGCTATGCCGATGATCTCGTAGTCGAAAGTAAAGAAAAGAATACCATCTCTTTGACTTGAGAGTAATTTTTGAGCAACTAAGATAATATAACGTCAAAATGAATCCCCTAAAGTGTGCATTCAGAGTAGCTTCAGGAAAATTTCTTGGATTTATTGTCTGACACTAGGGAATAGAGATCAATCTAGAGAAGATCAAAGCGATATTAGAAATGTCACCCCCTAAAGTCTAACTCAACTCAGATCATTTCAAGGGTGGTTGGCATATCTAAGACGCTTCATATCCAACCTATCAAGAAGGTGCCAGCCATTTTCAGCACTTGTCAAAAAGGATACCAAGTTCAAGTGGGATGATAAGTGTCAGCATGCCTTTGAAGACATCAAGCACTACCTAATGATGCCCCCAATTCAAGTAGCACCTATTCCAGGCAAGCCGCTCATTCTCTACACCACTGCATTAGACGACTCCCTTGGTGCTTTATTGGCCTAAACAACAACGAAGGAAAAGAGAACGCTCTTTACTATCTTAGCTGTCATCTAATTCCTGTTTAAGCGAATTATTCACCCATTGAGAAACATTGCCTAGCTTTAATCTTTGCATTCCAAAAGCTATGACACTACATGCTTTCTCATAAGGTGAAATTGATCTCTAAAATCAATCCACTTTAATATCTCATGACATGACTGATGCTATCCGGAAGGTTGGCATGTTGGACCATGATTCTCTTGAAGTTTGATATTACTTTCGTACCCTTTCATGCAATGAAAGGGAAAGCACTAGCAAATGTCTTAGCAGCACACCCACTTTCTACTGACTCTCTGCTTAGTGATGACCTCTTCGATGAACAAATCATGAACTTAGGAGACACTAGCATTCACCACTAGGAGATGTACTTTGATGGTGCAGCTTCTTCTCAAAGAGGAGAAGAACCACAATCTACTATCCTAAGAAAGGCAGGGGTAGGAATAGTTCTCCTAACTCCAGACCGCAATGTGATGAGATTCTCAAATCACATATCCAATCCATACACCAATAATGAATTGAATATGAGGCTTTGATTTCCAATCTGGACTTAGCAGTTATGCTAAGAATATGAAAATTGATATATACGAGGATTATCAGTTAGTTATCAACCAAATCGTTGGGTCCTGCAAGGTTTTAAAGCCTAATCTCTATCACTACCACAAGTACACCATGGAGTTGTTGGCCCGAATCCTAGAGGTTATCATTTACAAGATTCCTTGAGGATAAATTTCCATAGTAGATACTTTAGTCAAACTCGCCAAGGAGTAGGCATGTCTGGAAGACGAGTCCATACCAATAAGGGTCCAAAATAGAAAAGTCTTATTTCTTATTAATGTTGAACTCATCGAGAGACTCTCTCTTAAAGGGGAGGTTGCCATTGCCAAAAAGGATGAGGAGTTGGATTGGAGGCAACCATTTATGGATTATCTAAATATAGGCAAACTACCTAAAGAGAAGTCCCTAGCACATCAGGTGAAGTAGAGAGCCCTTTTTCACGCTATCGTGGATGGAACCTTGCACCGGTGGTCCTTTGATAATATATGGTTATGTTGTTTGAACAAACATGAAGTCTGTAGAATCATGACCAAGGTACACTCAAGATTATATGGAGCACACCAATCTGGTCTAAAGATGAAAGCCAAGATCAAGAGACTAGAATACTACTAGCCATCGATGATTACAGATTGCATGGGCGTAGCTAGATGATGCCTCCAATATCAGGTGCACTGTGTGGTCTTACACCAACCACCCAACATTCTACACCACATTGGCTTCATGGACATTTGAGTGTTGGGGTACCAACATAGTGGGTCAGATTGACCTTCCTTCTTCCAAGGGTCATCGTTTCATCCTAGCTATCACTGACTACTTTTCCAAGTGGCAGAGGTCATCTCACTTAGAGAGGTCACAGCTCAGCATGTGCTCTAATTTTTTAGGAGCTATATCATATATATGTTTGGGGTGCCTTGATCAATTATATCTGATAATGGTACTACATTCAAGAGCACCAAGATCAATAACTTTGCCCAAAGACACATACTCCACCATTTACTATCCAAGGGAAAATGGTTGAGTAGAAGCATTCAACCAAACTCACATCTAAATATTGAAGAAAACATTCGACAATAATAAATGACAATGACATGAGCAGTTAGTTGATGCCTTGTGGGCGTACCACACCATATACAGAAATCCAACTTAGTCTACTCTTTTTTTCTTAGTGTATGGGTATGAAGCTATCCTACCTTTAGAAGTCCAAGTCCCATCACTAATGATGTTGTGGGTAGCAAGATCACAACGGAGCAGAATGCCAAGTTACAGATAGAAGAGCTTGAAGGTTTGGAGGAGAGATGCCTACGGGCATGCTGGAACCTCGAGTTATACAAAGACAAAATGATTCAAGCTCACAACAAGTTGGTCTGTCCTAGAGCTTTTCAAATATAAGAGCTTGTTTTAGTTCTAAGGAGACCAATTGTGGCCTACTAAGACCCTTTTATTATAGAAATGGCCTACCAAGGGTGATCATATCAGTTGATCAACCATAAAGAAGAGAGCTCGATGCTTCCGATCAATGGGATCTATTTAAAGAAATATTATTCATAAAATAATGTTTGAAAATAATTATCATTAATAAAAATTCTATCTTTCCATTCATCAAATTTTCTTTTCATTTAAAGAATTATTTACTTGTTTGTGAATCTGCCACGACGTGTTCAAGATAGGTGTAAGAGTACCCGAGCAGCATCTTACTCCTTCGGCATCCTATACCTTTTTCCATAACACAAACACAAACTACACACAATTCTCTAGTGATATTAGGATAAGTGTAAGAGAACTTAAGCGACATCCTATCCTTCATCAACATAAACACAAACTACACAAGATTCTCCAGTGTTATTAGGATAGGTGTAAGGGAACCCAAGAGACATCCTGTTTTGATTAGCACGACCAAGTTACATGTAAGAGAACCCGAGTGAGATCCTTCCTTAGTGGAGTCACATTGCCACTGTGGCACCATTTCATTCACTCTTCGATGTGTTTAGGGTAGGTGTAAGAGAACCCGAGTGGAATCCTATCCTCCATCAACACAACACAAACACAAATATCACACAAATACATATCAAATAAACACATATCTTTTATCTTGAAAAACTTTGATGTGGGATAACGCCCCTTATAACACTCACCCATTAGCTGCTCTAGGTCAGGCAGACTTGATACCCTGCTAGTGTGTCACCCTAGTGGTCCCTCGTTCAGGGAGATGTAAGTCTGCCACACTTTATTGCTTGATTTGACTATTGTAAATTGACGAGGGCCTTATCAGCATGGTTAACCTTACTATGCGGTTGGTAAGCTACAGTCATGACTAGCTTCATTTAAGAGGATGTAAGTCTGCTACACCTTCTTCTTAAACTAGCCATCATGAAATGACTTGGTCGAGTAGAGGATTAGGGTAAGTCCCACAATGGCTCCTTTCCTCTTGACTACTTAAAGTCTAGGTCCATCCCTTATTTGTGACTCCCTACTTAGTAGTCCCCATTAGGTCAGGTTGATTTATTGTGCCATCAATGAGTTACCCCAGCAGTTGATCCCTACTTTAGAAGATGTAAGTCTGCTATGCTTTCTTCCTGAGTACAATCGTTGCACATCGATGGGAAACCCTAGGTCGAATAGCACCTATCGAGCTGATGATAGACTATCCTGACAATAAATTTTGCTTAGGGAGATGTAAGTCTACAAGCCCTCTTTCAAGATTGATTGTCGCAAATCGACGGGCACCTTAGGTTGGTTGGTGTTCGCTATGCTGACAGCGACCCACCTGGTGGATACACCACTCTTGACAAATGTAAGACTGTTATGCCTTCTCTTTGAGTTGGCCACTGAATACCTACAGGCATTATTTTCTTCAGGGATTGGGATAAAGACCCTAGCAGCCCCTCCCTTGCAGCCACTTTACTTAGATCACGTCCTTTGCGACCCCATTCAGACACTACCCGAGTTACTTTTGGATTGAACAGTCCCCCCTTTCTAGTGACCACCCCTATGGTTGGAGAATTTGTTCAGCGGATGCATAGATTCTCCCTTGGTCCAGTAAATCTAAGATAGGTCAAGGCCCCCGTGGCCCCTTCTTAGTGTGGTCCCTCACAAACCAACAAGGTCCATAATAATAAACAAACAAAGTATAAATTTCCTTGTGGATTAGGAATTAAAGCCCCCAATGACACTTTTCCCAAGCAGACATCCTATCTTTAGGTCAGGGTCAGCAAAACTCCCTATAGAAATCATCTGACTACTCTTAAGTTGAGATAAGTCCCCTACGACACTTTCTCAATAGTCGCACTTAAGGTCAGGTTCAATCTGTTCTGCCACTAACAGGTTACCCTGGTGGTCATCTTAGCTTTGGAAGATGTAAGTCTACTACGCATTCTTTCTAGCATGATCGTTGCAAACTGACGACCAGCCCTAGGTCGGGTTCGATTTGTTGCGCATCCAACTGGTCACCTCAGTGAGTGTTCTTTTCTTTGGAGATGTAAGTCTGCTACGCTTTCTCCAACACAGCCATTGCAAACTGGAAGACACCCCTTAGGTCAAATAGTCCTACCCTTCGGCCGGTAAACTACCTCTTTGGATTAATAAACTTGAGATAAGCCAAGGATGACATAGCCCCTTCTTAGTACGGTCCATTACAAACTGACAGGATCCATCAAATGAAATAAAAAAAATTAATCTTGACTACTTTTGAATTGATATAAGTCCTCCAGTAGCTTTCACTCAGTAGCTACCCTCAGGTTGGGTTGATTTATTGTGCCATCAATAGGTCAACCCAGCAGTTGATCCTTGCTTCAGAAGATGTAAGTCTGCTATGCTTTCTTCAAAGTACAACTGTTGTACACTGAAAGGTAATCCATTAGGTAGAATAGTCCTACCATGTGACTGGTAGACTACCCCTTTGGATCGATAAATCTGAGATAGGCTGAGGCTGACATAACCCCTTTTCAGTGTGGTCCATCATAAACTAACATAGTTCATCTCAAAATCTAAAATTTAAAATTTGAAACAAATCAAACCAACCTCCTCGATGGAGTCAAATTAAACTATGGGACATACCAAACTCTCATCCCTAGCGGATTCCTCCTTATGCCATTGGCATAAACCTCTCACATGTCATGCCTAATGCATGTGTGATCCCTTAGTGGATCTCCCTCCATATCCTTGATATGTAGTTCTTATCAAATTCCTTCTTTGCTCTCTTTTGTCCCTAGCACAAGTTGAGTTGCATTGTGTTAAGATCATGATTCTATCTACCTCTCGAGTTTTAGGTATAGATCATTTTCGTTAGTGTTTGCAATCTTTGGATGTTGTTGATCATTTCGATCAACTCCAATATGTGCAGCGTGCCTCGTCAATTACACCACACCTATTGGGTGCCCTTTTGTTGACCTCACTTTTGGAGTGAGTTCTTAACCTCCTCTTCTTAGACTTAGGAGTCTTCTAGACACTAGGACATCCCAAGTCATAAGATAATTCTAGTGATTACATGAAAACTTAACCTAGGCCTAGAGACTTAGAAGGGTTAATCATAGGATTAGGCCATGCCTTAGGGACCTAGGAAAATCACTTACCTATAGCCTAAATCCAATCCATTTACACCTTCTTAAATTCAATTCAAATCTAATCCAAATCCAAATCCAAATTCAAAATCAAATGATTGAAGCCCTTGATCAAATCCTTCCTAAGCCCTATGATCTTATCCTGTGGACTTAGCCTTAGCCAAATTTAAATCAATCCAAATTCAATTTATTTTCTCCAACACTAGCTCAACCCCTCAATCATATACCAAATCCAAATCTAAAACCCAAACAAAATGATTGCAACCAATAATCAAATCCAAATTCAAAATCCTCCTTAAAAGCCTTTTGATTGAATTCCATAAACTTAGCCAAATATCCACCCAATACAACCCAAATTTGATTGATCTCTTCATGAATCATTTATCTCTTCATTTATATTCATAAGTATAAATGAGATATAAATTTAAATAGGCAAAACTAAATCAAACTAAATCCAAATCCAACCAAGACCTCTCTTAAGCCATATGGACCTACCTCCATGAGCTTAATAAAATCTTAACCCAGATCAACCCAAAATCAATTGATTTTTTATAAATCAATTATTCCATCATTTATATTCACAAATATAAATGAAAACCCCCATCCCAATGATCAAAACTAAATCAAACTAAATCAATTTTCTACTTAAGCCCTTTTGACCTACCTCCATAAGCTTAGTTAAATTTCCTTCCAAATCATTGCAAAATAAAGTGATTTTCCCATAAATCCTTTGTATCTTCATTTATATTCACAAATATAAATGAAATATAAATTCACGTGACCAAAACCAAGTCCAAAATCAAGTCAAAACCCAATTCAAGCCCTTTAAGCCAATTTTTTTTGGACTTAACGAAAACCCATCCAAATCAAGCCAAAGTTAATGGATTTTCTCTTAAATCAAACATTCCTTCAATTACCTATCCAAATATAAATGAAATCTACAAAATCATCAAGCCAAACCAAAATCAACTCAAGTCAAACCCAACTTAGCCCATTTGACTTGAAATATTCAAATGAACGAAAACTCATTTGAACCCAAACCAATTGAAATTGGATTTATTTATCAATCCCAAATCCATATATAAACTCAACTAAATATACTCAACCCAAAATCAAATCAACTAAATCCAGTTGGCTCACTTGACCCAAAGTGGCTAATTTGACCTCCATGAACCAAAATTCAATTCAATCTAAATTAAAGTGAATTAAGCCAATCCAAGACTCATATCATGATCAATAAGCACCATAGAGTGATCAATTACCTTGAATTGGGTTAAACCAAGTCAACCTAGCCTGTTGACCAAGTTGACTCTTTAAGCCACATGAAGCCAAACTAGCTAAATTGCAACCTAAGCCAAATCCATTGAAACCAATGATTCAAATCAACCTAAAATCTACATTTGAATGTGACTTGACCTTCAATTGTGCCAAACCTAACCTAATTGGCCCTCTTAACCCAAGTTAACCCAAATTGACCTAAATGGCCAAGATGGGTCAAATCAAAATCCAACCCAAATTGATTGCAACCAATGGCTCAAGTTTATTCCAAATTAAGTATTGAACTTGACCAAAGCCATAATTGAGCCCAATTTGATCAATTGGTCAACCTAACCCAACTTAGCTGAAATTGACCTAAAAGATCAAATTGAAAGCCACATAGGATGATTCCCTACTATTCCCAACTACCTCAAGTCATAGGACATCCACTAGGGGCCAAAAAATCAAAATGAAATGGGATTTTCAGCAAAAACCAAGCACAAGGAAATAGAAGCCTAAAAACATTCTCCACCTGCGTTCATTTCACATCCCTAAAGCTTCCAAATAAACTAGCAACCATTCCCACTTTAATTGGAGTGAAAACCATTAAAATCAAGCGAATTCGGACGAGAGAATGGTGGCTATTGGTGGATACATCATTCTAAAAGGCAGTAGAGATCTAGATCCATTCCAAAGCTTCTTCTTGCATTTAGGAGCATGCTCAGATCATCACCGCCATCAAAAATCATCCCTGATGAGGTAATTTTTAAGAACCATAGTCGACCTTAGGAGCTTTTATTTATGATGATTCTTGCATGATTTTAGGAATTTCCTTAGAAAACCTTACTTTTTCATTGTATTTATCCCTAATACAAAAATAAATGTTTTATGGTGAGAATTGATGAGAAATCAAGCCCAATCAGGCAAAATTTCATTCAGCTTTATGATTTTTCACAAAATTCCATCGATTTTCACTATTCATCCACCGTCGCTATCGTCCGTTCACAGGGCGTAACCCAGTTACCATCCGATCCTGCATTCTAGGCAGCGAACGGCTAAGATTCACGCTAAATCCACATGTTTCGTGCCCCATCGCAGATTTGATCCGTCGCACTCCGTTTTCGCTTGTCGCCATGCGCGATTCAACTAATGGCACCATCGCATGTCATGCGCTAGAATCGCACAACCAATCATGCGGTGTCGCATGGCACCGCATTGCCACGTTAGTGCCACGCAGTGCTGACTAGGATAAGCAGGAAATTCTCTATTTTTGACTTTTAAAAATTATTTAAATCACTTATAACTTTAAAATTCATTAAAAAATTAAATACTTAATTAAAAATTACAAAAAAGGGCTCGTTGGATTCATCTTTTTGAGAGGAATCCAACAAGCCTAAAATCTTTAAATTGCACTAAATATTTTGAACTTAATTTGAGTTTTAGTGAAAATTAAATTTCATCAATTACTCCAAAAATATATATCATATTGATAAGATTGAAATTGTAGTTAAAATACATTTACCATATAAATTTCAAGTCAAAAGGTTTTTTGGATTGGGAGATATTGCATTCTGAAGCTCAAATAGTCTAATATAGTTAAAATGAATTAATAGACTTTATAAAAATCATGAAAAATTATTTAAATCAGCTGAAACTTTGGAAAATCATAACAAATCATAGAAAAGTCATAAAAATTCAAATAGATATTCATTTTGATGGTATTTCAAAGAAGAATTTATCAAAAATATCTTTAATTGATTTTGAATTGTAAATAGAGTTTAATCAGGGTTTAATTAAAATTAATAATTACCTTAATTACTCCCTAATTAATTAATTAATTAACCCTAAATTTTCTAAGATTATTTAGGGGGATGACCTCTACCTCCTCTAATTTTCTTGGGATTTATTAGTTAATTAATTAGGAGAATTAGTTAATTGGGCTTTAATTACTCTCCTAACTTGATTAAGGGTTGATTAATCACATGAAAAGTAAATTAATTAATTAATTAATTAGGCTCATTTGTCACATTTTAACAGTGAGGACACTCAGGGATTAAGTTGGGGCCTCTTTCCTAATCTTTTTTTTAAGTCCACTTCATTTGGAGGATTGTTAACCCATGTGGCAATTAAGATTTAGTTTAATTAAATGATTAATGATTTCATTAATCTAATCAAAATCTAAAACAAATCAGAACCTAATTAATCAATTCATGGATATATCTTTAGGTGTTCAATAATCTAAAGACATATAAGGAAATTATGGTTAACCCACATGTGTGGGAAAATCATAAAAGTACTTAATTAAGTTCCTTAACCTAATTAATTATTAATTTTGAGCTAATTGCATTAGGCCTTTTCGTTTCTTAGGATCATTGCAAGTTATTTTCCATGCATATCATGTTGGCTCATAATTATTTAATTAATTACTTTAAGGTAATATAGGCAAGGGTTAATTAATGGATTTAATGCATATCACAACTTAATTAACCCATAAAGTCAACTTAATCACATTCTATTAAACCAAATCAATTCAAAAACATGGGAATGGGTTAGGATCAATAAATTTTCCTTCATTCATTAAATCAAATCAAAACATAGAAATAAAAGATGGCATTAACAATATTTTATTTTCCTTAAATGCTTTTATTTGATGTGATTATCCTTAGGAATTAGTTTGATTGAATGAAACATGTGTTTTTATGTCTTATTATTCCTTTCTAATCATATTAAATGATGTGTTTCATGTGGTTTCATGCATTCATATTTTTCATAATGTTTAAATTTAAATGAATTTCTTTTATGTTAAGCTTGCATATGTTGATTAACCTATGAATATGTGTGGCTATTATCATTATTAAATCAAAGTTATTTTCAAAAATTTATAAATCAACTATAACATTTAAAGTGATAATGGTTATTAATATCTATAAATTTGTATGTGTCTATGGCTTAGAACATGTGATGTGGAGTTCTTTTTCTTTAGTCTATATGGATTTACATAAGGTTTGAATGTCAACAAGTGTATGGCCCATTTGAAAAGGACACAACATTTATTTGAACTCAATCCTATGTATTTTCATCTTAGAATTTAGATAAAACTTCAACTCATATGTATAAATAATTCAATTAATGGAAATATAACTTTTTGTATGATTTTCTATTATTGTAGTCATATGTACATTCATGTGTGTCTAAGAGTAGTTGGTATATCTAGTCTACACATTCTGGGGATGCAAAGCTTTAAGTAGCCCCAAGGAGGTCTTTACCTCACTCCCCTGGTTAACAATGGAAATGTATCCACTTGTTAGCTAATGAATGAAAATCATCTTCCCAACTTAATGAACTTTTTGCATGTTTCCTATTCTTGTAGACATTTGTACATTCATGTGTATTTAAGAGTAGTGGGTATATCTAATATGGACATTCTGGGGACGCAAGGCTTTAAGTATCCCCAAGGAAGTCTTTACCTCACTCCCATGGTTTAACAATGGAGAAGTATCTGCTTAAAACTTTCATACACTTATATGTGCATTTAGCCAATGAATGAGAATCTTCTTTCCAACTTATTGAGCTTTTTGCATGATTTTCCAATCTTGTAATCACTTGCACATTCATGTGTATCCAAGAATAGTGGGTATATCTAGTTTGGACATTCCAGGAGTGCAAAGCTTTAAGTAGCCCCAAGGTGGTCTTTACCTCACTCCCCTAGTTTAATAATGGCGAAGTACTTGCTTAAAACTGTTATACACTTGAATGTGCATTTAGCTAATGAGTGAAAATCCCATTTTCTACAAAATACGCATATGCATCTTTCATTTAAAGTGTGCTAAAATAAATAGGTTGCATGTATAGTTATACTTAAAATTAAGTTAAATGCATACTATATGTGATGGAAAGAAATAACTTGATATATATCATATGATAGTAATTTAATCAAATTAGTCTTAAGAAGACTTTCATGTTGAATGTAATCATTTAAGGTGAAACTAAACTTAGGATTAGTTTAAAATGTGTAATATGTCATTCAATAAAGAGAACTAAACCAAATTAATATGCTTCAGAAAGTGGCTTAAGGTAGGGATGAAAGAGGGAAACCTCTTTTCTTCTCTTTACAACATTTAGTTATTAAGTGCAAGTCACATGAAACAAAAGAAAACATAAATTAAAACTTGCAAATTAATTAAAGCACTTGAAGTGAAACCACCCTTTAAATTGAATCTTTATACACTTTGAAAATCTTAACTCTAAAGCCTAATTAGGACATACCACACAAGTCTTAATACATACACTAGATTAAGTCACCACTTCTAGCTTATGTTAGGGCTGTGCATGATTTGATGTATGTTTTATTTTGTGATGTATTATTTTAGACTGGATATTAGGGTGTATATTTTGTAGACTGATTGTTAGGCCCAAATTAGCCTAATCATATTTTCTGCAGGGGATTGTGCTTGAGGGGCTACTAAAAAATAAATATAAATGCTCTCTTTATAATTTTCTTAAGTCCCTAAGAATAATCTAAGTTAGGATAGCTGGGCTTGGTTACTCATGTGTAGGGTGCTAAGTCTAAGTTATAAATATAACTTCTTGGGTTGTATGTATGTTTAGCTAACCTCTATTTTATAGGTGCAGTTAGATTTACTTTCTTCTATTTTTAGTGTAAATTTGCATTAGGAATTAGGATTAGTGTTATGGGGGGATAAGGATGAGCATTGGCTAGAAGGCTTTGTCTTGGGAGGCCATGTGATGCCTTTGAAGTGGAGCAAACCAAATGGAAGAAGGAGGAAAATATATAAAGACATGAAGACTAGAAGACCCCACATAGCATTTATCATTTGTAAATTGTAAATTATTCTTTTATATTTTGGGTTGTAAAAGGGTAGAACTTGGCTACCCATTTTTCTTTCCGGGTTGTATGGCGGCACCCCACCGCATCGGCCTTTTATTCTTCTGCTCTAGTTATAAAATTGCTTGATGTTATGTTTAGCTTGTGCATTAGAAATTACATGCCTTTTCATAGCTTCTTTATGATTTGTGTTTATTGTATGGCCTGGATGCGATAGGCTCTAAGAAAAAATAAATCTTCTACCCAACTAGAACTCATAATTAAATTTCTAAATAACTCATAACCTCACAAAAAGCATAAGCATTAAATCAAGATAATTAAAAGATTTAGCAACCCCTTAGTTGTATGTTAAATATCATGCATGCATCTTTTTGCACTAGTTTTAAAATTTCTTG
Organism: Cymbidium sinense; assembly: GCA_021442155.1. Lineage (NCBI taxonomy): Eukaryota > Viridiplantae > Streptophyta > Magnoliopsida > Asparagales > Orchidaceae > Cymbidium > Cymbidium sinense. Next base: position 79,462,242 of record CM038225.1, on the reverse strand, counting down.
ATGTTATTTTTAGCTTGTGCATTAGAAATTACATGCATTTTCATAGTTTCTTTATGATTTGTGTTTGTTGTATGGCCTGGATGCGATTAGGCTCTTAGAAAAAAAAATAAATCTTTTGCCCAACTATAACTCATAAATAAATTTCTAATTAACTCATAACCTCACATAAAGCCTAGACGTTAAATCAAGATAATTAAAAGATTTAGCAACCTCTTAGCTGTATGGTTGTATGTCTAATATCATCCATGCATCATTTACCACTCTTGCAAAAATGAGCGCCTCCATTTTAGCACGCTTGGGAATCGCTTGACCTATGAGAGCAATTCCTATTGACAAAGCTTCACCCTCTTCTCTTCTGATTTGGCCAATAATTCATTTCATCATGCATTCAGACATATGAAATTCCCAAAGCCTTTGTCAAAATGAAGTGTCAAATACAAATAAAATTTGAAAAGATTTCAATTAGACTAAGTCATTACTCGTACCACTCATGCTCTAGTCTCTTTAGGGAGTGGGTTTAAGGACTTTAGTCTCTTTTTAAATAATAATAATCTAACTATCTTACAAAATCATATGACTTTCCTATATGATTTTAAAAGCTTAGGAGGAATTAGCTAGCAGCCACTCCATGAGGTTGTAAGCCCAGTAGTTGAGTGGCTTATCCTCTCTTTTGGAGGTAGACTTTATGCCCATCTTCGCTTATATTTAGGCCGTGCTTTGGTTCTTTCTAAAGCTCTTTAAATTTAGGATCCGAGGTAGCTATTTTCTTTAGACTATAAGCATAAATCCTCACATGTTAGCCATTTCCATAATCTTGTGTTGTTGGATTATAAGCCCTAACAATCTAATAAAATTTCAACTCAATGAGTAAATCTCTTTAATTTTAAATATATAAAGCCCAACCATAGGATAGGTTGGAATGCTCACTAGGCTTCCTAGTATCATGAGTATTTCTTACTTATTCCCTTTGGCTTCCAAAAATAAGTCTTTTCCTTGAACTTTTCAATTGATTTTTCCAAACATAACCTATTTATTGATAGTCTATCCTTGAAATCTTTGGAGACTTTAATTTTTATTTTAATCTAGAGTATTCTTATAGGATTTCATCTCTTATGATGTAATTAACTATGGAGGCTTACCTCCATAGTGAACTTAATGAACCCTACTTAATATAAACCCTGCTTTACTTTTCCATGTAAAGTAGGGAAAAGATCTCTGGTACATTCGAACACCCATATTAAGTGATTAGGTCCATCATAGGGTGATGATTTCTATCTTTTGAGATAGTGCATCATCCATTAATATCATACCTGATCACTTCAATAAGTACCCCCCTAAGATCTATGTGGTATCCTACATCTCAAAAATAAACACCACAACTATCTATGCCTAAACCAAGACGTAGATAAAATCATAATTTTTGTTCAATGTAACTCATCTTATGCTAAGGGCATAAGAGACTTAGGAGGATTTATTTTGAATTGGTTGAAGATTACTTTCATGTCAAGGACATGAAGAGAGATCCATTGGGGAATCGTACATGAATTGGATTAGATGTAGGGATTGATTTATCCTAAGGGCATAAAAGGGGGAAAATTCTTAGGGATTGTGGTTTGATTGAATTTCTTTACCTTAGTTTGGGAGGAATCCATGAGGGATATATATTTAATTAAATTTATTTTAATTTATTTGATTTATAGAAGGGTGATTCACCGAGGATACATTTTTGAGTTTGTTTAATTTTGTTTGTTGATTTAATTTGACTTTGGTTGGTTGATTTTGATTTGGCTTCATTGGGGATATTAATTTGGTTGATTTGATTTGATTTAATTTATTAATTTGAATTGATTTGGACCCTGTCAGTTTGTGATGTACCACACTAAGAAGGGGTTATGTAAGCCTAGGCTTATCTTAGATTTACCAGTCTAAAGGGGTAGTCTACCAGCTGGAGAGTAGGACTATCTGATCTAGGGGTTACCTTTCGGTGTGTAATGGTTGTGCCAGGATGAAAGCGTGGGACTTACATTCTCCAAAGCGGGATCAGTCATCGGGGTGATTTGTTGATGGTATAACAAATCGAACCCGACCTAGGGCGACTGCTGAGTGAGTGCCACATGGATCTTATATCAACACAATAGGAAAGTCAGCACATCCACAGTACATAACCTCCAACCACATGGGTGGCTACTAAGAAAAGGAAACTATCCAATATAGTAGCAACCTAGGTAGTATCTAGATGGGGTCATAATGGACATGATCCAAATAGAATGCCCACAAGGAAAGTGCCTCTGGGCACATCATCCTGATCCTTTAAAAAGAAAGCCTATAGGTATACGGTGGCCAACTCAAGAAAAAAGTGCAGGGACTCACATCTACCTGAGCAATATTATCCTTCGGGTGGGTATCTCTCAACAAAGTGAACACCAACCAACCTAAGGTGTCCATCAATGTGTGATGATCAATCTAGGAAGAAAGCATCGGGGACTCACATCTACCTAAGCATAACTGATCATCGAGATAGTTTGCCATCAGCTAGACAGCTACTATTTGACCTAGGGCAACTACTAAATAGGAAGTCACAAAGAAGGACTGGACCCAAACTTGAAGTAGTCAGGAGGAAAAGGAGTCATTGGGGTCTTACCCTAATCCTCAAAGATAAACTTGGATCCAATTAGTGCATGACAGTTAGTTCAAGAAGAAAACATGGGGACTCCCATCTTCTTAAACAAAGCCAATGTGATTGTAGTTTATCGCTTATGCAATAGGACATACCACACTGACAGGGCTCTCATCGGTGTGCAGTGGTTAAGCAAGGAAAAAAGCACAGGGACTCACATTCTCCTGAGCAACAGGCCACTAGGGAGACATACTACCTAGGTAATGAGTCAACCTAACCTAGAGCAGCTACTGAGTGAGGGTCGCCGGGGGACTTATCTCAACTCAAGGTAGCCTGAAATAAAGGGTTTGTGTTTATTTTGTTTATGTTTATGTGTAATTTTGTTTTTTTATTGTGCTAATAAGGGATAGGATGCCGCTCGGGTTCTCTTATACCTACCCTAAATACATCATGAAAAGAGATGGGATGTCGTTTGCGTTTCTTATACCTAACTTAGTTGTGCTAGTAAAAATATGATGCCTCTTGAGTTCTCTTATACCTATCCTAATGGCACATTACAAAAAGTTTGATTATTGAAACATATTCAATTCGAAGAGTTTTTTGTTTTGAAATGAAATTTTATTGATGAATGATTTTTTTAACATTATTTTATGGGTAATATTTCTTTAGGTAGTGCCCCTTGATTTGAAGCATTGGACGCTCTCCTTTATGGCTGATAAGTTAGTATGATCCGCCTTGGTTGGCCTTCTCTATGGGAAAAGGACCTTCACAAATGAGTTCAAACTTGCCACCCATCTTACGATGGGCAATAATTAGCCTCCTAAGAATTAAAACAAGCTCTCCTACTTGAAAAGCTCTAGGGCAGACCAACTTGTTGTGAACTTGAATCATTTTTGCTTCGTACAACTTGAGATTTTGGCATGATCGCAAGCATTTCTCCTCCAAATCTTTGAGTTCTTCTAGCCATAACTTGGCATTCTGTTCAGTTGTAATCTTGTTACCCAGAGCTATCCTTAGTGATGGGAGTTGGACTTCTAATGGTAAAATGATTTTGGACTCATATTATAGGGAGAAAGGGGTATATTGAGTTGGAGTTCTATAGGTAGTATGGTAGGTCCACAAAGCTTCAACTAACTGCTCATGCCACTATGACTTATTGTCATTGAGTGCCTTCTTCAGTATTTGAATGAGAGTTTTGTTGAAGGATTTTGCCAAACCATTCGCCCGTGGGTAATAGATGGTAGAGTATCTCCAATCTATGTTATGTCTCCGGGCAAAGTTGTTGACTTTGGTGCTTGTGGTGTTTATTTCTAGATATGTATATGGGGGACACCATGCTGATACTAAGTCGAGGGCATTGAGGTATGATGTACTATCTCGAAGGTGGACTCAATGACATGATGGGTCTTCAAATATACTAGTGATTTTTCCTATACTTTATATGGATGAATAAAGTAGAGCATATATTAAGCTAGGTTCTAAAGTTCCCTATAGGGGCAAGCCCCCATATTTAATTACATCTTAAGGAAAATGAATTCCTTATAAATACTCTCGATTAAATTAGGCAATTATTGTCTCCAAAGATTTCAAGGGCAAGACTATCAATAAATTGACTATATTGGAAGATCAATCGTGATAGGTCAAAAGGAGTGACTTATTATTGAAATTAAAGAAAATGAGTAGGGAATTCTTATAATACTATGAAGCCTAGTTAACATTCCAACCTATCCTATAATTGGGCTTTATATGTTTGAATTTGAAGAGAGGTATTTGTTTGAGTTGAATTTTTATTAGATTGCTAGGGCTTATAATCCGATAACATAGGGTTGTGGAAATGCCTAAGAGGTGAGAATTTATGCTTGTAGCCTGCAAGAAATATCTACCTCAGATCCTGAATCTAGGGAAATTTAGTAAGAGTTAAAGCATGGCCAAAATCTAAGTGAAGATGAGTATATAGTTTACCCCCACAAGAGAGAGTAAACCACCAGATTATTGGACTTATAGCCGCTTGGAGTAGCAGCCAACTAACTCCTTCTTTACTTTAAATCCATGTAGGCAAATCATATGATTTTGCAAGATAGTTGGGTTATTATTATTTAGAAAGAGACTAAAGTCCTTAAACCCACTCCCTAAGAGACTAGAGCATGAGTGGTATGACTAATTACTTAATATAATGATAATCTTTTCAATTTTTATTTGAATTTGACACTCCATTTTAACAAAGTCCATAGGATTTTCATATGTCTAAATGCATGTTGAAATGAGTTATGGGCAAAATCGAAGAGAAAGAGGTGTTTTCTACCATAGAGGAGACCCTCAAAGGTCAAGTCTTCCCATATCATGCAAGGAAGAAAATTCTCTTTTAGTAAGAGTGAAGCAATAGGAATGCATGATATTAAACATACAATATTCAAGTATGAGGTTGCTAAATCCTTTAATTATTTTGATTTAATGCTTAGGCTCTATATGAGGTTATGAGTTGTAGAAAATTTTAGTTATGAGTTGTGGTTGGGGTAGCAAATTTATTTTTTTCTTAAGATCCTAATCGCCAAGCCACGCATTAAAGCACCATTCATAAAGAAATTATGAAGAGGCATGCCATTTTTAATGCACAAGTTTAAACATAACATCAAACATTTTATAATTAGCATAAAAGAAAAAAAGGTCGGTGTAGTCGAGTGCCGCCGTACAACCCAAAAAAGAAAATGGGTAGTCGAGCTTTACCCTTATACAACCCAGAATATGAAAGAATAATTATAATTTACAAATGAATAAATGCTATGTGGGGGGGGTATTCTAGTCTTCATTCTTCATGACTTCATGTATCTTCCTCCTTATCAAAGAGAAGAAAAAGAGAGGGTTACCCTCTTTTATCCCTACCTTAAGTCACATATAAAGCATATTAATTAACCCAATTCTCTTAAGTGAATGGTTTATTATATATTTTAAATTAGTCCTAAGTTTATGTTCACTTTAAATAATACTATTCAACATGAAAGGCACCTTAAGATTAATTTGATTGAATTACTATCACATGACACATGTTCAACCATTCCTTCCCATCATATGTAACATGCATATGATTAAATACTAAGTATACCTACACATACAATATGTTCCTTTTAGCACACTTTAAATGAAAGATGCATAAGTGTATTTTGTAAAAAAAAAATGGGATTTTCACTCATTAGCTAAATACACATTCAAGCATATAAAAGTTTTAAGCAAGCACTTCGCCATTGTTAAACCAGGGGAGTGAGGTTAAGACCTCCTTCATACTACATAAAGCCTTGCGTCCCCGGAATGTCTAGACTAGATATACCAATACACATGAATGTACAAGTGACTACAAGAATGGAAAATCAAGCAAAAGTTATATTATTTTAATTGAATTATTTATACATGTGAGCTAAAGTTCTATCTAAATTCTAACATAGAAATATATAGGAATGAATTCAAACAAATGTTGTGTCCTTTTTAAATGGGCTATACACTTGTAATCATTCAAACTTTATGTAAATCCATGTAGATTAAAAAAAGAGAACTCCATTTCACATGTTCTAAGCCATCAACACATGCAAGCCTATAGATCTCTATAGCTATTATATATCCAAATATTATAGTTGACTTATAAACATTTTAAAAATAATTTTGATTTAATAATGGTAATAGCTACACATATTCATTGGTTAATCAACACATGCAAGCTTGACATAAGGAAACCATTTGATTTAATTAATTTTGTAAAAGATGAATGCATGAATCAAATGGCATACAACATTTAATATGATTGGAGAGGAATAAATAAACAAAAAACATGTGATTTTATTCAACCAAACTAATTCCTAAGGACAATCATATCAAATACAATTATTTAAAGCAAACCAGGTCTTTTTAATATCATATGTAATTTTATTTAAGGAAAGAGAGAAAGAGGGAAAGAGGGGTTTGCTAATCCTAATACCATCCCATGTTTGTAAGTTAGTTTGATTTAATGAGAGGGTAATTAGGTTGATTTTAGGGATTTATTAAGTTGAGGTATGAATTAATCCAATTAATTAACCCTTACCTATGTTACCTTAAAGTAATTATCCAAATAATTATGAGCCAATGTAATATGAAAATGAATTGAAAAGTAAATTAGCAATGGTCCTTTGAAATGAAAGGGCCTAATGCAATTATCTCACAATTAATGATTAATTAAGCTTAAGGAACTTAATTAATTACTTTTATGATTTTCCCACACATATGGCCAAATCATAATTTTATTAAATCTCTTTAGGCTATTGAAAACCTAAAGGCCTACCCATGAATTCATTAGGTTCATATGAATGTTAAGAGTTAATTAAACAAATTAAGTAATCAATTAATCCATTAATCCATAATTAATCCTCCTGAAAAAAGTGAAGAAAAGTTAGGAAAAAGATTAGGATAGAAGCCCCAATCCAATTCCCTAAGCCTCCTCACTATTAAACAGTGATAGATATCCCAATTAATTAAAAAAATTACAGTTCATATGGTTAATTATCACTTAATTAAGTCAAGAAGGTAATCAAGGCTTAATGAATCAATTTTCATAATTAATCAACCAATAAATTCCAAGAAAAATAGGGGAGCTAAATTTCATCCTCCTAAACAATCTCAGAAAGTTTGAAGTTAATTGGTTAATTAGTTATAAAATAATTAAAGTAATTAAATTTTTAATTAAACCTTAATTAAGTCCAAATTACTATTCAAAATAAATTAAGGATAATTTTGATGGATTCCCTTCTAAAGTAACTTTAACATGAGCCCTTGTTTGTATTTTTAGATTTTTCTACAATTAGTTAAGAATTATGAAAGTTTTAGCCTTAAAAATTATTAAATTAAGCATAATTCAACCTTAATCCCATCGGCGCCACGTGACATGCTTTCCACATGGCACCGTGGGATTGGTTATTTAAGTAGTCACATCCATAACTAAGTCAACTAGCAGCGGGATGCGATGTGGGGAAGGCTTGGAAATTAGAAAGTTAGAATCAGATATGAGCTCCCCAATTTTGGTTTCACACATGAAGAGGAATTCCAATGTGGGGAAGGCTTGGAAATGTTGTGGAATGTGCTAAGGGGTTTCAAAAATTCTTGGGAAGCTCTCACGAATCAAATAGTGTGATTTCCCGTGAGAATCGAGGGGGTATACCCCTCAATTGGCTGAGATGGATGGATGAGATTGGCTCCCATTTTTGGCGACCAAGTGCCGAGGGATCTGTCAATCCACAGGCTCGGTTTGAGTGGAGGAATGCATGGGAGGTGGTTGAAGGTATTATGTGGGCTAATGGTTTTTCCCTTGATCCTTTGGTTCTCGATCTGGGAGGGAGGTGAGTTAGCTCACCTCCCATTAGTCCATGTAAAGCCTAACCCACTTAGGGTGGGTTGGTGGCTTAGGTGATACCCTATTTGGGTGTTTGATGGCTGTTAAGGGTGATAGGAGAGTGGACTTTGCCAATTTTGGAAAGATCACATACGGGGAGGCATATCCAAGGGGGATTTGCCTTGAGTTTGGCTCCAATTAGGTTTGGGATGATTTTAGGCTGACCTAGGATGGGTTTGGGTTGGGTTAGGTCAGGTTGCAAAGTCCCATGGGTTGGTTTTATGGGTTTTGGCTCAATTTGATAAAATGGGTTAATTTAGGTTTGACTTGGATTAGGTTGATCAATTGGTTAAATTGTGTCAAACTAAGACTTGCGTTAGGTTCAAATGATGATTTGAAGAGTTTTAGTTTAAGTGGTTTTAATCAATTTGGCCTAGGCTTGATTTTGGATCATTTGAATTCAAATGGTTCAAATGGGTCAAGTTGACCAATTTGATCAAATTGACCAAATTGGGTTAGGTTAGGTGTTGGTTCAAGTTCAATTGGTTAATTGAAAATGATTGTAAGCTTTGGTTTGAATCAATTTGGATTTTGGCTAATTTGATCTTTAGGTCAATTTAGGCTAGGTTAGGTTGGCTTGACCAATGGGTCAAATTGGGCTTAATTATGGCTTTGGTCAAGTTTAATATTCAATTTGGAATGAACTTGAGCCATTGGTTGCAATCAATTTGGGCTATGATAGGTTTTGGTTCATTTAGAATTTTCAAGCCAAAAGGGCTAAGTTGGGCTTGACTTGGGTTGATTTCAATTTGGCTAGATAATTGTAGGTTTCATTTATATTTGGATAAATGATTGATCTAAGAAAAAATCCATTGATTTTGACTTGATTTGGATAGGTTTTGTTCAAGTCCAAGAAATTAGCTTAAAGGGATTGACTTGGGTTTTGATTTGATTTTTGATTTGGTTTTGACTATTTGAATTTAAATTTCATTTATATTTGTTAATATAAATGAAGATATAAATGATTCATGAGAAAATAACTTGAGTTTGGAGTAATTTGGAAGCAAATTTGACTATGCTCATGGAGGTAGGTCAAAAGGGTTAAGAAGGAAATTGATTTAGTTTTGATCATTGAAATATGGGTTTCATTTTTATTTGTGAATATAAATGAAGGAATAATTGATTTATAAAGAAATCAATTGATTTTGGGTTGAGATTTGGTTAAGCTCATGGAGGTGGGTCCATATGACTTAAGAAGTGTCTTGGTATGGTTTGAATTAGTTTGATTTGGTTTATAAATCAATTGATTTGGATATGGCTTGGGTTAAAATTTGGTTAAGCTTATGAGAGTGGATCATATGGCTTAGGAAGGATTTTGGAGCTTGGATTTGATTTTGGGTTTCAATCATTTGGAATTGAGTTTGGACTTGAGTTTGATAAATGATTGAATGATTGAATTGATCTTGGAAAAAATCAATTGAATTTGGATTGAATTAGACTTGGTAAGGATTTTGATTTTGGATTTGATCATGGGATTCAATTAAATGATTTAGAATTTGGATTGAATTTGAGGTTAGGTTTGAGAAGGAAAGCATGGATTGGGTTTAGGTTATAGGGTAGGCAAGTCTCCCTAAGTCCCTAAGGCATAACCCACTCTTATGGCTAACTCTTCGAAGTCTCTAAGCGTAGGTTAAGTGTTCACCTAATCACTAGAAGTGTCTTAAGACTAAGGAGCTCTTAGTGTCTATTAGAGTCCTAGATCTATGATGAGGAGGTTGAGAACTCACTCCAAAAGTGAGGTCAGTAGTGCTCTTGAATGTAATACCATTATCATATATAATTCAATGGGGTACCCAAAATCTATATATGATATGGTTCCTGAAAATTTGGAGCACATGGTGAGTTATGACCTCCTTGAGCGGAATCACCTCCGCCCACATGGAAAAGTAGTCAATAGCTGCAAGGATAAATCAGTGACCTTGGAAGAAGAAGGATCAATCAGACCCACTATTTTAGTACCCTAACACTCGAATGGCCATGAGGCCAAGGTTGGATGTAGAATGTTGGGTGGTTGGTGTAAGACTAGTCCATGTACTTGGCATTGGTGGCATCGCTTGGCTACGTCCATGCAATCGGTAATCATCATCGGCTAATAATATCCAAGTATTTTGATTTTGGATTTCATCTTGGGATCGGATAGGTGAGCTCCACATAACTTGAATGTACCTCGGTCATGATCTTATGGGCTTCGTGCTTGTTTAAACAATGTAACCATACATGATCAAAGGACCACCGGCATAAGGCACCATCCATGAGGGTGTAGGAAAGTTCCCTTTGCTTCATTTATTGTGCTTGGGACTTCTCTTGAGGTAGTTTGCTTTTATTTAGGTAATCAATGAAAGGTTGCCTCCAATCCAATTCTTCATCCTTTTTGGCAATGGCAACCTCTCATTCAAGTAAGTATTTTTTTTGATGAGTTCAATATTAATAAGTGGCAGGACTTGTCTATTTTGGACCTCTATTAATATGGACTCATGTTTCAGACATGTCAACTCCTTGGCAAGCTTGGCTATGACATTTTCCTCTCGAGTGATCTTATAGATGGTCACCTCTAAAATCTGAGCTAGCAAGTCCATGGTATAGTTATGGTAGTGATGGAGTTTGGGCTTTAGGACTTTATAGGACTAGTGATTTGGTTGAGCACTAACTGAGAATCCCCAAAGATGTTGATATTTTAGATGCTTAGCTAAATGGCTAACTCCAGACCTACAATCATTGTTGCTGCAAGGATCAGAAAGATGATATGAGAATCTCATCATATCGAGGTCCAGAGTTAGAAGAACTATTCCTACCTGCCTTTCCTGGAAGAGTAGACTATGGCTCTTCTCCTCTTTGAGAGGAAGCTGAATCATCAAAATACATCTTCGAGCATGAATGTTGGTAACCCCTAAGTTCATGATTTGTTCATTGGGGAGATTATCACTAAGCAGAGAGTCAACATGAAGTGAGTGTATTGCTAAGAAATCCATGAGTGCATGTCCTTTCACCACACGGAGGGGTATAAAAGTGATGTCAAACTGCGATAAAATCATGGACCAACGAGCCAACCGTCCGAATAGCGTCAGTCGTGTCATGAGATATTACAGTAGATTGAATCTAGAAATCAAGTTTATTTTACAAAAAGCATATAGTTTCATAGCTTTTGAGATGCAAAGATTAACTCTAGGCAATGCTCCTCAATGGGTGGATAGTTTGCTTCAATTAGATGATTACTGAGATAGTAGACTGCATTCTCTTTCCCTTCATCATTGGCTTGGGCCAACAAAGTGTCAAGGCAGTCATCAAATGCAACAGTGTAGAGGATGAGAGGCTTTCTCTGGATAGGGGCGGCTAGGACTGGTAGCATCATGAGGTATTGCTTAATGTTCTTGAAGGCATGTTGGCACAGGTCGTCCCACTTGAACTTGGTGCCCTTCTTGACCAATGCTGAAAATGGTTGGCATCTACCTGATAGGTTGGATATAAATCATCTTAGATACTCCAACCTCCCTTGGAATGATCTATGTTGGGTTAGACTTTTGGGGGTGGCATTTCTAATATCATTTTAATATTCTCTGAGTCAATTTTGATTCCGCAGTGTCAGACAACGAACCCAAGAAACTTCCTTGAAACTACTCTGAATGCACACTTTAGAGGGTTCATTTTGAGGTTGTATTATTTTAATTATTCAAAAACTACTCTCAAATCAAAGAGATGGTCTTCCTTTTCTTTACTTTTGACCACAAGATCATAGACATAGCATTCTACTTGGTGATGAATGAGTTTGTTGAAGATTCAAGTCACAGCCCACTAGTATGTGGCACCGACATTTTTAAGGCTGAAAAGAATGACCTTACAGCAATATATTCTGATCAAGGTTCTAAAGGTAGTATTTCTTTTATCTTCAAGTGTCATCTTTATTTTATTATATCCAGATGAACCATCCATGAAAGAGAAGACTAGATGAGATGAGGCAATGTCCACCATCAGTTCTGATATTGGTAGTGAAAATTCATCTTTTGGACATGCCTTATTAAGATCTTTAAAATCGACGCACATGCAAATTTAGCCATTCTTCTTTTTAATTGGTACAATGCTAGCCAACCAAGTGGGGTATTTTTCCTCTCAATGAAACTAGGATTGATTAGTTTCTTGACTTCAAAAATGACCAGTTGTTCAATGTTTAATCGTATATTTCTAGGAGCTTGCTTGATAGGGTTAGCATCAAGCTTTATTGCTAGCTTATAGACCACTACATTAGGAGCCAATCTGGACATTTCTTCATAACTCTATGCAAAGTTGTCCTTAAACTCAGTGAGTAGCCTAACTAAGTCATTGGTTTCAATTTCGTTCAACGAGGAACTGATGTACATCAGGTGTGGATTTTCTTCAGTTCCCAAGTTGATTTTTTTGAGTTCGTCAATTATTGACTTAATTTCTTCCTCAAATTCTAGTGGTTCATATTTGACTTGGAAATCACCTTGATCATCTAAAGTTTCTAAGCACACCTCCTCATATTAGTTAATGTGATTTGAAAAGAACCTACCATATTCAAAATGATTGGTGATGACCAAGTAATGATCATCATCATCGACTGGGCCCACTATACCGAAGCCTAGTCCTAGTTTTGATTGTGATTTCTTGCATTTGTTGTTTCATAGCCTTTTCAAGTATTCCAACTTATGTTTAGACCATGCATACAGGATTAGACCTTTCTTTACTAAGTTTAGAACACACGATGAGTACCAATCAAAAGGTAATTCTATTAATTCTTTATATGAATTATCCTCGAGTTCAACATCAACTTCTTGACTTGAAGATGATGCTCTAAGATAGAACCTCTAAATTTTTGTAGTTGCAATATTTTAGGGGCTTTCTTAACTACCAAACTCTCAACTTTTTATGATGAAAGTGGGGTTAGAGCTAAGGATGCCTAATAGTTTCACATACTGACTTCAATACACTTATGCTTTGCATAGGGACTCAATCTTTATCGTTGTTTGGCTCGAGTGTCACAACCAATGGGATATGTTGCTGAGAAGAGCTGGCTCGTGTGCTAACTACATAAGACTCATCACCAGAACTAGATTCTAAGTCTTTGTGAGAGCAAGTGTACTCCTGAAAGCTAAGATGAATCTCCTGGTGGGTGGTAAGTATTGAGGCCTTCCACCCTTATGACTCCTTATGGACTTGCCTCTTCCACGTCTTGGTGGAGGTCATGTCATCCTCCCTAAGGTCTTCTTCTCATTCCCTTTTCTTTTCTTTTTTCATTTCTTTTTCTTTTGTTTTATTATCCTTCTTTCTCTTTTTCTCTCTTTCTCTTACATTTGGATTTTGACTAAGTTCATGAGAATAGACATTTTGTTTATAAGGGAGATAGTAGGCCGCATCCTCATATATCCCAACCTCATGAACTATGAAGGGTTTGAGATCTCCTTTGACACAATATTCGATTCCACCTCTTAGGAACTTGATGCACTGATGTAAAGAGGATGGAACCATGTTGTTCTCATGTATCCATGATCTCCCAAGCAAAGCATTAAAAGATGTAGCTGAATCTATTATGTGAAACTTAGATTCAATCTTCCAATCATATATCTCTAGAGGCAATATTATAAAACCTAAGGCCCTCTCACCTTGTTCATTGAATCCTTTTAACATCATCCTCTCCATTTGGAGTTTATAGATATCAATCCACAAGTAGGCAAGGGTTCTTAAACTCATAATATTGACTGATATACTTGGATTAACCAAAACTATAGATATCCTGAACCTGCCAAAATCCATTATAATGTAGAGGGGACGGTTGTGCTCGATCATTCCTAGAAGTAAGTCTTTATCTATGAATGTAACTCCTAGGACCTTCATCAAATAGCATGCTTCCTCTTTGGCAGTGGTCAACTGAGCTAAACATATTTTTGGATCAAGCAAAGCCTTGATTAATGATTCCCTCATCTCTTTGGATAAGACAAGGGCATCATATATGCTTAATTTAGCTGGAAGCTTTCTATGATGTGCAAAAATATTGTAATCAATGTTGGGTTGGTCCTCCACAAGCATATCAATAGGTAGATCATCTTATGGAGGGGTTATTTGCTCATTGGAATAAATGAATTTCTTACTCTTGTCTTAAGGTGCTACTATATGAGGTTAAACTTTGCCACTTCTGAGGTTGACTTTAGTGACTTCTTGTGAGGAACTTGTGAAAAGTTCTACCATCTCATCAGGTATACCTACAACTTCTCCTAAAGAATTCTTAGAGTTGGATGACTCCAAGTTAGTCTCAAGAGGTGAACTCGAATGATTCAGAAAGAAAAGTCCATTTTTGAATCAAATTGGGATTGATCAAAATTGTTCCTATTATTACTTTAAATTGAAGAGATTTCAATTAGAATAAAATAAATAGGACCATCAACAGTGAAAAAGATGTAAGTGAAATAAGATTTATTCATTGATTTCTTTAATTTTAGGTGAGGTACATAGTAGAAATAAAGTAAAGTAAGTAGGATGAGGGGTATGGTGCCCTCATCCACTGATACAATACTCATGCTAGATGGAGGAGCTAGTAGAGGTGGTAATAACTGTAATGGTGGAAGGAGTGCTGGACTCAGACGGTGGTTGTGCTACTGATCTATCCCAGGAAAGTGTATGCTACTACTGCTACTGGTAAGCTTCCATCCTCTTAGAGTTGTCCCTCATAATTGGCAAACATTCCTTGATGTTGGAGGTTTGAGCTGATTCAGGCACATGTAGAGAAAGTTTCTTGATTTTAGAAATTATCTTTTTGGAGGTTCGGGATAAGAAAATATCTCAACCTCCTTTTGTCTTAAGAGGACCAAAGGTATCCTCAAGGATTACTCTGATGGAACCAGATGGTTGTTCTACTAAGTATTCCTTAGGGATAATTATAACTCCTGACTTATAGCTGCACTCAAGCCAATCTTTGAAGGTAATGTAATCTTTTTACGTGGCCTAACATGTGGTAGTAGGGGAAGTAGTTAGGATCGTCACTCCTGTCCACTTCCTCTGGCTTCTTAGGCTTGGGTAGCTAAAAATTAGGATTCTTCAATAGGTTCTTGAAGATCTTCTTGACTACCCCCTTCTTGAATGAATATGGATTATTGAGTTTGTCAGTAAGAGTATGTGAAAAATAGCTACTTGGTAGTGGATATTGGTATCACTGATGAGTAGGCTGTTGTGATGGTGGTGGTGGCCATTGTGGCGGTCGAGGTAGCAGAAGAGGAGGCATTAGCGAATGCTGCTAAAATTTAAACCTCTTAAACTGAGCTCTCACTAGCTGCTTCCCATTATTAACTGACACAAATATCCTAGAATTTTTTTCGAAGACCTTCTGAGGCTTTGGGTTGGATGACTGGCCTAAAAAGGGTAACTGTTTGCCTTCCTCTTGTAGGTTAGCCGCCTTGCTAATTAGCTTCTCAAATGTCTTAATGGTGAAGCCCTTAAGCATGAAGGTGATTGGGCCATGGATATTCCCGAGTAGAATCTCAATAGCATCCTGCTCTTACAACTGTGGTTTGTATTTCATACTCAGGTTGTGCCATCTAAGAATGTAATCAACAAGAGACTCATTAAGTTTTTATTTCTCTACAACGAGGTCAACTATAGTTACCCTTTGCTGAGCTCCTGCAAATCTCTTGATGAAGAGATGCTCTAACTCTACAAAGGTATTTACTGAACTGTTAGACAGTTTGACATACCAATCAAATGCTACCCGTATCAAGCAGTTGACAAATAATAGAAAAAGAAGTGTGTCACTGCCACCTTGTTGCACCAACTGGCCTTGAAGTGTGCTATGTTCTGCCTTGGGTTCCCACTGCCACCAAAAAATTTGAAGGATGGTGGCATAAAACCCTTGGGGTATTGAACTATATCAAATTCTACTAAGTAAGATCTACCCTTTGGAACAAATGAGCTCCCTCGGGCTTGCGCCATCCTTCACCTACTGCTCCACCATTTATTTGATGTTCTTTTCATTCATGGAGGTGCTATCGGTGACCTTCCTATGCAAGTTATCAACATCGTTGTCCATGGGAGTACACTTAGGATGCTCTGGGTTATGAACTAGCTCAGACTTATTGGCCTCCATGGTGGAAGTTTGTGAAACTGGGGCTTAGTTTTGTAAGTCTAGGACCACTATTATCAAGTCCTCTACCCTTCTCTCTATCCCATCGAATTGATCATCATCCTATTAAATTTGTTAGAATAGGCATTGAGTTGAGTCTGATGCATCACCCTCTTCAACTATAATGCCTTCCTAGCTAGGCTGCTCCCTGTGCAGGGATCCTCAGGTATCAACCATGTGGACTTCTATTATATCATTTAACATGTCATCCTCAACATCATCAAACTCTACCCTACCCTCTTCCTTGTTAGACTGATCATCCCCAACTATCTACCTCACTGCGGCATGATAATCCTCTAGAATGTCATCCAAAGATCCATCATCTAATCAACCCTGCTCCGCTGGAATATATGCTGGCTGATGATTAACTACTGGACTAAGATCTATGAAAGTTATGCACCAAACACCCTGAACTAGTGGAGTACCCTCCCTGACTGACTCAACAATCATTGGGGCTACCTTGGTATCCCCTCCTCTCTCCTCCTCCAACTGCAGTGGTGGAGTGACCATGACACTCTTGGGTCGCCACTCCTTCTTCACGACTATTGAGATGGAAGTTTGACAAGGTCGAGCAGGGTTGCTCAACCTCACCTCAACTGGTGGAGTAGATGGAGTGTTAGACTCTGAGCGTTCGTGAGCTCTCCCAACTCTATGAAGCATAGACCGTAGACTAGCGTAGGGCCTCCTCCTCTCCCTAGCCGGTGTATCATGCTTTGCGGTGGTGGGGGTAATGTAGCTATTCTCCAGTAGTCCTCCACTGCCTCTGAATTTGAAAGGGGGTGAATCCTACTACCACCCAAGAGTGGAGAGGTCTCATGAGGGGAACCCTCCTCAACAACATGGGAGGCTTCTTTTACCTCCTGGGCCACATGCTTATAATGTCTCTTTATCTTTTTGTTCTTATTATGGCACTAGGTTTTGGTAAGTAGAGTAGGACAGGAACTATAATCGACCACAAAGGTGGGGGAGGCTATCTTAGAAGCTAAGATAGCCTTCCCCTTCACAGCACGAGCAATCATAGAGGCGGTACTAGCCCATGTTGAGGCTACAGCAAGGGCAACTGATTGAACTAACTAAACTGGTAAAACTGTCACAGCAACCTCAACTACCTTCATCTTCAAAGAGGGGAACTTAGAGTCGGATGACACATCGAACTACATGAGTGGCTTCTTGCCTGTCACCTCCTCTCTACTGACAGTACTGAGGGCTGGTCCCTCATAGGCAACTTTGAAGTGCTCAAAGCTAAGACCAAACTGGATCATAGGGGCATTGGTGAGTATGGCCTGATCCAGGGCCAAATCCACACCAAATGAGAAGGAAAAGAACAACTTTTTGGAAGACATGGTGGAAAGCTGATTGAAGGAGGAAGAAAAAGATGAGCCTGGAATCTATGCTGCACTGTTTAAAGAGAACAGAATTAGACTCTACTTTGACGTTGACTTGAATTGTTGATTTTGAGTTTTTTAATTGAAACCATCATTCAACAAATTTTATTATGTTGAATGGGGTTCAATTGCATGTTGGAGAGATTTAGAGATTTTGAGGGAGAGATTCTTCTTTGGATTGTTGTTGGATTTTATTTTGATTTTGTGTTGGAATCCTCATTCAGTAAATTTGGTTATGTTGAAAGGGGTTAAATTGTGTTGGAGATATTTTGAAAATTTTTGGGGAACTGACTTTGTGGTTGTTGGTATTTGATTTTGATTTGATTTTGATAGGGGAACTCTCATTTAACAATTTTTTTTATGTTAAATGAAGTTGGTTAATTTTGTTTGAAAATATTTTGAATTTTTTTGAGGAAGGGATTTTGGTTTTTATTTGTTTATTATTATTGTTTGATTTATTATAATTTTGAATGAGAACCCTCATTTAATCAATTTGATTATGTTAAATGGGGTTCATTAACTTTGTTTGAAAAGATTTCTAAAAATTTTGGAAAAGATTTTCCTTTTTTTTCTGCATTGGATTTCATTAAAATTTTGTTGATTATTGGAAGAACCTTACTTCATCAAGCTAGTGGTAAGAGGTTCTTAATTTTTTTATTTATGTTTGGTTATTTTTCTTTTTTTGATTGATTTATTTTTTACTTATTGGGGGACCTAATAGGGGTTTTAAGACCTACATGGAGTGAGGTCCTAAAATCTAAAGGATATTGTTCGCTTTTCTCAAGGAGGAAATAAGCAAAGTGCCAACAGAAAGAAAGATAGTATTGGGCTTATATAAGTTCACTATAAATGTATGGAGATAATAATTATCTACTAAAGATGGAGAGAGGAACTATCCCTAGCAGAATCATCAAAATAATTTGTGGTATTTTAATTTTGATGTTCATGTGTGCTGACACCATGTAGATCCCATGTAGATCCCATGTAGATCTTGGGTTACTTATTGAAGTGATTGGGTGCAAAATTAAGTTATGATGCACTATCTTGGAAG
The DNA here is from genome assembly GCA_021442155.1 of Cymbidium sinense. NCBI lineage: Eukaryota > Viridiplantae > Streptophyta > Magnoliopsida > Asparagales > Orchidaceae > Cymbidium > Cymbidium sinense. The sequence continues at coordinate 79,443,657 of CM038225.1, read as the reverse complement.
ATGGAAACATCACCCTACAATGGACCTGATCACCTTATAATGACTCATAAGGCATGATGGGTCTTCAAATATACCAGAGATCTTTCCCCTGCTTTATATGAAAAAGTAAAGTAGGGTTTATTTTAAGCCAAGTTTCTTAGTTCCTTATGGATGCAAGCCTCCACAATTTATTACATCCTATGAAATGAGATTTTTTAAAAATACTCTAGATTAAAATAGTCAATTATTATCTCCAAAGATTTCAAGGTTAAGACTATCAATAAAATGGCTATTTTAAAAAATCAAATGAGATTGTTTAATTGGAGAGGCTTATTTTAGAATCCAAAGGGAAGATAAGTAAGAAATACTCATGATACTAGGAAGCCTCGTGAGCATTCCAACATATCTTATGGTAAGGCTTTATATGTTTGAAAGTGAGAGGATTTATTTTGTTTGAGTTAAAATTTTATTAGATTGATATGGCTTATAATCCATCAAAATAAGATTATGAAAATGCTTAAGGGGTGAGGATTTATGCTTGTAGTCCAAGGGAAATAAGCAACCTCTGATCCTAAATCTAGGGAGCTTTGGCACAAGCTAGGGTATCACCTAAATATAAGTAGAAAGAGGACTTAAGGGTCTACCTCCATAAGAGAGGATAAACCTGTCCGACTCTTCTAGACTTACAACCACCTAAAGTGGCCGCCAGCTAATACCTCCTACGATTCAAAACCATTTAGTTAGGTCTTATGTAAGTACAAGATAGTTAGGCTTATCATTTAATTTGAAAATAGACTAGAGTCCTAAACTCGCTCCTTAAAAGACTAGATCATGACTAGCATGAGCATATGACTTACTCTAAAAATGCATAATTTTATAGGTTTTATATAATTTTTACACATTCATTTGAACAAAGGCTTTAGGTTATTTTATGCCTAAATGCATGATAAAATTTTGTTATTGGCCAAATCAAAAGAGAAAGAGGGTGAAGCTCCATCGTAAGGGGTTTCCCTCATAGGTCAAGCGATCCATAAAGTGTTGAAATGGTGGCCCTCATTTTTACAAGAGTGGTATAATATCACATGCATGATGTTAGACATACAACATACATCTAAGGGGTTGCTAAGTGCAAAGGAGGAGGTTTGACCACACAAAAATGGATTTTGTTTTATTTGAAGTGCTTTACCCAAAAGATAATGGGTAAATTCGGGTTGGACTTTAGTTGGGTTTGATTTGGGCTGACCCATGGTAACCTAGGCGCGGGTCATGCCAAGTTTGAATGGGTTTGGTTGGGTTTGGATTAATGTGACCCATGTAGGTCAAATGGACTAGGTTGGGTTAGGTTGACTAAATTGGTCAAATTGGGTCAAACCATGGGTTGAGACAAGTTCAAATAGTGATTTGGGATATTTTGGTTCAATTGGTTTGATTTGATTTTGATTAGATTTGGATTTGACTCATATGGGTTCATATGAGTCAAATGGGCTAAGTTGACCAAATTATCTTGTGTTCAGTGTTGGTTTAGGTTGAATTAATCATTTGAAGATAATTATAAGTTTTGATTTCAATCAAATTGGATTTAGGAAAGATTTAGACTAATTTGACCCTTTAGGTAAATTTGGGCTAAATGGCTCAATTGGGTTGACTTCATCAAATTAGGTTCAACCAAAGGTTTGATCATGTTCAATAATCAATTTGTGATGGATTTGAGTCATTGATATCAATCAATTTGATGTGGGATTTGATTTGGCCCAATTTGGCCTATTAGGTCAAATTGGGTACACTTGGTCAAAGGGCCAATTGGATTTAGTTTAGCTCAATTGAATGTCAAGTCATATTCAAGGATCAATTTGAAGTTGGTATAAATCATTGGTTTCAATTGATTTGAATTGGAATGGGTTTTGGTTCATTTTGGTTCATATAAGCTAATTGGGTCAACTTGGGTCAAATGACCAAATTGGCTTGGTTTGATCCAATTGATTGCATTTGATCAATCAGGGATGATCAACAATCAACATATGAGATTTTGGATGGTTTGGTTCAATCCAATTTGGGTTAGATTAGAGTTTGGTTCAAATAGGTCCTTTTGTTCACTTTGGGTCAAGTGAACCTAATGGGTCAATTGAGTTGATTTTGTGTTGAATTGAGTTTGATAATTGATTTGGGATTGATTGATGGCTTTGATTTCAATTGATTTGGGTTTAATTGGATTTTGGCTTATTTGAACATTTTGGGTTCAAATGGGCTAGCGGCTAGCTTGGGTAAACTGAATTGATTTTGATTAATTGGTTTGATTTGGAATGAAGGTTTGAATGATTGGAGTGCTTTTATGAAAATCAACTGAGCTAGGTTTGATTGAAGGAATTTAGGTTAAGTCCATAGGATTGAATGATTATATGATTGGGTTATAGGTTATGGGTTCCAATCATTTAGCTTGGAATTTAGATATGAACTGGAATTCAATTAGGTTTTGGTTGGATTAATTTGAGGTTTGGTTTTGCATGATTGGATAGGCATGAGTCATGGATTAGGCCATAGGATAGGTTGGCCTCCTTATGTCCTAAGAAACAGCCTAAACTTATGGCAAGTCCTCCTTAGTCTCTAGGTTAGAACTAAGTATTCACTTAGTCATTAGAAGTGTCCTATGACTAAGAAGATCCTAGTGTCTAGAAGGCTCCTAGGTCTAAGATGGGAAGATTGAATCTTCACTCGAAAAGTGTGGTCAACAATTAGCTTCTCCATTAAGACACCATATAGAGGATCTACTGTAGCGCCTAGGTATGTTTACTTCAAAATAAATGAAATAAAGTAATAAAATTTTTAGTTATAGCATCAGGCACTACCATGGTCTTCTAGAAGAAGTAACTGCCTGGTTCACCTATCAAATTACGATACAGCACCAAGGCACTATGATCTTAGTGTCGAGGCACTACCCAATTGCACGGTCCAACTATCAAATTATGGTACAATGTCGCAATCTTGGCACCGACGGACTACATCAATTATTGAGAGGGAATAGTTATTAGCCCACTCTTATAAATAGAAGTGAGCAGTTCACTCTAAAGAATTTTATTCCCCATTTGATTCTACTCTCTCTGAATGGTGCTCACACTTCAGTCCAAGTTTTCTCACTTCAAGCAACAAAATTTGTATTCTTTCTTACAAGTTTAATAAAAATTCCACCATTGATCATTGATCTGATGTGAAAAACTTAGAGATTTAAAGACCTCTTCTATTGAATTTAATTCTGATGTGAGATGAAAACCCCCTCCTCAACATTAATCTTAGATCTGAAATAAGAGAGAAGAGTGTTTTGCACTATACAATTTTGAAACCTAGCATTGTCAAGGAGAAATGCTCCCAAAATTTCTAAAAAATTTTAAAAAAATCACACTCTAAATTAAAAATTTTCCCTATAGCATCGAGGTGCTGGATATCGGCACCACACTATTGGTATTCATGTTATAAGAGTGACACCATACACGCAAGAATTAGTGTCATGGAATTTTAATGAAATATCATATCGCCACAATTACATAGCATCAGTGCCACAACACCATATCCTAATACAACTAAGATAATATCATAGTGCCATGATGCCATAGGATCAACGCCATAACACCATACCCATGTATCACTTGGAATATGACATAGAATATTTTGATAAAAAATAAAATAAAATCACATAGCACTGTGACACTATGGGGACAAAGCTGCAGCACTATGTCACCTTATTGTGTGTATGAAGGGACTTAAAAAAATATTTTCTGGGGAGGAAATAATATCCCACATCACCATGGCACCGTAGGACAATGTCGTGGCACCTGCCACTTGGGTTCTTTAGTCTATCTCAAAAGTTGAGGCTCTAGTATATCAGCATCGCAGTGCTGCACCTTGACATGATGTATTCTACATAAGAGTGTTTAATATTGTATCTTTTTTATTTTGGAGTATCAATAGAAATAATAATACACAAGCACAACACAAAATTATAAAAAGAAGAAATTTTATTGATAAATTTGAATACTACAATTATAAAAATAAAAAGAAGAAAAAATACGAATGAGGGAAAAGTTAGTAGTCATACTCGTCACCACTCTCCTCTTCCTTTTCTTCCTTCTCCATGCCAGATAATGGCGGGGTAATCATACAAGGCTGATATGAGGCATTGTAGGGAAGGAGACCTGGCTAAGATTTGCAAGATTGCAATTCTAAAACATGTTGACCAGTGCAGTGTTAAACTAGGCCATGTAGGAAAATAGCATCTGTTGTTGATCCATGTGATGGTCAAATTTGCATTCAAGCATCTCTTGCCTACGACTACTCTTATCAACCCTTTTCTGCAAGTCTGAGAATTAGCTGTTGATCTCTTGGACTTGCTCGGCCAAGGACTTGGGAGTTTTGGATATAGATTGAGGAGGACATGAACTCTCTTCTACTTCAAATTAATTTTTGAGAGAAGAGAGTATTACATTATACAATTTTGAAACCTTGCACTATCAAGGAGAAATGCTACCAAAATTTCTAAAATTTTTTAAAAAGTCAAACTTTAAATTCAAAATTTGCCCTATAGTGCTGAGGCACTGGATATCGACACCACGCTCTCGAATATTCATGTTATAAGAGTGACGCCGCAACACACAAGAATTAGCGTCGTGGCATTTTAATGAAATCTCATAGAACAATAACAACATAGCATCAGTGCCATGACACGATATCCTACTACAACTAAGATAATATCATAGTGCCATGATTCCATAACATTAGTACCACGATGCCATTCCCACGTGTCACCTGGAATATGACTTAGAATATTTGATGATAAAATAAAATAAAATCTCATAGCACTGTGGTACTATGGAGACAGAGCTGCAGCATTATGTCACCTTACTGTATGTATAAAAGGACTTAGAAAAGTTTTTATTGGGGAGGAAATAATATCCCGCATCACCATGAAGCCATAGAACAATGTCGTGGCACTCGCCTCTCGGGTTCTTTAGTGCCATGATTTTTTCTACATAATAGTGTTAAATATTGTATCATTTTTATCTTGGAGTATCAATAGCAATAATAATACACAAGCATAACATGAAATTATAAAAAGAAGAAAATTTATTCATAAATTTGAATATTACAATTATAAAAAAGAAAAAAAAAGAAAAAAATACAAACGAGGGAAAAGCTAGTAGTCATACTCATCACCACTCTCATCTTCCTTTTCTTCCTTCTCCTCCATGCCTGATAGTGGTGGGGTAATCATACAAGGCTGATATGAGGTGTTGCATGAAAGGAGACATAGCTAAGATCTGCAAGATTGCAATTTTGAAACATGTTGACCAGTTGTAGTGTTTATTTTTTTTATTTCTCAAGAGGAGAATGTTGTGGGACACCACGCAGATCTACAGATGTAATCATTAGGGTGATCGGGTGCAACATTGAGGAATGATGAACTATCTTGAGAGATAGAAGTCACCATCCTATAATGGACCTAATCACCTCATAAGGACTCCTAAGGATAATGGGTCTTCCAAAGTATCAGAGATCTTTCCCCTACTTTACATGAAAATAGCTCGAGATAAAAGATATGTGTTTGTATTTGTGTTTAAAGAGGACAAGATGTGGCTTGGGTTCTCTTACACATATCTTAGTTGTGCTAGTGAAAATAAGATGCCTCTTGGGTTCTCTCACACCTATTCTAGTAGCATTGGGGAATTAAGTTTGATTTGTGTTTGTGTTGTGAAAGAGGGATAGGCTGCCTCTCGGGTTCTCTTACCCCTTCCTTAAATATGTCATGGCGGATTCGCAAACAAGCAAACAACGCTTCAAATGAAGAGAATATTTTGATGAATTGGAATAGAATTTTGATGATAATTATTTTCAAACATGATTTTATTGGTAGTATTTCTTTAAATAGAGCCTATTAATTGGAAGCATGAAGCGAATGAAGAGAATATTTTGATGAATTGGAATAGAATTTTGATGATAATTATTTTCAAACATGATTTTATTGGTAGTATTTCTTCAAATGGAGCCTATTAATTGGAAGCATCGGGTGTTCCCCTTTATAATCAATAAGTTGATAAGATTCTCCTTGGTAGGCCTTTTCTATGACAAAAGGGTCTTCCCAAGGGGGTTCAAACTTGCCTCCCATCTTTCAATAGGCAACAATTGGTCTCTTTAAAACTAAAATAAGCTCTCATACTTGAAAAGCTCTAGGGTGGACCAGCTTGTTGTGAGCTTAAATCATCTTGGCTTTGTATAATTAGAGGTTTTGGTATGCCCGTAGGCATCTCTCCTCTAAACTTTTGAGCTCTTCTAACCGCAACTTGGCATTATGCACTGTAGTGATTTTACTACCCATTGTTATCCTTAGTGATGGGCGTTGACCTTCTAATGGTAAAATGGCTTTGGACCCATATACTAAGGAGAACGGGGTAGATTAAGTTGCATTTCTGTATGTGGAGCGGTATACCCACAAAGTGACAACTAGCTGATCATACCACTATCGCTTGTTGTCGTCGAGTGTCTTCTTTAGTATATGGGTGAGAGTTTTGTTGAATGCTTTTGCTAGGCCATTCGCCCTGGGGTAGTAGATAGTGGAGTATCTCCAATCTATACCATATCTCCTAGCGAAGCTCTTGACCTTAGTGCTTTTGAATACAATACCATTATCGTATATAATTCATCGAGGTACCCTAAACCAATATACGATATGGTTCCTAAAAAATTGGAACACATGCTAAGCTATGACTTTTGTAAGTGGGATTGCCTCTGCCCACTTGGAAAACTAATCAATGGCAGCTAAGATGAATTGATGACCCTTAGAAGAAGGAGGATCGATAGGACCCACTATATTGATACCCCAACACTCAAATGGCCATGAGGCTAATGTAGGATGTAGAATGTTGGGTGGTTGATGTAGGACCACACCATGTACCTGACACTGATGGCATCTCCTAGCTACATTCATGCAATATGCGATCATCGAAGGCTAGTAGTATTTTAGTCTCTTGACCTTTATTTTCATCTTTGGGTCTGATTGAGGTGCTCCGCATAGACCTGAATGTACCTCGATCATGATCTTATGGGCTTCATGTTTGTCTAAATAGTGTAACCATATTTAATCAAAAGATCATCGGTACAAGGTGCCATCCACGAGATCATAGGAGAGAGCTCTTTGCTTCACCTGATGGACATGCGATTTCTCTTGAGGTAGTTTTCTTGTGTTCAAGTAATCTATTAATGCATGCCTCCAATCTAGTTCCTCATCTTTCTTGGCAAAGGAAATCTCCCCTTCAAGAGAGAATTTCTCGATGAGTTCAGTGTTAATAAAGGATAAGACTTGTCTATTTTGGACCCTTATTAGAATGGACTCATCTTTCAAACATGCTAATTCTTTGGCAAGTTTGGCCAAAGCAACTGCTACTCGTTCTCTACTCGAAGAATTTTGTAGATGGTGACCTCAAAGATTTGGTCCAACACCTTCATGGTGTACTCATGGTAGTGTCGAAGTTTAGGTTTTAGAACCTTATAGGATCCATCAATCTGGTTGATGACCAGCTGAGAATCCCTGTAGATGTTGATTCTTGTGACACATATTGCAATAACTTCCTCTAGAACAGCAATCAAAGCCTCATACTCGGCTTCATTATTGGTGCATGGATTGGAGAGATAGTATGAGAATCTCATCACATTACCGTCTGGAGTTAAGAGAACTATTCCAATTCCCTACCTTTCCTGGAAGAGTAGATCGCGGCTCTTCTCCTTTTTGAAAGGAAGCCATACCATTAAAATGCATCTCACAATGATGATTGTCAACCTCCTCTAAGTTCATGATTTATTCATTGGGCAAATCATCACTAAGCGAGAATTAGTAGAAAGTGCGTGTGTTACTAAGAAATCTGCTAGTGCTTGTCCTTTCACTGCACGAAGGGGTATGAATGTAATATCAAATTATGAGAGGATCATGGACCAACATGCCAACCATCCAGATAATATTGGTCATGTCATGAGATACTGCAGTGGATTGATTCTTGAAATCAAATTCACCTTATGGTGTCATAACTTTTGGGATGCAAAGATTAAAGCTAGGCAATGTTTCTAAATAGGTGGGTAGTTTACTTCAGTAGGGTCAGACGATGGCTGAGGTAGTGGAGAGCATTCTCCTTCCCTTTGTCATTGGTTTGAGCCAACAAAGTGCCAAGGGAGTCATCCAATGCAGAAGTGTAGAGAATAAGTGGCTTGCATGAGATAAGGGCTTCTAGAACTGGTGGCTTTACTAAATACTGCTTCATGTCTTTGAAAGCATGCTAACACTTGTCATCCCAATTGAACTTAGCATCATTTTTGACAAGTGCTGAAAATGACTTGCATCTCCCTGATAAATTGGAGATAAAGCATCTTAGATATGCCAACTGCCCTTAGAATAATTTGAGTTGGGTTAAGCTTTTAGGGGGTGGTATTTCTAAGATGACTTTGATCTTTCTTGGGTCTATCTATATTCTTTGGTGTCGGACAATAAACCCAAAGAATTTTTCTGAAGCTACTCTGAATGCACACTTCAGGTGGTTCATTTTAAGGTTGAGTTATCTTAATCGTTAGAAAATTACTCTCAAGTCGAAAAGATGGTCTTCCTTTTCTTTGCTTTTAACTACTAGATCATCGACATAGCATTCAACTTGATGATGAATAAGTTTATTGAAGATCTGAGTCATGGCCCACTAGTATGTAGCACCAGTATTTTTAGGGCCGAAAGGAATGGCCTTATAACAATAGATTATTATCGGGGTTTGAAAAGCAGTGTTTCTTTCATCCTCGGGGGCCATTTTATTTTGGTTGTAGCTAGATGATCCATCCATGAAATAGAATATTGCATGATATGAGGCAATGTCCACCATTAATTCTGTTATAAGAAGTGGAAATTCATCCTTAGGACATGCCTTATTTAAGTCCCTGAAATGGACACATATGTGAATTTAGCCATTCTCTTTCTTAACTAGCATGACACTGGCTAACTAGGCAGAATAATTTTTCTTCTCTGATGAAATCAGCATCGATTAGTTTTTTGACTTCAACAATGACCTGTTGTTCGATTTCTAATCACATGCATCTAGGAGCTTGCTTGAGATGATTATCTTTAGGGTTTATTGCTAGTTTGTGGACTGCTATGTCAAGAGATAATCTGAGCATCTCTTCATAGCTCCATATAAAGCAGTCCTTAAACTCAATTAATAGCCTAACTTGAGTTACTAATTTCTTCTTCGTTTAGCAGAGAACTAATGAATGTAGGACATGGATCTTCTTATGTCCCGAGGTTCATTTCTTTGAGCTTGTTAATAGTTGAATAGATTTTCTCTTCAAATTTTGTAGGTGCATCTTTGATTTGAAGATAATTCTAAATACACTTCCTCATAAGAGTTAGTATAGTTTGAGATGATCGTATCAGACTCTAGATGATTGGTGACAACTAAGAAGTAATCACCATCATTGATTGGATCCACTATACGGAATCTTAATCTTGGTCTTGATTGTGCATCCTTGTCTTTATTGTTCCATAGCTTCTTAAAATATTCTAAGCTATGCCTAGACCATGTATAAGGAATAAGACCTTTCTTTGCAAGATTATGAACACAAGGCGAGTACCAATAAAAAGGTAATTCCATTAAATCTTTATATGAATTATCCTCAAGTTTTACATCAGCTTCTAGACTTGAGGATGATGATACTAATAGGAATCTCTTTGACTTAACATTTATGGAAGACCTAGGGGCTTTCTTAACTACTAAACCTTCAACTTTTTAAGAAGAAAGTGAGGTTAAAGCTAAAGTTCCCAACTGCTTCCTAATAGTGTCACCTCTAATGAAACCCGCTGAGAGGGGTTGGTTGTTATACTAATCACATGAGACTTATACTCCGAGCTGGATTCCAAGTCTATGTGAATTGGAACATAACCTTTGTGAACTGGAACATAACTCCTATTGGCTGGTAGCCAACTGGTGGGTCTTCCATCTCTCGAATTTCCTATGTGTCTGCCTCAGCCTCTACCTGGTCAAGGTCGAGTCATCTTACCCATATGTCTGTATGGTAGAACGACCTGTGGGTGGAATGTAACATGAGGCTCTACTTCTTTCTTTGTGTCCCATTCTCACTCACTTGTACTTTCCTTTTTCTTTTCTTTTGCTTTTCCTTTTTTTCTTTTTCTTCTTTTTCTTTTTCTTTTGTATTTGAATTTTGACCAAGTTTGCAAAAAAAGGTGTTTTGATTTTGATTAAGATAGTAGGTCGCATCTTCATATATCTCGACCTCTCTAGTTAAAAATGGCTTTTCATCTCCTTTGACACAATGTTAGATTCCATCTCTTTGAAACTTGATGCACTGATGAAGGGAGGATGGAATCATCTTGTTTTGGTGTATCCAAGGCCTACCAAGCAAAGAAGTGAACGATGTATTCGAATCAATTATATAGAACTTGGCTTCAATCTTCTAGTCACCTATTTCCAAAGGTAACACTATGGAGCCTAAAGCCCTCTCACCCTGTTCATTGAATCCTCTCAACATCATTCGATCTCCTCAGAGTGAGAGATGTCAATCTTCAAATAGGCAAGAGTTTTCAGGCTCATAATGTTCACTGATGAGCCTGGATCAGCTAAAATAATAAAAAGTCTAAATCTGCCCATATCCATTGTGATGTAGAGGGGACAGTTGTGCTCCATGTCCCCCAGAAGAAGGTCTTTGTCAGTGAATGTGACTCCCTGGGCTATTCTTTGATAATGTGCCACCTCTCCAATAGTGGTCAGTTGAGCAAAGCATATCTCTGCATCAAGATAAGCCTTGATTAATGATTTCCTCATCTCTATGGATAAGACAAGGGCATCATATATGCTTAACTTAGTTAGCAACTTTCTTAGGTGAGAGAGGATATTATAATCAACTTTGGGCTGATCCTCCATAAGCATATCCATGGGCAGAGCATCCAGTTGAGGGGCTTCTTGCTCGCTAGTGTTAATGATTTATTTTTCATTATCTTGAGGTGCTACCCTAGGAGGTAGAACCTTGCCACAATGGAGGTTAACTTCGGTGATCTCTTGTGATGATTTAGTGGAAGATTCTACCTACTCATCAGGCTCACCTATAGCTTCTCCTATAGGACCCTCAGAATTAGATGATTCCAAGTCTATCTCAAGAGGTGAACTTGTAGTATTCAGAAAAGAAAAGTCCATTTCTGAATCAAAAAGAGGATGATCAGAGTTGTTATAATTATTATTAAGACTTGAAGAGTTTTCTAAAGAGTATAGTCAGACAACACATCAGAAGTAGCACAGATGTAATTCAAATTAACTTTATTCCTTGATTTATTAGATTTAGAAGGAGGTACATAGTAAAAATCTAGTAAAGTAAGTGGGGTGAGCGATTTGATGCCCTCATCTGTTGATACAAGATGTATAGTAGAAGAAGAGCTAGCTGAAGTAGTAGCTGCAATGGTGGAATAGAGGATGGGCTTGGTCGGTGGTTGCGCTACTTGGCTATCCCCGAGCAAGTATGGGCTGTTGTTGCTACTGCTAAGCTCATACTTTTCCCAAGTTATCTTTGGCAACTTACAAACCTATCTAGATGTTGGAGGTTCGAGCTACCTCAGGCACCTGTAAGGAAAGTTTCTTGCTGTTAGAAATAATCTTTTTAGAGGTTTAGGATAAAGAGATATCCCAACCTTCTTTTATTTTGAGAGGATCACACGTATCCCCAAGATTACCCTAACAGAACTAGATGGTTGTTTAACTAGATATTCCTTAGGGATAATTATAGTGCCTAATTTTTAGCTATGCTCAAGATAGTCCTTAAATGTAAAGCAATCCTCCAAAAATATGGTCTAGCATGTGGTGGTAGGGGCAAAAGTTAGGATCATTACTCCAACCTACTTCCTCCGGCTTCCTAGGCTCGGGTAGCTGAAAATCAGATTTTTTTAAGAGGTTCTTAAAGATTTTCCTGACTACCTCCCTCTTAAATGAATAAGGTTTGTTTAGTTTAACCAAAAGAGTAGGTGGATGATAGCCATCTAGGCACGGGTATGTGTACCATTGATGAGAATATGGCTGAGGAGGATGCGATGAAGGCCATGGAAGCTACTACGGTAGCCGATAGGATGGCCTAGGTGGTGCTAAAAGAAGTGGAAGCGATGAATGTAGAGCTCGAGGTCTCTCATACTAATCTCTGGCCAGTTGCTTCCCCTTATCCAATGCTGTTATTGCACCTGGCTTCTTTTCATAGGCTTTCTACAGCTTTGGCTTTGATAACTGATCTTGAAAAAGAAACTGTTTTGCCTCTCCTTGTAGACTAGTTGCCTTATTGATTAGCTTCTCAAATGTCTTGACAGTGAAACTTTTGACCATGAAGGCGACTGGGCCATGAATATTCTTTAGTAGAATTTAAATAGCATGCTATTCAGATAGTTGTAGTTTGTATTTCATAATCAAATTTCGCTATCTAAGAATATAATCAATGAGGGACTCACTTGGGTGTTATTGTGCTATAATGAGATCTCCCATATTTACCCTTCGTTGAGCTCCAGCAAACCTCTTAATAAAAAATTGTTCCAACTCAACAAAAGTCTTCACTAAACTATTGGAGAGTTTAGCATATCAATCAAAGGCAATGTCTACTGAATAGCTAACAAAAAGACAAAACAATAGTGCATTACTGCTACCAGCATTGCAACACCTAGCCCTGAAGTATGCTATATGTTGGCATGGTTTCCCACTATTACCAAAACTATTGAAAGAAGGAGGCACAAAACCCTTAGGATATTGGATATCATCAAACTCCTCTAGGTAGGGTCTACCCTTTGGAACCGATGAACCACCTTGGGCTTGTGCAAGCGCTTCTCTCACTTATTGTTCAACCATGAGTTTAATATATTTTTCTTGTATGAAGGTACTGTCCACTACCTTCCTATATAAGCTACTATTGCCCTGCTCTACCAGAGGTGAACTCTTGGGTTGATCCAAGACATGCAATAACTCAGGCTGTCCAATCTCCATAATAGTAGAATGTATTGCTAGAGCTTGATTTTGAAGTGTCAGAACCATCGCTAGAAAATCTTCAAGCCTCTTTCCCATCTTGTCAATATGTTCATCCTTCTATTTGAGTTATTGAAGGATGTGTTGGGTCGAATAGGCCGTATCATTCTGTTCAGTCGCAACACCTTCCAAACTCTGGTTATTCTGAAGGAGGGAACCTCTGGTGTCAACCATATGCACCTCTACTGAGCCTTCCAACAAATCATCTTCATTGGGATCAAAGCTAGCCTACTCTTTTTCTAGGTCAGACCAATCATACCCTAGGATTTCCTTCTTCTTAGTGAGATACTATGCTACGATATCATCTAAGGAGCGGTCCAACTGTGTAGGCATAAAAGCACGTGGCTGACCGATGGTGGGATCATGTTCATGAACAGAGATAGATCTGACCTCCCCTGCTACCAGAATACTGATCTTGTGAGGGCTATGCTCACTAGAGGACACATGCTCATGGCTGAGTGCTGCTCCTGGGAGGATCTATCGCCATGGGGACAATGGAATTATCTTCTTATCCCTCTGCTGCTGCTATATCCATGATCTACTGAGGTGGTGGTGGTGATGGCAAGACTATGATGCTACGAGGTTGACACTCCCTCTTCACCGCAAATGAAGTAGGAGGTCGAGCAAGAGAGCTCGGCCACACCTTAGTCGGCGTCGTAGATGTAATGGGATCTCTTGGTCATAGCTGGATCACCAGTGGAGCTTTCTTTTCCCCAGATGCTGCCTTCATGGCTTTAGATGAAATTGTGGAAGATGGAACCTGTACTGGAGATGGTAGACATGAAGTGGAGCAGTGTGATAGAGGCAACACTGACTCCCTCTGTGCAGGAGCTCTCCTCCCATGGTGGGTAGTACCAATCAATAGAATTCTATCAGTGTGACCAGTGTGGGTAGAACACCGATCAGGGAAATCTATGAGGGCAAAGGCTGTTGACTTCCTAGCGTACCTTTGCTCTCTCTGCTAGTAACATGGATTGATACATGCACCTCTCTGGCCCCTCTCCTAATGGATATGCTCACCTATTCTGTGAGGAATAATTGATAATAAATCAAATTGGGCCTCAGACTCTGACCATCTGTAAGCCCTGCCAACTCGGCATAGAATTGTCCTAAGGCGGCATACGACCTCCTCTTATCTCTGGTAGGTGCCTCATATTGAACTGCAGGTGGAGGTGACACTGTAATCCTCCTAACATCTTCCTCTCCATCAGATTAGGAAAGAGGATGAAACTTATTCTGTGTAATCATAGGAGAAACTACCCTGGGTGACTCTTCTACTGCAACCTAAGATACTGCCTCCATCTCCTTGGCTATATGCACATGATACCGCTTGATCTTACGGCTCTTATTGCGGTGCTGAGTTCTGTTGGATGGAGCAGTAAGGGAACTAGACCCTATCTCAAAGGTAGGGGAGGCTATCCTTGAAGCAAGGATAGCCATCCCCTTGGAGGAAGCCATTGAGCAAGTACAAGCATGTACTGGGAAGTAATGGGTACAACTGAATGCATGGGCACTGGAGCTGTGGCTATTGGGGAACCTCCACTGCCTTCCTCTTCAGTGAGAGAAATTCAGAATCTGAAGGCATCTCAACATGGATGACTGGCTTCTACCAAGTTTCCACATTCCTACTGACGGTGGTGAGGATTTCCCCAATTCAAGTGATCTGGCCCCTCAAATCCATGGCCAAAGTGTATGAGATGAGTAAAATTAGTTTGTGGGAGGCTGTCCTGATCCAAGGCCAAATCCATCCCAAAGGGGAAAGTGAACACATACTTCTGAGCATCCATTAGATCTTGAACTTGAGGAAAAGGCGGCGACTAGAACTGCATTGTTGGAAACAAACTCAAATCAAATTTCTATTTTGATATTCTACTTGACTTTTTTAATTTTATTTAGAATTTAAACCCACACTCAATAATTTGAATATCTTAAGTAGGGATCTTTCAATTTAGGATAGAGATTTTGAATGAATTGGAGAAGAGATTTTGAGTTTAGAATCCATTTTTAACAAATTTGTGTATGTTGAAAATGGGTTCAAATATTTTGAAGAGATTTTTTAAGCTTCTATTGGTTTATATTTGAATTTGATGCTTATATTTGGGGATCCTTTATTTAACAAATTTGAGTATGTTAAATAGAGGGACAATTGATTTTGTTTGGGATTGCTGATTCAGCAAATTTGGGTATGCTAAATGAGTTGTTTGAAAATAATTTTTTTCTTTTGCTTGTTTGTCCATGATATCAATCATGTGTTAATTTGGAAATGGAATCTTTACTTAGCAAATTTGTGTATGCTAAATAAGGTTCAAATATTTTTGTTTTGATTTTTGAAAAGAGGATCTTTACTTAGCAAATTTGGGTATGCTAAAATAAAGCCCAAATGTGTTTGGATTTTATGTTTTGATTTTTTGAAATGGGATCTTTACTTAGAAAATTTGGGTATGATAAATAAAGTCTAAATGTGTTCGATTTTTTATTTTGATTTTGAAAAGAGGATCTTTACTTAGAAAATTTGGGAATGCTAAATAAAAATCGAAATGTGTTTGGATTTTATGTTTTGATTTTTGAAATGGGATCTTTACTTAGCAAATTTGAGTATTATAAATAAAGTCCAAATGTGTTTGATTTTTTATTTTGATTTTGAAAAGAGAATCTTTACTTAGAAAATTTGGGTATGGTAAATAAAAATTGAAATGTGTTTGATTTTTGTGATTTTGAAAAGAGGATCTTTACTTAGCAAATTTGGGTATGCTAAATAAATTCCAAATATGTTTGATTTTTATTTTGATTTTTTGTTATTTTTGAAAGGAGGGATTTCTATTTAACAAGCATAGTGTGTTAAATGGGATCCTTTTTTTTTTTGAAAAATGAAACGTTCATTTGACAAATTTGGGTATGTCAAATGGAATTCCAATGTATTATGATTTCCATAATTTTTGCAAAGTTGATTTCCATTTAACAAAATTGGGTATGTAAAATGGAAGTTAATCATGTTTTATTTTTCAAAGATGAAATTTTTGTGTGTGATTATTGCTTTTTGAAAAGAAGGGAATTCAAACTTGACACATGTGGAATGTGTTGAGTGGAATTTCAAATGGTGTGATTTTGTTTGAAAATGGAACCTCCATCTAACACATTTGGGATGTATTGAATGAAAAGGCTTATCTTCAAATTTATTCTTTGTGAAAAGAAAGAAATTCCAACTTCAACATATGTGAGATATATTGAATTGAATTTCAATTTTATGATATGATTTTATTTGGAAATGAAATCTTCATTCAATAATTTTGGGTATATTTAATAAGGATGTTCATTTTCAAATATGTGCTTTTGAAAGATGATTTTGATTTCATTTGGAAATGAAATCTTCATTCAATAAATTTGGGTATATTGAATGAGAAGGTTCATTTCAAATTTGTGCTTTTGGAAGATGATTTTGATTTTATTTGAAAATAAAATCTTCATTCAATAAATTTGGGTTTATTGAATGAGGTTTTTCATATGTGCTATTGAAAGATGATTTTGATTTTATTTGGAAATGAAATCTTCATTCAATAAATTTAGGTATATTGAATGAGGATGTTCATTTTAAATTAGTGCTTCTGAAAGATGATTTTGATTTTATTTGGAAATGAAATCTTCATTCAATAAATTTGGGTATATTGAATAAGGATGTTCATATGTGCTTTTTAAAGATGATTTTGATTTTATTTGGAAATTAAATCTTCATTTAATAAATTTGGGTATATTGAATGAGGATGTTCATTTTAAATTTGTGCTTTTTGAAAGATGATTTTGATTTTATTTGGAAATGAAATCTTCAATCAATAAATTTAGGTCTATTGAATGAGGATATTCATATGTGCTTTTGAAAGATGATTTTAATTTTATTTGGAAATTAAATATTCATTCAATAAATTTGGGTATATTGAATGAGGATGTTCATTTTAAATTTGTGCTTTTTGAAAGATGATTTTGATTTTATTTGGAAATGAAATCTTCATTCAATAAATTTGGATATATTGAAGGAAGATGTTCATATGTGCTTTTGATAGATGATTTTGATTTTATTTGGAAATGAAATCTTCATTTAATAAATTTGGGTATATTGAATGAGGATGTTCATTTTAAATTTGTTCCTTTTGAAAGATGATTTTTATTTAATTTGGAAATGAAATCTTCATTAAATAAATTTGAGTATTGAATGAGGATGTTCATTTGTGCTTTTTGAAAGAGGATTTTGATTTTATTTGGAAATGAAATCTTCATTCAATAAATTAGGGTATATTGAATGAGGATGTTCATATGCGCTTTGGAAAGATGATTTTGATTTTATTTGGAAATGAAATCATCATTCAATAAATTTAGGTATATTGAATGAGGATGTTCACTTTAAATTTGCGCTTTTTGAAAGATGATTTTGATTTTATTTTGTAATGAAATCTTCATTCAATAAATTTGAGTATATTGAATGAGGATGCTTATTTGTGCTTTTTGAAAGGTGATTTTGATTTTATTTGGAAATGAAATCTTCATTCAATAAATTTGGGTATATTAAATGAGGATGTTTATTTTAAATTTGTGCTTTTTGAAAGATGATTTTGATTTTATTTGGAAATGAAATCTTCATTCAATAAATTTAGGTATGTTGAATGAGGATGTTCATTTGTGCTTTTTGAAAGATGATTCTTAACTTTGATTTTTTTTTAAAAGATCTTGCGTGTAATCAATCTTGAAGATTGTTAGATGATGTTATGGAATACATATTTTGTGCAAGTATTTTACTATGTGAACTTTTTGGAAAAGTGCTTTTTGGAAAGTGATGTTTTCATAAAGTATTTATTTTTCTTATTTATGGAATGATCCTTTTCTTTACAATAAAGATGGCAAGGAAAAAGGTCTTTAGTAATCTCTTTTTATTAATTTTTTATTAACAGCTATTGGGGGACCCCACAGGGGTTTTAAGACATGGAGTGAGGTCCTAAAACCTAAAGGATGTTGGCTAGCTTAGCTTAAGAATGACATAAAGTAAGTGACAATAGAAAAGAAGGATAGTCACGGATTCTTATAAAATACAAATCCACTATCGATACTTGGAGACAACGATCATTCACCCCAAGATGGACAAAGAAACCTTCCCTAGTGAAGTTTCCAGAAATATCTATGGTGTTTATTTTTTTATTTCTCAAAAAGAGAATGCTGTGGGACACCACGTAGATCCACAGAATTAAAATGAGCTGGTACAAAATTGAGGAATGATGTACTATCTCGAAAGACAGAAGTTAGCATCCTATAATGGACCTAATCACCTAATAAGGACTCCTACGTACAATGGGTCTTCAAATGTACCAGAGATCTTTCCCCTAGTTTACATGGAAAAGTAAAGTAAGGTTTATTTTAAATCGAGCTCATTAAGTTCCCTATGGAGGCAGGCCCTCACAGTTAATTACATCTTAAGGAATGAGATTCCTTAAGAATACTCTCGATTAAAGTAAATGATCATTGTCTCCAAAGATTTCAAAGATTGGACTATCAACAAATTAGTTATTTTTGAAAAATCAAGTGTGTATCATCAAAAGGAGGGAGTTATTATCGAAACCAAAAGGAGATGAGTAGGGGATGCTCATGATACTAGGAAACCTAGTAAGCATCCCAAATTACTTATAGTTGGGCTTTATATTTTTGAAATTTGGGAAGAATTATATATTTGAGTTGAATTTTTATTAGAAATCTAGGGCTTATAAACACAAGTTTGTGGAAATGCCTAAGAGAGGGAGGATTTATGCTTATAGGCCATAAAGGAAAATAGCAACCTCGGATCATAAATCTAGGGAGCTTTGGCAAAGGCCAAGGTATGACCTAAATCTAAGGTGAAAAATGGGTATATCATTTATCTCCACAAGAGAGAATAAACCACCGTTGGACTTACAATCGCCTGGGGTAGCCGCCAACTAACCCCTCCTACGATTTTGAATACATGTAGGCAAGTCTTATGCTTTGCAAGATAACTAGGTTGTTGTTTATTTAGAAAGAAGACTAAATCCTTAAACACACTCCCTAAGAAACTAAATTGTGAGGGGCCTAAATAAATGACTTAATTTAATGTAAATTTTGTTAAGTTTTAAATTTTTTTTTTGACATTTTAATTTGACACGGGCTATGGGATTTCATATGCCTAATACATGAGAAGATTAGTTTTAGGCTAAAATCAGAAAGAAGGAGGTGTGTTTCCACCATGGCTCTCAAAGGTCATGCCATTTTCTTTGGCAAACGTGGAAGCCCTCCATTAGCAAGAGTGAAGTAATATGATTTATGCATGATGTGAGACATACAACATCCAGCTAAGGGGTTGATAAATCATTTATTATCTTGATTTATTTCCTAAGCTTTATGTGAGGTTATGAGTTGTTAAATTTAATTTTGAGTGGATTAATTGGATAGAAAATTTATTTTTTTCCTAAAAGCCTAATCGCATCAAGGACATTCATCAAACAATGAAGAAACTAGAAAAATCATGTCATCCTAATTGCGCAATCATAAACAAAATATCAATCAATTTATAAAATTAGCACAAAATAATAAGAGGCTGATGTGGTCGAGTTATACCCTTATACAACCCAAATTACAAATGAATAATTACAATTAAAAAAGAATTCATGTTATGGGGGTCTTCATTCTTCATTTCTTCATTTTTTCACTTCTTTCTTTCTTCATTTTAATTTTTCTCCATTTCTTTCTTTCATTAGATTTGTCTTGAGATGTGGTTTGCTCCAAGTCTTCACATGGTACATAAGACATGGCCTTATGACCAATGTTCACCTTAATTCCCCCATAACATTCATTCCAAATTTCAATTACAAAATTTGCATCAAAATGGAAAAGATAAATCTAAATAAACCTACAAAATAGAGATTAACTAAACATACCACAAAACTCAAGCAGTTATAAGAATAATTTGGACTTAGTACCCATGTGGTGAATTTTTTTTATCTTCATCTATCTTGAAAATAAATGGAAACAAAAATTATGCTTTGTTGGACACCACGTAGATCCACAAATGTTCTTATTAGGATGATCAGGTATGATATTGAGGAATGGTGTATTATCTCGAGAGACAAAAATCATCATCCTACAATGAGCCTAATCACCTAATAAGGACTCCTAAGGATGATGGGTCCTCAAATGTACCAATGATTCTTCCCTACTTTACATGGAAAAGTAAAATAAGATTTATTTTAAACTGGGTTCGTTAAGTTCCCTATGGAGGCAAGCCCCCATAGTTAATTACATCTTAAGGAATGAGATTCCTTAAGAATACTCTGGATTAAGGTAAATGATCATTGTCTCCAAATATTTTGAAGGTAGGACTATTAATCAATTGGTTATTTTTGGAAGATCAAATGGGATTGATCAAAGGGAGGGAGTTATTATCAAGACCAAAGGGAGATAAGTAGGGGATACTCACGATGCTAAGAGACCTAGGGAGCATCCCAAACTATCTTATGGTTGGGATTTATATTTTTGAATTTGAAGAGAATTATATGTTTGAATTAAATCTTTATTAGAAATCTAGGACTTATAATTCCATGATACTAGATCATGAAAATGCCTAAGAAGTGAGGATTTATGCTTGTAGCCCGCAAAGGGAAACATCAACCTTGGATCCTAAATTTAGGGAGCTTTGGCAAAGCCAAGGCATGACCTAAATCTAAGGTAAAAATGGATATATGGTTTATCTCCACAAGAGAGAGCAAACCACCTGACTGTTGGACTTACAACCGCATGGGAGTGGTCGTCAACTAACTCCTCCTATGATTTTAAATACATGTAGGCAAGTCATATGCTTTTGTAAGATAGCTAGGCTGTTGTTTATTTAGAAAAAAGATTAAGTATTTAAACACACTCCCTAAGACACTAGATCATGTAGGGCATGACTAATGATTTAATCTAATGCAAATTTTGCTAAGTTTATTTTCATTTTTGGACAATTAGTTTGACACAGGATATGAGATTCATATGCCTAATGCATGAGAAATTGGTTATAGGCCAAAATCAACAAGAAGGAGGTGTGTTTCTGCCATGGCTCTCAAAGGCCAAGCCATGTTCTCTAGCAAAGGTGGGAGCCCTCCATAAGCAAGAGTGAAGCAAAATGATTTTATACATGATGTGAAACATACAACATCCAACTAAGGGGTTGCTTAATCTTTTATTATCTTGATTTATGTCCTAGGCTAAAGGTGAGGTTATGAGTTATTTAATTTTAATTTTGAGTTGATTAATTGGATAGAAAATTTATTTTTTTCTTTAGAGCCTAATTGCATCCAGGTCATTCATCAAACAATGAAGAAACTAGGAATAACATGCCATCTTAATGCACAAGCTAAATAAACATCAAATAATTTTATAAAGCTAGCACAAAAGAAAAAAAGGCCATTGTGGTTGGGCTACACCATACAAACTCAAAAAAGAATGTGGGTAGCCGAGCTCTACCCTTATACAACTTGGATTACAAATGAATTATTATAATTTAGAAGAAATTTATGTTATAAGGATCTTCATTCTTCATTTCTATTTCTTCTTTCTTCATGTTTGATTTGCTTCTTTTCTTTCTTCTTTTTGGCTTGGTTGGAATGTAGTTGCTCCAAAGGCTTCATATGATACATAAGACATAGTATTATGACCAACGTTCACCTCCACTTCCCCATAACATTTATTCCAAATCCTAATTGCAAAAATTACATGAAAATGGGAAAAGTAAATCTAACTAAAACCTACAAAATAGAGATTAGATAAACACACCACACATCCCAAGAAATTATATGAAGAAATTGGACATAGTACCCCACACATGTGTAACCAAATCCACTTGACCTATTTTGGATTATGCTTAGAGGTATAACCAACTTGCACAACAAAAGCATTTATATTTTTATTATAGTGCCCCTTAAGCACAATCCCCTGTAGAAGACATGATTAGGCTAAGATCGCCCTACTATCTAGTCTATGCACATACACCATAACATTCAATTTAAAACATTACAATACAAAACAAAATCAGACATCAAACTGTGCATTGCCCTAACATAGAGCTAGAAATGGTTACTTATCCTAATGTGTGTGCCATTTAAGGCTTGTGTGGCATGTCCCAGCTAGGCTTTAAGGTTAGAGTTTTCTAAGTGTGAAAGGATTCAACATAGAGGATGATTTCATTTTAAATGTTTTGGTTGATTTGGTCAATTTTATTTGATGATTTGATTTGGTTTGAATGAACCTACATTTAATTACTAAGTGTCGTAAAGAGAAGAAAAGAGAAGAGAATTTCTCTTTCATCCCTACCTTAAGTAATTTCTAAGGTAAATTCATTAGTAATTTTTCTTTAATGAATATTTTATTATGCATTTTAATTATTCCTAAGTTTAGATTTGCTCTAAATAAACTGATTCAATAAGAAAGGAATCATGGGATTGATTAAGATAAAATATTATCACATAACACACAACCGTTTATTTCTTTCCAACATGTATATCATGCATATACATAAATCCTAAGCATATATATACATGTAATGCAAAATCCTAGCACACTTTAATGATAAATGCAAAGAGATGTTGTTTAAGAAAATCTAGATATTTCATGAATGCATGATTTTATTAAGTTGAAAAGAGGGATTCTTTTATACATTAATCTAATGCATACATGTATAAAAGATATAAGTGAGTATGGCGCCATTATTTTCTATACTAGGGGTGTAAGGTACAAGACCTACTTGGGGCTACTTAAAGCCTAGCAACCCTGGGATGTCCAAACTAACACTTTTCTTAAATACATGTGCATGTACAAAAAGAAAGCAAATGGATGAAGAGTCATGCAAAAGATTTTTTGTTGATTTGGTTATGCAATTTACGTGTGTAAATGTGAAGATCCTTCTTAAGTCATAACATGGAAATGCATAGGAATAGATTTAACCAAGTGTTATGTTCTTTTTAAATAAACTATACACTTTGTAAATCATATCCAAGTCTGTGTTAAGAGAAAAGAAGGGAAACAACTCCAAATACACATCCTATACTTATAATCACATGCAAGCTCATAAGTATTTATAAGTAGCATACCTTCATTTATAATCTTTGATTTATGAATTTTGAAAATATATTTTGATTCAATAAAGATAATAGCCACTCATATTCTTACTTTAGCCAAAGCATGCAATTTGACATAAAAGAAATATTTCATTTGATTTGATTTTTCAAAAGGTGTGAATGCATGATTTCATGTGGCATACAACATTTAGCTTGCTTGGATAGAAATAAAGTGATGGAATCATATGACTTCATTCACCCTAATTAATTCCTAAGGACAATCCTATAAGATAAGAATATTCAAAGTGAATCAAAGATGCTTAAAGAGACTTTTGTTTTAGTTTTGAATTTGATTTGATTTAGGATTTGTGAAAAGTATTTGCTGGTCCTAACCCATTTCCCACATGTGTGAATTAGTTTAGTTTAATTATAGGATGATTAAATTGATTTTATTTTTTATTTAGGTTAAGGTGTAAATTAAATCCATTAATTACCCCTTACCTACACCACTTTAACATTATTAACCCAACAATTATGAGCCAACATATGATATGTAATCACATGGAATTTAAATTAGCAATGCTCCTAAGAAAGAAAGGGGCCTAATGCAATTGGCTCACAATTATTGATTAATTAAGCTAAAAGATTTAATTAAGTACTTTCATAAGCATCCCACATACGTGAGTTGGATATGATTTCCTTAAGCTTACCTTAGGCTTTTGAACAACTAAGGATCTACCCAAGATTAAGATATTGATTAATTGATTAAATTTTTGCATTAATTTTGGCTTTGAGTTTAGTTAATCAAGCTATTTAATGAAATGATTAAATCATTAATCAATTTATAAATTAATTAAGTCTTTATCCAAATTAAAAAAAACTTATGGCAAAAGATTTGGAAAAGAAATCCTAATCTCATTCCCTAAGTTCATTCACTATTTAAGATGATTAACAAGCTTAATTAATGAATTTATCACCATTTTATAGGTTAATTAATCATTTAATTGATTAAGAGAGTGATTAGAGATGAAATAAGCAATTACCTAAATTAATCTAATGATAAATTCCAAGAAAATCATGGGAGGCAGAGGTCATCCCACTAATTAATCCTAGGGAGTTTAGAATTAATTACTGAAGTAATTAAGGAGTTTTTAGCCTAATTATATTTTCAATAAAACCCAAATTGAATGGAGGTTACTATTAAAAATATATTAAACTTAATTTTATAGTATTCCCCTTTGAATTATCTTTAAAATGAAGTTGAGTTTGCATTTTTTTTAGATTATTTTACATTTAGTTATGAATTTATGAAGTTTTTATGATTATTAGGTAATTAAATAACCTAATTATATAACTAATACCATCAATGCCAATGTAAGCTACCACACTGGGCGCTAATGCGGATTGATTGGTTATTTAAGTTATCAAATCACCGTCAGTTTGGCACTACGCTTTCTCAGCCATTCGATCAAGGATCGTATGGTTAGGATTAAATCCATAGTTATAAAGGGATTAAATCAATGGATCTACACAGAATAATTAGGACCATCCATCCAAATATACGGGATGGACGGTCCATGATTCATCCCCGCTTTGGAGACGGGAGACCGCCTATCCGACTTGATCTGAGCTCACTTGAGCTCGGATAAGGCTAGGATTCAACCCACACCATCTAGAAGCATAGAGAAGAAGATCTAATGGTGGAATTTCAATGGGATTACAATTCCCTTCACAAAGGACCAAAGATTTTTCAACCTAAGCTCAGTTTTGATTCATACCTCGTCGAAGACTATCATCGGTGCTTCCAATGGTGGAGGTAGCTTCATCTAGTGGAGACAAAGCCCTGTTGAAGGTTTCAAGCTTTGAGATGAAGTGGATCTTCCAATTGACCAAGCTCCACTCTAATGGTTTGCGACTTTGGTCTAGGTCTACCTTCCCATGGCTTAGATGCTTGGGATTTGCTTTGAGTGAGCTCGACTTAGTCCCTTAATGGTGCTTGCAAGAGCAATTGGAGTTTGATTGAAAATTGAGGAAAGTGGAAATCTCCCTCACCTCCCCTGTTTCGGCTTTGAAGAAATCTGAGAAGGGGAAATTGGAATGAGCTTAGGAATGCTTCGAGAAACTTGGAGAAGCTTGCCTTTGATCCTCTGAGCTCAATCAAATGCAAGAGTCATGGTTTGAGTGGAAATGAGGGGGAGTATATCTCTCCCTACTTGGATCAGACGGCCAAACCTTGCCTTACCATTTTGATCAAATTGAGGAGATTGAATGGGTTATTTTTGTTGTTAGGAGTTCCATGTGGTTCAGTTTTGGCAGAGGAGTGGAAGTGTGGTGGTGCACATGTGTTAAATGAGTGTGGGAGGTGATCAATGTGGAGAATTTTGAGTGGAGTGGTCAGTTTTGGCCTTGGGTTGGGTTTGGCTGACCCAAATCCATTGGATCATGTGCACCACCTCCCTTGGTGTCCAAATGGTCCACTAGGAAGATGTCAAGTAGTCTTGAGTTAGAATATCATCAAATTCCAAGTGAATTTGATCATAGGTTACCCTTTAACCTAAGGGTAGAATGGTCATTTAGCTTTGATTTTGATTTGGGAATATTTAGAATGATTTAAAAATGTGTTGTGCTAATTTTCAATGAATTTGGAGTTTATTTGATATTATTTGGCTCAAGTTGACCCACTAAGGTCATGAGTCAACTTGGGTCAAGTTTACCGATCGATCAAATTGGGTCAAACCATAGGTTAGGTTAAGTGCAAATGATCATTTGTAGCCTATGGGTGTCATTGGTTTGGTTCAATTTGATTTATATTTGATTTTGGTTCATTTGAGTTCACTTAGGTCAAATGGGACAAGTTGACCAATTTGACCTAATCGACCCAATTAGGTTAGGTCATTGGTTGGATTAGGCTTGGTTGAGCATTTGAAATGTATTGCAAGCTTTGGTTTCAATCAATTTTACTTTGGTTTGATTTGATTTCAGGTTGATTTGGCCATTTAGGTCAAGTTGTGTTCATGATCAATTGTGCTAGGTTGGGTCTAGTTGACCAATTGAGGCTTTGGTCTAGTTCAACAAGTGATTTAGAATAAATTTGACCCATTGGTTGCAATCAATTTGGCTTAGATCAAGATTTGACACATTTAGACTTTTTAGGTCAACTTGGGTCAAGTGGCCATTTAGGCTAGGTTTGGCTCAAATGATGGCTTGATCATGTTCAGTCATTGATTTTGGATTGGTCTAGATTAATGGTTTCAATCAATTTGGTATCTGGTGGATTTTGGCTAATTTAGGTTTCATTTGTGTTAAGTGTTGACTTGGTCAAAGGCTAGGTTTGATTTGATTTTACCCAATTTGGGTGATTGATCATCCCATGATGATTGTTGCTCACAATGTGGGGCTTAGGTGGGCTAAGTTCAATCCAATTTAGGCTGGATTAGAATTTAGCTCAAAAAGGTATTTTTGGTCACTTTAGGTCAAGTGAGCCTAAGTGAGTCAATTGGCTTCATTAAGGCTTGATTTAAGTTTAGATGAACTCACATATGGACTTACGATTGAAATATAAATCCAATTGCAAGTGATTTGGAGTCAAATGTGTTTTAATTCATTTGACAATTTCAAGTTCAAAGGATGAACATGGGTTTGACTTGGGTTAGTTTGATTTTGATTTGGTGATTGAAGTTTGTGTTTATATTTGGGTTTATGATTGAAGGATTGATTATTTTTAAGAGAAAATTTAAGGCTTTGGATTGACTTGAGAATGATTGGTTAAGTTAAAGAATTTGACTTCAAAGGGTATAGGTTGGATTTAGGTTAGATTTGGACTTGCATTTTGAATTTGGTTTTGGTTATTTGAATTCATATTTCATTTATATTTGTGAATATAAATGAGAATATAAATGAGTTATGAGAAAATCTCTTGAATTTGAAGTGATTTGGATTTGATTTGAGCTGAGTCCATCAGATGAAATCAAAGTGACTTAGGAAAGATTTTTGAATTTAGAATTGAGTTTTGATTTAGTTTTGGTTATTTGAATTTATATTTCATTTATATTTATGAATATAAATGAGAATATAAATGGGTTTTGAGAAAATCTCTTGAATTTGAAGTGACTTGGATTTCTGGAATTGATTTGAATGATTTGAGAAAAATCATTAAAGGTGGAATAGATTTGAGTTTGAAGTTGATTTGAATTTGAGGTTGATTTGGATTTGAAGTTTGACTTGAAAGAAGAAAGTAAATATTTAGTTTGGCTAAGTCCATGAGATGAAATCAAAGGCTTAGGAAAGATTTTGGATTTAGAATTAATCATGAATTTCAATCATTTGGAATTGATTCATGATTTGGATTTTGGAATTGATTTCAGTTTGAAGTTAATTTGAATTTGAGGTTGATTTGGATTTAAAGTTTGACTTGAAAGAAGAAAGTAAGGATTGGGTTTGGCTAAGTTGCTCATACCCCTAAGCATAGCCCAAGTTAGGACAGGTGGCTTGGTTACCCATGTGTGGGCTGTTAAGTCTAAATTATTCATATAACTGCTTAGGTTATATGGTGTGTTTAGCTAACATTTATTTTGTAGGTGTAGCTAGATTTACATTTCTTCTTTTATAATGTAATTTTACATTAGGATTAGGATAAGTGTATGGGGGATTAGGATGAGCATTGGTTATAAGACCAAGTCTTATACACCACATGATGCCTTTGGAGCAAACAACATCCCAATCAAGCCAAAAGAAAAAAAGAAATGGAGCAAATCAAAATGAAGAAATCAAAGATGAAGAGTGAAGAATGGAGGCTGAAGAATGAACAGCACCATAACACTTATCATTTTATAATTGTAATTATTCTTTCATTTTGCTTGGATTTATAAGGGTAGAGCTTGGCTACCCACATTTCTTTTCTGGTTATACGGTGGTACCCGACAGCATCGTCCTCTTATCCTTTTGTGATAGCTTTATAGAATTGTTTGATGTTCTGTTTAGCTTGTACATTCGAAATTGCTTATTTTTTCATAGTTTCTTTATGATTGGTGATTGCTATGTGGCCTAGATGTGGTTAGGCTCTTAGGATGAAAAATAAATTTTCTACCCCACTAACAACTCATAACTAAAATTTTAAAATAATTCATAACCTCACATAAAAATCCTAGACATTAAATAAAGATAATAAAATATTTAGCAACCTCTTAGCTGGATGATTGTATGTTGAACATCATGCGTAACCATCTTATTTCACTCTTCCTAAGGGAGGACTTCCATCTTTGCCAGATAAAATGGGCTTAACCTTTAAGAGCCTATGATGAAAGAACACTTCTTTCCCTCTTGACTTAGCCCATAATCAATTTATCATGCATTTAGGCATACAAAATCCCATAGCCTGTGTCTAAATGAAGAGTCTCAAATTAAATAAAATTTGATAAAAATTTGCATTAGATTTAAGTCATTATTCATTCCCCTCATGTTGTAGTCTCTTAGGGAGTGAGTTTAAGGACTTGGTTTCTCTTTTAAATGAATAACAGCCTAACCATCTTGAAAAGCATATGACTTTCTTACATAGTTTTAAAGCGTACTGTCACTCTAGGCGGTAATAAGTCCAGTAGTCAGGTGGTTTATTCTCACTTGTGGAGGTAAATCATATACCCACTTTCGCCTTAGATTTTGATGGTGTTTTGGTCCTTGCCAAAGCTCCCTACATTTAGGATCTGATGTTATTGTTTTCCTTTGTGGGCTACAAGCATAAATCTTCATCTCTTAGATATTTTCATAATCTTATATTGTGGAATTATAAGTCCTAGACTTCTAATAAAAAATAAATAAATAAATCTCCTCAAATTCAAATATATAAAGCCCAACCATAAAATAGATTGGAGTGCTCACTAGGTCTCCTAATATCATTAGCACTCCCTACTCATCTCCTCTGTTTTCGATAATAACTCTCCCTTTTTGACCTATCCCACTTGATTTTCTAAAATATAATTAATTTGTTGATAGTCCTATCTTTGAATTCTTTGGAGATAATAATCGCCTACTTTAATCAAGAGTATTATTAAGGGATTCACTTTCCTTAATATGTAATTAACTATGGAGGCTTGCCTCTATATGGAACTTAACGAACATAGTTTAAATAAACTCTACTTTACTTTTTCATGTAAAGTAGGAGAAAAATCTCTGGTATATTGAAACCCATCATGCCTCAGGGGTCCTTATTAGGTGATTAGGTCCATTATAGGGTAGTGACTTCTATCTCTCAAGGTAGTATACTATTCCTTAATGTCATACCCAATCACCTCAATAAGTATATCCTTGGATCTGTGTGATGTTCCCTCACATATACACACATAACACATGAACCAAAAATAAACACCATAGATTTTTCTGGCGACTCCGCTGGGGATGGTTCCTCTCTCCATCTCTAGTAGATGACTTTTGCCTCCAAGCATCGATAGTGGACTGGCATTTTATGTGAGTCCGAGACTATCTTTCCTTCCATTGGCACTTAGCTTGTTTCATTCTTAAGCAAAGTTAGCCAACATCCTTTCACTCCCTGTAGGTCTTGAAACCCCTATTGGGTTCCCCAATAGGTGAGAATAGAATTTATCAATGAAGGGAGAGATAATAAGAATTTATAATCTCCTCACCATTAGCTTGGTGAGGCAAGGTTCGTCATAAAATTTAAATAAAATAATTTCTTTCACAAAATGACACTTTCCAAAAGCACTTCTTTTCGAAAATAGCCATCTTCATTCTACACACTCAAATTTGTTGAATGAAGATTCTACTTTCAAAACATAAAATGAAATTGAAGCCCCACTCAACATATTTCACATAAAATGAAACTGAACCTCCCCTCTTTTCAAGAGCAAATCATGCCATGTTTGATTCCCACTTAACATATCTAAACTTGTTAAAGTGAGAATCTCTTTTTAAATCAAACATAAATTTGACATTCACTTAATAATTTCAATTCATTAAATTGGGGCCTCATTTTCAAAGAATAAATTTGACCTTCACTTAACATATTCAATTTGTTAAGTGGGAGTCCCATTTCCAAAATATAAATTTGACTTTCACTTAACAATTTCAATTTGTTAAGTGGGGGTCTCATTTTCAAAACATAAATTTGACTTTCACTTAACAATTTCAATTTGTTAAGTGGGGGTTTCATTTCCAATATATAAATTTAAATTTCACTTATCAATTTCAATTCTTTAAATGGGGGTCTCATTTCCAAAGAATAACTTTGACTTTCACTTAACATATTCAATTTGTTAAGTGGGGGTCTCATTTTCAAAACATAAATTTGACTTTCACTTAGCAATTTCAATTTGTTAAGTGGGGGTCTCATTTTCAAAATATAAAGTTGACTTTCACTTAACAATTTCAATTTGTTAAGTGGGGGTCTCATTTCCAAAACATAAAATTTGACTTTCGCTTAACATATTCAATTTTTTAAGTAAGGATCTCATTTATATATATATATATATATATATATATATATATATATATATATATATATATATATATATATATATATATATATATATATTTTTTCTAGACTTTCATAGCATATCAATTTGGTAAGAGTCTCACTTTCAAACATATTTGGTTCTCACATCAAATTTGTTAAGTAAGAATCATATAATCATGTCATATTAGATTCCCACTTAACATATCAAATTTGTTAAGTGAGAATCTCATTCTCAAGTCATATCATACTTTGATTTCCACTTAACACACCAAATTGTTAAGTGAGAGTCCTATTTTCAAATGTATATCAAACACATTTAGGCTTTCACTTAACACACCAAATTTGTTAAGTGAGGGTCTCTTTTCAACACACATTTGATCCCTATTTAAAATACCAAATTTGTTAAGTAAGGATCCAATTTTTCATATCAACCACACTTTAGTTTTCACTTAACATACCAAATTTGTTAAGTGAGAGTCTCATTTTCAAAGGAAAATAAACATATCTCAAACACATTTGGAGCTTTCACTTAACATACCAAATTTTTAGTGGGACTCCCATCTTCAAAAAACAAATCTATCTCACAATCACACTTGACTTTCACTTAACATACCAAATTTATTAAGTAAAAGTCTCATCTTCAAGCACAAATCAAACACATGTGACCTCTACTTAACATACCAAATTTGTTAAGTAAGGAACCCCATTTTTTAAATCAAAATATCACACAATCAAATGTTCACAAGCAAAAATATTTCAAACACACAATCACAACCTCTTCTTAGCATACCTAAATTTGCTAAGTTGAGGTTCCTTCAAACAATACATATTTTCAAACAAGAAACATAAAATGCAAACAATGTCCAAAGAAACAAAAAAGCTCTCCTCAAATTTCTGAATCCCACCCAACCTACCTAAATTGGTTGAGTTGGGTTCTAAAATCAAAAATCAAATGGCAAAAGACTCTCCTCCAAACATCCAAATCTCTCCAATGAACCCCACTTAACATATTTGAATTATTGAGTGTGGGTTCAAAACTCCAAACCTTTATTACTTCCTTGGAACAAATATCAAGACAGAATCTGCTACAAGTTATATTTCAACATATGCAGACATATAGCTCTGATCAGTCAATGCAGTCTTTACAGTCAGTACATATGGCTTCTCACAAGTTTGTTTTCACCTTTCCATTCAATATGGACTTGGCCTTAGATCGGGCTAGCCTCTTCAAGACTGACTCTACTCATTTAGTGTTCTTCGGTCAAGTTTGAGGGAGCATGTGTTACTTGTGAGGGGGAAACCCTCACTATTGTCAGTCGAGATGAGGTGGCTGGGTAGAAGCTAGTCATCCGTATTGACATACCCTCTGATTTTGAGTATCCTCCATTGAAGAGGAAGGCTATAGTGGTTCCCACTTGCCTCTGTGATAGTCCCAGCTTTTCCGTCCAACTATTCCTACCATTGCTCCAGTGAGAGCTACTACCTCCTAATTGGTCACCCCGAAGGGGAATGCTGTCTTAGCTTCTGAGAAAGCCTCCTCCACTTTCGAGGTATGTACTAGCTCCCACTCTACCTTATTCACTCGTACTCAATGTCACAATAAAAATCACAAAATTAAGCGAGAGCACGAGCGAGCAGCCAGAGAGCTAGAGGTTGCGTCTCATGTAGCCGAAGGGGGTTCTCCCCGAGAGGTCTCTCCACTTCTAACCAACAACAAGTTCCACCGCCTCTCGGCCTCAGATAAAGAGAAAGATTATCAAAGGATTGCTGCTTCTCCTCCACCATTGGCATACTATGAGACACCGGATAGGGAGCACAGGAGGCCCTATGCTAGACTTAGGACTATCTTATGCCAGGTTGGCAGAGCATATGGATGCTCAGAGTCTGGTACCTTGTTTGATCTGTGATCACTGATCCTTAGGAGTGTTAGGGGTCAAATTCACAGAGATAGGGTCATGGAGGCCCAAGCATCCACTCAGGCAGGTAGGAGAAAAT
Organism: Cymbidium sinense; assembly: GCA_021442155.1. NCBI lineage: Eukaryota > Viridiplantae > Streptophyta > Magnoliopsida > Asparagales > Orchidaceae > Cymbidium > Cymbidium sinense. The sequence goes on along the minus strand of CM038225.1, from coordinate 79,411,066 downwards.
GGAGGAGGTATGACAAGCAGTCGGCAACCTCTGCTTTGATGCATTTTTCTGATCGACCCTCTGTCACGAACGATCATTCGAATAAAATTGTTCTTACTAGTGCTACCCACCGCTGGAAGAGATCTCCCATTGAGGAGCAGTTGGTGTTACCTTCACATCACTGTCTTCACCGTCCACCATCACACTGCGGCTCCCATCCACTCGCCCATCCGAAGCCCCGGAAAGACCCTCTTTGGTGATCGGCTACCCAAGGATCCCACTTCATCTACTCCACTGACTAAGGTGAGGATGAGTTCCCCTACTCGACCTCCTACTTCAGTCATGGTGAAGAAGGAGTGGCGACCCCGCAGCATCGTGGTCGCACCACCACCATCAGATCTAGTGACAGCTACAGTTGTAGATGGTAAAGGGGACAGTTTTATAATTCCCATGGTAGTGGATCTCCCTAGGGACACCACTCCACCCATGAGCAATCATGAGCATGTATCTTCCAGTGAGCATGACCCTCCCAGAGCTAGCACTTCAGTGGTAGGCAGTGTTAGATGTATTTCAATCAATGACTACAGTCCCCCCACCGGTCAGCCCCTAAGTATTTATGCTGGTGTGATTAGATCATTCCTTGGATGAGATCATAGTAGATTATTTTGTTGAGAAGAGGGAACTCTTAGGCAATGATCACACAGACTTAGATAATGGGTGGGTATCATTTGATCCAAATGAGGATGACCTTCTTGAGAATTCGATCGAAGTTCAAATGGTCGATACTAGGGGGTCCCTCCATAGAGACCAGCATAGTCAGGAAGGTATTGTAGTTGAAGAAGATGATGTTATCCATTCAACTCAGTACCTCCTCCAGTGGCTTAGATAGAGATATGATCATATTGACCAAATAGAGAAGATGATTGAAGGGTTGATGGCAGTGGTGTCAGCATTGCAGAATTCAGCTCCAGTTTTATAGCCTTCTCCCATAGTAGCCAATAGAGCAGAGTTGACATGCACTTTAGATCATCCTAGAGGCATTCCTGTAGAGGGAGATAGTGGCAGCTTGCATAGGAAGGTGTGGACAACACCTTCGTGCATGAAAAAGATATCAAATATATGGTGGAGCAACAAGTGAGGGATGTATTGGCAAGCCCAAGGTGGCTCATCTGTTCTAAAGGGTAGACCCTACCCGAAGGAATTTGAATGTGACTAATATCCTAAGGGTTTTGTGCCTCCATCCTTCAAAATTTTTGATGGCAGTGGGAACCCCCTGTAGCACATAGCACATTTCAAAGCTGAATTTTGCAATGTCGGTGGTAGCGATGCATTCTTATTCTACCTCTTTGTTAGTAGCTTGATAAGAATCGTATTTGATTGGTACGCTAAGCTACCCAATGGTTTAGTGAAGACATTTGCTGCGTTGGAGTAGCTCTTTATTAAGAGATTTGTTGGAGATCAGCAAAGGATAACTGTGGGAGATCTCGTCATAGCTCAACAACACCCTGGTGAATCCCTCATTGATTACATTCTTAGATGGTACAATTTAAGTATGAAATGCGAACCATAATTGTTTGAACACCATGCCATTAAAATTTTACTCAAGAATATTCATGGCCCAGACAGCTTCATGCTTAAAGGGTTTACTATTAAGACATTTGAAAAATTATTAAACAAGCCAGCTAGTCTACAATGGGAGGTAAAACAGTTACCTTTCTAAGATCAGTTAGCCAAGCCTAGACCACAAAAGGCATTCGAGAAAAAGCCAAGGGTAGTCACAATAATTGATAAGGGGAAGCAGCCAGCTAGGGTTCAGTTAGAAAAACCTTGAGCTCAATAGCCTCATCTACCACCTCCTTTGCCACCACCTCGGTCATCATATCGGCCACCTCAGTTTCCATAGCAGCCTCTATCGAAGCCTACTCAACAATATTCCCATCCGCAGCATCAACAGTAGTATTCTTATCCACCACCAGGTAGCTATCACTTACCTACTCTTGCTGATAAATTGAATAAACCTTATTCATTCAAGAGGGAGGTAGTCGGGAAGATCTTTAAGAACCTCTTAAAGAAGCTTGATTTTCAGTTACCAGAGCCTTGGAGGCCAGAACATGTGGGCAATTGTCATGATCCAAACTTTTGCCCCTACTATTATATGCTAGGACATGTCTTGAAAGATTGCTTTACCTTCAATGACTGGCTTGAGCATAGCTACAAGTCGAGTGCCATTATCATCCCTAAGGAATACCTACTAGAATAACCCTTTAGTTCTGTTAGGGTAATCCTTGGGGATACACGTGATCTTCTCAAGATAGAGGAAGGTTGAGATATCTCCCTATCTCAAACCCCAAGAAAATCATTTCTAAGATCAAAAAGTAAACCTTGCAGGTGCCTGAAGTAACTCAAACATCTAACTCTAAGGAAGATTTACAAGTTACTAAGGATTACTTGAGGGACGTAGAAGCCCAGCAACAGCAGCGACAGCCTCCACTTGACAAGGATAGCACATTAGCACCCACTGACCGAGTTCAACACTCTTACCATAGTTGTAGCTACAATTCCTCCAGCTCGCTCTTCTTCTAAAAGCCGTATTGTATCAGTGAAGGATGGGTGCCAAATCCCTCACTCTACTTACTTTACTTGATTTTTACTTTATACCTTCATCCAAATCTAAGAAATTAATGAAGAAGAAGAAGGATTCCACTTATATTCTCTCTACTTTTGATAATCTTGATGATTTCATTCCTATAGAAAGCTCTCCAAGTTCTAATAATTATAACAATTCTAATCCACTCCTTTTTGATTTTGAAATGGATTACCCATTCTTAAATCACCTGGGTTCACCCATTGAGATAGATTTAGAGTGATCTAACTCTGATGATCCTATAAGAGAAGCTGCAGGTGAACCTGATGAGCAGGTAGAACTTTCTACTAAATCATCTCATGAAGTCACTAAAGTCAACCTTCATACTGGCAAAGTTCTTTCTTCTAGGGTAGCACCTCAGGATAAGGGTAAACAAGTCATTAGTTATAGAAATCAAGAAGCCCCTCCATAAGATGCTCCACCTATGGATATGCTTGTGGAGGAACAATCCATAGTTGACTACAATGTCCTCGCTCACTTGAGAAAGTTGCCAGCTAAACTAAGCTTATATGATGCCCTTCTCTTATCCAAGGAGATAAGGGAGTCATTTATCAAAGCCCTTCTTAATCTAAAAATATTCTTAGCTCAACTGACTGCTATTGGAGAGGAGGCATGTTTTTCAAGAGAAGCCAATAGAGTTACATTCATTGATGAAGACCTTCTTTTGGGGACAACAGAGCATAACCGTCCCCTTTAGATCACAGGGGACATGGGCAGATTCAGACTCTCCAGGGTATTAGTTGATCTAGGTGCATTAATGAACATTATGAGTCTAAAGACCCTTGCCTACTTGAGGATTAGCATCTTCGAACTCCGAGGATATCAGATGATATTGAGAGGATTCAATGAGCAAGGCGAGAGAGCTTTAGGCACCATAGTATTGCCATTGGAGATAGATGACTGGAAGACAGAAGCCAAGTTCTACATAACTGATTCAGATATATCTTTTCTTCTTATTTGGTAAGCCTTGGATACATGAAAATAACACGGTTCGATCCTTTTGCATAAGTGCATGAAATTCAGAAGAGGTGGAATCGAGTATTGTGTCAAAGGAGACTTGAAACCATTCTTGGTCAGTGAGGTCAAAATTTATGAGGATGCAGCCTACTATTTTCCTCCAAATCAAAAAGTCTATTCTCATGAACTTGGTGAAAGTGAAAAATCAAAAGAAAAAGAAATCAAAGAAAAAGAAAAAGAAACTGAAAAAGAAAAAGAAAAGAAAAAAGGTAAAGAAAAAAAAAGTACAAGTGAGCGAGAATCAAACACCGAAGAAGAGGTAGAGCCGGATGTTAGATTCCACCCACCGTTTATTCCTATATATGAAGACATTGATAGGATGGCTCGACCTCCTTGCTGGTGGCCAGCCGGTAAGAGCTATGTTCCAGCTCACAGCAGTACCCCCGCTATCCATATAGACTTAGAGTCTAGTTCGGAGAATGAGTCTCATGTGGTTAGCACGCCAACCAACCCCTCTTAGTGTGTCCCTTTGGAGGTGACGTTCGAGCCAGACAATGATGAAGACCATGCCTCCAAGCAAAGCATGAATGCATCTAAATCATCATTATGTAAAACAGTTAGGCAGTAGTTGGGAACTTTAGCTCTAACCTCACTTTGTTCCCAGAAAGTGGAAGGTTTGGTAGTTAAGGAGGCCCCCAAGTCATCCGTAAATGTTAAGCCATAGAGGTTTTTGTTGGGAGGATCATCCTTAAGTCAGGAAGCTGATGTAGAACTTGAGGATGATTCATATAAATATTTAATACAACTACCTTTTGATTGGTATTCACCTTGTGTTATTAACTTAGCAAAGAAGGGATTAATCCCACATACTTGGTCTAAACACAGGGACAACCAAAGCAGACATTCTCAATCAAGAGCAGAACTAGGATTTGATATGGTGGGTTCAGTCAACAATGACAACCATTGCTAATCATCACCACTCATTTGGGGTCTAATAGGTTCTTCTCAAATCATGCTACCTCTTATGAGGAGGCATGTTTAGAAACTTCAGATGACCCAAATGAGCCTAAAGTAAAAGATGCACCACCAGAGTTTGAAGAAGAAATCAAATCAAATATTGATGAACTCAAAGAAATCAACTTAGGATCAAATAAAGATCCACACCCGACAAACATCAATTCTTTGTTGAATGAAGAAGAAACCAATGAATTAGTTAAGTTATTAGCTGAGTTTAAGGATTTCTTCACATAAAGTTATGAAGAAATGCTTGTTTTATCTCCTGACATAGCAGTCCACAAACTAGCAATAGATCCTAATGCTAACCCTATCAAGCAAGCTCTTAGACACATGCGATTAGACATTGAACAACAAGTCTCTTCTGAAATCAAGAAATTGATCGATGCTAGCTTTTTCTGGGAAGAAAAATATTTTACCTGGTTAGCTAGTGTCATCCAAGTTAAGAAAAAGAATGACCAAATTTGCATATGCATCGATTTTAGGGATCTAAATAAGGCATGTCCTAAGGATGAATTTTCACTTCCTATACCAGAGCTAATGGTGGACATTACTTCATCTCATACAGTATTCTTCTTTATGGATAGGTCATCTGGCTACAAGCAAATCAAGATGGCCCCTGAGGATGAAAGAAACACTACTTTTCAAACCCCGATCAAAATCTATTATTATAAGGTCATGCCTTGTGGCCTTAAAAATATCGATGCTACATACCAGTGTGCCATGACTTAGATCTTCAATGAACTCATTCACCATCAAGTTGAGTGTTATGTTGATGATTTAATAGTCAAAAGCAAAGAAAGGAAGACCATCTCTTCGACTTGAGAGTAGTTTTTTAACGGTTAAGACAATTTAATCTCAAAATGAATCCCCTAAAGTGTGCATTCAGAGTAGCTTCAGGGAAATTCCTTGAGTTTGTTGTCCGACATTGGGGAATAGGGATCAACCCAGAGAAGATCAAGGCTATCTTAAAAATGCCACCCCCTAAAATTCTAACTCAACTCAGATCATTTCAAGAGTAGTTGGCATATATAAAATGCTTCATATCCAACCTATCAGGAAGATGCTAGCCATTCTCAATACTTGTCAAAAAGGATGCCAAGTTCAAGTGGGATGACAAGTGATAATATACTTTTGAAGACATCAAGCACTACCTGATGACACCACCAATTCTAGCAACGTCTATCATGGGAAAGCCATTGATCTTCTACACCACTGCATTAGATGACTCCATTGGCACTTTGTTTGCTCAAACTAATGATGAAGGTAAAGAAAATGCTCTCTACTATCTCAGTCGTCATTTGATCTCTACTGAGGCAAACTACCCACCTATCAAAAAGCACTGCCTAGATTTAATCATTGCATCCCAAAAGCTATGGCATTACATGCTTTCTTATAAGGTAAATCTGATCTCTATGATCAATCCACTACAGTATCTCTTGATAAGGCCAACGTCAACTAGATGGCTGTCATGATGGTCCATGATTTTTTCACAGTTTGACATCACATTCGTACCCCTCCATGTTGTGAAAGGACAGGCATTAGCATTTCTTAGCAGCACACCCACTTCTTGTTGATTTACCGCTTAGTGCTGACCTCCTGATGAACAAATCATGAACTTAGAGGACACTAGCATTTGCCATTGAGAGATGTATTTTGATGGTGCAGCTCTCTCTCAAAAAGGAGAAGAACCATGATCTACTCTTCCAGGAAAAGCAGTGGTAGGAATAGTTCTCCTAACTCTGGACCGCGATGTGATGAGATTCTCATATCTTCTGTCCAATCCATGCACCAACAACAAAGCTAAATATGAGGCTTTAATTTCCAATTTGGAGTTAGTCATTAAATTATGCATCCAGAGCATCAACATCTTCGGGGATTCTCAGCTTGCCATCAACCAAATCGTTGGGTCCTACAAAGTTCTAAAGCTTAAGCTCCATCATTACCATAAATATACCATGGAGTTGTTGGCTTAGATCCCAGAGGTCACTATCTACAAGATTCCTCGAGGAGATAATGTTGTAGCAGATAGATTGGCCAAGCTTACCAAGGAGTTGGCATGTCTAAAAGATGAGTCCATTCCAATAAGGGTCCAAAATAGGCAAGTTATCCCTTATTGACACTGAACTCATCGAGAGACTCTCTCTTGAAAGGGAGATTGTCGTTGTCAAAAAGGATGACAAATCAGATTGGAGGCAACCATTCATGGATTACCTAAACATAGGAAAACTACCTCAAGAGAAGTCATTAGCCCATTAGGTGAAATAAAGAGCTCTCTTCTATGCTTTCATGGATTGCACCCTATACCGATAGTCCTTCGATAATATGTGGTTATGTTGTTTAGCCAAACATGAAGCCCGTAGAATCATGACCGAGGTACACTCAGGTTTATACGGAGCTCACCAATTTGGTCCGAAGATGAAAGCCAAGATCAAAAGATTAGGGAGCTACTGGCCTTCAATGATTATAGACTACATGAATGTAGCAGAGGTGCCACCAATGTCAAGTGCACGGTGTGGTCCTGTATCAACCACCCAACATTCTACATCCTACACTAGCCTCATGGCCATTTGAGTGTTGGGGCACTAACATAGTGGGTCTGATTGATCCTTCTTCTTCCAAGGGTCACCGGTTCATTCTAGTTGCCACTGACTATTTTTCCAAGTGGGCTGAGGAAATCTCACTTAGAGAGATCACAGCTCAGCATGTGCTCCAATTTTTAAGGAACCATATCGCATATAGGTTTGGGGTGCCTCGATGAATTATATTTGATAATGGTACTACATTCAAGAGCACCAAAATCAATAACTTTTCTCGGAGACACAACATTGATTGGAGATATTCCGCCATCTATTACCCGAGGGCAAACAATATAGTAGATGCATTCAACAAAACTCTCATCCAGATATTGAAGAAGACACTCGACAATAACAACCGATAATGACATGAGCAGTTAGTTGAAGCCTTATAGGTCTACTGTACCACATACTGAACTCCAACCCAATCTACCGCATTCTTCTTAGTGTATGGGTCCGAAGCCATTCTACCATTAGAAGTCTAACTCCCATCACTAAGGATAACTATGGGTACCAAGATTACTACAGAGCAGAATGCTAAGCTGCAGTTAGAAGAGCTCAAAGGTTTGGAGGAGAGACGACTCCGGGCTTGCTGGAACCTCAAGTTGTACAAAGCCAAAATGATTCAAGCTCATAACAAGTTGGTCCATCCTAGAGCTTTTCAAGTAGGAGAGCTTATTTTAGTTCTAAGGAGACCAATTATTGCTCGTCAAAGGATGGGAGGTAAGTTTGAACCCACTTGGGAAGACTCTTTCTCCATAGAGAAGGCCTACCAAAGAGGATCTTATCAACTTATAAATTATAAAGGAGAGCGCTCTATGCTTCCAATCAACGGGCTTTACCTAAAAAAATATTATCCATAAATCTTGTTTGAAAATAATCATTAATAAAAAAAATTTTTGTATCAAATTTTACCTCTTATGTGTTAGAAATATCTTTCGCTTATGAATCCGCCAAGGCATGTTTAGGGTAGGTGTAAAAGAACCCGAACGACATCCTATCCCTCCACAACACAAGCACAAACTACATTCGATCTTCCAGTGCAATTAAGATAGGTGTAAGAGAACCCAAGCAGCATCCTATTCCTTCTTCCACATCACAAATAAACACATATCTTTTGTCTCGAGCTACTTTGATGTGGGAGCAAGCCCCCATGGCACTCACTCATTAGCTGCTCCAAGTCGGGCTGATATACTACCTTGATAGAGTATCACCCCAGTAGTTTTTCATCTATCGAATGCGAGTCCCTACATTTTCTTTCTAACTTGGCCACTGCAAACTAACTAGCACCATGATAGTTTGGTAGGCCTTGTTGCACAGCTAGTAAGATGCCCCAAGTTGACTTCATTTAAGAAGATGTAAGCCTACATGCTTTCTTCTTAAACTAGCTATCATGCACTGATTAGGTCAAGTATAAGTGAGGTTTAGGATAAGTCCCCCAGTGGCTTCTTTCTTCCCAACTACTTCAAGCTTAGGATTAGTCCCTACACATGACTCCTCACTTAGTAGTCGCCCTAGGACAAATAGCCCCTGTCGAGCTGAAGATAGATTATCATGGTAATCAGTTTCTCCTTATGGAGATGTAAGCCTACATGGCTTTTTTCTAGATTGATTATCGCAAACTGACAAGCACCTTAGGTTGGTTGGTTATCTCCATGTTGACGATGACCCACCCGGTGGATACACCACTCTTGGCAGATATGAGTCCCCGCACTTTCTCCTTGAGTTGGCCATCGAATACCTATAAGCTTTCTTTTACATGATTTTGGATAATGCCCCTAGCGATACTTCCCCTGTGGGCACACTATTTGGATCATGTCCTTAGTGACTCCATTTTGACACTACTCCAATTACTTGGATTGTACCCATCCATCCTGGTTGGAGAATTTGTTCAAAATGCACGATTCTCCCTGGTCTAGTAAACTGAGATAGACTAGCTCGTTCTTCTCTATGGTCCTCACACACCAATAGGGCCCATGCAAATATAAAATAAACAAAATATATCTTCACTTGTGGATTAGGAATTCAAGCCCCTAGTGGCCCTTTTCCTAAGCAAGCATCCTATCTTTAAGGCAGTATCAGCAAAACTCTCTATAGGAATTGCCTGACTACTTTGAGTTGAGAAAGGTCCCCTGGTCGGCACTCTCTCAATAGTCACCCTTAAGTCAGGTTCAACTTGTTGTGCCACCAACGAATCACCCCGACGGCCATCTTTGCTATGAAAGATATAAGTCTACTACACATTATTTCCATCATGACCATCACAAATCAGGTTTGATTTATTGTGCAAGCAATCAATCACCCCAATGGTTTCTTGTGTAGAAGGATGTGAGTTCCCACGCTTTCTTCCTAACTTAACCATTGCACACCGAAAGGCACCCCCTGGGTTGGTTAGTTCTACCTCACGGTCGGTAGACTATCCTTTTGGATTCATAAGTCTAAGATAGGTCTATTATAATTTTTGACACTTCTAAGTGGATCCATCGCACACTGAAGGGATCCATCGCACACCGAATGGATCCATCAAATTAAAATAAATGAAATTAAAATAAATGTGAGTCAATCAAATGACATTATCTTGACTACTTTCGAGTTGATATAAGTCCCCAGAGGCATTCATTCAATAGTCGCCCTAGGTTAGGTCCGATTTATTGCATCCAACAAATCACCCCAGTGGTTGTCCCTTGCTTTGGAGATGTAAGCATGCTATGATTTCTTCTTAGCACAGCGGTTGTACATTGAAAGGAAACCCCTTAGGTCAGATAGTTCTACCATGTGGCTGGTAGACTATCCCTTTGGATTGGTAAATCTGAGATGGGCCTAGGCCGACATAGCCCCTTCTCAGTGCGGTCCATCACAAACTGACAGGGTCCATCTCCAAATCTAAAACTTAAACAAACAATCAATCAACTTCTCCCTAGCAAGATATCACTCATCTTGACCTCCCTAGTGGAGTCAATTAAACCCAATTTAAACCTGCATTCCCCAATGAGTGCACCCTCAAAAGAAATTCAACCCTCCTTATCCTTATTGGATAACTTGAAACCGCTTCCCTAAAGGTTCATGCATCTATCCGTGGAGAGTTATACATCCTAATCCCTAGCTGATACACTACCCAAATCATACCTTGCATCCAAATCCAAACTCTTATCTCTAGCAGATAACTTGAACTTGCTTTTCTAGTGGAAGGTTCACATGCTTGATCCCTTGGTGGATCCCTTCTTCCTCCCTTATGCCCTTAGCATGAGTTGAGCTGCATTGCACCAAGATTTTGATTCCTTCTACACCTCAGGTTTAGGAGTAAATCATTTCTATTAGTGTTTACGATCCTTCAGACGTTGTTGATTGTCTCGGTCAACACCAATTCATGCGGTGTGTCTTGTTAGTCACGCCACACATATTGGGAGCCTTTTGTTGACCTCACATTTGGAGTGAGCTCTCAACTTCTTTATCATAAATCTAGGACTCTCATAGATACTAAGAGTTCCTTAGTCTTAAGACACTTCTGGTGATTTGGTGAACGCTTAACCTAACCCTAGAGACTTAGAAGAGTTAGTCATAGGAATAGGTTGTGCCTTAGGGATTTAGGAAGACTTACCTACCCTATAGCCCAAACCCAATCCTTACTTCCCTTTTTCAAGCCCAAACCTCAAATTCAAATTCAAACCCAAAAATCAAATCCAACTATCCAATGATTGAAATCCATCACTAAATTCAAACTCTAAATTCCTTCCTAAGCTCTTTGATTTTATCTTATGAACTTAGCCTTAACCAATTCCAAATCAGCCCCAATCCAATTGATTTTCTCAATTATCGAATTCAATCTCAAATCAAATTCTAAATTATAAATCAATTCCAAACTCCAAATGATTGAAACTCATGATTAAGTCAAATTCCAAATTTCGCCCTAAGCCATATGAACCACCTTCATATACTTAGCCAGAACTCCTGTAAAACAACTCAAACTTGGTTGATTTCTTTATAAATCAATCATTCCTTCATTTATATTCACAAATATAAATGAAATCCAAATTCAAACCATTCAAATTAAATTAAAATAAATCAAATCAAATCAAGACCCTTCTTATCCAAATCAACCCAAACATGATTGATTTCTTTATAAATCAATCACTCCTTCATTTATATTCATAAATATAAATGAAACCCACCCTCCAATGACCAAAAATAAATTAAACCAATTTAAAATCCAAGTTAGTCTCTTTTGACTTACATCCCTAAGCTTAATCAAATTTGCTTTTGAATCACTGCAAACTCAAGTAATTTTCTCATAACTCATTTATATCTTCATTTATATTTACAAATATAAATTCAAATGACCAAAACAAAACTCAAATCAAATCAAATTCTCAATTTTAGCCCTTTTAACCAAACTTCTGAACTTGGCTAAATGACATCTAAATCAACTCAAAACTCATGGATTTCTTCATGATTCAATCATTCCTTCAATCATTGATCTAAATATAAATATAAACCACAATTATCAAACAAAATCCAAGTCAACCCAAATCAAGCCCAAGTTAACCTCTTTGGCATGAAATTATCATTTGAACCAAAACCCACTTGGCTCCAAACCAATTGCAATTGGATTTATATTTCAATCCTAGGCTCATATGTGAGTTAAACTAAACTTGAATCAAACCATGATCAAGCCAATTGACCCATTTAGACTCACTTGCCCAAAAGTGACCTAAAGGATCTTTTTGAGCCAAGTTCTAATCCAACCCATATTAGATTGAACTAAGCCCATCTAAAACCTCAATCATGATCAACAATCATCATAGGGTGATCAACCACCTTGATTTGGGTCAAACTAAGTCAAACCTAGCCTTTGTCCAAGTCAACATTTAGCCCAAATGAAACACAAACTAGCCAAAATCCATCATATGCCAATGTGGTTGAAACCATTGACTCAAACTCATTCATAATCAATGATTGAACATGACCAAACCATCAATGAGCCAAACCAAGCCTAATTGGCCACTTCACCTAAGTTGACCTGAATTGGCCTAAAAAGCCAAAATAGGTCAAATCATGATTTAATCCAAATTGATTGAAACCAATGGCTCAAGTTCATCCCAAATCACTTATTGAACCTAACTAAAGCCATGATTGAGCCCTATTGACCAATTTGACCCAACCTAGCCTAAATTGATCTAAAATGTTAAATTGATCCAAATTCAAATTAATTCTAAAATAAATCAAACTAAAGCCTACAATCATTTTTAATCAACCAATTTAACTTGACTTAACACCTAATCCAACTTAATTTGGTCAAATTGCTCAACTTGACCAATTTAACCCTTTTGAATCCAAATGAGTCAAATCCAAACCTAGGCCAAACCAATCCAAATTAATTGAACCAAAACATCCCAATTCATCATATGAGCCTAACCTAAGCCTTAGTTTGACCCAATTTGACCAATTGGTCAACCCAATCTAACCTAGCCCAAATGGAACCCATTTGACCAATCCAACCCAAACCACTCAAATCCAACTTATGGGATCTTGTGGACTGACCTAACTCAACTTAAGCTCACCCTATATCAGCTTAAGACCTCCCCAAAAGCCAAGTCAGCCCCACCAAGGGGATTAGCCATCAAACCATGGGATTTAAACTTCAAAACCAATGGATACAAGCCAAAATTAACTCTCCCATCCCCATGGCAGTCCCTTAGCATTCTATGGAACTTTCTCCTGACCCAACCTAGCCCACCTAACCCACCATAGGTCAGTCAAGGACCTTTGGGAGGTGAGTTGACTTGCCTCCAACCCAAACCTAGCACCCATTGAATCCAAGCCCTTGCACCCTTGCACAATGGATCCATGGTAGCCTCCCATCCTTTATTTATTTTAAATTGATACTTACTCTTCCCATTTTAACATAAATTAAAGATTTTTCATAATTCTTTTCATTTAACATTTACTTAGTTTAATATATATAAAAATCCTTAAAGTGACTTAATATTAGATGTTAAAGTGACTTAATATAAATAACTTAATTTACTTTAATTTAATATTTTTATTCCTCTTATAATGATTCATAATTAATTAACAATTTTATAAATTAGCATAAGTTTAAGATTTTATTTATTTTGTAATTGTATTTATAAGACAATTAAACTGAAAATATAGTTGACATGGTGTATAAATCAACTACTTATTATTCTATATATAATATATATATATATATATATATATATATATATATATATATATATATATATATATATATATATATATATATATATATATATATATATATATATATATATATATGAAATATTTAATATGAGTAAATATACATCATATAATATTTAAAATCATAGAATCGTACCTATAAATTTTCAGAGTTCATTTATCACCTTTGCATCTCTCGCCTTCGCATAACTTCTAATAATTTTAATAATCATTACATATTATTATTGAGATGATTTCAAAATTTATAAATAACTTAAAATCTAAGAGTCAACTTTAAATTTAGAAATTTCTAAATCATTACCTTACTCTTGTCGGCTTGCCCGAAGACCCAACAAGCCCTCTTCTCAGCTTGCCCTAATACCCGACAAACCCGGCGCAAAAAAGCATAAGAATTTTTCTGATATCTTAGAATAGTAAGAGAGATTATCCATAAAACTTTGATAATTATTTTAAGATTCTTTATTATTTAATATATTAATTATTCTTTATTAATGTATTTTGATTTTAATTTTAATTTATGTATTAAATTAATTCTAAACTCCATAACAATTTTTTAGTGGTTAGTAAAAATGTATGGAATCATTCATAGAAATGTAGAGTTAATTTTATTTAATTTTAATTTTCTATGATTTATTGAATTGATTTGATTTATTAAATATAATAATTTAAATATTATTCTATTAATTTTCAATTTAATTTACTTTAATTCTACATTTTATTTGGGTTTCTTAAAATTTATTTTCAAATTATTAAGATTTAATTTGATTTAGTTATCAATTTTAATGTTTTAAATGTTACTGATATTATTTTATCTATACTTACTTTGCTTTAGTATCTTATTTATTATTATATTTAGTTAACTAATAAATAGTCTAAAATTTTTTTATCAATTTTTCTATTTATTTGTTATAAAAACTAGTTGATTAATTTTTCTTGATTTTCTTTTAATTTAGATTTGTTTCTTTAATTATTATACAAAATTTAGGTTAATTTTCAGATTTCAATTAAAATATTATAATAAAATCCGAAGAAAATTCGAGAAGGTTGCAAACAAACTTGAAAACTTCCTACAAAAGGTTTCAAATTAATTTGTTTTATAATTTTAGTTTAATTTTCTTAATATGCTTTCCAGAATTTTTGAAATTTATATAAAATTATTAATTAAAAATCAAAGATTTTATTTTTTTTTCTTCTAAATTCTTCTTGAGATGCTGAATCCACAAAGGGTTTACTCATATATTTAGATTATGTTTTATTTTGTAAGAATTTTTTTAAGTTTTATTTAGATTTTTCTATCAAGTATTTGATGTATTATCCTATTGGATCTTTTAAAAATGCTTTTCACGTATTATAAAGCCATTGAACTATGAAATGGGTCCAGAACACGTAAGTAGCCAGTGTGTAGAATGGAAAAATTGGATCTTAGCCCGAAAGGTTTTTCGGATTTGGATTTAGAGAGGTTATTATGTGCAAAGTCACGATGTAATTTTATATTTAAATTCTTACATTTATATTAGAACTTTACATATTTTGATATGAACCCATATCCAACAACGTAAACAAAAGAAATGAAGGATCAAAAAGGATTTCAAGTATGGAGAAATTATAAAACAGAATAAATTATAACCTCGTAATGAGAGGAATAAAGAAATAAAAATAGAAAATTATTACAAAACAAGTTAACAATAACAATAAAAAAGCTCCAAAGAACCGATAGAGAAAATACACACATACGAATTTAACGCTAATAAAACTACAAGCATCAATAATATCCACAACGATATTGTGAGACAAAAGATACTTAACTAATATAGTAATTGAGTTAGAGTCATAAGATAGCTATCAAAGAAGAACATCAGAAAACTATAAATAGGGATGAGAACAACAAACAGAGGATCGAAAAAAATTATCTCAAGAACTCCTCCTCCTCTGACTCAAGTCTTCTCCTTCCTCCTGAGATTTCCCACTGGGACGTGCTCTAATCCTCCTAACGGTGAAGCAGTCTCTCTCCCTCCAGATCCTCTTTCTCGTGAGCTCGATCTCGGAAGCTGACGAATGATGCGACCCGCAGACGCCGTTCCAATTAAACGAGTGGTTTTCCCGCAAGTTTCATCAAATGGCGAGATCGATCCCCGACGATCCTTTTCACGATGGTCGATCATCTTCCTCAATCGCATCATCCGCCACGACACTGTAATCCACTCACACCATTAACACATCAATCAGTATGATCAAGAAACACATCCAAAGGCCACGGGAAATAATCCAAAGCATCCGACGGCTCAAGTTAAAGCTCAAGAGACACTCGATCCGAGTGATCAGATCCAACGCCAAGTTACAACACGCTATATCCAAGAACGATCCGCTATTTTCCCTTTTATTTGTAACGGCCGTTCCAATACTGTGAGTCAACTCATCAAACCTCACTGACAAGCTGCATATGAATTGACACGTAATGCATCCATTCTCACAAGCAGACTCAATTACAGAAATTAGGTCGTATCATTGGTGCTCTTGTTGATTACCACAACTCTAAAATGGCGACACGACAATACACCTAAAACTATTGATGAATGTGTAAATAGTAACAAAATGATGAGCAAATGTAATCCATTACTCTAATACTAAATGAAGTATCCGTAAGATTATCGAATGAGGAGAAACTTGATAAATCCTCTCAAGATCAAGAACAATCACGTGTGTATGTAACTCATACCCACCAATTTCCTAATCATACTAGATCTCAATTTCAAACAGACTGCACAAAGTTGATATGCTAAGATTCAATGGTGACAACCCAAGGGGCTATTTAAGGCGCAGATCAATTTTTTCAATATTATAACTTCAAGATCAAAAGTTCATAATTGCTTCGTGGTACATGGATGGCACTTAGTGGTATGGATGCATGGAAATAAATAATTAAATACATGGAATCGCTCAAAGAGCAAGTAATTGAGGTTTGGACCCTCCTTTACAGAGATTTGGGGTGAATTAAACCGCAATGTAAATCCACCGTGAGTTTTACAATGAATTGAGCTAGCCAACCGATTGTGAATTCCTCCTAAATTTTAGTTGTTTTGAATGGTTTAAAGTATGACATTAAAAGAGAAGTGAGAACCCGCAAACTCACTAACAAGTTTTTTCAATTAGCCAAGGAAGACAGATTACAAGATGACATATCTACAACCAGACCTTCCAAATTTTCTACACATCCTGTAATGAACAAATAGCCCCCACTGCTGCCTACACCAGCAATGGCACCTACTATCCACAATACCCAACACAAACCACAGATACCCATTCAGAAATTAACTGCTGCCCAATTGGAAGATAGAAAAATGAGAGGTCTCTGCTTCAATTGATGAAGTTTCACAGGGTCATGTGTGCAAATCCAAACTTTACTCTGACAGATGATAAGACTACCCTATTCAAACTGATTCATGGCAAGATCCTGAGTTAATTCAGGAAGAGCTCCCAAATCGCCTCTTAATGCTTTTACAGATGCCTAATCCTAGAACTTTGGAGGGAATGATTGGCAACAAAAGTTCGTGTTTATTGATAGTGGTTCAACCCACTTTATTCGCCTAAACTTGCCAAGTTCATAGACCATACAAATACATCTCTGTCTTAAAGTGAAAGTAGGGAATGGAGAGACCTTAAAGTGTACTGGAGTTTGCTCTAACATTCCTATTCACCTACAAGGATACACTTTCACTACTGATTGCTACCTTCTTCCTATGCAAGGGGCAGATGTGGTGTTAGAGTTCAATGGTCGGAACAATTAGGTGAATGCACAATTGATTACAAAAGCTCACCATAAAATTCTATCAAGATGACAAATTAATTCAACTACAAGGAGATACTTCAACCAAAGTAGACAAAGATTACATTCCATCGCCACCAAGTTGCACAACAAGAAAGATATCATTTCTTACTTACATCGAGGAATTATCGAGGAAACAACATTACTCGTGAATTCCCATTTACCCAAGCATACAAATGTATTAGACAATACCAAGAACTGCTTCGTGGTCCGCATCTTACCTCCCAAAAGGGATATTGACCACCAAATACATCTGCCACCAGGAACTCAACCTATCAAGGTTAAAACCTACGATATCCTCACTTTAAAAAACATAAATAGAAAACTGATTAAAGAAATGATGGATAGTTAGAAGGGAAAGTATCGCCCTTTCTCATCCCCAAAGATTAATAAAAAAAAATGGCACTTGGCATTTTGTGTGGATTATAAGGCTTTAAACAAAGTCACCATACCGGTAGTTTCATACCAACTCTCAAGAGTTGATGGATGAATTATATGGAGCCACTATTTTTGAAGCTCGATCTAAGATCAGTTATCATCAAATCGAATGGCGAGGAGGACATTTACAAACCGCCGTAACACATGAAGGTCACTATGAATTCATAGCAATGCCTTTGGTTTAACCAATGCCCTCAACCTTTCAAGCACTAATGAATTGCTTAAGACATTCTTAAGAAAATTTGTTCTAGTATTTTTGATGACATACTCATACGCATTGGAATTACATCATATCTACAAGTCGTTTTGGAACAACAAGCAACACACCTTATATGTCAAACCATCCAAATGTTCTTTATTCAAAATGTAATAGAATATTTGGGACATATTTTATCAGCATAAGGGATAGAGGTGGATCCCAAGAAAATACAAGCAGTATAAGCATGGCCTATGCCAAAGTCAAAAAGCTTAAGAGGATTTTGGGATTAACTGGATATTATAGAAAGTTTGTCAAAAACTATGCAGAATTGCTCCCTCTAACATCATCAATGCCAAACAACAAATTTGATGAGGAATCAACAACAAAGATTCACAAAGTTGAAAGAGGCTATGATAACATTACTAGCATTTCCCAATTTTACTATGCCATTTATCCTAGAAACAGATGCCTCGACAAAGAATAGAGTCAGATAGTAATAATCACCCTTTAGCTTATTTCAAGAAAAGTTACCTCTACAATGCAAAATCCTCAACTTATGCTAGAGAACTCTATGCTATCATCAAGCGTTGATGGAGACAATATTTATTGGGTGCCAAATTTACTATCAGAATCGATGTAAAAGCATTAGAGAATTATTACAACAAACCATCCAAACACCTGAACAACAAAGATTCCTAATTAAACTATTGGGATTTGATTATTCTATTAAGTATAAACCAGGAGTTTCAAACAAAGTTGCTGATGCTCTATCCAGAAAGGAACCCAGTACAGAAACAAATTCTACTGAGAATCAGTCAGAATTACCTATGGTCCTACATCTATATGCTTATACTCAACAGTTCACAACATTACTTGAGATTAAAGAGGAAACTAACTCAATATCAACTACAAAACCGCAACATCAAATACAGACAACCCGAACGTTTCCAAAGTATAAAAATATTAAAGGATTAATATACTATAAAGACAGATTGTCATATACCGTAATTCGATATCGTGAATTATCGAGAATTACATTCAACACCAACAAGAGGCCATACGGAATTCATAAACTTTGGCTAGAATTGCTCGAATTCTATTGGAAACACATGAAAAAGACATACAACACTTCATAGCAACTTGCCTATATGTCAACAAGTGAAATATGACACTCAAAAGCCTCAGGTTACTACAACCTTGCTATACCAAATAACATTTGGGAGGAAGTATCAATGGATTTTATTACAGGTCTACCAAAATCTCATAACAAAACTACTATATTAGTGGTGGTAGATAGATTATCAAAATATGCACATTTTTCAGCACTGCCAACCAGTTTTACAGCCTCCTACATAGCTCACCTATTTGTATCAGACATTGTCAAACTGCATGGTATACCCCAAGGAATAATTTTGATAGAGACCCTCTATTCATGAGTACTGCAAGAAATCTTCAAATTAAGTGGTACTACCACAAAGAATGCCTATCACCCTCAGACAGATGGCCAAACTGAGGTTACCAACCGAATACTGGAACAGTATCTAAGGAATTTTGTTATGGACAACCCTAGAAATTGGTTACAATTTATTCCTTGGGCAGAGTTTTCCTATAATACATCCATCAATACTTCCACCAAACTCAATTTTTTTTGCTTATGGTAGACCTCCTCCTACAATCATTCCATATACCGTCACTTACTAATCCGTAAGTAGACTGTTACAACAAAGGGACAAGATCATACAAATACTTATAGCACAGGAAGCTCAAAACAGATGAAACAAATGGTCGATAAACACGTAAGAGAGCTTCAATTAAAAGTCAATGATTTGGTATTAATTAAGATACAACCCTATGCATTTAAGACGGGAATCAATACACCAAATTATAAAGAAGATATTATGGGCCTTTTAAAGTACTACGTAAAAAATAAGAACCGGCTTTATAAAATTGAATTACCGCAGAAGAATACATAATGTATTTCATATATCCATATTAAAACCATACGACAAGATTCTAATATCCATCCAAAGATAATTATCAACCCAATTCGAGAGAAGGATAAATGCTTATTAAACCTATCAAAGTTCCGACCAGAACTATACCAAGGAGATCAACAAATCAAAGAAGTACTACAAGTGGGAAGGACTTAGAAATGATACATCTTGGGTAAATGTGAGAAAGAAATGCAGAAGTTTTTCGAATTTGACCTTGAGGACAAGGTCAGGGTGGGAGAGGGGAGTAATGATATGAATCCATGTCCCCAAGCCAACAATAGAAACAAAAGAAACAGAAGAAGGCCGGATTGGCTAAAGGATTTCATAAGTATGGAGAAATTATAAAACAAAGAATAAATTACAACCTCAGAACAGAGAGGAATAAAGAAATAAAAATAGAAAATTATTACAAAATAAGTTAACAATAATTCCAGAACAATAAAAGCTCCCAAAGATGAGAGAAAATACACGACCGATATAGAATTTAACTATAAATGTACTACAAGCATCAATAATATCCACAATGATATTCAAGAGACAAAAGCCGATACTTAACTAATATAATGTAATTGAGTTAAGAGTCATAAGATAGCTATCAAAGAAGAACATCGAAAAACTATAAATAGGGATGAGAACAGCAAACAGAGGATCGAAAAAAATTATCTCAAGAACTCCTCCTCCGACTCAAGTCTTCTCCTTCCTCCTCTGAGCATTTCCCACCGTGGACGTAGCCAGAATCCTCCCTTATGACCGGAAGCACCGCTCTCTCCTCTCGTGATCCTCTTTCTCCGTGAGCTCTCTCTCGATCTCAAGGAAGCAAATGAAATGATCAGACGCCGCGTTCCAATTCGAAACGAGTGGCTTCTCCCGCAAGCTTCATCAAACGGCAGAGATCAGATCCCCCGATGATCCTTTTCACGATCATCATCTTCAACCGTGATCATCTCACCGACGACACTGTAATCCACTCACACCATTAACACATCGTAACCGATGATCAAGAAACACATCCAAAGGCCGGAAATAATCCAAAGATCCGACGGCCAAGTTAAAGCTCAAGAGACACTCGATCCAGTGATCGATCCAACGCCAAGTTACAACACGCTATATCCAACCGCCGAAAGCATCCGAAGCTATTTTCCTTATTTGTAACTCAGCCGGGTTCCAATACTCAGTGAGTCAACTCATCAAACCTCACTCAGACCAAGCCAGACCCAAATTGACACAAAATAAATCCATTCTCACAAGCAGACTCAATTACAGAAATTAGGTCGTATCATATTTTTATATGATGGAATACATTGGTACATAGGTATAAATTATCTTCATATTTTAAATTGTGATTTATTTTCTCATATTATCTATATTGAATGAACAGTGTGAATGTTAGATCATATTGTTACTTATATTATTATACAAATTTAATTGATTCTCTATTTTGAGCTGATATAGATAGCTTCATAAATTTTATATTATGAATGTGTATGCCTGAAAATGGAGTTTGCCTCCTTATAATACTGGGTGAGGATGAAATATACCGGTGCACATAAATGTAAATGGAAATAGTTATTTGTCCTTTAAATGGGTTTTGGAAAAGGTTTTCATCTGAAAAAGGTTTTTAGATGGTGACTCATGTGATGATTGATAAATTAAAAAATAAAATTTTCAAGAAATATTCATTTTCATCTATCTCTTACATGTTGGATGGTTTAAACACTATTTTTGTATAATGTTCATATTTATAGTAGATCTATCATGTATATTAATTTTGTCATCTTGTTTTACTATGATATAAAAATATAATTTATCCACTAATAATATTATTCATTTGTAAGTTGTTATATATATATTGAGGTAACATTTATAACTAAATGGGATAGAAGGGTGGGATATGTTTACAGTCGTAGAGGAACTTCAAGAGATAAGTATTATATTAGTTTATGTTTTAGATTGTATTTTATATGACTTCAATTAGTGGATGATTTATTGAGTAGGCAAATTTGTTAAATATTGTTTAGATTTGTAGTGTCTCTTATATGATTAAACAAATATTATGTGATTTATATTCTATTAGATGTGTTTAAGTAAAAAAAAATTTATTATCCACCCAATCTCCCTCGCATATATTCTAAGCGGCCGAGACACACTATCTATAATTTCATTATTTTTAAACTTTCAATTAATAGAATATTTAGAATAAATTCTATCCCATGAAAAAGCACAAATCAAAGTTTTAATAGAAAATAAATGATCAACATGAAGACTTGGTGAATTAATTAAGTGTAAGAGGGGTGGAATGATCATTCATTTTAGAGGATATTTATCAATGCTTGCCATCAACTAATGCTTGATAACTCAGCTTTCACTTTGTAAGAGGGTTGCATGTTAGAAAATTTATATAGGTAAAGAGAGTTTACTGCCATAGCATTGAAAAAAAAATCTCCTACACATAGATAAAATATAAAGAACTCATAGAAGATTTGATTTTTTTTTATATAAAAATTTTGAAAAAGGAAAACCATGAGATTTGAACTAATATAAGTTATATATTATGAAAAAATACACGTTTTTATAACTAATGAAGGCATTACATATATAGTATATATTAATTCCATAAGATGGCTTTTGTAATGAAAGTAGAAAAAAATCTTGGCACATCATGGTTGATATCGTGAGATCATTCATAAATTTCTCTTTTTCTTCATGTAAGAGAAGAGACTAACTAGTATAAAGGCAGGCCTAGGCTTTGGAAGTGATCATAGCTGTCAACGTTGGCACTAATGTCAAGCGTTGATGATGATGACAATATTGGATGTTAGCAATTCTGTTAACGTCGAGTATGAATCTTAATAATGATGGTTGATATTGGTCTTGATGGTGATGAAGGATATTAATTTTGATGGCGATGATAAGAGTCAATTTCTCAATCCAAAAGTCAAATGTCTGAAACTAAGCTCGATCATCTTTTTCGTGAATCGGGAAAGAAAAATTTGACTTAATGGAGTGTGGCCATGCAAAAACCTTACCTTAGGTGGAGTAACTAGTGCAAGAAAGAAGAGCTAAGCTTGAAACAAACTCTTCTTTGAATGCTTATTGTTGACCTCCACATATGTGTCATAGGTCAAGTCAAGGTCACAAGTCAAATTCAACGGACTTCGGAGATGACAGTATACAAATTGAGGCTCAAAATGCAATAAACGCCACTGAAAATAGTCGAAACAACCTCCGATCAGCGAATGGACTTCACCACCGCATTCAGAATGTCGAAATTGATCGAAATATAAATATTGTAAAATCTAACGATCAACGATCAAGCAATAGAGCTATCAATGTGTTGACACGCATATCAGAGTCGAGAAGCTGCGACGATGACCAAACAGCCTCCATTTGAGAAACTGATCATGTCGTTAGCTTTGTAACATTGAAAACTATCAAATGAGACTATCCGCGCTCAATTCAGATGAGTCTATGTATATGTCGAATGATTGAAGTGACAGCACGCAAATCGAGACTAAAATGCACAGGACGTCACCAAAATCAACTCAAATGACCTCCGATCGATGAACGGACTTTGCCATCACATTCAGAACATTGAAACTAGTCAAAATATAAATATTGCATAACCTGATAATTAACCAATCAAGCGATCGAGTCGTCATCGCGTCTGCATGTATATCGAGGTCAGGAGGTGCCGACGCATGCTAAACGACTTGCTTTTAAATTGATTACGCCGTTAACTTTGAACTGTCGAAATCTATCAAATAAGACTGTTCAGACTCAATTCAGACAAGTCTATATGAATGTCGAGTGGTCGAAAGCGGCGATGCGCATTTTGAGATGAAATTTATCCATCAAATCATCAAAGCCTCATGTAAACGGATCAAGGCCATGTCCGAAACATCGTAACTTAACATTGATATATATATTAACTATATGATTTCATCATCATAAAATTCAAATTAGGATTGATTAGATGCTTAATTAATATACATATATTAATTAACTTAAAGTTTATAATAAAACTTAAAACCAAGGCTCAACCGATTCCATCTTTCCTCCCTCTCTTCGTTCGGTTAAGGAACCGCAAGCACAACTCCCCCAAAACGTTCCCTCCGAATCGCCCTCTCTGATTCGTTCGGTTGAGCAACCGTAAGCGCTCTTCTACCTATGGTTTTTCTGTAAACCGCAAGATCTCATCGGCCTCGTCCCCGAAGCCCACGTCCGAGCAATGCAATTTGACAAGGCGGAGAAGCTCTGCCAGAAAACCCTTAAGATCCACTGAGAGCAGAGTGCGACGGCTTCCATCGAGGAGGCTGCAGATCAACGTTTGATGGCTATTATCTGCGATGCCAAGGGTGACTATGACGAGGCTCTACAGCATTTAGTGTTGGCCTCCATGGCCATGATTGCCAACGGCCATGAGACTAAAGTTGCCTCCATAGACGTGAGCATTGGCAACACCAACTTCGCACTTGGTCGTTACGATGAGGCCGTCTTCTCTTATCAGAAGGCTCTCACCGTGTTCAAATCTACCAAAGGTGATAACCATCCGGCCGTTGCTTTGGTGTTTGTACGCCTTGTCGATCTTTATTACATAACGGGTAAGCTCAGTGAGTCGAGATTGTATTGTGAAAACTCCCTTCGAATCTATGCCATGCCTATTCCAGGGGCAGTGCCGGAAGACATAGCCGGAGGTTTAGTACAAATTGCTAGCTTATGTGATGCGTTTGAGGAGCCTGAAGAGGCACGGAAGTTATTGCAGAAATCCTTGAAGTTACTGGAAGATGTTCCAGGTCAATGGAGCTCGGTTGCTGGTATTGAAGCACAGATGGGAGTAATGGTTTATATAGTCGGGCGGCTATTGGTGAGAAGCATTCTATAAAGCATTCTTTGGGATTGTCCTGTATTCAATTGGTTGATGAGGCGGCAGGGCTGTTTGAAGAAGCAAAGGAGATATTGGAGCATGAATATGGAATGAGCCATCAAGACACTCTTGGAGTGTACACTAATCTTGGGCTACCTATGATGCTATGGGAAGGGGTCCTATTCCACGTGATGATAATTCTTCAAAATTACAAAGTGTTTTACATGGCACGAAGATCATTGGAATTGATAATGTTGCGGAAGGACGTTTGAACATAACTGTTAATTCTGGCAAGATATTCAGATGCACGCTGCATATGAGTCCATCTTCCTCTCTTGCAAATGATTGCATAATGGTGAAGACTGAAGGATTGCATTGTTCTTCTTACAATCATTTTTTAAATCTTCTCTGGGGTGGCGGGTTCTTTTCTATGCTTCCGGCATCACCCTTCTTGCATCACCCTTCCAATCTTCGCTTCACAGTAATCAGGAGAAGCAACACCGTTAAGAAGCGGGTTCTTCTTTCGGTTTCTGTCATCACAATCCTTGCTTCACCCTTCCAATATTCACTTCGCCACAATCGGGAGAAGCAACACCATCAAGAGACAGGTTCTTCTTTCGATTTTTGGCATCGCATTCCTTGCATAACCCGTCTCATTTTTTCTTCGCCGCAAACCAAGGAAGAACATCGTCAAGAGGCGGTTTCTTCTTTCTATTTCCAACGTCGCATTCCTTGCATAACCCGTCCAATTTCGCTTCGCCGCAAACCGGGGAAGAACATCGTCAAGAGGTGGGTTCTTCTTCCGCCAGATTGATTCCTCGCCACAGAACCGAACATCATCAAGAGATGAATTCTTCTTGATTTCGTCACATTCCTCGATACCTCCTCACCACCGCAAACCGGGAAGAGCACCGTCAAGAGTATGTTCTCTTGGTTTTCAGCATCTAACCTTGTTCCTTTACCGAGTATCAGCGCAAAATGAAATGAATACGTGAAATCATGAAGGATATATATATATATATATATATATATATATATATATATATGCTTGTATTTCTTTACAGATTTGAAGGCCTCGTCGCGCTCAAGAGAGCGCGACAAGATAAAAAATTAGTATTGTCGAAGACACCGCCACGCCAAGAGTGCTGAGTAAGATAACATCTGATGTCGCCTCCCCATCTAAATCGCTTATTTCGGTTTGAATGCCTCGTGCTCAAGAGGGCGGACGAGATGAAAAATCGACGCATGTGATAATCGCCGCTACGCTCAAGAGGGCGTACCGAGTAAGTCAAAACACCCCTGATGCAGCCCCTTACACGGGGATGATGCGGGGAGGCTGCCAAAATTATGCCTAATTTTGGAGTAAATTTGAAACTTAAGCAAACTTAAGTGAAAATCATTTAAGCTTAAATCAAATGAAAAAATGCATAATAAACATGAAACTAAATATTAAAACAAAGAGGAATTGCAATACTAAAGTAAACTACTTATTTTAAACGTAAGCAAATTCTTTTGATATTGCATTTGTCTTCTTTCAGGTTTGAAGGCCTCATCGTGCTTAAGAGGGCATGACGAGATGAAAAATCGGTTGTTGTGTCGCAAGACACTATTCTCTATGCTCAAGAGGGCGTACCTAGTAAGCCAAAATACCCTCGATGCAGCCCCATGCACGGAGATGACGCCGGGAGGCTGCCAAAATTATGCCTGATTTTGGAGTAAATTTGAAACTTAAGTGAAAATCATTTAAGCTTAAATCAAATGAAAAAATGCATAATAAACATGAAACAAAACATTAAAACAAAGAGGAATTGCAAAACTAAAGTAAACTACTTTCTATAAATGTAAGCAAATTCCTTTCCCTTCTTTAAAATCTTTAAAGGCTATGGGGTGTTTTTCAAGCAAATGATATGAAAGGTAACTCCGCCTCTTAGCCTTATTTATAGAAAAGGAAAGCTATCTTTGTGGGACTCACTTATAATTAAACTAACAACATATGTAAAATATATCATAACAACTTTGTTCCATGTTTGTTATCAAAATGAATGCAAGTGAAACTTAAGAAAGTTAATACTAAACTTGTAGCAAACTTACACTAAATTTGAAGTTTAATTCTCAAATAAATAGGGAATTTGATATGAGGTTATTAATGAGTATAAATGGGTCTAACAACTCTTGTTGTAGAAAATATGAAAAGTCCTTAAATGATAAAATTAGAGAGGCTTGAAGCTTTCTTTTGGGTGAACTTCGTACATATAAACTTGTATGAATATAACTGCATGAAGTATGCCCTCGCACATATTTTATAGCGGTCACTCCTTTGGGTCAAATATTCCAAAATACATGCAAATGCTTGAATAAAAATAAATTCATTACACATATCTAAAATGAATATATTTTTATTCAAAGCTTGTGCAAACTTTCAAATGTTTTCTTCGCCACCGAATCTGCAACTCTTTGTACAAGCAAACAAAAGGCGAAACTAAATCAAAATCTATAAAAATTATAGGGCTTCCTACAATTAAAAATTAAAGAATTTTATTCTAATTATGATTTTTAAAATCAATGATTTCACTAATTAGGTGAAATTATCTAAAACTATAAATCTGCATGCGCTCAGACATAGAAATTTCAAGTGTAAATTTTAATGTCTGAAAAGGCTGCGCAGGCTAAATTAGAGTTAAATAAAAATACAAATTAATCTCATAATTCAGAAATAAAATTACCTAAATTACAAATACACTCGCATGGTCCCCGACACTATGCTGAATGCTTAAGTTCAAGTGTCTGAAGATGCTGCGTGAGTTGCTTCCCGATTTAGTCTTAAGATTGAGTCTCGATTAACAAAATCTAAAAACCTATAATAAGAGTTTTAAATAAGTGAAATATCTGAGAAACTGATTTTGTCAAGTGACAGTAGATCTAATCCTCTATTAGTAGCTAAACAGAGTTGACAGGATCTAAAGCTCTTAAACATATTCAAATTAATCAATTTTAAAATCAAATTAAGTAGTAATCTGAAACTATTTAAATGAAACTCTATCATTAAAAACTTAAATCAAATTCAATCCATCCACCTTCTATAATTGTTTTTTGGGGGTGACAAATTAAGAAAACTCTAGCTCACAAAGGATCCAATGTCAAATCAAGTGTTTTGCTATCTTCACTCTCAATCAATCTCACAAGTAAGGATGTGCGTCGTCATCTGAGCTGGTTTGGCCAAGAGCTCCACCATGAAGCACCGTAGTCCTCTGATGGTTTGGCCAGCTCTATTATATTACGATCACGACCGTATGTGCTCCCCTACCGCCCTTTGAGTTATTAATCATAGGGTATACTTGATAGGGCAAATAGCTCTCTATCATCTAAGGTAGACTTAAGACTATCTCCTTAAATAAACACCATCCTAGGTCTATAAGGATTTCTTGGATGACATAACCCATGTGTTGCTGATGAGGATCCTTTCGTTAGGTTGGGTCGACTACCTCCTCTGACTAAGTAGACTAAGGACCTCAACTGCCCAAGATGATGGAACCATGGGATCTAGATCGGGCACGTCATCATTCCCCCAACCATCCGGTTTAAGTTGAAATGATGAATTTCATAATCTTAAATTATAAAACTCCTTATGATGCTATTATACGCTATGCATTAAGCGTTCTAACGACTAGCCTTAATCGAAAGTTCTTTCTCTCTTGTTGAGAGGGGTAATTAACTATAGAGGCTTGGCCTATAGGAAACCTAGAACCACATCTAAAGTTCTCACCAAATGAGGACAAAATCTTTGGGTAGTGTCTTATCTACTATTCCATCTGCCTTCTGAAAATTACACCGACACATTCAAATCACTCTCTTCAATTCTTAAATATTGTTAAGCTTTGGCTCATGATTTCTAGCAACCCACTGGGATAAGATTCTTTTTCCATCTTTAGCTAATCGAATTTGAGCTATAGCAGTAAAACATGATAAAAATTAAAATGTAAAATCAATTATCAATAAAACTAAATCTAAGCTAATTATGTCGTTATGACTAATCTGCTTGTTCTTTATATCGATGGATCTTTAGAACACGCTGTTTATCATGTAACTAGGTCGCAGAGCCAATATCCATCTAGCTAATGCTGTAATCAATACTTGAGATGTTGGAGCTACCATTCAATTTGATCAATTTGATCAATTTGATAGTGTAGATTTCCGAGCCATCACCACTACAAATAATCCTCCACCTAAAGCATCTGCAGATTTTACACACCAACCTATGCAATGGAGGAGGACAATTGGAATGACCACTACTACTACTGAGGTTTGTCGAAAGAGAACCTAAGTGTTTGAAAGATTGAGGTGCCAGTCATGAAGAGAACCTTCAATGGGCAGAAAGTTTCAATCATACATGTGAATGCAATAACCCTGCCAGTTGAACCTTTCGCACTAGGAAGGTATGATACTGAAGCCTCCTCTTCTGAAGAAAAATTGAGTAGAGGGTAAAGGAGAAGAAACACTGAACTGTGAGCTCAGTAGATTCTATCTAAATCACAAGTCATACAACTAACCTTACAATCAGAAGTGAGTATTTGTACTTGCAATAAATTTGAAAATTTTGTGATGGGTAAAAAGGAATAGCTCTACTAGTGATAAGCAATGTTTTTGGACTCAACAGCAGTCAGCTTCAACCTTTATGAAGAAGCAACATGAAACTCTATCTACTCGAGCACATAGAGTTTTGAAGGTTGTTAAAAAAATATCTTGTGAAGAACAGGTATCAAATATCAATTATCAAAGAAGCCAAAAATGCTCCACTACAAAAGCTGCAATCAGTGGTAGTAAAAGTTCAAGACTGTTCTAAGAAAGCCCTTCATGTTGAACATCAGGGTGTGACACCTAAACTGCATGTTTGGGAATCCACTATTGAAAGGTGCTGGAAAAAAGGAAAATAAATATGGAGGTCGAAGCCCTCGACAAGAAGTAGCAGCACAAAAGTTTCATCATTTGGAAGCAAGCTAACCTAGAGATAACAGAGAAATAGAAATGATGAACTACGTGCTCAACAGCCATTGTTCAAGAAGAAAATTGTACAACCAGCTGTGGAACAAGAAGTGAGTATTCCAACCCATAACAGGTTTGACAGACTAAGAAGAGTAAAGCATAACAACTTTGCTGAACAAATCAAACAATCATTATGGACTAGATAACATCAAATTCTAGCTTATCTAGCGAGAAAACTTGAAACTGTATATGCAAGAGTGCATCAGGTTCTCAAAGTTGCTATGGAGAAAGGACTGATAAAAAAATATATGAAGGTCCTATCATCAGGGAGGCCAGAGTTGCTCTTTCAAAGAGACCTCCTCCTACAACCCTGACAAGATGTCTACTAATTTAGGTCTCGTACGGTGAACATCGAGATGTGACACTTGGACCATAGGTCCAAGAATCTGCCGTCGAAAGGTCCTGATAAATATGTGAGCAAATTTGGAGGCCAAAATCTCGAAGTAAAATTGCCTTACAGAAAGACAACATCGCAACATCTAGACTATACTGCAACAAAAATCTACTCCTTATGTGCTAGTATTAAAGGCTGAAGTAGTTCTATCACTTGAAGTTGAACTACCATCTCTCCAAGTAGCCATTCAACACAATCTCACTCAATATGAGAATGTTTTTCTACGGATGAAAGATCTTGTTGCGCTTGACGAGATTAGGCTCCAAGCTTAGCAAAATTTAGAAGTCTACCAAGCAAGGATGTCCAAAGCTTTTGATCATACAATACGACCTTGAGCATTCTAAAAAGGGAAATTAATCTTGGTGCCGAGAAGACTAATTATTTTTAATCATAAATTTGGTAGCAAATTTGAGCCTAATTGGGAAGGTCCTTTTTTCATTGAAAAACTGTACCAAGGAGGGGCATACCAACTCATTGACTTAAATGGTAAAAGACCAATGCCGCCAATTAATGGTCGATACTTGAAAAAGTATTATATTTGAAAAAGATATTCTCGAGATACAATAGAAATCCCCTTGCAAGATAGGGGATATTTTTTTATATATCTATTTAGGTCGATATCGTGCTTCATGCCGAGATCTCTAAATAAATATACTCACTCAAGATGAAAGAACTTTTCCATGAAAATTCCTCTGTTACACAGAGGGCATTTTTAGATTTTTATACATAAATGAAAGTAATGTTACATGTTAAAACCCTCTTAATAGCATATCAATTCAAATATTGATGTATTTGCATAATTTCATCTTGAAAGTTTATCTAAATGTGCTTTAGAGTTCCCCCTACAATACTGGTATTTTTTAGTTTATTTAAGTTTATTTGAGTTGAAATCGTGCCATAAGATGAGATCCTCAAATATATTCTGATTCAGGTTGACATCGAGCTTTAGGCCGAAATCCCTGAATATACCCATAATTATTACTGTTAAGTTACAGGTTCTTGCAGGAACAAAAAAAATTTATTTCTATGCATGAAAAGATAGTCCTAAATGTCAAGAAATTTATCTCCTAGATTTACCAAATTCTAGAAATCAAGTCAGAAGAACTCCCAATTTTAGAAGCTTCAATTAATTAAGTTGGAGAAACATCAATCTCTACATCCTGAAGTCTAGGAAATTTATGGGTTCTAAAGGTCGAACTCAACAAGCTCATAAATGGTCGAGTTGCTGATGCTCTCCTCACTCAACAAGCCACTAGAAAAAGCCGTAGAAAGAGCCCCTATTCGTTAGTTTGATGACAAATCACCAATCCATCACAGCTCAATTCGGATAAGCCCATATGAATGTCGAAGGTCAAAGCGATGACGAGATTTAAATTTACCAAATTGACGACCAACCAAACGGCCTGACGAAAACCATCAAGGCCCGGCCCAAAATATTAGAATAACTTAAGATTGACATATATATTAACTATATGATTTTGCCATCATAAAATTCAAATTAGGATTGATTAGATGCTTAATTAATATACATATATTAATTAACTTAAAGTTTTAAATAAAACTTAAAACCAAGGCTCAACCGATCCCGTCTTTCTTCCCTCTCTTCGTTCTATTAAGGAACCCCAAGCACAACTCTCCCCAAAACCGTGCCCTCCAAATCGCACTCTCTGATTCGTTCGGTTGAGGAACCGTAAGCGCTCTTCTACCTATGGTTTTTCTGTAAACCGTAAGATCTCATCGGCCTCGTCCCCGAAGCCCACGTCCAAGCAATGCAATTTGACAAGGCGGAGAAGCTCTGCCAGAAAACCCTTAAGATTCACTGAGAGCAGAGTGTGACGGCTTCCATCGAGGAGGCTGCAGATCGACGTTTGATGGTTATTATCTGTGATGCCAAGGGTGACTATGACGAGGCTCTAGAGCATTTAGTGTTGGCCTCCATGGCCATGATTGCCAACAGCCATGAGACTGAAGTTGCCTCCATAGACGTGAGCATTGGCAACACCTACCTTGCACTTGGTCGTTACGATGAGGTCTTCTTCTCTTATCTGAAGGCTCTTACCGTGTTCAAATCTACCAAAGGTGATAACCATTACGCCTTGTCGATCTTTATCACAGAACAGGTAAGCTCCGTGAGTCGAGATCGTATTGTGAAAACTCCCTTCGAATCTATGCCAAGCCTATTCCAGGGGCAGTGCCGGAAGACATAGTTGGAGGTTTAGTGGAAATCGCCAGCTTATGAGAAGCATTTGAGGAGCCTGAAGAGACACTGAAGTTATTGCGAAAATCCTTAAAGTTACTGGAAGATGTTCCAGGTCAATGGAGCTTGGTTGTTTGTATTGAAGCACAAATGGGAGTAATGTTTTATATAGTTAGGCGGTATGCAGAGTCTATAAACTCCTTCGAAAGTGCTGTTGGGAAGCTGAAGGTTATTGGTGAGAAGAAGTCAACATTCTTTGGGATTGTGCTAAACTAGATGCGGTTGTCATGATTTCAATTGTTTAAGGTTGATGAGGCGACAGGGCTGTTTAAAGAAGTAAAGGAAATATTGGAGCATGAATATGGAATGAGACGTCAAGACACTATTGGAGTGTACACTAATCTTGCGGCTACCTATGATGCTATGGGAAGGGGTCCTATTCCACATGATGATAATTCTTCAAAATTATCAAGTGTTTCACATGGCACGAAGATCACTGGAATTGATAATGCTGCGGAAGGACGTTTGAACATAACTGTTAATTCTGGCAAGATATTCAAATGCACGCTGCATATGAGTCCATCTTCCTCTCTTGCAAATGATTGCATAATGGTGAATTGAAGGATTGCATTGTTCTTCGTACAATCATTTTTTAAATCTTCTATAGGGTGGTGGGTTCTTCTCTAGGCTTCCGGCGTTGCCCTTCTTGCAACACCCTTCCAATCTTAACTTCGCCGCAATCGGGAGAAGCAACACCGTCAAGAGGCGGGTTCTTCTTTCGATTTCCAGCGTCACACTCCTCGCTTCACCCTTCCAATCTTCGCTTCGTCGTAATCGGAAGAGGCGACACCATCAAGAGGTGGGTTCTTCTTTTAGTTTTTGGCCTCGCATTCCTTGCATAACCCATCCCATTTTCGCTTCATGAACGAAAGAAAACACCATCAAGAGGCTGGTTCTACGGCCATGCCGATTCGCATAACCCATCCAGCTATGCGAACCGGGAAGAACATCGTCATGGGTTCTTCTTTCGGCGTCGATTCCTCGCTTCATCCTTCCAATTTCGCTTCTAGAATCGAGAAGAACATCGCAAGATGAATTCTTTTCGATTTTCTGTTGCATTCTCGCATTACCTCCTCAAATTGCTCTATCGAACCGAGAAGAACACCGCCAAGAGAGGGTTCTTCTTCCAAAGATACCCAACCTCTTTACCGAGCATTGCATAGAAAAATAAGTCATAACATAGATGTATATGTATATATATATATATATATATATATATATATATATATATATATATATATACATTTGTTTCTTTTGCGTGAAGGCCTCGCTCGCTAAGAGACAAGATAAAAAAATCAGGCGTCAAGAAGACACCGCTCGCTATGCTCAAGATGACGTACCGAGTAAGCCAACATCTGTTACATGTCGCTCCCCCTAGACGAAATATTGCCAAAATTTTGACTAATTTCTAGGCTGAAAAAAAAGGGGAGGGGAGAATGAATATATATTGCATTTATCTTCTTTCAGGTTTGAAGGCCTCATCGTGCTCAAGAGGGCGCAATGAGATGAAGGTCAAAATAAAGACACCGCCACTATTTCAAGATAGTATTAGTACACTCAGCAAAATGCGAATGACACCGGGAGGCTACCAAAATTATGCTTGATTTTGGTGTAAATTTGAAACTTAAGTGAAAATCATTTAAGCTTAAATCAAATGAGAAAATACATAATAAACATGAAACTAAACATTAAAACAAAGAGGAATTGCAATACTAAAATAAACTATTTACTTTAAACGTAAGCAAATTCCTTTCCCTTCTTCAAAATCTTTAAAGGCTATGGATTGTTTTTCAAGCAAATGATATGAAAGGTAACTCCCCCTCTTAGCCTTATTTATAGAAAAGGAAAGATATCTTTGTGTGACCACTTATAATTAAACTAACAACATATGTAAAATATATCATAATAACCATGTTCCATGTTTGTTGTCAAAACGAATGCAAGTAAAACTTAAGGAAGTTAATACTAAACTCATAGCAAACTTGCAGTAAATTTGAAGTTTAATTCTCAAATAAATAGGGAATTTGATATGAGGTTAAAAATGAGTATAAAATGGGTCTAACAACTCTTGGTTATAGAAAATGTGTAAAGTCCATAAATGATAAAATTAGAGAGGCTTGAAGTTTTCTTTTGGTGAACTTCGTACATATAAACTTGTATGAATACAACAGAAAGTATGTCCTCACATATCTTATATACTCCTTTGGGTCAAATATTCCAAAATACATACTTGAATAAAAATAAATTCATTATATCTAAAATGAATATATTTTTATTCAAAGTTTACAAACTTTAAATGTCTCTTCACCAGAATCGAAACTATACAAGAGAAGGCAATACTAAATCAAAATCTACAAAAATCATAGGGCTTCCTACAATAAAAAATTAAAGAATTTTATTCTAATTATGATTGTCAAAATCAATGATTTCACTAATTATGTGAAATTATCTAAAACTATAAACCTGCATTTGCTTGGACATAGAGATTTCAAGTACAAATTTTAATGTCTAAAAAGGCTACGCAGGCTAAATTGGAATTAAAAAAAATACAAAATCAATCTCATAATTCAGAAATAAAATTACTTAAATTACAAATACACCCACATGGTCCCCAACACTATGCTAAATTCTTAAGTTCAAGTGTCTGAGGATGTTGTGTGGGTTGCTTCCCGGTTTAGTCTTAAGACTAGGTCTAGGTTAACAAAATCTAAAAACATATAATGAGACTTTCAAAAAGGTGAAATATATGAGAAACTGATTCTGTCAGGTGATAGTAGATCTAATTTTCTATTAGCAGCTAAACAAGTTGATAGGATCTAAAGCTCTTAAATATATTCAAATTAATCAATTTTTAAAATCAAATTAAGTAGCAATCTAAAACTACTTAAATAAAACTCTATCATTAAAAACTTAAATCAAACTCAATCCATCCACCTTCTACAACTGTTTGTCAGGAGTGACAAATTAAGAAAACTCTAGCTCACAAAGAAGCTAATGTCAAATCAAGTGTTCTGTTATGTTCACTCTCAATCAATCTCTTGTAGGACGGCCGTGTCCTCTGACCGTGGCTTGGTAGGCTCCATGATGAAGTTAAGTTAGAGTCCTTTGATCGGGTGGTTTGCCCAGTTATGCTCCATTATATTACGATGATCAGAGTTCAGATGCTCCCAATGGCTCGCTTTGAGTTGTGAATTATAGGGTGTACTTGATAGGGCAAACAACCCTCTATTAATTAAGGTAGGCTTAAGACTGTCTCCTTAGACAAACATTACCCCAGGTCTACAAGGATTTCTTAGACGACGTAACTCATGTGTTCCTGATGAGCATCCTTCTGTCAGGTTGGGTCGACTACCTCCTCTGACTAAATAGACTAGGGACCGCGACTGCCCGGGATGACGGAACCATGGGATCTAGATCGGGTACATCATCATTCCCCCAATTATCTGGTTTAAGCTTAAATGATGAATTTCATAATCTTAAATTCTAAAACTCTATATGATGCTACTATACGCTACGCATTAAGCAATCTAATGACTGGCCTTAATCAAAAGTTCTCTCTCACTTGTTTAGAGGGGTAATTAACTATAGGGGCTTGCGCTTATAGGAAACCTGAAACCATATCTAAAGTCCTCACCAAATGAGGATGAAATCTTTAGGTAGTGTCTTATCTACTATTCCATCTATCTTCTAAAAATTATACTGACACATTCAAATCACACTCTTCAATTCTTAAATTTTATCGAGAGGTCAATGGAGAATTTTTGGAGCCCACACTTATCCCTCGGAAAGTGCCTTTTCTGGGTCAAGTCCCATTTCCGATTGGCATGAGTAGCAATGACATGTATGTGTTTATTTTGGATAGGAATTAACCATGTGGGCAATGACACACATTGAATTTATTAGCAATGGAACATATAAGAGTTATTGGTAATGACAAGTACTAGAATTGGTGGGTATAATATGTATTGATATTGGCAGTGAAATAGGGTGTTTATGGCGATGGGTGGTATTGATGTTGGAGCAACAATATGCATCAACTTTAGTGGTGAAGATGAGTGTCATCTTTATTAGTGATGGAGGGATTTGGCTTTAGTAATAATGGTGGGTGGGTCTAAATTTCAATAGTGATAGAGGATATTATTCATATTTAAGATGGCATTTTTTGTCTTTCGTAAAAATATGTTTGAAGCTTTTAAGTCCCTTATTTTATCTTCTAGAATTCCCTTTCAAATCTTCTATTTAATATAAGAAAGTTGCATTTAATCAAGATGCTTCTTTAGATAGCCAGAGTTGACCCTCTTTAAATACATCATTGTTAGATTACTTAATTCTTAGGGTGTTGTTTGTTTGACTGAAAGAAGAAATACATTGCATTTTAAATACAAAGAAAAATAAAATTTTGGTGTTTGGTTAGCTAAAACAGTAATG
Organism: Cymbidium sinense; assembly: GCA_021442155.1. Lineage (NCBI taxonomy): Eukaryota > Viridiplantae > Streptophyta > Magnoliopsida > Asparagales > Orchidaceae > Cymbidium > Cymbidium sinense. The sequence goes on along the minus strand of CM038225.1, from coordinate 79,374,240 downwards.
CAATGTGAAATTTCAATACATTACTTTTCAAACTTTATTTAAAATCTAGCGAAAAAAGTTGTTGCCCAATTTGGGCGATTTTTATTTACACCAATCACTGTAAAGTGAGTTGTCACCACCATTGCCCACCATTGCCACCCCAAGCTACCCAAAATGCTGCTCACCAATGTTACTGTCGGCTGTCATCCTAATGTAGTTATTGACCATCGTTAGCCTCTTGTCATCGTCGTTGTTGGGTGTTTTTGTGATTTACATTACTTTTACTTAACTCAAACCAAACACAAAAAATTAAATTCTTGAATTTGATTTACAATTGTCCACACAACGATAATATTTCAAATACACTACATTAATTTTACATTGAATTCCTTTTACAACGCATTTCTTTTCAACAAAAAGAAAATCAATTATCTTGGGCTAGTTAAACTTTTTTTTATCAAGACACTTATTTTGAGTATAAAAATGAAAGATTCTTTTGAGTTTTTTACACTTTGAAGTTATCTTGAAAAAATTTTAACTATACATTTGAGTGCTTGATTTTGGAATATTTGAACTTAGATCAATATTTTTTTTAAATAAAAAGATAATTATTTTAAGTTTTAAGTTTGTTAAAACTAAAGTTTGGATGATTTTTTAGTTATTTATAAGAGTTTATACTTTGAATACAAGGACATTGTATAATTTAATTTGATGAATATTATGGAGATATAATCATTGCCATTATATTTTTGGGCAAGAAAATCTTCAAGTTCAAAAATATTTTATGTGATTTTAATTTTGGGATTTAAAATAATAAATTAAAAAAAAAACATAAGGTATGATTACTTCTTGGATGTTAACATAACTCTGAGAGACATGAAGTTAGTATTTATTCCCCAATCATAATTTTTCCTCTTCAATATAGTTGGTACATTATTTATTATAAAAATACTTAAAAATTTTATTTAAAACTTTTAGAAGTATCCAAGATTTCTTCTAGATGCTCTATTAGTTCCTTATAGTTATATAATTGAGACTAAAATGTTAAAAATGATATAAAAAGTTCAAAAATAGAGAGAAAACCCTACCTAAGCCTAAACATGTGCTAGTACTCGTGTAGGCATTTTAGGTTGGCCACTTAGCCACATGTTGGCATCATCAGATGTTCATGCTCTTGTTTGAAAAGAGGCATGCATAAAAAATTTTGTTTCAATTTTCTTTTTGCTTTTTAAAAGAAACATACTTCTTAGCTCCAATAAATTTGAAATAATTTCAAAAAAAATTATAAATGATTTATCTTTCTCATCATTTAAATCTAATAAAATCTATCATAGTGGGCTTAGGTGGAATCAAAATTTTTTTTTCTCTAGACTATAATTTTAAAGAAAAACTTATACTGCATTAGGTGTAATTGAGAGCATTGATGGAGGTCTACAATCTCTATGATGAGGTTGCGCTCTTCATTTAAAAATAAAAACTATTATTCTGTAAAGTAGTATTGGTTATTCTTATTTAGAAATATTAGATTTGATATTTTGAATTTTATTTCAAAGTTATTAGTTTTATCTAATATAAGAATAATCATTTTTATTTAAATAGAATAGATTTTAGAAGAGACATTTGAGGTTCAGAATCCATGCATTAAAGCACTAATCTTTCTCTAAATATAGTATTAATTACTGATATGACCCTGAAAATTCTACTAGTCGAAGCACGAATCTTGACGTAGAAAGTAATCTGATCGTGAATCAAGACTAACCGAGATCAAGCGTTTATTATCAATCGACTCTTAAACATGGAGTGTTTATAGTCAAATCGAGCATCTTGACGAGCTGAATCTAACAAGCCCAAGATATCATAATTTTGACATCATTTGAGCATTCAAATACACAAAATACATCATATGATCAAGGGCATCATTTTGAGCCGTCCGATAAAGTGGAGTGGTACGGGTTTTGCATGTATTTACAGAGACGCCACTCCTCTAATCTATAAATAGCCCCTCATTCCTCATATGAGGGGAGGCAACAAGCATAAGAGAGGAGAGAGCTCTAAAGATCCTCCAAGAATAATCGTGCCACTGATTCCAACCATCGCCACCCGGCCGTCACCGCCATCGTTGATCCTCGCTGTGCCAATCTCTGCTCTCCATCATGATGACTTACCGTGATTGTTCCTGCTTTTCGCCAATGATTGTTCCTGCATTTACAAGAATTGTTACCGCATTTCCACCGGTAATTGCTCCGCACAGTTCACCATCATCCGTTACTACTAGCAACTGTTACAACCTGAATGTGACTATATAGTCGTTGTTCCTTTCTCATATACAATTCTGTAATCCCGGTATCGGGAAAAACTTATACTCCAAAACAAATATATAGTGGAAGCTTTTTACTAGGCTAGGCCCCGTAGTTTTTTCCCTCTTTTCGAGGTTTTTCACGTAAAAATTCTAGAGTTTTCTTGTTCACTCTTTAAATACCTATGTGTGTGCTGGATTTCACAACGAAGCTAAGGTGAAAACTTTTACTCTGCCGCAACTAGTTTTCTAGCACGTAATAGTTTGGTGTCATCTGTGAAAAACTGATTCCCATTATATCATCTTGTATGGCGACCAAGTTCTCCAACAAGATCAAAACCACCATCGAGATGTAGCATTTCAAGCTTTTAAGGAGCGCAAGCAAAGAATGAAGATTCATCAAACTTCGTTCCTTTAGATTTTGTCAATAACTGGGGGGCAAATCTTAATCTCAAAAGATTATCCAAATCGATATTCTGGATATCTAATTGATTATTAGTTTGAGAAGTAAGTCAGTAATACTAATGAAAAAGGCCAAGGTAAAGAAGCAACTTTGGCTACAACCATAAACAGATGTTTTAATCGACCTCTTCCATACATGTTAACGTCATCGAGCAAAGACTCTAACAAACAACTTAGGATAGGTCAAAAGGTCCTTGGTGGACTTCCTACGACCTCTTCCATACAGGTTAACGTCATCGAGCAAAGACTCTGACAAACAACCTAGGATAGGTCAAAAGGTCCTTGGTGGACTTACTACGACCTCTTCCACACAAGTTAATATCATCGAACAAAGATCTAATAAACAATCTCAGATAGGTCAACAATCCTCAGTGGATTCAATTCAACCTCTTCCACACAGGTTAACGTCATCAGGAAACACTCTGACAAACAACCTCGGATGGGTCAAAAATCCTCAGCGGATTCAATTCAACCTCTTCCACACAGGTTAACGTCATCGGGTAAAACTCTAACAAACAACCTTGGATAGGTCAAAAATCCTTAGCGGATTCAATTCGACCTCTTCCATACAGGTTAACGTCATTGGGTAACACCGACAAACAACACCGGATAGGTCAAAATCACGATTCAATTCAACCTCTTCCATACAACATCATCGAGCAAAGACTCGACAAACAACCTCGAATAGGTCAAAATCCTCGCCGATTCAATTCAACCTCTTCCATATAGGTTAGCACGCCATCGGGTAACACTCGACAAACAACCTGGATGGGTCAAAAATCCTCAGTAGATTCAATTCAACCTCTTCCATACAGGTTAACGTCATCGGGTAACACTCTGACAAATAACCTCGGATGGGTCAAAATCTTCAGCGGATTCAATTCAACCTCTTCCACATAGGTTAACGTCATCGAGCAAAGACTCTGACAAACAACCAAGGATAGGTCAAAAGGTCCTTGGTGGACTTCCCACGACCTCTTCCATACAGGTTAACGTCATCGGGTAACACCCTAACAAACAACCTCGGATAGGTCAAAAATCCTCAGCGGATTCAATTCAACCTCTTCCATACAGGTTAACGTCATCAGGTAATACTCTGACAAATAACCTCGGATGGGTAAAAATCCTCAGCGGATTTAATTCAATCTCTTCCATACAGGTTAATGTCATCGGGTAACACCTTGACAAACAACCTCGGATGGGTCAAAAATCCTCAGCGGATTCAATTCAACCTCTTCCATACAGGTTAAGGTCATCGAGTAACACACTGACAAACAACCTCGGATAGGTCAAAGACCCCCGTCGGCCGCCGCCGACCATCGCCAGCAATCTTCGCCGGTCACCACCATCGTCGCCGGTCATTCCCGCTGACTACCGACTCCAGTCGCCACCATCGACTACCGTCGCCAGTTGCTGCTGCCGACCACCCCCGTCGGCCTCCAACCACCATCGCCGGTCACCGCCACCGACCATCGCCAGCAATCTCCGCCGGTCACCACCATCATCGCTGATTCTCCTTGCCGACCACCGTCGCAGGTCACCGCCATCGAACACTGTTGCCGGCCACCATCGTCGAGCATCGCCGTCAACCCACGTCTCCGATTATCGTCCTCGTGATCGCCTCCAAACCCGGACGGTTCGACGAAGCCGGTTGATGCCTCTTTTGAGGGAAAACCTGAACAACGACGTATGTACCGCGGGCGTTGATCACCTCCGAACTGACGGTCTAGAGTTCTGACGCCTCTTCGAGGGAAATCAGACACGACGATGTCTGCGGCCGACCACCTCCAAATGACCTTCTCTCAAGAAGAAGAGAAGGTGCCTTCTCCCTTGGCCCTAGGGGGGTTTTTATAGACCCCTTTTAGGGGCAAAAAGGTAAAAAAGCATCCAAAATCGCCCAAAATCATTCAAAATCGCTCAAAACAGGCCAAAACGGGCCAAAGCAGATGCGCAGACGCTTAACGGCCGCCATAGCACTACATGAAGCGCAGGTGGTCCGCTGACCGACAGCCGTCTGCCGTTGCTCCGCACTCCGGCCTCCCGCTGCTCCGCACCGACTTCCGCCATGCCTAACCTGCTTCGACCAGTCAAGCTGCCGCCAGCGACCCTCGCGATTTAAGGCTACGGCCCATTCAGCGGTCCCTCACGAATTCAACTCTGTCACAAAATTGTCGGCTCTCCCCACGCCTGCCCATTATTCGACTCCAAGGCAAAGATTTTTCTTCGCCCCATGAAATCGATCCCACTAGCAATTGCAGCCTGCACGTAATCCAACCCAAACCTTGTACCGCAAGCTCAGAAATATCCGCATGGGTCCATAACCCAAATCTTGTGCCACGCTGCACGCATATACATCGGCCCTGCACCCACTTCATGGTCATAATCTTATGCTCCCGTGAAGATATATTCTCTCAAAATGTATGGTTAACGGACCTACAAATTTCATTGAAGAATATACTATTTTCAAATATTCAGCATATATATTTTTGGATGATTGAGATAATATCATCCAAAAATAGGAGGGCAACCGATCATTATCAATCTAATTTAAACATGGAGTGTTTAAAGTCAAATTGAGCATCTTGACGAAATAATCTAACAAGCCCAAGATATCATAATGACATCATTTGAGCATTCAAATACACAAAATACATCATATGATCAAGGGCATCATTTTGAGCCGTCCGATGAAGTGGAGTGGTACAGGTTTTGCATGTATTTACAGAGATGCCACTCCTCTAATCTATAAATAGCCCCTCATTCCTCATATGAGGGGAGGCAAAAGCAAGAGAGAGGAGAGAGCTCTAAAGATCCTCCAAGCACAATCGTCGCCACTCGACGGTCGTCAACCACCGCCGCCAGCCGCCACCGTTGATCCTTGCCGTCAACCGCCGGTCTCCATCATGATGACTTCTACCAGTGATTGTTCCCTGCATTTCTGCCAGTAATTGTTCCCCGCATTTCCACCGGTGATTGCTCCGCACAGTTCACCATCATCCATTACTACTAGCAACTGCTACAACCTGAACGTGACTACATAGTCGTTGTTCCTTTCTCATATACAATTCTGTAATCCCGGTATCGGGAAAAACTTGTACTCCAAAATAAATATATAGTGGAAGCTTTTCTGTTAGCCACGTGGTTTTCCCTCTTTCGAGGTTTTACGTAAAATTTTGGAGTTTTCTTGTTCACTCTTTAAATATATGTGTGTGTCTTTGGATTTCTAAGGCTAAAGCGAAAACTTTTACTCTACCGCAACTGGTTTTCTAGCACGCAATAATTACCATTAATTGGATGAACAAAAACTAATAAAAGGTGTCTAAAGTTTATGATCTTGATGACAAATGTTTAATATTTTCTAAAAATGGGGTTGCTTATTTTTATTTCAATATATTAGCTTTAAGAAGGGATGAATATTGTTTACAATCCTTTAAAAATTATATAAATTATCTTCATTTGGTTGAATGAATTTAAGGAGAGTTTTTTAAGATTAATAATCCTTATGATTAAGCTATAGTCTTCCTTTGAAATGGGGTTGAATATCCTTATTTGGATAAATGACTTCAAGGAGAAGAGTTTGACGTCTATAATCCTTATAATGAAGCTATGATATTCTAATAAAAATGGAGCTGACTGTTTGCATTTATATAAATTAGATCAGAAGAGAGGTGTTTGAGATTCAAAACTATTGTAATGAAGTTTCAATCTTCGTCTAAATATTTGGTTATTATCTTTATTTGGACATATAAGATCAAATGAAAGAAAATGTGTTATTTTATATTTTTATATAAGATGTTATAGTCATTATGATAAAAAACCAACACTCTTTATCAGGTGGTGGGAGTTGACCTCCATTTATTATATGAAATTTTTGAATATCTTAGTGTCATATTCATATTAAAACTCAATAATTTTTGGTTTATTGAATTCTTCTTGTCAAAACATTTATTTTATAGAAGCACACCGAACTGGATGAACTTGGCTTTGAGAAGTTATGAATTATACTTTTGAGTGATTGATTTAAGTTAATTTGGACTTGGATCAAGATATTCATGATATTATTGATTTTGTCTTCTTAAGACAATCATTTTGACTATAAATATATAATATAATAGATATAAACTATGAAAGTTGACTTGTATGACTAAAATATAAGTTTTATACATAAGAGTTATTATTAATAATGAAAAGTTAATTGATTGGTCATTTTATTAATTGGATGAGAGATCAACGACTCAAAAGGTGCACACCAACCTTGCCAATAGAGATGGCAACTAGCTATGGTGGCATATTAGGTGGTGAAGATGATGACAATATATAGAGTTAACATTGGTGGTAATGATAGGCATCAACCTTGGTAGTAATGGATAATATTGACTTTTATAGAGATGGTGGACTTTAGTCTTGATAACGATGACATGGATTAAGCTTGTTAGTGAAGACATGCAACATCTTTAACGAAAATAATAAACATTAAGGTTATTAATGAGATGATATTTTTAAAACAGATATCCACCATTTTGAAATTAACAAATTAAATATTAAAATTTTAAAAAAAATAAACTAGCTATATATAGTCACTCGTTAAACAGACGATTTGTTGCTTACGTGGTAGTTTAGTCACCCGTTTAATAGTCGACTTGTGATTTGTAAAAAAATTTTTGAAATAGAGATGCATAAATGTTAGTGTGTATGTTTGCATGTGTTGGGAGGAAGTGAAGATCCATTAAAAGAGGATGCTTGCAAGAAAATAAGGAGTAGAAGCAAGTCAAAATTATAGGATCACATCCTAGTTCTTTCTTTCCTTATTTTTGATTTATCTTGTATCAGCAAAACTTTTTATTTGTCATTCTCTATTTATCAATGAGTGTTTAAGTATGTAATACCATAGATTTATGGAACATTGTATTGTTTATAATGTATAATGTATTGTGAAATTTAAAGAAAATATTTTGTGCTTTGATTTCTTGTGTTGTTTTGTTTTTCCTCATGCTTAATTTAGTTGCAATTTGGCCAATTCAAAATTATAGGATCACATCCTAGTCTTTCTTTCCTTATTTTTGATTTATCTTGTATCAGCAAAACTTTTTATTTGTCATTCTCTATTTATCAATGAGTGTTTAAGTATGTAATACCATAGATTTATGGAACATTGTATTGTTTATAATGTATAATGAATTGTGAAATTTAAAGAAAATATTTTGTGCTTCGATTTCTTGTGTTGTTTTGTTTTTCCTCATGCTTAATTTAGTTGCAATTTGGCCAATTAAAAACTTAGAATGAAGTGTCATCTAGAGATATTATAAGAGTTATAGAGGAACAATTGGAGAGAAATAAATATACTTTATAAGTATACATTAGTATATGATATTTGAGAGATTTTCAATCCTATAGGGAGATGATAATAATACAATCATTTAGTTTAATTAGCATAACGATATATCTAATTAAATTAAAATGATTAAGTTTTTTTATCTAGGCATAGACAAAAAGATAATATTGCTCTTGATTGATAACTATCTATAATAACTTCATAATTACAAAATTCATAGAAACAATCAAGGAATCATAAATTTATAGCATACTTTCTAAAATTAAGTAAAAAAAAAAACTTATAAAAAATAGATTATATAATTTTTAGTAAATTTAACCTTTTTGAATTTTCACTTAATTTGATAAAAATGAAGGTTAATAATAGATTAATATTTAGTAAGATTTTCAAATATGTTATCATAGGAAAGATACTCTTCTCATTAATATATTACTTAAATGGTACATGCATTTGCATACACTATTTTAGCTAGTCAACTTATTGCTTATTTGATAGCTTATGCTAGTCACCTGGTGGATGACTTGTTTAAATTTTTCTTAAATTCTAAATTGAGAATAAATTTTAGTACTTTGGGATCATACTATATGTTTGAAATGATTGATATTTTTTATTTATTAAATTAATAACAAATTATTTAAAATGAACTAAGACATTTATATAAATGCATATAATATTATTAAATTATCAATTTATATATATTTTAATTTTAAATCGATTAAAATTTAATTTAAATCAATTCAATAATTATTGATAATTTAATAATATTATGTGCATTTAAATAAATGTCTTAATTTATTTTGAATAATTTGTTATTAATTTAATAAATAAAAAATATCAATCTTTGCAAACATATAGTATGATCCCAAGGTACTAAAACTTATTATGAGTTTAGAATTTAAGAAAAATTAAAACAAGCTACCCGTTCTTTTATCGGGCAACTATCATAATTGCCATGTTAGTAGCAAGTCGCCCATTGGCAACTATAGCAATTTTATTATTATTTTTATTTCAAAATAGAGGATATCTATTTTAAAAATTTTGTCGATTAGAGATGGTGGTTGTCAATAGCAATGAGTGATATTTGTGTTGATGAAAATGACATGCATTAGCCTTCTTAGCGATATTAGATTGTAGCCTTAGTGATAATGACATGAGTTATGACCTTGTTAATGACAATATATGTTTACCTAGGTAAACAAAGTTTTATAAATTTTTGAGCTTTTTAGTACTTTCTTATAATTTAGGTCTCATTCTCAACCCCCTTCAATGTGTAGAAGCATAATATATTTATAGATTTCTAAATGAGACATTATAATCATTTTAAACAAAACTAACATACACTATTGGGTGGTTGGAGTTGACTGGCCCCACCCCCCGTAATTTTATTATAATTTTGTTAATATCTTAGGGTTGTATTGAAATTAAAACTCATTAATATATGATCAATGCACTTGCCTTGTCAAGACATTTGTTTTAAGTATATGCACGTAAGTTTCGAATGATATTGCCCCTCTAAATAGCTTTGAGAAGTTATGAATTCTACTTTTGATCTCTTGATTTAAGTCTATTTGGACTTGGATCAAGATGGCCAAGATGGCCATGATATTGTTGGTTTTGTCTCATTGAGGCAATCATTTCAAGCATATATTTGTTAAAACTAAAATTAGGATGATCTCAAAGTCAATTCTTATTTTTTCTAATTTGAATACTTATATTTTGAGATTTGAAAATGTTGTCACTATCAATGCTCGATAAATTCAAGTATTTATCATCGAGTTTCTTAATATCTTTTATATCTATCTATGTTAAGATAATTAATCCATATTTAATTGGTTTTTATTTAAATTGTTAATGTACTTAATGTGTCTACATCTATTAGACTTGTTAATTTACTAATGCGAAGGAGCGAAAGTAGAGTCTATTTTTATAGTTAATGCATGCTTAATCTAGAAGACTGAAAGAAAATATAGCTTTTTAATTAATTAGATAAATTATAAACTATTATTTTATTTTTATCAGTTACAATAAATATTATACCGACATAGAAATCACAAATCTAATGAAGGCCTAGATGTGAGTAAAAGTTTTTGATATGTATAATAAACAAATTGATTTTGAATCACATTTATCTAAGTTGGATCGAATTCAAATCAAATTTAAGCTCAATCAGTTGATCTTAATTGATGCTTTATAAATTTTAACTAGAAAGTGAATTTGCAGTGGCTAACTATAGCTTCGCTGCTAATTTAAATCAAAATTTGATATTTATTATATTAGAAATATATGAAGATAAAATAAATTTCTTGTGTTCAGATCTCATGTCAAATCATTGAGAAGATTTAATTGAAAGTGTACTTGAATTCGTAGAAAAGCTAATACGGGAATTTTGGCTTTACACTTTTAAAGTGATGTTCTTGAGAGAAAGATACTTCTTTTCACTTAAGATGGGATGTCAGGAAAAATAAGAGTCAACCTCTTTAGAATGGGGATCATGACCTTATTTCTACTTGAGTGCATTTTATTTTATTTCAACCCGTCATAAAAATAAAATAAAATATCTAGTCTCTACACATGATAATTCCATACAAGGTTAATAAGATACCTCAAAAGTCTAAAAAATTATTAATCTTTATTTGATCACAAAATTAATAGATTTAAAAATAAGATAACACCTAATGTATAACTAAATTCATATGTGTAACATTCCCAACAATCTCTCACTTGAGCCACATATATTGCTTGATAATTATATATTATTGAATACATTAAGAGCTCAATACTTGTTATCTTCAAAGAGAAATATCTTAGTATAATCTGGTCCATTAATATTATTGGCATAGAATCAAAGTGATCTTTGTTTTAAATTTTCTATAACAAGACCCACCAATGATCACTAAATCAATATGATTAATGACATAGATCAAGTATGGATGTATAATATAAAAATTTCATATAATGTGATCATATATCATGCATATTTCCAACTGATCCTATATTATAACTCAAAAGAGATATAAATATAATTTCATTTATTTATACTAAACTTCAATTGAAACTATATAACTTTATTTTAAAGTTTTCAACTATAAGATAATAAAAATACTTTATTCCGATCAGAAAAATATATTTACAATCATTGAATATCATAAGTAAACTCCCACTATGATAACATATCATTAAGTAAACCACTCACATACGAGTCACATGCTCATTAAATATTTTAGGTGGTAAATCATTTGTAAGTGGATCCGCAATCATGAGTTTGTACTAATATGTTCAATAAATACTTGAGAACTCTGAACTCTTTCTCTTACAATAAGAAACTGTATGTCAATATACTTTGATTTTGATGAACTCCTGTTATTCTTTGAATACAACTCAGCGGCTCTATTATCACAATTTATTTTTAATGGTCACTTTATTCCATCAAAAAAATTTAGCCCAATAATAAAATTTTGCAATCATATTCCTTAATTTGATACCTCATAAAGCTATAAATTCTGCTTCTATAGTGAAAGAAGCAATGAGTGATTGTTTAGCATTCTTCCAAGATATAGCTCCTCCAATTAATAAGAAAATATAGCATAAAGTGGATCTTCTACTATCGAGTCAACCAGCAAAATCAGAATCAGAGTACCCCACGATCTCCATAGAATTTGATTTTCGATATGTGAACATAAAGTCTTTTGTTCTTTTGAGATACCACATAACTTATTTTACTGCTTTCCAATGATCCATTCCCATGTTATATAATATCTGCTAAGCATTCCAACAATGTACATAATATCCGGATGCATATAAACTTGAGCATACATAAGACTCCCTAATGTAGATGCATAAGAGATTTTTTCCATCTCTTTCTTTTCCAGTTCATTTCTTGGTCATCAAAGCAAACTGAATTTATCACCTTTAGCAATGGGTGTATCTTCTACTGCACAATTTTTCATGCCAAATCTATTAAGCAATTTATCAATATATGTCATTTGTGATAAACCAAGTATACCATGAGAATGATTTCAATGAATTGTATACTCAACACAAAAGATACATTGCCAAGATCTTTCATTTCAAATTTATCTGATAAAAATTTCTCGTTTTCATACAAAAGACCTATATCACTGCTTGTCAGTAGAATATTATCAACATATAGCACTAAGATGATGAATTTACACCCACTGATTTTGTGATAAATGTATTAATAAATAGTATTTTCTTTAAAACCAATAGATATAATCACTTGATCAAATTTCTTATACCATTGATGTGAAGCTTGTTTTAAACCATAGATGGATTTATTTAATTTGCATATTAAGTATTTTGAATCAGAAGATTGAAAATTTTCTGGTTACACCATATATATAGTTTCTTCAATGTCACCATTGAGAAATAGAATATTTACATCTATTTGATGTAACTCTAAATCATAATGGGCTACTAGTGCTATAATAATTTTAAAGAGTCTTTCGAAGAAATTGGAGAGAAAGTCTCTTTACAATCAATGCCTTCTTTTTGAGTGAAACCTTTAGCTACTAGACATGCTTTATATCTTTCGACATTGCCTTTTGAATCTCATTTGATTTTAAAAATCCATTTATAACTAATGAGTTTTACTGATTTAGGAAATTTGACAAGATCCCAAACAACATTGTCTTTCATTGATTTCATCTCATCCTCAATAGTTTTTATCCATTTATGCGAGTTGACACTTTGTTTAACATGATCGAAAGAGATTTGATCACTTTCCAATTTAATGTCAAACTCATGGTATTGGAGATACACAACATACTCATCTGAAATTGCTAATCTCCTATCCAAAGTGAATTTTCTTAATGACACTTCAATTTGAGGTTATTGTGATTCCTCAATATGAGTAGGAGTTAACTCAAGAATATTTTGATTTTCTTTATTTATAACTTGAATAAGATCAAGTAAAATTATATGATCATTTTCTATTGTTATTGTAGGAAGAGTAGCATATTGCTCTTCAAATATAAATTTTTTAAGTTTATTACTCCCATCATATTCAATATCCACAATAAATTTAGCATTATCCATCTCGAAAAATGATTTATTTAAAGAGTCATATAACTTAAAACTCTTCGACCTTTCTAAGTATCTAACAAAATAACAACTAATAGTTCTTGAATCCAACTTTTTTTCATTAAGCTTATATGACCTAGCTTTAGTTGGACATCCCTAGACATGAAGATGCCTAATACTAGGCTTCTTTCCAATCCATATTTCATATGGAATTTTAACTACTACTTTACTTAGAACTGTATTAAGGATTTAAACTATAATCTTCAAGGCTTCTCCCCAAAGTAACTATGGTAAGGAAGAATGATTTATCATACTCATAATTATATACATAAGGGTCCAATTTCATCTCTCAACTATACTATTTTGACTTGGAGTCCCTGACATAGTGTATTGAGGAATGATGCCACATTTTGTTAAATATTTGACAAAAGGGCCTAGACATTGTTCACCTGATCTATCATATATATCATAGTATTCACCAATATTGTCAGATTTGATAGCTTTTATTTTCTTTCCAAGTTGATTTTCAACTTCAGTCTTAAAAAATTTGAATACGTCAAGTGAGTCTGACTTCTCATAAATCAAGTATAAGTACCCATAACTAGAATAATCGTCTATGAAAGTAATGAAATATTATTGTTCATTATAAGTACTTATAGGGAATGGACCATAAATATTTGTATGAATTAATTTTGATACGCTTAAACTCCTATTAGTACCAAATTTCTTGATATTTGTTTATTTTTTCTTGATACATTATATATAGAGTTTATCATTTAAAAAATTAAGAGAATCAAGAATTCATTCTGACACAAGTCTTTCAATTATTTATTTAGAAATATGTTATAAATGCTTGTGTAATAGCATATATGAATTTTTATTCATTAATTTTCACTTTGAACCAAAATTGCTTGTATGCAAAATTTTATTAATTTGTGAAGCATAAATATCTAATTTATATAGATTATCAATCAAAGAACTTGTACCAATAATATTTGAATACTGAAAAGGATAAATTTTTTATTTCCAAATGAACAAGAATAGCCATATTTGTCCAAACAAGAAATAGAAATTAATTTTCGTCTAAACGACGGTAGATAAAAAGTCTCATGTAAATTTAAAATACAACCAGATTTGCGATGTAATCTATATAAGCATATTACTTGAACATAAGCTTTATTGTCATTTTCTACACAGATGAATTTTTTAGCATCAGTTGATATTCGTCTTCTTAAACAACCTTGCATAGTCACACTTATGTGAGTAGTTGCACTTGTATCTATCCACCAAGTGTGATTTGGTATTAAGAATAAATTAACTTTAGAACAAATAAAGTTGAAAAATTTATCATTTTTTCATGAGCCAATTTGTATACTTGGGACAATCATTCTTCACATGATCAACCTTCTTGCAAAAGAAACAAGTAACAACCTTATCTTGTTTTTGTTGTACCTTAGGTTGTGAGGTCCCTTTGTCTGTAGCTCTTTTTCCTTTATAAGTCATTTTTTCTTTTAGTAATAATGTCACGAGAGGAAATAACAAAGTGAGCACTTTCTATTTTGTCATATTTCAGTCTTTTTTTTCTCTTGCACACATTGAGCAATGAGCTCATTAAGAGTCTATTTTTTCTTTTGAGTATTACAACTTATCTTAAAAGAATTAAATTATGCAAGAAGAGAGATCAAAACTAAGTGCATAAGAATATCATCAAACATCTTTAATTTTAGTGCAATCAATTTAGTAATAAAATTAGACATCTTCATAATATACTCTCTTATATTTTCATTGCCTTTATACTACATTGAAATGGGTTTACTAAGAATAGTACTCGCTTCGACCTTTTTAGAACTAACGAAAAGATTTGTTATTTGCCTTAGAAACTTTTTAGCACATTCCTCTTCAAGCATTGCACCTTTTATGGTTTATGAAATAGAATGCTTCGTGATCATAAGACTCATGTTGTTATAACGCTCCCACTTTTCAAAGTTAGCCATTTTTCAATAGCGCTTTCTACAGTAAGGGCGGGAGGACGTTCAACCCAGATCGCATAGTTAAGATTTATACACCCAAGAACTATAGTAATATATTTTTTCCATTTCTTTAAGTTAGTAGCGTTAAGCACTAAAATGTTATTCAAATTGACAGATATAGAAGAAATATTAACCGAAAAGAATAAAAAAAATTCATAATTAACAACATTGTCATTTCCTTATGTATATATAATGTAAACAAAAATATCAACAAAATATATACTTGAAATAAAATGTTTAATAAGATTGACACATATAAGATACCTACCACAATATTGCAATTTAGTCTTTGGATAAAAATAATAATTTATAAATAATACTCTTAAAATTAGTGTCAACAAATATTGATAATAAATTATGCTAATGATATGTCTATCTTTGGATCGACATATTATATTGATAATTAATACAAATTTATCACATATTTATTACTGCATAAAATCTGGCCAAACATAATATTCCTTTGGGTTGATTATTTTTCGCATAAATTTAAATGTAATCCTTAAGTAATATTTATATATTTCAAAATTAAATAAATTGATATAATAGATGTCATTTTAGTGATATATTATTTTAATTTAAATTATTTTAAAATAATGAATATTAACTACAGTATTTCAACAAATATTTTAATTTATATTATCTGAATCCATCTAATATCACAAAAACAAACTTTAGCAACTATTTTAATTAAAACAGTAACTCATAAACTCTATCAAATGAAAATTTCAAATAGAAGTATTGAATTTAATAAGAGGGATGTTTACATTCAAAAGGTTAATTTAAATCATTTATCAAATATCTAAATATAAGTATTCGCATTAAGTTAAACATGTTAGCCCGACAGTTAGTTTGAAAAGAGTGCTTATAGAAAAATTTGATATTTCCAATAAAATAATTATATAAAACATTTCCTACATAATTATAATAAAGCATGTTATATATATATATATATATATATATATATATATATATATATATATATATATATATATATATATATATATATATATAAACTTTAAGATGATGTAGCTATATGGAAACGAATGAATCGATTAAATAATTAACTCATTTGTTTATATGATGCTACAACAAAATATTGCAGATTTTAAAAGAATAATAATAGGAGTAAACTGAAACATTTTGGAATGACAAACATTTATACCTGATAAAATATCGTTTCTAAAGAAACATTTAAGAAACACAACATACTATTGAAATTAATTATTTTTGAAACGACGCAAATACATAATTCAACTTTAATAGAATTTATTTGAACGTAAAAAACAGTAACTAATTTGATAGATGAATTATTTCATCTAGCACAGGCTTCACTCTTTTTTTATAATAATAAATCAACACAAATAATAACAAAATATGAGAAATATAATTTTTTTTATTTTCCCAAATTGTTGATATGTAAATAATAACATTATCACATTTGAAGAAGAACCAAAGATAAATATGAGAAAACCAATTTCATATGATCAAATATGAATTTTATTTCTCAAATTAAGTCATAATTGCAAGAATAAACACATCAATTATATGAAAATTTCAATTGCGATCAAAGTATAAAAGCAAAAATTTTGTTATTTCCTTTTATTCAAAATTAAGAATGAAAGTGATAAAAAAGATATCGATTCTATATGCACAAAACCAAATAAATTGCACAAAAATTTTGAATCATATACTTTAATCTAAAATTCTGAAATAATCCATACGAAAGATTAAGAGAAATCTGATTCTTTAATGATTTAACATGATAGAAGCTTTGATGGCACTTGTTGGAAACATATGAAGATAAAATAAATGTATCGTGCCTGGATCTCATGTCAAATCATCACGAAGATTTAATTCGAAGCGTACCTGAATCCATAGAAATGCTAATATTAGAATTTTGACCTTCCACTTCTAAAGCGGTGTTCTTGAGAGAGCGACTTCTTTTCACTCAAGATGGGATGTGAGTAAAAATAAGAATCAATCTCTTTAAAATGGGGACCATGACTCTATTTATATTTGAGTACATTTCCTTTTATTTTAGCCCATCATTAAAATAAATTAAAATGTATGGTTTCTGCACATGATAATTTCATATAAAATTAATAAGATATCTCAAAACCTAAAAAATTATTAATCTTTATTTGATCACAAAATTAATAGGCTTAAAAATAAAATAACACCTAATGTATAATTAAACTAATATGTGAGTCCACATTCAAAATTTTCAACATATTATATGGGTGTAAACGAGCTAGCTTGAGTGAGCAGAATCATTGTTTGTGTTCGGCTTGTGTTCGAAATAACTCAAAATTTTAGTATTTATGTTCGGCTCGAATTGTTTGAAATGGCTCGTATCAGCTCGAAATACTATAATCTAAAAAATCTGTAAGAAAGATGATTGAATTTGATTGATCTTTTCATAACTTTTTAATTAAATTCGTGCTTATATATATGATATATATATATATATATATATATCTCATCGAATATAGCGATCGAACAAATGATTATTTGTATTTCGTTTATAAATCGAAAACTGAATATTTATTAGTGTTCTCACTTAGTTAATGAGCAGGGAAAAAACAACAAAGCAGTTTTTTTTATAGCCCTATATAATGAAGTAGTAAAATTCAACAAAAATAAATTTTCTTTTTTTAAAAAAGTTATCATGCTTGTTGGTGGGCCAGTCTCTTTTGGTGAAGTTATTCAAAATGTTTACTAGAATTAATTCATATGTGAATTTTTGGCAAGATTTTATTATTTTAATTTTGATTTAAATTTCACTTCATTTATATGAAATCTAATTTTATTCAATTTTACTTTCACAAGAATTTTGATTTTAGTTTTGATTATTTTTAAAGGTGTATGTATAAATTAGTTAAATAAATAGATATGAGAAGTGAAGATTTAGTTCAACTAAAATGTATTAAAGATGAAAATGATAATTGACTTTAATGTCCATAGTTTGCTAAATAAAAATAGAGGATTTTGATTTTTATTTTTTGTCGTATTAGTAAAATTGAAATTGAAGAGGCTTTAAAGAAAATGAAGTGTGAAAAAGTAATAGAACCTATTGATACTCCAATAGAAGCATGTATTCCAATAGAAGTGTGTAAATGATTATGATATCAAGAAATTTATTACCTTATTAATCTTTTTAATATTAATTTAAAATTAAAATATGCTTGGTGAGTGAAGAAAGAGTTTGTTAATTACTATTTTTAAGAATAAAGTGATGAACAATATTGCTCAAATCATTGAGGAATTAAGTCAATGTGCCATACATTTAAAATTATGGGAGAGAGAAATTGAACATAAGTTATGATGAGATACAAAAGTTTCTGATCAAAATCAGTTTAGTTTTATGTCTGGTATGTCTACTATGTATTCTATATATTTGTTGAAAGGTTTGATAGAGAAGTATAGAGAGAGGAAGGAGGATCTAAATACGATATTTGTTGATTTAGAGAAATGATATGATAAAGCTCAAGAGAAGTGCTTTGAAGAATTCTAGAAAAGAAATAAGTTAATATCTTTATATTAAAGCCATTGAGGTTATGTATCTTAGAGTTGTTACTTGCATTCAAACATAAGAAGGATTGACCAAGTATATTTATATTTCAGTTTGATTACATCAAAGACTGACTTTAAGCCAATACCTTTTTGCTTTAGTTATGGATGTTCTTACTAGGCATCTATAGGAGGATGTACCCTTGTGCATGCTTTTAGCTGATGATATTCTTCTTATTAATAAGATTAGAGAGAGAGAGAGAGAGAGAGAGAGAGAGATTTGAGTTATATAAGTCAACTACAAAATCTAAAGGCTTTCATTTAAGCATGCCTAAAACCAAATACATAGAGTGTAATTTAGTTGTAAAAGATCTAGTTATGGAGTTGTGATATTGGGTGATCAAGTAATTAAAAAGAGTAAACATTTTAGATATCTCGGGTCAAAATAATAGTGAAATAGATAGGGATGTTATTAGTAGAATTCATCTTGGGTGGTTGGAGTGAAGGAATGCATCTAGCCTATTGTGTGATAGAAAAGTAACACCTAGACTTGAGGGAAAATTTTATAAGATTGTGATAAGATCTATAATGATTTATAAAGCATAATGTTGGCCAATAAATGAGAAGCATAAAATTAAGTTAAGTATTGTTGAGATGAGGATGCTCAAGTTGATGAGTGGCTTTACATATATATATCTATGTGTGTGTGTGTGTGTGTGTGTGTGATTGTGTGTGATTCAAGAGAGTCGTCTTAAATGATTTGGTCACATAAAATATCGGTCATCTGATGACCTAGTTAAAAGAGTAGATGCTTTACATTTGACCTATGCTAAGAAAGGTAGAGGTAGACCTAAAAAGACTTGGTCAAATAATATAGAAAATGATCTTATTTTATTAGAATTAAATAATAATTTGACACTTAATAGAACATAATGGAAAAATAGAATCATGTAGCCTACCCCACTTGGTGGAATAAAGCCTGCTATTGTTGTCGTTGTTTTGACTATTTTTAAATCATTAAATTATCAAAAAATAAAATAGACAAATAATTTAATTTTCTAATATCTTTTATGTCCATGTATCTATGATGATTTTGAATAAGTTTTGTTTGTATTGAAAAAAAAAATTCTCTATTTAATCAAATATAAATTTTGACATAAATGTGCAACTCTTGCAGTAATTCAAAAGACAAGATCATAAACTAATGTATTTAAAAAATTAAATTTAATTGGGGCCATGAGGCCTCATTTTTACATTCAAAGTTAGACTCCCATATGCCATGATGACAAGAAAAAACAAAATGATCATTATGACAATTCTAGCCTGCTTCAAATCAACTAGATGTTAGGTTATTTTATAATCTCTAGATCTAACCATTACCCACCACATCCACCCAATAACTTATGGTATGCTTGTCCACATTTTCACTTCTAGACACCTAACAATCTGCTACTTAAGTTCTCACATCACATGTTTGCCAACTATTAACACATAATTTTGCTCGCAGTACTCTTATACTAGCTCTCCCTTCTCTTAGCTCTTGACTACAAACTCATCTTGCTTGATTTTCTCCAAGTAGACTAATCATGTATGCTAACAAATTCTAATTGGCTATGTCCTACACATTACAAACTACTATCATTGTTCACATTAGTGTATGCTCGATACATGACACCCTTTAGTACAACATGAAAATCTCTTCCTTTAGGTTGCCCAAATGGTTCTTTGTGCAACCAACCTTCCATCTCCTAAACTTTGTCATGTGATAGTACTACCTTATGCTAGGATCTAAACATGTGCCTAACATCATTTATTTAGCTTAATATCTTTTGTTGAGTGATATGACACCCAAAGGGGAGCATTAATTATTTTTGAAAGCTTTTTGGACAATTATAAAACAAACTCTAAAGTTTAAAATAAGTAATTAAGTATAATTAATTTGCAAAGCTTCGACTGTGAGCTGATATAACAAATTGAAACAAGTAAATAAACTATCAAAAAAAAAAAAACTTGGAAGAGGTGAACTAAGCAATATAATCATTAGTGCTAGAGAAAAATGAAAAACATCCATGCTGAGATAATACTTGAACTATAATTTCTACTATCTTAAAATAATCTAAAAAAACTCCCTCCTAAATTGCCAAAGCACTACCTAAGTCTAAAATATAAGTTTATGTTTTTTAAGCAATTCCAAAGGCATGGCAAAAGATCTTAAAAACTAATTTTAGATTTTACGTAAATGAAATCACAAGCTATTTCAAGAATAAAAGTTGGAATGAAAGCTAAATGAAGCAATCTTTCAATGCACATTTTGTGTTATAATGTTCATAATTTTTTTTAAAAAAAGTATGGCTTTGTGATCACAAGAAGAAGTTTAGAACTTGAAAAAGATGAGAGATATTTTTTGCTTGAGTGCTTTCAAAAATATATAGATTTTAGATTTTATTAATGAATATTAAATTATTTATATGCATGTTTTATAATATTTTTAAATATATCATATATACATTTTTGACACGTATAATCCCTATAAAGGTTTTTGTCTATTTCCCATTGGATGGCTTATGGCAACATAAGAAGATAATTTTGGTTGCCATTGATTTGGTGGTTGGTTTTTGAAATCCATGTCCTCCTTTTGGTAAATTTACGTTCCTTTCTTTTTAAACCTTTTGTTTCTTCGATGTATCTTGTCTTTTGAGCTATAATTATGCCTTTTTTATCTTTTTATTCTTCTTTCAATTATTGTACTCTCTTTTTAAGTTAATATCCTCAATTTTATCAAAAATAATAATAATAATCATCACTAAAAATTTATGAAAAGATTTATCGACATATCACATAATTCTTATTTATTTATATAAATATTACATATTTAATACCTTATTTATGTTTGAAAATGTATAGTTTTTATAAAAATAATAATAATGATATTTTTATATGATGCTAAAAATTGAGTGTTATATATATAAACTAAATTAGAATTGTACACCTCGAAAATTTAATGGTTTTTTTTTTTTTAGAATTTGAGCTTTAAATGCAACTAAAGTTAAAAGATTAGCATGTTAAGTGTGTTTCGAACCCAATCCAAATGGGAGCAGAAGATAAGATTTGTTTTTATTTTAATTTGAGCCAATTAAAATAAATGCATACATTAATGTACTCTAAGGCTGCAAACAAAATGGAGGCGAGGCGAGTATGCGTGTGTTAAAGTATGAGCTTGTTTATTATTATCGAGTTAGCTTACTTATCATTATCGAGCTTGAATTCAATTCGACTTTGTTCATGAGCTCGATTCAAATTGAATTATCGAGCTTGTTAACGAGAAGTTCATTTAATGAAATAAATGAGCTTTAATCGAGGCTTATTCGAGCTTATTTGCAAGCAACTTGTTGAGATATATACATGAGTTGTATCAATTAAATCTTATTAAACAAAAAAAAAATTAAAAGATAATGTTCACAAATAAGCCTTAGTTGAACTATAATCGAGTTATAATCGAGTTCCTTAGCAAACTTGTTCACTAGTATAAAAAAATAAATAAAACAGTAAACTATTTAAGTTTGTTTGTTTAGTAATCGAGTATTTACAAAAGTGTTCAAGCTTGTTTGATTAATTAATCAAATGATCATGAATGAGCTCTAATCGAGTCGAGCCACGAGTAGCTTGTAGAATGCTAGGTTCATTTGGGGCCTATTATGCTCCAATATGAGTGTCTGCGGAGGGAGAGAATCTCTCTCCAATGGCCAGCTTTTATAGAGATTATACATGTCAATATTTGAAATGAGTATTTTTTTCAAGATAAAAGAGTACTTTGTGTAAAACATCTTAGTCTAATGATTAATAATTTTAAGTTCTTATACATACATTATATTATATTAATTTTGCTCAAATATTCCCCTCAAAACAAAAAAGAGTACTTTTCTTTTGAGAAAAAAAAAGGAGTACTCTTCATGTGCACTGATCACCAGCTATTATAGGGAAAATATTGAGTCCGCGTAGGTTTTCGTCGCGGACTCAATCGGATAACGGACGTAGCATATATTGAATAAATGGCCGCCGTCGGTGAAAGCGGCGCTATTTTCAGCGGTTTAGTGCGACCGATTTATTCGTCGCTGGAACAAAATATCTGCGTCGTTCGGTATTCTTTCGTAATACTCGCAGGCTTTGACGAAGAGAATTTCCGAGCTCATTGTCGGTCGGCACCTCTGCGTTCGATCACCTTGGCAGCTTGAATTTCAAATTGAGGTTGGTTCTGCGAGGTATTTCCGTCATTCTTGAACTTGAAAGATTTTAGGATTTTCTCCTGTCTTTGTCCATTACAATCAATCGATTATGTGTTTTAGGTTTATTTATGCGTCTATTTGATTTTATATGGCTACTTTTTGTACTTTTGTGGATATATTTCTTTTTGTTTGGATGATATATGTACTTTATAATGCATTAGAACAATGTCGAGGTTGATTAGTTTGGTTTTCTTGGTATTTTGCATCTGTCTGTATTAACATGAGTACTGAGTATTCACTGTTTGTTTAAAATTTGGCCCAATTTTCTGACATTTACGTGTTGGTTATTGAGACAATGTTTACGCTTCTGTGGAAGTAGATTATAGCATTGCATATGTACTCTGTACACTATACTCTATACTTTCTTGAGATTTTGCATTTGTTTTAAGTCCATTTTTTCCCGTTTGGAGGACATACTATGGCTAGAATCTGTTATGAATAACTGTGAAGGTGTGTGTTGCCGGTTTGGATGTGTTATGTGGAGAAAATGAATATGTAATGCATACTCTGTACTCCTTTTCCTCTGCCTTTTCCCCTCCCCTATTATTGAGACATTTTGTTATTTTGGATTGGCCAGAAACGCATCCTACTTTTGTTTGAATTTCCCGCTGTTTGAAATTGCTTTTTGCAGATGTGTTTACGTAAAATGAATACTACCCTCATACCCGTACCCTTTCGATACCAGAATATTTTTGAAATTTATTTTTGTTGATTGTTCTGGTTATTGAGACAATATTCTTGCTTTTACGTGGAAGTAGATTAGAGGTTGTTTGGAAGCTAATTTTGATGCTTGTTTGCATATGTACTCTCTATACCCCCTGTACCCTCTATACTTTCTTGAGATTTTGTGTTTATTTTGATCATTTTATCCGTTTGGAGGGCATACTATAAATTTATCTATGAATAAGCGGGAAGGTGTGTTTTTCCCGATGGATGTGTTACGTGGAGAAAATGAATTTGTACCCTCTGCACTCTGTACCTCACCTGTGCCTTTGTACTATACATGTACCCTCCTGATATTAAGGTGTTTGCAATCTATTATGCTGTTAATATTCTGATTACCTTGACTTTATTTTGAAGTTTAGCATGTCTACAAAAAGGATAACGTCAAGATGCAGGCTGAGTGCCATTAGAACATTATTTGATAATATTCCAGCTCGCTTCACTAGTGAAGTGACTGAAATATTGAAGCGACTTCACCTGAACCAATTCATCAGTTGACACGGACTACAACAAGACTATTGCCATAACCTCTATCTATCTTCTTTGGGACATCGGACGTGAGCCTTGGGTGGGCGTCATTTCTTTCACCGGATGAAATGTGATCTTTGGGGATGCCAAACAAAGGGGAGAAAGTTTTATGGCAAATCCCATTGTACGATATAGTTCATAATTATAAGAATAAGCTCGAGCAATCGGATAGTTAGTTGACACGGTTTGCGGTTACATACATTTTCTTCTTTCAAATTTGTTTTTTGTATATCACTACGATAGCTTCTAATTTAATTGCCTACTGATAATATTATTGGGCTCACGACCTGGGACAAAAGATGAATAGATTTAGGGCGAATTTGTTTATGCGATTTTTGTTTGGCCTCAAAAATACTTAAATCAAATTTGGATGCTTGAGTTGTTCTGCATGACATTCTTTAGGTAGGGATAATTCATTATGTTATTTGGTGGGTTGATTTGTTCTATTAATTTAGTTTTTATGTCTCTTGCTCAGATATGGGCATGGTTGAATTGCCCCAAGTTGGTCTATGTTTACGTATTTTTTTAGGATCTGTCGCTTTGTTCGTGGTTTTGTCGAAGGTGGCCCCAGGTGTGTCATTCATTGTTATTTTAGTTTTCCTCTACTTCTGTGCGGTTTGAGAGTGTTGAATTGTCCAAAGTTGGTCTTTTTACACTCTGTGCTTTGTACCTCTGCGTATCTCCTCTATATCCCTCTATACCTGTTCCTCTAGATACATCATACCTCATGCCTCTACTCTATACCTCTCTGTCCTCTGCTCTGCACTGTGCCTCGTAAACTCGTGTCCATCATACTGCTTTGTACCCTACTATACCTTTCTCATATCTTACCTACTCTTCTTATACTGCTCCTCTACCTATATCTGTATCTCTATACTCTGCAATGAATCATACCTTCGCGCATCAAATGTGATTTTGGAGGAAGGATGGTCGGTTTACCTTTTTTTAAATTTAATAAATTAATTTATAATTGTTAAACTTAAAATCAACTTATTAGGTGATGATAAATTTTATTATTAGCAAGGTCTTAGTTTTTTTATTTATTATTAGGTGATGATAAATTTTATTGAAGCGTTGGCAACTGATAATTAGCTTTCAAAAGACAAAAATGAACATAATGTTGACGTTACTAAAATAAATAAATTATTAAATTATCAATCTCTAAAATGAGAGAACTTTCTCTCATATGTGCTCTTATCATCATTTTACATTGTCAAAAATAAATCATAGAACAAAATGCCATATATATGCCTAATGTTAATTTTGAGAATTTGAATAGATATTGACTATTTGTATTAATCAAATTAGTTTTTTTAGTGTAGCATTTTAGTAGTACAAGTCAAAATTTTTTTAAATTTATCGATCATGTTGAATTTTTTATTATTATAAGCTATTTATTAAGCATCTAAGCGTCTTAATAATTTTGTTATCGACAACATGAAATTATCAAATTTATCTTATGTAGATACTATCCATCTAGAAATATAATAATTGAAAATTATATAATACTTTCATCAAAATTTTCAAGAGATCTCATATGAACTGAAATTAAACAAATTTAATGCTATTAAATTTATCTTATTTAAATATTAAATTTGACTATATATTTAATAAAATCAAAATTGATGATTCTAAATTTATTGAAAACTTTTAATTGAAGATATGCAAATGATTTTTATTTAATTGAATTTATTTTTTTTAATTACATACCAATATTTATTTTAAAATTTTAAAAATTTTAAGAACTTTTGGTTAAATTTTTCACCTAAAATAACCATTTATGTGTTTTAGAAGCTTATTTTCGATTCCTCCAAATCATCTTTTATTGACAAGGGTTTAGTGGATCAAGATATCTCTTGAGTTGTCGGCATTTTCAATGCTTTAATTTGATAAAGCTTCTTACGTGGAGGCGATGAGTTGATTATAATTTTAATTATGCTTTGACTTGTGTTTCGGGGCATATAGAAAGAGGTTCTTTAGGTTTTCTTCAATGTATTTGGCACTAAATGAAAAAAAAAAAAATTTCGGGAGCAGCTAATATTTTTGTCATGATTCTACTATGTGTGCAATGTAAATGCTTATTGTGTTAGTTTTGCTGAGTTATCAAGAAAAAGTCTAACTTGTGAACATTCTTCTGTTTTTGACTTATGACTTCGACCATAGGTAGAGTTGCAAGATCTTATTCAAGATCTTAATTGACAAGAAAATTATTAATGAGACATGGCTAAATCTATTCAAGGAGGATTCAAATTGCTTTACTTTTATTGGTGCGGTTCGGGTTTCAAGACTTTACTAAAGTTATGAAATGAACAGAAAAAAAATACAAAATAATGTAAAAGAAAAAAAATTAAAAAATGCCTTCTTGGATAATATCATGCATCAAAATGCCGTCTTGTAATAATATCCATCATCTTAGTGTACCTTATTTGATGATTGATGAATTGAATTCTGTGACACATTAGTAATGGTACAACATCTTAGTAATGGATGAATGTTTGACATCAATGTGAAATATTCTAGAGCTTACGTGAAAAGCAGGGGCATAACGGATAGCCTTTGGCACTTCTGACACTCTCGGACTTCACTTTGGTTTCTAAGACAAGAAAATAGAATGAATTAAATATTCTACGAGGAACCATAAGTAATAGCTTGAGCAAGTAGGGTAAGTACTTGTGGATTTTTGGACTTCTCCGATAAGCCAAGCCTTGCGTTGGAAACACTTTCCTGGGCGTCTCTTTGGATCCTTCAAGCCCTTATCCTTATCGATGATGTGGTCGCCTTCTTCCTCTTAAGCGATCGTCAAGCGGTGAAGAATTTCCACTTATTACGAGTCCACTTCATCGATAGTCGCTTAAGAGATGTAAGCATGTAATCCTCGAATCTTATTACCTTGAGCTAATTTGATATGCATATCGACTTATATGGTTCCGATCTTCCATCTTTCCACATGTACTAACCTTAGATGAACCATCGATGTAGATGTCCCTCTTGCTCTAGTAGACCATAGCATGAGGAGGTACTTATCCTGAATGCGACATCATTCGCTAAGAACTCTAATGCTGTGCACAAAGTATGCCCATCATTTCACTGCAAATACAAGAAATATCTACGACACATCAAAGTGGACAATGGGTTTTGGATACATTCTTCTTCTAAGTTCCTCACCAGTACTCCATGGGGCTATCATCCGACACGAATGTGATAATCCCCAACTCCATGCAAAAATTCTTCTTGAACATAGAGTAAAGCTTGTATAAAACAAAGCCTTGCTTAAGAATTGGACTACTCCTAATAAGGAACAATTCGATTGGATACACTTGAAGTCTTCATCATGTTCATTCCGCCATGTTTCCATCACCTTCTCCAATCCCAAGAAACAATCGTCAACTTGTTGGTTTGAAATACCATGACACGCCATTTGTGGCCTCACTTCACTGAGTTGACAAGATGCTCATACAAAATTTATCTTTGTTGAATCGGTGGACCATTTCACTAATTTTGTAAAGTTCAGATAAAGATGATCATGCAAATTGCCTTCCTCTAGTATGAGACCAAGCATCCTCAAACTCATCATTTTGTTTGCTCATGCATGTATAGAATTTGAACTCTCTTGTTACTACTAAAGCAATGGACCTTGGAGGGGGCTTTCTTTGAGATATGCCATTGACACAACCTATAACTTGTATGGTCTTTTCTATATCGAAGCCGCTTTGATGCATAATCACAAGTGCATAAGCCGGTTGCTTATGCACAACCGTAGCAGATTCCCAAATTTGGGTCACTAGATAAAATAACTTCATCATCGCATTGCTCATTCACCACATTCATCTGCAAAAACATAGAGTCCAGACAATTCATAGATAATAGAGAGTGCAGATGAAATTGAGAGTATAGAGAGCATAGGGTATAGTTAGTCAGAGAGTACACACAAAAAAATACCCAAAAAAATCGCTCAATACACCAAATTGCAACCATTAAATTTTAATTACCATGATCCGAACAACCTACAAAAATGAACCTAAACCTGGATAAAATCATCTCAGTGTACGGAGGGATGAGGGTACAGAGGCAGAGTACGAGAGTATAAGATGAAGTATAGATTCATTACTGAGGCACATAGACGAAGATGGGGCAGAGTATAAGTGATGAGGTAAGAGGTATGAGGTATACAGAAAGGTATAGATGTATAGAGGTACGGCCTAGAGATGTAGGTATGAGCAGATGAGACAGAGGATGAACAGAGTACAGAGATGAGAGTACAAATAGTAAATCTCCTAAAATTTATCGAATAGCCACCTCATTGTTGATTGGGATTTAGTTACCATGATCCGAACAACTGTGCTACAGAAAGTGAAACAAAGCTAAAAAAATCGCCTATACTGAAAGATAATGAAAGTACATATGTAAATAAGCACTAAAAAATTAATCAAACAACCAACAATTTCCTCCTGAAGGATTACACTGAATATGTTTTCTCCGAACAGACCAAAAATTAAAAAATAAATATGAACCGGTCGACATGAGAGTACTAGTAAAAGCTTTCAGCGACATACAAAAGTCTGGAAAGAACAAATGTAGAATCTAACTTAAATAAATAAATTACAAACTATCATGTCATTTTACATATACAACTCCTTAAAAGATTAGATCCATTTTATTTACGACATCATCTATATTTCCTCAACGCCCATTTCCAGATTCATTCTCCTTCTTCATACTTCAGAATGCTTCTCAACAGAATAAAAAATACCACGCCTAAATGAAGATAAGATATTTATTTTTTTAAATTTCCCACAGATATACTCATTCCCCGTAGCTTTGGTCATTGAAGGCTAAACCGCTAAAAATAGCTTCGTTTACTCATTTTTGGCCATTATTCAATATATCGTATTGCGTCATTATGTGGAAATCGCGTAAAACCTATGCAGACTGACGTATATTTTCCCGCTATTACCAGCTATTTAACACTTCCTCTTTCCTCTTCCCTCTCCTCTCCTCTCTCTCTCTCTCTCTCCAGACTAAGGATAACAAGTTCATCCAAAGAATGGCAGAGGTGAACTTTCTCCCTCTTCACTGTTCTTCACATCTTTCTCCAAATTTGTTAGTTTACCATGAAAAAAAAAAATCTTTCTTAAAACTGTTTGTTTTCTTATTATTTGCCTCATAAATTCCATGCGATTTTTCACAAAGTTTACTAGAATTGTTTTAATGCACTTACATACTTTTTGTTAACTGCATGCTTTCCTTAGCACAAAATAATTTCACCTTCCATCCTTCGATTGATTAGGCTAGTAAACTCCCCCAGATAATTTCTTCTATTTCTCTGAAAATAAAGTGAACTCTCTCTCTCTCTCTCTCTCTCTCTCTCTCTTCATATTGAGATTTCTTTATGCTTTGTACATTGTTGTAGCAGATCTCAACTTTAATCCTCAAAGTAGACCTTCAATGCGAAATCTGCTTGAAGAAAATTAAGAAGGTTCTCGGCAAACTCCAAGGTTAACAGCTCCTTTTTTTTTCTGTCAACAATTATTTTCTAATCATCGCAAAAAACACTAAAAATCAACTATTTATCTACTAAATTGACGAATTATTCATTGAATTCTTTGAGATCGAGAAAACATTCAATCTGTGGTGTACGATGAAAAAGAGAACGTAGTGATCGTGTCTGGTCCATTCGATCCCAAGAGGCTTTCCAAGAAGCTCTGTTGCAAAGCCTGCAAGGTCATCAAGGATATCCAGATCAAACGGCCTCCACCTCCTCCTCCTAAACCTGAACCCGTGCCGCCGGCCCCTAAACCCGCCCCACCGCCCCCGCCAGAGCCGAAACCCGAACCTAAACCTGAACCCGCACCAGCTCCTCCTCCTCCTGCTCCAAGCCTGAACCCACCCCAGCTCCTCCTCCTCCTGCTCCAAGCCTGAACCCACCCCAGCTCCTCCTCCTCCTGCTCCCAAGCCTGAACCCACCCCAGTTCCTCCTCCGCCAGCACCCAAGCCTGAACCGGAGCTCAAGAAGCCTTCAAAGCCCGATCCTCCATACCTGTGTCCGTACCCATATCCTTATCCGTACCCTTATCCTACGGTTTGGCCTTTCATTCCAGTATGTGGATGCCAAGGCTGGTGCAACTGTAAGTTCTATGCAGAACCTCCGCCAGCGACGCCGGCGTCGCCGGCAGTTCAAATTTGTGCCCAGCCGTGCTATGATGGGTGCAGAACGTGCAAATTCATCTGCGAGGACGAGCCCTCTGTCTGCTCGATCATGTGATCTCCTTTCTGATTTCAGTTTGATTTTATTTTTCAATGGCCTGCGAAAATAAATGGGAAAGTAAGGTCGAGGAAAGGAGATGCAGATCAGATATATCTGAAAAGTTTTATGTCAGAATATTTCTAATTAATAAAATTTTAAAATTTATTAAATTTATTTTGAAATGAGTCTGTATACTCATATAAAAATAAATTTAATGATTTTAAATTTTAGTTCAATTAAATTCATATCCAATTCTGTGGAGGAGGGGTTTTTCGGAGGAGAAAATATTACGTCGAGTCCCGACGTAGTTTTACGCGACTCCAATCCACCTGACGACGCAGCTTTTTTTTTTTCCCTTTAGCGATTAACTGAAAGAAAGATAACGGACTAAAGAAAGACATTTTCGCCCAAACGCCGACGTATTAACGGACGGCCAGAATATATTTCCACGACTTCCGGCGGAACGCTGGGGAGAATTTAAAAGAAATATAACGATTTAGGATTTAATTTTTTCCAGAACGAAATTAGAGAATAAAATCTTTTTATAAAGAAGATGGAGAACGTTGAAATAACAACCATTTTAGGGATGTATTAAATAGAAATTCATCTGCTTCTGCAGATTTTTCTTTTGTTAGTGATAAATACAAAAATGATCATTTTACCCAAGTTTTTTTTCAATTCCTTATGATTATATTTAGGGCATTCCAGAGGAATCATATGATGGGTGGGTAGATTTTAGATCAGACTCGCACTCTTTGGAGAATACGACCATTTTTGAGTTTTTTTCCAAATATTTTGTCAACTTTTGACATTAAGGTATTCCAAAGGAAGATTTGATAGCAATTTATGTGATTTTGCTCAGACTCTAATTCTTTGGAGAGACAGATAATTTGACCTTTTATGCAATTTTTTGTCATTATGATTATGTTTAGAATTCCAAAGGAATCATTTGATGGTGGGATTTTACATTCAGATACGACCTCTTTGGAGAATGCATTAATTTTGACGCTTTTTTCCAATTTTTTTGCCAATTTATGATTATGAATTAAAGAAAGCATTTGGAGGCAATTGTGGTTTTGGTATTGCATTCACTTTCTTTGGAGTAGACCATTTTGATAGTTTTTTGAGTTTATTTTGCCAACTTACGATTATGAGCAGATCAAAAAGATTTGATGGCGTTTGGGATGATCATCTGTATACCTTGAGAACCATTTTGACCTTTTTTTCCGCTTTATTTTGTCAACGCTCTGACATGATAGCATGGGAATGCATTTGGGAAGTTTGGATAAATTCTGGATATTAGATCAGATGTACCACTTTGAGGGTACGATCATTTTGATTTTTTTGCAATTTTTTTTGTCAATTCCTTATGATTATGTTTAGGGCATTCCGAATCATTTTGATGCGATTTTTGGTGATATTTTAGATTCAGATCGGAACCTCTTTGGAGGGTACGCATAATTTTTTGACGCTTTTTTTTTGCTAATTATATGGAATTTCAAAGGGCATTTGGTTTAGGTTTGGGGAGATTTTGCACTCAGATGCACCTCTTTGGAGGTGCATTGTTTGACAATTTTTTTCAGTTTATTTTGCCAACTTCTTATGCTTATGTTGCATCGAGCGCATTGTTTGTGGTTTCGGGGTAGATCAGCACTCTTTGGGGTACATACCATTTTGACCTTTTTTGCTTTATTTTTAACGCCTTATGATTATGTATGGGCATGCGAATGGGCATTTGATAAGGATGGTATTTTACATCAGACTGCATCTCTTTGGAGAGTACAAATCATTTTGACCTTTTTTTTGCTTTTTTGTCAATTATGATTATGTTTAGGCATTCCAAGGAATCATTTGATGGCGGGTTTTCACAGATTTTGCATATGTACTCTTTTGGGTACGATAATTTTTCCAATTTTTTTGCCAATTTCTTATGATTATGTTGGAATTCCAAAGGAAGCATTTGGGGATTTTGCAAGACTCATGTACCTTTGGGGTAATTTTGACGCTTTTTTCGCTTTATTTTGCCAACTTCTTATGATTATGTTGGCAAGAAAAGAAGCATTTGATGGCGCTTTGGTTTCGGTGGGTTTAGTGCTCAGATTCGCAGACCTCTTTGGAAAGTACTGACCATTTTGACAATTTTTTTTCGCTTTATTTTGCCAACTTTATGATTAGCAAGATGAGAAGATTTATCAGCTGATAAATTGGTATTTCAGATTCCATGCATTCTTGTAGGTGATCATTTTGACGCTTTTTTCCTAGTTTATTTGGCCAACTTCTTATGATTATATTTATGGCATTCCAAAGGAAGCATTTGATGGCAGTTTGGGTGGCTTTGGGTGGGTTTAGTGCATCTATACTCTGTGTACCTCTTTGGAGGGTACCATTTTGATTTTTTTCGCTTTATTTTGCCAACTTATGATTATGTTTAGATCGCAGGAAGCATTTGATGGCGCTTTTGGGTGGTTTCGGGGTTTAGTGCACTCTGGTACCTCGAGTGTAACCATTTTGACAATTTTTTTCGCTTTATTTTGCCAACTTTATGATTATGAGGCATTGCAAAGGAAGCATTTGATGGCAATTTGGATAAATGGTATTTTGCATCAGACTCTATGTACCCTTTGGGGTACGATCATTTTGATGCTTTTTTCCTTTTATGCCAACTCTTATTATATTTATGGCATTCCAAAGGAAGCATTTGATGTTTGGGTGGCTTAGGGTTTAGTGTATCTATCTGTCTCTTTGGAGGTGCACCATTTTGATGCTTTTTTTTCGCTTTATTTTGCCAACTTCATGATTATGTTTAGGCATCGCAAAGGAAGCATTTGGGTTGTGGTTTAGTGTGCTCAGACTCGTGTACCTCTTTGGAGGGTACGCACCATTTTGACAATTTTTTTCGCTTTATTTTGCCAACTTATGATTATGTTTAGGGCATCAAAGGAAGCATTTGATGGCGGGTGGTTTTGGTGTTTAGTGCATCAGACTGCACTCTTTGGAGACGCACCATTTTGGTTTTTTTCCGTTTTTGCCAATTTCTTATGATTATGTTTGGAAAGGAAAGCATTTGGGTTGGGGTGATTTTGATTCAGACTGCGTACTCTTTGGAGGGTACATATCATTTTTGACCTTTTTTTTGCAATTTTTTTTGTCAACTCCTTATGATTATGTTTAGGCATTATAATGGAAGCATTTGGAGATTGTTTGGATGGATTCTGGTGGTATTTTGCATCATACCTGGTCTTTGGGGTACACACCATTTTATGCTTTTTTTCCAGTTTATTTTGCCAACATCTTATGATTATGTTTAGGGTATTTCAAAGGAAGCATTTGATGGAAGTTTGGGTGATTTTGGGCATCTCAGTACCTTTGAGGGTACATATAATTTTGATCTTTTTGCGCTTTGTTGTCAATTCCTTATGATTATGTTTAGGAAATTATAATGGAAGCATTTCGAGGAAGTTTGGATATTTTGCATCTATATTTTATAATATATTTTTGTATCTGTTGGCAAAATGCAAATGATTTGAGAAACTCCTCACCATTGTTCGTAATGAAATGGAGGCATGCATCAGTGACTATGCACATCAAATTGGCCGCCTAAGGACCATACTAGTTATTGGCTAAACTCAAAGATATTGAAATCAAAAGATTTTCATGTGCAAAAGTCGGAAGAAGTCGTCCCTAAATAAATTTAACAAATTCCGATACATACAAGAACTGGTTGTCACATGATTAGATTCTCTGCTGATTTGGAGGGGAATTGGACGATTAAAAATATATAGAAAGTTATAATCATTCTTGCGAGCTGACCTACATCTTCTCGATCACAGATGCATTAATGAGAAGACGTCCGTGAAAGACAGGCGATTAGAGAACCGATGCATTCGCCTATCTAACTGGCGGAAGTAGAGAATATCGTTCACAAAAGAGATGCTTTCAATTTTATTGAAAGAGAAAAGATCGAGATTGCGAATGGTGACGGTAATGCATTAATACTTTCAAGGAAAGGCAAGCAAATGGGATGTTTTGTATGGATGCAAGTTGATGAGTCGATTGCTTAGTAAGTTTTTTTTAGTAATGGCATGTCTAGGAGAGAATATGATTGTTTGGGGATGTGATAATTTTGACACAAGCTATAATAAATAAATATAATCTCATTGCCTCTCTTGTTGGAGTGAATCATCACTGGCAAAATGTATTATTTGGAGTAGCCTTTTTATCAGAAGAGACAATTGAGTCATTCTCATGGCTATTCCAAATATTTCTTCGGTTGATGAATGACAGACATCCTATAACAATATTCACTGATCAAGATCAGGCTATGACGAGAGCTATTGAAATTATATTGCTGCATACTCATCATAGGTTGTGCCAATGGCATATTTCAAAGAAAGCTCCTTCCAAGATTCATTGCTTTAATAGTAATAAGATAGTATAAGGGATATTTTATAAATGCATGAGTAAGTGTGACTTAGAGGAAGAGTTTAAAGAGGCTTGCCCGCCATGAAAGAAGGCAATTTACATAATCATGAATCGTCTCGAGCTTTATAAGATTATATCTAAGTGGTCCACCAGATTCAAGGACACATTCGCATGGGCATCTTGTCAACTCAACGTAGTGAGTCCACAACAATGTATGTCATGGAATATCTAAACCAACAAGTTTGCTCACGTGATTATTTCTGGGGAAAAGGTTATGGAGACATGGCATTGGAATGAACATGACTAAGACTTCAAGTGTAGACCATCGACATTCTCGTTGTTAAGACCCAATTCTAAAACAAGTCGCTATATTTTATACAAGAAAGGTTTACACTATGTTTGAAGAGGAATTTTGCATGGAGTTGGAGGCCTATCTAACTAAGTCGACACCATGGAGTATTTGGTGAGAAACTTAGAGAATAAAATGCATCCAAAGCATGGACGTGCATTTCGAGGACTACCCTAGAAGTAACTTGTACAAAAAAATTTGAAATGATGGGATTACTTTGTGCCCATCAGACGTAGTTCTTAGAAGATGTTGTGATTCGGACAAGTATCTTCTCGCGATGGTCTACCGTGAGAAAAGAGGGATATTTACATTGATAGTGCATGAAAATTAAGAGATGTGGCAAGCACGATGGAAATGCTTCCGCATTATTTTTCGAACCACGTAAGTCGCATATCAAATAAGCGTCGGCAAAGGCAATAAGAGAGTCGAGGACTATATGCTTGATCCCTAAAAACTATATGATGATGTCGACTTATAATAAGTGGAATTCTCCTCCATCCGACAAAGCGCTTAAGAAGAAGTCAACCACTAAAGATAAGGAAAAGACATCTTAAAAGATCCGTTAAGCAACGCCCAAAGGGTGTTTCCAACTCAAGCTTAAGGGATATTGGGAGAGATCCAAGAAAGCAAGAGTAATTTTCTACTTATATTATTTTTTGGTATTTTAAATATTGTTGTTAATCTTCAAACCCTTCTACTTTTTTTTGCGTAAAACCAAAGTACACCGATAGCTAACGGTTTCCTCACAAGTTGCATCACCTTTCTCTATTATGCCAGAGTATTTTTCAGAGGTACGCACCTAAGATCACACATCCATGCCGTAAGAAAGTATCAACTAATATGATGTTCTACATGCAGGAATTTATCTCGAGCTCCACAATCAATCAATCGGTTGAAGGGTACACTAATGATGGATATTATTTTGAAAATATTTTGATGCATGACATTATCTGCTTAATCAGTATTTAGCTAGAGATTTTGACACGTCTGTTGCTCTTTAAGCAATAGATTGAGTTAATCCTCGCTAAGTACATTGTAATCATCGATCACAATAAATATGTGCATAAATAATAGATCGCTTATTGCCTTTTTTCTATTTACTTTGCAGGAATAATATTCATTACATTCTTGTTAGCCAATTTGAAAGCTATTTGAATGACTCGTGGTTTTGCCTACTTTATACTTATGTGGCACTGGGGAAGCATTTGATGGCGCTTTAGGTGATTTTGGTGGGTTTATCAGACTTTGTACTGAGGTACATACCATTTTTTATTTTTTTTCGTTTATTTTGTCAACTCATGATTATGTGGCATGAGGCAAGATTTGGAGATTGTTTGATGATTTTGGTGGGTTGCATCAGATTGTGGTACCTCTTTGAGGGTACACATTTTGATGATTTTTTTTTTGTCAACTCATGATTATATTTAGGCATTATAATGGAAGCATTTGGAGATTGTTTGGATGGATTTTGGTGGTGATTCAGACTGTGTACCTCTTTGAGGGTACAAACCTTTTTTTTGATTTCTTTCGCTTTATTTTGCCAACTCCTTATGATTATATTTGGCATTGCAAAGGAAGCATTTGGAGATTGTTTGGATGGATTTTGGGTGGGTTTTGCATTCAGACACCTTTGAGGGTACGATCATTTTTGATGATTTTTTTTAGTTTTTTTCAACCCTTATGATTATGTTTAGGGCATTATAATGGAAGCATTTGGAGATTGTTTGGATGGATTTTGGGTGGTATTTTGCATCTGTACTCTGTGTACCTCTTTGGAGGGTACATACCATTTTTGACAGATTTTTTTCAGTTTATTTTGCCAACTCCTTATGATTAAGCTTAGGGCATTGCAAAGGCAGCATTTGGAGATTGTTTGGATGAATTTTGGGTGAGTTTTTGCATCTGTACTCTGTGTACCTCTTTGGAGGGTACAGACCATTTTTGACAGATTTTTTCAGCTTTTTTTGTCAACTCCTTATGATTATGTTTAGGGCATTATAATGGAAGCATTTGGAGATTGTTTGGATGGATTTTGGGTGGTATTTTACCATTGTACCTCTTTGAGGGTACGCACCATTTTGACCTTTTTTTTTGCGGTTTTTTTGTCAACTCCTTATGATTATGTTTGGCATTATAATGGAAGCATTTGGAGATTATTTGGATAGATCGGTGGTATTTTGCCAGACTCTATGTACCTCGAGGGTACACTATTTTTGATTTTTTTTTGCTTATTTTGCCAACTCTTATGATTATGTTTGTGTATTGCAGGAAAGATTTGGAGATTGTTTGGATGGATTTTGGGTGGGTTTTGTATTCAGATTGCTATCTTTGGAGGGTACACATTTTTTTGAGATTTTTTCAATTTTTTTGTCAACTCCTTATGATTATGTTTAAGGCATTATAATGGAAGCATTTGGAGATTGTTTGATGGATTTTGGGTGGTATTTTGCATTCAGACTTGTACTTTTGAGGGTACGCATATTTTGATAGATTTTTTCGCTTTATTTTGCCAACTCATGATTATGTTTAGCATTGTAAAGGAAAGATTTGGATTGTTGATGGATTTTGGGGTTTTGCATTCAGACTTGTACCTGAGGGTACATATTTTGATTTTTTCAGTTTTTTTGTCAACTCCTTATGATTATGTTTAGGCATTATAGTGGAAGCATTTGGAGATTGTTTGGATGGATTTTGGGTGGTATTTTTGCATCAGACTGCATTACCTGGAGCAGTGATCTTTTAAATTTTTTTCTAGTTTTTTTGCCAATTTCTTATGATTATGTTTTGCATTATAATGGAAGCATTTGGAGGAAGTTTGGGTGGTTGTGGTATTGATCTCAGACCCCTTTGGAGGGTATATCATTTTGACCTTTTTTTTTTTTGCGCTTTATTTAACTTCTTATGACATATGTATCAGAATGGAAGCATTTGGAGGAAGTTGGGTGGTATTCTACAAATTATTTAAATCATTAAACTAATATCTAAAATTTAAAAAATATATGCATGAATAATAGAAATTCATTGTTTTAGCATTATTGTAATAAAGACAAATAATAAGGCATTATCACTTTTATTGGGAGGACTTTTCAATATTTGAGTTACCATAAAATGAAGTTTTGATAAATAGATTCATAAAAGCATCATAAATTTATATAATTGTTCAACTCAATGATTTCGATTTTGATTTAACTCAAGAAAAAAAGCCCCACTCCATAATGTATTAATCATTATCATCACAATCAATATCAACCCTAATGTGACACCACATAAAGCACATAAATATGTTCAAAGTGAGAAAAACTACAACATGTTAAGCACAACTAAGCAACCATCTACCCTAATAAATAACTACTAATCAACATTTAGCTACAACCGTAAATATTAAAAAATATATATAGTAACAAAACCACAATACTTAATTAAATCACATATAACTACAGCATATCAATCAATATATTTAATAAATAAATCATAAAACAAACAATGAGAGCCATTTCCGTGAGCAAAATAAGCATTCATTCAAGGGTACGTGACTCAATATTTGATCTTCAATCAGTCGCTTATTTTGAAAGGTAATTTTTATGATCCATCTTATAGAACCTAACCGAGAATTATCAATCATCACTCAAATATAAATAGATCCATATCATATGTGGAAATATACAATGCAATCACTCTTATGTCAAGGAAATGCTCAATATTCAAGGAAAATATACAATGCGTAATCACTTTATGGCAAGGAAATCACTCTTTAT
Organism: Cymbidium sinense; assembly: GCA_021442155.1. Taxonomy (NCBI): domain Eukaryota; kingdom Viridiplantae; phylum Streptophyta; class Magnoliopsida; order Asparagales; family Orchidaceae; genus Cymbidium; species Cymbidium sinense. The sequence goes on along the minus strand of CM038225.1, from coordinate 79,335,284 downwards.
TGCATTCTTTATCAATTCCACAAGCATTTTATTAAACAAGGAGGACAAAGACACAAGAAGCTAGCTTGAAGGAAGAAGGTAAGAAAACACACTAAATCATAGACAGAATCAAACACCTAAACCAATATTAAACTTGTTCACCTCCATTCCCCATCTTCTTCTTCTTCTTGTTGTGACTTGCCAGGAGAAGTCAAGCAGAAGTAGAGAGAGGATGAGTTCCCTCCCATTGATCTCTTCACACTACTTAAAGAAAAGCTCTTGATTTAGCTTTGGGAGCTTCACATCGATCAGAACAAAAAATCCTATATCAAACAAAATAATATTGTTCTCACTTTGGATTTTAAGTCCCAAACAAAATGTAGCGAAGCAAAACTCACAAATATATTCATTTTTGGCAATCGTTGGTATACCCAATCCACGGAGGTTTCATCACGCTCCATGTATTTGACAAACATTCAAATGACACTATTTTCTTGATCCACTCACTATGATTGGCCATTTCTGATCGTTTAAAAGCTCCCGCCAAAGATCTTCAACAAGTAATTTGATCTAAATAGCAACAAAATCTCATTAAGTTGGACTGGGAAAAAAAAATATTTAAGAAGAACCAAATTTGAAAAGCTACAATATCGAAGAATGCTCTATTGGGTTTGGGCAATGTCATAAAAAATACCGTGCCTCGACTTAATATGCTCAACCAGAGTGTCCAGTATTATCTATAATTGGCGAAGATTAACTCACCTCACACACCGCAAAGGATGTCGATGAACATTTTGCTTTCCAACTTAGCACTACATAACTCAGAAAAAGAGAAGACACACATTACATCTTTCTTCTAAACAAATAAGAATCAATCAATAATCAACATTTGTGGGGTAACATACCCAATGCAAGCATGAAATGTACAAATATGGGACATACCCGCGAGCGAGTAATTTCGCCAAGAAGGCATCAATGTGCATCCGAGAGATATTGATCCGCAACTCATCGACCGCCATCATGCAATAATGATATTCCCGGAATAATCATCACGCAAGTAATAAATTTTTAAACTGATCTCAACCGAACATAAAGGTTATTTTAATGTATGAAGGACCCGACCGAGGCTTGACTTACTTGTCCTCGAACGAGCACGACATGTCAATAAGATCGGCATCGCTTAGAAAATACCTCGGATGAGAACTCAACAACATGAAGTGCCTCGCGCAAACAAATTAATGAAAAGCTAGTGATGAAGAGCTATTCACTAAAAAAATCCTCGATCTCGAGATGATGCATACCTCCGACTGATGCTCCTCCACCACGACGATATAGTCATGGTCATCATCTTTATTGGCTCATCTTCAACCTATAAAAAATTTATTGATGACGAAGAGATTAAGTATGAATAAAGGATCGATCTACCAGATGATTCATACCTCCGACTGATGCTCCTCCACCACAACAATAGCAACTTGTGGGTCATCGACCTTTATTGCCTCATTTGTAACCTATAAAAAAATTTAGTGAAAACTATTTATTATATCGATTTGAAAGAAAGTAACTTAATACCTTTCTGGCCGCTTGAGTGGAGGCCACCACATCATTTATTCTTGCCGAGACTTCGTGTGTGTGAAAGGGAAGTAATGCTTTTCCTCTCTTATCCGCCAAGTTTAACACCACGCTTGTCGCCGCCAATTACAAGTTCTGAGCATCGCCATGTGTGGTGGCCTTACAAGAACTTCTAACGGCCAATTCCACGCGCTTCAAGTATCCAACTCACATGGAAGCTCTCATTCCACAAGAGCTTACTACCCTCGTACACGCGGTAGCCTCCGGTACCCTCCACGTGGAAGCTCGTGTAGCCTCCCAAGAGTTTCTGGTGACCCCATAGAACCTCCCATTTGGGGTGGACCCCACCGCTCGCTAGAACATCCTCGATAGCAGCAAGAACTCAAGCCATATCCAACCTCTTTGTTGTATGGAAAGACGATCTGCCTCTCGTGTCCTTCAAACTCAAACATCCTCCATCGTGAAAGTCTGCTATGCAGCAGAGGGCGCTAAACACGACGGGAGAATATCGAGGAAAGATATAAGGAGAGTCTATGGGGATGCGAATTGGACTTAAAATGGGACTACTATCTGCCCGCATGTGTAGATTGTCAAGGGGACACGATCGAAGGAGCCACCTCGCCTTCCAATAAGTCCTCAATGAAAGGCGCATTGGTAAAAGGATAAAAATTTTGAAGACATACAACATAAATAAATACATTCTTATATGAACTAAGTGATATTATTATATGTCACTCCTCCCAAACCAAGGAAAGCATTTTTTTGGAAACTCTATTTTATAATCGCAAAGATACGGGCTTTTGTTCGGATGATTATTTATGATTATGTGCTCACCATATCTACAATGAATATATTAAACAAGAAACTTCAAGACATTATATTTCACAAGAATGGAGATATAAAACATACCATCGAAGAGTGACAAAGCCACTCATGTAGCTCCGAAATCAATCTTGATGCAATAACATCAAATTGGGATACTAAAAAGACCCAAATTCTCATCGCCAGACTCAACAAATCTATCTATATCATCGTAAGCAATCAATTCATGCCACCGAATTGTCATATACAAAAATAGATTTGATAAGAAAACGATATACAACCGCACAAACTGTCCGCAGTAACGAGCCATCCAATTTCACCGATAGTCGATGAGTCATCAGACAATGGATTTCGCCATACAACCTTCTCCCCTATTTGCATCCTATCATCAATGCAACTTCATCGGGGAAAGGAATGTATCACCACCCCAAGAAAGCTTGCTTTCATGTCCTAGCAAGACAGATCGATGTAATGGCAACGAGTCTTTTAATGCCATGTAAATGAATTGATGGAGATGAAGCCTCTTAGAATGTCAGGCTTCATCAAGAAAGCATGCCGTAATACTATCAACACATTTCACAAGTACGCACTCGTTATCCTTTTCCCGCATGATAAACTTCAAAAAAGACAAGTAATGGTCAAAATGGTTTGTACCTCCAAAGAGGTACACAGAGTACAGATGCACTAAACCCCCCAGAAACCACCCAAACTGCCATCAAATGCTTCTTTTGCAATGCCCTAAACATAATCATAAGAAGTTGGCAAAATAAATTGAAAAAATCTGAAATTCTCCAAAGAGGTACACAGAGTACAGATGCACTAAACCCACCCAAAACCACCCAAACTGCCATCAAATGCTTCCTTTGGAATGCCATAAACATAATCATAAGAAGTTGGCAAAATAAACTGGGAAAAACTATCAAAAATGATCTGTACCCTCCAAAGGGGTACACAGAGTACAGATGCAAAATATCACCTAGAATTTATCCAAACTGCCATCAAATGCTTCCTTTGCAATGCCCTAAACATAATCATAAGAAGTTGGCAAAATAAACTGAAAAAATGGTCTCTGACTCCAAAGAGGTACAGTACATATACACTAAACCAAATCACCCAAACCGCCATCAAATGCTTCCTTTGCAATGCCCTAAACATAATCATAAGAAGTCAAAAAATAAAGAAAAAAAATGGTGGTCTCTCTCCAAAGAGGTATAGTATACAGATGCAAAAACCACCCAAAACCACCCAAACCATCAAATGCTTCCTTTGAATGCCTAAACATAATCATAAGAAGTTCAAAAAATAAACCGGGAAAAATTCAAAATGATCTCCAAAGAGGTACATGAGATACGCAAAATACCACCGAATCATCCAAACGCCATCAAATGCTTCCTTTGAATGCCCTAAACATAATCATAAGAAGTTGGCAAAAATAAACTAAAAAAATCAAAATGGTCTCAGAATTCTCCAAAGAGGTACATAGAGTACAGATGCACTAAACCCCCCAGAAACTACCCAAACTGCCATCAAATGCTTCCTTTGCAATGCCCTAAACATAATCATAAGAAGTTGGCAAAATAAATTGCAAAAAATCGTCAAAATGTACTCCAAAGAGGTACACAGGTGTGATGCACTAAACCCACCCAAAACCACCCAAACTGCCATCAAATGCTTCCTTTGCAATAAACATAATCATAAGAAGTTGGCAAAATAAAAAAAAAAAATTGTATGGTCTCAATTCTCCAAAGAGGTACACAGTATATGATAAAAACCCCAAACCACCCAAACCGCCATCAAATGCTTCCTTTGCAATGCCTAAACATAATCATAAGAAGTTGGCAAAATAAACAAAAAAAGTAAAAAAAATTCATCTCCAAAGAGGTACACAGAGTACAGATGCACTAAACCCCCCAAAAATCACCCAAACTGCCATCAAATGCTTCCTTTACAATGCCCTAAACATAATCATAAGAAGTTGGCAAAATAAACTGGAAAAAATCAAAATGATCAGATTCTCCAAAGAGGTACACAGTACAAAATGCAAAATACCACCAATCATCCAAACTTCCTCAAATGCTTCCATTAATGCCCTACATAATCATAAGAAGTTGGCAAAATAAACTGCAAAAAAATCAAAAATGATCTGTACCCTCCAAAGAGGTACACAGGGTACAGATGCAAAATACCCACCCAAAATTACCCAAACTGCCATCAAATGCTTCCTTTGCAATGCCCTAAACATAATCATAAGGAGTTGGCAAAAAAAACTGGAAAAAAAAGGTCAAAAATGATCCAGTATTCTCCAAAGAGGTACACATGATGCAAAATACCACCCAATTTATCCAAACTTCCTCCAAATGCTTCCATTGCAATGCCCTATACATAATCATAAGAAGTTGGCAAAATAAACTGCAAAAAAAGGTCAAAAATGATCTGTATCCTCCAAAGAGGTACACAGGATACAGATGCAAAATACCCACCCAAAATCACCCAAACTGCCATCAAATGCTTCCTTTGCAATGCCCTAAACATAATCATAAAGTTAACCAAAAAAAGAAAAAATGATTCTCCAAAGAGGTACACAAAGATGATGTAAAATACCACCCAGAAACCATCCAAACTTCCTCCAAATGCTTCCATTGCAATGCCCTATACATAATCATAAGAAGTAGGCAAAATAAACCGCAAAAGGTCAAAATGATGTGACCTCCAAAGAGGCAATACGTCACAGATACTGCAAAAAATACCCATTCAAAATCACCCAAACTGCCATCAAATACTTCCTTTGCAATGCCCTAAACATAATCATAAGGAGTTGGCAAAAAGAACTGGGAAAAAAAGGTCAAAATGATTTGTACCTCCAAGAGGTACATAGATGAAAATGCCACTGAATTTATCCAAACTTCCTCCAAATGCTTCCATTGCAATGCCCTATACATAATCATAAGACGTTGACAAAATAAACTAGAAAAAAAAGGTCAAAAATGATCTGTACCCTCCAAAGAGGTACACAGAGTACAGATGCACTAAACCCACCCAAAACCATCCAAACTGCTATCAAATGCTTCCATTTAAATATAATGAACATAATCTCAAGAAACAAGAAAAGCGGTAAAAGAGTCTAAAGTTATGTACCCTCTAGAGGTACATGAGTGATACAACAAAACATATAAAAAAACCAATCTTTCACCTGGACAAGAGAAGAGAGTAAACCCTAAATTCATTCAAGTTCGAGAATGCATGTAAATACCTCATGTAGTCACCTACAATACCTCAATTTATGATTTGCTATATCACCGGCGCGACGCGCGCCGATCGACAGCGGGAGCTAAGCTGAGAAAAATTCTTCGTCGAAAGAAAGCCCTAAACTGTTCTGTACTTCTATGACGAGGAATGTCGAACGTCGGTAATGTTTCTCGTTCTTCTTCTCCCACTTTTTGAACGCTTACGGGGCGGGTCGGGCCAGGGGAAATGTATTTACAGCGCCGTCCATTAATACGCCATCGACGTTTACAGGTCGGGTCGGGCCAAGGAAATCACTTTACAGCGCCGTCCGTTATCTTGCTGCTCCGTTAATCGCTAAAACGGGAAAAAAAAGCGGGACACGCGTCGTCAGGATTGAGTCCGTGACGTTACTCGCACTGGACGTAATATTTTCTCTTTCTGAGACGGTAGAATTACGGGAACGCTTTGATGAGGCGATGTGGTCCAGGGAGTACTCTTTCCAACGAGCGTTGGGATAGGACCCAGGAGCCACCTCGGGATAGATAAACAAGATACATTTGTTTCTTCTTTATGCTAAGTGTGGTAAGCCTCTTGTTTTACTTTTCTTAATATAATAATAATATTAATGTTTGTTCTTTCTCTATTATATTTTACTTTTTAACTTGTGTTTTTATTGGCATTCTACTTTAACATGAATCGCATATCAAAGTGGCTTTTAAGATTGTATAAGCAATAAATTATTTTCATGAACTACCCACCATCGCGATGATATGAGAGAAAATAGGTGGGGGCTCAGAATATGTGGGTAAGTTTTCTCTAGGTTCTCCAGAGATTATTTATATCAGGAGCAACACGCCATAAAATAGATGAGGCTCAGAATGGACACCTCATTATCAAAAAGAAAAAAAATTATTTTCATGAACTTATTCTACATCAACTTGATCAGCAATGTGTAATCAAATAATTGAGCATCTATTCTTGTCGGCCTTGTCAATTCGAGTGGGCACTATCATGTATACTCTCATAAATAGTGTATTAGTGGTCTCATTTTGCCTTCTCTTATAACATAGGTAAAATTTTTGTACGATCTTTTAGGGATTAATTTTGTGAAATATAATTCTGCGCATGCAATAAATATTTTTTGAATCACTTCACTTCAACTCAAGAAAGCTATAATGGATAACTTAATGGGCCTCGAGTGGTATGTATAGAAACTCCTCAGTCATGTAGTTAGGAGGGCCAGGGTTTACTTATGTGGATGAAGCAGTTCTTACATCTCCAGCTATGTCCACACTATTGTACGGCGTATCTGAGAACTGCATAGATCAATGTATCTAGTTTGCATAATACTTCAAGTTTATCTTGAATTGTCTTTACCACTATCAAAAAAGGGGAAAAAAAGGCTGAAATTCTCTTTATGGAATTCATATTGCATAAGTTTAATGGGATTTAACATTTCGTTAGGTTAGGAGTACACAACTAAAATATTTAAAAATAACAAACATATCATGGTGTGTTTATTGGGGGATCTTGGCTAGTACATTATCGACTTTGTAAGGTTTCTGAGTAGACAAGCATAGAATATGATTGATATCATCATATGTATCATGTAATAGCCTTGACACGATCAATCACCTTGTGTCATATATGATGGCATATGCTAATTAGTAGTTTCAAATCTCAATGTACCATATGTGGTAGTCTATCTAATCAATATTTTTTTCCTCATTTGTCAACTAGCTCAAAGTTTCGCTCCATGGACTCTTTATCTGTCATAGGCACTCTACCAAATTGTTATGCCACACATTCTAGTTGATGCCACTTTATATATGTTAGTTTATAAGAGGAACTCTAGCATCCTAAATGTCTTACGCTGATGTGCATAATTTTGTCACTTGTAATTATTTTTAATGGCTATAAGGCTCCGGTATAACTTATTATCTAACTAAGTTAAGATCTAATAAAAAAAAATTAGCATATAATTTTTCTTTAAAGAAAATAGCTATATGTCTCTATTGAAGTCCATTAATTTTGTTTGTATAATCCCGAACATGGTTAGATGGTTGCTTCCACTTGTGATGCTTGTTCCACATGTAGAATTATATTGTTATTTGTACATCATGAATAAAGGAAAAAAAAACAAATTATTTGACATACATGCAACCAATTGTTTCTCCATCAATGTCTTGTGGATATGGCATGCAAAGCGTAGACTTACTTACATGAAGCTACTCTCAAGATCATATTCGGATGCAAACATCCTATCATGTTAATGTTCCTTGACTTGGCAGCCTCCTTTAACTCTCTTTACCGGTTATCTAACATTGCAACTCCAAAAGAGCTTTGGGCAAAGACCTTTAAGTTTTTCCATTAATGATAAATACTAAAGATGTATCCCCCAACACGACAAAGAATTGTCCGATTAAAATAATATAAAAAAATTAAAGGGACACGCGTGTCCAATGTGCGTGTCATAAATATTTGAATTAAAATTATATAAAAAATATTTTAAATATAGTTTGTTATATTTTAAATTATTATAGAGGGTTTTAGAAATTTAGAGAATAATATTTGAGTTAAAAAGAGAGAATAATAAGATATATTTATTACAAATAATTAAAATTATAAAATATTATAATTAAATTTATAAATTTAGAATTGATAATAAATTTTATTCATTAAAATTATTAAAGCACAATAAAATAAATTACTTAAGTAATATATATATATATATATAACTTAAGTAATTAATTTAAAATTTTTAATTAAATGACTTATTTATTATTATTTTTAATATTTTATCTATTTAATTTATATACATTATTCTTAATTATTATTATAATGCTGCATCCAATGCGTGTCCATATCCCATATTTTAAAAAAAAAAATATCATGTGTCCATATTTGTGCATCATATGCAAGCAGCTATAATTAATAGTAGTTTCAATAATATTTAAAAAATAGAGATAAGGTTCAAGTAAAAGTAAACAAGTTTTATGTACCATAATTTCTAGGTTTTTTTAATGGTCTTTCTTGGGAAATCTCACGAAGTTAGAAGTGCATTCTCAAGTAAAAGTAAACATTGAAGTTAGGAAATGATCATATAATTGAATTAAACATGGGTGTGATTTGATGAATATGCATATTAAAATTAATTTTACAAATAATATTTACAAAACAATCTAAAAAATATTATCTGGCTCAATTCTATTGAGCCATACATATTCTTGAAGCAGTCTCAATATCAAAATAATAGACTATATATATATATGAAGAAATGCACGCAACCAGCCAGAAATAGATGAAGTAGAGAGCGTACTTGGAGACCTCCTCGGTCGTTTTGCTGAGATTAGTCTGATTCTTTCCGAAGCTATTTACCAGATCTCCAAATAGAAGGAAAAAAATATTGGCAATGCGGAGCCATGCACCACTGCGCCGAGGGTTCCGGTGGCCATCAACAGCGCCTCGAATCAGTCGACGAAAGAGAAGTATCTCATAGTAAGCCAGGCTCTGCTCATGCTTGCCCCAGTTGTGTTGAATTTTCTTGATTCTATTAATGGCATTTCTGCAATTCGCAGTCCTAGGCGGTTTGGGGCAGCTGGACAGTAATGGAAGCAGATATTTTTATGTGATAATGGTGGCGTGGATCACATCGGTTTTCGCTAAAACGGCATCTTGTTGGTGGTTCGATGTTTTCCGTATTCTTCATTTAATTGAGCTTTATGAACCTAAGGAAGATGAATGTAAATGCTGTTTTATTGCACATTAGTTATCCTAGATCATTAATATTTGAAGTGTCTGAATTGGCTTCTGTTTTTTGAATTTGTTGAAATGACTTGGATCTTAAATTTAGATTTGGTTTGGGTAATTAACTCAGTTTTAATGGTAATGATCATCACTTCAACCGCAATTAAATATGATTAAAGTAAGTGCATTTAACAAAGCTTCCATAGGTCATTGGTATTTTGAAATTAAAAGTAATTTTCATTAAGCTTATTTTTGTTGAGAAATTAACCTAAGTTTCTTTAAAAGTTGATCATTCATTCTTGATTTTATTTTGATTGGCTAATTGAATTTATTAAACTTTACTTGAAGCAAGTTAAATTTGATTTAGATTTAGTTTAAATTTTTTATCAAAGCTTTGAAAATTATTTCTTTATATTTGAATTTCATTTGGATATAATTTGTATAAATTTAACTTAATATGTTTCCTAATGAATCATGATTGGGCCAAAATATGATTTAAGCCTAGTTAAATTTGACTCTTACTCGAATTTGACTTTGATGATTTATTGAATTTGTAACTCAAGATAATTTTTTGACCTCATATAAAAATGAGGTCAACAACAATAAGGATGTTAGAAAGAACTTTATGATAAGAAGCGTGACAAGTTTACACGATATGTTCACAAACATTCGTAAGTTTGGATAGATGTTCCTTTGGATTGTAGAGGAAGTGTGTGATGAGCTATGTTGAGCTTGAGCTTCTCCTAACTATGCTTGCAAAAGGGAGCAGACAAAACAAATTCAAGTATTTGAGTATAAAAGAAAATTGATAAGTCATTAAAAGTAATCCATATTAAGAAATTTTATAAGCATTATTTACTAATTTTATAACTATGTTTACAAAAATAAGTACTTAGAATAGAACCAACAACTGCAAAGCTGTATATTAGAACACATCATCACCAAGTAGATCACCAATAGGTTGATATCAAGTCACAAAGAATTAATGTAAGTAAAACATTTATTTTTTAAATTACTATCTAGTTGAAAATTTGTTATGTTTTAATTACATCATAGTATTTTATAGGATAAGTATATGAGATTAAAGGAGGTGTAAACTCAAAGTTTTATAAGCCTAAGAAGTTCAAGTTTTATAGGCCTAATTGCATTTCTTTGCTGTAAGACAATATGAGCTGTCAAAGTTTGATATATAGAGAGAAGTTAGAGGAAAAAAGAAAAAAAGAATATATGACTTAAGTTTATAGGTTTTAGTATACAAAATACTAATTCGGTTGTCGATATAGTTAAAAGATGTGTTGCTATATTTGATGAGGACATTAAGGCCTGAGTGATAGAGGAGCAAGAGGAGAAGGAAGATGAGAAGACTAATGATGATTGACTTGTACTTGTATTAGTTTATTATTTTATGTACTATTAGTCTTATTGAAAAATCATATGCAATGTTGATCTTTTTAGAACAATTATATGTTACGTCTGTTTGTATGTTTCTTTTTATTTGTATCTATCTATCTATCTATCTATCTATATATATATATATATATATATAGGTTTTCATTAGTGTATTTATTGTGGTTTGAAGTTAGTAAATCTACAAATTTTTGAGAATTATCAATTTTATATGTGTATATGTCGTAATTGTAGATGTAAAAATTAAGAATGTATAAGAAGCTTTTTTTTCTAACAATTTTTTTGTCAGACTTAAGATGTAGAAATTTCATCGCATAACTTGAATCAAAGAATCATTGTGATGGAATTCAGCCGAACTTTTTGTAGCAAACTTTCCGGCGAAAAATCAGTCAAAATTTTCACCAAAATTTCTTGATTGAATTTTATGTTAGAAATTTCATCAAAAATTTTGCCGTAAAAATTCCCAACTGATTTTCTTATTTTTGGCAGCTTTTCTCACGTCTATTCTGCTAGTAACTCTTAGAAAATCTGTCAAAAATTTCTTTGAAAATATTTTCTTAGAATTTTTTAGTTGTTGTTGGAATGCATTATCAAATAAGGATTTTACGGCAGACTATATTTCGTATTGACAAACTATCCTTATTTTTAATGAAGCTTTTTATATTGTGCCATCATATCTTGATGACAATGTTGGCATTAAGAGAAATGAGATGAATGAAGAATCCTCTAAATTGTGCCATCATAAGTTGGGTCATGCCTCTATTGAGAGAATAAAGAGATTAGAAAATAATGGTGTATTTTATATACTATATTTAGCAAATTTTGATAATCTTGTGAACTACATAAAGGGAAATCAAATATATATATATATATATATATATATATATATATATATATATATATATATATATATATATATATATATATATATATATATATATATATATAAGAGTCATGAAGAGTTCAAAAATAATAAAGATCCTACATAGATATATTTATAATTTAGATACATATGTGTATGATCAAAAGTATTTTCTTCTTTTCATTAATGATTACCCATTATACAGTTACACACACACTTGCTTTATAACAACAATGAAGCTATAAATGCTTTTAAGGTGTTTAAGGTAGAGAAAAAGAAATAACATGGAAAACAAATAAAGATAGTGAGATTTAATAAGGGATACTCTGAACATGGATAAGTGCATAGTCCATTTTCTAAGTTTCTTTAAGAATATAAAATTGTTGTTCAGTATATTATACTTAGTTCTCTGAATTAAAATAGTGTGGCATAAAAAATATTATTAGATATAGTGTAAAGTTTATTTAGCGTCTCTAAAATTTAAAAGTTCTTGTGGTCTAATGCTCTCAAGATGACGATGTATATATTGAATTGTCCAATTAAGGTTGTGCCAAACACACCATTCGAGTTATACAATGGTTAGAAATCCAGTTTAAGACATATAAACATTTGGGGATGCCTGTCTTAAGGGAGAGTATATAATTAACAAGAAATAAGACTCAACCTTAAAAACCATAAGTGAATATTTTGTTGAATATGCTTAACCGTCTAAATGATACATATTTTATTATCCATCACATACTACGTGGTTTGTGGAATCATGGACTGTAAAATTTTGGGGAGTGACTTGATTAGTTGGTCCAATCAATTCCTAAACACTATTTCTTAAAAAGATTGTACATATGCTTAACCTTTTACTTCATGTGATAAAATAATTACTTTACACAACACACTTAGAATTTAAATGCATGATGAATAATATTAAGCTAAGTTCCACATACAATTGATCAAGGTGCAATAGATCTAGCTGAATAAGAAAACAAAAATATGTTAAAATACATGCTTCATAGGAGAATGTTAAAGTAACATGAAGGACTTCTAGTAAAGTAAGACAATCAATGATTCCTAGTATGTTGTATATCTATAAGAATATATCTATAATATTAAGGCTAAAAATGATCTTAAATTATTTTAACATACCATACATTATAATAATTTGACTTGTGCTATGATGATATGAAGGATGAGATTTAATTTATATCATCTACTGAGTATGAGATCTTGCCAAGTTTCTGAAGGTGTGAAAGCCATTAGAAGCAAATGGGTATTCAAGGAAAAGAAAGTCCTATTAGGCAACATTAAATGATATAAGCTAAAACTCATTACTAAAGGGTCTCTCAAAAAGAGGGAAATGATTACACATAGACCTTTCATCCTATATCTACTAAGGATTCTCTCTATTGGATTATGACATTAATAGGTTATTTTTCTTTTGAATTACATCAATGGATGTGGAAAATGACATTCTTTAATGGTGATCTAGTGGAAGAGGTTTATATGAAGCAACCTAAATAATTCTTCTCTAGTGATGGTGAGTAACTAGTATTCAAACTTAAGAAAGTCATATATGGATGAAACAAGCCTCTCATCAATGGTATTTAAAATTTAATGATGACATCACTTCGTTTAATTTTAAAGTGAATATTATGGATGGATGTAAATAGTAGGAGTTAGAGCAAAGTTTATTTCCTTATCTTATAAGTACATGGATAATATTTTTCTTTCTACCAATGATAAAGGGTTTCTATGTGAAGTGAAATGATTTCTTTTTATGAACTTTGATATGAAAGATATGAGTGATGCATTTATGTTTTTAACATTAAGATCCATAGAGATAAATCTCAATATATATTGAGATTATCATAAAAAACTATATCAATAATGTCTTAATGAGGTTATAGATAAAGGATCATTCATCGATATAGCACCCAGCAAGATGGATGATAAGCTCTATCTCAACTAATGCCTAATACATGATCTAGAGAAAAATAAAATAGACAACAATCATTATGATTTAGATGAAAAAAGTTTTATATATGCTAAGGTCTACATAAGACCTAGTGTTGCATTTATTATAAGAATGTAGGCAGATACTAAAGTAATCCATGTATTGACTGCTAAAGGGTTGCAAAGAAGGTGATGAGGAGCCTTTAAGGTATGAAAGATTATATGGTTATGTATAGATGAATTGACAATCAAGAAGTGATTGGTTGCTCTAACTTATGCTATTCTAACTATGTTAATTCAAGCAAATTAACACCTGGTTATATATTTATACTATCTGAAGGAGTTATATGCTGGAAGAGTGAAAAGCAAACATTAATTTCTACTTCAACGTTAAAAGAAAAGTTTGTTTCATGTTTTGAGGCTACTTCACATGGTGAATAGTTGAAGAGTTTCATGTTATATCCTAGAATTGTAGATTCTATATATAGGCTAGTAAGAATATATTATGAAAATTCAATTATTATCTTCAGGGCTAATAATCAATAAGAGTGATAGTTGAAATAAATACATCAACACTAATTACTCATATAAACTACATGATCCTTAAATCACTTCAATAGCATTATTTTTATCAAAAGGTATGTTATCATCAATTCAATGCTTATATACTCAATACTCAATAACCATTTTCTCTTCATTAATGCATTCCTTATGGATGAGTTAAATAATGTAGAAAAATTTACATGCTAGCATACGATTCTTGCATTTATATATGTAACACCTAAAGTTTTATATTTAAAATATTGCACTTTTTCTATGAATGAAAAGTTTCATTCATTTTAAAAAAGTAATGAAAGCACTATTTTTGATGTAATATTGAAGATTTAGGTGCTATTTATATAAATATAAAAGTTTAGGTGTTAGATATAAATATATAAGAATGGTGTATGATGTATGCTAATCCCCCAACAATCTATTATATTAAGGAAACTCTTATTTAGTTGTGATATTTTCTTATGTTCAATTCAAAATTAGAATTTAAAGGAAAATTTACATTTGGCATGATCAAGAATAATTATTAGATTTATTCATAAAGTTAAGTTATAATATAAAGAATTTAAGTTTGAGAAATAATACATTATAATATAGATGATAATTATTGATAAATCACATAAAATTAATCAGATCAAATACGAATCTCAAAAATATATTCAAATCATTCAAACTCTAAAAACTTTTTAATCAAATTGAAGTCAGGATGAGATGAGTCCACCTATACCAAGAATTGATCAATCCGAGTCCAAATGAGCTCAAACCGAACTTTAGAAGTATAAATAAAAACTTTGAGACATTAATTAAATTGACAACTAATCTCCAAATATGACATGCTTATAGTCGAATCGAGTGAATTTATGAGAGAAATCCAACGATCCCAAGATCATTCAAATCAAAAGTCATTAAAATATTTAAATCCTCAAGAAACTATCTATGATTATGGAGATCAAGATGGACCATCCAATAGGGTGCATTGAAATTTTGGCTAAAGTTACCAAAATGCCTCTCCGAAAACTCTATAAATAGAACTCCATTCTTATCATGAGGTGGGTAAGAAAGCCAAAGGAGGTTTAGAAGAGCTGAGAGCTAAACTAAAAAATTTGAAACCAATTATCACCACAAGAATTACTGACCATCACATACCATCATCGTTAACCACCAACGGCAGCTGCTATAGCCTCACCACCACTATACAATTGTTGTAATCTAATTTTAAGACTATTATTACTTGATTTTTTTTTGTACAATCTTGTAATTTTATTCTTGACAAGATTGAAACTTTGTAACTCAAAATATACATAGTGATATATTTGAACTGGACTAAAACCCATGGCCATTTACCCTTTTTTAGGGTTTTTGTTATGTAAAAATTATGATATTTTTTGTTCACTTTTTAATTATCTTTGCATGTGTTGAATTTTTTTATATAAAACTAAGACTCAAAGATTTTCACTCTACTAACATGAATTTTTTTAGCACGGAACAATTTGGTATTGTATGTGAGAAATATTCTCATTATATCAACATAATGACTGATAATCAAACTTCAAGTCAAGAGCACCACCATTCACTTGGTGGAAGAAATTCTACTTTGAAGAAACACATTCGAAGAATGTAGAAGCATAAATTATAGATTATTTAGCCCTTATTGAAAGCTTGGGGGGGTCAACTTTTATTATTATCTCAAAGGAACATCCGCTTCAGTATTTCTAGACATAATTACAATAAAAAAAAATTCATTAGCCACAAGCAACTTATGGTTGGGGGCAATTTTAACGTTTATAAGGCAAACTTTGAAATGAATGTCTTATTAATAATATAATTATGGTTATAAAACTCATTTCTTCTATCATAAAAAATAAGGCAAACTTCAAGGGCAACTTTTACTGCAACTTTAACATGAATGTCTTATTAATATTGAATCCTTCCATCTAATAATTTTTATTGCATCTTAGACAACATTATCTATGATTGAACTTTTTCTTTCAAAGAAAGATTATGACTTTGAAAGGGTAATAATGATCTAAAAACAAATAAAATTATATATATGATTTAGAAATATTTTGTATTTATCACAATCTAATCAAAGTATAATCAATTCCAAGGGAACTTGTTTAGACCTCTTCCACATTAGTTAACACCATCGAGTAACACTTTAATAAACAATCTCTGATAAGTTAAAATTTTTTGGTGGATTTCACTCCTAGATGGCATGCCCTTGAGGAACCCTCACTGGAAAGCTAGTAGTAAACATGATTCTCACTAGCAAGACTCTAAGAGAGCAAGTTATTGATAGGGTCTTCAGTTATAAAAATCTCAAAAAGCCAAAAGTTTCAAAATATATAAGTACATCAAAACTTTTATAAGATAAAAATCTCAAAAGATATAAGTATATAGAGAAACCTCAAAATGTATTAGTACATGAAAAATTTTAGAAGATGAAAACTTCAGAAAGTACATATACATGAAAAACTTCAAAAGGCATAACATCAGAAGGTATATGCACATTGAAAATCTAAAAAGATAGAAGCCACGGAAGATACAAGTGCTTCAAAAATCTTAGAAGGTAAAAGCTTCGGAAGGTACAAGTACATTAAAAATCTCAAAAAAATTAAAGCCTCAGAATATATATGTTCATTAAATCCTTAAAAATATAGGTATATCAAAAATCACAAAAAAGTCTTAAAAGGTATAAGTACATTAAAAATCTTAGAAACAAAAAACCTCATAAGGTGCATATACATCAAAATTCTTAAAAAAACTAAAGCCTTAGATTGTACATATATATTAAAAATCTCAAAAATCAAAAGTCTCAGAAGGTACTAGCATATCAAAAATCTTAAAAGCAAATGCCTTATAAGATAAAAATACATCAGAAATCTCAGAAGGTACAGGCACATCAAAAATATTAGAATATGAAAGACTCAAAATATCAAATAAAGTGAAAAGTTTAGAAGGTACATGTGCATAAAAAATCTTAGAAGAGAAAAAACCTTATAAGGTATAAGTACATCAAAAATCTTAAAAGACAAAATCTTTAGAAGGTACAGGTACATTAAAAATCTTAATAAGCGAAAGCCACAGAATGTAAAGGTACATTAAAAATCTCAAAAGGCGAAAGTCTTAGAAGGTACATGTACATCAAAATCTCAAAAAATAAAATCCATTGATGATACAAGTACATCAAAAATCTTAAAAGGTGAAATATTTGAAAGGTATATATGCATCAAAAACCTCAGAAGATATATAAATATCAAAAATCTCATAAGATAAAAAGCTTCAAAAGATATGTTTATATCATAATCATTTTTAAGACACAAGCTTAAAAAAGATATAAAATATTCACTCAAAAATTTATATGATAATTGAGGGTGTATAAATTTTAGAAGACATAATTTTATGATTGGGTGAAAAGCCATAAAATGCATAAGAAGTTAATTGAAGCCTATGTTGACTTCACTTTTGGAGTGAGATCTCAACTTTCTCATCAAAGGTCTAGGATTCTTATAGACACTAAGAGTTTCTTAGTCTTAAGACACTTTTAGTGACTACGTGAACACTTAACCTAACCCTAGAGACTTAGAAGAGTTAATCATAGGGATTTAGGAGAGACTTGCTTGCCCTATAGCCCAAACCCAATCCTTGATTCTTCTTTTAAACCAAACCTTAAATTCAAATCCCAAAATCAAATCCAACTATCCAATGATTGAAATCCATCACCAAATTCAAACTCCAAATCCATTTCCTAGGCCCTTTGATTTATCTTATGGACTTAGCCATAATCAAATCCTAATCAACCCCAACCTAATTAATTTTCTCAATTATAAAATCCAATCTCAATTCAAATTCCAAATCATAAATCAATTCCAAAATTCCAAATGATTCAAACTCATAATTAATTCCAAATTCCAAAATCTCTTCCTAAGCCATATGAACCACCTTCATGTGTTTAGCCAAAGCTCCTTCAAATCAACTAGAACTTGGTTGATTTCTTTATAAATCAAGCATTCCTTTATTTATGTTCACAAATATAAATAAAATTCAAATTCAAACTTTTTAAATCAAATCAAAACAAATCAAACCAAATCAAACCAAATCAAGACCCTCCTTAAGCCATATGGACCTTCCTCCATAAACCTAACCAAAACTCCTTCAAACCAACTCAAAATTGGTTGATTTCTTTATAAATCAATCATTCTTTCATTTGTGTGCACAAATACAAATGAAATCCAAATTCAAACCTTTCAAATCAAATCAAAATAAATTAAACCAAATCAAGACCCTTCTTAAGCCACATGGACCTACCTCCACAAACCTAACCAAAACTCCTTCAAACCAACTCAAACTTAGTTGATTTCTTTATAAATCAATCATTTCTTCATTTATGTTCACAAATATAAATAAAATTCAAATTCAAATATTTTAAATCAAATAAAAAAATTCAAACCAAATCAAGACCCTTCTTAAGCCATATAGACCTACCTCCATAAACCTAAACAAAACGCCTTCAAACTAACTCAAAATTGGTTGATTTTTTTATAAATCAATCATTCCTTCATTTATGTTCATAAATATAAATGAAACCCAAACTCAAACCTTTCAATTTAAATCAAAATAAATCAAACCAAATCAAAACCCAAATTAGCCCTTTCAACCTACATCTCTAAGCTTAATCAAATTTGATCTCAAATCACTCCAAACTCAAGTGATTTCTCATGCTCATTTATATCTTCATTTATATTCATAAATATAAATGAAATATCAATTGAAATTATCAAAACTAAACTCAAATCAAACCAAATTCTCCATTTTAATCCTTTTAGCCAAACTTTTGAACTTAGCTAAATAAAAATCAAATCAACTCAAAACTCATGGACTTCTTCATGAGTCAATCATTCCTTCAATCATGGATCCAAATATAAACATAAACCATCATTATCAAGTCAACCCAAATCAAGCCTAAGTTAACCCTTATGACTTGAAATTATCATATGAACCAAAACCCATTTAGCTCCAAACCAATTGCAATTAGATTTATATTTCAATCATAAACTCATATGTGAGTTCAACCAAACTTAATTCAAGCCTTGATCAAACCAATTGATCCATTTAGCCTCACTTGACCCAAAGTGACCTAAAGGACTTTTTTTTTTGCCAAGTTCTAATCCAACATAAATTGGATTGAACTAAGCCCATTTAAACCTCAATCATGATCAATAATCATCATGGGGTGATCAACCACCTTGAATTGGGTCAAATCAAGTCAAACTTAGCATTTGATCAAGTCAACATTTAGCCTAAATGAAACCTAAACTAGCCAAAATTCATCATATGCCAAATTGATTAAAACCATTGACCCAAATTAGACTAAGTTGACCCAAATTGGCCCAAAAAGCTAAAATGGGTCAAATCATGATTTAATCCAAATTAATTGCAAACAATGGCTCAAGTTCATTTCAAATAATTTGTTGAGTTTGACCAAAGCCATGATTGAGCCCAAGATGACCAATTGGTCAACTTGACCTAACCTAGCCCAAATTGACCTAAAAGGTCAAATTGACCAAAATTCAAATTAATTTAAAATTAAACTAAACAAAGCCTACAATCATTTTTAATTAACCAATTGAACTTGACTTAACACCTAACCCAACTTAATTTGGTCAAATTGGTCAAATTGGTCAACTTGACCAATTTGACCCTTTTGAATCCAAATGAGTCAAATTCAAACCTAGGCTAAACCAATCCAAACTCATTGAACCAAAACTTCCCAAATCATCATATGAACCTAACTTAAGCCTTGGTGTGACCCAATTTGACTAATTGATCAACCCAACCCAACGTAACCCAAATGAACCCATTTTGAACAAATGAAGCCAAATCCCTCCAAATCAACTTATGAGACCCTAGGGCTTAGTCAAACCCGACCCAAGCATGCCCTACTTCATTCCCAAATCAGCCTAAAATCCAAGCGGACCCCACTAAAGGAATTAGCCATCAAATCATAGGATTTAAACCTTAAACCTAATGGATCAAAGCTAAAGTCGACTTAGCTAACCTTATGGCAGCCCCTTTTCACTCAAAAGAACCTTCCCATGACTCACCTAGCCCACCTAATCCTAGGTCAGCCAAGGACCCTTGCGAGGTGAGGTGACTCACCCTCAACCCTAACCGAGCATCCATTAGATCAAGCCCATGGGAGCTTTGCACATTGGGTCCATGTCAACTCCCCATGACTCCTCCCATCCCTGGCGTGCAGCCTGACCTTGATGGAGACAACTCCAGTGGTTGTACGGCAGCGAGCCAAGCCAAAACGTGTGCACACTCCCATCCATCAATGATGGCAAATTGAGAGATATACCCCCTCAATTCGAAGATAATTTCACACATAATCAACTCGTGTGAGTCCCTAAGCACATTCTGAGCTCTCTCAAAGTAATTCGAAGGATCATTAAGCCCTCTTCATTCAGTCATTGCCATTCTCTTGTAAAAGCTGAAACATGACACCCTTCTCTTTAGCCATACTTCCTCTCCACTAAACCAAATCCAAATTCCTTGCACCCACACCATCCTCATACCCAATCGAAGCCAACCAAACCATTTCCAAGCCTTCCAAAGCACCAGAGGTATGAGTTCGATTGAGGCCGAGGCGTGTGCGTGCGTTGATTGATCAAGCAAGCACCCTAGGCCAAATTGAGCTTGATCTTCTTCAACAAGGCCTCGCCTCAACTAGGCGAAGCTGCCTCCGACGTTGCACCACCATACATTAGCTCTAGTGAGGTAATTCCTCAAAATCATAGCTTTAGGCCTCTATGCGTTGGTCTTTTGTGAAAGAAATCTCCATGTCAAGGGATTTCAGTTGTAGGATATGATTATATGCTCCCTTAGATGGTGTAGGATTCATTTGATCCCAATCCGAGCTCGGGTGAGCTCAAAACGAAAGGAGAAAGACGGACGGTGCTCATCTTTCGTCATTCGCGAATGGGAAAGATCACAAGCCTTCCATCTCACGTGATCGAGATGAACGGCTCTGATCAAATCCCACGGTAGCTCCTTTGATTTCTCACTTAACCCACAGATTAAATCATGGTCGTCCGATTTCAGATCGGACAGCCCACAGAGAAAGCACATCCGTAGCCGCCGAGTCAGCGCACAGATGTAACTACTTAAATAGCCAATTCCATCGCGTCACGTGAAAGGGTGTTGAGTCAGTAGCCACATGGCCCGACGGGATTAGGGGCTTAATTAGGTCTAATTAATTGATTTTTAATCCTGAAACTTCCTAAAATCATAATTAATTGTAGAAAAATTCAAAAAAAAAAATAAAATGCAAACTTAGGCTCATTTTGAAGATATTTTAGAGGAGAATCTAGAAAATTATAATTAAGATTTTGAATAGTAATTTTGAATAGTGATTTTGGATTAATTAGGGTTTTATCAAAAAAATTAATTAATTTAATTACTCCTCAATTAAGAACTCAATTAATCTTAAATTTTTTATGTATGTTTAGGGGATGACCTATGCCTCCCCTATATTTCTGGGATTTTATTGATTGCTTAATTAGAAAAATCATTTGAGTAAGCCCTAATCACTCTTTTAATCTAATTAATTACAATTAAAGAATGAATAGTAACTTGATTAATCATTTGAACATAATTATCCCTGTTAAACAGTAAGATCGCTTAGAGAATATGATTGGGGATATTTTTTCTAATTCATTTCCTAAGACTTCTTTATCTTTAAAAATCAAATTAAGTAATGGGTTAATGGAATGATTAATTAATTAATTAAGTGATTAAATCTTTAAAATAAGGAAATCAAAACCTAATTGAATGTTTAAATGATTTAGGGATTAGGATTGAGGCATTTCCCTTGATCCTTTCTCCTAATAAGTTGATTTCATCATTCAAATTAAAACATAACCAAAATATTTAATCAATTCATTAAAAGCTTAATGAAACTAAAATTAAAAAAAAATCAATTCATCCTCACTTAAGTAACCTTTAATTGATCTTGGGTAGCTCCTTGGGTGTTCAATAACCCAAGGTGAGAGGTAATAAAATTATGGTTAGCTCACATGTATAAAAAAATCATAAGATTAATTAAGTGAGATCTCTTAAGTTTAATTAATTATTAATCATAAGCCAATTGCATTAGGCCCTTTTCATTTCCTAGGAGCATTGCAAATTTACTTTTCATGTGGTTTCATATCATATTGACTTATTATTAATTAGTTAATTAACTTAAGGTGATATAGGTAAGAGATAATTAATTCATTTAACTCTTACCTTAACATAATCAAAACATAAAATCAACTTATGTGTTCCTCATTAAACCAAACTAATTCACACATGGAGAAATGGGTTAGGATTAGCAAACATTTCTCATATTTCTTAAATCAAATCAAATTCAAAGATAAAAAATGTTTTTTAAAAAATTTTGGTTCATTTTAAATAGCCTTATTTAATATAATTATCCTTAGGAATTAATTGGAGTGAATGAAATTATGTGTTTATATTCCTTTATTTCGTTCTAGTGATACTAAATATTGTTTGCTATATGAAATCATGCATTCATTTCTTTAGAAAATTAATTAAATAAAAAATTTTATTTTATGCCAAATTGCATGTGTTGGTTAAAAATAATAATATGAGTAGCTATTATCACTATTAAACCAACAAAACTATTTTCAAAATATATAAATTAATTATTACAAATGAAGTAATGCTAATTATAAATACTTATAAGCTTGTATGTGATGATAGTATAAGATGTGTACTATGAAGTTCTCCTTCCTTCTCTTAATATGAATTCACATAGGATTTGCAAGTGTATAGTTCATTTGAAAAGAACATAACATTTGCCTAAATCTATTCCTATGCATCTCTATGTTAAGACTTAGGAAGGGTTTTCATATTACACATGTAAATCATACAACCAAATCGAACATAATTTCTCGTATGATTCCTTATCCATTTGGTTCTTTTTGTACATTCATATGTATTTGAGAAAAGTGGTATATTACCGACATCCCGGGGCAGTGAGGCTTTAAGTAGCCCTAAGTAGGTCTTGAACCTTACGCTCCTGGTGTAGAAAATAATGGCGCCATACTCACTTAAAACTCTTATACCTATGCATGTATGATGTGTCCATCGAATAAAGAATCAAAAATCAAACAAATAAAATATAACTTTTGCATGGATTTTCTTATCCTTATAGATATTCATATATTTACATGTATCTAAGAAAAGTGGTATATTACTCTAGACATCCCGGGGTTGCGAGGCTTTAAGTAGCCCTAAGTAGGTCTTGTACCTTATGCCTTTGGTGTAGAAAATAATGGCTCTGTACTTACTTATAACTTTTATACATGTGAATGCGTATTTATCTAATGGATGAAAAATTCTTCTTTTTTACATAACAAAGACATGCATTCATTATTCAATTAACAAATGAAATATTTAAATTCAAAAATACACTTCTTTGCATTCATCATCAAAATGTGCCAAGATTTACAATGCATGTATAGGCATGCTTAGGATTATTCATATGCATGGTATACATGATGGAAAGAAATGAATGAGCGTGTGATATCTGATAGTAATCCACCTTAATTAATCTTAAGATATCTTTCTTATTGAATAAGGCTATTTAAAATGAATCTAAACTTAGGGCTAAATAAAACATATAATAAGCCATTCATTAAAAGAAATTCATTAATCAACTTACCTTAGAAATGACTTAAGGTAGGAATAAAAGAGAGACTCTCCTCTCTCTCTCTCTCTCTCTCTCTCTCTCTCTTTATAACTCTTAGTTGCTAAGTGTAGGGTATATGAAATAAAAAAATACTAAGTAAAAATTTCCAAATCAACTAAATCACTTAAAAAGAAATCAACCTTTTATAAATTAATTTCCCCACACTTAGTAAATCATAACTCTAAAGCCTAGTTAGGACATACCACACAAAATCTAACACATGCACATTAGGCTAAGTCACCATTTCTAGATTTATGTTAAGGCGATGCATAGTTTGATGAATGTTTAGTTTTGTGATGTATTATTTTAGACTGATGTTAGGGTGTATGTATTCTAATGTTAGACATATTAGCCTAATTTTTTATGGGTTGTGTTTAAAGGGGAGTAATAAAATATAAATAGTTTTCACTATTCAGGTCGCTTAGCCCCCTAAGCATAGCCCAAGTTAGGATAGGTGGACTTAGTTACCCATGTGTGGAGTGCTAAGTCTAAATTATTCCTATAACTGCTTTGGTTGTATGGTGTGTTTAGATAACATTTATTTTACAGGTGTAGCTAGATTTACTTTCCTTCCTTTTAATTTAGTTTTTGCATTAAGATTAGGATAAGTGTTTTGGGAATTAAGAATGAGCATTAGTTAGAAGGCCATGTATTATAGACCATGTAATGTCTTTAGAGCAAACAACATCCTAATCAAGTCTAAAAGAAAGAAAGAAATGGAGTAAATCAAAGATAAAGAAATGAAAGATGAAGCGTGAAGAATGGAGAATGAAGAATGAAGACCCCAATAACACTTATCATTTTATAATTATAATTATTTTTCATTGTACCCGGATGTATAAGGGTAGAGCTCTGGTACCCACATTTATTTTTGGGTTGTACGGCGGTACCTGATCGCACCGGCCTTTTATTCTTTTGTGATAACTTTATAAAATTGTTTAATATTTTGTTTAGCTTATGCATTAGAAATAACATGCCTTTTCATAGTTTCTTTATGATTGGTGATTGTTGTGTGGCCTGAATACGATTAGGCTCTGAAGATAAAATTAAAATTTTTATCTCATTAACAACTTATAACTAAAATTTTAAAATAACTCATAATCTCACATAAAAACCTAGGAATTAAATCAAGATAATAAAATTTTTAGCAACCTCTTAGTTGGATGATTGAATGTATAATATCATGCATGTCATATTCTTCCACTCTTGCTAAGAGGTGGCTTCCATCTATGCCAGAGAATAAAGACTTAACCTATAAGAGCCTTTGATGGAAATACACCTCTTTCTCTCCTGATTTAGTCCACAATCAATTTCTCATATATTTAGGCATACAAAATCCTATAGCCTGTGCCAAAATAAAAGTCTAAAAATTAAATAAAACTTGACAAAAATTGCATTATATCTAAGCCATTACCCATGCCCTTCATGATCTTGACTCTTAGGGAGTGAGTTTAAGAACTTAGTTTCTTTTCTAAATAAATAAGAGCCTAACCATCTTGCAAAGCATATGACTTGCATACATGGATTTAAAGTGTAAGAGGAGTTAGCTGGCTGCCACTCTCGGCGGTAATAAGCCCAACACTCGGGTGATTTATTCTCTCTTGCTGAGGTAAATCATATACCCATTTTCACCTTAGATTTAGGTCATGCTTTGGTCCTCGCCAAAGCTCCCTAGATTTAGGATCTAAGGTCATTATTTCCATTCGCGGGCTATAAGCATAAATCCTCACCTCTTAGGCATTTTCATAATATTGTATTATGGAATTATAAGTCCTAGATTTCTAATAAAAATTCAACTCAAACAAATAAATCTTCTCAAATTCAAATGTATAAAGCCCAACCTTAGGATAGATTGGAGTGCTCACTAGGCTTCCTAGTATCATGAGCACTCCCTACTCATCTCCCTTGGTTTCGATAAGAACTCTGCCCTTTTGATCTCTCCCACTTGATTTTCAAAAATACAACTAATCCGTTGATAGTCTTATCTTTGAATTCTTTAGAGACAACAATCACCTACTTTAATCGAGAGTATTCTTAAGGGATTCATTTTCTTTAAGATGTAATTAACTATGGAGGCTTGCCTCCATAAGGAACTTAACGAACTCAGTTTAAATAAACTCTGCTTTACTTTTCCATGTAAAGTAGGAAAAAAATCTATGATATTATCGAAGACCCATCATGCCTTAAGAGTCCTTATTAGGTGATTAGGTCCATTATATGATAGTGACTTCTATCTCTCGAGATAGTACACTATTTCTTAATGTCATACCCGATCACCCCAATGAATACATCTACGAATCTGCATAGTATCCTCTCACATAAACACACCCAACACAAAAAATAAACAGCACAGCCTACAAAGGAGGATTGTGCACCACTATATAGAATGTAGGAGAGGAGCCTAAATATGTGATACATGCCACTAAACCAGATCAGTTTCAAGCCTTATCACTGACAAGAACCAGAGATTACGAGTTGAGAATCATGCACTATTTCTACAAAATAATGAAAAAAATTAGGATTTAGAGAAGAAGAGAGGAGGTTGGAATCATATTAGGGCCTGAATGCAGGATACATGACACCTAACTAGGTTAATTTTAAGCCTAAGCATTGAGGAGAACTGAAACTTGTGAGGGGGAGAATTGGGCACCATTTATATAAAAAAATGGAGAAAATCAGAAGAAGAGAGGGGGATGTGATTTTTTTCATTATGTTGAAGATATTTATAAGTAATATCTCTCCAAGTTAAAAAAATAAATAAATAATTATAAAATTTCCAATTTATTAAAAACTCTTATCTTATTTTTTTTATAAAAAAAGAAGAGAAAACAATTCATCTTAAAAAAAAAATCTTCATATTTTTTTTTATAAAAAAGCTCTACATCTTTTTATTTTTTAAAAAAAGAAAGATAAAATTATTCATCTTCTAAAAAAAAGAATCTTCATATTTTTATAAAAAAGAAGAAGAAACACTTAATCTTCTTTAAAAAAATAAGAAAAAGAAGAAGAAGAAGAAGAAGAAGAAGATAAAAAAAAACTTCAACTTCTAAAAATAAAATTTTCTTATTTCTTAAAAAAATGAAGAAGAAAACTCTTCACATTCTAATAAAAAACCCTTCATTTTCTAAAAAAAATCATATTACTTGTAAAAAAGAAACTCTTCATCTTCTTAAAAAAATATTTCATATTTCTATTTAAAAATTATTGGTAATAATTAAAAGTATTTGCACCATTTATCAAGTTATATAATAATAATAATAATAATAATAATAATAATAATAATAATAATAATAATAATATAATACTTTTTTCTTTATGTGTGTATCATACACTTTGAAATATATAATAACCTAAATTTGGCAAAAATAAAAATAATGAAATATTTTTTTAAAAAAAGATAATTTTGCATAGATTAGTATATTTTCAGATTATAAAAAAAACCTTGATTTTTGCATAATTTTCAAGTTAAATGAAATTCAAATTCAAACTTTTTAAATCAGATCAAAACAAATCAAACCAAATCAAGACCCTTCTTAAGCCATATGGACCTACCTCCATAAATCTAACCAAAACTCCTTCAAACCAACTCAAACTTGGTTGATTTTTTTATAAATCAACCATTCCTTCATTTATGTTCATAAATACAAATGAGATCTAAATTCAAATCTTTCAAATCAAATCAAAATAAATCAAACCAAATCAAGACCCTTCTTAAGCCACATGGACCTACCTCCATAAACCTAACCAAAACTCTTTCAAACCAACTTAAACTTGGTTGATTTCTTTATAAATCAATCATTTCTTCATTTATGTTCACAAATATAAATGGAATCCAAATTCAAACATTTCAAATCAAATAAAAAAGTCAAACCAAATCAAGACCCTTTTTAAGCCATATAGACCTACCTCCATAAACCTAATCAAAACTCCTTCAAACCAACTCAAAGTTGGTTGATTTTTTTATAAATAAATCATTCCTTCATTTATGTTCATAAATATAAATGAAACCAAAATTCAAACCTTTCAATTTAAATCAAAATAAATCAAACCAAATCAAAACCCAAATTAGCCCTTTCAACCTACATCCCTAAGCTTAATCAAATTTGCTTCCAAATCACTCCAAACTCAGGTGATTTTCTCATGACTCATTTATATCTTCATTTATATTCATAAATATAAATGAAATATCAATTCAAATGACCAAAACTAAACTCAAATCAAACCAAATTCCCCATTTTAGCCCATTTAGCCAAACTTTTGAACTTGACTCAATAAAACCAAATCAACTCAAAACTCATGGTCTTCTTTATGAGTCAATCATTCCTTCAATAATGGATCCAAATATAAACATAAACCACCATTATCAAACTAAAACCAAGTCAAAGTTAACCCTTATGACTTGAAATTATCAGATGAACCAAAACCCATTTGGCTCCGAACCAATTACAATTGGATTTATATTTCAATCATAAGCTCATATGTGAGTTCAACATAACTTGAATCAAGCCTTGATCAAACCAATTGATACATTTAGGCTCACTTGACCTAAAGGACTTTATTTTTAGTCAAGTTATAATCCAACCTAAATTGGATTGAACTGAGCTCATCTAAACCTCAATCATGATCAATAATCATCATGGGGTGATCAACCACCTTGAATTGGGTCAAACCAAGTTAAACATAACCTTTGATCAAGTCAACATTTAGCCCAAATGAAACCCAAACTAGCCAAAATTCATCATATGCCAAATTGATTGAAACCATTGACCCAAACCCATTCATAATCAATGATTAAGCATGGCCAAGTCATCGATTGAGCCAAACCAAGTCTAATTGGCCACTTGACCTAAGTTGACCTAAATTGGCCTAAAAAGTCAAAATGGGTCAAATCATGATTTAATCCAAATTAATTGCAACCAATGGCTCAAGTTCATTCCAAATCACTTGTTGAACTTGACCAAAGCCATGATTGAGCCCAAGTTGACTAATTAGTCAACTTGACATAACCTAGCCCAAATTGACCAAAATTCAAATTAATTCAAAATTAAACCAAACTAAAGCCTACAATCATTTTTAATTAACCAATTGAACTTGACTTAACTCCTAACCCAATCTAATTTGGTCAAATTGGTCAAATTTATCAACTTGACCAATTTGACCCTTTCAAATCCAAATGAGTCAAATTCAAACGTTGGCCAAACCAATATAAACTAATTGAACCAAAACTTCCCAAATCATCATATGAACCTAACTCAAGCCTTGGTTTGACCCAATTTGACCAATTGGTCAACTCAACCCAACCTAACCCAAATGAACCCATTTTGACCAAATGAAGCCAAATCCCTCCAAATCAACTATGGGACCCTGGGGCTTAGTCAAACCCGACCCAATCATGCCCTACTTCATTCCCAAATCAGCCTAAAAGCCAAGCAGACCCCACCAAGGGAATTAGCCATCAAACCATAGGATTTAAACCTTAAATCCAATGGATCACAGCTAAAGTCAACTTAGTCAACCCCATGACAGCCCCTTTTCACTCAAAAAAACCTTCCCATGACTCACCTAGCCCACCTAATCCACCCTAGGTCAGCTAAGAACCCTTGCGAGGTGAGGTGACTCGCCCCCAACCCAAACCGAGCACCCATTAGATTAAGCCCATGGGAACTTTGCACATTGGGCCCATGGCAACTCCCCATGACTCCTCCCATCCCTAGCGTGTAGCCTGACCTTGATGGAGACAACTCTAGCAGTTGGACGATGGCGAGCCAAGGAAAAAAATGCGCACACTCTCGTCCGCCAATGATGGCAAATTGAGAGATATACCCACTCAATTCGAAGACAATTTCACACAAAATCAACTCGTGTGAGTCCCTAAGCACATTCCAAGCTCCCTCAGAGCAATTCGAAGGATCCCCAAGCCCTCTCCATTTGGCCAATGCCATTCTCTTGTAAAAGCTGAAATAGGACACCCTTCCCTCAAGCAATACTTCCTCTCCACTAAACCAAATCCAACTTCCTTGCACCCACACTATCCTCATACCCAATCGAAGCCAACCAAACCATTTCCAAGCCTTCCAAAGCACTAGAGGTGTGAGTTCGATCAAAGTCGAGGCATACGTGTGTGTGGATTGGTCAACTGAGCACCCTATGCCAAATTGAGCTTGAACATCTTCAACAGTCCTCACTTTCAAGTTACCTGGTTGCACCTCCGTAAATTAGGAGGTAATTCCTCAAAATCATAGCTTTAGGCCTCTATGCATTGGTCTTTTGTAAAAGAAATCTCCATGTCGAGGGATTTCAGCCTAGGATATGATTATATGCTCCCTTAGATGGTGTAGGATCCGTTTGATCCCAATCCAAGCTTGGGTGAGCTCAGATTGAAAGGAGGCAGATGGACGGTGCTCATCTTTCATCACTTGCGAACAAGAAAGATCACGAGCTGTCCATCTCACATGATCGAGATGAACGACTCTGATCAAATCCCATGATAGGTCCTTTGATTTCTCCCATAACCCACTGATTAAATCATGGTCATCCCTTAGATCGGACGTCTCACAGAGAAAACACGTTCGCCGCCGCCGAGTCAGTGCACAGATATGACTACTTAAATAGCCAATGCCATTGCACCATGTGAAAAGGGCATTGCGTCAGTAGCCACATGGCCCGACGGGATTAAGTGCTTAACTAGGGCTAATTAATTAGTTTTTAATCCTGAAACATCCTAAAATAATAACTAATTGTAAAAAAATCTAAAAAAAAATACAAACCTAGGCTCATTTTGAAGATATTTTAGAGGAGAATCTAGAAAAATTATAATTAAGATTTTGAATAGTGATTTTGGATTAATTAGGGTTTTATCAAAAAATTAATTAGTTTAATTACTCATCAATTAAGCACTTAATTAATATCAAATTTTTGTGTATGTTTAGGGTGATGACCTCTGCCTCCCCTATTTTTTGGGATTTTATTGATTGCTTAATTAGAAAAATCATTTGAGTAAGCGCTAATCACTCTCTTAATCTAATTAATTATAATTAAGGAATGAATAGTAACTTGATTAATCATTTGAACATAATTATCCCTGTTAAACTGTAAGGTCACTTAGGGAATGTGATTGGGGGGTATTTTTCATAATTCATTTCCTAAGCCTTCTTTATCTATAAAAATCAAATTAATTAATGGGTTAATGGAATGGTTAATTAATTAATTAAGTAATTAAATCTTCAAAATAAAAAAATCAAAACCTAATTGAATATTTAAATGATTTAGGGATTAGGATTGAGGCATTTCCCTTGATCCTTTCCTCTAAGTTGATTTCATCATTCAAATTAAAACATAACCAAAATATTTAGTCAATTCATTAAAATCTTAATGAAATTAAAATTTAAAAAAATCAAGTCATCATCACCTAAGCAACCTTTAATTGATCTTGGGTAGCTTCTTGGGTGTTCAATAACCGAAGGTGAGAGGCTAATAAAATTATGGTTGGCTCACATGTGTGAAAAAATTATAAGATTAATTAAGTGAGATCTCTTAAGTTTAATTAACTATTAATCATAAGCCAATTGCATTAGACCATTTTCATTTCCTAGGAGCATTGCAAATTTTCTTTTCATATGATTGCATATCATATTGAATTATTATTAATTAGTTAATTAATTAAGGTGATATACGTAAGGGATAATTAATTCATTTAATTCATATCTTAATATAATCAAAACATAAAATCAACTTAAGTATTCTTCATTAAACTAAACTAATTCACACATGAGGAAATTGGTTAGCATTAGCAAACATTTCTCATATTTCTTAAATCAAATCAAATTCAAAGATTAAAAAATGCCTTTAAAAATTTTTGGTTCATTTTAAATAGCCTTATTTAATATGATTGTCCTTAGGAATTAATTGGAGTGAATGATATTATGTGTTTATATTCCTATATTTCTTTCTAATCATGCTAAATATTATTTGCTATATGAAATCATGCATTCATTTCTTTTGAAAATTAATTAAATAAAATATTTTCTTTTATGCCAAATTGCATGTGTTGGCTAAAAATAAGAATATGAGTGGCTATTATCACTATTAAACCAAAAAAAATTTCAAAACATATAAATCAATTATTACAAATAAAGTAATGCTAATTACAAGTACTTATAAGCTTGTATGTGATGATAGTATAAGATGTGTACTATGAAGTTCTCTTCCTTCTCTTAATATGAATTCACATATGATTTGCAAGTGTATAGTTCATTTGAAAAGAACATAACATTTGCTTAAATCTATTCCTATGCATCTCGATGTTAAGACTTAGGAAGGGCTTTCATATTACACATGTAAATCATACAACCAAATCAAACATAATTTCTTGCATGATTTCTTATCCATTTGGTTCTTTTGTACATCCATGTATTAGAAAGCAATACGTAATATTAGTCCCGGACATCTGTGAGACTTTAAGTAGCCCTAACTAGGTCTTGTACCTTACTCCCCTGGTGTAGAAAATAATCGCACCGCACTTTAAAACTCTTATACATATGCATGTATGATGTGGCCAATGAATAAAGAATCAAAAATCAGACAAATAAAACATAAATTTGCATGGATTTTCTTATCCTTACAGTTATTCATACTTTTACATGTATATAAGAAAAGTGGTATATTAGTTTGGACATCTCGGGGTTGCGAGGCTTTAAGTAGCCCTAAGTAGGTCTTGTACTTTACACCTTTGGTGTAGAAAATAATGGTGTCGTATTTACTTATAACTTTTATACATGTGAATGTGTATTTATCTAATGGATAAAAAATTCCTCTTTTCTACATAACAAAGACATGCATTCATAATTCAATTAACAAATTAAATATTTAAATTCAAAAATACACTTCTTTGCATTCATCATCAAAAAGTGCCAAGATTTACATTACATGTATAGATGCTTAGGATTATTTATATGCATGGTATACATGATGGAAAGAAATGAATGAGTGTGTGTTATGTGATAGTAATCCTCCTTAATTAATCTTAAGGTGCCTTTCTTATTGAATAAGGCTATTTAAAATGAATCTAAACCTAGGGTTAATTAAAACACATAATAAGCCATTCATTAAAATAAATTCATTAGTCAACTTACCTTAGAAATGACTTAAAGTAGGAATAAAAGAGATACTCTCTCTCTCTATCTCTCTCTCTCTCTTTATTCTCTTTATAACTCTGAGTTGCTAAGTGTAGGCTATATGAACTAAAAAAATACTAAGTAAAAATTCCCAAATTAATTAAACCACTTAAAAGAAATCAACCTTTTATAAATTAATTCCCCCACACTTTGTAAATCATAACTCTAAAGCCTAGTTAGGACATACCACACAAACTCTAACAAATGCACATTAGGCTAAGTCACAATTTTTAGTTTTATGTTAAGGTGGTGCATGGTTTGATGAATGTTTAGTTTTATGATGTGTTATTTTGGACTGATGTTAGGGTGTATATATGTAGCCTGAATGTTAGGCTGATATTAGTCTAATCATATTTTATGTAGGGGGTTGTGTTTAAAGGGGCATTGTAATAAAAATATAAATAGTTTTTACTGTGCAGGTCGTTAGCCCCCTAAGCATAGCCCAGGTTAGGACAGGTGGACTTGGTTACCCATGTGTGGGGTCTAAATTATTCCAAATTGTATGATTGTATGGTGTGTTTAGCCATTTATTTTTTGTAGATTTTTTTTTAATGTAATTTTTAATTAAGGATGAGCATTGGTTAGAAGGCCATGTATTATATACCATGTAATGTCTTTGGAGCAAACAACATCCTAATCAAGTCCAAAAGAAAGAAAGAAATGGAGCAAATCAAAAATGAAGAAATGAAAGATGAAGAGTGAAGAATGGAGAATGAAGAATGAAGACCCCCATAACACTTATCATTTTATAATTGTAAATTTTTTTCATTGTACCGGGATGTATAAGGGTAGAGCTCGGCTACCCACAATTTTTTTCGGGTTGTACAGCGGTACCCGACCTCACCGGCTTTTATTCTTTTGTGATAGTCTTATAAAATTGTTTGATATTTTGTTTAGCTTGTGCATTAGAAATAGCATGCCTTTTCATAGTTTTTTCATGATTGGTGATTATTGTGTGGCCTGAATGCGATTAAACTCTTAGGATAAAAGTAAAATTTCTATCTCATTAACAACTCATAACTATAATTTTAAAATAACTCATAATCTCACATAAAAGCCTATGAATTAAATCAAGATAATAAAATTTTTAGAAATCCCTTAACTGGATGATTGAATGTATAATATCATGCATGCCATATTCTTCCACTCTTGCTAAGAGTGGGCTTCCATCTGTGCGAGAGAATAGAGGCTTAACCTATAAGAGCCTTTGATGGAAAGACACCTCTTTCTCTCCTGATTTAGCCCACAATCAATTTCTCATACATTTAGGCATACAAAATTCTATAGCCCGTGCCAAAATAAAAGTCTAACAATTAAATAAAACTTGACAAAATTTACATTATATCTAAGCCATTACTCACGCCCTTCATGATCTACTCTCTTAGGGAGTGAGTTTAAGGGCTTAGTTTTTTTTCTAAATTAATAAAAGTCTAATCATCTTACAAAGCATATGATTTGCATACATGGATTTAAATCGTAAGAGGAGTTAGCTGACTACCACTCTAGGAGGTAACAAGCCTAACACTTGAGTGGTTTATTCTCTCTTGTGGAGGTAAATTATATACCCATTTTCTTCTTAGATTTAGGTCGTGCTTTGACCCTCGCCAAAGCTCCCTAGATTTAGGATTTGAGGTCGTTGTTTTCCTTCATGGGCTACAAGCATAAATTCTCACCTCTTAGGCATTTCCACAATCTTGTATTGTGAAATTATAAGTCCTTGATTTCTAATAAAAATTCAACTCAAACAAATAAATCTTCTTAAATTCAAATGTATAAATCCCAACCATAGGATAGATTGGAGTGCTCACTAGGCTTCCTAGTTTCATGAGCACTCCAACTCATCTCCTTGGTTTTCGATAAGAACTCTTCCCTTTTGATCTCCCCCTTGATTTTCAAAATACAACCAATCCTTTGATAGTCTATCTTTGAATTCTTTGAGAACAATAATCTACTTTAATCGAGAGTATTCTTAAGGGATTCACATTTTCCTTAAGATGTAATTAACTATGGAGGCTTGCCTCCATAGGAACTTAATAACCATTTTAAATAAACTGTGCTTTACTTTTCCATGTAAAGTAGGGGAAAACCTTTGATATATTCGAAGATCCATCATGCCTTAGGAGTCCTTATTAGGTGATTAGGTCCATTATAGGGTAGTGACTTCTATCTCTCAAGATAGTACACTATTCCTTAAAGTCATACCCGATCACTCCAATGAATACATCTACGAGTCTGCATAGTGTCCCCTCACATAAACACACCCAACACAAAAAATAAACACCACATCCTATAAAGGAGGATTATGCACCACTATATAGAATGTAGGAGAGGAGCCTAAATATGTGATACATGCCACTAAACTAGATCAGTTTCAAGCCTTATCACAGAGGAGAACTGGAGATTACGAGTTGAGAATCATGCACTATTTCTACAAAATAACGAAGAAAATTAGGATTCAGAGAAGAAGAGAGGAGCTTGGAATCACATTAGGGCCTGAATGCATGATACATAACACCTAACTAGGTTAATTTTAAGCCTAAGCATTGAGGAGAACTGAAACTTATGAGGGGAGAATTGGGCACCATATATATAAAAATGGAGAAAATTAGAAGAAGAGAGGGGGATGTGGATTTTTTCATTATGTTGAAGATATTTATAAGTAATATCTCAAGTTAAAAAAAATAAATAAATTATTATAAAATTTCTAATTTAT
The DNA here is from genome assembly GCA_021442155.1 of Cymbidium sinense. Lineage (NCBI taxonomy): Eukaryota > Viridiplantae > Streptophyta > Magnoliopsida > Asparagales > Orchidaceae > Cymbidium > Cymbidium sinense. The sequence goes on along the minus strand of CM038225.1, from coordinate 79,299,528 downwards.
TAAAAACTCTTATCTTATCTTTTTAATAAAAAAAAGAAGAGAAAACACTTCATCTTAAAAGAAATCTTCATATTTTTTTTATAAAAAACCTCTTCATCTTTTTTTTTTTTAAAAGAAAGAACACAAAAAAGAAAGATAAAACTATTCATCTTCTAAAAAAGAATCTTCATATTTTTATAAAAAAGAAGAAGGAACACTTAATCTTCTTTAAACAATAAGAAAAATAAGAAGAAGAAGAAGATAAAAAAAAGACTTCAACTTCTAAAAAGAAAATTTTCTTATTTCTTTAAAAAATGAAGAAGAAGAAAACTCTTCACATTCTAATAAAAAACCATTCATTTTCTAAAAAAAATCGTAATACTTGTAAAAAAGAAACTCTTCATCTTCTTAGAAAAATATTTCATATTTCTATTTAAAAAATAATGGTAATAATTAAAAGTATTTGCACCATTTATCAAGAAATATAATAATAATAATAATAATAATAATAATAATAATAATAATAATAATAATAATAATAATAATAATAATAATAATAATAATAATAATAATAATAATAATAATAATGATAATAATAATAATAATATAATACTTTTTTCTTTATTTGTCTATCATACACTTTGAAATATATAATAACCTAAATTTGTCAAAAATAAGAATAATGAAATATTAAAAAAAAGATAATTTTGCATAGATTGGTATATTTTCAGATTATAAAAAAAATAACCTTGATTTTTGCATAATTTTCAAGTGAATTTGTAGACTTGTAAAAATTTAAAATATTTTTGAATGATAAGATTTGATGTCCAAAAATAGGGGACAAATGATACATCATACATCACATAAAAATTAATCAAATTAAATATGAACCTCAAAAATATTCAAATCATCTCAACTCTAACAAATTTATAATCAAATTAAATGCCATGAAAGTACAATTCTAACAACACTACTAATGGGTTGATCTTAGTTCAAATGAGCTCAAACTAAGCTTTAGAAGTATAATTCAAAACTTCAATACATTAATTAAATAGTCATATGATCTTCAAATCTAGCATGTTTATAATCAAATTGAACAACTCAATGAGAGAAATCTAATGAGCCCAAGATAATTTAAATCAAAAGTTGTTAAGATGCTTAAATTCTTAAGAAATCATCTATAATCAAGGGGATTAATATGGATCGTCCAATAGAGTACTTTGCGATTTTAACTAAAGTTACTAAAATACCCCCTCCATAACTTTATAAATGGGATTCCATTCTCACCATGAGGTAGGGAAGTGAGCTAATGAAGGCATTTAATAGGTAAGTGCTAAACTAAAAAAGTTTGAAGCTACTACTGCAATCATCGCTGGCCATCACCTACAATCATTGTCAGCTTTCATGGGTGGTCATTACAGTCTCAACACCACCATATAGTTATTGTAATCTGATTCTAAAGTTGTCATTTCTTGATCTTTCATGCACAATCTTGTAATTTCATTCTCAAGAAGATTGAAACTTTATAAGTAAAAAATATATATAGTGAAATATTTGAATTGGACTAGGTCCTATGAATATTTCTATTTTTTCTAGTATTTTTTCACATTACAGTATTTTGTTCTCATTTAACTATTTGTGTGTATGTGCTGTATTTTTTTTGTGTAAAGCTAAGATTCAAATATTTTTAATCTATTGATTGGAATTTTCTAGCTTGTAATAATACTTAAATTTAGAGAAGCTATTGCAATGATTCATGTACCTAGTTTTTGAAAGTTTTGGGTTAATGGATACAAGGATAATTATTGAGACTAAGGGGAAGAATGTAAATGTTTATTTTTAAACAATTTTCTTCTGATACTAATTAAATTTTTATAGTTTTTTCATATTTCTTATATGTAATCATTTATATTTAGGGGTTGTTTGATTAGAAATAAATAGTGTAATGTAAATCAAATGTATGCATTTTTAAAATTCTACTGTGTCATTGGATGCATTTAAAATGGTATATATTTTTAGAGTGAATTTGAAATATACTTGCTAGTTCAATTTTGATGTATTTGAAAATCACTAAATTTGAGCAAATTTTAAATACACCATTAGGAGTAAATTGAGACCGCCCATTGTCGCCATCGCGGTTAGTAACGCATCGTTGCCGTCTCGCCACACAACCCACGGTAGACGCCTCCACCCTATGCCACCTGCCAACGTCGCCAACCACCGTCACTACCTACTGTCGCTAGCTATCTATTGTCATCGCCCATCGCCACCCATCGATAAATATTTTACATTTTTTTAGTTTTACTGAACTAGAAAGTAAAATCATACATTTGTAGAGTTTTTATCGATCCAAATGACCCGAAAATATTTGTAATACATTTATTTTGCACTGTATTTCAAATTCAACCAACCAAATATTCATGTAGTACTATAAGTTTGAAACCAATTAATGGTTGTTCGATTATAACTATTTGAAGTAAAAAGTAAATATAATACATGTATTTCCAAAATTTAATTGTTTGGTACAATGCATTTACTATGCAATGTATCTTGAGAGTGCATTTGAAATGTACTCTTTAGTTCAAATTTTGGTGTATCTAAAATTCATCAAATTTGTGTGAATTTTAAAAATCGTTTAGTGTAAAGTGAAACCAGTTATTGACGCCATGGCCTGCCACCTCCACTATCGCCACCATTTAGCTATCAACACCACTGCATTCATCACCATCATCTATCATCTGTGTCACTAACAATATTATTTTACTTTGCATTACTTTGAATCAAACAAAAAAAAAAGTAACAAAAAATATATTTGAAGAGTTTCTAATCAAATAATTTAATATACTCCAAACATTTTCTTTTACTTTACACTATATTTCAAATTTAATCAAATGAACAACACCTAAATTTTTATAGCAGTTACATAATTATGGTCTCATGTTTATTCTTCCATTAAACCATAATAAATCTTTGGTTGGAAGTTGAATTCTAGGGCTATATATAAATCCTTGATGGGAGGATTTTTTTTATATAGATAGAAAACATTGGTTAGTTCCTATTGAAGCAAACCTGAAAGAGGGAACATACTAGAAAGCAAAGTAATAGTGGTATTATTAGCTTTAATCATAGCAACTAGTTACAGTGTAGTAGTATTTATAGATGTGGTGTAGAGCAAATATCAGTACAACTATTATGGTTGAAAGGTGGAGATGAATTCTGTTATATCTGGATTGCTGAGAGTGGAATGATACGCTTAACACTGAGTGAGCCATATGCGGATGGAGATTTGTTAGGAGGGGTGTAATTCTGTTATCACCTACCACCTCTCACCTGCATTTGGAGCAGCAATAAGACGCGATGAAAAAAATACACCATAGTATTTCAATATATAACAAAGCTGCGATACCAGCCTGCTGATTACCCTTTAAAGGTACTAGTTATAACGGTGCAACTGTATCCTATGGTTTGGCCTTTCATTCCAGTATGGATGCCATGGCTGGTGCAACTGTAAGTCAGCTACAGTGCCTCCGCCAGTGCCGCCAGCAGTTCCAACTTGTTTCCCGCCGTGCTATGATGGGTGCAAAACGTGCAAATTCATCTGCGAGGACGAGTCTTCGTTCTGCTCGATCATGTGATGACCTTTCTGATCTCAATTTGATTTGAATGCGTACGAAAATAAATGCGAAAGTAAGGTCGAGGAAACTAGGAATATTATTATTAATAAAAAGCAAAGAGGCAAAGCAGAGCACATTGGATATATTTGGAGAAGTTTCGCGTCAGATTATTTCTACTTAAATTTAATGAAGAAATATTTAAAATTTTCCTAAATTTATTTTGAAATGAGCATATATACTCATCTAAAAATAAATTTAATGATTTTAAATTTCGTTTCGTTTATAATGTTTATCGAATTCTGTGGAGGGGGGATGATTCGGACTGTAGAAAAATAAGGAGGAATGCTTTTATGAGGCTAATGTGGTCGTGAGGGTAATTCTGCTTCGGATGACAGTGTTGGTTTGCGATGACACCGACGTTTGTTTCTTCTTTATGTAAAATGTGATAAGTGTAATCTCTTGCTTTTGCTTTTCTTAATATAATGATAATAGTAATGTTTTTTCTTTTCTATATCTTTCGCGTTATAATGCTGTTTCTAGCGTTCTACTTTAAGAAGAATCACATATCAGAGGTGGCACAGATTTTGATAGTCATGGACAGACAATTTGACCTTTAAGATTGTATTAGCAATCAAGTGATCCTTTCTTTAAGAAAAAATTATTAAAGATTTTAGTATCATGTACTTGCTCTTTGTCAGCCGTAAGTGTTGATTGGTGCATGTCATATCAGAGTGGGAGCGGCAATTATACTCATGTAAAAAGCTATTGTAAATTGGAGAAGTTATTACATATAAAATATAAACGATTCCGATTATTTTATATATACTAAGTGGCATTAAAGGGTGATTGTAGGAGGTAATTGATATTGTTAAATTTTTAATGAACTCTTTAATATTATATAATATATTTGATATGGCTCTCAAAATACCACTAGTCAAAGCACAAATCTTGATGTCAAAAACCGAGCATATTTTTTGAGTCAATACCATCGAGATCAAGACTAAATATCATCGGAATCTTTGGGACATCAATTAAATCTCAAAACAGCTCTCAAATATGGAGTGTTTATAGTCAAATCGAGCATCTCGATGGCATCTAACGAGCCTAAGATCTCATAATTCCGACTTCATTTGAGCATCCAAATGCTCAAAATACATCAAATGATCAAGGAATCATCCAAAGTCCGTCGAGGGAGTGGTACGCTTTACATGAATTTACAAGAATGCCCTCATCCCATCTATAAATAGACCTTCATTCCTCACATGAAGGGGAGGCCAAGTGAAAAGCAAGTGAAGAGGAAAACAAGTGAAGAAGAGCCACCGCCGACGGCCAACCACCACCGCCGCCACGCCGCCGATCCTCACAACCGCCAAGCAAGGAAGAAGAAGAGGAAGAGTCCAAGCAAGAAAGAAGAGGAAGAGCAGAAAGGAAGAAGAGGAAGAGTCCAAGCAAGGAAGAAAAGGAAGAGTCCGAGGAGAAGAAGAGGAAAAGCCCAAGTGAGGAGGAAGAGAGAGCTGCTTGAAGATCCTCTAAGCAAGACCCCAAGAAGATCCCCGCTCTGCCATCAACCATCGCCACCGCCACGTGCCACTAATTGTACCAGATTCGCCTAAGTTACCCGATCTCCACCATCATTAACAATTACAACCTGATCATTGTTACACAGTTGTTATTCCTCTCTCATATGCAATTCTGTAATCCTGTTATCAGGAAGATTTTGTACTCTGAAACAGATACATAGTGGAAGCTTTTTACTGGGCTAGGCCCCGTGGTTTTTCCCCTCTTTTCGAGGTTTTCCACGTTAAAAATTCTGGAGTGTCTCTTGTTCGCTCTTTAATTACCTGTGTGTGTGCTGGACTTCACAACAAGGCTAAGGCGTAAACTTTCACTCTACATCGGTTTTCTAGCACGCAATGCTTTGCCGCCCGTGGAAGTTGATTCCCATTATTTTATCTTGTATGGCAATCAAGTTTTCCAACAAGATCAAAACCACCATCGGTGGAGCATTCAAGCTTTTAAAGAACGCAAGCGAAGAATGAAGATTCATCAAACTTTGTTCCTTCAGATTCTGCCGGGAACTGGGGGGCAACTCTTAATCTCAAAAGATAAGCAAGTCAGCAACACCAATGAAAAGGCAAAGATCAATAGTCAACTCTGGCTACAAGCTCATACAACTATTCAACCTCTTCCATACGGGTTAACGTCATCGAGTAAACACTCTGACTAACAACCCAGGATAGGTCAAAACATCCTTGGTGGACTTCCTCCATCTCTTCCATACGGTTAACGCCATCGAAAACACTCGACTAACAACCCAGATAGGTCAAAACGCCCCAGGTGGACTTCTGACCTCAGACGCAGCACGTGTCATCGAGCAAAGCTCGACAAACAACCCGGAAAGGTCAAAACGCCCTTGGTGGACTTCTCGATCTTCCAGACGCAGCACGTCATCGAGCAAAGCTCGACAAACAACCCAGAGTCAAACGCCCTTGGTGGACTTCCCGCGATTCCAGACGGTTAATGTCATCGAGCAAAGCTCGACAAACAACCGTGAAAGGTCAAAATGTCCTCAGGACTTCGCGATTCTTCCATACGGTTAATGTCATCGAGCAAAAGCTCGACAAACAACCCGTGAAAGGTCAAAACGCCCTTGGTGGACTTCCAACTTCAGACGGGTTAATGTCATCAAGCAAAACTCGACAAACAACCCAGAAAGGTCAAAAGGTCCTTGGTGGACTCCCACGCTTCTTCCATACGTGTTAGTGTCGAATAATATTCACCAATAACCTAGAAAGGTCAAAAAAAAAAAAAAAAAACTTTGTACCCACTGAGTGTTAATGTCATCTGATAACACTATGACAAACAACCTTGATAGGTCAAAATCCTCACGGATTCAATTAATTCTTCCACGCAACGCCATCGTAACACCGACAAACAACCTCGATAGGTCAATATCCTCTCCTCGACTCACCGCTACATCGCAATCACTACATTCGCCACAGCTGCCGATACCGCCGCTTGCCACCGCCGATCATCGACGTTATCGCAATTGCTGACTCGCTGTTGCTGGCCACCAATTGCCGGGCTAATTATCACCGGCCAGCCGCTGACACTTGCCGCCGGCTACCGCTGCTGACATTTGCCGCTGACCGCTGGATTACCGCTGGCTGCCGCTCGTTTGCTGGTCATCAGCTGCTGGCTACTGCTGCTGATTACCGCTACGCTGTCGCTGCTGATTACTGCTGGTTACCGCTGACTACTCGCTGCCATCGCTGCTGACTACTGCTGCTGCACATTGGCTGATTATCAGAATGGCCGGCTGAATTATCCGACATCTCTCGGCGGTTATCTCGGCATCCGGTCACTAATTATCATCGTTATTATCCCGCTTACTACGATGCCGCCGCTAATTATCGACTACTGCCGCTACACGGTTGTGGACTTCCATGACCTTCTTGTTAACGCCATCGGTAACCCCGACAAACAACCTCGATAGGTTAAAATCTCAACGATTCAATTTAACCTCTTCCAGCAGTTAACGCCATCTGATAACACCTCGACAAACAACCTCGATAGTTAAAATCCTCAACGGATTCACTGACTTTCCATATGTTAAAGCACGTCATCGAGCAAAAGCGACAAACAACCTGAAAGGTCAAAACATCCTTGGACTTCTCGCATCTCCATAATGGTTAATGTCATCGAGCAAAAGCTCGACAAACAACCCAGAAAGGTCAAAACGCCCCTTGGTGGACTCTCCTCTTCCATACGGGTTAACGCCATCGAGTAAACACTCGCAAACAACCCGTGATAGGTCAAAACGCCATTAGTGGATTCCCCCGCATCTTCCATACGCAATGTCAAGCAAAAGCTCGACAAACAACCCGTGAAAGGTCAAAACGCCCCTGGACTCTCGCGATCTTCTTCCATACAGGTTAATGTCATCAAGCAAAAGCTCTGACAAACAACCCAGGAAAAGTCAAAACGTCCTTGGTGGACATCCCACGGCCTCTTCCATACGGGTTAATGTCATCGAGCAAAAACTCTGATAAACAACCCTGGAAAGGTCAAAAGGTCCTTGGTGGACTTCCCACGGCCTCTTCCATATAGGCAAGTTGACGACATCAATTATCAACTTTGAACCATCCATCAAGTTTCAAGAAATCCTATTTCCCACAAGAAGAAGGACTACTGACCGCAATGGCCACCGCTGGCCGACGTTGCCACGGCCATTGCCGCCATTATCGCCGGCAATCTCCCGGTCACAACCATCTTTGTTTCCATCTCGCTGACTATCGATTCGCCGCTATCGCTGCGACATCGCCGCTATTGTTGTTATGACTACCCCTTGCCGCTAACCATTACATCTGGCCACCGCTGCTGACTACTGCTATCGCCGGCTCGCTCGACTATCGCCGGTGAATTCCGCTGGCTATCCGGCTGATTTATCGACGAATCCATCATTACTCTGCCGCTGCACTACCCGCTTCTGCCGCGCACCACTGCTGCCGCCGCTACTGCGCTGAATTATCGCTGATATTGCTCACGCCGGTTACCAATTATCGTTGCCGGTTATCTTACTGATTACCGTTGTTATATTTACCGCTTACTATCGCTGCACTCCGTTTTCATCGCCGCCGGTTACCGACCACCGCCGTAGTCACCATATCGCTAACCATCGCCACCGCCGTCATCACACCGGCCTGGGCCGATCGCTTAACCCGGACCACGATCGTCACTAATGATGTACTGCTTTGATCGCCTCTAACCCGGACGGTCGATGAGGTCGGTCAGAACCGAACCACGAAGATATACCGGCCTTTGATCGCCTTAACCCGGACGGCTCGACGTGGTCGGGGAACCGGAATCACGACGTATGTACCGCGTTTTGATCGCCTCTAACCCGGACGGCCTCGACGCGGAAACCGGAATTCACGACGTGATGCACGCCTCTTGATCGCACCCGGACACGGCCCGCCGACGCGGGCGAAACCGAACCACGACGATGCAATCATGGGCCTTGATCGCTTAACCCGGACGGTGTCAGAACGGAATCCACGACGATGTACTGGCCTTGATCGCCTTAACCCGGACGGTCCGACGTCAGAACCGAATTCATGACGACGAATCGCGGCTCGATCGGCCCTTTAACCCGGACGGCCTGACGTACGGTCGGAAACTGGAACTACACGATGTATGCACCGGGGCCTTGATCGCCTCTAACCCGGACGGTCCGACGTGGTGAACCGGAACCATGACGTATGTACGCCTGATCGCCGCTTAACCGGACCCGACGCGGGTAAACCGGAACCACGACGATGCACGCTTGACGCCTCTAACCCGGACGGACGACGGTGGAAACCGGAACCACGACGTATGCACCGCTGACGCTTCAACGCCTCTTGATCGCCTCCAAAGGACCCTCACTCAAGAGGAAAGGGGGAGGGGAAAGGTGTGCCTTCTCCTCTCATCCTAAGGGGGTATTTATAACCCCCCACATGGGCAAAACGGTAAAACCCCTCAAAAATGGCTTCAAAAATCTCTTCAGACGCCAGCGCATGCGCGCCATACCATGAAGGCGCGGCATGCCAGACGCGGCATGAACGCTGCATCGCGCGCTAGGACGCTGGCCAAGTAAGCCTCTGAGCCTATTCGCCGCATTCGCGACGGTCGCTGACCGGTCAGCGGATCGCCCGCGGTCTGACCGCCACGACGGCCCATCGCGCAGACGCGGGCCGATGGTTCGCATGCGGCTCATGCGAACCACCCGACGCGCTGCATGACCGGCCAGACCATGCGCCGACCGATCCAGACGACCCGCCACGCTGCCCGCCCGCTTCGCTTAAATCACCCCGCTTGGTTCAGCGATTGACTGATGGGTCTCCAGCCACAGACCACGAAGCAGCCTAAGGCCAGCCAGCGTTCCAAGATGCCAACCGCGCCAACGAGCCTGCAGGTCCTAAACGCCTCGAAAACTTTCGCAAGTATCCAAATAGATAGAACCTCAAAATCTCATGCTGCCACTACATCTACTACAATCATTTTTATGATGATAATTTATTCTCTCAAAATGTATGATTCATGCCCGCACATTTAGAAGAACTCGTCGAGCATTTATATATATATTTTGGATGATTAATGTCATCCAAACATAGGGGCAACCGATATGGCTCTCAAAATACCACTATAAAGCACAAATCTTGATGTCAAACCGATATGATTTTGAGTCAATACCGAGATCAAGCACTCAAATATCATTGGAATCTTTGGGACATCAATTAAATCTCAAAACAGCTCTCAAATATAGAGTGTTTATAGTCAAATCGAAGGCCAAGGATCTAGCGAGCCTAAGATCTCATAATTCCGACTTCATTTGGGCATCCAAATGCTCAAAATACATCAAATGATCAAGGAATCATCTTGGTCATCGAGGGGAGTGGTAACATGAATTTACAAGAATGCCCCTCATCCCATCTATAAATAGACCTTCATTCCTCACATGAAGGGAGGCCAAGTGAAAAGCCAAGTGAAGAGGACAAACAAGTGAAGAAGGAGACCGCCGACGGCTGCCACCACCGCCGCCACTGCCGTGCCGATCCGCCGCCACAAGCATGAAGAAGAGGAAGAGTCCAAGCAAGGAAGAAGAGGAAGAGCAGAAAGGAAGAAGAGGAAGAGTCCAAGCAAGAAAAGGAAGAGTCCGAGAGAAGAGGAAAAGCCCAAGTGAGGAGGAAGAGAGCTCAAGCTTGAAGATCCTCCAAGCAAGATTGCACCCCAAGCAAGATTGCACTCCGCCCGGCAGCCATCAACCATCGCCACCGCCACCGCGTCCATCACCTCAGATTCTCCTAGTTACCCGATCTCCACCATCGAATACATAACCCGATCATTGTTACATTCCTCTCTCTCATATGCAATTCCGTAATCTGTTATCGAAGATTTTGTACTCAAGATACATAGTGGAAGCTTTTCTGGCCTGGTTTTTCCCCTCGAGGTTTTTCACGTTAAAATTCTGAGTGTCTCTTTCGCTTTTTTTAATTGTGCGGACTTCACAACAAGGCTATAAACTTTCACTCTACGGACGGTTTTCTATCTAAAACAATATTAAAAATTTTGCTTCCTCTAACTTTAATTTCAATAATAATTTAGTATTAACTATATTTGAATTTAATTATCATTGTATATAATAGTTTCAAATATCTTCTTCAAGATTTTAAAAGAAATAAGTTTACGTTCATTATTTAAGAGGGTGAAATTCTTGTATGAAAAATGCACTATTAATATTTTAGATGTTAGTGCTTCTTTTTCTAGACGTCGAACATATTTTTATCATAAAAAGAATACTATTATAATAAAGTATTGTTATAAAATTGATAAGTACTAGAAGAGATTAATAATAGATTTAAAGAATACATATTATTGAATTATTGATTCTGAGTTAGCATTTGATTATTAAAATGGACGTATTAATCAAAATTGATGATATTTGTTAATTTGCAACTAAATTTTATCCTGAAGATTTGAAATATATAAAAAAAAACTACATGTAAACTTTTAATTTGAGCATTTTTAAAATTGGAGCCCATTAAAAATATTTTTTTTTAAAAAAACTCTTCATAATTTTTGATTTATGTCAAATATTAGCTAAGATAAAAAAATCAATCATATATTTACTTTTTAATTAATTGATTATGTTGATCATGATGCTAAAGGAGAGTTTTTAAAATGAAAATTAATTCTATCCAAATCCAAACAAATAACAAATGTTTAAACTTTCTTTGAAAAATATGACTCAATTTCTTCTACATATTTATAATGAAACAAACTAAAATTTTAAATGATACGCATGAAACTAACATTATAAACTATAATAAAATAAAAGATCATGAATGTGAATAACATGTCAAACTTCTATTTAGCTTCACTATAATTCCCCTTTAAATTTGACAATAGAAATTAATTGATTGAACATTACTTTCATTAATACATTATTGTCATTCATCTACAATATTTTATTGATTAACGTCAATAATGAGTCTGACCTTATGCTCTAGAAAGGTGATGTTAATCCTTCTATGAAGGCTCTCCTTAAGGCTTTTACTAGTAATTTCTCAAAGGTTAGTTGGTATAGATGGGTCTGGCACAAGGATTCTTTGAAACTTTAGATACATTATAACTAAAAACATTTCTTGTGACCCAACTTGTTCTCTTTACTATTCTCCTTTAGAAGCTTTCAATCACATCTTCTTTGAATATAGTTTTCACATTTCTTAAAGATTAGCTTTCCTAGACTTCAACCTAGCTTCTTACTTAGTCTCACATTTTTACAAATTTTAGAAATTGATAGAATCTTTAAGAAGCTTAAAAAATTTCACCTCATTTCAATCCATTGAAATATTTTGATCATGGAATTTTGAGGATCAACTTAACCATCCTAAAAAATAATATGAGAGCTTTGACTCATGGCTGAGTCAAAGGTATTTACCTGCTCTTATCCTTTTTAGTTACAACCCAGGTGACTATCTCATTCAACCCAATTGTTCAATCATACTAAGAATTCAAGCTTAAGATGTTCCAAGCATGATTACGAATGAACTAACCACTAGAACCCCCCAAGACACATTCTTGTTTGACTATAGAGAAAGAAAAATCAAACCTAATCCAATCTATATCAACCCTAAGTTAAGATTAAATTCAAATTTCATGGTCTTCTCATGGACCACTCTTGTCTAAGTAATGAATATGTTGATATAATAAAAATATTTTAATAATATTGGGTTCATCAATTGGGCTAATTGCATTCAAGTCAACCAAATTAATCAAAATTTATTAATATGACCAAATTAGCTTTAACCTTTAAATTGTTTGAACCTATTAGATGTATGGGCTCTCTTAAATTTCTTAAACATGATTCAAATGTCAATTGGTCCATTTAGCACTTGTTCTAAACCCAATTGGCTAAATAAAGTGCTTTCATTCATTAAAGATGACAACTATCTTTGGTGGTTGAATGAATGAAACTAATCATGATATTTAATCAAATTCTATGGGGAATTATAGCCAAGGATGCAATTAACAAATGCTTATTTCAACTCACATAGATTTGACCCCTCCATGGTGGTCAATTTGATAAAATAGGTCAAAGTGTCACTTTTGGGCCCAAATGAGAATACACATGTTTATGATGGAATTAAGTCCATCAAATGAGCTAATTAGTTTAATACCATGAGAGTTATTTTATAAAACAAAATGCCTGGCAATTTCAACTACTAGGACACCTTGTCATATAAGGCATGTTTAAGGGGCTTTGAGTATTTATATAGCATTTCAAAAAAAAAAATTTGTAAATGGCACTTGCAATAAAATTTTAGTAGATTTAAACATTAAACATTCATATTTTACATCACAATAATATTGCAACATTGACCCCTTTTTAAGCCTGATTATCTGCAAAAAAAATATTATTAGTCTAATTATAGATAAAATTTTATAAACATCACAAAATTATTCTAACTCAACATCACATGATTAACTTAAAATAATCATCACTTCGTAACATCACATAATATCACATCATAAACATCACAAAAATCAGAACTAGTCATTCTTAACCTACGAATCTAAAGGGTTATGTTCCTAAAAAGTAAACTAATTTATGTTAATTCATATGGATGTCTGCTTATTAGGCTTTAAATTTAATTTCAATTTTGTTGGTTTTGGATCAAGTGTTTAATATAAGCAAGGGTAATTTCAATTTAAGTGATTAGTGTTTGAAAATATTTATATTTAAATTTTATTTGGTTTAGGTTTCAATTATTTAGGAGTTTTCAAAAATCCACAAAAACAAATAAGGTCTATTGGGAAGGCAAATCTTATCACCTAGGCATCCAAAGTATTATGACATCCTCAATATAGGAGGTGAGGATGTAGTTCATAAGACTTCTTAACTAACCTAGGTGGATTTTATACTTTTTAATTGATTTTGATTAGGATTCCATATTATTATCTCTAAAGAATTTAGAAAATTATCTAAAATAACTTCTAGTTTCTTGAAATATTTTATATAATATGAGAACATCAAGATATATATATATATATATATATATATATTAATGAGTTTTAATTATTTTATGTTTGAAAATAAAATAAATTAATTCCCAAAATGTTGAAAAAATTTCAACTCGCTTGAGATAGCAATGGAAACATCACATAATTTTTGGAGATTTTTCTAATATTATTTAATTATTTATATTTTAAATATTTTTAATTAGTGAAAATTCTTTCTAATTTTATTTTCCATATTAAATTTATTGCAAATATCATGATAGAAGTCCCATTAATCGATCGATGCTTTGTAGCTTGCCTCAGGATCGATAGCTCTCCCATATATGGGCAACCACATATCTAGGTGCATGATAGACAAACCATGTCACCAAAGTCGAGCATTTCTAGCCAAAGGAACTCACCACCTGATCATGATAAATTCACTCGACATTTACATTGACTACATGTAAAATTCTTTCTTAAAACTTTATAAAGGGGGGGGGGGGGGGGGGGGACTTATAAAGAGGTTGGGTATTTCCCTCTTGGTTTTGCCTTTTGGTTCTTTTGGGATTGTTGTTTATCCACTCTACTATAAAGAAAGGGTTGGCCATTTGTACACAAATTGTTTAATATAATGGAATATTTTATTTCCCTTTACTTCCTCTCAACTATTCCATTAGCTCAATTCCTGCTTCTAAGTGGCTAAGTAGGTTCTTCATCCACAGACAGAATTATATTCAACATTCTTCTAGGTGTGGTACGCATGGAAGAGGATGAGAAGTATTAGTCAAGCGTAGAGCGAAGCAGGTCATTTAGCATGGGACAATAGAGCTATAATGGAGTCAGATACTTAACCATTTGTTACTATGGTGTTTTAATTTAGAGTCATTATGGACACCACGCAGATCTTAAGGGATACTTACTGAAGTAATCGAGTATGACATTAATGTATGATGTACCATCTCGAAAGATGAAAATATCACCCTACAATATACCTAATCAAGGACTCCAGATAGGTCTGATATACCGTAGATCTTTCTCCTACTTTATATGAAAAAGTAAAACAAGATTTATTTTATGTTCTTTAGTTTCCTATGGAAGCAAGCTTTCATAGTTAATTACATTTTAGGAAATGGGAATTTCCTAGATCACTCTCGATTAAAGTAGTCAATAATATATCCAAGGACTTCAAGGCTAGACTATCAAAGGATTTGGGTATTTTTTTGGAAATCAAATGGGAATGTTCAATATGAAAAGGCTTATTTTCTGATTCCAAGGGAAGATAAGTAGGGACCTCTCACGATAGTGAGCACTTCAGTCTACCATATAATGAGGCTTTATATGTTTGAAAGAGAAAGTTTATTTTATTTTGAGTTACAATTTTATTAGAATGTTATGGCTTATAGTCCAACAACACAAGATTGTGAAAATGCCTAATAGGTAAGAACTTATGCTCATAGCCCAAAAGAAACAAACAACCTTAGATCCTAAATATAGAAAGTTTTAGTATAATCCAAAAGCACAACCTAAATTTAAGCGAAAAGGGGACATAATGGTTCACCTCCATAAGAGAGGACAAACCTATCCTGACTCTTCTAGACTTACAACTGTCTGGAGTGGCTGCCAGCTAATGCCTCCTATGCTTAAAAACTATGTAGGCCGGTCTTATGTATATGCAAGATAGTTAGGATGTTGTTTAATTAAAAAGGGAAACTAGAGTTCTAAACTCACTCCCTTAGAGATAGATCATAACTGGCATGAAGATATGACTTAAACTAAATGCAAAATTTTATAAATTTTATATCATTTTGGACACATTCATTTGGACAAAGGCTTGGGATAAATATGCCTAAATGCATGAAGAAATGAGGTTATTGGCTAAATCAGCTAGAGGAAGTGTTCTTTTCTACAAAGGACGCCCTCACATGTCAGACATTCCCCTATCGTGCAAGAGTGGGGACCCTCCCTATTCAAGAGCGAAACAAGATGCTACGCATGATGTTAGAACATTCAAAATTTAGCTAAATGGTTTTAAAATCTTTTAATTATCTTTATTATAGCCTAGGATTTAAAGTGAGGTTATGAATTATTTTAGAGTTTAGTTGTGAGTTATTAGTGGGGATAGAAAAATTAATTTTATCCTAAAGAGCCTAAACATAACAATCAAACATTTATAGATTTCATAAAAAAAAAAAAAGCCGGTGCGGCCGGGTACCCCCCTATACCCCGAAAAATAAATAAAGTTGGGTATCCGAGCTCCACCCTTATACAACCTCGATTACAAAAGAACATTTATAATTACAATTAAACAAATGCTATGGGGGTCTTCATTCCTTGCTTTTTTCTTTCTTCCTTCTTTCTTTAGTTTGACTTGCTTAAGGCTTCATAGGGCCTCCCAAGTCCTTGCCTTCTAGCCATTACTCATCCTAAACCCCATAGCACTAATCTTAATTCCTATTACAAAATTACATGTATGAAAAAAAATAAAATCTAACTACACCTACAAATTAGATGTTAGTTAAAAATCATTAAAACCAAATAATTATATTTTATAAATTTAGACTTAGCACCCTACATATGGGTAACCAAGCCCACCTATCATAATATGGATTATGCAAAGGGGTATAAGCAACCTGCAAGCAAAGTCATTTATATTTCTTCTTATTTTGGAAACCCCTTTAGCATAATCCCCTACAGAAAAGATCATTAGGCTAATAACGGCCTAACATCCAGTCTATGCATAGGTAATCCTAACATCCAGTCTAAAATATTACATTATGAAACAAAATACAATATCACAATATACACCATCCTAATTTAGAGCTAGAAGTGGTGGCTTAGTATTCTAATGTATGTGCTTAGGCTTAGTGCGATATTTCTTAGCTAAACTTTAGGATTATAATTGTCTAATGTTTGGAATTGTTTAAATTAAGCATTAAGAGAGGTTTTCATTTTAAGTTATTAAGAGGATTGATTAATTTATTTATTTTTTATTTCATTTGATATTTACTTAACATCTAATTATTATAAAAAGAGGAAAGAGGCTTAACCCTCTTCATCTCTATCCTAAGTTATTTTCTAAAGGCATGTTTCATTTGATAGTTTTTTTTAGTGAAATCTAATTAAGTACTTATATGGTTTTCCCACACCCATGGGTTAACCATATGTTCCTTAAGTCTTTATGTTATTAAACACATAAAATGAATTCAATTTGAATTATTTGATCTAATTATCATTTTAATTTGATTTAATTTTATCATTAATTACTTAATTAATCTTTAATTAAACCATAAGTTAATTAGCCCTCTCTTGAAAAGATATTTAGGTAAATGACCAAGGAATAAGGCTTAATCATTTACCTTCATCATTTCCATTGTTAATAATGATTAATTGTCATTAATAAAATTTTAATGTTCAAAAATTTTAATAATTATTAAATTGATTAAGGAGGGTGGTTAAGATTAAAATTTCAAATTCTCCTAATACCAAGCCAATAAATCTCAAAAAAATTATGGGAGGCAGAGGACATTCCATGAAATTATCCTATCCAATTTGAGACCCATTTGCCAAGTAAGACATAATTAAGATAATTATCCTAAACCTCAAATCCTAATTAAGCATTGTTCATTAATTACACCTTAGGTATTTTATTTTTATTAAATTCTCCTCTATTTACCCTTTCCAAAATAAGTTTACTCATATTTTTAGAATTTTTCTATATGAAATTTTGAAGTTTAATTAACCACATTTTAAGCACATTTTAAGCATAATTACGACAAGTGCCATAAGAGATATTTAAAATGCATTGAGTTGAGTTCTGGCATTGATATTTTCATCCCCCCGATTTCTCCCATTAATCCTGTGATTCTTATTAGATTAAATAAAAAAAATCTAACAAATTAAATTACGATCGTCCATTCTGATCACGTGGAATGGACTACGGATGATCCTTCTGTCCGCCTTCCGCCTTCCACCTTCCACCTTCCACTGCCTTCCGCCGCTTGATCTGAGCTCACTAGAGCTCGTGGGATGTCGGGATCAACTCCAAAATATGTGGGAATGAGACATAAGGAGATCCTACGATGGAAATTCAATGAAATCATAAATCCTTTCACAAAAGACCAACATCTAGGGATTTTCTATGGAATGCTGGAATTTACCTCACCTGAACTCAAGATCGGTGGTCCAATGACTGAGGTAGCTTCATCTTGAAGAGAAGAAGCCCTGTTGAGAAACTCTTTAGTTTCCTCCCCACCGATAGCTCTGTGGACCAAATGCCAGCGCGAAGCTGAAGGAGTTGATATAGGAGTGCCTTCTAGTGATCGTATCAATTCGTTTTGACTCGCCGGAGCTTGGGGAAGGTGTGGGAGAAGTTAATTGAAGCTTGGTAGAGTTTAAGTGAGGTTGGATGGATAAAGGGCTCAATTTTATTCTGCTTAGGTCTCGTCGATGATAAGGAGCACGAAGGGATTGGGGAAAGCTCTCGAGATGCTTGCAATCACTCAAGGAAGCTCGTTATGTGATTTGAATTGGACGGGGAGGAGTATACCCTCTTCCCCAAGTGATCTGATGGTTGGGATGGTCTTGACTTTTGGCAGTCGTCCAACTAGAGTAGGTGGCCGGAGATGTCAGTGAAGAGTTGAGGCGGAGGCTCTGGAGAGGGTGAGACAGTGGCATGGGCTGGCAAGGTGTGTTCATCCTCCTAAGCCAATCCCTTTATTATGTGAGTAGCCCTAGCCTATCCTCTTCCTCACATAAGAATCCTTAACCAATTCCCTAAGTTGCTCAGCAGGGCTAAATCGGGTTCTCCCCATGTAAGAAAGCCTAGTCGATCCCCTTGTTCATGAGGGAGCTCTAGTTAATTCCCTTTGGTGGTGTACTTGCCGTGTAGATGAGCCTTAGCTGAGCCTCCTTTGTCATTTAAAAAGTTGAACCCCTTCTGCTCGCATCAAAAGGGGGCTGGCCAAACATATTAAGCCCAAGTCAAGCACTATTTCACACAAAAAGATTCGACTGAGCCAAATACGTGTGAAATCACAAAAATTACCCCAACCCGAGAATTACTTGGGGCTATTTTGAAAATTTTGGGACTTAATTCTAGTTCTTCATCCATAGATAGAAATGTTTTTATTATGGGCCCTAAAATTATAAAGACCCAAGTTCATCGAACTTGGCTCTAGGTGTCAACCGTCAGAGACTTTATCAACTAGGACCTTTTTCTTAGGTTCCCATCGATGATGAATTTGAGTTAAGGAAAATTTTTGGGAGTGCACACTAGATGTCAAACCGTATCTTTTCTTCAAGACAATTTCTTTTTGAGACCTAAACCTCTATAACTGCTTGCCCTTCCTATGGGATCTTTTGGCAGAGATTCCTAAACACGTGGTCTAAGTGTCATGCCCTGATACTCACTACGAGGGACTTGAGTTTGTTGGCATCTTGCCAGGATTGTGGGAGGTCTCCTTGGAGGAGCTACTCTAACCTCCTTGATGATAGGATTTTGATATTTCTTTTTCATTAGGCCTCTCTCCTTAGCAACTTTGAGGACCCGATGCACTATTACAAATATGGTTTTGGGTTTCCTCACTATATGAGCTAGAGCCTGATGTTGCCAGGTCTAAAAAGACTGCTTAATCTGACCAGTAGAGCTATTTTGCTTTACTCATCTTAGGCTGTCAAACCTATTATGGGTTGGAACACTCATTGTTAGTTCCACAATTAGTTGTGCAGCTGGCTACACTGGCTGTAGTTATTGAGCATGAAGCTCATTACTTCTCGGGTGAGCTTACTTTCGAGAAAAGCCTCGATCATGCTTCCCTAGGGTGAAGGGTTCATCTGGCTTGGTTGTGCTATTCTAGGGGACTAAAGAGATAGTCCTCCCAGTAACAACCCTCTTCATGATGGGGGTCCCTGAGCGACCAAGCCTCTCAAAGACAGACAACTTCTTCTAAGGTGCTCCAACAAAGATTTGAGTAACGACCTCTTTAGAGTCGCACCTGCGTGGATGTGCACGCTTCAACCGATGAGGAGGCCTAGCAGTGTTCTTAACAACAATTGCTAGGAAGTCGATGCTACCGAACTGGATGGTAGCTCCGACCCTTCCAACATTACTGATGGCATTGGCCAAGAAGATGTTGGCACCACCTCCAAGAGTAACAATGAAGGGAGTATTCTGGAGAGCCATTTTGGAGGTGAAAGATAAGAATTAATAATTAACAATCAATATACTGTCCCACTTCCCCAAAATATGGAGACACATCAGAACATAACAACCATGATAAAATAACATATTTTAAATAAAATCTTAAATATTCAAGATAGTACTTAGAAAGCATTTAAGCTCATTAGTAATTTTGTTCTGTGAGCCATTTCAACTTTTCAATTTCATTTTCATTTTTGTTTATCATTTATCATTCTCCTTTTTTTGTACTCCACTGCTACTATAGCTTAGGTTTGACAAGCTAAAGATGGAAAGAGAAACATGTCCTCAGCAGAGTCGCTAGAAATCTATGAGCTTCAAAAATTTGCCACTGACCTCTCCATGTGAAGAGAGTGATTAAAATGCCAGTCAAACTTTCAAAAGGCAGATGGAATAATAGATAAGACACTACCCAGAGATTTTTCCCTCATTTTTATGAAGACTTTAGATTTGGTTCCAGGTTTCTTATAGGCATAAGCACCTATATTTAATTACCCCTCCCAATAATGAGAGAGCACTTTCGATTAAGGCTAGTCGATGTATTGCTAAATAGCGTAGTGTATAATAGCAATTAGTGAAGTTTAAAAATTATGAGATTTATTATTTCAATTTAAAGCTTATGTTTGGAGAAACGATGATATGCTCGATCAAGATATCATGGTTCCATCATCCTGAGCTGTCGTGGTCCCTGGCCCACTTAGTCAGCAGAGGTAGTCGACCCAACCTGACTGAAGGATCCTTGTCAGTAATAATGGTTACATCGTCCAAGGTGTCTTGATAAACCTGGGGTGGAATTTATTTAAGGGATAAATATAAGTCAATCTTAGCTAAAAGAGAGCTTTTTTCTCAATCAAATATATTCTATAGTTCATAGCTCAAAGAGCAAAGCCATTGGGGAACATACGAGCTATGGACGTAACCATAATTTAGTGGTACCATATCACGATAAATCAGTCGGTTAGAGCATGCTGGTCGTAACCGTTATTTATGTTGTGCCATTTTGGAGCAAAATCATATGGACAGAGGACACAGGCCATGTCCTCACCGATTTAAGATTATTTGAGAGTGAAAATTATCATGTATTTGATTTAACATTGGCTCTTTGTGAGCAAAAGTCTTCTTAATTTATCACCCCTGACAAACTGTTGTGGATGGGTGGATGAATTTTAACTTTAAATTTAAATAATTAATTTTATTTTATTTATATCTTTTAATTTAAACATGTGGTTATTTTATAATTGATTTAGATTTAAAAATGGAATAGTTTGATTTATGACTTAAATGAATTTTGATTATAGAAACCCCTCCAATTAATATATTCAGTCAACACACGGATCATCGGGATAAACTTTGTCAACTCTGCCTATTTTCTTACAGAGGATCGAGTTTAAAGTCATTTCTTCCACATTTAGAGTCCTTCAAATCTTGTCAACTCTAGCTTGAGCATAAAGGATTGGGTTTGACACTTTCCTCTTGAGAGCTTGAACTTAAGAAGTTGTATCAATAGATTTATCTTTTGCAATTATATGACGAATTAGCTTCTCAGATTTCATTAGGTTGAAAATATTATGATATCATCATTATATTTTTAGGTTTTGTTAACCCGGATCCGATCCTAGGGCCCAACCAGGGTGCGACCCACGCACCATCCTTAGACACTAAATTTGGATTTGTAACACATATGTTGGGTCACATGTGGGTGGATAATTCGTTTTGAATGACAAGTATTAGTTCATTCATTTCTCACATAACTTACATATTTTTCTAAATATTTGATCTAGTGAATACTTCAACATACATACAAGTATCTGTTCTTTAAAGTGTTGTACAAATATTGAGATGTTTAAGTTGAAGTAGTTATGTTTAATATGCCATATGAGTCAAATTGCAAGCATGAGTTTTGATAAATAAAAATCATAAATGAAGTGTAGCCCTGTCTTGTAAAATATGAAAATTTTAACTCATTCAAATACTTGCTAAGAATCAAGTGAAAATATGTTCTATGAAATATGAGTTTAGTTTCCTTAAGTACTTGTCATAAATCAAGTATGTATTTATCTTAGAGGATACGAAAAAATTATTATAAATCAAGTGCAAATCTATTTTTAAAGATGCAATTTTGATTCTTTCTAGACTTGTTAAGTCAAGTGTGTATCTGTCTATGAAGGATATGAATTTGATTCTTTTGAATACTTGCACGAATCCAATGGTTAAGCAAAAAAACATTGCTTATAAAGTAAGCATAGAGTTCATTTAACTTGCATATTAAATACATTCAAATTGAATGAAATATAATAACCATTTGAATATGCATAATGGATCATTCTATTAAACATTTGGTACGAAGTCCAAAACTATGAACTCACGTGTAAGAATGGTTCGTGGTTCATGCTTGGATTTAATTTCTTTGAATATTTGCATAAATCATAAGACATTAAACTTAAATGTAAGATTGATCGTAAGCATGTGTAGAATATCATTCATTTAAATGCATTAATAAGTCTTAAATCAAATATTCATTTTTATATCAACATTTAATTAAAGCATCTCCTTCATATTCATGTTCATTACTAAGACATCAAATCATATCTTCTACTTGTGAATAAATTATCAAATCATTTATGATTTTGATTTCATTCAACTTGAACATTTATGATTGAATAAATTGATCAATATTTTCATGAATAATTTGAGTTTTGATTCACTTCAATTTCGTGGCATGCCAAGTTTAAAAGTACGATTGAAATCATATCAAATTTAAGCTCTTTATAGATTTGATTTATTGCTAAAAATTTTGGCAGCCTCCCGACGTCATCCCCGAGTAGGGAGCTATTTTAGAGACTAGGCCTTCCCACCATGCCAACAAAGGCATGCATGGTAGGTGTCATTAGACACTGCGGTCAAAAGTATTATATTCCCACCACGCCAAGAAAGACGATCATGAGTTTTCAAGCTTAACTGGTATGACACAGCATTTCCTTGCTGCATTGGAACAATGCATACAAGTACTTAATTTAAAGCATATTTCATTGCCACATTGAAATAACATGAACAAGTATTTATATTCCAACAAGTTTCCCCACCACATTGGAATAATGTGAACAGACACTTAGTTTATAGCATAACTTCCTTGTCACATTGGAATAATGTGTACAAGTACTTATATTACAACAAGTTTCTCTGCCACATTGGAATAATGTGAATGAGTTCTTATATCACAGCAGATTTTCCTACCACATTGGAATAATGTGAACAGGTACTTAGTAACTTTAATATTTATTTGTAATTTTACCTTTACATATGCATTAGGGAAAAAGAAGCATTGTACAAGTGAAGTTTTTAGTTTATGTCTTGACTTATCGCAATTTCATTCAGCATTTCATGCAAAATTTACCGTTTGGAATGCACAATTAGCAATTAATGTATAAGCCTTCAACAAATGCAAGCTCCATTTAATCTTTTCATGTTGAATACCAAACATATTGCTTTCTTTTTTAAATTTAGCAAACCAAAATAGTAATTTGATGGAAAAATGTAAATGAATTTTCAGCTTTGATAATATGAAAGAGGACGAATAAGAGTAAAGAGGCCTTATAAAATATACCTTCCCTTCCATTATTTTCAAACCTAACAACTAAAGTAGCAAGTTAAAGGTTGCATAAAATTTTAGAAAATAACAATATCGAACTTCACAAATCTAGAATTTCATTGCAACTTCATCTTATGATGACATAAAAATCAGAACAAGCATTGAATAACAAGACGCGTGATTTTGTCCTACAATCATTTGTGGATAGCAAAATAGAGACTTTTAAAATTCACAAGTTCTTGAATATTATTCACAACTTATCTCATTTTAACTCAATCAATAAAGGAAATGTTGAGTGGTTAAGTTTTGTTGTCATTTGACTAATGACTACTTGTAGATAAAAAGAAAAAGGGAGCCTCAAGGATTATAAATCTTTAAATTCCATCTAATTTTTGTTTGCCTTCACTTAAATCTGAAAATATGTTAAAATATTGAAGTCTACGCTTCTACCATTTCACTGTTATCATATTAGACACAAAAAAAAAGTTATTGCCTCCCTCCAATTCGACAAATAAAATGGCCTCTAGATAACAACATGCAAGTAAATTTTAGCCTTTAGTAATATGAAGGAAGCAACATTAGATCTCACATATGAATTCTCAATTCATACAACATGGTAGCTATTTAGATGTGACATATTGCACAACATTCAAATAAAATCCTAAATCAATGTTGTTCAACAATAGAAAATGCAAGGTTTGGCTTATACATATCTCAAAATCCTTCATGTTCCCCCATTTTAACATTAATTTAAGTGTTGAAAACTATATAATAGCAAAATCAGAATACAACGTGAGGAAATTTTAATTCAACTTCAACTCGAAGCAATAAGATATTTCTTTGAATCATTAGAAGCTTGCAAATCAAACATGACAATCTTCTGTTCCACATATGTGCACCCCGATTTCTCATTTCGCTTAAAGGCCATTGATTTGAAAGTAATTATGGAGAAGAGAGCAAGTACGAAGCCAAAGTCCCAATCCATCTTATCCAAACTAGTAAATGAGACAACAAGCCAATAGTCATACAAAACATGAGATAATAATAATGTTGGATCTCACAAATCTATAATTTCGTTTCTACTTCTCACAATAAATTAAAGACAAGAAGAACATTCAGCAGCAAAATCTGTAGATCTAATATGATGCAAGATGCAAAGCAATCTTTTCATCATTCACTTTTTTTTAATTGAAAGAGGGTTTCTTGAATAATGAAATCCAAGAAATAAATTTTTTAAATATTGTATAGCTGGAAAACATGAAGAAAGTGCATATAAAGCTTGAAAATAAGAACTTTTCATTTGGCATATTACGCGATTTGTCAAAAAATTTGGAGATAAATGCCTCTTGAAACAGAAAAACAAATTTCATATTTTTTCAGAATTTTCTTTAAAAGATCATCTAAGAGTAAATCAAATTTCAAATTCTATAAATAGAATCAACAAGGAAGCTAAAGATGGGGTTGCTCTTATGAAGATTACGCAATTGGTTTGGAGGAATTTGCATGTGGCCTGGACTTGTGTGACAGACATTGGGGTATTATATGAGACTCAAGGAGGAAAAATGGGAGGCCTTGGCTAGTTGCTCGAGAATGAGAGAAATGCTCCTTATGTGAAGCGAGAATGGGAAGAAATTTTGAAAAGAGAGAAAATCCCATGGATTAGAGTACTTAAAAGGACTAAAAGCTCTTATTAATAAAGGACTTTTTTTATTGGGTACATGGATGGGAGCCAATAAGCTCACTTGGGTAGCCATATGAATTGGGTGAATTGGGCGGCCATTTGGGGAAACGAGGAGGCAGCATCAATTTAAGGTTGAGAGAAATCTGATATTTTTTTAACATAACTTATTATATAGTTTCATATCAATCTAATTTAGAGTGATAATAGTAATATTGTTAATTTGTAGTTTCAGAAAATGAGTGGAATATGAGTTCATAACATGTATTAATTTTTTTGATATAACAGTAAAGTTTACTATTTAGCTGTCTTAATGTGCTTCGATATCTCCAAATTTATGCAAAATTTGAAGTTTCACTTTTGTATCATAGGTTATACAATATGAATATCAAATTTAAGCAAATTCAATGTTTCAGCCGCAATGGTGATGTCCATTTTGCAAACAACGGTCATTCGTATGACTTGGGCGATAATCAGAGCCAAATTAAGCTTAAATTAAGCGACGTCGCATTCGAATAGCTT
Source organism: Cymbidium sinense (assembly GCA_021442155.1). Lineage (NCBI taxonomy): Eukaryota > Viridiplantae > Streptophyta > Magnoliopsida > Asparagales > Orchidaceae > Cymbidium > Cymbidium sinense. The sequence continues at coordinate 79,273,906 of CM038225.1, read as the reverse complement.
GACGTTCACTTAAACTTTTCCAAATTGATCGCAGAATGTGTTGTTTGATAGATTTTTGATGTTTTGATAACAACAACATAGTCAATTTCATAAACGGAGATCATTTGGACAAAATCGGGTCCACCCGAGCTCGATATTCGCATAATTTCATTTAAAATTAATTTTGAACGATTGATTGATTATTAATTAATGGAATGAGATTCATTTGATTAATTTTAATAGTTTAAATTCTTTTACACAATCATTTGTGAACCATATGTGGAGGTCAACAAATGCCCCTCAACGAACATGGTTCGTGCATGGAGCGGATTGTGTTTGTTGTGAATAAGTTGACCTTGTGGATCTCCAAGAGATTTGCTTGGATGTCTTGCTGAAGTTGTATTTTTGATAACTTTTAATAATAACTGATAATTGCCCTTTAATGGAAGTGAGTATAACTCTCAAGTTGGGCAAATATCTGAATTTCATCGGTTTGCCTGCAATACCATTTTTAACTAGTAGAAGTTGTCATCAGTCTGATGCTTTCTGCTTGATTGGACTTGCTGAAAAAGAGTTTCCTTTGGTCTTTACTTTATGCTTAACAGACTTGTTGAAGGAGTTGAGATTTCAAATTTTTCAGTGGTACCAAACTCGGCTTAGTGCCTTCTTGAGTGAGGATATTTTTGTTGAATTTTGGAAAATGAACTTACGACCGTTAGAGATGATCTCCCAATATAAGCCACTTGAACTACCATGTTGAAGTGATTTGAGGCTTTGGAAGCTCTTATCTTTAAAGTAATGAAGTAGGAGGATCTCTTACTACAGACTTTGTGGTATGTTGAGTAAGCAGACCTGTCAATAACTTTGTCATATTTGGGGCATGTTGAGTCTGACCTTATGTACCCACTTGAGTCTTGGACTTGAGAAATTAATGTAGGATTTTATCATCACACTAATGAGGTGCGGGGTCTCTTACTATGGCCGTTGTGGCATGTTGACTAAGCATACTTGTCAGTGACTCAGCCATATTTGGGTGTGTTGAGTCCGATCTTATGTACCAACTTGAGCCCTAAATTTGATGTATGGATGGAAGATGTGTTTCCAACTTGATTTGTTAAAGTTTTATTGAAATTTTCTCTTTTCTAGTCAGTAAGACTTTAAAACTTGTAAATTTGAATACATAATTTGAATACGTATATGGAGATCTCGGCCTTAGGCATGAAGTCAACCCAAATACAAGAGAAAGGCCCCCTACCTCATGGGGAGAGCCTGATATTTTGCTATAAAATTTTAAAAAATCCCCATATCTAACAGGGGGATTTCTATTTATTTTGGAAATGCATTCTTATATTACAAGAGAATTTCTAAGTAAAACTTATGAAAGCTTTAAGTATGATATTCATTTGATTACACTTTCAGGTATAATACTTTTTGTAGATATTAATCATTGATTGGTGGCATTAGTCTTTCACCTTTGAATTCAATAAGCTGGTTGGCTCCTCATTGATATACCTTTTCAATGGAAAAAGGTCCTTCCCAATAGGTTCAAATTTACTGCAAATTTTGTGGAGAGGAATAATTTATCTTCTCAGCACCAGGACCAATTCCCCTTCTTAAAAGGCTCAAGGACGCACCGTATGATCGAATGCTTTAGACATCCTTGCTTGGTAGACTTCTAAATTTTGTTGAGCTTGGAGCCTAACTTCATTAAGCACATCAAGCTCTTCCATCTATAGACAGACATTCTCATCTTGAGTAAGATTGTATTGAATGGCTACTCGAAGTGAGGGTAGTTCAATTTCAAGCGATATAATTACTTTACCTCCAAACACTAGTGCATAAGGAGTGGATTTTATGGGCATTTTGTAGGTAGTGTGGTAAGCCCATAATGCTTCCACAAGCTTGATATGTCACTCTCTTTTATTTCTTGTGAGGATATTTCTGAATAATTTGACTAGTGACTTATTGAAAGCTTCAACCAAGCCATTTTCTCTCGAATTATAAATTGATGATTATCACCAGTTAATCTTATGTTGATCAGCAAATATGTAGATTTTAGTGCTTTTGAAGGTTGAGCTATTATCTTAGATAATTCGATGTGGCACACCAAATCTGTAGATAATATAATGGGTGAAGAATTTGGTCACATGCTCAGTAGTGACTTCCTTGAATGGGGCAGCTTCAACCCACTTGGAGAAATAATCAGTGGCTGCTAAGATGAAGCGGTGGCCGGCTGATGATGGTGGATCAATTGGTCCTATTACATCCATTCCCCAGCAGTCAATTGACCAAGATGCTATCGTTAGTCTTAAGGGTTTGGAGGCTGATGAATGATGTTGTTGTGGACCTCGCACTTATAGCATTTCTTGCCATGATCAATACAATCCTTTACTATAGATGGCCAATAATATCCCATTATTTTGATTTTGAAAGCCATTTTAAGACTTGATTGGTATGCACTACAAAGTCCTTCATGAATTTCAACAATTACTTTGTTATCTTTTTCTATTCCTAAACATCGTAGCCACATCTACTCGAAGGACCTATGATAGAGGGTATTGCCAACATAAGCATATAGTCGAAGTCCTTTCTCAAGTTGTGTAGCCATCGACTTATTGCTTGGTAGTTTGCTTTCCTTAAAGTTGTCGACAAAGAGTTGTCTCAAATCTTCATTTTTTTTACTGTAATGATTTCACTTTGTGGTTTTGGCACTTCCTCAGATTAAGGTCTTTCCTCCTGAATAGTCTGAGGCTCGTCATGTTGATTTTGGGAAGTGGTTGGTAATGGAGTGTGAGGTGCAATGTGAGCTGCATCCTACTGGTTTGCATTTGAAGACCCTGTTCTAGCAGGGATTCTAGATTTGCTGGTTCTAAGACTCGACGAGTGCAGACACTAATTAGCATTTAATCATCATCGTCCATACTTCTCATCTATTTAGCCAATTTAATGAGGCAATTAGCTTTACTATTTTTAGCTCCAAAGACCCTAGTAATAATGACGTTTGGAATTTGCAGCACTTGATTAATGACAAGCTGAGAATCACCATAAACTTGTAGATTTTGGACTCCCACGGAGATGGCTTCCTCCAGATCTGCCACAAACACTTCATATTTTGCTTCATTATTGATTTATTTCTTAATCAACCTGTAGGAATGCCTCATTATACAACCTTCTGGCATGATCAAGATGAGGCCAATGCCAGCTCAAGCCTTTGGGAGATTTGAGGGCTGAGTGTATTTGATTGATGAAGCTCCATCAAAATATAGTTCCCACATTTTCTAGTTTTCCATTTCATATATATGGATGATCTGATCGTTGGGAAGATCATCATTAAGCGATGAATTTGCCGGGATAGGGTGTGCAGCAAGAAAGTCTAGCAGAATTTTCCCCTTCACCGCTTTTTGAAGAACATAAGTGATGTCAAATTGTAGCAGATGGATATCCCATTGTGCCAAGCGACCTGTCAATGATGGTACTTGTTGATCTCACTTTTGGAGTGAGCTCTTAACTTCCTCATCATAGGTGTAGGACTCTTATAGACACTAAGAGTTCCTTAGTCTTAAGACACTTCTAGTGATTAGGTGAACACTTAACCTAACCCTATAGACTTAGAAGAGTTAGCCATGGGAGTAGGTTGTGCCTCAGGGATTTAGGAAGATTTGCCTACACTATAAACCAAACCCAATCCTTGCTTCCTTCTTTCAAGCCAAACCTCAAATTAAAATTCAAATTCCAAAATAAAATCCAACTATCCAATGATTCAAATCCATCACTAAATTCAAACTCCAAATCCCTTCCTAAGCCCTTTTGATTTTATCATACGGACTTAGCCTTAACCAAGTCTAATCAAGTCAACCCAACTATTGATTTTCTCAATTATCAAATCCAATCTCAAATTCCATAAAATCATAAATCAATTCCAAATACCAAATGATTGAAATCTATGATGAACTCCAAATTCCAAATTCCAAAAATCTCTTCCTAAGCCATATGAGCCACCTTCATGTGCTTAGCCAAAATTCCTTCAAATCAACTCAAACTTGATTGATTTCTTTATAAATTAATCATTCCTTCATTTGCATTCATAAATATAAATGAAACTCACCTCCAATGACCAAAAAAATTAAACCAAATAAAACCCAAATTAGGCCCTTCAACCCACATCCTTGAGCTTAATCAAATTTGCTTCCAAATCACTCCAAACTCAAGTAATTTCCTCATGACCCATTCATATCTTTATTTATATTCACAAATATAAATAAAATATAAATTCAAATGACCATAATCAAACTGAAATCAAATTCTCAATTTTAGCCCTTTTAGCAAATTTTGAACTTGGCTAAATAAAACCCAAATCAACTCAAAACTCATAGATTTCTTCATGATTCAATCATACCTTCAATCATTCATCCAAATATAAACATAAACGACCATTATCAAACCAAATTCAAGTCAACCCAAATCTACCCCAGGTTGACCCTTTTGACTTTAAATTATCTTATGAATGAAAACCCATTTGGTTCCAAACCAATTGTAATTGGATTTATATTGCAATCCTAAGTCCCTATGTGAATTCAACCAAACTTGAGTCGAGCCTTGATCAAGCTAATTGACCCATTTAGGCTCACTTGACCCAAAGTGACCTGAAGGACCTTTTTGAGCCAAGTCCTAATCCAACCCAAATTGGATTGAATTAAGCTCATCTAAACCTCAACCACGACCAACAATCATCATGGAGTGATAAACCACATTGAATTGGGTCAAATCAAGTCAAACCTAGCCTTTGACCAAGTTAACACTTAGCTCAAATGAAATCCAAACTAGCCAAAATCCATCATATGCCAAATTAATTAAAACCATTGATCCAAACCCATTCATAACCAATGATTGAACATGACCAAGTCATCAATTGAGCCAAACCAAGCCTAATTGGCTACTTGACCTAAGTAGACCCAAATTGGCCTAAAAAGCCAAAATGGGTCAAATCATGATTTACTCCAAATTGATTGCATTCAATGGCTCAATTTCATTCTAAATCACTTGCTAAAGTTGACTAAAGCCATGATTGAGCCCAAGTTGAATTGACCTAAAAAGTCAAATTGACTAAAATTCAAATTAATTCCAAATTAAACTAAACCAAAGCCTACAATCATTTTAAGTCAACCAATTGAACTTGACTCAACATCTAACCCAACCCAATTTGGTCAAATAAGTCAAATTGATTAAATTGGTCAACTTGACCAATTTGACCCTTTTGAATCCAAATGAGCCAAATTCAAATCTAAACCAAACCATGTCAAATTAATCAGACCAAAACATTCCAAATCATGATTTAGACCTAACCCAAGCCTTTATTTGACCTAATTTGGCCAATTGGTCAACCCAATCCAATGTGAACGCAATTGAACCTTTTGCCCAAATTGAGCTAAACCACTTCAAGTCATCCTCATGGAACCCTATTGACCGACCAAGGACACCACAAACCAGCCTTAGACCACCCTTAAGTCAGCCCTAAAGCCAAACAAGCTCACTTCAAGTTGACTTGCCAATGGACAAAGCCTCCACCTTGGATTCCTACTATAAGTAGCAAAATCCATTTTTGCACTCCCCATGACAGCCCTCTTTTTACCAAATGTGGTATTCCTTGAGCTCACTAGCCCACTCTAAGCACTTTGGAACTTACCTTGGACCAAAGGGAAGTCACAAAGCCAAGCTCACTCTCCCCATCCCTGGCCGAACTCGATGGGTGCTAGGAGAACCAAATCCCCTCCCACCTACCCATATCAAGCCTTGAGACCTCGATGGCCACTCATGGTGTGCCACCTTAATGGCAACCCTCGATGACTTGACGATGATGAATTAAATTCATGGGAATGATCCGCCCATCCACCTAGCTCAATTGATGGATATACTCCTCAAATCAATTGAATTGAATTGATCCCATTTGGCTCAAAGAAGTTTTGAAACTCCCCAAAGCTTCCAAAACCTCCCCGAGCTCCCTCTTCCTTAGCCTTCCCCATAGAACCAAAAATAAGACACCCCTATTTCTTTCTAACTCTCCTCATGCATAGAACCAAGACAAACTTCATGTAAGCAAACTTTAGTTGCTTGTGCATACACCATCCTCATACTCAATTGAAGACGATCGAATCACCTCTAGAGCCTCCCAAGCACCAAACATTGGAATTTGATCGAAGTCAAGGCGTGTGCATGCACAGATGGTCAACTAAGCTTCCCACACCAAATTGAGCTCAGATTCCTTCAGGACCTCGCTCCAACTAGTAAGCTACCTCTGTTGCACACCGAACATTAGCTCGGTGAGGTAATTTCTTAGCTTTAGCCTCTATGTGTTAGTCTTTTATGAAAGGAATCTCCATGTTGAGACAGTGGATGTGATTGCATGCTCTTTAGATGGGATTTTGATCCATGGGTGGGAGATGGATTTCATCTCTCACTGAATGAATAGATCACGATCTGAATATAAAAGATGAATGACTGATCAAACCCATACTAGTGATAATGCGTCTTCATCCAGATAAATAAAAAAAAAAAAAAAAAAAGTTTAATTAGGTCTATTTAATTAGTTTTTAATCATAAAATTCCTAAAATCATAACTAATAATAGAAAAATCCTAAAAATGCAAACTTAGGCTCATTTTGAAGATATTTCACAGGAGAATATAGGAAAATTATAATTAATGGATTTTAAATATTGTATGGATTAATTAGTGTTTTATTAAAAATATAATTAGCTTAATTAAACCTTAATTAAGCACTAAATTAATCTCAAATTTTTTGTGAATATTTAGGGGGATGACCTCTGCGACCCCTATTTTTTGAGATTTTATTGATTGCTTAATTAGGTAAATCATTTGAGTAATCCCTAATCACTCTCTTAATCCAATTAGTTATAATCAATGGATGAACAGTAGCTTGATTAATCATTTGAACATAATTATCCTTTAAACAAGATCACTTAGGGAATGTGAAACATTTTTCATAATTTATTTCCTAAGTATTCTTTACCTTTAAAAATTAAAGTAATTAATGGAATGATTAATTGAATTAAGTGACTAATCTTCAAAATGAGAAATCAAAACCAAATGGAATGATTAAATGATTTAGGGATTAGGATTGTTCCCCTTCCTAAGTTTAATCATTCAAATTAAAGTATAATTAAAACATTTAATCAATTCATTAAAAGCCTAATGAAATTAAAATAAAAAAAATCAATTCATCCTAACTTAAGCAACCTTTAATTGACCTTAGGTAGCTCCTTGGGTGTTCAATAACCCAAGATGAGAGATAATGAAATTATGATTGACACACATGTATGAGAAAATCATAAGAGTAATTAAGTGAGATCCCTTTAATTAACTCATAAGCCAATTGCATTAGCCCTTTCATTTCTTAGAGCATTGCAAAATTTTCTTCATGTGATTGCATATCATATTGGCTTATTATTAATTAGTTAATTAACTTAAGGAGATATAGGTAAGGGATAATTAATTCATTTAATTCATACCTTAACCTAATCAAAACATAAAGTAAACTTAATTTTTCTTAATTAAACCAAACTAATTCACACATGGGAAATGGGTTAGATTAGCAAACCCTTCTCATATTTCTAAGTTAAATCAAATTCAAAGATAAAATGTCTTTAATGAATTTTGATTCATTGTAAATAACCTTATTTGATATGATTGTCCTTAGGGATTAATTAGGGTGAATGAAGTCATGTGTTTACATTCCTTTGTTTCTTTCCAATCATGCTAAATATTGTTTCCATATGAAAATCATGCATTCATTTCTCTTGAAAATTAATTAAATAAAATGTTTCTTTTATGTCAAATTGCATGTGTTGCTAAAATTAAAGTTATGAGTGGCTATTATCACTATTAAAGCAAAAATATTTTCAAAATCTATAAATCAAAGATTATAAATGAAGTAATGCTAGTTACAAATATTTATAAGCTTGCATGTGATGATAGTATAATATGTATAATGTGAAGTTCTCTTTCCCTACTTTTTATGGATCCACATAGGATTTGAAAGTGTATAGTTTGTTTGAAAAGAACATAACACTTGCTTAAATCTATTCCTATGCATTTCCATGTTAAGACCTAGGAAGAACTTCATTTCACATGTAAACCATTCATCCAAATCAAACATAATTTCTTGCATGATTCCTTATCCATTTGGTTCTTTTGTACATTCATATGTATTTGAGAAAAGTGGTATATTAGTTTGGACATCTGAGGTGGAGGCTTTAAATAGCTAAGTTGGTCTTGTACCTTACCGGTGTAGAAAATAATGCATATACTCACTTAAAACTCTTATACATATGCATGTGTGATGTGGCTAATGAATAAAGAATTAAAAAAAATCAAATAAATAAAACATAATTTTTTTCATGGATTTTCTTATCCTTGTAGTTATTCATACATTTACATGTATCTAAGAAAATGGTATATTAGTCTAGACATCCCTGAGGCTTTAAGTAGCCTAAGTAGGTCTCACTTACGCCTGGTGTAAAAATAATGGCACTCACTCACTTATAACATTTATACATGTGGATGTGTATTTATCTAATAGATGAAAAATTCTTTTCTATATAGCAAAGGCATGCATTCAGGATCTAATTATGGAATATTTAAATTTTTAAAATACATTTCTTTGCATTCATCATCAAAGTATGCTAAGATTTTCATTGCATGTATGAGTATGCTTAGGATTATTCATATGCATGGTATACATGATAGAAATAAATAAATGGGTGTGTGTTATGTGATAGTAATCCACCCTAACTAATCCTAAGATGCCTTTCTTATTGAATAGGGCTATTTAGAATGAATCTAAACTTAGGATTAATTAAAACACATAATAAACCATTCTAAAGAAAATTTATTCATTAATCAATTTACCTTAGAAATTACTTTAAGGTAGGGATAAAAGAGACTCTCCTCTTTTCTTCTCTTTATAACACTTAGTTGCTAAGTGTAAGTTATATGAAACAAAAGAAAATATTAAGTAAAATTCCCCAAATCACTTAAATAAAAATCAACCCTTCATAAATTAAATCCCTCACACTTAACAAATCATAACCTTAAAGCATAGTTAGGATATACCACACAAGCTCTAACACATGTGTATTAGGCTAAGTCATCATTACTACTTTATGTTAGGGCAGTGCATGATTTGGTGAATATTCAATTTTATGATGTATTATTTTAGACTGGATGTTAGGGTGTATGTGCATAGCCTGAATGCTAGGCCGATATTAGCCTAATCATGTTACGTATGTGCTTAAAGCATTGTAATAAAAATGTAAATGATTTTTGCTGTGCAAGTTGCTTAGCACCTAAGCATAGCCCAAGTTAGGATAGGTAGATTTGGTTACCCATGTGTGGGGTGCTAAGTCCAAATTATTCCTATAACTGCTTGGGTTATATGGTGTGTTTAACTAACATTTGTTTTGCAGGTGTCGCTAGATTTACTTTTCTTCCTTTTAATGTAACTTTTGCATTAGGATTAGGATAAGTGCGATGGAGATTAAGGATAAGCATTGGTTATAAGACCATGTCTTATATATCATGTGATACCTTTGGAGCAAGCTACATCCCACTCAAGCTAAAAAAAAAAATGAAATGGAGCTAATTAAGATGAATAGATGAAGCACTAGGAGTGAAGAATGGAGCATGAAGAATGAAGACTCCCATAACACTTATCACTTCATAATTTTAATTTAATCTTTCATTGTACCAGGATGTATTAGGGTAGAGTTCGACTACCCACATTTCTTGGTTGTACGGCGGTACCCGACTGCACCGGCCTTTTATTCTTTTGTGATAGCTTTATAAAATATTTGATGTCTTGTTTAGCTTGTGCATTAGAAATAACATGCCTTTCATAGTTTCTTTATGATTGGTGATTATGTGGTGAAGTGATTAGGCTCTAAGATAAAAATTTTTCTATCCCATTAACAACCCATAACTAAAATTTTAAAATAATTCATAACCTCATATAAAGCCTAGGAATTAAATCAAGATAATAAAATTTTTAGCAACTCCTTAGCTGGATGATGAATGAATAATATCATGCATGTCATATTCTTCCACTATTATTAAGAGAGGGCTTCCATCTATGCTAGAGAATAAAGGCTTAACCTATAAGAGCCTTTGATGGAAAGACACCTCTTTCTCTCCTGATTTAGCCCACAATCAATTTCTCATGCATTTAGGCATACAAAATCCTATAGCCTATGTCAAAAAAAAAGTCCAAAAATCAAATAAAACTTGACAAAATTTGCAATAGATTTAAGTCATTACTCATGCCCTTCATGATCTAGTCTCTTAGCGAGTGAGTTTAAGGACTTAGTTTCTTTTCTAAGTAAATAATGGCCTAACCATCTTGCAAAGCATAAGATTTTCCTACATAGATTTAAAGCATCAGAGGAGTTAGCAGGCTGCCACTCCAGGCGATAATAAGCCCAACAGTCGGGTGGTTTATTCTCTCTTGTGGAGGTAAACTATATACCCATTTTTGCCTTAGATTTAGGTCATATTTTGGCCCTCGACAAAGCTCCCTAGATTTAGGATCTAAGGTTGTTGTTTTCCTTTGTAGGCTGCAAGCATAAATCCTCACCTCTTAGGCATTTTCACAATCTTGTATTGTGAAATTATAAGTCCTAGATTTTTATTAAAAATTCAACTCAAACAAATCAGCCTTCTAAAATTCAAATGTATAATGCCCAACCATAGGATAGATTGGGGTGCTCACTAGGCTTCCTAATATCATGAGCACTCCTTACTTATCTCCCTTTCAATAAGAACTCTTCCTCTTTTGGTCCTCCTACTTGATTTTCAAAATATAACTAAACCTTGATAGTCCTATCTTCAATTTGGAGACAATAATACTACTTTAATCTAGAGTATTCTTGATTTTTTCTTGGATGTAATTAACTTTAGAGGCTTGCCTCAAGAACTTAATGAACTTTAAATAAATACTACTTTACTTTTCCATGTAGGATCGTATATCCAAGACCATCATTTTTGAGTCCAGGTGATTAGGTCCATTGTATAGTTACTTTTATCTCTAGATAGTATACTTCTTTAATATTATAGATCACTCTAATGAGTACATCTATTTGAGTGGTGTACATAAACACACACAAATAAAAAATTAACACCTTGTCATCAAGAAAAAGTCTATTGATGTAATTTTATGAGTCATATAATGTAGGTTTTGGACAACAAAGATTAATGCTAACAAATGCTTCTCAATTAGAGAGTATCACATTTTCATTCATATTAGTCTTCAACTAACGTAGTATATAGCATTCTCCTTTCCCTCTTAATTATGTTGCGCCAACAGAGCACCTAGAGATTCTTTCAGTGTTGCTATGTACAAGATGAGAGGATTCCCTGGGATTGGTGCTCCAAGGATAGACAAATTCAATAGATACTTCTTATTAATATCAAAAGCTTCTTGACTTTCTTTGTCCCATTTGAAAGGAGTGTCTTTCTTCATCAATCATGCAAATGGTTGACATATGCCTAATATATTTGATATAAATCTTCTGATAAATGCAAGATGTCCCTGTATATAATGAAATTGACAAAGGCTCCTTGGAGGACATTTCAACAATTGATTTAATTTTTTGGGGTCAATTTCATTCCTCTCGCACAACATATCCAAGAACTTTCGAGGAGACCAAAGGCTCACTCGAGAGGATTCATCTTAAGATCATATTTTTTTGATTCTTTCAAAGATGATTCTCAAGTCATTGAGATGATCTCTACGATTTATACTTTTGACAACATGGTCATCAACATAACATTCTACTTTTTGATGAATCAACTCATCAAATATGCACATCATAGCCCTTTGGTACGTAGTGTCGGCATTCTTCAACCCAAAGGGCATGATTGTGTACCAATATATGCCAATTGACATCTTGAAAGAGGTATGCTTCTCATATTTAGGCACCATCTTGATTTGATTATAGCCTGACAATCCATCCATAAATGAGAACATGTCGTGGTTTAAAGTGTTGTTCACCAACAGTTTTGATATTAGGAGCAAAAAGTCATCCTTTGGACATGCTCTATTTAAGTCCTTGAAGTTGATATACAAATCTGATCATTTTTCTTCTTCATTGGGATAATATTAGCTATCTAATCAGCATATTTTTCTTCTTGAATGAAACCAGCTTCAATGAGCTTCGTGGTTTCTGCAATCACCTGCTCTTCAATCTCCAATCTCATTCGCCTAGAAGCTTACTTGATTGGTGTTGAATCTGGTTTGATTGCTAGTCTGTGAACCTCCATATCAGGGGATAAGCCTAGCATCTTAGCATGTCCAAGCAAAGCAGTCCCTGAATTCACAGGGTAATGCTTTAATTCTTTCACTTTATCTTTAGAAAGTAGATCACTAATGAACATTAGGCGAGGATCCTCCTTAGTTCCTAGATTAATCTCTTTGAGTTCATCCATAGTAGCCACCTGCCCACCATCCTCAAGCTCTTCAAGCGCTAACTTGGCTTCCACTTTTTCATCACTTGAAAGATTGACTTCAAAGAAGTCATTTCATTTTCATTTCCATTTTTTATTTCTACTCCTCTTATAACATAGCATGCATTTCCTTGCAGATAATTATCTTGTATGAACCCAAGGCCTCTAGTAGTGTGTTTGTTTCTTCTACTAATAGCTTAAGAACCTTTTAGATACAACATCATTTCAAAGAGTTTAGTCCTTTGTTTGCTTGCTCCAGTATGGACCCTATGCTTGGGCATTAGCCCCTTCATTTTTGGAGAATAGTATTTAAGCATCAATATGGGCGTAGCTTCTTCCTCTTTAGATAACTACATTATCCAATCAGGATCTTCTCCTTGACATCCCTCAGATTTATAAAATAGGCTTCATGGCCCATGCTTTCCAGGGAGAGGAGGTACACAGAAGGTCACTAGTTCTTCGATATTGTGAACTTCTCAAGGACTGATTTTTTTTGAAATGTTGGGGAGGAATAGGAGTGACTATGAGTGTAGTCTCCACTATCAATGGATCTATTATAGTTTTAAAGTATGTGCATTGCACCTTTCCTTCGAAAGCATATTTGAACTCATAATCATAGTCAAAATGCTCCTCCTCATTCAACACTTTGCTTGAAGATTTATATGAACTTTTGGATTTGGCAGAAGCACATTCCTCTTATTCTTCAGCATCACTACCCAAATGAGGGCAGTTCTATTTATTTTGGACTTGTTCTTTATATCTGTAGAGATATTTGGAGCGATCTCATTTCCTTTAATTAGTTTCTTTTCACCCTTCTTCTTAACTTATTCTTTTGTAGGTTTTGAAGTAGATGCAGTACTTTCTAGCTATTCTGCTAGCTTTGATTTCTTTGGAAGAAAGTTACTGCCATCTTGATATATCTTAATTTTATGCATCGCAAAAGGTTGCATATCACCCATAATCTTATATTCTTCCACATCTTTTATATATTTCATACACTGATGCAAGTGTAGATGGGACAATGCCATATTCATGAAGCCATGGTCGACCCCAAAGAGCTCTGAATGAGGTGTCTGCATCGACAACATGAAATTTGGCCTATGTATAAAGATCACTGAATCTGAGAGGAAGGATGAACAATCCAACAATTTTTTATTATTTCTCGTTAAAACTTGGGACCAAGATTTTATCTCATCCTAGATGTTGCACATTTAGAGATATCCACTTGAGGGTCTGTAGATTCATAAGATTCACAGAGGAACGAGGATCAATTTAGATCCATTGTATTATAACTTCATCACTTTCAATTGTAACATATAGAGGGTGATTGTGCTCTGTAGTTCCAAGCATGAGATCATCTTCTGAAAATTTAAGCTTGGAGGGCCTTGAGCATGCAAAGCCTCCATTAGAGAGAGTTCTGCGAAATATTCTTCAAACTTCTCCAGCTCTTTAAGAACTTCAATTAGAGTATTAAGAGATCGACATCAAAAGAAGTGCTTCATATTGGAGCCAAAATTTTTCTTAAGTGGGATAGAATGTTGTAGTTAATCCCCTTTGGTGAAGGCTTCTTATTTGCATCCTTAGGAATGACTTTTTCATTACTTTCAATCTTTTTTCCTTATCTTTATTCATTTTCCTCTTCTTCTATTGAGATCATAGTACTCCACCACTTCTCAACTATACTTGGCTACCTCTTTTGGATCTAAATTTTTAGATGAATTGGTTACTTCAACATTGGTTTCTGTTTCATCTAATGATGGGCTTGAAGATTCAGAATCATTGTCTAATTTCATATTTTCCATGTTTGTGACCATGATAGGTTTTGATTCATCTTCATATGGAAAATAGAGTTCCCCTGATCTATCATTAACATCATGTACCATCAGACAAGATTTAGTGGGAAGTTCTTCATCTTCTTCCCCTGCTTCTTCATTGATCTGAAGCTTAGTAATGAAATCAACAAGTATGATGGGTCATCTTGCTGGCTGCTAATAATCATCCATATTATTGAAGATCTTTTGTGTTACAGTCTTTTTCTTTTTCTTTTTTTTGATTTATTCTTTGGCTTGGTAGACTTTCTGACCTTCCCTTGTGATACTTGGCTAGGTTTTCTCTCATATCGATATGAGCTAGCATTTCCATAATATCTTGGAGTGGATGATGTTGAGGCAAACACGTCCGACCTCAAATTTTCTTTTGATTCAAGCATAGGTTCAAGTGGTGACTTTCAGTTAATGCATGGGACACCTTCCAATTGTCTCAACATTTTTGCAATCTTCTTTGAAATTGATATTTCCTATTCTTCATCATCGATTGATTTCTCCTTACCTCTATCTTTGCTTGATAGCACTGGAGAGGAAGTTATTACCTTGGTGGATTCTTTCTTTAGATGGACTAGCACACTATCTGACAGTGTGAATTATCCATTTTTGTATTTTTTTCTAGCCAATCCTTGAATATATAACAATTCTCAATAGGGTGGCTAAGCACTCGATGATATGGACAATAATTTGGATTATCAGTCTGCCCAGCTTCTTTAGGTCTTTTACACTCTGGTAGTTAGACACTTGCTTTGAGTGCCTGCTTAAATAATTTAGCCACACTTTTCCTCTCAAAGGAATACTCTTTATTCAGCTTTTCCTTGAGGGTTGTGGCTATTGAGTCATTTGCTCCTTTCACTTGCTTTGGACACTCACCTTCACTGAAGGGGCCTTGAGGCACTTCATTTCCTTCGAGCGCAAGCTTGGGATGTGGAGTGGATTTAATAACTACTTTGGTCTATCTTGGTAAGAGGGTTGCTTTCCTTTATCCAATATTGTAGATTATTCGCTTCCCTTAATCCTTCTTGAAGGAGCTAAGAAGTATTTCACCCTTCTTTGGGTCTAGAGCTTTTCCTCTTTCAATTTTATCTGGATGGCTATCAGAGCTTGTTAGGTTTAATTTCTCAAATTTAGCCACTCTATTAAGCAGCTCCTGAAATATAGTAATTGAAGCCATGTAGAGCTAAAAAACCATCTTGTCATCAATGTTACTAAGTAGTTGGATTGCATGCTTCTCTTCTAATTATTGGTCACACTTCATGCTCATATTTTGCCAGTGCATGATGTATTTAGTTACTAACTCTTCTTTCTTCCTTTCCTCAATGGTGAGATCAGCAATAGTTGTCTTCTTGATTGTACTGGCGAACCTTTTGACAAACATATTTTAAATTATACAAAAGTTTTGACTGAGTCATTTGGCAAATTAGCATACCATTGAAAAGTAGTGGAAGTCAGATTATTGAGAAATTAGCGGAACAATAATGCATTGTTGCCTCCTATGTTACCGTAGGATGCCTTTAATTAGGCTAGATGCTATTTAGGTTACCATTACCATCAAATGTATTAAATTTTGGTAACCTCTTGGATATGGAGATTGGTTATACTCAAGATCTGATGTCCTTTGTTCACTAACTTTCTACACCTCACGTAGCTAACTTGACGTGCTTGGAACATTTTGAGAAGCAGGCTAACAAGATAACTCGTTCACTTCAACCCTCTCTTGAGTATTACCATGGGCACTAGTAGAGGCTTGATAATTGTTCGGAGGAATAGGTGCTAGACCTACTACAATAACATTTATTTGCATCAACTGCATCATCACAGTCATCTGCATCATCATTTCATTCATTTTTATGTTCAGTTGTGTAATTTCTTTAGTTTGGCTTTCATTTAATGCTGAATTTGTTTATGTGTCTCTGCCAAAAGGTTGTGTCTATGAAGGTGAGATTTTCTTCCCTTTCTTCTTCTTGTTCCTCTTCTAAAAAACCAAAGGATCTTCCTCTACTTGGACATTCTCCAGTGGGGAGGCACATCGATGACACCTATGTTGATATTGGTGCATGCCAGATGGCTTGCTGACTTGTTGTACCATGTATACCACTTCGATGGTCATGGTATCATTTTCTTCTTCTTCATCCTCTTGGACACAGATCTCTGATCGACGTCTCCAATGGACTTCCGTAAGTGCGAATAGAATTTCTTGAGGGGCTGCTTAACATCTTCTCGAGGAGTTAATTGGCGATGGGATCCCTTAAAGGATTCTCCAGGGTGTCGACTGTTAGAGGCTTTATCAACTGGGACCTTCTTCTTAGGTTCCCACTAATGATGAATATGAGCTGGGGTAGACTTCTAGGAGTGCACACTTGATGTCACACCAAGTCTTTTCTCCAAGACAATTCCTTTTTGAGACCTAGGACTACATATTCACTTTCTCTTTCGTCAGGACTTTTTGATAGTGGATTCTTGGGCACATGGTCCAAGTATCACGTCCAGAAGCTCACCGCGCATGACTTTACTTAGTTAGCTTCTTGCCAGGATTATGGGAGGTCTCCTTGGACGAGTTGCTCTAACCTCCTTGATGATAAGACATTGATATTTCTTTTTCATTAGTCCTCTCTCCTTAGCAACTTTGAGGACCCGATGCACTCTTGCAAATACAGTTTTGGGTTTCCTCACTAGAGGAACTGAGCCTGATGCTGTCGGGTCTAGAAAGACTACTTAATCTGACCAGTATAGTTGTTCTACTTTACCATCTTAGGTTGCTAAACCTGTTGTGGGTTGGTACACTCGCTGTTGGTTTCATAATTCGATTGTGCAGCTGGTTGCATAGGCAGAAGTTGTTGAGCACTGTTGATCTCATTTTTAGAGTGAGTTCTCAACTTCCTCATCATTGATCTAGGAATCTTATAGACACTAAGGACTCCTTAGTCTTAAAACACTTCTAGTGATTAAGTGAACGCTTAACTTAAGCCTATAGAGTTAGAAGAGTTAGCTACTAGAATAGGTTGTGCCCTAGGGACTTAAGAAAACTTGCCTACCCTATAGCCTAAACCCAATCCATACTTTCATTCTTAAACCAAACCTCAAATTCGTACCAAACCAAAACAAAATTTCCAAGACTCATAATCAATCTCATGATCAAATTCAAGCTCAAAACTTCTCCATAAAATCTCATGATTAAATTCAGAATCCTTTTCTAGGCTCTTTGATTTCATCTTATGGATTTAGCCTTAACCAAATCCAAATCAATCCCAATTTATTTGATCTTCTCAAATATCAATTCAATCTTTCAATCAAACTATCATATTTTTATTCAAATCTAACTTCAAATGATTCAATCTCTTGATCAAATCCATACTCAATGAAATTTCCTTCTAAGCTCTTTTGACCTACTCCATGAGCTTGGTCAAATTTGCTTCCAAATCACTCCAAACTCAAGTGATTTTCTCATGAATCATTTATATCTTCATTTATATTCCCAAATATAAATGAAATATAAATTCAAATAGCCAAAACCAAATCCAAAAGCAAAATAAAATCTAATTTATACCCTTTAAGCCAATTCCTATCCAAATCAAATCAAAACTAACGGATTTTCTCTTGAATCAATCATCTATCTAAATATAAATGAAATCTACAATCATCAAGCCAAATCAAAATCAACTTAAGTCAAACCCAACCAAGCTCATTTGACTTAAAATATTCAAATTAGCCAAAACTCATTTGAACCCAAACTAATTGCAATTTAATTTATATGTCAATCTCAAATCATATAAAACTCAACCAAATCAAACCCAACTCAAAATCAAGCCAAATAAACCTAATTGGCTCACTTGACCTAAAGTGGCCAATTTAACCTACATGAACCAAAATTATTTTCAATCCAAATCAAAGTGAATTAAGCCAATCCAAACTTCATGTCATGATTGTTGATCATCCTAGGTTAATTAATTGTCATGAATTAGGTCAAACCAAGTCAACCTAGCTCAGTGACCAAGTCAACCCTTTAACCCATATGAACCCAAACTAGCCAAATTATAACCTAAACCAAATTGATTGCAACCAATGGCTCAAGTTCATTCCAAATTGATTATTGAACTTGACCAAACCCAAACCAAGCCATGATTCAAGCCAATTTTGTCAAATGGGTCAAATTGGTCAACTTAGCCCAAATTGACCTAAAGGATCAAATTGGCCAAAATCCAAATTAAATCCAAATTAAATCAAATTGATTGAAACCAATTGAACCAGTATACTCTGAACGATTATTTGAACTTGACCCAACCCTTAGTTTGACCTAATTTGACCAATTTGTCAAACTAGTCCAATTTGGCCCAAATGGGTCAAATTGATCGATGTTAAACCAAATGAACACCAAATGATATGAAATTTGGTCCAACTCACTTTTGACTCATTTCAAATCTGCTCAAATCAAATCCAATATCAAATGACCACTTTTCTCTTGGGTCAAGGGCATCCCATGGAAAAGACACTCACCTAAGTGGTCATTTCTCTTCCTTGGTCACTTGACACTCATCCATTCGTCCACTTAAGCACTAAGGACACTGATCATCTAACCCAAGAGGTGGTTGGGGCAGCCATGACTCATAGAGAGGCGAATTCATCTCACCTCTCCCATTGAAATACTTGTCACAAAGGACTTCCACCTCCCCTTGCTAGGACACCCATTTGTCCTTCATGACAGGCACTTCCCATGCCTAAGCCAACCAAAATGAGCCACTGTTGACCTCACTATTGAGAGTGAGCTCTCAACTTCCTCATCATGGATCTATGACTCTTGTAGACACAAAAAGCTCCTTAGTCTTAGGACACTTCTAGTGATTAAGTGAACACTTAACCTAAGCCTAGAGACTTAGAAGGATTAGCCATAGGAAAAGGTTATGCTTTAGGATTTAGAAGACTTGCCTACCCTATAGCTTAAACCCAATCCTTGCTTCCTTCTTTCAAATGAACCTCAAATTCAAATCCAAGATCATAAATCCAATCCCAAATCAAATGATTGAAACCCATGATTAAATTCAAATTTCAAATCCTTTCCTTTGATTTTATCTTATGGACTTAGCCTTAACCAAATTCAAATCAACCCCAATTCAATTGATTTTCTCAAATATCAAATTAAATCTCAAATCAAATCCCAACCCATATTCCTAGCCAAATCTAACTCCAAATGATTGAAACTCATAATTAAATTCAAACTCCAAAATCCCTTCCTAAGCCATATGAATCACCTTCATATGCTTAGCCAAAACCTCCTTCAAACTAAATCAAATTTGGTTGGTTTTTTTATAAATGAATCATTCTTTCATTTATATTCACAAATATAAATGAAATCTAAATTCAAACCATTCAAATCAAATCAAATTAAATCAAACCAAATCAATTCTCTACTTAAGCCCTTTTGACCTACATCCCTCAATTTGGTCAAATTTGCTTCCAAATCACTCCAAACCCAAGTGATTTTCTCATAAATCATTCATATCTTCATTTATATTCACAAATATAAATGAAATATAAATCCAAGTGGCCAAAACCAAACCCAAATCAAATCAAATTCCCAATTTTAGATTTTTTTGCCAAATTCTTGAACTTGGCTAAATGATACCCAAATCAATTCAAAACCCATGGATTTCCTCATGATCCAATCATTCCTTCAATCATTGTTCCAAATATAAACACAAACTACAATTATCAAATCAATTCCAAGTCAACCGTCAAGCTTGACCTCTTTTGATTTAAAATTATCATATGAACCAAAATCCATTTGACTCCAAACTAATTGCAATTGGAATTATATTTTCATCCAAGGCTCATATGTGAGTTCAATTAAACTTGAATTAAGCCAAAACCAAACCAATTAACCCATTTAGGTCCACTTCACCCAAAGTGACCTAAAAGGCCTTTTTGAGCCAAATTCTAATTCAGCTCAAATTAGATTAAACCAAGCCCATCCAAACCTCATATCTTGATCAACAGTCATGTTAGGGTGATCAACTACTTTGAATTGGGTCAAATCAAATCAACTTGGTCCTTTGATCAAGTCAACCTTTAGCCTAAATGAAACCCAAACTAACCAAAACCCATCATATACTAAATTGATTGAAACCATTGGTTCAAATTAATTCATAATCAATGATTGAACATGATTAAACCCTCAATTGAGCCAAACCAAGTCTAATTGGTCATTTGACCTAAGTTGACCCAAATTGGCCTAAAAAGCTTAAATGGGTCAAATCATGATTTGATCCAAATTGATTGCAACCAATAGCTCAAGTTCATTCGAAATCACTTACTAAAATTGACCAAAGCCATGATTAAGCCCAATTTGACCAATTGGTCAACTTGACCCAACCTAGCCCAAATTGACCTAAAGGGTCAAATTGGCCAAAATCCAAATTAATTTCAAATTAAACTAACCAAAGCCTACAATCACTTTCAATTAACCAATTGAACATGAACCAACACTTAACCCAATTCAATTTTGTCAAATTGGTCAAATTGGTCAACTTAGCCCATTTGACCTATTTGAATTCAAATGAGCCAAAATGAAACCTAAGCCAAATTAATCACTTGAATCTAAACTCTTCAAAATATCATTTGAACATAACCCATTTTTTGGTTTAACCCAAGTTGACCAATTGGTCAACCCAACCCAACATAACCCAAATGGGCCTATTTTGGCAATATGAAGCCAAATCACCCAAATCCAACCTATGAGACCCTAGGACCTGACCTAATCTGACCCAAACCAGTCCTAACTCATTCCCAAACTAGCCCAAATCCATTGTGGGCCCCACCCAAGTAGTGAGCCATTGGACAAACCTTCTTTCCATTAGATCTTCACACTAATAAGCAAAGTTGACTTCCCCATCACCATGGAAGCCTCCAAGCACTCAAGTGAGGCTCCACCTGACCCACCTAGCTCACCTAATCCCATCTAGATCGGCTAAGAACAAATGCGAGTTCAACTCCTCTTCATACAAGCTAAAATTGAAATCCCATGGATTCAAGCCAAGAGATCTTTACACACCAGTCCTTAGGCAATCTCCTACAACTCCCTCCACTCAAGAGCCAGCCAATGAGAGTTGGACACCCTCTGGTGCCCGATGGTGACATGATGAAAGCCCAACCATTCGCCCATCCTTCACGCATTTGGGTATACTCCCCACCAGTGGGAATTGACAAGATTTGCATTATTAGAGTTCCCTAAGCATTTTCAAAATCCCACAGAGCCTTTCCAAGCATTCCTAAAGCCTCTCTCGATCGAATTTGTCCTCCGCATGTGAAATAAAAATAGGGCAGCTTTCTTTTGATCAATACTCCCTCTCTTCTCAATCAAATCTCAATTCCTTGCACCCACACCATTCTCATACTTTATCAAAGCCAACCGAATCATCTCCAAGCCTTTTCGATAATCGGAGACTGGAGTTTGATCGAAGCTGAGACTCCTACATGCGTGGATTGGTTGACCGAGCATTCTACATGAAATCAAACCTGAATCTTCTTAACAGGGCTTCATCTCTACTAGATGACGCTACCTCTGTCGATCCCACTGCTGGACATTAGCTCTGGTGAGGTAATTTTACAAAATTGAGCTCCCTAGTGAAAATCATTTGGTCCTTTATGAAGTGAGTGTGCATTTGAGCGTATCTTAGTTGTGATTCTTGGTGTGGATGATTTTGGAGGCAACCGATGAGCTTGAATCGAACGGGGAAAGATAGAATACATCCGTCTTTCATCACTCACGAAGATGATGGATCATGGGTCATCTATTCTGTGTATCAAAATGGACGATCCTGATCAAATCACACATATATCCCTCAATTGATCCTTTGAAATTGCGGGTCTGATCATGACCGTCCGATTTTAGATCGGACAGTCCATGAGAAAGCGCATCCATCACAATTTGAGTAAGCATCCCGATATGACAACTTAAATACCCAATCCTATCGCACCACGTGCAAAGCGCGTGCCGTGATAGTAGCCACATGACGCTGACGGGATTAAGGGTTAATTAGGGCCATTTTAATTAATT
Source organism: Cymbidium sinense (assembly GCA_021442155.1). Taxonomy (NCBI): domain Eukaryota; kingdom Viridiplantae; phylum Streptophyta; class Magnoliopsida; order Asparagales; family Orchidaceae; genus Cymbidium; species Cymbidium sinense. The sequence continues at coordinate 79,251,543 of CM038225.1, read as the reverse complement.
TTTAAGGCTGAGTCTTCCTAAATTCATAACTAATTCTAGAAAATTCTAAAAATACAAATGAGGGCTCATTTTGAAGATATTTCATAGTATAATCTAGTAAAATTATGATTAATTAATTTAGAACAATAATTTTTATTTAATTAAGGTTTAATTAAAAGCTTAATTAGCCTAATCACTCTCTCATTAGTTGTCCAATTAATTTCAAATTTTCCATAGATATTTAGGGGAATGACCTCTGCCTCCCTTTTTCTTGGAATTTATTAGTAGTTAATTAGGGAAATCAATGGATTAAGCCTTAATTATTCCCCAACCTTAATTAGTGATAATTAAGCAAATTAACAATGGTTTAATTAATTAATTAAGCTCATTATCCTCTATTAACAATGGGAAGTCTTAGGGAAGTGGTTTGGGTTCATTCCTTATAACTATTTCATTAAGCCTTTTCGCTTGTTTCAAGTTATTTAAAATGCTTAAATAATTAATTAACCATTTAATTAGCCAATCAAAATAAGAGAGAACCTAATTATTTCAGAGCCTAATTGAGTGTTTGAAATGTCTTAGGGGTTAGGATTGAGGCCTCTCCTTTGATCCCTTTCCCTAAGTTTATTTCATCATTCTAATTAAACCATAATTAAAGAATTTAATCAATTAATCAAAGGCTTAATGAAATTGATTTAAAATCCATTCATTCACAACCCAACTTTGCTTAATCAATCTTGGGTAGCTCTTGGGGTGTTCAATAACCTAAAGAGAGAGCTAATGAAATTATGGTTAGCTCACATGTGTGAGAAAGAAGTGAGCTCCTTAGGCTTAATTAACTAATTATGAGTCAATCAATTTAACCCCTTTCATTTCTTAGAGCATTGCCAATTTACTTTTCATGTGGTTGCATCTCATATTGGCTCATCATTATTTAGTTAATTAGCTTAAGGATGTAATTAATGGACTTAATTCATAGCTCAATCTAATTAAGACATAAAATCATCCTAATTTTTCTTCATTACACCAAATTAACTCACACATGGGGGATGGGATTAGGATTAGCAAATCTCTTTCACATTTCTTAACTCAAACCAAACATAATGATCAAAATGGCTTTAAGAAACTTTGGTTTATCTTAAATGATTTTTTTTAATATGATTGTCCTTAGGGCTTATTTGGAATTTAATGAAATCACATGTTTGCGTTTCTTTATTTCTTTCCAATCATGCTAAAATGTTGTATGCCACTTGTAGTCATGCATTCATGTCTTTCAAATTAATCAAATAAAAATGATTTCTTTTATGTTAATTTGCATGTGTTGGCTTAATTAAAAATATGTGTTTTAGTATCATTATTAAATCTCAAATATATTTTCAAAAGTTTAAATGAAGTTTATTATATTGTAACTCATATACATAGGACATGGAAGTGAATATAAGTTTAGTGTATGAAGTAAAGTTTGTTTCTTATATTCATTTGTTGATTTGTATAAATAAGAATGTTAGTGGGTATATTAGTCTGGACATCCTAGGGACGCACGACTTTAAGTAGCCCTAAGGAGGTTCTTATCTCATTTCCTTAGTGTGAAATAATGGGGATGTACTTACTTGATTTCATTATTATGCATTTTAACATCAGAATTTTGAAAAAAAAACTTTAATTCATTTACACAAAATATATAAATCAAATAAAAAAATAATTTTTACATGAATTTCTATTATTGTAGTTGTTTATACATCCATATGTATCTAAGGATAACGTGTATATTAGTCTGGACATCCCAGGGACGCACGACTTTAAGTTTCCCTAAGGAGGATCCTACCTCGTTCCGTTGGTGTAGAACAATGGCGACGTACTTACTTAAAACTTTGTGTACTTAGCTAATGAATGAAAACCCCCTTCTCTATTAAAAAGGCATGCATTCATACTTTGTTTAATTAATTGAGTTGATTAGTCATGTGATTTAAGGTTATTTCCTTATGCTTTTGCATAACAATTTAGATAGAGCTTTCAATTAATATGACAAAATCATTCAACCAAATGAAATATTAATTCCAAATACATTTACTCACATTCATCATTTAAGTGTGCTAAGATATAAATTGCATGTATAGCTATGGATTTAATCATCATATGCATGATATACATGATGGAAGAAATGAACAAACATGTGTTATATGAAAGAAATTCATTCCAACTAATCTTAAGATATCTTTCTTATTGAATGAGCTTATTTAAAATGAACCTAAACTTAGGACTAATTATAATATATAATAAGTCATTCACTAAAGGGAATTGATTAATTAACTTACTTTAGATGTAACATAAGGTAGGGATAAAAGAGAGTGATCCTCTCTTTCTTTCTCTTCATAACACTTAATTGTTAAGTGTAGGTCAAATGAAACAAAAGAAAATATTAAGTAAAATTTGCAAATTAATTAAACCACTTAAAGTGAAACCACCCTTCATAATCAAATCTCTTTATACTTAGGAAACTATAACCTTAAAGCATACATACCACACAAGCCTTAATACACACACATTAGATTAAGTCACCACTTCTAGCTTTATGTTAATATGGTGTATGGTTTGATGTATGCTTATTTTATCATGTATTATTGTAGATTAGATGTTAGGATGTATATGTTGTAGGCTAGATGTTAGACCGTGATTAGCCTAATCATATTTTTTAAATAAGATTATGCTTAAGAGGTACTTAAAATAATTATAAATGCTCTCTTTTGCTGGTTGTTTAACCCCTAAGCATAATCTACATTAGGACATGTGGACTCATGGTGCTAAGTCCAAATTATTCATATAACCGGGTATGTGTTTAGCTAATACTTATTTTGCAGGTGTAGTTAGATTTACTTTTCAATTCTCTTAATGTAATTGTGCATTAGGAGTTTGCTTAAGTGTTATGGGGGTTAAGGATGAACATTGTCCAGAAGATTTAATCTTGGGATGTCGTGTGATGCCTAGAAGCCTATCAAATCAAATGGAGTTAATCAAATGAAGAAATGAAGGGAGCATGAAGACTTGTATACCTCCCATAACACTTATCATTTATAATTTATAATTATTCTTTCACATTATCGATGTATGTATAAGAGTAACCCCATATTTTTTCTTCGGGTTGTATGGCACCGACGCCTATTATTCTTTCATGTTGAGGTTATAAATTATTTGATAATTTATTTACATTGTGCAATAGAAATGGCATATATTTTTCTAGTTTCTTCATGTATGATGATTTAATGTATGGCCTCGATCTGTTTAGGCTCTTAGGAAAAATTAATTTTTCTACCCCAACTTCAACTCATAACTAAATTCTCTAAAATAACTCATAACAACATAATAAAATATTTAACCCCTTAGCTAGATGTTGTATGCTTAATAATAATTTCACTCTTACTAAGAGAGGGTTTCCATCTTTGCCAGATAAGAAAAGTGCTTAACCTTTGAGAGCCTCGGATGGAAAACACATCTTTCCCTTTTGATTTGACCCATAATCAACTTCACCATGCATTTAGGCGTATAAAATCTTATAGCCTGTGTCAAAATAAAGAGTCCAAAATCAAATAAAATTTGATAAGATTTGCATTAAACTAAGTCATTATTCATACCAATCATGCTCTAGTCTCTTAGGGAGTAGGTTTAAGGACTCTAGTTTCTTTCTAAATAATAACAACCTACCCATCTTGTAAAACATATGACTTTACCACATGATTTTAAAATATATGGAGTCATTGGTCCAAGTTATAAGTGTTTACCCTTGTGGAGATAAATAATATACCCACTTTTGTCTTAGATTTAGGTCGTGCTTTGACCTTTAGTAAAGCTCCCTAGATTTAGGATCTAAGATTATTGTTTCCCTTTAGGGTTACTAGCATAAATCCTCACCTCAGAGATATTTTCATAATCTTGTATGGTGGAATTATAAGTCCTAGATTTTTAATAAAATTTCAACTCAAATATATAATTCTCCTCAATTTCAAACCCATAAAGTCCAATTATAGGATAGTTTGGGATGGTCACTAGGTTTCCTAGTATCATGAGCATCCCTTACTCATCTCCTTTGGTCTCCATTTGATCTATGTCATTTGATCTTCCAAACATAGCTAATTTATTGATAGTCCTATCTTTGAATTATTTGGAGATAATAATTGCCTACTTTAATCGAGAGTATGCTTAAGAAACTCACCTTCTGTAAAATGTAATTAACTATGGTGCTTGCCCCGATAGGAAACTTTAGAACCTGGTTTAAATAAATCCTACTTTATTCATCCATGTAAAGTAAAAAAAAAAATCTATAGTACATCCGAAGACCCATCATGCCTTAGGAGTCCTTATTAGGTGATTAGGTCCATCGTGGGGTAGTGATTTCTATCTTTTGAGATAGTGCACTATTCCTAAATGTCATACCCGATCACCTCAATAAGTACACTCGACTGCATGGTGTCCTCCCCCCACACACACACACACATAACAACATACACATAACCAAAAATAAACACCACAGCCACCTAGGCTGATTCTCTTCCATTCCCAACCACCCCAAGCCAAGGATACCCATTTTGCAGCCAAAAATAAAAATAAAAGGGATTTTCGATCATATTGGAAACCAAAAAAATAGAGGCAACAAAACTCATCCTATTCACCTCATTTCCATCTCCTAAAGCTCCCAAACCAACCATCACTCATTCTCACTTGATTTTTGAGCAAAAGCAAACAAAATCAAGTGGATTCTGATGAGGAAGCGATGACCACCAGTAGATACATCATTCCAAAGTGAACGTGAAGGTTTAGGCTCATTCCAAAGCTTCTTCCCCCACTCAAGAGCATGCTCGGATCATCACCACCGTCGTAAATCATCCCCGGTGAGGTAACTTTCAAGAAAACCCATAGTCGGCCTTAAGATTTATTATTTTGTGAAAATTTTTGTGCGATTTTAGGAACTTTTCTTAGAAATCCCTCACATTCTTTATTTTATACAATCCTAATATGAAATAGAAGTTTTTCAGAGTGAATTGCCATGAAAATGAGCCCATTCGGACGAAATTTTGTTTATATTTTGCATTTTTCCTTCGCTTGTCAGACAGTCGACGACAATGTCAATCGCGATTCATGATTCGCACTCCATCACATCAATCCCGCATTTTGGCCCATCAAATCGTATAGATCAGATTTTGACCATCCGATCCAAGATCAGATGGTCAGATTTGATCCACGAGTCACTTTCCTATTCACCCACTGCTACATGGACCAAAGTAATTACATGTCGGCACCGCGGTGTATATAGCTACAGGTGCCATGTGGCCATGTGGTACTTTGGCACTGTTGCCCACATCGGGTTATGGGAAATTAGGGCTTTTTCTGCTTTTAAAAATAATTTAAATCACATGAAACTTCAACAATTCATAGAAAATAAAATACTTAACAAAAAATTGCAAATGAGGGCTCATTGGATTCACCTTTCCAAGAGGAATCTAACAAACCTAAAATCCCCAAAGTTTACAAAATATTTTCAACATAATTTCAATTTTAGTAAAAATCACATTTCATTAATTAAACCAAAAATATACATCAGATTAAGCTGAAATTTTTAGAGGCTCAAATTAAAGTTAAAATACACCTACTATAAAATTTTCAAATTAAACATACTTTCTAACTTGAAAGATATTGAATTTTGAATTTCAAATGATTTATTTTAATAAAATGAATAAATAGACTTCATGAAAATCACTTAAATCAACTAAAACTTTAAAAAATCATAACAAATCATAGCAAAATCATAAAAATACAAATAAATACTCATTTTAAAGGTATTTCAGAAACAAATCCATTAAATTATTCCCAATTGATTTTAAATAGTAATCAAGGCTTAATATGAGTTTAATTAATTTACTTAAGTAATAATTCCAAACTTTTAATGATTAATGGGATGACCCCTTCCTCATAATTTTCTTGGGATTTATTTCTTGGGTGTAGAAAATTGCTCTTAGCCACTTAATTAATTACATTCTAAACAGAAAGGAAACTATTAATTAAACTTGCTAATCATCGTATATCAATGAATGGACATGAAGAATGAGATTGGGACCTCTTTCTCATTCTTTTCCCTAAGTTCATTTCACTTATCTTGAAACTAATTAAATTAGGACTAATTGATGGTTTGATTCATTAATTAAAAATGACTTAATTAACCAAATTAAAATTATAATCACTCCATAACTCATCAAATTAAGTTTTTGGGTAGATCTTTAGGTGTTTAATAACCTAAAGCTATTTGAGAAAATTATGGCTAACCTACATGTGTGGAGAAGCCATAAAGTACTTAATTAAGTTTCTTAACCTAATTAATTAATTATGAATAATTGCTTTCTTTTTTCTTAGGATCATTACAAGTTAATTTCCATGCATATCATGTTGGCTCATAATTATTTAATTAATTATTTTAAGGTTAATTAATGGACTATAACCTAAGTAATCCATAAAATTAACCTAATTACCTCTTCCATTAAACTAAATCAATTCACAAATATGGAATTGGTTAGGAGCAACAAATGATTGAATCTCCTCTTTTCTATAAATCAAATCGAACATCCAAAAATAACTTAATAGAAGCTTTGGTTTATTTTAAATAAGCTTATTTAATATGATTGTCCTTAGGAATTTGTTGGATTGAATAAAATTATATGCTTGTGTCTCTTTATTTCTTTTCAATCATATTAAAATATTGTATGCCACTTGATTCATGCATTCATTTCTTTCAAAAAAAAAAACTCAATTAAAAATAAATGATTTCCTTTATGTCAAGTTGCATGTGTTGGCTTAATTAAAAATATGTGTGACTATTATCACTATTAAATTACAAATATATTTTCAAAAGATTATTAATGAATAATATTATATACACATTATGACTTTAGTTATATATATACATACATGTGAATATAAGCCTAGTGTATGAAGTGAAGTTATATGTTAATTTGTGTAAGTAAGAATGTTTGTGGGTATATTAGTCTGGATATCCCAGGGATGCACGACTTTAAGTAGCCCTAAGGAGGTTCCTACCTCACTCCTTTGGTGTGAAATAATGGCGACGTACCTATTTGTTTTCATTCTTATGTATTTTGACATTAGAATTTAGATAGAGTTTTAATTCATTCACATAAATAAATCAATTAAATCAAACTCTACTTTTGAATAGTTTTCTAATATTATAGTTATTTATACATCCATATGTATTTAAGAATAGCAGGTATATTAGTCAAGACATTCTGGGGACGCACGACTTTAAGTAGCCCCAAGGAGGTTCCTACCTTCCCAAGTGCAATGATGACGCATTGCTTGCTTAAAACTTTTATACATTTGAATGTGTATTTAGCTAATGAATGAAAACTCTTTTTTTCTATTAAAAAGACATGCATTCATATTTTGTTCAAGTGGTTGGATTGATTAGTCATATAATTTAGAGCTCTTTTCTTATGCTTTTGTATAAGAATTTAGATATAGATTTAAATTAATATGACAAAATAATTCAACCATGTGAAACATCAATTCTAAATACATTTGCTTACATTCATCATTTAAGTGTGCTAAGATATAAATTGTATGTATAGTTATGTTTAGGACTTAATCATATGCATGCTACCTATGTTGGAAAGAAATGAACAAACATATGTTGTGTGATAGTAATTAATCCCAATTAATCTTAAGAGACCTTTCTTATTGAATGAGATTATTCAAAGTGAACTTAAATTTAGGATTAATTAAAATATGTAATAAGTCATTCACTAAAGAGAATTGATTAATTAATTGTCTTTATATGTGATTTAAGGTAGGGATGAAAGAGAGTGATCCTTTCTTTATAACACTTAGTTGTTAAGTGTAAATCAAATGAAACAAAAAAATATTAAGTAAAACTTACAAATCAGTTAAACTACTTAAAGTGAAACCAACCTTCATAATTAAATCTCTTCATACTTAGAAAACTATAACAAAGTCTAGTTAAGACATACCACACAAGCCTTAATACACACCTTAGATTAAGTCACCACTTCTAGCTTTATGTTAAGGCAGTGCATGGTTTGATGTATGTCTGGTTTTGTGATGTATTATTTTAGACTAGATGTTAGAGTATATGCCTCGTAAACTAGATGTTAGGCCATGATTAGCCTAACCATATTTTCTAGAAGAGATTGTGCTTAAGGGGGTGCTTAAAATAAATATAAATGCTCTCATTGGCAGGTTGCTTAACCCCTGAGCATAATCTAAATTAGGACAGGAGGACTTGGTTACCATGTGCAGGCTGCTAAGTCCAAATTATACATGTAACTGCTTGGCTGGAATGTATGTTTAGCTAACCTTTATTTTGTAGGTGTAGTTAGATTTACTCTTTTCATTTAAATGTAATTTTACAATTAAGAATAAAGATTAGTCAAATGGGGGGATAAGGATGAGCATTGGCTAGAAGGCTTTATCCTGGGAGGCGATGTGATGCTTTGAAGTGGAGCAAATTAAATCAAATGGAGATATGAAGAAATGAAGGAGACATGAAAAATGAAGATGAAGACCCCCATAGCATGTATTCATCCTTAATTGCAATTATTCTTTTGTAATCTGGGTTGTATAAGGGTAGAGCTCGACTACCTATTTTTCTTTTTGAATTGTGCAATGGTACCCAATCGCACCAGCCTTTTATTCTTTTGCTAGTTTTATAAAGTTGATTGATATTTTGTTTAAATTGTGTAATAGAAATGACATGCCTCTTCATAGTTTATTTATGTTTGGTGATTTATTATGTGGCCTGGATGCAATTAGGCTCTTAGAGAAAAATGAATCTGTTACTCAACTATTACTCATAATTAAACTTTTAAATAACTCATAACCTCATATAAAGCCTAGGCATTAAATCAAGATAACTAAAAGATTTAGCAACCCCTCAGCTGAATGTTGTATATTTCATATCATGCATGCATATTTTTGCTCTCATGAAAATACTTTCACGATAGGAGAATACTTGACCTGTGAGGGAATCCCTTGTGATGGAAAACACCCCTTCTTGCTGATTTAGCCAATAATCTAATTTCATCATGCATATAGGCATATAAAATCCCAAAGCCTTTGTCAAACAAAGAGTCCAAAATCAAATAAAATTTGAAAAAAAATTGCATTAGATTAAGTCATTGTTCATACCACTCATGCTTTAGTCTCTTAGGGAGTGAGTTTAAGGACTTAGTCTCTTTCTAAATAATAACAACATAACCATCTTGCAAAATATATGACATGGTGTGCAGAATGTGCATGAGCTTTAGTGAACTGAGGCCTAGTAGTGTTCATGGTAGAAATTACTGGGAAGTCGATGCTATCGAACTGGATGGTAGCCCTGACGCTTCCAGCACTAATGATGGCATTAGCCAAGCAGATGTTGGCGCCACCTCCAAGAGTAATGGTGAGTTCTGTAGATCCATTCTGGAGGTGAAAGATAATAATTAGTAATTAACAATCAATATACTATCCCACTTCTCCAAAATGTGGAGACACATCAGAACATAACAACCATGATAAAATAACAGACTATAAATAAAATCTTAAATATTCAAGACCGTATTCAGAAAGTATTTAAGCTCATTAGTAATTTTGTTCTATGATATATTTCAACATCTCAATTTCATTGTCATTTTTATTCATTATTTATTATTCCCCTTTTTTTATACCGCAGTGCTACTATAGCGTAGGTTCAATAAGCGAAAGATAGAAAGAGAAATATGTCCCCAGTGGAGTCACAAGAAATGTATGGGCTTCGAAAAATTTTCACCGACCTCTTCGTGTGAAGAGAGTGCTTAAAATGTCAGTCAAACTTTCAGAAGGTAGATGGAATAGTAGATAAAACACTACCCAGAGATTTTGCCCTTAATTTTGCAAGGACATTAGTTATGGTTCCAAGTTTCCTAAAGGCGCAAGCACCTATAGTTAATTACCCCTCTCAATATTGAGAGAGCACTTTCGATTAAGGCTAGGCAATGAATCACTAAATAGCATAGTGTATAATGGCAGTGAGTGGAGTTTAGAAATTATGAGATTTATTATTTCAATTTAAAGCTTATATTTGGGGAATGGTGTCCATCAAGATCCCATGGTTTTCATTATCCGCTGTCGTGTCCCCGGGTCCACTTGGAAGAGGTAGTCAACCCAACCAAAGAATCCGCCATGGTTACATCATCCAAGGTGTCCAGAATGGTGGAAGGGAACAAATATAAGTCAACCATAGTTAACAGAGGGCTTTTTGCCAGATCAAATACATTATATAGTTCACAGCTCAAAGAGCAAAGTCATTAGGGAACATATGGCTTCGACCATGACCGTAACTTAGTGGTACCATATTGCGGCAAACCACTCAGTCAAAGGGTGCTAGTTATAACCGTCATTTATGTGGTACCATTTTGGGATAAAATCATGCGGACAAAGGACACGGGTCACGTCTTTACTGACTTAAGATTATTTGAGTGTGAAAATAATCTTGTATTTGATTTATCATTAACTCTTTATGAGCAAAAATCTTCTTAATTTGTCACCCCCGATATACAGTTGTGGATGAGTGGATGGATTTTAATATTAAATTTAAATAATTAATTTTATTTGATTTATATATTTTAATTTAAATATGTGATTATTTTACAATTAATTTAGATTTAAACATGTAATAATTTGACATTAGGACTTAACAGAATTTTGATTATAGAAATCCCATTGGTTGAAATATTCAGTCGACACGCCCATCATTGGGGTAAATCTTGTTAACTCTACCTATTTTTTTGTAGAGGATCGAATTTAAATTCATTGCATCCACACTTATAGTCCTCCAAACCTTGTCAAATCTAACTTGAGTATAGAGGATCAGATTTGAGACTTTCTTCTTGAGAGCTTGAACTTGAAAAGTTGTATCAATAGATTTATCTTTTGCAATTATATGATAGAATTAGCTTTTCAGATTTCATTAGATTTAAAATATTATAATAACATCATTAGATTTTTAAGTTTTATTAATCCGGACCCGATCCTAGGACCCAACTGGGGTGCCACCCGTGCAACAACCTCATACACTAAATTTGGATTTGTAACACATATGTCGAGGCACATGCACGTGGATAATTGGTTTTGAATGACTGTAGGTATTTGTTCATTTATTTCCTACATAACTTGTATATTTTTCTAAGTGTTTGATCTAGTGAATACTTTAACATATATACAAGTATCTGTTCATTAAAGTGTTGTACGGACATTGAGATGTCTAAGTTGAGGTAGTTTTATTTGATATAACATATGAGTCAAATTATAAGCATGGGTTTTGATACATAAAAATCATAAATCAAGTGTATCTTTGTCTTGTAAAATATGAAAATTTTGACCCATTCAAACACTTACTAAGAACTAAGTGAAAATCTATTCTATGAAATATGAATTTATTTCCAAAAGTACTTGGCATAAATCAAGTATGTATCTGTCCTAGAGGATACAAAATATTTATTATAAATCAAGTATATATATATATATATTGAAAGATAGATTCTTTCTAGAAGTTGATATGTATCTATCTTTGAAGGATATGAATTTGATTCTTTTGAATACTTGCCTAAATCCAATGGCCAAGAAAAAAAATATTGCTTCATAAAGTAAGCATAGAGATCATTTAGCTTATATATTAAAGACATTCAAATTGATTGAATTATAATAACCATTTGAATATGCACAATGGATCATTCTATCAAACATTTGGCATGAAGTCCCAAACTATGAACTCACATGTAAGAATGGTTCATGATTCATTTTCTTTGATTTTGTATAAATCATAAGACATTAAACATAAATATAAGATTGATCATAAGCATATGTAGAATCATATGAAGTCTTAAATCAAATATTCATTTATCATCAACATTTAATTAAAGCATCTCATATTCGCATTACTAAAATAATCAAATCATTTATGATTTAGATTTCATTCAACTTGAACATTGATTGAACCTTGATTGATCAATTTTTTATGAATAGTTTGAGTTTTGATTTCATTTAATGAAAGAAATGATTGAAATCATATCAAATTTAGATTTGATTTATCTGAAAATTTCACATCATCCTCATGAAGGTCATCTAGGCCTATGAAAAAATGGCCTACACCACCCAAAAGTATTATATTCCCACAAGAAAGACGCATGAGTTTTCAAGTTTAGTTGGGGTATGACACAAGATTTCCTTATCGATTAGAATACGCACAAGTAAAGCATATTTATCAAGTATATTTTGGAACAATATGAACAAGTACTTATATTACAACAAGTTTTGCCTTCACATTGGAACAATGAAAATAGATATTTAGTTTATAACACAATTTTTTTTTCATGTTGGAACAATGTGTACAAGCACTTATATTAAACAATTTTTCAATCATATTAGAACAATGTAACGAATTTTATATCACATTGGAATATCACGTGAAGCACTTAGTAACTTTAATATTTCTTTGCAATTTTACCTCTGCGTATGCATTAGGGCAAAAGAAGCATTGTACAAGTGAAACCTTTACCTTATGTCATAATTTATCACCATTTCATTCAGCATTTCATCCAAAAATTACCCTTTGGAATGCACAATCAGCAAATTAATGTATAAGCTTTCAACAAATGCATGCCCCATCTACTCTTTTCATGTTGAATACCAAAAATATTACTTTCTTTCTTAAATTTAGCAAACCAAAATAGTAATTTGATGATAAAATGTAAATGAATTTTCAGCTTTGACAATATGAAAGAGACATCATAAAATATGTTACCTTTCCTTCCTTTCCTTTTCAAACTGGACAAGTTAAGTAACAAGTTAAAGGTTGCATAAAATTTTAGAAAATAACAATATCAAACTTCACAACTCTAGAATTTCATTGCAACTTCATCTTATGACATAAAAATGAGAACGAGCATTGAATAACAAGATATAGGTGATTTTGTAGGTTTGTCCTACAATCATTTATGGACAGCAAAACAGAGACTTTCAAAATTCACAAGTTCTTTAATATTAATCACAGCTTTTCTCATTTTAACTTAATCAACAAAGGACATGTTAAGTAGTTAAGTTTTGATGTCATTTGGTTAATGACTACATATAGATATCAAGAAAAAGAGAGCCTTGAGTATTATAAATCTTTAAATTCTATCTATTTTTTGTTTGCCATCACTTAAATCTGATAAGACATTGAAATATTGAATTATATGCTTCTACCATTTCACCGTTATCATATTAGACACAAAAAAAAGGTTATTGCCTCTCTCCAATTCAACAAATAAAATGGCCTCTGGATAACAACATGCAAGCGGATTTCAGCCTTTAGTAACATGAAGGAAGCAACATTAAATCTCAGATATGAATTCTCATTTCATACAACATGATAGCTATTCGGACGTGACATATTGCATAACATTCAAATAAAATTCTAAATCAATGCTATTCAACAATAGAAAATGTAAGCTTTTGCTTATACATATCTCAAAATCATTCATATTTTCCATTTTAACATTAATTTAAGTATTGGAAATCACATAATAGCCAAATCAGAATATAATGTGTAGGAAATTTTAATTCAACTTCAACTCGAAGCAACAAGATATTAGTTTCAATCATTAAAAGCTTGCAAATCAAATATGACAATCTTAGATTCTACATATGTGCACCCTCATTTCTCATTTTTGCTTTAAAGGTCATTGATTTGAAAGTAACTATAATGAAGAGAGTAAGTGTGAAGCCAAAGTCCCAATCCATCTTCTCCAAACCGGGTAAATGAGACAACAAACCAATAGTCATACAAAACATTAGATAATAATACTGTTGGATCTGACAAATCTATAACTTCGTTTTTACTTCTCATAATAATTTAAAGACAAGAAGAACATTTGGCAGAAAAATTTATGTAGATCTAATAAGATGTAAGATGGAAGCAATCTTTTCATCATTCACATTTTTTTTTTTTTGGAACTAAAAGAGGACTTCTTGAATAATGAAATCCAAGAAATAAATTTTTTAAATTCTGTATAGCTGGGTAAACATGAAGAAAGTGCATATAAAGCATCAAAAGAACTTTTCTTTTGACATTGTAAAGCACTTTGAATGATTACGTGATTTGTCAAAATATCTGGAGATAAATGCCTCTTGAAACAGAAAAAAAAATTCAGATTTTTTTCAGAATTTGCTTTAAAAGATCATCTAAGAGTGAATCAGTTTTCAACTTCTAAATCGAATCAACAAGGCAGCTAAAGATGAGGTTGCTCCTATGAAGTTACGGAGAGCAGGGATCAGTTAGCAGGAGGAATCCCTTTGCATGTGGCCTGGGACTTGCGTGCCTGCAGAGAAGCTGAGATTGGAGTGAAGCCCAGCTAGCTGAGACTCGGCTGGGAGGAAAATCAGGGAGGCCTGGGCTGGTTGCTAGAGAATGAGAGAGGGGAATGTTCGCCTGATGTGAAGCGAGAGAATGGGAAGAGCGGGTGCCTTGCTGTAGGTGAGAAAGAGAAAAATCCTATGGATTAGAGCAGCCCTGGGATGGCTCAACGTGAATGCCCTCATAATGGACTAAAAGCTCTTGTTATTAAAGGACTTTTTTTTTTATTGGCCACACGGATGGCAGCCAATAAGCTCATTTGGGCAGCCATATGAATTGGGTGAATTGGGCGGCCATTTGGGGAAACGAGGAGGCAGCTGCAATTTAAGATTGAAGGAAATCTGATTTTTTTTTTTTAACATAATATGTAATTTTATGTCAATCTCATTTAGAGTGATGATACTAAGATTGTAAATTTGCAATTTCAGAAAATGAGTGGAATATGAGTTCATTACATGTATTAATTTCTTGATATGACATTAAAGTTTGCTATTTAGCTTTCTTAATGTGCTTCAATATCTCGAAATTTATGTAAAATTTGACATTTCACTTTCGTATAAACGATTATACAATATAGATATCAATTTTAAGCAAATTCGATGTTTCGGTTACAATGGTAATTTCCGTTTTGCAAACAGAGGTCATTCGGATGACTTCGATGACGATCGGAGCCAAATTAAGCTTAAATTGTGCGACGTCGCATTCAAATCACTCGACGATCGCGTAAACTCTAATCGAAAGATGTGTTGATAGAGATGACACACAATCAATTTTACAATGAGTCATTCATCACGCCCTTCCAACCGTGATATACGCGTAATTTCATTGAAAATTAATTTCAATCGATTGATTGATTATTAATTAATGGAATGAGTTTATATTTTAAATGCTTTTATGCAATCATTTGTGAACCATATGTGAATATCAACACCCACTTATCACAAATAAAAACTACTCGTCACAATCTTAAGTAGGTAAACCTCATAATTAGGGTGTACCTTAAAAACTTTAACTCGTTATGCATTGCCTCTCAGAGATTGATTGGGTCATTCAAACTAAATTTGTTAATAACCCCAACCTAACATAAAGATTGGTATGCAACCTTACAAATATGCCTCTTTGTTGGAAACCTTCCATCATACCCTCAAAGTCAAAAAATGGCAAAGGTGCAAGATCTTTTTTGCCAAGTTCATCTTAACATAACCACTACGACACTAACCTACTTGAAACAATTTGTCAGCCATTATTAGGCCACTGCTTCAGATTTTCTTGCCAAACTATCTCTAACCATCTCCTACAAGTGATCACTACTGCGAACAAATACAACACCAATTAAAGATCCTAATGAGTAATAATCATAAATATAAATAAATATAATTAGACAATCATCTAGCCAACCAATGCCCCATCATATTTTGGCTCTATAATCCACAACATCAAAGAAATATAATCAAAATGATCTCTATGAAGAGGATCATAGCTCAATCCCCATAGATGATGAACTTCTCGAATAATCTTCTCAAGTGGCGTTGTTTCCCTACATTTTAAGTGAAAGATGACCTATGACGTTTGGTCGTCTTTCACATGTGTATCATCATTAGTGACAAAGTGTAAGCTAGCTGTCAATTGAAGAAGTAAAATGAACATCTCCAAAGGAACCCTATCTCGCAATAACTTGATGCTTGAGCCACAACTTCACCTTGGGTAACTAAAACATCTCTCCAAATCTGTGATAGGTGCCTTTTTGAATTCATATGGGAAGCCACCTTTCCTAAATATGGTGTAATGTCCTCCATATGAACATCATCAATGTACTCCTAGTTTTCTCTAGTCATGATATAATGGCACAAATTATGGACATAATAGTGCCTTCTTGTCCACTAAACCTCATAGAGTACACATCCACAACACCATTCTTATGTGCCTACTTTAATGCAAATTCTCTCCCTGCAAGAACATTCCAACAATATCCATCATTCCATTTAGTTATTAGCTTTCCTATTACAAGAAACCCCCAATCTATGAAGTCAAACAATTCCAACATCACTCTTTGATTCTTTGCAGAACTTCTTATACCTCATAGTAGAGGAGCTCTTGGATGAGCTACCTCCATTGTATGATTTCAATACATCATTGATTTCATTATAGTTTCATAATTTCTATCCTTCCTTACCAACAAGTGAACCAAAAAGATCACATAACATCGGCCCACCAAGTTGACAGACGAAGAAAGATTTTACATATTAAAGCCTTATCCCTTTGACCATCCCCTCACCTTGTCTAAGAAAATAGATAGGGATTGGAGTAAGTATATTGCTAAGATCATAATTGACATAGATTTCAAATCTCTCAATTGGATGATAGGCTCGATATTATTGTCAGCTTTTACTTTTCAAAAATTAACTATTGTGGGTACTAGAGATGAGTGATAATTTGCTTTCACTATCCATGATGGTCTTTATGAATAGATGGTAATACCCTTCATTATTTCAAATGCTCTTAGCAATTTCATGTGTCATGAGTCATTAACCAAAGATTATAACCCTCCTGATGAGTTTTCAATAATCTACCTTGATGATATTCGTATTTTTAGCGATATTAAACTAACCACCTTTAAAATCTATGATTAATTTAAACACTCTTGCACCCGCAAGGTATATCTAAATGTCAAATTTTAAGAAATGTTTCTCCTAACAATGCTCACTTTCTTTAGCTTCACTATCATATCAAAGAGGGCATTTAGTGATCTCACCAAAGTTCAAGTTGTTATTGATTGGTCATCACCTAAATAATTTTTTGACATAGTTTTCAAGGCTTCTCTACTTGTTTAATTGACGGTTCATTAAAGGGCTCAATACCATTATGAACCTATCTATGATAGACCTTCTAAAGAAATAATCATATCACCACCCATCATTAATCAATCAAGCCTTTCAACAGAATTACATACTTTGCCTTCTAAAATTCAAATAAATATTCGAGGTTGTATGTAATATCTCAAGTAATAACAACAACAGTATTCTTTCTACAGCGGCCATCTTGTGGCTTTTAATAGTAAATAAATAAATAATATTAAGCAATGTTACTCAACTTATGCCAAAAAATTCATGCCATCATTCAAGCCTTTTGTCATCGGCAACATTGACTATTATCCCGCCAATTCATCCCCCATTCAAATCAATAAAACATAAAACAAAGTCTTAGAAAAAGATTACATTCAACATGCTAAATGGGTAGCATTTCTCTAGGAATATCCCTTTGTCCAAAGCAACCATCCTAACATTGACAACGAAGTATGGACATACTTAACTGAATTCCTCACTCCAGCTGCTACAACAATTTCATAACTTTATTTTGATAAGTTTAAAACTGACTATCCTTCCCCATTAGACTTACACTAAATCTTTCACAGCTTGTAATATGATAATTACCTCTTACCCTTTGATTATCACCTCCATGATGGTCATCTCTTTATACATTCCACACACATCTTTACACAAATTTCTAGTTTAGAAACTTCATGCTAGTAAATTTGCCATCTAAGTCAAAACAGGATCATTGACCTTGTTAACACATGTTTTTCTTAGTTATCAATCAAGCAAAATATAATATATATCACTATCCAATGTTGTGCATGGAAAAGTAAGCAAGCAAACTAAACAAACCACTGGATTATACATTACAACCATCTTGTGCTACCATAGAAAATAGTTAAGGACTTTATTTGGACTGCCTCAAATAGCAAGTGGATATAACTGTACATATAGTGTAACTGATAGGATTTCCCCATTATTTAAATTTCTATCATATTTTTAACATAGCAGATGTTTCCCATGTATCATGCCTATTATTTTGTGATGTTGTTCACATGCACAGATTATCTTGTTCTATGATTTCCATTATGAAAGCCTGCTTCGACGAACATTTTCGGAAGATCAATTGACACTTAATTTTTTTTGTCTTTTATCCTTAAATTGATGGTCAAATCATAATCATGCCAATCTTTTACATTACCTCATTGACAAACACCTTGAAACCTGTGTTTGATCCTTCATATAGTAAAATCAATCAACAATAATTTTATAAATTACACATGTTATTCTCCTCGTCAAGTTATTATCAGCATAAGCTATAAAAGCTCTGCAAACCCAAGAACACTAAACCTTCGTACCTTGTCACTACAAATATCATATTCCCCTCATCCACTTCTTTTGCAGAATAAATGCATATATTTCATGTTGATATATGTTATCATATTGCTAAAAGAAATGGAAAGTATAAAATGATATCAAATGCTCATAAAAGTGCTCATAAAGCTAATGAAAAAAAAACACAATATTCTTGTATCAATTCAACTCAAATGCTTCCCTCCATGTACCTTCAAAATGCACATGGTAGACATGTCGGCGTATACAAAGTTATTAGGAAGCTAAGCTGAAACAATACACCTTTGGACTAAAACTTCCAAACGCATCAATGAAGAGTGGCTCAAATCACGTACACAGTCAATTTTAATGTTCAAAAAGCCATTAATTAAAACAACTCATTTTTAAAATGAAAATAAAATATACTAAGAATCTAGCACATTATAATTTAATAGTCATTTAACAAGACTTATGCATAAGAGTTTTATACACACACACACACATTCAATTGAAAATTATATCACAAGAAAAGAAATCAAATTAGAGAAAATTTGACAAAACTCAATTATACAATCAAAAAATTACAAAAAGTTAAAGAATAAAAAAAAAAAAAGGTAATAGAAATCTAATAGAATGATGCATGCATGTTTCAAGCTCTTTCATTTATAATCGCCTTTCAATTTACAAAAGTAATATATATATATAAACAGAGTCAATGAACACCTAATAAAATAGCAATTTTTATTTTTTGTTTTTAAAACAACTACCAGAGTTGCATATTAGTCGAGATTTCTTGTAATAGAAGAAAATTTCGTTAGCATATCACAAGTAAGATATTCATAATAAAAGAGCAATAATTCATGCAATTCATGACAAACTAAAAAATCGGAAAGAAGAACTAAAATAAACAGAGATGTTGAACCATACAAAGAATTTAACCCAAAATTTTGTATAAAAATAAGAACCAAATTAAACCAAGAGACAAGATCAAAACATCATAGAAAATAATCCATTTGCATAAGAAATATCATTTTATGATTCACAGAAAAAAATAATTCCTCTAAACAATTAAAATAAGTAATGTAAAATCAGCATCACACTATCAATTTGCTAGTCACAACACATGCATTAATCATTTTCCAAGAATTCAAACACATCAATCCTATCAGAGTTGAAATTTGACTTTGGCGTGTTGAAATAGTTCTTATTCGAGCAAAAATATGGACATAATTCTTATGCTTCCTGTAAACTAATATATGAATCATCACTTGCAAGCATTTCATGCTAGTGAATAACATACCTTTAGTATTCACGGAAACAACTAATAAATAATTTAACCACTTAATTTCTTGAATAATATGTATATGGTTATCTAAAAGAGAGGATAATAAAAGAGGTGGAAAGAGAGAATAATAAAAGTATTAGTTGGTGGTTCATGACAAAGTCAAATTAGACATATTAAAGAATGAACAAATGTTCAATTTATTTTTTGATTTCTAGTTTAGAAGCATTCATCTTAATGCATTTAATAATTTATGAAGTCTCATATTTAAACAACTAATTTGATAAAATCTTCTAATATACACCTTTCATCATTTAGATGAACCAAAACTTTATCACCAAATTTTAATTAAACAAATCCATAGATAGTAAACTTATAATTACCTATTTAAAAATATAGTAGTCTTCAACTTTTTTTTTAGTAAAATGAAACTTTTTTTAACTAGATAATGAGAAAAATACAATAAGGCATTTAATAAAAATGCAAAAATATAAAAAAGAGATATAAAAGGATAATAAAAGATCATTTGGATTATTCTTAAAGTGTAGAGATCAATGGAGAGTGGTGATAAATCTTCTTCTGATTCTTATCCCATCGAGTATAATGAATATGAAATCTTTTATCGGTCAAAAAGTCAACACTTTAAATTCTCCAATTAGAATCAAAATTCTAATGTAGTAGATGATCGTCGTTATGCTCATCTATTGGATGAAGTTGTAATGTTTCTTATAAAATATTCTCAGTGGTATTATCAATAGTGAAGAGATTAACACCAAAAGGCTAGTAGGTAGCAGAATATCATTCAATGATCCTAGTTCATGATTTTGAGAGTAGATTTGATTTGATGAGGGCGGGTCTTCCACAAAAATAGCTAGATGAATCAATGTGAGCATCAAATGGAGGGGTCTATGGTCTAACTTTTGAAGCCTCAACTCAGGATGTGCTTTGAATCGTTCAACAAATGTATGCCCAAATTATGACAAGAAGAACAGTATAAAAGAATACTTTCAAATTCCGCCTTCTACTAATATCCCGATAACTGGGATCTAACCCACACCTCTTTATAAAACATAGTTGTAACATCTAATTCCACTAGAATTCTAGCCATAGAGTGTCACGACCCAGCTCGAAAGTTTGGAAAACCAAGGCGGGAACGGACGATCAGACAAAAAAAAAAAAAGAATAACTTTACTTAAACATATTCAATAGAAATATAACTACACAATATTTTTTTCAATTCATAAATTATCCACCAATAGAAGTCATATAAATTATCCACAAGTAGAAGTCATATAAAACATAATCTAAAATATAAACTAATATAATGCATATCTTTTGAAGTCCCTCTACGGTTGTGTACATATTTTTCTCTTCTATCCTCCATTTAGCTAGGAAGGTTACTTGAAAAATATAAAATAATTTCCAATTGAATAATATTTTCAATGGTTAAATTATATTTTTACACTATAGTAAAACAAGAAAGCATAAATAATATGCAAGATATTTTTTTAGCATAAACAAAAACATTATGTAAAAAAGGGTGTTTAAACAATCCAACATATAAGAGGTAGATGAAAATGAATATTTCTTAAGAATTTTATTTTCTATTTTATCAAACATTACAGGAGTAACTGTCTAAAAACCTTTTCTAAAACTCATCCAAATGACAAGTAACTATTTTCATTTATCTTAACGTGCACAGGTACATTGTGTCCCCAAATACACCATAAGGAGTAAACTCACTTTTCACATTCATAACATAAAATTTATAAAGTTATTCATATTAGCTCAAAATAGTAAATCAGTTAATTCTATACAATGATATAAGTAACAACATGTTCTAATATTTAGACTGTTCATTCAATATGGAGAAGATAACAAAAATAAATAACAATTTGAAATACAGTGATAATTTATAACTATATATCAATGCATTCCATCACATCAAAAATAAGTAAACTTTTATCATAAATATAAGAATATAATTACCCACTTTAGTGTGAAGCTTTTTCTTGAATCTTCTTTCCTTAATTTAAGTACATATACGATAAATATATTGAATTGATCAATATTTGTAAGCAATTTTATTTATTTAATTCATTTTCTTATCTATGATATTAGTGTATATCTTTTGTTATTTAATGCTCACAAAAGTCAAAATTTCATTGCTTATTTTCCAAATTAAGTTAAGTTTTTAAATAATAATAATATTAATTATCACATTTAGTTGATTTGACTATTAGTTTATGTAACATACACAACATTTTTTATTTATTTTAAATTGATACTTACTCTTCCCATTTTAACTTAAATTAAAGATTTTTATAATTCATTTTATTTAGTTTATATATATATATATATATATATATTATATATATATATATATATATATATATATATATATATATATATATATATATATATATATATATATATAAGACTCATATATATATATATATATATATATATATATATATATATATATAATATAAAGACTTTAAATTTATTTAATACAAATGTTTGCTAAAGTGACTTAATAACTAATTTATTTTTATATTTTTTATTCCTCTTATAATGATTCATAATTAATTAACAATTTTATAAATTAGTATAGGTTTAAGATTTTATTTATTTTGCAATTGTAATTATAAGACAATTAAACTGAAAATATAGTTGACATGGTGTATAAATCAACTACTTATTGTTTATATATAACTCATATATATATATATATATATATATATATATATATATATATATATATATATATAAATAATATTTAATATGAGTAAATATATATCATATAATATTTAAAATCATAGAACCATAGCTATAAATTCGCAGAGTTCGTTTATCACCTTTGCATCTCTTGCCTTCGCATAACTTCTAATAATTTTAATAATCATTACATATTATTATTGAGATGATTTCAGAATTTATAAATAACTTAAAATCTAAGAGTCAACTTTAAATTTAGAAATTTCTAAATCATTACCTTACTCTTGTCGGCTTGCCCAAAGACCCAACAAGCCCTTTTCTCGGCTTGCCCTAATACCCGACAAACCCTGCTAAAAAAAGCATAAGAATTTTTCTTATATCTTAGAATAGTAAGAGAGATTATCCATAGCACTTTGATAATTATTTTAATATTCTTTATTATTTAATATATTAATTATTCTTTATTAATGTATTTTGATTTTAATTTTATCTTGTTTGAAGCATATATCACAAACTCGACATTATTTATTAGAGACCGTCCCTAAAGAGTGAATTGATGCTTCTTCTTGTCATGAAAGCACATACATTCTAAAAGTTCATCGAGAATGTAACTTTCTTATTTGAAACTTGATTCATCTGACGACCCATTAAATGTAAGCTCATAATCCCACTCTCTAGCTGTTTGAGAATTATGAATATACTCATTATTAGATAACAAGTACTCTTCAGTGTGACTTATTCTGAAAGAATAATCTCTAATCAGGTCTCCACCTGCGAAACATGGCTCTATTGCATATGAAATAGGTTTTCTAGCATTTTCATTATTATTGTCATCAATATCACTACTTGTTGCACTAGACATAATTTGATACCCCTCATCATCAGCAAATAATGAATCAATGCAATTACCCTGAGGTTCACCCATAAAATGAGAACTTGTTCCAACAAAATAAGTATAGTTTACAAAAGCAAAATTATATGCATTAGCTTGAGTAGTAAATTGTGAAGTTGGTGTGATGTATTCAGTTCTAACTAGAACTATTTAACACTTCTCAATATTATGTACTTTTCCTTCTTCGTATATTATTTCCTGAACTTCCACATAGAGCGAGTCACGTTTGTTGAAAATTGATTGATCCTTTTAAGTTAGCAATGGATTTCAAATTACTTCAGCTTTAATAGGTTCGCAGAAGAGTTCTTTCTTTTATATCTTTATGTATTTGGATTTCCTCTGACCTAACTTCATGCTCGACCAGGTTGGATGGAGAAATTTATTTGTTTATTTTGAGTCACGAAATTCCTTCTTGGCTTTAAGCTTGATGGATTTGATGAAGGATTGATCTGATTTGTTCGTATTAACTTGTAAGAAGTGCATGTATATCTTCAATTCTGAGCTTACTGCTTTGACCGTCTTGTTGAAGGGTGTATATAGATGACCCAACCTCCCGGCTCATATAAGGTCTATAATGTCGAGTTATCAGCCTAGCAATACGTGCGTTAATAGACTGAATAACTACAAAATTCTTTTAGTTCGGCCATCAGCTTTGTATGAACTATAGAATTTCTTCCTTGGTATAGTGCTTTCTATTTTGACAGACTTGATGAGGAGATTGGCTTTGATCTATGTTTTATGCTTGATCAAATCATTTGAGAATAGATTGAAATATCACCCTGTAGGCAATATAAAGATTGAATTAAGGCAGCTTTTAATTGAGAGTTTTCTCATATTTATTTGGTCTATCGATTAGGTAGAAAGGTCTCTTGGATTCTGATTGCTTGTAGTCGCTAAGCTAGATCTGGTTTGAGATTGAGCAACTATCATCATTGACCGGAGCGGGTTCTTTCATTCGCGATAATGAGGAGAGCATCAACAACTCGGCCATTTATAGCATGTTGAGTTCAACATTTAAAACCTACTTGAGTCTTCGACTTAAGCTGTGATGGGTTGGTGATTTGGTCATCGGACTAACGAACATGGGCTCTTTCACTGTGGCCTTTACTTATGGCTTGTTGAGTGAGGAGAGCGTCAACAACTTGTTCATTTGTGAGCTTGTTCTTCTGACTTGGTCTTCGACATTTGGCGAATCTTGGAGAGAAGTTTTTGACATTTAGGACTATCTTTCCATGTGTAGAAATATATTCTTTTTTTTATTACAAGAGCTACAACTTTAACAATAATAATTATAAAAAAATTCAGGGATTTCGGCATAAAGCTCGATGTCAACCTAAATCAGAATATATTCGAGGATCTCGTCTTATACCACGATGTCAATCCAAATAAAATTAACATAAATTAAAAATGGCCCTATCTTACAGGAAAAGTTCTAAAGCACTTTGAAAGAGCTCTAAAATAATATAAAAAAAATATCAATATTTGAGTTGGTATGTTTGACCTTAAGAGAGTACAACATAAGATATTGATTTCAAAAATCTAAAAATGCCCCCTATGTAATAGCGGGATTTCCTGCTTCTTATTTTTTTTAAATTTTTATCATCTATTATCAAAGATTGTCTTCATTTTCTCTTGATTATATATATTTATTTAGGGATCTCGACAAGAAGCATAATGTCGACCTAAATAAATAAATAAATGTATATATATATATATATATATATATATATAATACCCTCTGCCTTACAGGGAGATTTCTATAGTACCTCGAAGATATATTTATCATGTATAATACTTTTCAAGTATCAACCATAAATCATTTCACCTTTAGATTTCACCCTTGATACACTTTCTTAATGATAAAATAACCCTCCCAATTAGGCTCAAATTTATCAATGAATTTTTTATTATGAATAATTGGTCTTCTCAACACCAAGACCCATTCCCCTTTTTGGAATGTTTGAGACTGCATCGTATGGTCAAAATCCCTGGACATCTTTGCCTGATAAATCTCCAAATTTTAATGAGCTTGCAATCTAACTTCATCAAGTGCGTCGAGTTCCACCATTCTCAAGAGAGCATTTTGATCTTCAGTTAGATTATATTGGATGACTACTCAAAGTTATGGAAACTTAACTTCAAGCAGAAGAACCGCTTCAATTCTAAATACTAATGAATAGGGAGTAGCTTTAGTTAGTATCTTGTAGGTAGTTCGATACTCCCATAATATCTCTATTAGTTTGGTATGTCATTCTCTTTTATTTTTAGTGAGGATCTTCTTAAGCAGTTTGACCAATGTCTTGTTGAAGGCTTCTGCCAAACTATTTGCCTTTAGATTATATATTGAAAAATATCACCAATCAATTTAGTGTCGATCGACGAATATATAAATCTTTATACTTTTGAAAGCTGGGTAATTATCAAAAATTATTCGGAGTGGCACTCCAAATCTATAGACCACATTATCATAAAGAAGTTGATCACTCGATCAGCAGTAACTTCTTTAAATGGGGTAGCTTTAGCCCACTTAGAGAAATAATCAGTTAGGATGAAGCGATGACTAGCTAATGACGATGGATCAATCAGTCCAATTAAATATGTACCCCAACATTCAAAAGGCTATGATGCTATTGTTGGGTGTAGTGGATTTGGAGGTTGGGGATTATGTTTTCATATACTTGACATTCATGATACCTCTTTGTATGATTAATATAGTCTCTCACCATAGATGACAAGTAATAGCCTATCTTTTTTATCTTTACTGACATCTTGGGAACTGACTGATGTGCACCACAAAGCCATTCATGAATTTCAATCATTACTTTGCTAGCTTCATCTGTACTTAGGCATCGTAGTTACATTTGTTCAAAGGATCTATGATATAAAGTATTGCTAAAAAAAGCATAATACAACATTCTCTTCTCGATTTGAGTAGCCAGTAATTTATTACTTGGTAATTTACCTTCTTTAAAGTAGTTGATGAAGGGCTGCGTCCAATCATGTGGCTCTTCTACTATAAAGGCTTCCCATGGCTTTTTTGAAGCAATACCATGTTTAGCTTTTCTTGGTATAATTTTTTTCTTAAGATCGTAAATGGATTCGGGTACCATTTTGATCGCCTCTTTAGGGAGTATGAGGAGCAACCTGAGTTCTTACTGGGTCAAATTTAATAACCCCTATATCTACGAGAATTGATACTTTGTCGGCTCTAGAACTCATCGAGTAAATATTCTGATCATGACATAATCACCATTCATACTTGTCATATCATTAGCTAATTTTGCTAAACAATGTGCTTTACTATTTTCAGATCGAGAGACTCGAGTTAGTGTGACATTTGGTATTTGCATCATAAGCTCAAGAACTCACTTGTGGCAAAAAGCTAACTCAAGTTTGTTAATTTTATAAATGCAAAGTACTTAATTTATAATAAGCACAAAATTGCCAAAAATATGCAAATTTTGAATGCCTATGAAAATAGCTTCTTCAATATGTGTTATTAATGCTTCATACTTGGCTTCATTATTAGTTCTTGGCTCGATTAACCCATATGATTGTCTCGTTATTCCTCCCTCTGGTGTTATGAAGACGATGTCGATTCCTACTCTTTCCCTTGAAAAATTTAGAGGTTGGTCTTGTTTGATCGATGAGGCTCCATCAAAGTACATTTCTTAGATTTGTGATTTTTCTCTTTTATGAATGAGCATAATTTGCTCATCAGGCAAATCATCGTTAAAAGAAGAGTCCACAGGGATGGGATGTACAGCAAGAAAATCTGCTAAGATTTGCCCCTTTAATACTTTCTATGGAATGTATGTGATATCAAATTGTAATAGAAGAATAGCCCATTGTGCCAAGTGACCTGTCAACGCTGGTCTTATCATCAAGAACTTTAGTAGATCGATCATTGAGATAAGAGTAATTTTATGAGATATTATGTAATGACGAAGCTTTTGGACAACAAAAATTAGAGCTAAACAATACTTCTTGATTGGAGAGTATTACATTTTTGCTCCTATTGGCCTTCGACTAAGGTAAAATAGAGTGTTCTCCTTTCCCTGGTCATTGTGTTGTGCCAACAGAGCACATAGAGATTCTTCCAGTGCTATTGTGTGCAAGAGGAGAGGTCTTCCTGGGATTGGTGCCACAAGAATGGACGGATTCAATAAATACTTCCTGATATTGTCAAAATCCTCTCAACATTCTTTGTCCTATTTGAAAGGAGTATCCTTTTACATCAAATTTTTCTTCTTGGATGTGGATCTTTGATCGACACCTCCAATAAACTTCTGGCTCAGAGTGTGGAATATGTATTTCTTCAATCGGAGGACTGCGATCGAAGCCGACCTCATCTCAAAGATATGAAGGTGGTCGGGGACGGGATCCCTTGGATGACTTTCCAAGGATTCAACTGCCAGAAATCTCATCACGTATGACCTTTCTCTTAGGTACACATTCTTGACGTGTTTCATTTGTGGTAGATCTCTGGGAGTACAGTCAAGATGTCATGCCATTGTCTTTCTATAATATAATTTCACTTCGAGGCTTTAGCTCCCAAATTTGCTTACCTTTTTGCTGATACCTTTTGACGGCGGATTCTTAGACATTTGTCAAAGTGTCACGCATCAATGGTCACCGTGCGGGACTTGAATTGGTTGATATCTTATCTGGGTTATCAAAGGAGGTCTCCTTGGAGGAGCAACTCTAGCCTCCCTGATGATAGGACCTTGATATTTTCTTTTCATCAGTCCTTTCTCCTTAGCAAATTTGAGGACCTGATGCACTCTTCTATATATTATTTTGAGTTTCATTACTGGAGAAGCTGGAACCTGACATTGTCGGGTCTAGAAGGATTATTTGATTTGACCAATAGGGATGTTCTGCTTTATCATCTTAGGTTATCAAATATGTTATGGGTTAGAACACTCACTTCTAGTTCCACAGCTGGTCGTATAATTTTTAGCTTGAACACTGGTTGTTGAGCACGTAGTTCAGTATTTTTCTTTCTCGGCTGTCTCTGGGTTAGCTTGCTTCAAGATGAAGAAGGTTTTACATTTCTACTTTTTCTTGAGGCTTCGACCTCCATATTTTTTTTCTTTTTGTTGGGACCTTTCGGCGATGGATTCCTAGACATGCGATCTAGGTGTCATGCCTTGATGCTCATCGTGCAAGGCTTGTTTAGAATGATCTTGAGTTCTTACTACCAATGATGGTAGCTTTTGTAGTGGAGCATTTTTGACTTCTTTGATAATTGGTGTTTGATACCTCTTCTTCATAAGATTTTATTTTTGACCACCTTCAAGACTCTATGTACTCGAGCAGATAAAATTTCATGTTGTTTCTTCTACAAGGTTTGAGCTGACTGCTATTGAGCCCAGAAAGACTATTTAACAATACCAGTAGAGCTATTTCTTTTCACTCATTTCAGATTTTTAAACTTATTGTGAGTGGGAACATTCGCTTCTAGCATCAAGTTTGGTTGTATGGCTAACAATTCAGGCAGCAATTATCGAGCTTATAGTTCATCATTTCTTCTCCTTCTTCACCTTTGAGTTAATTTTCCTCTAGATGAAGAAGCTTCAGCGTCATGCCTTCTTAATGCGAAAGGTTCAACTGGCAGAGTGGTCGCATTCACAAGTATGACTGATACTTTCTGCCCAATGACGGTTCTTTTCATGACTGGCGTCTCAGAATGAACCAATTTTTCGTATACAAAGATTCTCTTTTGAGAAACCTCAATAGTAATAGCAGCCATTATAGTTGTCCTCCTTCTCTACATAAGTTGATGTATACAATATGCAGGTGCTTCACGTAGAGGATTATTTATAGTAGTGATAGATAGAAAGTCTACACTTCCAAATTAAATAGTAGCTCCAACACCCCTAGTATTGATAACAATGCAAGCCAGACGGATATTGGCTACGTGATCTAGCTACATGATGAACGTTGTGTTCTGAAGATCCATCAGCACAAATAAAAGATGGGGATTAGTAATCCATAACTGATGTATCACCCCACACTTTCACAATATAGAGATGCAACAGAACAAAAATAAAATAACATATTCAAAAGAAAATTTTAAGCAAATAAAATCATAATTAATAAACTATTATGTTCATTAAAGATCTTATTTTATGACTAAATTTTAATTTTTGATTACTTATACTCCGCTACTACTATACTCCAAATTTGACTAGCCAAATATGGAAAGAGAAACCTAGCGGAGTCGCCAGAAATCTGTGAACTCCAAAATTTGCCATCGACCTCTCGCATTGAAGAGAGTATGATTTAAGTCGATGAAATTTTCAGAAAGCAGATGAGATAGTAGATAAGACACTATCCAGAGATTTTATCCTCATTTTTGTAAGGATTTTAGATCTAGTTCCAGGTTTCCTATAGGCGTAAGCACGTATAGTTAATTACCCCTCTCAATGCTGAGAGAGAACTTCGATTAAGGCTAGTCATTAGATCACTAAATGCATATCATATAGTAGTAATATGTGGAGTTTAAAATTTTGGATTTAGAATTTATGAAATTCATCCTCCTTTAGCTTAAAGCGGATGGTTGGGGGAATGATGACATGCCCGATCTAGATCCCATGGTTCCATCATCCCGGGCTGTCATGGTCCCTAGTCTACTTAGTCAGAGGAGGTAGTCGACCCAACCTGACCGAAGGATCCCTATCAGCAGCCATGGGTTGCATCATCCAACTAATCTTTGTAGACCTAGGGTGGTGTTTGTCTAAGGAGATAAGCTTAAGTCTACCTTAGCTAACAGAGGGCTTTTTGTCCTATTAGGTGTACCCTATGATTTACCTCTTAAGGTATAGAGCCATTAGAGAACATATGAGCTACAATCATGATTTTAATATAATGGTGTCATTTGGCGGTAACCACCTGACCAGAGGACTATGGTCATAACTGCATCATTTGTGGAGCCTATTGACCAAACCATGCAGTCAGAGGACACGGGCCACGTCTTTTCTAGCATGAGATTTATTGAGAGTGAATATAGAAATATGCTTGGCTTGACATAGGCTCTTTTGTAAGTTAGAGTTTTCTTAATTTACCACCTACGATAAATAATTACAGAAGGTGGATTGAATTCTAGTTTTATTTTAAGTCTTTAAAGATTGAATTTGTTTTAAACATTTAACACTTAATAACATGTTAGATTTTGCATTTAAATTGATATTTAATTTATATTAACTTGATTTAAAATTTTAAACAAATGTTAATAGTAGTATCCCCTCCGGTTGAAATCTCTATTCAACACAGCCATCATCAGGGTGAATGTATTATTTGATCATTTAATTTATTATTTTAGATCGTGCCAACTCTATTAGTTTAATAATAGAGGATCAGATCTACTGTTATATGATAGAATTAGCTTCTCAGATATTTTAATAAGTTTAAATTCTTATAATAATTAAATTTCTAGTTTTGTTAGCCCGTACCCAGCCCTAAGACCAAATCGAGAAGCAACCGACGCAGCATCATGATACACTAAGTTTAAGCATTCATCGTAGTGCCGAGGCCCATGCGGATATTTAATAATTTAGATAATTTTATTTCTAAATTATGAGATCAATTTCATATTTATTTAATCCCAACTTAGCGTGCGTAATATTTTAAGACATTAAAATTTGCACTTTAAATCCCTATGTCCAAGCACATGCAGATATTTATGACTTAGATAATTTCATTTAATTAATAAAATCATTGATTTTGAAAATCATAATTAGAATATAATATCTTAACTTTTGGATTGAAGGAAGCTCTATAATTAGTGTAGAATTTAATTTAATATCGCCTTATGTCTGTTTGTATAAAGAATTATAGATCCAATGGCGTATTGTATCACATAATTATGTCTATATTTGAACTTAAAATGTTGTATCTTTACTTGCATTTTATTTATTCCTAGAAATCCTAAATATTAATGGTTGGCTTATGCTCATTAAAGACTTGTTAGATCTTTGCAAATTCAACATTCAAATTTGATATTTGTTCATACGAGCTGCTATACTTCCTTTAAGCGAGCTTATTTGAATTCAAGTTTCTTTTGAATACAAGTCAATTATTCAATAAGGAGTCTCAATTATGCTTGCTAATATACTATTTAGTTATAGTGAAAACCTCTTATAAATTTTATTTGATTTTCACTTTAGTTTAAAAAAAGCACTCAATAAATCTTATGTGCTTTAATTTCATGTCCATTGAGAGCCTTCTTCAATTCATTTTTAAAATAAACATTGCCATGTAAAAAGGCACATTCTTTGTGAATCTCACTCTAAAGTTTGATTTGGGCTCTACCCCATTTAAAAATTAGTCTTTTAGCTTCATACAACCTTCCTATAGTTTGACATCAATTCAAAGTCATGTTTGAATTTGGCTTATTCTCTTTCAACCATATTCATGCATGATATAACGTAAGCTACAAAGTTCAATTAATTCTTCTTAGCCAACTAACCATCGCTATAACATGTAAGTGAGTTATTTGATCCTATGTTGCTTAATTATTATCATATTTCAATCTCATATTTAGCATATATATATTTATTCATAATCATTCTCTTAGTTCATTCTTGTTTAATATTAATATTCATTGAGCTCGTTTATATTCAATATTCATGAATTTATTTTGTTTTAAGACTTTATATTTTACCATTAATTTAATATCCAATTAATTTTAAATTGAAGTCCCAAAAATTTAATAAACTTTAGGCAGTATTCTAGCGTCATCCCGTGTGAAAGCACATTATTTTGGCTATCCTCACTCAGTGATGTGCGCAGTTGGTGTTTTGAAGCTGAATTCAATCGATACGCATGAAGTAGAGGCAATCACTTGCATAAAAATAAATATATATGCAATTTATACACATTCAAACCTCTTCCCTTTTTTTAAGACCAAAATTTAGTCTTTTTGATTTTGGCATGGGAGCTGGAATATTTTTTTGAAATCACATCCGATGGCGGTTGATATTTTGAAATCAATCTAGATTTTCGTCTTGATGAGCATGACAAGGCCTTCAAACCTACATAAGGAAACACACACATACATATACATATATATATATATATATATATATATATATATATATATATATATATATATATATATATATATATATATATATATATATATATATATATATTAATTTGCATCTCCATATGGGACTGATTTGCAGTTGAATAACAATAACATTTGCATTCAATTTTTCTTTTAGCCTAGCAAGAGGTGAGGGTAAATGTTGAGCATCGGCAATGAGTAGGAAAGAGCCATTTATTCATAAGAATTGAAGAGCTCAGAGAATCACGGAGAGATGGATAGAGAGAAATATCTAGAGAGGAAATCAACAACACTGCCTCCAAAACTGATGAAGAAGCTTTACTCAGGGACTTTTTTGAAAGGATGAATCAGAATCAAGCCAAAGTTATATGCGAAAATTCATCACCGTCTTATGAATGATAATAAAGTCCACCTGATAGCAAATCGTCACAGAGAAATTAGAGGACAAGCTTCCATTTCAATTCACACATTAAAAGGGCTGTCTAATAGAAAATCTGAGCAGTAATTAACTTAGATATGCCAAACAGAAAATATGATAACTTCAGATCCCATCTCTATCTCCTTTTTGGCTGTTTTGTAGGACTTCAGTAGGATTTAATCACGATTTAACCTAAATCCTACTGAACAACAAAAATTCAACTTTAGATCCCACCGAATTTTAAATCCCGTTTCTCCTCCATTTTGCTTTAAATCCCAGATCCAGTAAATCACGTTTGCAGAAGGATTTACAAAATTTACACTTGCTGAAGCGTGCGAAGGAAGGTGAGAGGAAAATAGCAAAAATGCAACTTTAGATCCCACCGAATTTAAAATCCCGTTTCTCCTCCATTTTGCCTAAAATCCCAAATCTAGTAAATTGCGTTCGCTGGCAGATTTATGAAATTTACACAAACTGAAGCCCGCGAAAGAAGGTGAAAGGGAAATACTGTAATGGCGTGGTGCAATAGTTCGCGAGCAAAGGGGAGGTGCGGGGAGTTTTGCGGAGTGAGAAGTAGAGGAAAAGGGATACTCTATTCGTTCGACTGAGAAAGAGAATGAAAGAAGAAAAGAGGGGCTCGATGCTTCCTATAGTGGAGATGAACGATAGGAAGAGATGCACGGCTTGGTGCTTGGTTGGAGGGGAATCGAGGGAGTTGTGGCTAGCTTTCGACCCGAAGTGGATGAACAAGGGTTTTCGGCAATCGAATGAGAGTAGCTAGCATCTGAAGGATCGTCAATCGGAAGCCAGAATTGAAGGTTTCGTTCAGTTTTTACCCCTGACGGAGGAGAGCGAGAATGGTTCTTGTCATTCCTTGTGGTTTCCGGGGAGGATGGGCGGGAGTGGTTTCAACTTTGATGGAGATGAACCGAGGGTCAACAGCTGCACCTCCTCCTCAACCTGCTCGGCAGGATGTTGTGAGTAACCCAATTGTGCAATGTCAGGTATCTTAGGTGTAGCTTGTGTAGGGAGGGAGAAACTATGATACACTCCATAAGTGGGTATCATATAGAATGACAGAGGACTATAGCTAGGAGGGACTAGCGCATGCCATGGCTTGAATATAGTCCACATGGATTTATGGTGTTAATTTTTGGATGTATATGGGGGGACACCACGCAGATCATAGAATCTTTATTAAAGTGATAGTGATATTGAGGTATGATGTCTTAAAATATAGAATCTGCCCAATCTGTCTGTCCAGGACTCTAGCGTGATGGTTCTTTGAACATACAGATTTTTCTCCTATATGGATGAAAGCGAGGATTTATATTCTTAAGTTTTCTATGGAAGTAAGCCTCCATGATTAATTACATCTTAAGAAATAAAATTTTCTAAGAATACTCTCAATTAAAGTAGACAATTGTTATCTCCAAAGATTTCAAGGATAGACTATCAATAAATTGGTTATATTGAAAAATCAATTGGGAAAGATCAAGGAGAAGGCTTATTTTGGAAGCCAAGAGGAATATAGGGATGCTCATGATAACGGGAAACCTTGTGAGCATTCCAATCTATCTTATGGTTGGGCTTTATAATTTTGAAAATGAAGAGAATCATTTTATTATAGTTGAAATTTTATTAGATTATTAGGGCTTATAATCCCTCAACACAAGGTTGTAGAAAAGCCTAAAAGGTGAGGATTTATGCTTGTAGCCCGTAGGAAACAACTGTCTCAGATCCTAAATCTAGAGTGCTTTAGCAAGAGCTAAAGCATGACATAAATCTAAGCGAAGATGAGCATAAAGTTGATCTCCATAAGAGAGGATAAATTGCTCAACTGGTGGACTTATAACCTTCTGGAGCGGTAGCTAGCTAACTCCTCATATACTTTAAATCCATGTGGCCAAGTCTTGTGAACTTGCAAGATAGTTGTGCTATTATTAATTTAGAAAGAGACTAAAATCCTTAAACCCACTCTCTAAGAGACTAGAGCATGAGTGGTATGAGTAATGATTTAGTCTACAAATGCAAATCTTTTCTAATTCTATTTTTTTTTTTTTTTGACACTTCATTTGGACAAAAGGCTTTGGGATTTTTATATGTCTAAATGCATAATGAAATGAGTCATTGGGTAAATCAAAAGAGAAGGGTGAAGCTTTGTCAGTAGGGGTTCCTCTCATAGGTCAAGCGGTCCCTATGCGTGTAAGGACGAAGACCCTCATTTTGCAAGATTGATTTAAGATGATGCATGATGTGAAACATACAACCATACAACTAAGGGGTTGCTAAATCTTTTAATTATCTTGTTTGATGTCTAAGCTTTATTGTGAGATTATGAATTATTTAGTTTTTAATTATGAGTGATTAGTTGGGATAGAAAAATTAATTTTATCCTAAGAGCCTAATCGCATCCAGGCCACACATTAAGGCATCATACATTCAAGAAACTAAGAAAAGTATGTCATTTCTAATGCACAATTTAAACATAACATCAATCAATTTTATAAAGCTAATGCAAAAGAATAACAAAGATGTGGTGTGTCTGTAAGAAAAGATGGTTAGCGCTCTCATACAATCAATTATAGAAGAATAATTATAATTATATTAAATGCTATAGATGGGGTCTTCTTTTTTCATTCTTCACATCCTCATCTTCATATCTCCATTTGATTTGATTTACTCCATTTCAAAGGCATCACATGGCTTCCCAGGACAAAGCCTTCTAGCCAATGCTCATCCTTATCCCCCCATAACACTAATCCTAATTCCTAATGTAAATTTATATTAAAATATAAAAATAAACAAATCTAACCACACCTACAAAATAAGTGTTAGATCAACATACATGCAACCCAAGTAGTTATATTTGTAATTTAGACTTAGCGCCCTGCATGTGAGTAACCAAGCCCACCTGTCTTAGCTTAGATTATGCAAAGGGGGTTTAAGAAATCTACAAAAGAGAGAATTTGTATTTAATTTTAGCTCCCGCTGATACTCCAAAAAAAATATGATTAATAATATATCTAAGTCTGAAACATACATCCTAACATCCATTATAAAATAATACATCACAAAATAAAACATACATCACACCATGCACCACCCTAACATAAAGCTAGAAGTGATGACTTAATTCTAATGTGTGTATTAAAGCTTGTGTGATATGTCTTAACTAAGCATTAGTGTTATGATTTTCTAAGTATAGGGGACTTAATTCAACATAAAGGGTTGATTTCACTTGAAGTTATTTAATTGATTTGAGAATTTTAATTTATGTTTTCTTTTATTTTAGATGATTCTACTTAACAACTAAGTATTATAAAGAGAAGGAAGGGGATTACCTCATTTCATCTCTACCTTAAGTCACTTTCTAAAGCATGTTAATTTAATTTAGTTCTCTTTAGTGAATGACTTATTAAATGATTTAATTAATCTTAAGTTTAGGTTCACTTTAAATGATCCTATTTAATATGAAAGGCATCTTAAGATTAATCCAATTGAATTACTAACATATGAAACATATCAAATCATTCTTTTCCATCACAAATATCATGCATATGATTTAATCCTAAGTGTATCTATACATGCAATACATTTTTGGCACACATATATGATGAATGTCTGTATGTGTATATATAATTTTTTTGTGATTGAATTATTTAATTATATTAGTTTAAAGCTCTATTTAAATTCTTATACAAAAATATATAGGGATGAAATTAAATAGGTACTTATCATTGTTAACCAGGGATGTGAGGTAATTAAATGACCTCCTTGGGGCTACTTAAAGCCTTGCATTCTCGGGAAGTCCAAACTATATACCCATCATCATTCAAACATATGTAAACTTATATATGCGAATATGAGAAAGCAAGCTCCAAGTTACATGATTAATTAATCCAATGACCAAGCAATTATGGATGCATGTATTTTTGAATAGAAAAGGGAATTATCATCCTTTAATTAAATACACATATATGTATAAACAAGTACGTGCCTTTATTAACCAAGAAAGTGAGGTAATCAAATGACCTCCTTAGGGCTAGTTAAAGCCTCATATTCCTAGGATGTCCAAACTATATACTCATTTTTCTTGAATACATACACATGTATTTATAATTAAGAAGATGAAAATCATGCAAAGATTGTATTTCTTTTGATGAAATTATTTAGGTAAATGATTTAAACCTGTATCTAAATTCTTAAGTTAAAGATACATAAGAATGAAATTAAAATGCACGTGCCATTGTTTAAACCAAGAAAGTGAGATAATCAAATGACCTCCTTGGGGCTACTTAAAGCCTCGTATTCTTGGGATATCCAGGCTATATACCCATTACATTCATACTTATATAAATCAACATATGAATAAAAGAAAGAGGCTTTAAATCACACACTTAAGATATAATCACATACATCTCCTATATATTTATATCCAGCATCACAACATATGTTATTACTCATTTATACGTTTTTGAAAAATATATTTGGATTTAATAGTGATAATAGCTTCACATATATTTAATTAAATCAACACATGCAAACTTAACATAGAAGAAACCTCATTTGGTTTAATTAATTTTGAAAAGAGATGGATGCATGGAATCAAATAACATACAATATGTAGCACAATTGGAAAGGAATAATCAAATACAAGCATGTGATTCATTCAATCCAATTAATTCCTAAGGACAAACATAAACCAAAGCTCCTTTAATGTTATTTCCAATTTCATGCTCAATTTGACTTAAGGAATGTAAGGAGTTTGCTAATCCTAACCCATCCCTATGTTTGTGAGTTAATTTGGTTTAATGGAATATGATTAAATTGATTTTATGGATTAATTAAGTTATCATATGCATTAAATCCATTAATTAACCCTTACCTATGTTACCTTAATGTAATATCCAAATAATTATGAGCTAACATAATATGCAAATGAATTGAAATGTAAATTATCAATGGTCCTAGGAAATGAAAGGGCTTAATGCAATTAGCTCACAATTATTGGTTAATTAGATAAAGGAACTTGATTAATTATTTTTATGATTTCCCACATATATAGGTGAATCATAATTTCATTAACTTTCTTTAGGTTATTAAACACCTAATGACCTACTCATTATTTAATTAATTAAGATCAGATGTGATTTAGATTTTTAATTTAAGTAATTAAGTAATTAATTAATCAATTAATCCTTAATTGATTTTTTCTTGAAAAGTGATAAGAACTTAGGGAAATAGATTAGGAAAGAAGTCCCAATCCAATTTCATAAGTCCTCTCACTGTTAGGCAATAATTAATGAGCCCAATTAATTAATTAGTTAATGTTCATGTGATTAATTAACTTTAATTAAGTTAAAAAGTAATTAATGCTTAATTAGCTAATTTTCCTAATTAATTAACCAATAAATTCCAAGAAAATTAGGGGAGGCAGATGTCATCCCCTTAAATAATCTAAAAAAGTTTAAGGTTAATTAGTCAATTAATTAGGGAGTAATTAAGTTAATTAATTTTTTAATTAAATCCTAATTAAGCTCTAACTATTGTTCAAAATCAATTAATGATATTTTTAATAAATTCTTTTCTAAAATACCTTTAAAATGAGTATTTATTTATAATTTTTAAAATTTTCTATGATTTATTTAAATTATTTGAAGTTTCAACCATTAATTCCAATTATTTAAGCCTAATTAAGCCTAATCTGCATTGCACTTTCCCGCACGGGATGGAATATATTAAAGCGCGTCAAGTCGGCATTGATGTGGTTGGTGAGCTGCTTTTGATCTCATTCGATCTGGAACAACCAGCATCAATCTCGCAGTTAATAAAGGACAAAATGGGATAAATCTAATGGATCTAATCACGACCATCCATTCCAATCACACGGAACGGACGATGCGTGATCTATCACCTCACGAGCGATAAAAGATGGAGGCCATCTGCCATTGCTCACTCAATTCAAGCTCACTTGAGCACAGATTCACTCCAAATGGGTCCCACACCTCTGCGCAAAGGATCTAAGAGGATTCAACGGCTATGATTGATGCACATACACGTTCTTCAAAAAGCTCTAAAAGAATTTCAAGGGAGTTTGATTTTAATGACATTACCTCACCGGAGATAAGACAGGTGGTTCGCACGGTTAAGGTAGCTTCATCTAGTTGAGATGAAGCCCTGTTGAGTTGCAATTAGGTTGATTCCAAGTGGTTTGCTTGGAAGACCAAGATTCATCCTTTGGAGGCTCGGTCTTGGTTGAAGTGGCACCACTGGTGGGCTTGGAGCTCGAGGGAAGATTCGTTTTGCTTCGACGAGGTGTGGAGATGGTGCGTGTAAGAGGAATTTAATTTTGGTTGCAATTTGAGGGAGTTATGATCGAAGGAGGCTTTCCCTGTTTCAGATACGCTCGGGAAGGAGGAATCCGGTGAGTGGAAGCTATGGGAAGGCTTGGGAGCACGCTAGGGGACTCAAAATTGTCTTAAGAAGCTCTCACAAATTGAATGTGTGAGTTTTCCATGCGAATTGAGGGAGTATATCTCTCATTTCTTTAGCCGGCCGACTGCCGCCAGAGCGCCGGAGTGGTCACATCACCTCTACGTGGCATGACTTGAGTGGAGGAAGGCTTGGGAGGTGGCTCAAGGCAGATGTGGCTTGGTTTGTATCCTTTGGGTTCTCAGCTTGTGAGGGAGGTGAGTTAACTCACCTCCCTTTGGTCCATGCAAGCCTAGCCCTTAGTTGGGCTGGGTGGCTAGACCCAAATTGGGTGTTTCATGACTGCTAAAGGAAAAGAGAGAGTTTACTTTGCCAAATTTGGCAAAGGCTCCATGTGAGAGGAATATCCAAGAGGGATTGCCTTGGGTTAGGGATATTTTGGGTCGATGCCAAGTGGGTTTGGGTCGGGTTAGATCAGCTCCCAAAGTATCATGGGTTGGTTTCAAGGGATTTGGCTCAATTTGGGTCATATGGGTCATGTTGGGTCATGTTGACCAATTGGTCAAATTGTATCAAACCAAGGCTTGTATTAGGTTCAAATGATGATTTGAAGAGTTTTGGCTCTAGTGGTTTCAATCAAGTTGACCTAGGTTTAATTTTGGCTCATTGAGAATCAATGGGTCAAATGGGTCAAGTTGACTAATTTGACCAAATTGGCTACATTGGCTTGGGTTAGGTGTTGGTTCAAGTTTAATTGTTTAATTGAAGATGATTGTAGGTTTTGGTTTGAATTGATTTGGATTTAATTTGAGTTTAGGCTAATTTGACCCTTTAGGTCAATATGGGCTAAGTTGGTCAATTGGGTTCAATTATGACTTTTGTCAAGTTCAGTAATCAATTTGGAATAAACTTGAACAATTGGTTGCAATAAATTTAGGTTTGATCATGATTTGACCCATTTTGGCCTTTTAGGTCAATTTGGGTCAACTTGGGTCAAATGGCTAATTGGGCTTGGTTTGGCTCAATTGATGGTCAAGTCATATTCAATCAATGATCATGAGTTAGTGTGAAGCCATGACTTCAATTAATTTGGTGTAGGATGAGTTTTGGCTAGTTTAGCTTCATATGTGTTAATGGGTTGACTTGGTCAAATGACCAAGTTGACTTGGTTTGACTCAATTTAAGAAAATTGATCATCCTGGGGTGATCAGTGATCATGGTATGAGGTTTGGATGGGATTGGTTCAATCCAATTTGGATTGGATTAAAACTTGGTTCAAATGAGTTCTTTAGGTCACATTAGGTAAAGTGAACCTAAGTGGGTCAATTGACATGATTTTTGTTTGATTAAGGTTTAGTTGAATTTATATTTGAGTTTATGATTGAAATATAAATTCAACTGCAATCAATTTGAGTTTCAATAAGTTTTGGTTTATTTCAAATTTTCAAGTCAAAAGGGCTAAGTTGGGTTTGACTTGGGTTGATTTTGGTTTATCTTGATAATTATAGATTTCATTTATATTTGGATATATGATTGAAAGAATGATTGATTCAAGAGAAAATCCATTGACTTCGGCTTGATTTAGATTAGTTTTGGTTAAGTCCAAGGAATTGGCTTAAAGAGTTCATATTGGGTTTTGATTTGATTTTGGATTTAGTAATGGCTATTTGAATGTATATTTCATTTATATTTGAGAAAATAATTGATTGAGTGATTGATTTATAAGAAATTAATTGAGTTTGAAGTGATTTGAAGAAAAATTTGACTAAGCTCATGATGGTAAGTCCAAAGGGCTTTGGAGAGAATTTGAGCTAAGCTCATGAAGGTAGGTCCAAAGGGCTTAGAAGAGAATTTGATTTAGTTTGACTTAGTTTTTATCATTAGAAGTGGATTTCATTTATATTTGTGAAGATGATTGAATATATAATTGATTTATGAGAAAATTAATTAATTTTAGGTTGATTTGGGTTAAGATTTGGCTAAGCTCATGGAGGTAGGTCCATATGGATTATAAAGGGTCTTGACTTGACTTAAATTAGTTTGATTTAGTTTTGATCATTTGAATGTAGATTTAATTTATATTTAGGAAGATAATTGATGGAATAATTGATCCATGAAAGGATCAATTGAGTTTGACTTGATTTGAATGAGATTTTGGCTAAGTTTATGAAGGCAGGTCACATGGCTTAAGAGGGGTTTAGAGCTTGGATTTGATCTTGGGTTTCAATCATTTGGAGTTGAATTTGGATTTGAATTTGATAATTGATTAAGGGAATGAATTGATCTTGGAGAAAATTAATTAAATTTGAATTGAATTGGATTTGGCTAGAGCTAAATCCATGGGATTCAGTCATAAGGGTTAGGAAGGATTTTAAGGTTGGATTTGAGGTTGAGATTGATTGTAGATTTTAAATTTTTGATTTTAAAATTGAATTTAAGGTTCAGTTTGAGAATGACGACATGGATTGGGTTTAGGCCATAGGATGGGCAAGTCTCCCTAAGTCCCTAAAGCATAACCTACCCTATGACTAACTCTTCTAAGTCTCTAGGCTTAAGTTAAGTGTTCACCTAATAACTAGAAGTGTCTTAGCACTAAGGAACTCTTAGTGTCTATAAGAGTCCTAGATCTATAATGAGGAGATTGAAAGCTCACTCCAAAAGTGAGGTCAATAGGACTCTTAATATGAATACTGAGACGGTTCTGTGAACTTATATGTAGAGGGATCGACCATTGACGTAGAAGATGGACTAGAATCCATCCCAAAGCATCTGACTGTCCTGACGATGAAGTTCCTCAAATATTATTGCCCTTGTACTTATTATCAAAAATGTGCATATTATGTCATAGCTCCCTGCATAACTCCATGTACTTGTTGATTGATTGTTAAAATTCTATATCTTCATCTCTCCAAAAATAAGGCTGAATTATATCTTCAATATTCAATATATGCTTACGTTGTGTAAAAATAAAGTTATTTAGTATTGTTTCATTATAAAAATAATAATAACTTTGAACTTCTATTAGGCTTACCATTAATCACTTCTACTTTTCAAAAATAACCTTAATTGCCTTATGACGTACATCCCAAGCCTTCATATAAGACACTATTATATTAAATTCTGATTCTATATGACTTATAATTTCTCTAAGTTTCAAATTTAGTCGACATCTAATTGCAAGTTGAATAAAATAATTGATAAACTGTGACATATATTATCTATGTTTGATATTGAACACTGAATGGCTACGGATATGCAACAACTCAATACTGTCAACCCTCCATGCACCACATAATCTCTTGCTTGAGCTTGCATGTAATTGCCACATACAAGGTTTAGTAGGGTGATCATGATACATGCACGGTATAGTGAATTTCATTTTGTTTGAAGCATATATCACAAACTTGACATTATTTATTATAGACCATCCCTAAAGAGTGAATTAAAGATGCTTCTTGTCATGAAAGCACATACCTTCTAAAGTTCATCTGGAATGCAGCTTTCTTATTTGAAACTTGAATCATATGACAACTCATTAAATATAAGCTCATCATCCCACTCTCTAGTTGTTTGAGAATTACGAATATACTCATTATTAGATAAAA
Source organism: Cymbidium sinense (assembly GCA_021442155.1). NCBI lineage: Eukaryota > Viridiplantae > Streptophyta > Magnoliopsida > Asparagales > Orchidaceae > Cymbidium > Cymbidium sinense. The sequence continues at coordinate 79,208,565 of CM038225.1, read as the reverse complement.
ATACTTTTAAGGTGATGTATGCTGAAAGAGTAATCTCTGATCAGGTCTCCACCTATGAAACATGGCTTTATTGCCTATGAAATAGGTTTTTAAGCATTTTCATTATCATTGCCATCAGTGTCACTACTTGTTGCACTAGGCATAATTTCATACACTTAATCATTAGCAGATAATGAATCAATGCAATTATCCTGAGGTTCACCTATAAAATCAGAACTTGTCCCAACAAAATAAGCATATTCTACTGGAGTAGAATTATATGCTTCAGCTTGAGTAGTAAATTGTGAAGTTTGTGTGATGTATTTGGTGTACTTCTTCATCTTCGTATATTATTTCCTGAACTTCCACATAAATGATCATAGGTTGTAGATATGTTGCATTAATTGTAGACTTGCAGACTTCATCATTATTTATGTGAGTTGCAATAAATCTAGAACCAATATGAAATTGACTTATTATGCTTACACAAAACATTGCTGGATCACATTTCAGTGACCTCATAATTCGCTTCTGTAAGTATGTGAAATTAATCTATCGTCAGATTTGTAGAGGACGATTCTTCCCACCACTATAAGTAGGGATGAATCTCCAATAATAATAAATTCACCGCCATAATATAAAACTATGCAAATTGTATATGAACTCATTTTTTAACTTATACCAATGTGATACAAAGAATCATTTATCTCACCTGCTTAAAGAAAAAGATCAATTAAATGGAGCATGCACTAGCTACAACTAACTCAAAAAAGTAAACTATATGAATTGTTAAATACCAAACAAATACAAGACTAAGCATTATCTAAGGAAGTAATTTCAGATACCAATAAGTTCACCAAACAAGTATACACTCCTTATTCATTTACAAATCTAACAATGAAATTTTGATATTTATTCAAATAACACTCAAATTTTCATTATCATATCAAAAGTATCACAAACAGGGGATTTAGACAGTGAATTGCATCCTAATATACATAAAAATAGTATTATTTCTTTAAAATATCAAGCATTTGTTAGATTCCTAAATAGATAAAAAAAATATCCAAAACACACTAATCAATGATTAAAAGGGAGATATGTAAAAAAGAGTCTTTTGTATTACGTGTTGTGGAATATGCCTAAGGAAATTGTGTACTCTATGAATTTTCTATTTTTAAGTCCATAAATACAAAATCTAAAATAAAAATAATAATAATAATAAGTTCCATAATAAACAAATGATGCAGACAAAGAAAACATGATTTTTCACTCAAATATGGCATAAGACAATACAAAAATACAAAATATTTTTACTTAAATGTGGCATAAGATCATACGAAGTCATAAGATTTATATCTGAACTCCAAATTTCAATTGATACGATAAATATAAAGAAAATTAGATCATCATTCCCAACTTTAAAATCATTTTGAACTTTGTGAGCTTCGGCTTTACCTATAAAGTTGAATGGGGCCTCGGGTGAGCAAATAGGGCATGACGATAGTGGCAGTGACGGCAGTTGCAATGTCTGTGTTGTCAATCAGGAGGAAAAGGAAAATCGGGTGTATCCAGGGTGTTAGGGGATTTAAGTAGTGCAGAGATAGCTAATCGGCCAAAAAAAAATAGCCCAGCAGTCGCCGTTCAACACAAGCAATTAGTTGCTTTTAATCCATGTTGCCATTGGCTACTTTTTTAAATTTTTTTACAATGCTTAATTAACTAATTTAAACTTTAATTATGCCTACTTTAAAAAATTACCATAGTAAACCCTTAAAGCATCATCAATTAACCTAAGGTCAACTCAAACCAAGCCTAAACTATAAAATCACCAAATCAATGAAAGTGATAGTTTTCATATCCTTTTTGATCTAGACCACTTAAGAGACTAAGTCCTTTAGCAATAGCTTCCTCCTGATTTAAGAAACATGTTTGATCAAACTCAAGTACAGATGATAATTGGATAATATATAGAATGCCTTATGCTTCCTTTTGATGCTGGTCATTTTAAAGAATAATTATTTTTATTTTTCATATGATTAGATAGTTCTCATTGAGCTAATAATTTTGATATTTAAACTATCAAAAAAATTTATTTATGGATGATTGGGAATGAAAGAAAGTAAGGTGAGGCTTCAATATGCTCTATTGCTTGGGCACAATGATTAGTGGTCACTAATTACATGTTATTTTAAATCAGTGATGATTATTAGTTGAAATCTATTATCTTATGCTAAATATTCAAATCAATATGCATATCTAATGTATGATGGTTTAATTTGACTAAACCTTAAAATATTACTATTGTTAGTCCAATCAACAAATTGTTATGAGATAAAATTCTAAAAAAAATTATAAATTTAAATCATATCTAATAAAAATAAAAGCAATACATATTATTAGTATATTATTTATAATTTTTAAGTATCTAATTAAATGAATTAAATATTAAACCACCTCATAAAATTATGGAATAATTTGAAACACTTAGATGAGTTAATTAGAGCTTATTTGAGACTTAGATTTCTTTGATTAGACATCAAAACCAATGTAGTTAAGTTATAGGGCTTAATTTTTTAATTATAATTAATTTAAATAAATCATTCATTAGAAAACTTTTAATTGACATCCAATTAGCTTAAAGCTTAAGTGACCAATATTGGTTAACAAAAATCTTGGAACTAATTATACATATTTAATCATTATTATAAATAATTTTCTCTAACTAAATTGATTAAAGAATTAAGGTTTAATAAGCATTATGATTATTCAATCTGATCATGAAGCAATAAATTTAAATAATTAAAGTTTAAATGTTTTATTCTAATGATTAAACCAAATCATTCACTAGATTTAGTTGATTTTCTTAAAATACTTTACTAAAAAAGTTTTAGATTTACAAAAAAAAATATTTTATTAATTTTGGATCAACAAGATCATTAATTTTATAAATGTTTAAACTACTTAGAATAGTAGCACACATATGACTAAGATTTTTTAATTGAATTAGGTCAACTTATCAAGTTGACTTAATTTGACCTAGACAACATTATGGTTAACATTAATTACTCTAAATAGCATTAAAGATTTAGTTTTATGTGCTGCATATACACTTCAAATAGATTTATCAACTCATTTCAATAAATTAGGCTGATACTTAAATTTATATGGGTTAAGCCTAATATTGCATATTTAAGCAAAATGCATTGATTAGTTTATTAAATTGATAAATTTATTAATACACTTATGTAAATATCTTTGCAACACTTAAAGATGCATTCACATCATTGTATCAATCTAGGGAGATAAGTCATATGACATCCTTAGGATAATCTATAATACTCAGTTTGTCATAATCCTTGGAAAATCAAATCTTTTATCATCCTAATGACTATATTTGTTTAAGAATTTTTTTAAGTATTCATGCATACATAGTATTCTTAGGATTTAGGTCACATCTAAATACTTAGTTATGCATTACATCTAAAGATGTAAAAATTTTTAGGTTTATATCTTAATTTAGATGGATCACATTCATTTGAATTATTTCTTCCTTAAGCAAACTGTATGTGCTTAAGAAAATAATAGTAATGTTTAGCAAGGTTGAATTTACCTCAACATCACAACATTGTGCCCAAATGCACTAAATTCATCTAAATGATTCTTGTGCTTAAGACATATCTATAGTTATATTAGTGTCTATCTCAATTGAAATAAATATATAAATAAATCTTATAATTTTTAAGTTGTCCAAGTCTACTAATACATTTCTTGAAATTTTAGTGGATTAAATTCGCCCACTTAAATATGACACTGTTTATTATACCAAATTTACTTAAATATAATTTCCTATGTCTTAAATAGGCCAAATTCATTCAATGTGTCAAATTTATTTTTATTTATCTATATTACCCCTTCTAAATATTTATACCAATCATTATGACTCAAAATAATTTTGAGTGTTCTCTAAACCTGATTTATCTTTTAGGAGCGGGTTTTGCAATCATCTTTTTTTGTTCTTGTAAGAAGAATTCTTATTTCATTTAGATATGTGATTTACAAACATTGAATGAAATTCAACTAATAATTTATAGTATTATGTTTTAGTGTGAATGCCTTTGATGATTTCATGCAATATGGATAATTAACTCATGATAACATAGCGTATATTAGACAAATATCAATTATCCACATAAGTGTTACTTTCATATAAAATTTTATTTTTGATAAATGTCATATGTAAATGCACCTTCAATAAATTTTTATTTTATCTACAAAAAGTTGCAAGCATAATTCTGTTTTATCTTCAAATTATATAGATAAGCAATACTTATGGTTAGTAATTCATAAAAATTTATCATGCTGGTTTAGATTAAAGTAAAGAAGACTGGTCACAAAGATCTTGAAGACATTATAGAAGGAGAATAACATTTATTTGCAATAAATACACATATGAAGAATAAAAAAAACAAAATAACAGTGGATTATGGGACCTTACTGGCCTCTAAACTACCAGTATAATTTTTGGTCGATAAAACAACAAACATTTCTAGCTGAATGAAAATGTAAGATATGACCTGAATTGACTTGAACAACTCTTGTTCCTTCTCAAGTTGAGGCATATTCCCCTAAGGGGATATTAAGGGATGACCCCCAGACAGAAGCTTAAGATCGGCCTTACCAATTGACTCTACTACTTAAATATAAAATATTTATATAAATTTCTTGCCTAAAACATATCAATGACGCTACCCTACTTAGCCCGAACCAAGCATACCTGTAAGTGGATTATGGGACCTTATTGGCCTCTAAACGAAAGCTAAACAGCTAAACAGCTAAACAAGAACAAAGGCTGTTTGGTGACGAAGATAATGAATTAATCAATATTATGGCCTAATGATCGAAGATTATTATTTTATAAAATTAACTTGTGATAATTTTCGTTTAACATTGATTAATTGAGTTTTGAGATTTGTCGAGGGAATGGAACCATCAATGTTACGGATTCTTCCTCCTTGCTGAAGAAAAGTTCTCCATACACTTAAAGGAATAGCAAGTCTTTTGTATTTTATTATTTATGCACGTTCACAGTGGCCTAGCGTTGCCAAAGACGTTTGGATACAGAAGACTTCCTAGCAGTAAGTCTTCAGTATTATTCGCCTTAAATTTTCATATAATATGAGATAATCCGACAAGATAAGTGTATAATTACTGGCTATTTAGTTTATCATGCTGATACTTTGATGAGAGAAACTAGCATGACTTGCTGGAGGAAAAAAAATAAAAGAATTTTACTTATATATGCACTTTAAGGTGAAAATCAAAGACCAGAGAGGCAAAAGAAGTATATTTAGCAACTTCCAACTGAATTCTCACTAGCTCCCATAATTTTCAGGATAGAGGCAAATGAAGTATAGTGTAAGAGGGGTGGAATGATCATTCATTTTAGAGGATATTTATCAATGCTTTTCATCAACTAATGCTTGATAACTCAGCTCTCACTTTGTAAGAGGGTTGGATGCTAGAAAATTTATATAGGTAAATAGTGCTTATTGTCATAGCATAGAAAAAAATTCCTACACAGATAAAATGGGAAGAACTCATAGAAGATATGATTTTTATTTCTATGCAAATTTTGAGTAAGGAAACCATGAGATCTTATCTCATTGAACTAATATAAGTTATATATTATGAAAAAATACACTTTTTTATTACTAATGTAGGCATTACATATATAGTATATATATTAATTCCATAAGATGGCTTTTGTAATGGAAGTAGAAAAAGATCTTGGGACATCAAGGTTGATATCAAGAGATCATTCATAAATTTCTCCTTTCCTTCATATAAGAGAAGAGACTAACTAGTATAAAGGTAGGCCTAGGCCTTGGTAGTGATGATAGGTGTCAATGTTGGCACTGATGTTAGCGTTGATGATGATGATGATGACAATATTGGATGTTAGCAATTGTGTTAATGTCAGGCATCAACCTTAATAGTGATGGATGATATTGGTCTCGATGGTGATGAAGAATATTAATTTTGATGGTGACGATAAGAGTTGGCATAAGTAGTGATGACATGTAATGTGTTTATTTTGGATTGGAATTAACCATGTGGGAAATGGCACATATTAGAGTTATTGGCAATGACAAGCACTAACATTGGTGGGTATAATATGTATTGATATTGGCAGTGAAATAGGGTGTTTATGGCGATGGGTAGTGTTGATGTTGGTAGCAATAATATACATCAACTTTAGTGGTGAAGATGAGTGTCATCTTTATTAGTGATGGAGGGATTTGGCTTTAGTAATAATAGTGGGTGGGTCCAAATTTCAATGGCGATGCAGGATATTATTCATATTTAAGATGTCATTTTTTGGCTTTGGTAAAAATATGTTTAAGATTTTTTAAGTCCCTTGGTTTCTCTTATAAAATTCTCTTTCAAATATTCTATTTAATATAAGAAGGTTGCATTTAATCAAGATGCTTCTTTAGATAGCTAGAGTTGACCCTCTATAAATTCATCATTGTTAGATTACTTAATGTGGTGTTTTATTTCGGATGCGTCGGGTGGACACTACGCAGATCTTAGGGGGTACTTATTAAAGTAATCGGGTACGACATTGAGGTATGATATACTATTTTGAAAGATAGAAATATCACCCTACAATGGACCTAATCACCTAATAAGGACTCCTAAGTCATGATGGTCTTTATATGTACTAGAGATATTTTCCCTACTTTACATGAAAAAGTAAAATAAAATTTATTTTATGCCAGGTTTTTTAGTTCCCTATGAAGGCAAGCTTCCATAGTTAACTACATCCTAGGAAATTGAATTTCCTAAGAATACTTTCGATTAAAGTAGTTAAGCAATTATCTCCAAAGATTTCAAGGCTAGACTATCAATGGATTAGTTATTTTTGAAAAGATCAAGTGGGAAGGTTCAATTGGAGAGACTTATTTTGGAATCTAAAGGAAGATAAGTAGGAAGTGCTCATGATACTAGAAAGCCTAGTGAGCACTCCAATCTAACCTATGGTGAAACTTTATATGTTTGAATGAGAAGATTTATTTTATTTGAGTTGAAATTTTATTAGAAAGTTAGAGCTTATAATCTATCAACACAAGATTATAGAAATACCTAAGAGGGGAGGATTTATGCTCGTAGTCTGAAGGAAACAAGCAACCTTAGATCCTGAATCTAGAGAGCTTTTGTACAAGCAAGAAGCACTACATAAATCTAAGTGAAAAGGGGACATAATGATTTACCTCCACAAGAGAAAATAAACCGCCCGACTCTTTTGGACTTACAACCACCTGGAGTGGTCTCCAGCTAACACCTCCTACGCTTTAAATCCATGTAGGCCAGTCTCATGTAATTGCAAGATGGTTTAAGCTATTATTTAATTTTGAAAGAGACTAGAGTCCTAAACTCACACCATAAGAGACTAGATCATATTTGGCATAAGCATATGACTTTACCTAAATGCAAAATCTTTTCAAATTTTATATTATTTTTGACACAATGTCTTAGACAAAGGCTTTAAAAGACTTTATGCCTAAATGCATAATGAAATTTAGTTATTGGCTAATTAAAAAGGAGAGAGGGTGAATCTCCACCATAAGGGGGTGCTCTTGTAGGTCAAGTGGTCCCTAAAGTGTAAGAATGGAGGCCCTCATTTTTACAAGAGTGGTATAAGATGATATGCTTGATGTTGGACATACAATATTTAGCTAAGGGGTTGCTAAATCTTTTAATTATCTTGATTATAACCTAGACTTTAAAGTGAGGTTGAATGTTATTTTAAAATTTAATTATGAGTTATTAATTAGGTAGAAAAATTAATTTTATCATAAGAGCCTACCGCATCCAGGCCATACATTCAAACATCAATCATAAAGAAATTATGAAAATCATGATGTTATAAAGCTAAACACAACAATAATTATTTTTATAGATGTGGTGTTTATTTTTGGATGTGGATGGACACCACACAGATTATAGGGGGTACTTCTTGAAGTGATCGGGTACGATATTAAGGTATATTATACTATCTCAAAAGATAGAGTCATCATCCTATAATGGACCTAATCATCTAATAAGGACTCCTAATGCATGATGGGTCTTCATACCAGAGAGTTTTTACTTGAAAAAGTAAAGCAAAGTTTATTTTATGTCAGGTTCTTAAGTTCCCTATGGAGACAAGCCTCCATAATTAATTACATTCTAGAAAATGAGAGTTTCTAAGAATACTCTCGATTAAAGCAGACAATTATTATCTCCAAAGATTTCAAAGTTAAGACTATCAAATGATTGATTATTTTATAAATAAAGTGGGATAGATCAAGTGGAAGATTTATTTTGGAATCCAAAGGAGATAAGTAAGAAATGTTCATGATACTAGAAAGCCTATTGAGCATTCCAATCTACCCAATGGTGGGGCTTTATATATTTGAAAGTAAAGAGGTTTATTTATTTGAATGAATTTTTATTAGATTATTAGGGCTTATAATCAATCAATACAAGATTATAAAAATGCCTAAGAGGTGAGGATTTATGCTTATAGCCCGAAGGAAATAAGCAATCTCGAATCCTAAATATAAAGATCTTTAACACAAGTTAAAGCGCGACCTAAATCTAAGCAAAAGGGGACATAATGGTTTACTTCCACATGAGAGAGTAAACCGTCCAACTCTTCTGGACTTATAATCACCTGGAGTGGACGTCAGCTAACACCTCCTTTATTTTAAATCTATATAGGCCGATCTTATGTTATTGCAAAATGGGTAAACTATTATTTAATTTAGATAGAGAATAGAGCCCTAAACTCGCTCCCTAAGAGACTAGATCATGTTTGGTATCAGCATATGACTTGGTCTAAAAATGCAACATCTTTTCAAGTTTTATTCCATTTTTGACACAATATTTTAAATAAAAGCTTGGGATTTTTATTGCTTAAATGAATGATGAGATTGATTGTTGGCTAAATCAACAAGAAGAGCGTGTTCTCTACCATAAGAGATGCCCTCACTGGTCAAGCATTCCCCTATTGAAAGCATGGAGATTTCCCATATTCAAGGAAGAAGGAATTTGCATGCATGATGTGAGACATACAACCATACAATTATGGGGTTGCTAAATATTTTAATTATCTTATTTAAATCCTAGGCTTGGTTATGAGTTATTTGTTGGGTAGAAAAATTAATTTTTATCCTAAGTCTAGGCACACATTCAAACATCAATCATTAAGAAACTATGAAAATCATGCAATCATGATGCACAATTTAAACATAACATCAAATAATTTTATAAACTAACACAAAAAGAATAAAAGGCCGGTGCGGCCGGGTCTCGCTGTACACCCCAAAAAAGAGAAAATTATAGTCGAGCTCTACCCTTATACATCCTAGAATGTAAGAGAATAATTACAATTAGAAATGAATATATGCTATGGGGCTCTTTATTTCTTCTTTCTCCTTCTATAGTTTTGATTTGTTCCAAAGGCATCACAGGGTATCCCAGGACTAAGCCTTCTATCCATTGCTCATTCTAATCCCCTATAGCACTAATCCTAATTACTATTTCAAAAATTACATTTATATAGAAAAGTAAATCTAACTACACCAGCAAAATAGAGGTTAGTCAAACATACATATAATCCCAAGCAATTATATTTCAATTTGGACTTAGCACCACAAAATAAGCACTGTCTAACTTGGATTATGCTTTGGGGTTTAAGCAACCTACAAAGGAATATTTATATTTATTTTTTTTGACCCCTCAAGCATAATCCCTATATAAGATAACATCGCTAAGAGCTAACATTCGATCACAAATATACACATAACATTAAAATATTACATCACAAAATAAAACTTACATCATACATACACTATCCTAACTTAGGGCTATAAGTGGTGGCTTAATTCTAGTGTGTGTGCTAAAGTTTTGTGTAGTATGGCTTAACTAAGCATTAGAGTTATAATTTTCTAAGTGTGGAAGGATTTAATTTAACATAAAGGTTGGTTTCATTTGAAATTGTTTAATTGATTTATGAATTTTAATTTATATATTGCTTAGGTTCATTTGATTTACACTTAGCATCTAAGTGTTATAAAGAGAGGAAAGAAGCTCACCCCTTTCATCCATACCTTAAGCTATTTTCTAAAGCACATTTTATGATTTAGTTTTCTAAAGTGAATGGCTTATTAAGTATTCTCTTATTAATCCTAATTTTGGGTTAACTTTAAATAAATTTATTCAATATAAAAGGCATCTTGGGATTAAAATAATTGGAATTACTATCACTTCCTTTTCATCACATGTAATATGCATATGATTTAACACTTAACATATCTATACATATAATATAATTTGACACGCTTAAATGATGAATGGATGCATACATTCTTAGAGGAAAAATAAGGCTTTCATTCATTAAGAAAGTATACATGCATATGTATGAAAGATATAATCAAGTACGTGCCATTGTTAACCAAGGAAGTGAGGTAATCAAATGACCTCCTTATATATATATATATATATATATATATATATATATATATATATATATATATATAATATATACCATATAAGATATATATGTATATATTTATTGGTTGATTATTTATGCATATGAATTAAAGCTCTATCCAAATTCTAATACCAAAATACATAAAAATGAAATCAAATGGGTACGTGCCTTTGTTAACCAGGAAAGTGAGGTAATCAAATGACCTCCTTGGGGTTACATAAAGCCTCGTATTTCTGGGATGTCTAGATTATATACCCATTAACATTTAAACCTATGCAAATCTATATATGAATTAAGAAAGAGAGCTCCTCATTCACATGACTAAACTATAAACACATGCAAGTCGTATATGAGTTTATAACTATTATCATTTCATATGTTACTATCAATTTACATGCTTTGAAAAATAGATTTGAACTTATTAGTGATAATAGCCACACATCATTAAGTTAAGCCAACACATGCAAGCTTACATAAATAATCTTCATTTGATTCATTTGGATTTGAAAACATGAATGCTTGGAGTCATATGCTATACAATATTTAAAAGTGATTGGAAATGAATAACTAAATATAAACACATGGTTCATTCAACCAAATTAATTCCTAAGGACAATCACATAAAATAGAATTATTTAAAGAAAACCAAAGCTTATTATTAATTTGATTTTTGATTTTTGGATTTGAGTTGATTTAAAGAGGGGAGAAATTATTTTCTATTTTAACCCTATTCCCATATTGGTAATCTCAATTAGTTCAAGTAAAGACAATTAAATGAATTTTATGAGTTAATTAAGTTGAAACATTAATTAAATCACTTAATTACCCTTCTTTGCTTTGATTACTCATTTAATCATGAGCCACAAATGATATGAAAATATGAGAAAAGTAAAGTTGCAATGCTCCTAAAGGACATAATGTAATTGGCTCATAATTAAAGATTAATTAAGTTAAAGAATATAATTGAGTACTCTTATGATTTTCCCATAATTATGGATAAATCATAATTTTCTTAAAGGGTCTTTATGTTATTAAACACATAAAGAGGAACCTTTAATCTCATAGTTAATTATCTAATGTGATTTTCATTTCAATTTAATTTAATTTAGCCATTGGATTAATTAATTAGACACTTAACTAATTAGCATTTTAATTAATCCTCTTAATAATGAAATGAACTTGGGAAAGAGATTAGGAAGGAGGTCCTAATCATTCTTTCTCATCCATTTACTGTTAATCAATGATTAATAAGCTTTAATTAATTAATTTTTTCTATTTTAAATGTTAAGTAATCATTAAATTAATTAAAGAAGGTAATTAGGCATTAAAACATTAGTTTCCCTAATTACCTAGGTAATAAATTTAAAGAAAATCATGGGAGGTAGAGGTCATCCCATTAAATCAATTCTCCAAGTTTGGAATCAATTACCCATTAGGGTTTAATTAAACTTATTAATTATGCATTTAAACCTTAATTAAGCCTTAATTATTATTCAAAACTAAATGGAAATATTTTTAATTAAATCTCCTCTATCTTACCGTTAAAATGAGTATTTATTTATATTTTTTAGACTTTTCTATAATTAGTTATGATTTTCAATGTTTTAGTGATTAAAGTGGATAATTAAGCCTTAAATAAGCCTAATCCTGTCAGCACCATGCGGATCACTGACGTGGCATGCTTTCCATGTGGTGTCGTGGGGTTGGTTATTTAAAATCGTCTAACTGAGCACTGACATGGCGGTGGCAGACGCACTTTCATCCTTGCGGACCAAGATTAATCTCGTAGTTCCCTTAAGATAAATTGAGATTAAATCTAATGGGAGATCACGACCATCCATTCCAATCACGTGAAAAAGATGATGATTTATCATCCCCTAAGCAATGGAAGACTAACACCGCCCGCCTTCCTTCGCCTAAATCAAGCTTGTTGGAGCTCGGGTAGGCTTGAGATCGATCCCACACCTTCAAGGGATTGATCTACAAGGATCCTATAGTTGGATTCGCACGACATTCACATTTTCTTTGAAAAGACCAAAAAAAATTGAAAAATACTAGGTTTGCTAGAAAATACCTCGTCGGAGCTTCGGACCGGTGGTGAACCGATCGAGGTAGCTTTGCCTTGAAGATGCAAAGCCCTGTTAAGAAGATAGCATCTTGACTCCTCATCGACTGTGTGGATGAAACAACATCAGAATCCTCACCAAAGTTATGCTTGGAAGGGCTTTCAGTGCTTGAATCGCTCGGGGGACAGTTTATTTCGACTTGCCAGAGTTTGGTGAACATGTGGGCGAAGTTAATTTGAATGGGGTTGAGTTTTGGTGGAGTTGGATGGAGATGGAGGTTGTCCTGTTTCGGGTTGGTGTTTTTCAACAAGGAGGAAACTCAGGAAGCTTGGAGGAGTTTCTGGCAGCATCTTGAGTTGCTAGGGCTCTGAGAATGTTCTCTTTGTCGAATTGAATTGAATTGAGGGGGATATACCCCCTCCTCCCTTAGATCATATGGTGTGGATCAGTTTAGCCTCTAGTGGTCGTCCAACTACTGTAGGTGGTTGTGGGTGGCAGGGAGGTGTTGAGTTGGCTCAGTTTGAGTGAGTGGGTGAGTGAGGGGGAGTGGCTACCATGGGAAGAGGAGTGGAGGTCCTTGGTTTTGCATTTGCTTCAATGGGAAAAGAGGGGTGAACTCACCTCCACTTAGTTCATGGCTGACCCAATCACCTTTGGGTCAAGTGAGCCAAATGTCCCGCTTGCTTAAGTGGAGGCCTAGAAGGCAGCCATGTGGATGAGAGTGGGTTTGACCATTCAAAAGGGGTATTTATCCCATTTGGCAAGCTTGACCCATTGGGTTTTAGGCCAATTCAGGTCAAGCATGGGTTGGGTTAGATTTGGGCTGACCCAAGACGAGCCAAGGATGGTTCATGCTAAGTTTCAATGGGTTTGGGCTTGGTTTGAATGTGTTTGACTCAATTTGACCCATGTAGGTCAAATTGGGCTAGATTGGGTCAAGTTGACCAACTGGTCAAATTGGGTCAAACTAAGGGTTGAGTCAAGTTCAAATAAGTATTTAAAATATTTTGGTGCAAAGTTTGGTTTAATTTGGTTTGGATTTGATTTTGGCTCATTTAAATTCATATGGGTCAAATAGGTTAAGTTGACCAATTTGAGAAAATTGATCAAATTAGCTTGGGTTAGACATTAGGTTAAGTTTAATCGATCATTTGAAGATAATTGTAGGCTTTGATTTCAGTCAATTTGTATTTAAGAATGATTTAGGTCAAATTGACCCTTAATTTGGGCTAAATAGATCAATTGGGTTTAATTAGTTAAATTTTCAATCAAGACTTTGATCATGTTCAATAGTCAATTTGGAATGAACTTGAGCCATTGGTTGCAAATCAATTTGGGTTAGATTTTGATTTGACCCAATTTAGTCTTTTAGGTCAACTTGGGCCAACTTGGGTCAAAGGGCCAATTGGGTTTGGTTTTGCTCAATTAATGATCAAGTCATGTTCAAGGATTGATTATAGGTTGGTTTGAATCATTGGTTTCAATTATTTTGACTTAGGATGAGATTTGGTTTAATTGGCTCATGTAGGTTAAGTGGGTTGATTTGGTCAAATGTCTAGGTTGACTTGGTTTGACCCAATTGATTGCCATTGATCAATCATGGATGATCAAAAATCATCATAGGAGATTTTGGATGGTTTGATTCAATCTAAATTGGGTTGTATTGAGATTGGGTTCAAATAGGTCCTTTTGGTCACTTTGGGTCAAGTGAGCCTAAATAGGTCAATTGGCTTGATTGAATTGAATTGATTGTAGTTAGGCAATCCAAGATGACCAACAATCATCATAGAGAAGATTTGAAGGGTTGTTTCAATCCAATTTGGGTTGGATTCGAGTTTGGTTCAATTTGGTCAAATTGGTCACTTGGGTCAAGTGGACCAATTGGGCTAATTGAGCTAAAATTTTGGGTTGAATTGAGTTGAGATGAGTTTAGATATTGATTTGGGATTGGTTTATAACTTTAGTTGTAATTGATTTGAGTTCAAGTGAATTTTGGCTTATTTGAGTATTTCAAGCCAAATGGGTTAGGTTAGGTTTGATTGAATTGATTTTGGCTTGGTTGATTTAATTGTAGATTTGATTTGATTTGGAATGATAATTGAAGGATTGATTGAGTTATGACAAAATCAATTGAATTTATTTTGGATTGAAGAAAAATTTGGTAAGTCCATAGGATTTAAATCATGGGCTTAAGTTTGGGTTATGGTGGATTTGATTTTGGTTTGAACTTTGAATTCAATTAGGATTCAATTGGATTTGATTGTAATTGACTTGAGGTTGGAATTTGAGTAAGGAGATAGACATAGATTTGGTTGGGTTATAGGCTAGGTTTTGTTAACCCAGACCTGATCCTAGGGCCCAATCGGGGTGCGACCACGCACCATCCTTAGATACTAAATTTGGATTTATAATGCATATGTTTGGTCACATTTGGGTGGATAATTGGTTTTGAATGACTGTAGGTATCTATTCATTCATTTCCCACATAACTTACATATTTTTTTGAGTGTTTGATCTAGTGAATATTTTAACATACATACAAACATTGAGATGTTTAAGTTGAAGTAGTTATGTTTAATATGACATATGAGTCAAATTGCACGCATAGGTTTTGATACATAAAAATCATAAACTAAGTGTAGCTTTGTCTTGTAAAATATGAAAATTTTGACTTATTCAAACACTTGCTAAGAATAAAGTGAAAATATGTTCTATGAAATATGAGTTTAGTTTCCTCAAGTACTTGTCATAAATCAAGTATGTATTTATCCTAGAGGATATAAAATATTTTTTATAAATCAAGTGTAGATCTATTTTGAAAGATACAATCTTGATTCTTTCTAGACTTGTTAAGTCAAGTGTGTATCTATCTTTGAAGGATATGAATTTGATTCTTTTGAATACTTGCATGAATCTAATGGTTAAGCAAAAAAACATTGCTTCATAAAGTAAGCATAGAGTTCATTTAACTTGCATATTAAAGACATTCAAATTGAATGAAATATAATAACCATTTGAATATGCACAATGGATCATTCTATTAAACATTTGGTACGAAGTCCAAAACTATGAACTCACATGTAAGAATGGTTTGTGATTCATGCTTGGATTTAATTTCTTTGAATATTTGTATAAATCATAAGATATTAAACTTAAATCTAAGATTGATCATAAGCATATGTAGAATTTCATTCATTTAAATGCTTAAATAAGTCTTAAATCAAATATTCATTTTTTATATCAACATTTAATTAAAGCATCTCCTTCATATTCATGTTCATTATTAAGATATCAAATCATATCTTCTACTTGTGAACAAATTATCAAATCATTTATGATTTTGATTTCATTCAACTTGAACATTTATGATTGAATAAATTGATCAATATTTTTAGGAATAGTTTGAGTTTTGATCCACTTCCATTTCGTGACATGCCAAGTTTAAAAGTACGATTGAAATCATATCAAATTTAAGCTCTTTATATATTTAATTTATTGTTGAAAATTTTGGCAGCCTCAACATCATCGCCGAGTAGGTGACTACATCAGAAGACTAGGCCTTCCCACCAAGCCAACAAAGGCGCATGGTAGGTGTTGTTAGACACCATGGTCAAAAGTATTATATTCCCACCATGCCAAGAAGGATGTTCATAGGTTTTCAAGCTTAACTGGTATGGCACAGCATTTCCTTGCTGCATTGGAACAATGCATACAAGTACTTTATTTAAAGCATATTTCATTGCCACATTGGAATAACATAAACAAGTACTTATATTACAACAAGTTTCCCCTCCACATTGGAATAATGTGAACGGGTACTTAGTTTATAGCATAACTTTCTTGCCACATTGGAATAACATGTACAAGTACTTATATTACAACAAGTTTCTCCGCCACATTGGAATAATGTGAATGAGTACTTATATCAGAGTAGATTTCCCTACTACATTGGAATATTGTGAACAGGTACTTAGTAAGTTTAATATTTCTTTGCAATTTTACCTTTACATATGCATTAGGGAAAAAGAAGCATTGTACAAGTGAAGCTTTTACTTTATGTCTTGACTAATCACAATTTCATTCAGCATTTCATCCAAAATTTACCCTTTGGAATGCATAATTAGCAAATTAATATATAAGCCTTCAACAAATGCAAGCATCATCTAATCTTTTCATGTTGAATACCAAAAATATT
Source organism: Cymbidium sinense (assembly GCA_021442155.1). Classification (NCBI taxonomy): domain Eukaryota; kingdom Viridiplantae; phylum Streptophyta; class Magnoliopsida; order Asparagales; family Orchidaceae; genus Cymbidium; species Cymbidium sinense. The sequence continues at coordinate 79,191,782 of CM038225.1, read as the reverse complement.
GCTTTCTTTTTTAAATTTAGCAAACCAAAATAGTAATTTGATGGAAAAATGTAAATGAATTTTTAGCTTTGATAATATGAAAGAGGCCGAATAAGAGTAAAGAGGCCTTATAGAATACATTACCTTCCCTTCCATTCTTTTCAAACCTAATAAGTGAAGTAGCAAGTTCAAGGTTGCATAAAATTTTAGAAAATAACAATATCGAACTTCACAAATCTAGAAATTCATTGCAAATTCATCTTATGATGACATAAAAATGAGAATGAGCATTGAATAATAAGATGCATGATTTTTTTCCTACAATCATTTGTGGATAGCAAAATAGAGACTTTCAAAATTCATAAGTTCTTGAATATTTTTCACAACTTCTCTCATTTTAACTAAATCAATAAAGGAAATGTTGAGTGGTTATGTTTTGATGTCATTTGACTAATGACTACCAATAGATAGAAAGAAAAAGAGAGCCTCAAGGATTATAAATCTTTAAATTCCATCTATTTTTTTTTTGCCTTCACTTAAATCTAAAAATATGTTAAAATATTGAAGTCTACGCTTCTACCATTTCACTATTATCATATTAGTCACAAAAAAGGTTATTGCCTCCCTCCAATTTGACAAATAAAATGGCCTCTAGATAACAACATGCAAGCGAATTTCAACCTTTAGTAACATGAAGGAAGCAACATTAAATCTCACACATGAATTCTCATTTCATACAACATGGTAGCTATTTGGATGTGGCATATTGCACAACATTGAAATAAAATCCTAAATCAATGTTGTTCAACAATCGAAAATGCAAGGTTTGGCTTATACATATCTCAAAATCCTTCATGTTCCTCATTTTAATATTAATTTAAGTGTTGGAAACTGTATAATAACAAAATCAGAATACATTGTGTAGGAAATTTTAATTAAACTTCAACTCAAAGCAACAAGATATTTCTTTGAATCATTAAAAGCTTGCAAATCAAACATGACAATCCTAGGTTCCACATATGTGCACCCCGATTTCTCATTTTTTCTTTAGAGGCCATTGATTTGAAAGTAACTATGGCGAAGAGAGCAAGTAAGAAGCCAAAGCCCCAATCCATCTTCTCAAAACTAGGTAAATGAGACAACAAGCCAATAGCCATACAAAATATCAATAATAATGTTGAATCTCATAAATGTATAACTTTATTTCTCCTTCTCCTCACAATATCTAGAGATAAATACCTCTTAAAATAGAAAAACAAATTTCATATATTTTTTTTTCAGAATTTTCTTTTAAAAGATCATCTAAGAGTAAATCAATTTTCAACTTCTATAAATAGAATCAACAAGGAAGCTTAAGATGGGGTTGCTCCTATGAAGGTTACGGAGAGCAGGGATTTGTTATCTGGAGGAATCCCTTTGCATGTGGCATAGGACTTGTGTGCCTATAGAGAAGCAGAGATTGGAGTGAAGCCCAGCTAGTTGAGACTCTCAGTTAGGAGGAAAATCAGGGAGGCCTTGGCTAGTTGTTCGAGAATGAGAGAGGGGAATGCTCACCTGATGTGAAGCGAGAGAATGGGAAGAGTGGGTGCCTTACTGTAGGTAAGAAAGAGAAAAATCCCATGGATTAGAGTAGCCCGAGTATGGCTCAACGTGAATGCCTTCATAATGGACTAAAAGCTCTTATTATTAAAGGACTTATTTTATTGGGCACATGGATGGGAGCCAATAAGCTCATTTGGGCAGCCATATGAATTGGGTGAATTGGGCGACCATTTGGGGAAATGAGGAGGCAACAATTTAAGATTGAGAGAAATCTGATATTTTTTTAGCATAACTTATTATATAGTTTCAGAAAATGAGTGGAATATGAGTTCATAACATGTATTAACTTTTTTGATATAACATTAAAGTTTACTATTTAGCTTTCTTAATGTGCTTCGATATCTCAAAATTGATGCAAAATTTGACGTTTCACTTTTGTATCATCGATTATACAATATGGATATCAAATTTAAGCAAATTCAATAATGTTTTAGCCGTAATGGTGATGTTCATTTTGTGAACAGAGATCATTTGGATGAGTTTGGCGATAATCGGAGCCAAATTAAGCTTAAATTGAGCGACGTCGCATTCAAATAGCTCAACGTTCAAGTAAACTTTGTCAAATTGATCGCAAAAGGTGTTATTTGTTAGATTTTGACATTTTAATGACAACAACATAGTCAATTTTGCAAACGGAGGTCATTTGAATAAGGTCGGGTCCTCTGGACCTCGATATGTGCATAATTTCATTGAAAATTAATTTTGATCAATTAATTGATTATTAATTAATGGAATGAGATTCATTTGATTAATTTTAATAGTAAAAATTCTTTTACACAATCATTTGTGAACCATATGTGGAGGTCAACAAATGCCCCTCAACAAACATGGTTCGCGCATAAACTGGACTGTGTTTGTTGCGAATAAGTTAACCTTGCGGATCTCCAAGAGATTTGCTTGGATGTTATACTGAAGTTGTATTTTTGATAACTTTTAATAATACGTGATCATTTTCCTTTGACGGAAGTGAGTATAATTCTCAAGTTGGAAAAATATTTGAATTTTATCTGTTCAGTTGTAATTGCTTGTTGAACTAGTAGAAGTTGTCATCAGTCTGATGCTTTTTGCTTGATGTACTTAATGAAGGAGATAATTTTACTTGTCATTATTGACTTGTTGAGAGAATTTAGAGTGTCTTCAATACTTCATGCTCTAACGAACTTGTCGAAGACTTCCTCCTGAGAGTTTAGAATTTGTATTTTCCTCTTACCCTAGCTTTGTGCATTGGTGAACTTAATGGAATTGATGATTTCTTGGTGAGATGAGAACTTCTTTGGTCCTATGCTTGGTGCTTTAATGGACTTGTTGTAGACTTTTTGGTGAGATGATGAATTCCTCGGTCCTTTGCTTTTACTTAATTGGACTTGCTGAAGAAGAGTTTCCTTTAGTTTTTACTTTTTGCTTAACAGACTTGTTGAAGGAGTTGATATTTCATATTTTTCATTGATACCAAACTCAACTTAGTGCCTTCTTGGGTGAGGATATTTTTGTTGAATTTTGGAAAATGACTTTATGACCATTAGAGATGATCTCCCAGTCTGAGCCACTTGAACTACCAAGTTGGAGTGATTTGAGGGTTTGGAAGCTCTTGTAATTAAAGTAATGAAGTAGGAGCATGCCATACTGCAGCATTTGTGGTATGTTGAGTAAGCTCTGGTCATTTCACATTTTTCATTGATACCAAACTCGGCTTAGTGCCTTCTTAGTGAGGATATTTTTGTTGAATTTTGGAAAATGACCTTACGACCATTAGAGATGATCTCCCAGTCTGAGCCACTTGAACTACCAAGTTGGAGTGATTTGAGGGTTCGGAAGCTGTTGTCTTTAAAGTATTGAAGTTGGAGGATCCCTTACTGCAGCCTTTGTGGTATGTTGAGTAAGCAGACTTGTCAGCGACTTAGTCATATTTGGGGCATGTAGAGTCTGACCTTATGTACCCACTTGAGCTTGGACTTGAGCAATTAATGGAGGATTTTATCATCAGGCTAACGAGGTGGGGGATCTCTTACTACGACCGTTGTGGCATGTTGACTAAGCAAACCTGTCAGTGACTTCATATTTGGGTCAATTGAATCTGACCTTATGCACCAACTTAAGCCTAGATTTGATGTATGGATGGAAGATGTGTTTCCAACTTGATTTATTAAAGTTTGCATATTTGAAATTTTCTCTTTTTTGGTCAGTAAGACTTTGAAACTTGTGAATTTGAATACGTATATGGGGATCTCGGCCTTAGGCATAAAGTCAACCCAAATACAAGAGAAAGGCCCCCTACCTCACTGGGAGAGCCTGACATTTTGCTTCATAATTTTAAAAAATCCCCCCTGTCTAATAGGGGAATTTCTATTTATTTTGGAAATGCATTCTTATATTACAAGAGAATTTCCAAGTAAAACTTATGAAAGCTTTAAGTATGATATTCATTTGATTACACTTTCATGTATAATACTTTTTTAGATAATGATCATTGATTGGTGGCATTAATCTTTCACCTTTGAAACCAATAAGCTGACAGGCTCCTCATTGATATACCTTTTCAATGGTGAAGGGTCCTTTCCAATTAGGTTCAAATTTAAATTTTGTGGTGAGTAATAATTGATCTTCACAGCACTAGGACCAATTCCCCTTCTTAAAAGGCTCAAGGATGCACCGTATGATCGAATGCTTTGGACATCCTTGCTCAGTAGAATTCTAAATTTTGTTGAGCTTAGAGCCTAACTTCATCAAGCGCATCAAGTTCTTGCATCTATAGATAGACATTCTCATCTTGAGTAAGATTGTATTGAATGGCTACTCGGAGCGAAGGTAGTTCAACTTCAAGTGACAGAACTACTTTAGCTCCAAACACTAGTGTATAGGAGTGGATTTTATGGGCATTTTGTAGGAAGTGCGGCAAGCCCATAAAGCTTCCACAAGCTTGATATGCCACTCTCTTTTATTTCTTGTGAGGATATTTCTGAATAACTTGATTAGTGACTTATTGAAAGCTTCATGACGAGTATCACCAGTCAATCTTATGCCGATCAACAAATCTATAGATTTTAGTGCTTTTGAAGGTTGTGCTATTGTCTGCGATAATTTAATGTGGCACACAAAATCTGTAGACAATATAGTGGGTGAAGAATTTTATCACATGCACAGCAGTGACTTCCTTGAATGGTTCAGCTTCAACCCACTTGGAGAAATAATCAGTGGCTGCTAGGATGAAGCAGTGCGTGGTTGATGATGATGGATCAATTGGTCATATTACATCCATTCCCCAACTCAATTGGCTAAGATGATATCGTTAGTGTAAAGGATTTTGAGGTTGATGAATGATGTTGTCGTGGACCTAGCACTCATGGAATCTCTTGGCATGATCAATATAATCCTTTACTATAGATGGCCAATAGTATCCCATTCTTTTGATTCTGAAAGCCATTTTAAGACCTGATAGGTATGCACCACAAAGTCTTTCTTGAATTTCACAATTACTTTATTGTCTTCTTCTTTTCCTAAACATCATAGCCACATCTACTCGAAGGACCTATAATAGAGGGTATTGCCAACATAAGCATATAGTTGAAGTCTTTTCTCAAGTTGTGTAGCAATTGACTTAATGCTTGGCAGTTTGCTTTTCTTAAAGTTGTCGATGAAGAGTTGTCTCAAATCTTCAATTTTTTTCTACTGTATGATTTCACTTTGTGGTTTTGGCACTTCCTCAGATTAAGGCCTTTCCTCCTGAATAGTCTTAGGCTCATCTTGTTGATTTTGGGAAGTGGTTGGTAATGGAGTGTGAGGAGCAATGTGAGCTGGATCCTGCTGGTTTGCATTTGAAGACCACTCTTCCAGTAGGGATTTTAGATTTGCTGGTTCTACGACCCACGAGTGCAGACACTAATTAGCATATAATCATCATCGTCCATTCCTGTCATCTCTTTAGCTAATTTAGCTAGGTAGTCAGCTTTGATATTTTAGCTCAAGAGACCCGAGTAATAATGACGTTTGGAATTTGCAGCACTTGATTAATGACAAGCTGAGAATCACCATATTTTGGACTCCCACAGAGATGGCTTCCTCCAGATCTGCCACCAATGCTTCATATTTTGCTTCATTATTGGTTTGTGGCTTAGTCAACCTGTAGGAATGCCTTATTATACCACCTTTTGGCATGATCAAGATGAGGCCAATGACAGCTCGAGCCTTTGGGAGATTTGAGGACTGAGTGTATTTGATTGATGAAAATCCATCAAAATACAGTTCCCACATTTATTGATTTTCCATTTCATGTATATGCGTGATCTGATCATCGAAAAGATCATCATTAAGTGATGAATCTATGATAGGGTGTGCAACAAGAAAGTCTGCCAGAACCCTTCACTACTTTCTAAGGAACATAAGTGATGTCAAATTGTAGTAGAATAGCCCATTGTGCCAAGTGACCTATCAACGATGGTCTTTGTTGACCTCACTTTTGGAGTGAGCTCTCAACTTCCTCATCATAGGTGTAGGACTCTTATAGACACTAAGAGTCCTTTAGTCTAAAGACACTTCTAGTGATTAGGTGAACACTTAACCTAACCCTAGAGACTTAGAACAGTTAGCCATGGGAGTAGGTTGTGCCTTAAAAATTTAGGAAGACTTGCCTACACTATAGCCCAAACCCAATCTTTGCTTCCTTCTTTTAAGCCAAACCTCAAATTCAAATTCAAATTCCAAAATCAAATCCAACTATCCAATGATTGAAATCCATCACTAAATTTAAACTCCAAATCCCTTCCTAAGCCCTTTTGATTTTTTCATATGTACTTAGCCTTAACCAAGTCCAAATCAACTCCAACCCAACTAATTTTCTCAATTATCAAATCCAATCTCAAATCAAATTCCAAACCATAAATCAATTCCAAATTCCAAATGATTGAAATCAACGAGCAACTCCAAATTCCAAATTTCAAAAATCTCTTCCTAAGCTATATGAGCCACCTTCATGTGCTTAGCCAAAATTCCTTCAAATCAACTCCAACTTGGTTGATTTCTTTATAAATCAATCATTCCTTCATTTATATTCATAAATATAAATGAAACTCACTCTCCAATGTCCAAAAATAAATCAAACCAAATTAGCCCCTTCAACCTACATCCCTAAGCTTAATCAAATTTGCTTCCAAATCACTCCAAACTCAAGTGATTTCCTCATGACCCATTTATATCTTCATTTATATTCACAAATATAAATGAAATATAAATTTAAATGATTAAAACCAAATTGAAATCAAATAAAATTCTCAATTTTAGCCCTTTTAGCCAAATTTTTGAACTTGGCTAAATGAAACCCAAATCAACTCAAAACTCATGGATTTCTTCATGATTCAATCATACCTTCAATCATTGATCCAAATATGAACATAAACCACCATTATCAAACCAAATCCAAGTCAACCAAAATCAAGCCCAAGTTGACCCTTTTGACTTGAAATTATCATATGAACCAAAACCCATTTGGCTCCAAACTAATTGCAATTAGATTTCTATTCCAATCCTAAGTCCCTCTGTGAATTCAACCAAAATTGAATTAAGCCTTGATCAAGCCAATTGACCCATTTAGGCTCACTTGACCCAAACTGACATAAAGGAACTTTTTGAGCCAAGTCTTAATCCAACCCAAATTGGATTGAACTAAGCCCATCTAAACCTCAACCATGACCAACATTCATCATGGGGTGATCAACCACATTGAATTAGGTTAAACCAAGTCAAACCTAGCTTTTGACTAAGTCAACACTTAGCTCTTATGAAACCCAAACTAGCCAAAATCCATCATATGCTAAAGTGATTGAAAACCATTGATCCAAACTCATTCATAATCAATGATTGAACATGAACAAGTCATCAATTGAGCCAAACCAAGCCTAATTAGCCACCTAACCTAAGTTGACCCAAATTGGCCTAAAAAGCAAAAATGGGTCAAATCATGATTTAATCCAAATTGATTAACCAATGGCTCAAGTTCATTCCAAATAACTTATTGAACTTGAGCCATGATTGAGCACAAATTGGTCAATTGATTCAACCTAGCCCAAATTGACCTAAAAGGTCAAATTGACCAAAATTCAAATTAATTTCAAATTAAACCAAACCAAAGCCTACAATCATTTTCAATCATCCAATTGAACTTGACTTAACACCTAACCCAACCCAATTTGGTCAAATTGGCCAAATTGGTCTACTTGACTAATTTGACCCTTTCGAATCCAAATGAGTCAAATTCAAACCTAAGCTATACCATGTCAAATTAATCACACCATAACATTTCAAATCATGATTTAGACCTAACCCAAGCCTTTGTTTGACCTAATTTGGCCAATTGGTCAACCCAACCTAATATAAACCCAATTGAACCCTTTTGCCCAAATTGAGCTAAACCACTTCAAGCCATTCTCTTGGAACCCTATTGGCAGACCAAGCACACAAACCAGCCTTCAGTCAGCCCAAAAGGAAAATAAGCTCACCTCAAGTTTACTTCCCAATGGACAAAGCCTCCCCCTTGGATTCCTACTCTAAGTAGAAAAATCCATTTTGCACTCCCCATGACAGCCCTCTTTTTACTAAATGAGGTATTCCTAGAGTTCACTAGCCCACTCTAAGTACCTTAGATCAAAGGGAACTCACCAAGCCAAGCTTACTCTCTCCCATCCATGGACGAACTCTGAGGGTGCAAATCCCCTCCCACGCCCATATCAGCCTGAGACCCGACATGGCTTTAGACACTCATGGTGTGCCACCTCGGATTGACGGTGACCCCACTGATGGCTTAATGATGATGAATTGACATAATTTATGGGAATGATCCCATCCATTCACCTAGCTCAATTGAGGGATATACTCCCTCAATTCAATCAATTTTGAATTGAATTCAATCCCATTTGACTCAAAAGAAGTTTTTGAAACTCCCCAAAGCTTCCAAAACTCCTCCTGAGCTTCCTCTTCCTCAGCCTTCCTCTTTGTGCATAGAACCAAAATAAGACACCCCTATTTTGGTTCTAACTCCCTCCATGTGCAAGCAAACTTCAATTGCTTATGCATACACCATCCTACAATCAATCGAATCACCTCCAGAGCTTCCCAGCGACATTGGAGTTCCATCGAAGTCGAGGTGTGCATGCATGGATTGTCAACCAAGCTTCACCAAATTGAGCTTGGATTCCTTCAAGGCCTCCTCCTCAACTAAAGCTACCTCCAGACCTTCTGGACATTAGCTCTTCTGAGGTAATTTCTCAAAATTATAGCTTTAGGCCTCTATGAGTTGGTCTTTTGTAAAAGGAATCTCTTTGTCGAGGGATCTTAGCCATTGGATGTGATTGCATGCTCTCTTAGATGGTGTGGGATTCGTTTGATCCAAATCCAAGCTCGGGTGAGCTTGGATCAAATGGAGAAAGATGAACTCATCTTTTTTCGCTCATGAATGGGATAGATCATGAGCCATCCATCTTGCATGAATGTCTCTGATCAAATCCCGCGGTAGACTCGTTAATTCCCCCCTTCATTCACAGATTAAACTGTGGTCGTCCGATCTTAGACGGATGACCCCAGCGCACGCCCTCAGCGTGATGACAACTTAAATAACCAATTGTCGCCACGCGTGAAAAGCACTCGGCAGTGAATTAGGGCTAATTAATTAGTTTTAAATCATGAAACTTCCTAAAATCATAACTAATCAAAGAAAAATAAAAAAAAATATAAACTTAGGCTCATTTTGAAGATATTTCAAAGGAGAATCTAGGAAAATTATAATTAACTAATTTTGAATAGCGACTTTGGCTTAATTAGAATTATGTCAAAAATTTAATTAGTCTAATTACACCTTAATTAAGCACTCAATTAATCTCAAATTTTTTGTGGATGTTCAGGGGGACGACCTCTACATCCCCTATTTTTTGGAATTTTATTGATTGCTTAATTAGGAAAATCATTTGAGTAAGCCCTAATCACTCTTTTAATCCAATTAATTGTAATTAAGCAATGAACAATAGCTTGATTAATCATTTGAACATAATTATCCCTGTTAAACAGTAAGATCACTTAGGGAATATGATTGGGGACATTTTTCCTAATTTATTTCCTAAGTATTCTTTACCTTTAAAAATTAAAGTAATTAATGGGTTAATGGAATGATTAATTGGTTAATTAAGTGACTAATCTTCAAAATGAGAAATTAAAACCTAATGGAATGATTAAATGACTTAAGGATTAGGATTGAGGCCTTGCCCTTGGTCCTTTCCCCAAGTTAATTTCATCATTCAAATTAAAGCATAACTAAAACATCTAATCAATTCATTAAAAGCCTAATGAAATTAAAATAAAATAAAAATCAATTCATCCTAACCTAAGCAACCTTTAATTGATCTTGGCTAGCTCCTTGGGTGTTCAATAACCCAATGTGAGAGATAATGAAATTATGATTGGCTCACATGTGTGAGAAAATTATAAGAGTAATTAAGTGAGATCCCTTAAGCCTAATTAACTAATAATCATAAGCCAATTGCATTAGGCCCCTTTCATTTCTTAAGAGCATTGCAAATTTACTTCTCATGTGATTGCATATCATATTGGCTTATTATTAATTAGTTAATTAACTTAATGTGATATAGGTAAGGGATAATTAATTCATTTAATTCATACCTTAACCTAATCAAAACATAAAGTCAACTTAATTTTTCTTAATTAAACTAAACTAATTCACACATGGGGAAATGGGTTAGGATTAGCAAACCCCTCTCATATTTCCTAAGTCAAATCAAATTCAAAGATAAAAATGTCTTTAAAGAATTTTGATTCATTATAAATAACCTTATTTGATATCATTGTCCTTAGGGATTAATTAGGGTGAATGAAATCATGTGTTTACATTCTTTTGTTTCTTTCCAATCATGCTAAATATTATTTTCCATATGAAAATCATGCATTCATTTCTCTTGAAAATTAATTAAATAAAATGTTTCCTATTATGTCAAATTATATGTGTTGGCTAAAATTAAAGATATGAGTGGCTATTATCACTATTAAACCAAAAATTATTTTCAAAATCTATAAATCAAAGATTATAAATGAAGTAATGCTAGTTGTAAATATTTATAAGCTTGCATGTGATGATAGTATAATAAGTATAATGTGAAGTTCTCTTTCCCTACTTTAATATGGATTCACATAGGATTTGCAAGTGTATAGCACATTTGAAAAGAACATAACACTTGCTTAAATCTATTCCTACGCATTTCCATGTTAAGACCTAGGAAGAACTTCATATTTCACATGCAAACCATTCATCCAAATCAAACATAATTGTTTTCATGATTCATTATCCATTTGGTTCTTTTTGTACATTCGTATGTATTTGAGAAATGTGGTATATTAGTCTAGACTTCCAGGGGCTGCGAGGCTTTAAATAGCCCTAAGTAGGTCTTGTACCTTACGCCCTTGGTGTAGAAAACAATAGCACCGTACTTACTTAAAACTCTTATACATATGCATGTGTGATGTGGCTAATGAATATAGAATCAAATAATCAAATAAATAAAACATAAATTTTGCATGGATTTTCTTATCCTTGTAGTTATTCATACATTTACATGTATCTAAGAAAAGTGGTATATTAGTCACGGACATCCTGCAGGCTTTAAGTAGTAAGTAGGTCTCGTACCTTATGCCCTTGGTGTAGAAAATAATGGCGCCATACTCACTTATAACTTTTATACATGTGGATGTGCATTTAGCTAATGGATGAAAAATCCATCTTTTCTATATAATAAAGACATGCATTCATGATCCAATTAGCAAAATGGAATATTTAAATTTTCAAAATATATTTCTTTGCATTCATCATCAAAGTATGCTAAGATTTGCATTGCATGTATATGTATGCTTAGGATTATTCATATACATGGTATACATGATGAAAAAAAATGAATGGGTGTGTGTTATGTGATAGTAATACACCCAAACTAATCCTAAGATGCCTTTCTTATTGAATAGGGCTATTTAGAATGAACCTAAACTTAGGATTAATTAAAACACATAATAAACCATTCACTAAAAGAAATTCATTAATTAATTTACCTTAGAAATTATTTAAGGTAGGGATAAAAGAGAGATCTCCCTCTTTTTCTTCTCTTTATAACACTTAATTGCTAAGTGTAAGTTATATGAAACAAAAAAAAAAAAACATTAGGTAAAAATCCCCAAATCAATTAAATCACTTAAAGAAAAATCAACCCTTCATAAATTAAATCCCTCACACTTATTAAATCATAACCCTAAAGCCTAGTTAGGATATAACACACAAGCTCTAACACATGCACATTAGGCTAAGTCACCATTTCTAGCTTTATATTAGGGTGGTGCATGGTTTGGTGAATGTTCAGTTTTATGATGTATTGTTTTAGACTGGATGTTAGGGTGCATGTGCGTAGCCTGAATGTTAGATCGATATTAGCCTAATCATGTCTTATGCAGGGGTTGTGTTTAAAGGGGCTGATGTAATAAAAATGTAAATGCTTTTTTAGGTTGCTTATCCCTTAATCATAGCCCCAGTTAGGACTGGTGGACTTGGTTACCCGTGTGTGGGGAGCTAAGTCCAAATTATTCGTATAACTGCTTGGGTTGTATGGTGTGTTTAGCTAATATTTATTTTACAGGTGTAGCTAGATTTACTTTTCTTCCTTTTGATGTAACCTTTGCATTAAGATTAAGATAAGTGTTATGGGGATTAAGTATAAGCATTGGTTATAAGACCATGTGTTATATACCATGTGATACCTTTGGAGCAAGCTACATCCCACTCAAGCCAAAAGAAAGAAAGAAATGGAGCAAATCAAGATGAAGGGATAATGGACAAGGAGTGAAGAATGGAGGATGAAGAATGAAGACCCCCATAACACTTATCACTTCATAATTGTAATTTATTCTTTCATTATACCAAGATGTATATAGGCAGAGCTGGTTACCCACATTTCTTTTGGGTTGTACAACGGTACCCGATCAAATCGGTCTTGTATTCTCTTGCGATAGCTTCATAAAATTATTTGATGTCTTGTTTAGCTTGTGCATTAGAAATAGCATGCCTTTCATAGTTTCTTTATGATTGGTGATTGCTATGTGGCCTGGAAGTGATTAGGCTCCTAGGATAAAATTTTTTTTCTATCCCATTAACAACTCATAACTAAAATTTTAAAATAATTCATAACATCACATAAAAATCTAAGAATTAAATCAAGATAATAAAAATTTTAGCAACCCCTTAGCTAGATGATGAATGAATAATATCATGCATGTCATAATCTTCCACTCTTATTAAGAGAGGGCTTCCCTCTATGCCAGAGAATAAAGGCTTAACCTATAAGAGCCTTTGATGGAAAGACACCTCTTTCTCTTATGATTTAGCCCACAATGTATTCCTCATGCATTTAGGCATACAAAATCCTATAGCCTGTGTCAAAACAAAGTCCAAAAATCAAATAAAATTTGACAAATTTGTAATAGATTTAAGTCATTACTCATGCCCTTCATGATCTAGTCTCTTAGGGAGTGAGTTTAAGGACTTAGTTTCTTTCCTAAGTAAATAATAGTCTAACCATCTTGCAAAGCATAAGATTTTCCTACTTGGATTTAAAGCATAGGAGGAGTTAGTAGGCTACCACTCCATGAAGTAATAAGCCCAGTAGTCGGGTGGTTTATTCTCTTTTGTGGAGGTAAACCATATACCCATTTTTGCCTTAGATTTAGGTCATGTTTTGTCCCTCGAAAAAGCTCCCTAGATTTAGGATCTGAGGTTGTTATTTTCTTTTGCGAGCTACAAGCATAAATCCTCACCTCTTAGGCATTTTCACAATATTGTATTGTGGAATTATAAGTCCTAGATTTCTAATAAAAATTCAACTCAAAGAAATAAGTCTTCTCAAATTCAAATGTATAAAGCCCAATCATAGGATAGATTGGGGTGCTCACTAGGTTTTCTAATATCATAAGCACTCCTTACTTAACTCCCTTGGTTTCGATAAAAACTCTTCCCCTTTTGGTCCCTTCTACTTGATTTTCAAAAATATAACTAATCTTTTGATAGTCCTATCTTTGAATTCGTTGGAGACAACAATCACCTACTTTAAATCGAGAGTATTCTTAAGGGATTCATTTTTCTTAGGATGTATTTAACTATGGAGGCTTGCCTCCATAGGGAACTTAACGATCCTAGTTTAAATAAACCCTGCTTTACTTTTCTATATAAAGTAGAGAAAAAAATCTCTAGTATATCTGAAGACCTTCATGCCTTAGGAGTCCTCATTAGGTGATTAGGTCCATTATAGGATAGTTACTTCTATCTCTCGAGATAGTACACTATTCTTTAATGTCATATCTGATCACCTAATAAGTACATATGTGGATCTGCGTGGTGTCCCCTTACAGAAACACACAACACAAAAATTAACACCACAAGCTTGTCATCAAGAACTTTAGCAGGTTGATTCTTATGATGAGAGTAATTTTATGAGACAACATGTAATGGTGGAGATTTTGGACAACAAAGATTAATGCTAACAAATGCTTCTCAATTGGAGAGTATCACATTTTTGTTCATATTAGTCTTCGACTAATGTAGTATATAGTGTTCTCCTTTCCCTCTTCATTATGTTGTACCAATAGAGCACCTAGAGATTCTTTTGAGTGTTACTATGTACAAGATGAGAGGATTCTCAGGGATAGGTGCTGTAAGGATAGACAAATTCATTAGATACTTCTTATTACTATCGAAAGCCTCTTGACTTTCTTTATCCCATTTGAAAGAAGTGTCTTTGTTCATCAATCATGCAAATGGTTGACATCTGCCTAATAGATTTGATATAAATCTTCTGAAAAATACAAGATGTCCCTGTATAGAATGAAGTTGATAAAGGCTCCTTGGAGGACATTTCAACAATTGATTTTATTTTATTTTGGGTCAATTTCATTCCATCTATAGCGCACAACACATCCAAGGAACTTTCAGAGAGACTCCAAAGGCTCACTTGAGAGGATTCATCTTAAGATAATATTTTCTAATTCTTTCAAAGATGATTCTCAAGTCATCGAGATGATCTATGCAATTTATACTTTTGACAACATGGTCATCAACGTAGCATTCTACTTTTTGATGAATCAACTTATCGAATATGTGCATCATAGCCCTTTGGTATGTAGTGTCAGCATTCTTCAACCCAAAGGGCATGATTGTGTAGCAGTATATGCCAATTAGCATCCCGATAAAGGTATGATTCTCATCTTTAGAGCCATCTTGATTTGATTATAACCTGACGATCAATCCATAAATGAGAACATGTCATGGTTTAAAGTGTTGTTCACCAACAGTTCTGATATAGGAAGTGAAAATTCATCCTTTGGACTGCTCTATTTAAGTCCCTGAAGTTGATATAGATACAAATCTGACCATTTTTATTCCTCATTGGGACAATATTAGCTCTCCAGTCAGCATATTATTCTTCTCGAATGAAACTAGCTTCAATGAGCTTTTTGATTTCTACAATCGCATGCTCTTTAATCTCCAATCTCATTCGCCTGGAAGCTTGGTTGACCGGTGATGCATCTGGTTTGATTGCTAGTCTATGAACCACCATATCAGGGGATAAGCATAGCATCTCAACATATGTCAAAGCAAAGTAGTCCTTGAATTCACAGAGCGACATTTTAATTCTTCCACTTCATCCTTAAGAAGTATATCATTGATAAACATTGGGTGAGGATCCTCCTCAGTTCCCAGATTAATCTCTTTGAGTTCATCCATAGTAGCCGCCTGCCCACCATCCTCAAGTTCTTCAAACGCTAACTTGGCTTCTACTTTTTCATCACTTGCATGATTGACTTCAAAGAAGTCATCTTCATTTTCATTGTCATTTTTTATTTCTACTCCTAGTATAACATAACATGCATTTTCTTGTAGATAATTATCATGGATGAACCCAAGGCCTCTGGTAGTGTGTTTGTTTCTTCTACTAATAGTTTAGAACCTTTTGTGTATCACATCATTTCAAAGAGTTTAGTTCTTTGTCTACTTGCTCCAATATGGACCCCATGCTTGGGCATTAGCCCCTTCATTTTTGGAGAATAGTATTTTGGCATCAGTGTGGGAGCAGCTTCTTCCTCTTCTGATAACTATGTTATCCAATCAGGATCTTCTCCTTGACAACCCTTAGATTTATAAAACATGCTTCATGGCCCATGCTTTCTAGGGAGAGGAGGTACATAGAAGGTCACTAGTTCTTCGATATTGTGAACTTCTTGAGGTGTGATTTCTTTGAAATGTTGGGGAGGAATAGGAGTGACTATGAGTGTAGTCTCCACTGTCAATGGATCTATGATAGTTTTGAAGTATGTGCACTGCATCTTTCCTTCAAAAGCATATTCAAACTCATAATCAGAGTCAAAATGCTCCTCTTCATTCGACACTTTGCTTGAAGATTTATATGAACTTCTGGATTTGGCAAAGCACATTACTCTTCTTCTTAGGCATCACTGCCCAAATGAGGGACAATTCTATTTATTTTGGACTTTCTCTTTATATCTCTAGAGATATTTGGAGCAATCTTCTTTCCTATAATTGGTTTCTTTTCACCCTTCTTCTTAACTTATTCTTCTGTAGGTTTTGAAGTAGATGCAGTACTTTCTACTATTCTGTTAGCTTTGATTTTTTTGAAAGAAAGTAACTGGCATCTTGATATATCTTCATTTCATGCACCGCAAAAGGTTGCATATCACCCATAATATTATATTCTTCTACATCTTTTATATATATCATACACTGATGCAGTGCAGATGGGACAATGCCATATTCATGAAGCCATGGTCGACCCAAAAGAGCTCTGAATGAGGTGTCTACATTGATGACATGAAATTTGGATTATGTATAAAGATCTCTTAATCTGAGTGGAAGGGTGAATGATCCAACAATTTTCTATCCTTTGTCATTAAAACCTTGGACCAAGATTTTATCTCATCCTAGATGTTGCACATCTAGAGATAGCCACTTGAGGGTCTATAGATTTATAAGATTCAAGGAGGAACCTGGATCAATTAAGATCCATGGTATTATAATTTCATCACTTTCAGTTGTAACATACAGAGGGCGATTGTGCTCTGTAGTTTCAAGCATGAGATCTTTTTCTAAAAATGTGATGGTCAGAGGGTCTTGAGCATGCAAAGTCTCCATTAGAGAGCAACAACAACAACAACAACAAGCCTTAATCCCACTAGGTGGGGTCGGCTACATGAATCCTTCGTCTCCAGCATGTCCTATTATATGTCAAATTCTCATTTAATTCAAGTATACTAAGATCATTTTTTATACATCTTAACCAAGTCTTTTTAGGTCTACCTCTACGTTTCTTAACATAAGACAAATCTAATGCATCTACTCTCCTAATCGGGTCATCAGACGGCCGATGCTTTATGTGGCCAAATCATCTAAGGCATTTCTCCCTAATCTTATCAACCACTGGAGCTACTCCAACTTTTTCCCGAACATACTCATTTTGCATTCAATCTCTAATAGTAAAGCCACTCATCCACACAGCATCCTCGTAACACTTAACTTAGTATTATGCTTCTCTTTTATTGGCCAACATTCTACACCATAAGTCATTGCAAGTCTTACCACCATCTTATAAAATTTCCCTTAAGTTTAAGTGGAACTTTTCTATCATATAATAGGCCGGATGCATTCCACTTCAACCATCCAACTTGAATTCTACTAATAACATCTCCATCTATTTTACCATCATTTTAAATAATAGAGCCTAAATATCTGAATCGCTCACTCTTATTAATGACTTGATCACCTAAAGTCACAACACTACCACTAAAACTTATACAACTAAAATTACACTCCATATATTCAATTTTAGATCTACTTAAATGAAAACCTTTAGACTCTAAAGTTGACCTCCATAAAACAAGTTTCTATTGGACTCCTTCTCTAGTCTTATCAACAAGAAGAATGTCATCAGCAAAAAGCATACACCAAGGTACATCTTCTTGTAAATGCCTTGTAAGAACATCCATAACTAAATTAAAAAAAGATAAGGGCTTAATGTTGATCCTTGATGTAATCCAACTGAAATAGGAAAATATTTTGTCAATCTTCCTTGTGTTTGGACACAAGTAAACTCTAGTATACATATCCTTAACTTGAATATAACCAATATTAACTCCCTCGTTTAGAACTCTCCAAAGAACATCTCTTGAGACTTTATCATAAGCTTTCTCTAAATCAATAAATATCATATATATATCCTTCTTACTTATCTATGCTTCTCCATCAAACCTCTTAACAAATGTATAGCATCCATAGTAGATCTACCTGGCATGAAACCAAAGTGATTGTGAGAAACTTCTGTATCACATGCTAACCTATGCTCAGTTACTCTCTCCCATAATTTTAATGTATGGCACATTAACTTAATTCCTCTATAATTTGCACACTCTTGTGCATCACCTTTATTCTTAAATATAGGAACCAACGAACTCTTTCTCCACTCATCTGTCATCTTTTTAGTCTTTAAAATAACATTAAAAAGATTTGCAACCCAAGAAATTCCTTGATCTCTTAAACATTTCCACACATCTATTGGAATATTATCCGGTCCTACTGCTTTTCCACATTTCATTTTCTTTAAATCTTCACTAACTTCAAATTTACTAATACGATGATAAAAATGAAATTCTCTATTTTTGTTTAGGGTATTAAGGTTGCTAAAATCAATCGTACTTTCAGATCCCTCATTGAAAAGTTTATCAAAATACCTCATCCACCTATTTTCAATATCTTTTTTTAAGAAAAGTACTTTATTATTTTCATCCTTAATACCCCTTACTTGAACTATGTCTTTATTTCTCCTATCTCTCTGGTTGGCAAACTTATACATACATCTTTCACCTTCTTTGGTATCTAATCTATTATAAAAATCACTAAAAGCTAAATTTTTTGCATCATATATTGCTTTCTTAGAATCTCTACAGGCCACTTTATATCTTTCCCAATTCTCCAAGTTTTTATATCTAAACCAAGTTTTATAACAATGATTCTTATTTCTTATCTTTTCTTGCACACTCTGACTCCACCACCAACTATTCTTATTAAAAGAAGCTTTTCCTTTTGATTCTCCAAGCACATCTTTAGCAACTTGCTCTATTTCACTTGATATTTTTTCTCACATAACGTTAGCTTCCTTATGAACATCCCAAATTCTAATTTCTTGTAGCTTGCTCTTAAAAATATTTTTATTTGTGTAATTTAAGTGTCCCCATCTAATGCTAGGACAATAATTTAGTTTATTTTTTCTCTTACAACCTTTCATCTTAAAATCTAAAACTAATAGTTGATGTTGGGTACTTAAAATTTCACTTGGAATGATCTTACAATCTTTACAATCTAAATGATCTATTTTTCTTATCAGAAAATAATCAATTTGTGTTTTACTAGATCCATTTTTATAAGTAATAATATATTCATCTCTTTTCTTACATAAAGTATTAACAACTACAAAATCATAAGCTAAGACAAAATCCAATATAGTCCTACCTTCTTCATTAGTCACTCCAAATCCATAACCACCATGAATACTTTTAAAATCTTCTACCACTCTACCAACATGGCCATTTAAATCTCCCCCAATAAATACTTTTTTTTCAAGAGGTATCTTTTGTATTAATCCCTCTAATTCATTCCAAAAATTTTCTTTTGAGCTTACCTCCAAATCTACTTGAGGAGCATAAACACTTATAACATTGATAATCTTAGTATCAACAATAATCTTTAAAGCTATAATTCTATCTCCACATCTATTAATATTATAACATTATCCTTCAAATTTTTATCTATAATCACACCTACACCATTTCTAGTTCAACTTTTACCTGAATACCAAAGTTTAAAATCTAAACTATCAATCTCCTTGGCCTTCTCACCAATCCATTTAGTTTCTTGAACACAAAAAATATTTATCTTTCTATGAACCATAATATCTATTTATTCCATTAATTTAGCTGTAAGAGTACCTATATTCCAAGATCCTAACCTAATTTACCTCCATTAGAGAGCGTTTAGCAAAATATTCTTTAAACTTATCCAGCTCTTTAAGAGCTTCAATTAGAGTATTATGGAGATCTTCTAACATTAGAAGTGCTTCATATACATTGAGTTGTGCTAAAATTTTTCTTAAGTAGGATTGAATGTTGTAGTTGATCCCTTTATTTGGTGAAGGCTTCTTATTTTCATCCTTAGGGATGGCCTTTTCATTACTTTCAATCTCTTTTTCCTTATCTTTATTCATTTTCCCCTTCTTCTATTGAGATCATAGTACTCGACCACTTCTTAACTATACTTGGGCTTCCTCTTTTGGATCTAAATTTTTAGATGAATTGGTTACTTCAACATTGGTTTCTATTCATCTAATGATGGGCTTAAAGATTCAGAATCACTGCCCAATTTCATGTTTTCCATGTCTACGACCATGATAGGCTCTGATTCATCTTCATATGGAAAATAAAGTTCCCCTGAGATGTCATTAGCATCATGTACCATCAGATAAGATTCAGTGGGAAGTTCTTCATCTTCTTCCTCAGCTTCTTCACTAATCTGAAGCTTGGTAATGAAATCAACAAGTATGATGGGTCATCTTGCTGGCTGCTGGTAATCATTCATATTATTGAAGATCTTTTGTGTTACAGCCTTTTTATTTTTCTTTGATTTATTCTTTGGTCTTGGCAAACTTTCTAGCCTTCCCTTGTGGGAATTGGCTAGATTGTCTCTCATACCGAGATGAGCTAGCATTTCCATAATATCTTTGAGTGGATGATGTTGAGGAAAATACGTCTGACCTCAAATTTTCTTTTAATTCAAGCATAGGCTCAAGTGGTGACTTCCACTTAATGCATGGGACACCTTCCAATTGTCTCAACATTTTTAAAATCTTCTTTGAAACTAATATTTGCTATTCTTCATCATCAGTTGATTTCTCATTGTCTCTATCTTTGCTTGATAACACTAGAGGAAGTTATTACCTTGGTGGATTCTTTCTTTAGATGGACTAGTACACTATCTGATAATGCGAATTATCCACTTTTGTATTTTCTTTCTAGCTAATCCTTGAATATATAACAATTCTCAATAGGATGGCCAAGCACTTAATGATATGGACAATAATTTGGATTATCAATCTGCCTAACTTCTTTAGGTCTTTTACACTCTGGTAGTTGGAGGCATGCTTTGAGTGTGTGCTTAAATAATTTAGCCACACTTTCCCTCTTAAAGAAATACTCTTTGTTCAGCATTTCCTTGAGGGTTTTCTATTGAGTCATTTGCTTCTTTCACTTACTTTGTGCTCATCTTCATTGAAGTGGCCTCGAGACACATCATTGCCTTCGAGCATGAGCTTGGGTTGGAGCTGATTGAAAACTACTTTGCTCTATCTTGGTAAGAGGGTTTCTTTCCTTTATCCACATTGTAGACTATTCGCTTCCCTTTATCCTTCTTGAAGGAGGTGATATGTGTTTCACCCTTCTTTAGGTCCAGAGCTTTGCCTCTTTCAATTTTATCTGGATGGCTATCAGAGCTTGTTAGGTTTAATTTCTCAAATTTAGCCACTCTATTAAGCAGCTCCTGAAATGTGGTAATTGAATCCATGTAGAGATAATACACCATCTTGTCATCGATGTTGTCCATAAGTAGTTGGATTGCATGCTTCTCTTCTAATTACTGGTCACACTTCATGCTCATATTTTGCCAGTGCGTGATGTATCTAGTTAATAACTCTTCTTTCTTCCTCTTTCTCAAGGGCGAGATCATAATTGTCTTCATGATTGCATTGGCGAACCTTTTGACAAACATATTTTCAAATTCTACAAATGTTTTGACTGAGTCATTTGGCAAATCAACATACCATTCGAAAGTAGTGGAAGTCAGATTGATGATGAACTAGCAGAACAATAATGCATCGTTGCCTCCTCTGTTGTCATAGGATGCCTTGAATTGGGCTAGATTCTATTCGGGTTACCATTACCTTCAAATGTATTGAACTTTGGTACTGAATAACCCTTTGGATATGGAGTTTGGTCATACTCCACAGGATACAGATGACCTTTGTTCACTAACTTTTTTGCCACTCTGCTTATAATAAGGGCGTGTGAAACATTTTGAGAAGCAGGCTGACTAGATAACTTGTTCACTTCAACCCTCCCTTGAGGATTACTGTGGGCACTAGTAGAGCTTTTGATTATTTAGAAGAGCAGGTGCTAGACCTACTACAACATTTAATTTGCATCATCACAGTCATCTGCATCATCATTTCATTCATTTTAATATTCAGTTGTGTAATCTCTTTATGTTTGTCTTTCATTTGATGCTAGATTTGTTTCTGTGCCTCTATTGAAAAGGTTGTGTCTATGAAGGTGAGATTTTCTTCCCTTTCTTCTTCTTATTCCTCTTCCAAAGAACCAGAAGATGCTTCCTCTACTTGGACATTCTATTGTTCTCCAGGTTGAGGGGAAGGCACGGCTGTATGATGCCTATGATGATATTGGCACACGCTAGATGGCTCGCTGAATTGTTGTACCATGTACACCACTTTGATGGTCATGGTAACATCTTCTTCTTCTTCATCCTCTTGAACATGGATCTCTGATTGACATCTCCAATGGACTTGGAGCAAAAGTGCAGAATAAGAATTTCTTCAATTGGAGGTCTACGATCTAAGCTAACATCTTCTTGACGGGCCAGAGTTAATTGGCGACGGGATCCCTTAAAAGATTCTTCATGGTGCCGACCGTTAGAGACTTTATCAACTAGGACCTTCTTCTTAGGTTCCCACCAAAGATAAATTTGAGTTGGGGTGGATTTCTAAGAGTGCACACTTGATGTCACACCATGTCTTTTCTCCAAGATAATTTCTTTTTGAGACCTAGGCCTCCATATCTGCTTCCCCTTCCGCCAGGACCTTTTGACGGCAGATTCCTAGACATGTGATTCAAGTGTCACGCCTCGATGCTCACGGCGCATGACTTGAGTTGGTTGGCTTCTTACCAGAATTATGGGAGGTCTCATTGGAGGAGTTTCTCTAACCTCCTTGATGATAGGACTTGATATTTCTTCTTCATTAGTCCTCTCTTCTTAGCAACTTTGAGGGACCGATGCACTCTTACAAATATAATTTTGAGTTTTCTCACTGGAGGAACAGGAGCCTGATTTTGTTGGGTCCAGAAAGACTACTTAATCTGACCAGTATAGTTGTTCTACTTTACCCATCTTAGGCTGTCAAATATGTTGTGGGTTGGAACACTCACAGTTGGTTTCACAGTTGGTAATTTGGTTGTACAGTGAAGTGTTGATATTAACGACTTTTAGATTGAGTTTTCAACTTCCTCATCATAGATCTAGGACTCTTATATACACTAAGAGCTCCTTAGTCTTAAGACAGTTTTAGTGATTAGGTGAACACTTAACCTAAGCCTAGAGACTTAGAAGAGTTAGCTACTGGAATAGGTTGTGCCTTAGGGACTTAAGAAGACTTGCCTACCTTATAGCCTAAACCCAATCCATACTTTCCTTCTTAAACCAAACCTCAAATTCATACCAAACCAAAATCAAATTTCCAAGACTCATAATCAATCTCATGATCAAATCCAAGCTCAAAACTTCTTCATAAAATCCATTAAATTCAGAACCCTTTTCTAAGCCCTTTGATTTCATCGTATGGATTTAGCCTTAACCAAATCCAAATCAATCCCAATTTATTTGATTTTCTCAAATATTAATTCAATCTTTCAATCAAACTATCAGATTTTAATTCAAAACCAACTTCAAATGATTCATTCTCATGATCAAATCCAAACTCAACAAAATTTTCTTCTAAGCTCTTTTGACCCACATCCACGAGCTTGGTCAAATTTGCTTCCAAATCACTCCAAACTCAAGTGATTTTCTCATGAATCATTTATATCTTTATTTATATTCTCAAATATAAATGAAATATAAATTCAAATAGCTAAAACCAAATCCAAAATCAAACCAAAACCTAATTTATACCCTTTAAGCCAATTCCTTGAACTTGGTCAAATCCTATCCAAATAAAATAAAAACTAATGAATTTTCTCTTGAATCAATCATTCCTTCAATCATCTATCCAAATATAAATGAAATCTACAATCATCAAGTCAAATCAAAATCAACTCAAGTCAAACCCAACCAAGCCCATTTGACTTAAAATATTCAAATGAGCCAACAATCATTTGAACCCAAACCAATTCTAATTGAATTTATATTTCAATCTCATCTCCATATATAAACTCAACCAAATCAAAACCAACTCAAATCAAGCCAACTAAACCCAATTAGCTCACTTGACCCAAAGTGGCCAATTTAGCCTACATGAACCAAAATCAAATTACATCCAAATCAAAGTGAACTAAGCCAATCCAAACTTCATGTTATGATTATTGATCATCCTAAGTTAATCAATTGTCATGAATTGGGTCAAACCAAGTCAACCTAGCCGATTGACCAAGTTAACCCTTTAACCCATATGAACCAAAACTAGCTAAATTGCAACCTAAATCAAACTAATTGCAACCAATGGATCAAGTTCATTCCAAATTGATTATTGAACTTGACCAAACCCAAACCAAGCCATGATTCAAGTCAATTTTGTCAAATGGGTCAAATTAGTCAACTTAGCCCAAATTGACCTAAAGGATCAAATTGGCCAAAATCCAAATTAAATCAAATTGATTGAAACCAATTGGACCAATATACTCCAAATGATCATTTGAACTTGACCCAACCCTTAGTTTGACTCAATTTGACCAATTTGTCAACTAACCCATTTATTTGGCCCAAATGGGTCAAATTGACCCAATTAAACCAAATGAACTCCAAATGACATGAAATTTGGTCCAACTCACTTTAGACTCATTTTAAATCTGCTCAAATTAAATCTAGTACCAAATAACAACTTTGCCCTTGGATCAAGGGCATCCTATGAGAAAAGACACTCACCTAAGTGGTCATTTCTCTTCCTTGGTCACTTGACACTCATCCGATTGGTCCACCTAGGCACTAAGGACACTGATCATCTGACCCAAAGGTGGTTGGGGTAGCCATGACTCATAGGGAGGTGAATTCACCTCACCTCTCCCATTGTAACACTTATCATGAAGGACTTCCACCTCCCCTTGCTAGGACACCCATTTGTCCTTCATGATAGCCACTTCCCATGCCTAAGCCAAACACAATGAGCCACTATTGACCTCACTTTTGGGAGTGAGCTCTCAACTTCCTCATGATAGATCTATGACTCTTGTTGACACAAAGAGCTCCTTAGTCTTAAGACACTTATAGTGATTAAGTGAACACTTAACCTAAGACTAGAGACTTGGAAGGATTAGCCATAGAAAAAGGTAATGCCTTAGAGATTTAGGAAGACTTGCCTACCCTATAGCCTTAAACCCAATCCTTGCTTCCTTCTTTCAAACTGAACCTCAAATTCAAATCCAAGATCATAAATCCAATCCCAAATCAAATGATTGAAACCCATGATTAAATTCAAAATTTCAAATCCCTTCCTAAGACCTTTAATTTTATCTTATGGACTTAGCCTTAACCAAATTCAAATCAACCCCAATTCAATTGATTTTCTCAAATATCAAATTCAATCTCAAATCAAATCTCAACCCAAATTCCAAACCAAATCCAACTCCAAATGATTGAAACCCATGATTAAATTCAAACTCTAAAATCCCTTCCTAAGCCATATGAATCACCTTCATATGCTTAGCCAAAACCTCCTTCAAAGTAAATCAAATTTGGTTGATTTTCTTTATAAATTAATCATTCCTTCATTTATATTCACAAATATAAATGAAATTTAAATTCAAACTATTCAAATTAAATCAAATGTAATCAAACCAAATCAATTCTCTACTTAAGCCCTTTTGACCTACATCCCTCAATTTGGTCAAATTTGCTTCCAAATCACTCCAAACCTAAGTGATTTTCAAATAAATCATTCATATCTTCATTTATATTCACAAATATAAATGAAATATAAATCCAAGTGGCCAAAACCAAACCCAAATCAAATCAAATTTCCAATTTTAGCTTTTTTTTGCCAAATTCTTGAACTTGGCTAAATGAAACCCAAATCAATTCAAAACCCATGGATTTCCTCATGATCCAATCATTCCTTCAATCATTGTTCTAAATATAAACTCAAACTACAATTATGAAATCAATTCCAAGTCAACCCAAGTCAAGCCTATGTTGACCTCTTTTGACTTAAAATTTTCATATGAACCAAAATCCATTTGACTCCAAACCAATTGCAATTGAATTTGTATTTTCATCCTAGGCTCATATGTGAGTTCAATTAAACTTGAATCAAGCCAAAACAAAACCAATTAACCCATTTAGGTCCACTTCACCCAAAGTGACCTAAAAGACATTTTTGAGCCAAGTTCTACTCCAACCCAAATTGGATTAAACCTAGCCCATCCAAATCTCATATCATGATTAACAATCATCCTAGGGTGATCAACTATCTTGAATTGGGTCAAACCATGTCAACTTGGTCCTTTGACCAAGTCAACCTTTAGCCCAAATGAAACCCAAACAAGCTAAAACCCATCATATACCAAATTGATTGAAACCATTGATTCAAACCAATTCATAATCAATGATTGAACATGATCAAACCCTCAATTGAGCCAAACCAAGTCCAATTGGCCATTTGACTTAAGTTGACCCAAATTGACCTAAAAAGCAAAAATGGGTCAAATCATGATTTGATCCAAATTGATTGCAACCAATGGCTCAAGTTCATTCCAAATCACTTACTGAACTTGACCAAAACCATGATTGAGCCCAATTTGACCAATTGGTCATCTTGACCTAACCTAGCCCAAATTGACCTAAAGGGCCAAATTGGCCAAAATATAAATTAATTCTAAATTAAACTAAACCAAAGCCTACAATCATTTTAAATTAACTAATTGAACATGAACCAACACTTAACCCAACCCAATTTGGTCAAATTAGTCAAATTGGTCAACTTAGCCCATTTGACCTATTTGAATCCAAATGAGCCAAAATCAAACCTAAGCCAAATTAATCAAAACCACTTGAACCCAAAACTTTTCAAAACATCATTTGAACCTAACCCAAGTCTTAGTTTGACCCAAGTTGACCAATTGGTCAACCCAACCCAACCTAACCCAAATGAGCCTATTTTGACCATATGAAGCCAAATCACCCAAAACCAACTTATGAGACCCTAGGACCTGGCCTAACCCGACCCAAACTAGTCCTAACTCATTCCCAAACCAGCCCAAATTCCAATGTGGGCCCCACCCAAGTAATGAGCCATTGGAAAAACCTTCTTTCCATTAGATCTTCACACTAATAAGAAAAGTTGACTTACCCATCACCATGGTAGCCTCCAAGCACTCAAGTGAGGCTCCACCTGACCCACCTAGCTCACTAATCCCCCTTAGGTCAGCCAAGGACCAATCCAAGTTTAACTCCTCATACAAGCCAAAATTGAAAACCCATGGACTCAAGGCAAGAGATCTTTGCACACCAGTCCTTGGGCAACATCCCATAGCTCCCTCCACTCAAGACAAGCCATGTAGAGTCGGACACAACCTCTCTGGCACCCTGATGGCGGCCTGTCGACTAAAATAAGCAAGCCCATCCCATCCACCATTCACGTAGAATTTTGGGGTATACTCCCCCAATTCGAGTGGGAATTGATTTGCATTGTGAGAGTTCCCTAAGCATTTTTAAAATCCCATAGAGCCTTTCCAAGTGTTCCCAAAGCCTCCCTTGATCGAATTTCTTCTCTGCATGTGAAACAGAAATAGGGCAGCGTTCTTTCGATCAGTACTCCCTCTCTACTCAATCAAATCTCAATTCCTCGTACCCACACCATCCTCATACTTTGTCAAAGCTAACCAATCATCCCCAAGCCTTTCCGATAACTAGAGACTAGAGTTTGATCAAAGCTGAGGCTCCTACGTGCATTGCTTGGTTGACTGAGCATTCTACACCAAATCAAACCCGAATCTTCTCAACAGGGCTTCGTTTCTACTAGATGACGCTACCTCCATCAATCTCACTATCGGACATTAGCTCCGGTGAGGTAATTTTATAAAATCAAGCTCCCAAGTGAAAATTGTTTGGTCCTTTGTGAAGTGAATGTGCATTTGAGCAAATCTTATGTTGGAAGTGTGTGTCTCCCTTCCTCGAAGGTGTGGGATGATTTTGGAGGTAATCTGAGCTTGGCTGAGCTTGGATCAAACTGGGTAAGACAGACGACATCCGTCTTTCACTACTCGTGAAGGAGATGGATCATGGGGTGTTCGTTCTATGTGATCAGAATGGACGGTCCAAATCAAATCACACGTAGATCCCTCAATTGATCCTTCAAAATCATGGGTCTGATTGTGGCCAT
This sequence comes from Cymbidium sinense, assembly GCA_021442155.1. Classification (NCBI taxonomy): domain Eukaryota; kingdom Viridiplantae; phylum Streptophyta; class Magnoliopsida; order Asparagales; family Orchidaceae; genus Cymbidium; species Cymbidium sinense. Next base: position 79,163,682 of record CM038225.1, on the reverse strand, counting down.
CTGATTTTAGATCGAACGGTCCACGGGAAAGTGTGTCCATCACGCAATCCAAGTTAGCATCCTGACGTGACAACTTAAATACCCAATCCCATCATTCCGTGTTAAAACCCTTGAAGCCCCGACGAGATTAAGGGTTAATTAGGGCTATTTTAATTAATTTTTAAGGTCAAATTTTCCTAAAATCATAACTAATTCTAGAAAAATCTAAAAACAAATGAGGGCTCATTTTGAAGATATTTTGGAGTAGAATCCAATAAAATTATGATTAATTAATTTGGAACAGAAATTGCTACTTAATTAAGTTTTAATAAAAAAAATTAATTAGCCTAATTACTCTCTGATTAGTTGTCCAATTAATTTTAAATTTTTCATAGATATTTAGGGGGATGACCTGTGCCTCCCTTATTTTTCTCGGAATTTATTGGATAGTTAATTAGGAAAATCAATGCATTAAGCCTTAATTACTCCCCAACCTTAATTAGTGATAATTAAGCAAAATAATAGTGGTTTAATTAATTAATTAAGCTCATTATCCCCTGTTACTAGTGGGAAGTCTTAGGGAAGTGGTTTGGGTTCATTCCTTATAACTATTTCATTAAGCCTTTTCACTTGTTTCAAGTTAATTAAAAAGCTTAAATAATTAATTAACCATTTAATTAACTAATCAAAATAAGAGAGAACCTAATTATTTCAGAGCCTAATTGAGTGTTTGAAATGAATTAGGGGTTAGGATTGAGGCCTCTCCTTTGATCCCTTTCCCTAAGTTAATTTCATCATTCTAATTAAAGCATAATCAAAGAATTTAATCAATTAATCAAAGGCTTAATGAAATTGATTTAAAATCCATTCATTCACAACCTAAATTTGTTTAATCAATCTTGGATAGCTCTTTGGGTGTTCAGTAACCTAAAGAGAGAGAGCTAATGAAATTATGGTCAGCTCACATGTGTGAGAAAACCATAAAAGTAGTTATGTGAGCCCTTTAGGCTTAATTAACTATTAATTATGAGCCAATTGCATTAGGCCCCTTTCATTTCTTAGGAGCATTGCCAATTTAATTTTTATGTTGTTGCATATCATATTAGCTCATCATTATTTAGTTAATTAGCTTAAGGGGATGTAGGTAAGGATTAATTAATGGACTTAATTCATACCTCAATCTAATTAAGACATAAAATCAACCTAATTATTCTTCATTTAACCAAATTAACTCACACATGGGGATGGGATTAGGATTAGAAAACCTCTTTCACATTCCATAACTCAAACCAAACATAAAGATCAAAAATGACTTTAAGAAACTTTGGTTTATCTTAAATGATTTTTTCTAATATGATCGTCCTTAGGGCTTAGTTGGAATTGAATGAAATCACATGCTTGTGTTTCATTATTTCTTTTTAATCATGCTAAAATGTTGCATGCCACTTATATTCATGCATTCATGTCTTTCAAATTAATCAAATAAAAATAATTTTCTTTATGTTAATTTGCATGTGTTGGCTTAATTAAGAATATGTGTGGCTAGTATCACTATAAAATCTCAAATATATTTTCAGAAGTTTATTAATGAATGAATATACATATATATTGTAACTCTAGTCATATATACATAGGAAATGCAAGTGAATATAAGTTTAGTGTATGATGTAAAGTTTCTTTCTTATATTCATGTGTTGATTTGTATAAGTAAGAATGTTAGCGGGTATATTACTCTGGACATCCTAGGGATGCACGGCTTTAAGTAGCCCTAAGGAGGTTCCTATCGCATTCCCTTGGTGTGATACAATGGTGATGTACATGCTTGATTTTATTATTATACATTTTAAAATCAAAATTTATAAAGAACTTTAATTCATTTACACAAAATAAATCAATCAAATAAAAATATAATTTTTGCATGGGTTTCTATTCTTGTAGTTGTTTATACATCCATATGTATCTAACGATAGCAAGTATATTAGTATGGACATCCCAGAGACACAACTTTAAGTAGCCCTAAAGAGGTTCCTACCTTGTTCCATTAGTGTAGAACAATGGCGACATACTTGCTTAAAACTTTTATACATGTGAATGTGTACTTAGATAATGAATGGAAACCTTTCTCTATTAAAAAGGCATGCATTCATACTTTGTTTAATTGATTGAGTTGATTAATCATCTGATTTATGGTTCTTTCCTTATACTTTTACATAAGAATTTAGATAGAGCTTTAAATTAATATGACAAAATCATTCAACCAAATGAAATATTAACTCCAAATTCATTTACTCACATTCATCATTTAATTGTGCTAAGATATAAATTGCATGTATAGCTATGCTTAATATTTAATCATATGCATGATATACATGATGGAAGAAATGAACAAACATGTATTATATAATAGTAATTCATTCCAACTAATCTTAAGATGCCTTTCTTATTGAATGAGCTTATTTAAAATGATCCTAAACTTAGGACTAATTAAAATATATAATAAGTCATTCATTAAAGGGAATTGATTAATTAACTTACTTTAGATGTAACTTAAGGTAGGGATAAAAGATAGTGATCCTCTCTTTCTTTCTCTTCATAACACTTAATTGTTAAGTGTAGGTCAAATGAAACAAAAGAAAATATTAAGTAAAATTTGCAAATTAATTAAACTACTTAAAGTGAAACCACCCTTCATAATCAAATCTCTTCATACTTAGGAAACTATAACCTTAAAGCCTAGTTTGGACATACCACACAAGCCTTAATACACATACATTAGATTAAGTCATCACTTCTAGCTTTATGTTAAGGTGGTGTATGGTTTGATGTATGCTTATTTTGTCATGTACTATTGTAGATTGGATGTTAGGATGTATATTTTGTAGACTAGATGTTAGGCCCTAATTAGCCTAATCATATTTTCTATAAGAGATTATGCTTTAGGGGAGATTAAAATAATTATAAATGATATCTTTTGCAGGTTGCTTAACCTCTAAGCACAATCAACATTAGGACATGTGGACTTGGTTACTCATGTGCAGGGTGCTAAGTCCAAATTATTCATATAACTGCTTGGATTATATGGTATGTTTAGCTAACTCTTATTTTGCAGGTGTAGTCAAATTTTACTTTTCTATTCTCTTAATGTAATTGTGCATTAGGAATTTGGTTAAGTGTTATGGGGGTTAAGGATGAACATTGGCCAGAAGGTTTAATCCTAGGGTGCCGTGTGATACCTAGAATCAAATGAAGGAATGGAGGGAGCATGAAGACTTGAAGACCCCCCATAACACTTATCATTTATAATTTGTAATTATTCTTCTATATTATCAGGATGTATAACGATAGAGCTCGGCTACCCACATTTTTCTTTTCGGGTTGTACGACGGTACCCGACCTCACCAGCCTATTAATCTTTCACGTTGAGGTTATAAATTATTTAATGATTTATTTACATTGTGCAATAAAAATGGCATGTATTTTTCTAGTTTCTTCATGTATGATGATTTAATGTGTGGCCTAGAGCCATTTAGGCTCTTAGAGAAAATTAATTTTTCTACCCCAACTATAACTCTTAACTAAATTCTCTAAAATAACTCATAACCTCACATAAAGTGTAGGCATAAAATAAAGATAATAAAATATTTAGCAACCCATTAGCTAGACGTTGTATACTTAATATCATGCATGTCATTTTGTTTCACTCTTGCTAAGAGTGGGTTTCCATCTTTGCTAGATAGGGAAAATGATTTACCTTTAAGAGGCGCTGATGGAAAACATCTATTTCCCTTTTGATTTGGCCCATAATCAATTTCGCCATGAATTTAGGCATATAAAATCCTATATCTTATGTCAAAATAAAGAGTCCAAAATCAAATAAAATTTGATAAGATTTGCATTAGATTAAGTCATTATTCATACCACTTTTGATCTAGTCTCTTAGGGAGTGAGTTTAATGACTCTAGTTTCTTTCCAAATAATAACAACCTACCCATCTTGTAAAACATATGACTTGACCACATCATTTTAAAATGTAGGAGGAGTTAGTTGGCTACCACTCAGCGATTATAAGTCCAGCAGTCGGGTGGTTTACCCTCTCTTGTGGATGTAAACAATCTACCCACTTTCGTGTTAGATTTAGGTCGTGCTTTGGCCTTTGGTAAAGCTCCCTAGATTTAGGATCTGAGGTTATTGTTTTCCTTTAGGATTATTAGCATAAATCCTCACCTCATAGGCATTTTCATAATCTTGTATTGGAATTATAAGTCCTAAATTTCTAATAAAATTTCAACTCAAATATATAATTCTCCTAAATTTCAAACATATAAAGTCCAATTATAGGATATTTTGGGATGCTTACTAGGTTTTCTAGTATCATGAGCATCCCTTACTCATCTCCTTTTGGTCTCGATAATAAATCTCTCCTTTTGATCTATGTCATTTGATCTTCCAAACATAGTTAATTTATTGATAGTCCTATCTTTGAATTATTTGGAGACAATAATTGCTTACTTTAATCGAGAGTATTCCTAAGGAACTCACCTTTCTTAAGATGTAATTAACTATAGGGGCTTACACCTATAGAGAACTTTAAAACCTGGTTTAAATAAACCCTACTTTATTCATCCATGTAAAGTAGGGAAATAATCTCTAGTACATTTAAAGACCCATCATGCCTTAGGAGTCCTTATTAGGTGATTGGGTTTATCGTAGGATAGTGATTTCTATCTTTCGAGATAGTGCACTATTCCTTGATGTCATACCCTCCCCTCCCCTCCCACACACATAACAACATACACATAACCAAAAAATAAACACCACAGCCACCTAGGCTAATTCCCTTCCATTCCCAACCACCCCAAGCCAAGGACACCCATTTTGGAGCCAAAAATAAAAAATGAAAGGGATTTTCAGCCATATTGGAAACAAAAAAATAGAGGCAACAAAACTCATCCTATTCCCCTCATTTCCATCTCCTAGAGCTCCCAAACCAACCATCACTCATTCCCACTTGATTTTTGACCTAAAGCAAACAAAATCAAGTGGATTCCGATGAGGAAGTGGCAACCACCGGTGGATACATCATTACAAAGTGAACGCGAAGGTTTAGGCTCATTCCAAGGCTTCTTCCCCCAGTCAAGCGCATGCTCGGATCACCACCACCGAAAATCATCCCATGTAAGGTAACTTTCAAGAAAACCCATAGCCAACCTTAAGATTTCTTATTTTATGATGAATTTTATGCCATTTTAAAATTTTTACTTAGAAATCACTCGCATTCTTTATTTTATACAATCCTAATATTAAATAGAAGTTTTTCGGTACGAATCACCATGAAAATGAGCCCATTCAGATGAAATTTTGTTTAGATTTTGCATTTTTCCCACGGTTTGTCATTTTGCCGTCTGCGATGCACAGCAATCATCCGATCCCGTGATTCGCAGAATCAGAAAACTCAGATCAGTCGTTTATCTTGCATTTTGGCACATCAAGTTGTACGGATGAAATTGCATTCATTCGATCGATGCCATCATCGATCGCGATTTATCGATCGATCGTCATCTATCTTGCATTTTGGCTCATTTCGGATCATTTACATGGACCGGATGGTGCTAATCGCATGTGCATGTTCACCCATTTTTTGGCTCATTAGCTTAATTGGTGCATGTACGCGTGTGTGTGCGTGCCATGTGGCATGTGTCGCATTGCCTGTCGGTTGATTAAGTGGGAAATTAGGGCTTTGTCTACTTTTAAAAATTATTTAAATCACCAAAAATTTTAATAATTGCTAGAAAATAAAATACTTAATAAAAATTTATAAATTAGGGCTCATTGAATTTTTCTTTCCTAGAGGAATCTAACAAATCTAAAATCCCCAAATTTTACTGAATATTTTCAGCTTAATTTGAGTTTTAGTAAAAATCATATTTCATTAATTAAACCAAAAATACAAATTAGATTAAGCTAAAATTTTTAGAGGTTCAAATTAAAGTTAAAATACACTTACTATAAAAATTTCAAATCAACATAGCTTTGAATTGAAAGATATTGAATTTTGAAGTTCAAATGATTTATTTTAATAAAATGAATTAACATACTTCATGAAAATCACTTAAATCAACCAGAACTTTAAAAAAATTATTGCAAAATCATAGTAAAATTAGAAAAATACAAATAAATACTCATTGAAAGGTATTTTAGAGAGTAATCCATTAAAATTAATCCCAATTGATTTTGAATAGTAATTAAAGCTTAATATGGGTTTAATTGAAAACTTAATTAGCTTAATTACTCCTTAATTATCCAAGTAATTAATTTTAAACTTATTGAGATTGATTAATGGGATGTCCCCTACCTCTCATAATTTTCTTGGGATTTATTGCTTGGGTAATTAGGGAAATTTCTTATCTTTGCTCTAATTACTCTCTTAATTAATTACATGATTAATTAACATTTTAAACAGAAAGAAAACCATTAATTAAACTTGCTAATCATCTATAGTAGTGAATGGACATTAAGAATGAGATTGGGACCCCTTTTCCATTCTTTTCCCTAAGTTCATTTCACTTGACTTGAAACTAATTAATTTGGGACTAATTGATGGTTTGATTCATTAATTAAAAATGGCTTAATTAACCAAGTTAAAATTATAATCACTCCAGAACTCATCTAATTATATTTCTTGGGTAGATCTTTAGGTTTTTAATAACCTAAAGCTATTTGAAAATTATGGCTAACCTGCAAGTGTGGAGAAGACATAAAAGTACTTAATTAAGTTCTGTAACCTAATTAATTATTAATTATGAGCTAATTGCATTAGGCTCTTTCATTTCTTAGGATCATTGCAAGTTACTTTCCATGCATATCATGTTGGCTCATAATTATTTAATTAATTACTTTAAGGTAACATGGGCTAGGGTTAATTAATGGACTTAACTCGTATTGTAACCTACTTAATCCATAAAATTAACCAAATTACCTCTTCCATTAAACTAAATCAATTCACAAATATGGAAATTGGTTAGGTGCTACAAATGATTGAATCTCCTCTTTTCTCTAAATCAAATCAAACATCTAAAATAACTTAATAAGAAGCTTTGGTTTATTTAAAATAAGCTTATTTAATATGATTGTCCTTAGGAATTAGTTGGATTGAATGAAATTATATGCTTGTGTCTCTTTATTTCTTTCCAATCATATTAAAATATTGCATGTCACTTGATTCATGCATTCATTTCTTTTAAAAAAAATTAATTAAAAATAAATGATTTCCTTTATGTCAAGTTGCATGTGCTGGCTTAACTAAAAATATGTGTGGCTATTATCACTATTAAATTACAAATATATTTTCAAATGCTTATTAATGAATAATATTATGTACACATTATGACTTTAGTTATATATATACATAGGAGGTGCATGTGAATATAAGCCTAGTGTATGAAGTGAAGTTTCTTTCTTACATTCATATGTTGATTTACGTAAGTAAGAATGTTAGTGGGCATATTAGTCTGGAAATCCCAGGGATGCACATCTTTAAGTGGCCCTAAGGAGGTTCCTACTTCACTCCCTTGGTTCGAAATAATAGCGACATACCAGTTTGATTTCAATCTTATGCATTTTGACATTATAATTTAGATAGAATTTTAATGCATTCACATAAATAAATCAATTAAATCAAACTCTACTTTTGAATAGTTTTCTATTCTTATAATTGTTTATACATCCATATGTATTTAAGAATAGTGGGTATATTTGTCTAGACATTCTGGGGACGCATGACTCTAAGTAGCCCCAAGGAGGTTCCTACCTCGTTCCCCTAGTGCAGAATAATTGCGACGTAGTTGCTTAAATGTTTTATACATTTGAATGTGTATTTAGCTAATGAATGAAAATCTCTTTTTTTTTTATTAAAAAGACATGCATTTATATTTTGTCAAGTGGTTGGATTGATTAGTCATATAATTTAGAGCTCTTTTCTTATGCTTTTATATAAGAATTTAGATATAGTTTTAAATTAATATGACAAAATTATTCAACCAAGTGAAACATCAATTCTAAATACATTTTCATACATTCATCATTTAAGTGTGCTAATATATAAATTGCATGTATAGTTATGTTTAGGACTTAATCATATGCATGTTACATATGATGGAAAGAAATGAACAAACATGTGTTGTGTGATAGTAATTAATTCCAGTTAATTTTAAAAGGCCTTTCTTATTGAATGAGATTATTTAAAGTGAACCTAAACTTTGGATTAATTAAAATATGTAATATGTCATTCACTAAAGAGAATTGATTAATTAATTAGCTTTAGATGTGATTTAAGGTAGGGATGAAAGAGAGTGATCCTCTCTTTTCCTCTCTTTATAACACTTAGTTGTTAAGTGTAAATCAAATGAAATAAAAGAAAATATTAAGTAAAACTTACAAATTAGTTAATTCACTTAAAGTGAAACCACCCTTCATAATTAAATACCTTCATACTTATAAAATTATAACAAAGCCTAGTTAGGACATACCACACAACCCTTTATACACATCTTAGATTAAGTCACCACTTCTAGCTTTATGTTAGGGCAGTGCATGGTTTGATGTATGTTAGGTTTTGTGATGTATTATTTTAGACTGGTTGTTTGAGTATATGCCTCATAAACTGGATGTTAGGCCGTGATTAGCCTAACCATATTTTATGCAGTCGATTGTGCTTAAGAGGGTTCATAAACTAAATATAAATGATCTCTTTTGAAAGTTTCTTAACCCCTAAGAATAACCTAAATTAGGACTGGAGGACTTGGTTACCCATGTGTAGGGTGTTAAGTCCAAACTATACATCGGGTGTTCTTGCTTGGGTGGAATGTATGTTTAGCTAACCTTTATTTTGCAGGTGTAGATAGATTTACTCTTTTCATTTAAATGTAATTTTGCAATTAGGAATTAAGATTAGTATTTTGGGGGGATAAGGATGAGCATTGGCTTGGAGGCTTTGTCCTGGGAGGCCATGTGATGCCTTTGAAGTGGAGCAAATTAAATAAAATGGAGATATGATAAAATAAAGGAGACATGAAGAATGAAAATGAAGACCCCCATAGCATGTAGTCATCCTTAATTGTAATTATTCTTTTGTAATCTGGGTTGTATAAGGGTAGAGCTTGGCTACCCATTTTTATTTTCAAGTTGTACGGTGGTACCCGACCACACCGGCCTTTTATTCTTTTGCACTAGTTTTATAAAGTTGATTAATGTTTTGTTTAAATTATGCAATAGAAATGGCATGCCTCTTCATAGTTTCTTTATGTTTGGTGATTTATTGTGTGGCCTGGATGCAATTAGGCTCTTAGGGAAAAATAAATCTTTTATCCAACTACAACTCATAATTAAACTTCTAAATAACTCATAACCACACATAAATCGTAGGCATTAAATCAAGATAATTAAAAGATTTAGTAACCCCTTAGCTGAATATGTTGTATGTTCCACATCATGCATGCATATTTTTGATCTCTTAAAAATAAGGGATTTCCATCCTTACATGATAGAGGAATGGTTGACCTGTGAGGGAATGCCTTGTGATGGAAAACACCCCTTCTTACTGATTTAATGAATAATCTAATTTCATAATGCATGTAGGCATATATAATCCCAAATCCTTTGTCAAATGAAGAGTCTAAAATTAAATAAAATTTAAAAAATTTGCATTATATTAAGTAATTGTTCATACCACTCATGCTCTAGTCTCTTAGGGAGTGGGTTTAAGGACTTAGTCTCTTTCTAAATAATAACAACCTAACTATCTTGCAAAATATATGACTTGACCAAATGGTTTTAAAGCATAGAAGGAGTTAGTTGGCTTCCACTCTAGGCAGTTATAAGTCCAACAGTCGGGTAGTTTATCCTCTCTTATAAAGATAAATCATATACCCATTTTCACGCCTTAGATTTAGGACATTCTTTGGCCCTCGCTAAAGCTTCATAGATTTAGGATATGAGGTTGTTGTTTCCCCCTAGGCTATAAGCATAAATCCTCATCTCTTAGGCATTTCCATAACTTTATATTATGAATTTATAAGTCTTAATTTTCTAATAAAATTTCAACTCAAATACATAATTCTCCTCAACTTCAAAAATATAAAGCCCAACCATAGGATAGATTGAAACGCTCACTAGGTTTCCTAGTATCATGAGCATTTCCTACTCATCTCCCTTTGGCTTTAATAATAAGTCTCTCCTTTTTGATCTATCCCATTTGATTTTCTAACATAGCCAATTTATTGATAGTCCTATATTTGAAATCTTTGGAGACAATAATTACTACTTTAATCGTGAGTATTCATATGGAACTCACTTTTCTTAGGATGTAATTAACTATGGGGGCTTGCCCCTATAGTCAACTTTAGAACCCGGTTTAAATAAACCTTACTTTATTCATCCATGTAAAGTAGGGAAAAAATCTCTAGTATATTCGAAGACCCATGCCTCAGGAGTCCTTATTAGGTGATTAGGTCTATTAAAGGGTGGTGATTTCTATCTTTTAAGATAGTGCAACATTCCTTAATGTCGTACCCAATCACCTCAATAAATACACTCTCAGATATGTGTGGTGTCCCCCATACACAAATTCAAAAACAAACACCCCAAGCACGAAGCTCAATTCTTGTTCTTCTTCGCTACCTCTAGGTGAGCTTCCTTTCAGATGAAGAAGTCTCAGCATCATGCCTCCCAGGGGCAAATATTTCAGCTGGCAAGGTTGTGTTGTTCTGGGGGACTAAAGAGACAGTCCTCTCAGTAACAACCCTTTTCATGATGGGGGGGTCTCTGAGCGACCAAGCCTCTCGAAGATAGATGACTTCTTTTGAGGTGCTCGACGAGTAGAGTAGTGGCCTCACCTCTTGAGTTTGCACATGGTGTGCACGTGCGGACCGAGGCCTAGTAGTGTTCATGGAAAAAATTATTGGGAAGTCAATGCTACCAAACTGGATGGTAGACCCGGCACTTCCAGCAATGATGATGGCATTGGCCAAGCGGATGTTGGCGCCACCTCCAAGAGTAACGGTGAAGAGAGTATTCTGTAGAGCCATTCTGGAGGTGAAAGATAACAATTAGTAATTAACAATCAATATACTATCCCACTTCTCAAAAATGTGGAGACACATCCGAACATAACAACCATGATAAAATAATAGACTATAAATAAAATCTTAAATATTCAAGACCATATTTAGAAAGTATTTAAGCTCATCAATAATTGTGTTATGTGATCCATTTCAACATCTCAATTTCATTTTCATTTTTATATATTATTTAGTATTCCTCATTTTTATACTCTAGTGCTACTATAGCTTAGGTTCTACAAGTGAAAGATGGAAAGAGAAACATGTCCTCAATCGAGTTGCAAGAAATCTATGGGCTCTAAAAATTTGCCACCGACCTCTCCATGTGAAGAGAGTGATTAAAATGACGGTCAAACTTTCAGAAGGTAGATGGAATAGTAGATAAGACACTTCCTAGAGATTTTGCCCTCATTTTTACAAGGACTTTAGTTATGGTTCCAAGTTTCCTATAAGCGCAAGCACCTATAGTTAATTACCCCTCTCAATACTGAGAGAGCACTTTCGATTAAGGCTAGGCAATGGATCACTAAATAGCATAGTGTATAATGGCAGTGAGTGGAGTTTAGAAATTATGAGATTTATTATTTCAATTTAAAATTTATGTTTGGGGGAATGATGATACGTCTGATCAAGATCCCATGGGTTTGACATCCTGGCCTGTCGTGGTCCCTAGTCCACTTAGCCAGACAAGGTTGTCGACCCAACCTAACCAAAGGATCCTTGTTAGCAGCCATGGGTTAAGTCATCCAAGGTGTCCTTGTAGACCTGAGGTGGAGTTTGTCTAAGGGGACAAATATAAGTCAACCTGAGTTAACAGAGGGATTTTTTGCCCAATCAAATACATTCTATAGTTCACAGCTCAAAGAGCAAAGTCATTGGGGAACATATGGTGGCGACCGTGATCATAACTTAGTCGTACCATATACGGTAGACCACTCGGTCAATGGATGCTAGTCGTAATCGTCATTTATGTGGTATCATTTTGGTAAAATCATGCAGACAAAGGACACGGGCCACGTCTTTACCAACTTAAGATTATTTGAGTATAAAAATAGTCATGTATTTGATTTGATATTGGCTCTTCGTGAGCAAAAGTCTTCTTAATTTGTTACCCCCGACAAATAGTTGTGGATGGGTGGATGGATTTTAACTTTTTATTTAAATAATTAATTTCATTTGATTTATATATTTTGATTTAAACATGTGATTATTTTACAAGTAATTTAGATTTAAACTTATAATAGTTTGACATTAGGACTTAACTGAATTGTGATTATAGAAACACCTTTGGTTGAAATATTCAATCAATAGGCCCATCATTGGGGTAAACCTTGTTAACTATGCCTTTTTTTTTTCAGAGGATCAAGTTTAAATTCATTGCTTCCATGTTTATAGTCCTCCAAACCTTATCAACTCTAGCTTAAGCATAGAAGATCGGATTTGAGACTTTCTTCTTGACAATTTGAACTTGAGAAGTTGTATCAATAGATTTATCTTTTGCAATTATATGACAGAATTAGCTTCTCAAATTTCATTAGGTTGAAAATATTATAATAACATTATTAGATTTTTGTTTTTTAATTTGGACCCGGTCCTAGGACCCAACTGGGGTGCCACCCGTGTAGCAACCTCATACACTAAATTTGGATTTGTAATGCATATGTCGAGGCACATGCAGGTGGATAATTAGTTTTGAATGACTGTGGGTATTTATTCATTCATTTCTCACATAACTTACATATTTTTCTGAGTATTTGATCTAGTGAATACTTCAAATATATATATATATAAGTATATGTTCATTAAAGTGTTGTACAAATATTGAGATGTATAAGTTGAAGTAGTTTTGTTTGATATGACATATGAGTCAAATTGCAAGCATGGGTTTTGATACATAAAAATCATAAATCAAGTGTAGCTTTATCTTATAAAATATGAAAATTTTGACTCATTCAAACACTTACTAAGAACCAAGTGAAAATCTATTATATAAAATATGAGTTTAGTTTCCTCAAGTACTTATCATAACTCAAGTATGTATCTGTCCTAGAGAATACAAAATATATTTATAAATCAAGTGCAGATCTATTTTGAAAGATATAGTCTTGATTATTTGTAGACTTGTTAAGTCAATTATGTATCTATCTTTGAAGGATTTGAATTTGATTCTTTTGAATACTTGCCCAAATCCAATGGCCAAAAAAAAAATTGCTTCATAAAGTAAGCATAGAGGTCATTTAGCTTACATATTAAAGACATTCAAATTAAATGGAATATAATAACCATTTGAATATGCACAATGGATCATTCCATTAAACTTTTGGCATGAAGTCCAAACCTATGAACTCACATGTAAGAATGGTTCATGATTCATGCTTGGATTTAATTTCTTTGAATACTTGTATAAATCATAAGACATTAAACTTAAATGTAAGATTGATCATAAGCATATGTAGAATCTCATTCACTTAAATGTTTAAATAAGTCTTAAATCAAATATTCATTTTTTATATCAACATTTAATTAAAGCATCTCCATCATATTCATGTTCATTACTAAGATATCAAATCATATCTTCTATTTGTGAACAAATTATCAAATCATTTATGATTTAGATTTCATTCAACTTGAACATTTATGATTGAATCAATTGATCAATATTTTCATGAATAGTTTGAGTTTTGATTCACTTGCATTTCATGACATGTCAAGTTTAAAAGTATGATTGAAATCATATCAAATTTAAGCTCTTTATAGATTTGATTTATTGCTGAAAATTTAGGCAGCCTCCAGGCATCATCCTCGTGAAGGTACTTCGGGTGACTAGGCCTTCCCACCACCCAAGAAAGACGTGCATAGTAGGTGTCGTTGGACACCACGACCAAAAGTATTATATTCACACCATGCCAAGAAAGATGTGCATGGGTTTTCAAGCTTAGCTGGTATGGCACAGCATTTTCTTGCCGCATTGGAACAATGCGTACAAGTACTTGAGTTAAAGCATATTTCCTTATCACGTTGGAACAATGTGAACAAGTACTTATATTACAACAAGTTTCTCTATCACATTGGAATAATGTGAACGAATATTTAGTTTATAGCACAATTTTTTTGTCACGTTGGAACAACGTGTACAAGTACTTCTATTACAACAAGTTTTTCCGTCATATTAGAACAATGTGAATGAGTACTTATATCAGAGCAGATTTTCCTGCCACATTGGAACAATGTGAACAAGTACTTAGTAACTTTAATATTTCTTTGCAATTTTATCTTTGCATATGCATTAGGGCAAAAGAAGCATTTTACAAGTGAAACTTTTACCTTATGTCATAACTTATCACTATTTCATTCAACGTTTCATCCAAAATTTACCGTTTGGAATGCATAAATAGAAAATTAATGTATAAGCTTTCAACAAACGCATGCCCCATCTAATCTTTTCAAGTTGAATACCAAAAATATTGCTTTCTTTCTTAAATTTAGCTAACCAAAATAGTAATTTGATGATAAAATGTAAATGAATTTTCAGCTTTGACAATATGAAAGAGGCCAAATAATAATAAAGAGAACTCATAAAATATGTTACCTTCCCTTCCATTCCTTTTCAAACCGGACAAGTGAAGTAGCAAGTTAAAGGTTGCATAAAATTTTAGAAAATACCAATATCAAACTTCACAAATCTAGAATTTCATTGCAACTTCATCTTATGATGACATAAAAATGAGAACGAGCATTGAATAATAAGACATGGGTGATTTTGTCCTACAATCATTTGTGGACAACAAAATAAAGACTTTCAAAATTCACAAGTTCTTGAATATTAATCACAACTTCTCTCATTTTAACTTAATCAACAAAGGAAAATTTGATTGGTTAAGTTTTGATGTCATTTGGCTAATGACTACCTGTATATATCAAGAAAAAGAGAGCCTTGAGGATTATAAATCTTTAAATTCTATCTATTTTTTGTTTGCCATCACTTAAATCTGAATAGACGTTGAAATAATGAAGTATATGCTTCTACCATTTCACCATTATCATATCAGACACAAAAAAAAGGTTATTGCCTCCCTCCAATTCGACAAATAAAATGGCATATGGATAACAACATGCAAGCGAATTTCAGCCTTTAGTAACATGAAGGAAGCAACATTAGATCTCAGACATGAATTCTCATTTCATACAACATGGTAGCTATTTGGATGTGGCATATTGCATAACATTCAAATAAAATCCTAAATCAATGTTGTTGAACAATAGAAAATGCAAGGTTTTGCTTATACATATCTCAAAATCCTTCATGTTTTCCATTTTAACATTAATTTGAGTGTTGGAAACCGCATAGCTATTTGATTATATCCCAAATATCATGTGATTTTTAAAATCACAGTAAGGACTCCACACAAATCTTGGGGGTAATCATTTAAATGATCAAGTGAGATATCTAGGAATGATATAGAACTTTGTAAGGTGAAAATATCACCCTACACTAGACTCAAACACCTAATAAGAACTCATAAGGCTTGTATTAAAGATTTTTTCTCCACCTTATTAAAATGTGGGTTATTGAGCTTAAGCCTTACACTTCTGATTATAATTACATGAAATAAATTTTAAGTTATGGGCATTTTCATCTTCATTTATCTTCATGATCTTAGATCCTCCAAGCATCACAGGGCCTCCTAGGTTTTGCCTTCTAGCCTTTGCACATCATAAATCTTATAGCTCTAACTTACATTAGCAAATTTCAACAATAAAATCCTAACTAAACCTACATAACAAATGTTGGTTATAACACACATACATACAAAGAAATTTTGATTTATCCAATTATACTCAGTACCAATGGTGTCAAGCCCAAATATTTTAATGGGCTAGCTTAAGGGGTAAGAAGCACCTGCAAGCAAAAAGACCTAATTTAATTTTTTTAGTGGCCCTTTTATTAAGTACAATCCATTGCAAAAAACATTATTAATCTAATAAATAATGCTCTAAAATCTAAACTAGCTTACAGAGAATCCTAATATTTAGTCTAAAATATTACATCAAAAAATAAGAAAATCAATACATCATAATCAAACACCAACCTAACCTAAGTTTAGGACCGGTGACCTATCAATCTAACGTGGGTGCAAGGGGTAGTGTGATATGACAAAATTAGGGTTTAATGTTTAAATTATAATTTGAGATTGAAGTTCAACTTATTATAATTGGCTAGTTTTAACACAAGTGCTTAATGGTGTAAAGATAGATTTTGAAACTTAATTTTATTTTATTTTAAGTTGGATTTAATGTTCTAAAGAGTATGTGAAATAGTAAGCCCAACTTAGGGTAATGCATACTTTCTTTACACCATACTTATAAGTTGATTCTAAAAGGAGATTTTATGTCTTTTAGCATTCTTAATTAATTAAACCAAATATTTTATTTAGATTTAAATAATATTATAATTATATGAAGAACATCTTAAGATTAATGGGGATAAGTTATGATTTTCCTAATGGTCCTAATGGCATCATTCAATCTTTCTTTATCATTTTCAATATATCTATATGTTTGTTTTATTGTAATTATTATATATTCATTTTCTTATTATCACTAAAGAACACTTGATTTAATTTACATATCACTCTTGTTTGAGATTTTTGGCTCATTCATACATGCATGGATGTGTATATTTTATGTTGACTTTAATTAAAGGTTTATATAAATAGTACTATTATAAACACAACTATATAAATACACATGCATTTAAAAAAAAGAAATAAGGCATTCAATTCAAATAAATTTCTCTATACAATCTTTTGGTATGTGTCATTGCTAAACCAGGGAGTCGAGGAACCAAAGACGTCTTTCAGACTAATAGCCTTGCGCCCCTAGGTGTCCAGACTATATACCTTAAAGATATATTGAGGATGCATATGACTAATTTAATTATCTTCATTAACTTACATATATGAATATGTCTACACACACACACAATATATATATATATATATATATATATATATATATATATATATATATATATATATATATATATATATATATATATATATATATATATATATATATCCTTAAGATTTACTAGTGGTAATAGCCATACAATCAATTTTAAATATAGATGCAAGTAAATCATGAACAAAGCAATATATTTATAAGGTGATAAAGAAGGGTGATTGAATATTACAAAGTAAACTACTTAAGCCATTAAACTCTAAGTTCAACTATATGAAAATAACATCCTTAAAACTTAATTTAGTTCCTTAATAAACATATTTTAATTAAAGTTAATTAGGCCTATTTGTCAATTTAAAGCTATATATAAAGTAATTTTTGAGATTTAATAGTGATAATTGTTATGAGAATATTAGCATAACATAAGCTTAATATTTGAAATTTAAACATGAATGCAAATAATCATTCAACCAAACATGTAATAGTTCATTGCTAGGAGACTATATTCTTAAACCACTAATTCCAAGGCTAATCACATAATCAAATCATCATTTAAACTTAATTAAGCTTTTACTTAAGACATTTTAATTAGAGTGTATTAAAACTATTTGACGAGATTAAACACTCTAAAATCATCACATAATCTCTCTCTATTCATTAAATATTTTAAAAGTCAAAGATGTAATTTTTATGATTTATTAAAGTTTAATAATTATTTTGTGCAAACTCAAAAAATTAGTAAAACATGAAATATAAACTAAAAATTATAGAAAATTTATAAACATGTATTCATATAAATAAAATATACTCTAAATTTCGATGGCATTTGGGTTTATATTTTATGATTAAGTAAATAACAGAGAAAATCTCAAATTATCAATTACACTCAAACTATCAAAAACTAATTGTAGCATTTAATTTCATTAGAAACCTCTTTATTAGCTGAGCACAAAGAAGGGTTGATCATAATTAGAGGAGCACTATAGAATTATTATGAATTTTTTATGTTTTAGGCCCTTAATGAATAATTAACTCAATTAGCATGGATTTTGAGATTTAATTAGTACTATAGGTCCTAATCAATTTCCTAGGTGTTATGGTATTAAGTAAGATTGCTTAAACACCCAACCACCTACTTGGACATTTACATAATTTTTGTATTTAATAATTAGGTTAATTAAGTCATTAAGTATTCAAAAATCACATCTCTTAATCTACTAATCTAAATGACATGAAATAATTATGGGAGGCAGAGAACATCATAAGCAATGTTTGGTGAAAACTTAAAGTCATTTCATTGAGTAAATTAACTTTAATTTTAAATTTTAATATTTTAATTAAATTCTTATTACTCTTTATCTAATGGGAAAAAATTTTGAGACATTTATTTTTTTTCTTGATTCCCATTTATTTACTAATTCTATAGAGTATTTATTTACATTTTTAAACTTTTTTTTATAATTAGTTATGATTTTATAAAGTTTTATCCATTTAATTCTAATTAAAACCATTTATATCAATTACATAATCAATAATTAAGTCAACCACACTTTACACACATTGGCACGAGTTTGGATATTAAAATGATTCTATGTGGTAGGTAAGTTGGTGGTGGTGGATGTATCAAATGGCTCTAATTAAACCCACGATTATAAGAAATTAAATCAAAGAAATTCTAACACGATTTATGATGGTTGTCCATTCTAATCATGTATAATGGTCTGCGCATAATTCATCTTCAAGCTCTAGTGAGAGACAAAGACTGCCCACCTCTCACTACTTGATCCAAGCTAATTAGGCTTAGATTCATGAGGGAATTGACTAAAAATAATCCAGAGGATGACAACTGAAGATCCTTATGGCTTTATTCAAACAAAACACAAAATCACTTCATAAAAGACCACACTCCTAGAGCCTTTCTATGATTTGAGATCTATACCTCACTAGAGTTAATATTTGATGGAACTAAAGACTGAAGTAGCTTTGTCTTAAATAAACAAAGCCCTATTGTTGAAGTCATTTCTTCCTTGTTGGATAGCCACAGACCATCCCTCCATCACTATTCACTAGAGTTTGGTTTAGATATAGTTTTTCATGCTCGAATTGAGTGGTTCTTAAATCATTTTTGCTTGCATAAGTATGAATAAGGTGTAGCATGAGATAATTTATGGATTAAAAGGACATGTGATTAGTGATGTTTGGGGCATTTAGATTTGTGAGAGGTTGGTCTCGTTGAAGCTCGGAGCAAGGGAGGCTCTTGGATTCATAGAGACTCTCTCTAGAATGCTCTAGATGGTGTGTGTGTGTGTGTGTGTGTGTGGAATGGGAATTTGAATTGGAGTGTATAGAGCTTCCCATGTCAACCATAATTTTTGGTTGGTTCAGCTATTGGTTGGTTATATTTAGGTTCTAATCTAAATCACATCTCTTAATCAACTAAGCCAATATTAGAGTTGGATGTTGTCCTAATCTAATGAGTTGGACCTCTCTCAGTGGCGGACAAATATGGGGTAGCAGGGTAAAAGGGACAAATGATGGTGAGTGAACTAATCTTTATCACCTTATGGTCATGGCTTGTCTTGGTTAAGGGATGGAGAAACCAACCTTGGCTCAACTTAAGTCAGTTGGGGTGAGCTCAAAGAATGCAAAAAATCTTATATTAGCCAAAAAAAAAAAGGTAAGTGGACTTTGCTATCATGACCATTTCTCTTATTTGGAACTTTTAGTTTAATTAACTTGTGTTGAACCAAGTTCACTAAGGTTTGGGTCTACTTAGGCAAGTCCATAAAGGTATAAGGGTGAGTCATGCTAAGTTTGGTTGGGTTTCGTTCAACATGACTCATATAGGTCAATTTAGGTCAAGCATACCATCTGACCAAATTGAGCCCAATGGGCTATTAGGTAATGTTTAAGTGTTGATAGGGCTACAAAAGAATTGGGTGTTCAACAAGCTACTTGTAGCTCAACTAGATTAGAACTTGTTTATGATCGCTTGATTAACTAATTGAATGAGCTTGAACAATTTTATAAATATTCGACACCTAAATGAACAAGCTTAAATAACTTGTCATTTGATTCATTTATGTTCATGGATAATATCATTTAAAGCTCATGAACAAGCTTATTAAGTTGCTCGATTAATGCTTATTTATACATAATATTATTTAAATTTTTATTTTTTAGGTTTAATAAGCTTTATTTGATACATCTCATGTATATTTTTCAACAAGATGCTCAAGAACAAGCTTATTTTAAAACTAATTAATGTTTTTTATTCATTAAATGAGCTATTCTTTAATATGCTTGATAATCTAATTTGAACCAGGCTCATGAACATAATCAAATTAAGCTTGAGCTTGATAATGGTAAACAAACTCAAGCTTAAACACCATTCTAAAAAGATCAAATTGAGCTCGAGCTCGATAATGGTAAACAAACTTGAACTCTAACATGAAAATGCTCAGCTTAATTAAGTTCATTTGTAGCCCTAAATGTTGATTTGAAACATTTTTGGGTGATTACTTTGATTCAATTTGAAATAGATTGCAATTTGGCATGGTATGACTCATTTGGATTCATTTGGGCTAAGTTGGCTAACTGGCTTGTTTGATCAAGTTGGATTCAAATGATTGTTGGGTCCTGACCAATAATCAATTTAAGATTAATTACAAGGATTGGCTTAGCTTAATTTGAATTGAATTTCAATTTAATATATTTTATGTAGCTCAAATTGGGGCTACGTTGGGTCAATTGAACAAATTGGCCTAATTAACTTCAATTGATTACTTGGTTGTGTTCAATCATCAATTTGGAGTGGGTTGGAAGGGTTGGTTTGATTTAATTTGATTTAGAATAGGATCTAGCTCAATGTGGCTCACATGGATTATTTGGGCAAAGATGAGTCAATTGGCTTAGTTGGCCAATTAGGTTCAAATGTCTAATAATTAAATTCAAATGTTCTAGAATACTTAGATTGGTTCAATTTTGATTGGGTTTGATTTTGGTTAAATATCGTTCACTTAGGCCTATTTGGGTCAAGTGAACCAATTAGCAAACTATTTTGCAATTTGGGATTGGGGGATGTTCATTTATGTATTTGGAGTGATTATGGGGCTTTAGGTTGGTTCAATTTGGTTTGAATTGAATTGAATTTTGACTTTGGCCCTATAGGGATTAATTGGGTTAACCTAGGATAAGTAAACAATTGACCAAATTGAGTTCTAATTAGCTTCAATCATGTTCAAATGATAATTCAAATGGTTTGGGTGAGTTTAATTTCAAATGGTTTAAATTAATTTTGATTTTAACCCTTCTAAGCTCAAATGAGTCAAGTTCAATCAATTGAGCTAATTGGTAAAATTATACCTCAAATGGACGTGACTTAGGTATAATTGGTCAAACAAGGTTAGGAAATGGTGGTCGATGCTTTACTTTATCAAAAGCTCAAATGGTTGGTTGATATCAACTACTCCCGTCTCGTTCTTTGAAGGCAAGGTGAAAGCCCTAGAGGTGAGTCTAGAGGTGAAGGTGATGGTGGGGAAAGTGATGGGTAGATGTTTAGACATTTGCCACAATGCCATGAGTTCCTCTTTAGTGAGTATTTCATATCATATCTATGATTTTGGTTAAGTTGCATAATCTCATTTCATTTCTTATTTGTAGAGGGCAATGACTTGGTGTCTCTTCTTTTGGATCCTAAGGTTATTGGCTTCCTGGACAAGTGGAGGGGCCTGACAGTGAGGACAGATGACACAATTGTGAAGGGCAAGCTTGAATTCTTTAAAGGAAGGCTTGTCAAGCTCAAGGAGGAGCTGATGTGCCAGGAAGAGGAGAAGAAGTGAGCCATCCTAGAGTTGCTCAATTGGAAGAGGCGAAGAAGGAGCTAGAGGTGGAGCTATCTCAACACATTGAGGAGTTTTGATGGAAGGAGCTTAAGTTTATCGGCTTCTTTGGTTCTGATGAGTACAAGCATTCATTACAAAAGAAATTCAAGGAAGGCACCAACTACGTGATCCTATGTTGGTGAAGCACGATCAGTTGGACACCAAATCCTAAGAGTTTGACATTGTACTCACTTTGTCAGGGTCAGATTTTGATGAAGGCCGTGACAAAGAAAGCAGCAGCTAGCTTCATTTTTTCCCCACCTTTTCTTTCTTTTTTTTCTCTATGATTTAAAAAAATGTATATAATAAGTTTTGTGTACTCATGTATTCACTTTTCAAGAAAATATAATTCTTATTATGCACTTCCTTTTTTGTTGAGTGAGCTTATTTTTTAAACACACTCACTTGGAGTGGAAACTATTTATTAGACGTGGCTTGAAATATCTATTGTGATATGTACGAGCACCTATTCATGTTTGTTAACTAAGTACTCGTGCTCATTATCAAAATTTTGATATACTATGAGGAACATGTTCACCAAGTATTTAACTAAAAAATTTTGTTAAAGTATTTAACATGGTAAAAATTTTTATCATACTCAATGTGGTATAATTATTTTAAGTACTCATTTCATTGAATATTAGGGGGAAACATGAAGTGTTGGTCTTTACAATTATCGACCTCACTAGGTGTTGTTCTTATACTTGAGCTACCAATCGCATTGGATGTTAATCTTATGGAGTCGACTCACTAGGTGTCAACCTTGCACTTGAGTTACCAATTGTTCAGAGTATTGGTCATATAGAATCAGCAACCTCATGGAGAGTCAACCTTACACTTGAGTTGCCAATCACACGGAGTATTAGTCTTATGGAGTCATTGACCTTGCAATGTCGATCTTACACTCACTTCTCCTTGGTATTCATGAATGGTTTTATATAAGTATGATCTATTAATTTCTTGAGTATTCTTTTAATTTGACCTTCACTTGCTCGAGCCAAGGTGGCTTGCCTAGTTTTAAATTCTTCACTTGAGCCAAAAGTGACTTGTTGTTCATCCCGAGTTGATACTCGGCTCCTTAAGTGTTAACTTGGATAGCTAATACTCACCTAATTTATGTAGTGAGTTAATTAAACACCTTATTTTCTATATGAAATAAGCTTTTAGCATTTTATAAATAACAAATTAATGGGAAGTATGGTGAAGAAGTAGGACTTATTTTATAAGTAGATTTTTTTATATTTTAACATTTTAAGTTCGTGACACATGTTGTCTAAAGTGAGTTTGTAGTTGATATGCTTTGGGGTCTACTTTCTTCTTAACTACGTAAGGGTTCTATCATGTGTTAGTGAGATTTTCCCAATATCTTTTGGCAAACTAGTGTTGACCTTCTTCAACACCAAATCACCAATTCTAAAGCACTTCCCTTTAATGTCATGATTGTAATATTTATCCATTCACTTCTTTGTCTCTTCATGCCTTAATGAGGCTTTAATCATCTGTTATTTTAATTGGTTGTGGTGTTTATTTTTTGGTGTCGTGCTGAGATTCGTGTGTGTTTATGTGAGGAGATACCACATAAATCTACAGATGTACTCATTAGGGTGATCGGGTATGATATTAAGGAATAATGTACTATCTTGAGAGATAGATGTAACTACCCTATAATGAACCTAATCACCTAAAGAGGACTCTAAGGCATGATGGGTCTTCGAATGTATCAGAGATCTTTCCTCTACTTTACATAGAAAAGTAAAGTAGAGTTTATTTTAAGTTGGATTCATCAAGTTCCCTATGGAGGCAAGCCCCCATAGTTAATTACATCCTAAGGAAAGTGATTCCTTAAGAATACTCTCGATTAAGGTAAATGATTATTTTCTCCAAAGATTTTAAAGATAGGACTATCAATCAATTGGTTATTTTTAGAAAATTAAGTGGGATTGATCAAAAGGAGAGAGTTATTATCGAAACCAAAAAGACATGAGTAGGGGATGCTCATGATACTAGGAAGCTTAGTGAGAATCCTAAACTATCCTATGGTTGGGCTTTATATTTTTCAAATTGAGGAGAATTATATGTTTGAGTTGAATTTTTTTATTAGAAATCTAGGGCTTTCAATTCCATAATACAATATTGTAGAAATTTCTAAGAGGTGAGGATTTATGCTTGTAGCCCCAAAGGGAAACAACAACCTCAGTTCCTAAATCTAAGGAGCTTTGGCATAAGCCAAAGTGCGACCTAAATCTAAGGAAAAAGTGGGTATATAGTTTACCACCACAAGAGATGATAAATCACCCAACTGTTGGACTTACAACGGCCTGAGGTGGCCGCCAACTAACTCCTCCATGATTTTAAATATATGTAGGCAAGTCATATGCTTTGCAAAATGGTTAGGTTTTTATTTACTTAGAAGAGAAACTAAGTCCTTAAACACACACCCTAAGAGATTATATCATGAAAGGTATGAGTAATGACCTAAATTTAATGCAACTTTTGTCAAGTTTTATTTTAATTTTTGGAATTTTACTTTGACACAGGCTATAGGATTATATATTCCTAATGCATGAGAAAATCATTTATGGGCCAAAATCAGAAAGAAGGAGGTGTGTTTCCACCATGACTCTCAAAGGTCAAGCCATTTTCTATTGCAAAGGTGGAAGCTCTCCTTTGGCAAGAGTGAGACAATATGATTTATGCATGATATGAGACATCCAACTAAGGGGTTGTTAAATCTCTTATTATCTTGATTTATGTTCGAGGATTTAGGTGAGGTTATGAATTATTTAGTTTAATTTTGAATTGATTAATTGAATAAAAAATTTAATTTTTCCTAAGAGCCTAATCGCATCAAGGCCATTCAACATTCATCAAATAATTAAAAAAATAAGAAAATCATGCCATCCTAATTATGCAATCATAAACATAACATCAATCAATTTATAAAATTAGTGTAAAAGAATAAGAGGTCGAGGCCGATGTAGTTGGGTTCCACCGCACAACCCGAAAAGAAATATGGGTAGCCGAGCTCTACCCTTATACAACCCGGATTACAAAATGAATAATTATAATTAAAAGAAATTCATGTTATGGGGGTCTTCATTCTTCATTTCTTCACTTTTTATTTTTTCATTTTGATTTTCTTCTTTTTTTTCTTCCTTTTGGCTTGATTGGAATATGGTTGCTCCAAAGGCATCACATGGTACATAAGACTTGATTTTATAACCAATGTTCATCCTAATTCCTCATAACATTCATTCCAAATCTTAATTATAAAATTTACATCAAAATGGGAAAGGTAAATCTAACTAAGCTTGCAAAACAAAGGTTAGCTAAACATACCACACAACCCAAGCAGTTATATGAATAATTTGGACTTAACACCCCACACATGGGTAACCAAGTCCAACTATCCTAATTTGGACTATGCTTAGGGGCTAAGAAACCTGCACAGTAAAAAGAATTTATATTTTTATTATAGCACCCCCTTAAGCACAATCCCCTACAGAAGACATGATTAGGCTAAGATCACCCTATCATCCAGTTTATGTATATACACCCTAACATCCAGTCTAAAATATTATACCACAAAACAAAATCATGCATCAAACCATGCACCACCCTAACATAGAGCTAGAAGTGGTGACTTAGCCTAATGTGTATGTCATTTAAGGTTTGTGTGGCATATCTTAGCTAGGCTTTAAGGTTGAAATTTTCTAAGTGTAAAAGATTCAATTTAGATGGGGGTTTCATTTTAAGTGATTTAGTTGACTTGTCAATTTTAGTTGGTGATTTGATTTGGATTGAATGAACCTACACTTAGTGACTAAATGTTATGAAGAGAAGAAATGAGAAGAGAGCTCTCTTTCATCCCTACCTTAAAATATTTCTATAGTAGATTAATTAATGAATTTTTTTAGTGAGTGGTTTATTATGTGTTTTAATTGGTCCTAAGTTTGGGTTCTCTTTAAATAGTCATATTCAATAAGAAATGCATCTTAGGATTAGTTAGGGTGGATTACTACTACATAACACACACCCATTCATTTCTTTCCATCATGTATACCATGCATATGAATAATCCTAAGCAATGTTTATACACACAATGCAAATCTTTGCACAGTTTGATGATGAATGCAAAGAGATGTGATTTGAAAATTTGGATATTCCATTTGTTAATTGGATCATTAATGCATGTCTTTATTATGTAGAAAAGAGAGATTTTTTATCTATTAGCTAAATGCACATCTACATGTATAAAATTTATAAGTGAGTGCGATGCCATTATTTTCTACACCAGGGGCATAAGGTACAAGACTTACTTAGAGATACTTAAAACCTCGTAACCCCGGGATGTCTAAACCGATATACCACTTTTCCTAGATACATGTAGATGTACAAAAAGAACCAAATGGATAAAGAATCATGCAAGATATTATGTTTGATTTGTTGTATGATTTACATGTGTAATATGAAGATCCTTCCTAAGTCTTAATATAGAGATGTATAGGAATAGATTTAGGCAAGTGTTATGTTCTTTTCAAATGAACTATACACTTGCAAATCCTATGTTAATCCAAGTTAAGAGAAGGAAAGAGAACTTCATAATACACATCTTATGCTATAATCACATACAAACTTATAAATACTTATGACTAGCATCACTTCATTTATCATCTTTGATTTATAAGTTTTGAAAGTAATTTTTGATTTTAATAGTAATAATAGCCACTCATATTCTTAGTTTTAGCCAACATATGCAATTTGACATAAAAGAAAATATTTTTATTAATTAATTTTTAAAAAAAATTAATACATGATTTCATATGGAAAATAATATAAGCACATGACTTCATTCACCCAAATTAATTCCTAAGGACAATCATATAAAATAAGATCATTTAAAATGAATCAAAATTCTTTAAGGAGATTTTATTTTTGAATTTGATTTGATTTAAAAAATATGAGAAAGGTTTGCTAGTCCAAACCCATTTGCCCCATATGTGAATTGGTTTGGTTTAATTTAGAACAATTAGGTTGATTTTATGTTTTATTTAGGTTAAAGTATGAATTAAATGTGTTAATTATCCCTTACTTATATCACCTTAAGTTAATTAACTAATTAATAATAAGGCTATGATATGCAACCACATGAAAAGTAAATTTGTAATGCTCCTAAGAAATGAAAGGGGCCTAATGCAATTGGCTTATGATTAATAGTTAATTAAACTTAAGGGATCTCACTTAATTACTCTTATAATTTTCTCACACATGTGAGCCAATCATAATTTCATTATCTCTCACATTGAGTTATTGAACACCTAAAGATCTACCCAAGACCAATTAAAGGTTGTTTAGGTTAGGTGAATTGATTTTTAATTTCAATTTCATTAGGCCAATAAAGAATTGATTAAATGCTTTAGTTATGCTTTGATTTAAATGATAAATTTAACATAGGGGGGAGGATCAAGGGGAAGGCTTCAGTCCTAATGCCTAAATCATTCAATCATTCCACTAGATTTTGATTCCCTCATTATGAAGACCTAATTATTTGATTAACCAACTAATCATTCCATTAACCCATTAATTAATTTAATTTTCAAAGGTAAAGGATACTTAGGAAATAATTTAGGAAAAATGTCCCCAATCATATTCCTTAAGTGATCTTACTATTTAACATGGATAGTTATGTTCAAGTGATTAACCAGGCTACTATTCATCCCTTAATTATAATTAATTTGATTAAGAGAGTGATTAGGGCTTACTCAAATGATTTTCCTATTTAAGCAATCAATAAAATCCCAAAAAATAGGGGAGGTAGAGATCATCCCCCTAAACATCCATAGAAAATTGGAGATTAATTGAGTACTCAATTAAGGTATAATTAGGCTAATTAAATTTTTGATAAAACTCTAATTAAGCCAAATTCAATATTCAAAATTAATTAATAATAATTTTCTAGATTCTCCTCTGAAATATCTTCAAAATGAGCCTGAGTTTGCATTTTTTTAAATTTTTTTATAATTAGTTATGATTTTAAGAAGTTTCACCATTAAAATTGGATTAATTAAGCTTAATTAAACTCCTAATCCCATCGGGCCACGTGGAGGCTGATGTGGCATGCTGATGCGTCGTGCTTTCCACGTGGTGTGACGGGATTGGTTCTTAAGTCACATCATCGGTTGAGCCGGGCGCGACGCTTTCTCGCGGATCGATCTAAGATCGGATGGCCGAGATTAATCTCGTGGTTTAAGCTTACAATCACAGTGGATATATCATGATCTGATCACAACCATCCACTCCAATCACATGAAATGGATGGCGTATGGTATGTCTGCTCTCGAGCGGCGAAAGACAGATGTCGTCCATCGATCGTCACTTGATCCAAGCTCACCCAAGTTCAAATGGTGCTCAAATTCATCCCACACCTTCGGGGAAGCACAAGCACCACATCTAACTATGGAGATCACGTGGCATAATGATTTCCTTCACAAAGGACCAAACAAAATTTACTTTAAGGTCAGCTTCAATGGAAAACCTCGCCAGAGGCTATAACCAGTGCTTCCAACAATGGAGGTAGCTTCGTTTAGTAGAGATGGAAGCCCTGTTGAAGAAATTTGCTCTTGATTTAAAGTCGTTTGCTCGGTTGACCAAGCTCCTCTTCAATGGCAATCAATCTTGATCGAACTCCTAGCTCCGATCATAGGGAAGCTCGAGATTCGATTCATTTCGACTCACCTTGGTCCAAGGATAGTGTGTGAAAGTTTAATTTCACTTTGGTTGAGAATTCAGTGACTTAGATTCAGAAATCACCTCCCCTATTTTGGCTTTGAGTAAAACCAAGAGTAGGGAAGCAAGGATGCTCGAAAATGGTTGGGGAAAGCTCTAGGATGCTTGGCTTTGACTCCTAGAGCTTTTAGGAATGAATCCCTTGTGTTTGAGTGAGAATCATGGGGGGTATATCTCCCCCTCCTTGGATCGGATGATGGATGGCTGATTTGCCATTTTATCTCAATGGCTTGATTGGCTGATCAGTTTGAGCTGAAAAACATCTCACATGGGTCATTTTGGGTGGAGGAGTGAGAGAGTGGCTGCCTATGTGATTGGTGAGTGAATTTAGTGAGCCAAGTGTCCAATGGTGATTGGGGAGGTCAGTTTGGCCTTACTTGGGTCATAGCTGACCCAAGCTCATTAGGTCATGTTCACCACCCTCCTTGGTGCCCATGTGGACCAATAGATAGGTGCCAAGTGGCCTTGGAAAGACGGCCAAATTCCAAGTGAATTTGGTCATATGATATCCTTTGACCTAAGGGCAAAGTGGTCATTGGGCTATGAGTTTGATTTGGATTGGTTTGAAGGAGTGTATATAGGGTTGGATTTGAGCTATAGGTTAAGGGGTTCCCTTAAATCCCTAATGCATAGCCTAATCCTATAATAAACCCTTCTAAGTCCTTAGGGTTAGGTTAAGTGTTCACCTAATCACTAGAAGCATCTTAAGACTAAGAAACTCTTAGTGTCTAGAGGAGTCCTATGTCTAAGATGGAGAAGTTGAGAGCTCACTCCAAAAGTGAGGCCAATATTAGTCGAGAGTGATTTTCATGGGTTCAGCATTTGACTTCTCACACTCACCAATTTCTTCACCCACCTCGATAGCTATCATGACAATTTGACTAGAAAGTTCATACTCAAACCGTAATATGGCCTCCATCTCATGGGAAAGTGGGAATAGTGTGTGAACAACGATAAAGGTCAGAGCCATCCTATGGTCCTAACATATTATGGATAGGATATCAACCCAATTCACTTTGGAACCTCACACTTTTTTCTTCAACAGGTTCAAGATTTTCTTATTTGCCACTTCGACCTGGTCATTGCTTTGATGGTGACATGCTGAAGCATACTTTAACTAGATTCCTTGTGATTCACAAAACTCCCCTCAATCACCTACCGATGAACTATGGCTCTTTGTTCATTATAATCAACATCGATAGTTCATACCTGTAGATGATGTCAATCAAAATTAGGTTTGAGCTACTTAGGTGGATATTTCGCTAGTGGATTTACCTCAATCCATTTGATGAAGTAATTGATCATGAAGAGTATTAAATTTTTTTGTAGGCTAGCAGGGTGCAGTAGGCCAATTAGATCCACTCCCTATATGGCGAAGGACCAAGAGTTAGTGATGTGTTGCAAGAGTTACGACAGATGCTACTATAGAAGAGCAAAATTTTGACATTGTTAGTACCTTTTAGTAAATTCCTCCTCATTGTTTCTCAATTTGGGCCAAAACTATCCTTGTCATAGAATTCTGTGAATAAGCATTCATCCTCTCGAATGACTCCCACATTTGCTAGAATGTACTTCTTTGAGTATTCCTCTTTCCTTGCTTTCTCATACACACCTCATGTTAAGCGAGGCCACCAACCTTCAAAATAACTTGCCTCCAATCAAGATGTATTGTGTGGCTTTGATCTTAAATCTCCTTGGATCTTTGATCTCCTCCCCAAGCTCCCCAATATGTAGGAATTTTTTTATGGGGTTGACCTATTTGTGCGAATCTTCACTCTCTACTTGCATGGATTTTTCCTCCATCATGTCAGGATGGGTGACTTGAATGATGAATGCTCCCTGAGTCTGCTCAATTTTGATAGTAAGTTGACTAGTTGGTTCTGCTCCCTACACACTTGCTCAATTTTGAAAAATTCAAACTTTCTAATTTTCATCTTTAATTTAAGCAAATATATTTGTAGGGACTCATTTCTGACTTCATAACCCCCATTTATTTGTCTCATTATAAGTTTTGAGTCTAGGTAAGTAGCAACATGTAAAGCACTAAGTCCTATAGAAAATCTTAATCTAGCGAGTAATGTCGCATACTCTGGCTGGTTATTCATAGCTTGGAAGTTGAATATAATGCCTAGCTTATGGTAATCCCTACTGGATTTTTCAAGATGGAAGTAAGAAGCTTATATTGGGTTTAAATATGCAAGAAAGTTTGCAAGTACTTGTTCCTTGATCATCGTTCATGGAAATTATAATATGTCAAACTCATTGAGTATCACCGACCACTTTAGTAATCTTCTTGAGTGATCTGGTTTGACAAGTACTAGTTTGAGCAAGTTATTGGTAACAACTTAAACTGAATGAGCTTGGAAGTATGGTTGAAGTCATCGTGTTGATATGATAAGTGTGAGTATGAGTTTCTCCATAATAAGGTAATGTAACTTGGCACTTCGTAATGACTTGCTAATGTAGTACGATGGACATGATCTCCTATTCTCTTCATAAAGTAGAATAGAGCTAATTGAGTCTTTATCGATGCAAAGGTACAATGGTGAAGTCTTGCCTTCTTTTGGGCTTTACAACAATGAGGGTGATGCAAGTAAGTTTTTCAAGTCACTAAAAGCCTTCTCATATTCTAGGATCTACTCAAACCTTTTGGTGCCTCTAAGCACTTTGAAGAATGGTGAGTAGTGATCTCCATCCATTGAAATAAATTGACTCGACCCCGCAACTCGCTTGGTGAGTCCTTGAACTTTCTTTGTTGTCCTTGATGACAACATGTTGAGTATGCCCTTCGATTTGTTGGGGTTGACCTATATTTCTTATGGTGTGATCAAAAATCATAAGAACTTTCCCCACTCGCAATGAATAGCAATACGTAGCACATGTTATATTTTCTCAAAGTGGCAAAGGCTTCTTTCAAGTCTTTAATGGATTCCTCGGGTGACTTTGACAAAAAAAAAGTCATCTACATAAACTTCATGTTTTTTCTTTTATGCTCCTTGAAGATTCAGTCCATCATCCTTCGGTAAGTTGTCTTGGTGTTCTTTAATCGAAGATCATCACTTTGTAATAATAAAGCCTTTCTCCTATAATGAATGCTATTTTTATTGAGTCAGCTTGGTGCAGTGCATTTGTATTTGATGGTATCTTAAAAAAGCTTGTAGGAAACTCATTACTAAATAACTCGTCACCCAGTCAATGAGTGCATCTATCCTAAGAAGCGAGTATCCATCTTATAGACATGCTGAGTTTAGGTTTGTAAATCCCCATGCATCCTCTATTTTTTGCTAGACTTTGTACGATTACCACATTTGATATCCACTCCAGGTATTGAACTTCTCCAATGAAGTCGACCTTTAGTAGTTTGGCGAATTCTTCTTTAATCGAGTTGTCAAGTAGAGCTATAATTTTTTTTTTTTTTGATGAACACCCTTTGGACATTACGGCTGTGGTAACAACAAAACAAGCCTTTATCCCACTAAGTGGGGTCGACAACATTAATCTTTCATCTCCATTGTGTCCTATTATGTGTCAAATTCTCATTCAATTCAAGTATACTAAGGTCATTTTTTATACATCTTAACCATGTCTTTTTAGGTCTACCTCTACCTTTTTTAACATAAGGAAAATCTAATGAATTTACTCTCCTAACCAGGTCATTGGACGGCCGACGCTTTATGTGGACAAACCATCTAAGGCAACTCTATCTAATCTTATCTACCACTGGAGCTACTCCAACTTTTTCCTGAACATACACATTTCACATTTTATCTTTAAGAGTAAAGTCACTCATCCACCTGAGCATCCTCATCTCTGCAACACTTAACTTAGTGTCATGCTTCTTTTATTATTTCGCACTATAAAATCAAGTCTTACCACCATCTTATAAAATTTTCTATTAAGTTTAAGCGGTACTTTTCTATCACACAACATGCCAAATGCATTCCTCCACTTCAACCATCCAACTTAAATTCTACTAATAACATCTCCATCTATTTCACCATCATTTTGAACAATAGAGCCTAAATATCTAAATTGCTCACTCTTTTTAATGACTTGTTCACCTAATGTCACAACACTACCACTATAACTTCTGCAACTAAAATAACACATTAAGGCTGTGGTAAGCGACATTAATGTTAATATCTGGCATCTTGGCTATAGTCCAAGAGAACAGTTTGATGTCCTCCTTGAGAGATTGAACAAGGACTTCCTTGTGCTCAGTAATGAAAGTTGTGCTAATTCTTAGAAGTCACTCAGGATTCTTAGTAGTTGCTACTTCCTTGATTTCTTTGATGACCTCCACTCCAGTTTGCACGACCTCAAACTGTAGTACTTCTTTTGATCTACTTGAGTCACTTATTGCTGGCAAGTAGCAGGATATAGATTGGTTTAGGTTTCCATTGATTCGGATCTCTTCTCCACATATTAGGAACTTAATTTCCATGTGATAGGTTAGCATCACTACTCTAAATGTATTGAGTAGTGGTGGCCAAAGCTAGCATTGTATGTGACAGGAACCTCCACGATGATAAAGTAAGCTATAATTATGAATTACTTCTCGCCTTTCTCCCATGCCATTGGGAGAATGATGACTCCTTCAGTTTCCCATCTTTTACCAGAAAAGCCAAACAACAATTCTCCTATAAGGAGAAGTTTGGAACTCACTAACCCCAATCTAATAAAATAGATTTAATGATGATATTGATCAAGCTCCCAATGTCGATCAATATGTTGTTAATCTGGTAATTTACTATGAATACTATAACTACATTGGCATGATTGTATGGATTATCAACTATAAGATGATCCTTCTCAGAGAAGCTTATGGGGACTATCGAAGTACTCGATGCCTATGTCATGGCTGTCAAGTTAACTTCTCTAGATCATAGACTCTTGAGGATGGCTCATCTCATAGATTCTCCATCTCCTTCGAAGATGGTGGGTGTGATCCCCATGATGTGAATGCATGAGCTAGGATGAGTTCATTAACCATCTTGGTGACTTACTTTCCTTATCTCTTGGTGAACTCCTTAAGTTTTTTAGCCTTAATGAGCTCATCCACAAACTCCTTAGATGGTGACATTCCTTTGTATAGTATTCATGGTCGTGATGATATGCATAGTATTTAGCCTGATCACAGACTCCATCTACCTCTATAGCCTAAAGGACTCCTTGTTTTCGATAGCCTCCACCAACTCGATACCCTCAAGAGTGACATGGTGGTAGTCTATAAGTATTCTCCAAGTTGATGGCAAGTAAGTTGATGTCTAGGTTCTCGATGATGTATTAGTGCTCTTCCCCTTGAACGAGATTTCTTCTTCAGTCCTAACTCTTTACTTGTGTTTGTCTATGAAGAGTGCTCTAAGAATGACTTCTTCAATAGATCACCACTGTGAGTCATTTAAGAAAACTGAGTGACCTCATCATACTCTTCCGCATTGACATAGTTGTTTTCCAACTCCAGTAATTCAACAAGAATTTGGCCCAAGCACATATCTAAAAGGACTTTCCATGAGACCTTGAGTAAGTGTGACTTGTGCAACCTCGGGCTCTAAGTCCTTAATCTCTAACATTTTCCTTCGAAATGAGTGATGAGCCTTCTAAGAGATTCGTTGGGCTCTTGCCTCATTTACAGCAAAGCTTATAACTCTTCAATGGCTTCTAAGTGCTAGTAACTGCTTTTGCAAATAATATATGGAACTCAGTAATAAAGGTTATTGCTCTGATTGGTAGGTGTGAGAATCATCTGAGAGCTAATTCTTTAAAGGAGATAAAGAAGAGTTAGCACCTCATTCCATCATCCAAATCCAATAATAATGTCATTAACTCGAAGTACATTATATGGTCGGTAGGATTAGTGTAACTTCTATAGGACTCTAAGTGTGGGATGTTAAACTTGTGTGGAGGGCGATATTCTCCAATCTTCTTATAGAAAGCATTAATCGGGTTTGCACGCACCCTTTGGGTTCATTCATCTTCACTCACATGTTAGGACTCATCATCGAGACTGGGCATTCTAGATAATTCCCTCCTCTGTTGGTGAGCTTGGTGTGTTGTTGACCTTGTGGAGCCTTCATTTTCCCTGATCTTTTATCCTCTACTCTTTGCCTTCTCCATGACCGCCTATACTAGGCAAGTGATTTGGTCTTCCATGTTTTTCAGGTCTTGCTATGTAACAAATGGTTAAGTATCCAACTCCATTCTAACCTTGTTGTCCCATCCTAAATGACCTGCTTCGCTCTACACTTGACTAATGGTTCTCATCCAATTCCATACGTACCACACCTCGAAGGATGTTGAATATGATTCTATCTGTTAATGAAGAACCTACTTAGCCACTTAGAAGCAGGATTTGAGCTAGTGGGACAGTTGAGAAGAAGTAAAGGGATATAAAATATCCATTATATTAAACAATTTGTGTACAAATGGCCTTCCCTTTTTTCAGGAAGATGCCACAGTAGAGTGGAGAAACAACAGTCCCAAAAGAACCAAAAGAAAAAAAAAACCAAGAGGGAAATACCCAACCCCTTTATAACACACACAATTATAGAGTTTTAAGAAAGAGTTTTACATGTAGCCAATGTGAATGTCGAGTGAATTTATCATGATCGGGTGGCAAGTTCCTTTGGCTAGAAATCTTGGACTTTGGTGAGATGGTCTGTCTATCATGTACCTAGATATATGGTTGCTCGTATATGGGCGACCTACCGATCCTGAGGCAAGCTGTGAAGCATCAATTAATCAATCAAACTTCTATTCTTTATATGCTCGCTCAACATGGGGCAAGTCTTTATCCCTAAGCGCCAATGTGCCAAAGATATCCTAAATTGGATAGTCTCCTGGTTGCCTAGCTCATGATGTGCATATGGGTAAACAAATTTCATTTCATCTTCTATGATTTTATAAAATGTTTAGATGGGTTTATATTTCCAACAAAAAAAAACCTATTTATTAAGAAAGAATATATATGAAAAAGTAACAAAAAGCCCCACTAAGTTTCCAGTGCATACAAAAAATTTTAAAGTTTCAACGCACTACAAAGCAAAATATTTTGAATAATTAACATTAAACAACCAGCTTGCACAATTGCACAAAAATAAAATAAGAAAATGCAAGTAGATCACTCAAATCAGCAATTAAATGAGTTATACTATAACAAGTTTTATTTACTCATTGTTAGACAATCCTATTTTCAAGTTTCACACAATCACACAAGTGAAGAGTGCAAACTATAAGCAAAAGGAAATAATAATAATATTTGCCTGAACCTATTTTCGAGTTTCGGATGGTTGCACGCGAAGCAAGATTAAAGATTGTAAAGAATAAGAAATTCCCTTCCTAAAATCGATGAATCAACATTCTTGTGAACGGCCAATTTCCACTGCTGGAGGAATACAACAAAATACGTCGTCCGATTGTCGGATCCGAATTCTTTTTTTTTTTTTTTTGCCATGAGTAGCCAATATTTCACCCATTTTGTAGGTGGATATCATTAATTAATCCTAGGCGCCAGCCATTTATCACCCATATATTGGACTTATTTTCCCACCAAGATAAAGTATTCCTGGTATGACTAATCTGGTTCTCGATCACGCCCACCAACCAGCTAAGAGATGTTCTCATATTAGAAATTAAATTAATTATATATATATATATATATATATATATATATATATATATATATATATATATATATATATATATATATATATATATATATATATATATATATATATATATATGTATATATCTTGATGTTCTCATATTATATAAAATTTTTCATGAAACTAGAAGTTATTTTAAATAATTTCCTAAATTTCTTTAAAGATAATAATATGGAATCCTAATCAAAATCAATTGAAAAGTATAAAATCCACCTAGGTTAGTTAAGAAGTGTTATGAAGTACATCCTCACCTCTTCTATGCAGGATGTCGTAATACTTAGGATGTGCAGGTGACAAAATTCGTCATCGTAATAGACCTTATTTGGTTTTATCAATTTTTGAAAACCCCTAAATAATTGAAACTTAAATCAAATAAAATTTAAATAAATATGTTTTAAAACACTAATCACTCAAATTAAAATTGCCCCTAGTTAAATTAAACACTTGATCCAAAACCAATAAAATTGAAATGAAATTTAAAGCCTAATAAGCAAACACCCACATAAATTAACATAAATTAGATTGCTTTTTAGGAACACACCCCTTTAGACCCGTAGGTTAAGAATGACTAGTTCTGATTTTTGTGATGTTTATGATGGGATATTATGTGATGTTATGATGTGATGATTATTTTAAGTTAATCATGTGATGTTGAGTTAGAATAATTTTGTGATGTTTATAAATTTTTATCTATGATTAGACTAATAATATTTTTTTGCAAATAATCATGCTTAAAAAGGGGCAATGTTGTGATTTTATTGTGATGTAAAATATGAATATTTAATGTTTAAATATAATAAAATTTTATTGCAAGTGCCATTTACAATATATATATATATATATATATATAAATGCTCAAAGCCCCTTAAACATGCATAATATGACAAGGTGTCCTAGCAGTTGAAACTGCCAGACATTTTATTTTCTAAAATAACCCTCAAGGTTTTAAACTAATTAGCTCATTTGATGGACTTAATTCCATCATAAACATGTGTATTCTCATTTGGGCCTAAAAAGTGAACACTTTGACCTATTTTGTCAAATTGACCACCATGGAGGGTCAAATCTATGTGAGTTGAAATAAGCATATGTTAATTGCATCCTTGGCTATAATCCCCATAGAATTTGATTGGATATCATGATTAATTTGAATCATTCAACCACCAAAGATAGTTGCATCTTTAATGGATGAAAATACTTTATTTAGCCAATTGGGTTTGGAACAAGTGGTAAATGGACCAATTGACATTTGAATCATGTTTAAGAAATGTAAGAGAGCCCATACAGCTAATAGGTTCAACCAATTTGAAGGTTAAAGCCAATTTGGTCATATTAATCAATTTGAGTTAATTTGGTTGACTTGAATGCAATTAGCCTTGAACCCAATATTATAAAAATATTTTTATTATATGAACATATTCATTACTTATATTAGAGTGGTCCATGAGAAGACCATGAAATTTGAATTTAATCTTAACCTAGGGTTGATATAGATTAGACTAGGTTTGATTTTTTTTTCTTTCTCTATAGTCAAACATGAATATATCTTAGGGGTTCTAGTGCTTAGTTCATTTGTAATCATGCTTGGAAATCTTAAGCTTGAATTCTTAGTATGATTGAACAATTTGATTGAATGGGGTAGTCACCTGGGCTAGAACTAAATAGGATAATAGGAGGTAAATAATTTTGACTCAACCATGAGTCAAAGCTCTCATATTTATTTTGAGGATGGATATGCTAATCCTCAAAATCCCATGATCAAAATAATTCAATGGATTATAATGAGGTGAAATTTTTTTGAGTTTCTTAAAGATTCTATCAATTTCTAAAATTTGTAAAAGTGTGGGGCTAAGTAAGAAGCCAAGTAGAAGTCTAGGAAAGCTAACCTTTAAGAATTACATTAAAAAAAATTGTTTTCAAAGAAGATGTGATTGAAAGCTTCTGAATGAGAATAGTAAAGGGAACAAGTTGGGTACAAGAAATTTGTTTAGTTATAATGTATCTAGACCAACTAACCTTTGAGAAATTACAAGTAAAAGCCTTAAGGAGGGCCTTCATAGAAGGATTACCTCACCTTTTCTAGAGCATAGGTCAAACTCATTATTGACGCTAATCAATAAAATATTGTAGATGAATGACAATAATGTATTAATGAAAGTAGTGTTCCATCAATTAATTTATGTTGTCAAATTTAGAGGGAAATTATAGTGAAGCTAAATAGAAGTTTGACATGTTATTCACATTCATAATCTTTTCTTTTATTATAGTTTATAATGTTAGTTTCATGTGTATCATTTAAAATTTTAGTTTGTTTCATTGTAAATATGTAGAAGAAATTGAGTCATATTTTTCAAAGAAAGTTTAAACATTTATTATTTGTTTGGATTTGGATTGAATTAATTTTCAATTTAAAACTCTCCTTTAGCGTCATGATCAACATAATCAATTAATTAAAAAGTAAATATATGATTGATTTTTTTTATCTTAGCTAATATTTGACATAAATCAAAAATTATGAAGAGTTTTTAAAAATTATTTTTAGTGGGCTTCAATTTTAAAATGCTCTAATTAAAAGTTTACATATAGTTATATATATATATATATATATATATATATATATATATATATATATATATATATATATATATATATATTTCAAGTCTTCAAGATAAAATTTAGTTACAAATTAACAAATATCATCAATTTTGATTAATATGTATCCATTTTAAGAATCAAATGCTAACTTAGAATCAATAATTCAATAATATATATTCTTTAAATCTATTATTAATCTCTTCTAGTATTTATCAATTTTATAACAATACTTTATTATAATAGCTCATTTTTCATACAAGAATTTCACCCTCTTAAATAAAGAAGGCAAACTTATTTCTTTTACAATCTTGAAGAAGATGTTTGAAACTATTATATACATGATAATTAAATTCAGATATAATTAATACTAAATTATTATTGAAAATTTAAGTTAGAGGAAGCAAAATTTTTAGTATATTATATAATATTAAAAAGTTTATTAAAAATTTAAGAATATCAATTATCTTCCACAATCATTCTTTAATTTCACCACTATATAAATATATATAGAGTTAATATGTACTCGCCATCCACTTAGTATATATAAAATAATCGGAATGGTTTATATTTTACATGTAATAAATTCTCCAATTTACAATAGCTTTTTACATGAGTATAATTGCCGCACCCACTCTGATATGACATGCACCAATCAACACCAACATTTAAGGCTGATAAAGAGCAAGTACATGAAACTAAAATCTTTAATAATTTTTTCTAAAAAAAAAAGATACACTCTTAAAGGTCATATTGTCTTATATGCGATTCTTCTTAAAGTAGAAGCTAGAAACAGCAGTATAACGCGAAAGATATAGAAAAGAAAAACATTATTATTATGATTATATTAAGAAAAGCAAAAGCAAGAGGCTTACACTTATCACATTTTACATAAAGAAGAAACAAACGTCGGTGTCATCGCAAACCAACACTATCGTCCGAAGCAGAATTACCCTCAGGACCAAATTAGCCTCATAAAAACATTCCTCCTTATTTTTCTACAGTCCGAATCATCCCCCCTCCACAGAATTCGATAAACATTATAAATGAATCGAAATTTAAAATCATTAAATTTATTTTTAGATGAGTATATATGCTCATTTCAAAATAAATTTAGGGAAATTTTAAATATTTCTTCATTTAATTTAAGTAGAAATAATTTGACGCGAAACTTCTCCAAATATATCCAATGTGCTCTGCTTTGCCTCTTTGCTTTTTATTAATTATAATATTCCTAGTTTCCTCGACCTTACTTTCGCATTTATTTTCGTACGCAATAAAATCAAATTGAGATCAGAAAGGTGATCACATGATCGAGCAGAACGAAGGCTCGTCCTCGCAGATGAATTTGCACGTTTTGCACCGATCATAGCACGGCGGGAAACAAGTTGGAACTGCTGGCGGCACCGGCGGAGGCTCTGTAGCTTTACAGTTGCACCAGCCATGGCATCCACATACTGGAATGAAAGGCCAAACCATAGCATAAGAATACAGGTACGGATAATGATATGGAGGAGGTGGAGGAGGAGGAGGAGGTGGTGGAGGAGGAGGAGGAGGAGGTGGTGGTGGAGGTGGAGGAGGAGGTGGAGGAGGATTGATCTGGACACCCTTGATGACCTTGCAGGCTTTGCAACAGAGCTTCTTGGAAAGCTTCTTGGGGTCGAATGGACCGGACACGACCACTACGCCCTCTTTTTCATCGTACACCATAGATTGAAAGATTTCTCGATCTCAAATAAATCAATTAATAATTCTTCAATTTATTAAATAACTAGCAGATCATAGCTTTTTGTTTTTTTTTGCGATAAATAAAAATATTTGTTGTTATGACATAGGAGGTGCTTACCTTGGAGTTTGCAAAGCACCTTCCTAATTTTCTTGGAGCAGATTTCGCATTGAAGGTCTACTTTGAGTTTTAAAGTTGAGATCTGTTACAACCATGTACAATGTATAAAGAAATCTCTAAATATAAAACAAATTGAATTAAGAAAGAGATATCTTTCTCATGATAAACTAACAAATTTGAAGGAGAAAGATGTGGACAGTAGAGAGGGAGAACGTTCACCTTCGCCATTCTTCAGATGGACCTGTTATCCACAGTCTAGCGGTAGAAACAGAGACAGAGAGAGAGAGAGAGAGGAGGGAGTTTGTAAGTACATTGTCAGTGATAATCTGAGCATTAATAGGCAAAATTTTAAACCATTATGTCTTCTTTCAGAGATCTAGGATTGTTTGACACGTTATATCTTCTTTTAGAGATCTAGTTCTCTTTAGCATAATTGTTATGAAAAAATAATTTTTTAAAAAATTATTATAAATGTTAAAAATATTTTGAATTTTTTTAATAATTAACAATCATCAGTTTTAACATTTTGATTCTCAAAAATAACTTTTTAACATAAAATTTTTTAAAAATCAGTAAAAAAATTGATATATAAAAATTGATATATATATATATATATATATATATATATATATATATATATATAATTACTTTCTGAAAATAAAATAGTAAAAAAAACGATTAAGAATGCATCCTTACATAGATAAATATCAAAATTTTATATATTTATATATCTAATAAAAAAATTAAAATATTTAAATAAATTACACCTAAATATTTAATATTAAATAAAAAATATCATTATAATTAATTTTTTTTAAATAAAATAAATTTTGTATACATTGAACATGCATACACAATACTTTTAGATAAATTTGCTTTTTTTTTTTAAAACGGCTATGCTTCGCTTCAAACGACGGCAATTCTTTGAGAAATTAAATTATCGTTACTTAAAAGTGACAATCATTTGTGCAGTCAGCAAGTTGTCGTCAGTATGAGGTATCAATTGTTTTATTATTATTAATTTTTTTCGAAAAAGGACTGGTTAGGCATTGGCAGGTGCCTGCAAAATTAATGGTCAGCCGACATTTCGGTCCCTCCCCATTTTGTAAATCCCCTTATTTTTATTTTGTGAGGTTAATGTAAGAAGTTGTGCATAAAATAATGTTAAAATAACGTGCATAAAGACGAATTGCACAAAATACATTATATACGTTTATCAGAAACTAGCGTCATGTTATTGATGTGATTGTTTGGATCGCATGGAAAGTTATTTTAGGACTTCTTTGGATAGTTTTTTTTTTTTTTTTTTTGGAATGGGTATCCACCCCATCATCCATCTTTGAGTGGGGATAATAGCTAAACCACACTGTCGCATTAATTTTATATTACTTCACATTTTGGAGAGGAATGTTGGTCAGGAGGTTCCAAACTTCACCAACCGAAAAGAGAGTGG
Organism: Cymbidium sinense; assembly: GCA_021442155.1. Classification (NCBI taxonomy): domain Eukaryota; kingdom Viridiplantae; phylum Streptophyta; class Magnoliopsida; order Asparagales; family Orchidaceae; genus Cymbidium; species Cymbidium sinense. Next base: position 79,121,404 of record CM038225.1, on the reverse strand, counting down.
GTATTCTTTGGATAGTTATTTAGTTGCTTTATTATATGAACAATAATTAAATAGTTGTTCGAGTTCTAATTTTTCACTCTATTTTGAAACATTTTTATGACGTGAAATAAATTTTCTTGAAAAAGTTTAAACTCATTTTGTAGATATAAAATATCATATCATTGATTTTCAAAGAGGTAGTCAATTCACAGTAAATGATAGACAAGAAATATTCAATAAGTGACATTCTTCCTTACATTGTGTCATTGAAAGACCATTTGGTGTTTGGAAGAAGAAGTGAATTATTCTACGTGACATGCCAGCATATTCTCTTAAGAAGCAAGTAAAAATTATCGCTGCTATAATAGTCATACACAATTACATACACCCCCATCCATCTCGAGATGATCCATAATTCAATATTTGAGATATTGATCAAACTTATATCTCCCTTGTGGCATATGAGTATCGAATAAGACAATCAATGTGTGATGTCGAAGAAGATATAGTATGTTCTGAGACACGAGAGGATGAAGGTGTAGAGAAAATGATAGAGTTAAGAGAATAAACTACAAATGCTTTGATCATAGATGAATATTAAGTTAGTTGATATATCATTTTGCGCTATATTATTAATGAAATATTAGTTAATATTATTGTTTGAGACTATGTTTTGAATTGTTATGTTATGCAGCTGATGTATTGGAGTTATTACATAGATTAATACTTTATAAATATTCATGAATGATGGCTATGATCTCTTCAAATTTCAACTCATCTTCTCCTGTAGTGGAGAAGCTTTTTATATATACATATATATATATATATTTGGTATCAAAGCAATAACGTGATTATGTCTTTCGAAAATCTATGTAGTATTTATATTACGAAAATGATTTGTGATGGTTTACTTGAAACTAACTCGTGCTCTCGTAACCTTTACACAGCACTAATTCTACGACCCACGAATACCTTAACCTTTATAACTAGTACCTTTAAAGGGTAATCAGCAGGCTGGTATCGCAGCTTTGTTATATATTGAAATACTATGTAGTTATAGCTAATATTATTTTGAAAAACGTAAACACATAGTTTAATAGAATTTTTGTTGTAATTACTAGAAAAATAGTTAGCTGGTATCGCAGCTTTGTTATATATTGAAATACTATGGTGTATTTTTTCATCGCGTCTTATTGTTGCTCCAAATGCAGGTGAGAGGTGGTAGGTGAGATAACAGAATTACACCCCTCCTAACAAATCTCCATCAGCATATGGCTCACTCAGTGTTATGCGTATCACTCCACTCTCAGCAATCCAGATATAACAGAATTCATCTCCACCTTTCAACCATAATAGTTGTACTGATATTTGCTCTACTCCACATCTATATATACTACTACATTGTAACTAGTTGCTATGATTGATGCTAATAATACCACTATTACTTTGCTTTCTAGTATGTTCCCTCTTTCAGGTTTGCTTCAATAGGAACTAACCAATGTTATCAATCTATATAAAAAAAATCCTCCCATCAAGGATTTATATATAGTCCCTAGAATTCAATTACCAACCAAAGGTTTATTATGGTTTAATGGAAGAATAAACATGAGACCATAATTATGTAACTGCCATAAAAATTTAGGTGTTGTTCGTTTGATTAAATTTGAAATACAGTGTAAAGTAAAAGTAAAATGTTTGGAGTATATTAAATTATTTGATTAGAAACTCTTCAAATATATTTTTTGTTACTTTTTTTTGTTTGATTCAAAGTAATGCAAAGTAAAATAATATTGTTAGTGACACAGATGATAGATGATAGTGATGAGTAGTAGTGGTGATGGTAGCTAAATGGTGGTGATTGTGGAGGTGGCAGGCCATGGCGTCAATAACTGGTTTCACTTTACACTAAACGATTTTTAAAATTCACACAAATTTGATGAATTTTAGATACACCAAAATTTGAACTAAAGAGTATATTTCAAATGCACTCTCAAGATACACTGCATAGTAAATGCATTGTACCAAACAATTAAATTTTGAAAATACATGTATTATATTTACTTTATACTTCAAATAGTTATAATCGAACAACCATTAATTGGTTTCAAACTTATAGTACTATAGGACTATTTGGTTGGTTGAATTTGAAATACAGTGTAAAATAAATGTATTACAAATATTTTCAGGTCATTTGGATCGATAAAATTCTACAAATGTATGATTTTACTTTTTTAGTTTAGTAAAACTAAAATAATGTAAAGTATTTATCGATGGGTGGCGATGGGTGATGACAATAGATAGCTAGCTTATTTTTTGACTTGGCATATGGAATATTTGTGAAAACATTTACATGCTAATCGATACAATATCTCAATTTACTAATGGTGTATTTAAAATTGCTCAAATTTAGTGATTTTCAAATACATCAAAATTGAACTAGCAAGTATATTTCAAATTCACTCTAAAAATATATAGCATTTTAAATGCATCCAATGAAACAATAGAATTTTAAAAATGCATACATTTGATTTACATTGCACTATTTATTTCTAATCAAACAACCCCTAAATATAAACGATTACATATAAGAAATATGAAAAAACTTTACAAAATATAATTAGTATCAGAAGAAAATTGTTTAAAAATAAGCATTTACATTCTTCCCCTTAGTCTCAATAATTATCCTTGTATCCATTAACACAGAATTTTCAAAAACTAGGTACATGAATCATTGCAATAGCTTTCTAAATTTAAGTATACAAGAAAATTCCAATCAATAGATTAAAAATTTGAATCTTAGCTTTACACAAAAAAAATACAGCACATACACACAAATAGTTAAAAGAGAACAAAAATACTGGAATTTTTATGTGAAAAAATTCTAGAAAAAATAGAAAAATTCATAGGACATAGTCCAATTCAAATATTTCACTATATATATTTTTACTTATAAAGTTTCAATCTTCTCAAGAATGAAATTACTAGATTGTGCATGAAAGATCAATGACAACTTTGAATCGATTACAATAACTATATGGTGGTGTTGGTTGTAATGACCATATGAAAGTTTATGATTGTAAATGATCATGGTTATTAATTAGCTCAAATTTTTTTTAGTTTGCTCTACCTATTAAATGCCTTCATTAACTCACTTCCCTACCTCATGGTGAGAATGGAATCCCATTTATAGATTATGGATATTTTATTAACTTTAGTTAAAATGAAATTACTCTATTGAATGATCCATATTAATCCCCATTATAGGCTTTTCTTAAGAATTTAAGCATCTTAACAACTTTTGATTTAAATTATCTTGGGCTCATTAGATTTCTCTCTTGAGTTATTATTTGATTATAACTACATTTGAAGATCATATATATTTAATTAATGTATTGCTTTGAATTATACTTAAAGCTTAGTTTGAGCTCATTTGAACTAAGATCAACCCATTATTAGTGTTGTTAGAATTGTACTTTCATGGCATTTAATTTGATTATAAATTTGTTCGAGTTGAGATGATTTGAATATTTTTGAGGTTCATGTTTAATTTGATTAATTTTTATGTGATATATCATTTGTCCTATTTTTGGACATCAAATCTTATCGTTCAAAAATATTTTAAATTTTTACAAGTCTACAAATTAACTTGAAAATTATGCAAAAATCAAGGTTATTTTTTTTTATAATTGAAAATATACCAATCTATGCAAAATTATCTTTTTTTAAAAAAAAATATTTCATTATTCTTATTTTTGACAAATTTAGGTTATTATATATTTCAAAGTGTATGATAGACACATAAAAGAAAAAAGTATTATATTATTATTATTATTACTATTATTATTATTATTATTATTATTATTATTATTATTATTATTATTACTATTATTATTATTAGATTACTATTATTATTATTATTATTATTATTATTATTATTATTATTATTATTATTATTATTATATTTTTGATAAATGGTGCAATACTTTTAATTATTACCATTATTTTTAAATAGAAATATGAAATATTTTTTAAGAAGATGAAGAATTTCTTTTACAAGTAATTTGAATTTAGAAAATGAAGGGTTATTAGAATGTGAAGAGTTTTCTTCTTCTTCATTTTAAAATAAGAAAATTTTCTTTAGAAGTTGAAGTCTTTTTTTATTTATCTTCTTCTTCTTCTTCTTCTTCTTATTTTCTTATTTAAAGAAGATTAAGTGTTTCTTCTTCTATAAAATAGAAGATTCTTTTAGAAGATGAATAGTTTTATCTTTCTTTTTTGTCTTCTTTCTTTTTTTCAAAAAAAAAAAAAGATGAAGTGATTTTTAATAAAAAAGAATATGAAGATTTTTTTTAAGATGAATTGTTTTCTCTTCTTTTTTATTAAAAAGATAAGATAAGAGTTTTAAATAAATTGGAAATTTTATAATAATTTATTTATTTTTCTAACTTGAGATATTACTTATAAATATCTTCAACATAATGAAAAAATTCACATCCCCCTCTCTTCTTCTGATTTTCTCCATTTTTTTATATAAATGGTGAATTCTTCAAGTTTAAGTTCTCCTCAATGTAGCTTAAAATTAACCTTGGTGTTATGTATCACATTCAAGGCCACAATGTGATTCCAAATCTCTCTTCTCACAATCCTAATTTTCTTCATTATTTTGTAGAAATAGTGCATGATTCTCAACTCATAATCTCCAGTTCTCCTTTGTGATAAGGCTTGAAACTAATATGGTTTAGTGTCATGTATCACATATTTAGGCTCCTCTCCTACATTCTATATAGTGGTGCATAATCCTCCTTTGTAGGATGTGGTGTTTATTTTTTGTGTTGGGTGTGTTATGTGAGGGACACTGTGATTAGAGATATTTATTAGGGTGATGGGTATCACATTAAGAAATAGGGTACTATCTCGAGAGATAGAAGTCACTATCCTATAATGGACCTAATCACCTAATAAGAACTCCTAAGGCATGATGGATCTTTGAATATATCAAAGTTTTTTTCCCCTACTTTACATGAAAAAGTAAAGCACAGTTTATTTAAACTGGGTTCGTTAAGTTCCCTATGGAGGCAAGCTTCCATAGTTAGTTACATCTTAAGGAAAATGAATCTCTTAAGAATACTCTCGATTAAAGTAGGTGATTATTTTCTCTAAAGAATTCAAAGATAGGACTATCAAAGGATTGGTTGTATTTTTTGAAAATCAAGTGGGGGAGATCAAAAGGGAAGAGTTCTTATCAAAACCAAGGGAGATAAGTAGGAGTGCTCATGATACTAGAGCTTGAGCACTCCAATCTATCTATGGTTGGGCTTTACATTTAAATTTGAGAAGATTTATTTGTTTGAGTTAAATTTTATTAGAAATCTAGACTTACAATTCCTACAAGATTGTGGAAATGCTTAAGAGGTGAGGATTTATGCTTATAGTACAAGAAAATAGCGACCTCAGATCCTAAATCTAGGGAGCTTTGGCAGAACAGCATGACTAAATTTGCAAAATGGGTATATGATTTACCTCCATAAGAGACAATTAATCACCTGAGTATTAAACTTATTATCACCTAGAGTGGCAACCAGCTAATCCTCTCACGCTTTAAATCTATGTAGGAAAGTCATATGCTTTGCAAGATGGTTAGGATTATTTATTTAGAAAAGAAACTAAGTCCTTAAACTCACTCCCTAAGAGAGTAGATCATGAATGGCATGAGTAATGGCTTAGATATAATTCAAATTTTGTCAAGTTTTATTTGATTTTTAGACTTTTATTTTGGCACATGCTATAGGATTTTGTATGCCTAAAATGTATGAAAAATTGATTGTGGGCTAAATCAGGAGAGAAAGAGGTGTCTTTCTAGCAAAGGCTATTATAAGTTAAGCCTTTATTCTCTGGCACAGATGAAAGTCATCTCTTAGCAAGTGAAAGAATATGACATGTATGATATTATACATTCAATCATCCAGCTAAGGGGTTGCTAAAAATTTTATTATCTTGATTTAATTCCTAGACTTTTATGTGAGATTATGAGTTATTTTAAAATTTTAGTTATGAGTTGCTAATGAGATAGAAATTTTATTTTTATCTTAAGAGCCTAATCGCAATCAGGCCACACAACAATCACCAATCAAAAAGAAACTATGAAAATGTATGATATTCTAATGCACAAACTAAACAAAATATCAAACAATTTTATAAAGCTATCGCAAAAGAATAAAAGGCCGGTGTGGTCGGGTATCGTCGTACAACCCGAAAATAAATGTGGGTAGCCGAGCTCTACCCTTATACATCCCGATAAAAAAAATAATTACAATTATAAAATGATAAGTGTTATGGGGGTCTTCATTCTTCATTCTCCATTCTTCACTCTTCATCTTTCATTTCTTTATTTTTGATTTGCTCCATTTCTTTCTTTCTTTTGGACATGATTAAGATGTTGTTTGCTCCAAAGACATTACATGGTATATAATACATGACCTTCTAACCAATGCTCATCCTTAATTCCCAAAACACTTATCCTAATCCTAATATAAAAATTACATTAAAAGAAAGGAAAGTAAATCTAGCTACACCTGCAAAATAAATGTTAGTTAAACACGCCATACAACCAAAGCAGTTATAGGAATAATTTAGACTTAGCACCCCACACATGGGTAACCAAGTCCACTTGTCCTAACTTGGGCTATGCTTAGGGGGCTAACAACCTGCAGAGTGAAAACCATTTATATTTTTATTACAGTGACCCCTTTAAACACAACCCCCTTGCATAAAATATGATTAGGCTAATATCACTAACATTAACTACACACACATCATCTAAATAATACATCACAAAACTAAACATTCATCAAATCATGCACTGCCTTAACATAAAACTAAAAATTGTAACTTAGCCTAATGTGCATGTATTAGAGTGTGTGTTATGTCCTAACTAGGCTTTAGAGTTATGATTTACTAAGTGTGGGGAAATTAATTTATAAAGGTTGATTTCTTTTTAAGTGGTTTAGTTGATTTGAGAATTTTTACTTAGTATTTTTTTATTTCATATAGCCTACACATAGCAATTAAGAGTTATAAAGAGAATAAAGAGAGAGAGAGAGAGAGATAGAGAGAGAGAGTCTCTCTTTTATTCCTACCTTATGTCATTTCTAAGGTAAGTTGATTAATGAATTTCTTTTAATGAATAGCTTATTATGTGTTTTAATAACCCTTGGTTTAGATTCATTTTAAATAGCCTATTCAATAATAAAGGTCTTAGGATTAATTAAAGTGGATTACTATCACATAACACACACTCATTCATTTCTTTCCATCATGTATACCATGCATATGAATAATCTAAGCATACATACATGCAATGTAAATCTTGGCACTTTGATGATGAATGCAAAGAAGTGTATTTTGAATTTAAATATTTCATTTGTTAATTGAATTATGAATGCATGTCTTTTGTTATAGAAAAGAGGAATTTTTCATCCATTAGATAAATACACATTCACATGTATAAAAGTTATAATTAATCTGACGCCATTATTTTCTACAAAGGCGTAAGTAGACCTACTTAGGGCTACTTCTTGACCAGATGTCCAAACTAATATACCACTTTTCTTAGATACATGTAAATGTATGAATAACTATAAGGATAAGAAAATCCATGCAAAAGTTATGTTTTATTTGTTTGATTTTTGATTCTTTATTCATTGGCCACATCATACATGCATATGTATAAGAGTTTTAAGTGAGTGCGGTGTCATTATTTTCTACACTAGGGACATAAGGTACAAGACCTACTTAGGGCTACTTAAAGCCTCTGGGGTCTGTTATACCACTTTTTCAAATACATGAATGTACAAAAGAACCAAATGGATAAGGAATCATGCAAGAAATTATGTTTGATTTGGTTGTATGATTTACATGTGTAATATGAAAATCCTTCCTAAGTCTTAACATCGAGATGCATAGGAATAGATTTAGGCAAATGTTATGTTCTTTTCAAATGAACTATACACTTGCAAATCCTATGCTTATTCATATTAAGAGAAGGAAAGAGAACTTCATAGTACACATCTTATACTATCATCACATACAAGCATATAAGTATTTGTAATTAGCATTACTTTATTTGTAATAATTGATTTATATGTTTTGAAAATATTTTTTTGGTTTAATAGTGATAATAGTCACTCATATCATTATTTTTAGCCAACACATGCAATTTGGCATAAAAGAAAATATTTTATTTAATTAATTTTCAAAAGAAATGAATGCATGATTTCATATAGAAAATAATATTTAGCATGATTAGAAAGAAATAAAGGAATATAAACACATAATTTCTTTCACTCTAATTAATTCCTAAGGACAATCATATTAAATAAGGCTATTTAAAATGAACCAAAATTTTTTAAAGGCATTTTTTATCTTTGAATTTGATTTGATTTAAGAAATATGAGAAATATTTGCTAATCCTAACCCATTTCCCCATGTGTGAATTAGTTTGGTTTAATGAAGAATACTTAAGTTGATTTTATGTTTTGATTATATTAAGGTATAAATTAAATGAATTAATTATCCCTTACTTATATCATCTTAAGTTAATTAACTAATTAATAATAAATCAATATGATATGCAACCACATGAAAAGTAAATTTGCAATGCTCCTAGGAAATGAAAAGGGCCTAATGTAATTTACTTATGATTAATAGTTAATTAAACTTAAGAGAACTCACTTAATTAATCTTATGATTTTCTTCACACATGTGAGCCAACCATATTTTTATTACCTCTCACCTTGGGTTATTGAACACCCAAGGAGCTACCCAAGATCAATTAAAGGTTGCTTAGGTGAGGATGAATTGATTTTTTAATTTTAATTTCATTAAGCTTTTAATGAATTGATTAAATATTTTGGTTATGTTTTAATTTGAATGATGAAATCAACTTAGGAGAAAGGATCAAGGGAAATGCCACAATCCTAATCCCTAAATCATTTAAATATTCAATTAGGTTTTGATTTTCTTATTTTGAAGATTTAATCACTTAATTAATTAATTAACCATTCCATTAACCCATTAATTAATTTGATTTTTAAAGATAAAGAAGGCTTAGGAAATAAATTAGGAAAAATATCCCCCAATCACATTCCCTTAGTGATCTTACTGTTTAGCATGGATAATTATGTTCAAATGATTAATCAAGTTACCATCCATTCCTTAATTATAATTAATTGGATTAAGAGAGTGATTAGGGCTTACTCAAATGATTTTTCTAATTAAGCAATCAATAAAATCCCAAAAAAATAGGAGAGGCAAAGGTCATCCCCCTCAACATACACAAAAAATTTGAGATTAATTAAGTGCTTAATTGATGAGTAATTAAACTAATTAATTTTTTGATAAAATCCTAATTAATCTAAAATCACTATTCAAAATCTTAATTATAATTTTCCTAGATTCTCCTCTAAAATATCTTCAAAATGAGCCTAAGTTTGCATTTTTTTTGGATTTTTTCTACAATTAGTTATGATTTTAGGAAGTTTGAGGATTAAAAACCAATTAATTAGACCAAATTAAGCCTTTAATCCAATCGAGCCATGAACGCGACGCTTTCCATTGGCACAATGGGATTGGCTATTTAAGTAGTCACATCACACGTGTGCTAACTTCGGCGTGGGCGTGCTTTCGGGGTGGTCGATCTAAGATCGGGGCGACCATGATTTTCATGGGTTAGGGAGAAATCAAATCATGGGATTTGATCAAAGCCGTTCATCTCAATCACGTGAGATGGATGGCTCGTGATCTTTCTTGTTCACGAGTGACAAAAGATGATCATCATTCATCTGCCTCCTTTCGATCTGAGCTCACCTGAGCTCGGATTGGGATCAAATGGATCCTACACCATATAAGAGAGCAAGTAATCATATCCTACGGCTGAAATCCCTCGACATGGAGATTTCTTTCACGAAAGACCAATGCACAGAGGCCTAAAGCTATGATTTTGAGGAATTACCTCACTAGAGCTAATGTTTGGCGGTACGCGAGGTAGATTCACCTTGTTGGAAGTTGAAAGTTCAAGCTCAATTTGGCCTAGGGTGCTTGGTTGACCAATCCCATGCGTGCAGCTCGACTTTGATTGAACTCATACCTCTGGTGCTTTGGAAGATGTGGAAATGGTTTGGTTGGCTTTGATTGGGTATGAGGATGGTGTGGGTGCAAGGAATTTGGAATTAGTTTAGTGGAGAGGAAGTATTGCTTGAGGGAAGGGTGTCCTGTTTTGGCTTTTACAAGAAAATGGCAATGGCCGAATGGAGAGGGCTTGGGGATCCTTCAAATTGCTCTAAGGGAGCTTGGAATGTGCTTAGGGACTCACACGAGTTGATTATGTGTGAAATTGTCTTTGAATTGAGGGGGTATATCCCTCAATTTTCCATCATTGGGACGAGGATGCGACGTTTTCACTTGGCACCATTGTCAGGTTGTCTCCATCAAGTCGGTCATGCCGAGGATGGGAGGAGTTATGGGGAGTTGCCATGGACCCAATGTGCAAAGTTCCCATGGGCTTGATCTAATGGGTGTTCAGTTTGGGTTGGGGGTGAGTCACCTCACCTCGCAAGGGTCCTTGGCTGACCTAGGGTGGATTATGTGTTCTAGGTGAGTCATGGGAAGGTTCTTTTGAGTGAAAAGGCTATGGGGTTGTTGACTTTAGCTTGATCCATTGGTTTTAAGGTTTAAATCCTATGGTTTGATGGCTAATTCGGTGGGGTTCTTGGCTTTTAGGCTGATTTGGGAATGAAGTAGGGCATGCTTGGGTTGGGTTTGACTAAGCTGGTCCATAAGTTGGTTTGGAGGGATTTGGCTTCATTTGGTCAAAATGGGTTCATTTGGGTTAAGTTGGGTTGGGTTGACCAATTGGTCAAATTGGGTCAAACCAAGGCTTGGGTTAGGTTCATATGATGATTTGGATGTTTTGGTTCAATTAATTTAGATTGGTTTGGCCTAGGTTTGAATTTGACTCATTTGGATTCAAAAAGGTCAAGTTGATTGACCAATTTGACCAAATTAGGTTGGGTTAGGTGTTGAGTCAAGTTCAATTGGTTGATTAAAAATGATTGTAGGCTTTGGTTTGGTTTAATTTTGAATTAATTTGAATTTTGGTCAATTTGGGTTAGGTTGGGTCAAGTTGACCAATTGGTCAACTTGGGCTCAATCATGGCTTTGGTCAAGTTCAATAAGTGATTTGGAATGAACTTGAGCCATTGGTTGCAATCAATTTGGATTAAATCATGATTTGACCCATTTTGGCTTTTAGGCCAATTTGGGTCAACTTAGGTCAAGTGGCCAATTAGGCTTGGTTTGGCTCAATTGATGACTTGGTCATGTTCAATCATTGATTATGAATGGGTTTGGGTCAATGGTTTCAATCAATTTGGCATATGATGAATTTTGGCTAGTTTGGATTTCATTTGGGCTAAATGTTGACTTGGTCAAAGGCTAAGTTTGACTTGGTTTGACCCAATTCAAGGTGGTTGATCACCCCATGATGATTGTTGATCATGATTGAGTTTAGATGAGCTCAGTTCAATCTAATTTAGGTTGGATTAGAACTTGGCTAAAAATAAAGTCCTTTAGGTCACTTTGGGTCAAGTGAGCCTAAATGTATCAATTGGTTTGATCAAGGCTTGATTCAAGTTTGGTTGAACTCACATATGAGCTTAGGATTGAAATATAAATCCAATTGCAATTGGTTTGGAGCCAAATGGGTTTTGGTTCATATGACAATTTCAAGTCATAAGGGTTAACTTGGGCTTGATTTGGGTTGGCTTAGTTTTGGTTTTATATTGGTGGTTTATGTTTATATTTGGATCCATGATTGAAGGAATGATTGACTCATAAAGAAGTCCATGAGTTTTGAGTTGATTTGGGTTTTATTAAGCCAAGTTCAAATGTTTGGCTAAAAGGGCTAAAATGGGGAATTTGGTTTGATTTGAGTTTAGTTTGGTCATTTTGATATATTTCATTTATATTTGTGAATATAAATGAAGATATAAATGAGTCATGAGAAAATCACTTGAGTTTGGAGTGATTTGGAAGCAAATTTGATTAAGCTAGGATGTAGTTGAAAGGGCTAAATTGGATTTTAATTTGGTTTGATTTTGATTAAATTGAAAGGTTTGGATATGAATATAAATGAAGATATAAATGATCCATGAGAAAATCACTTGAGTTTGGAGTGATTTGGAAGCAAATTTGATTAAGCTTAGGGATGTAGGTTGAAAGGGCTAAATTGGATTTTAATTTGGTTTGATTTTTTTTGATTTAAATTGAAAGGTTTGAATTTGGTTTCATTTATATTTATGAACATAAATGAAGAAATGATTGATTTATAAAAAATCAACCAAGTTTGAGTTGGTTTGAAGGAGTTTTGGTTAGGTTTATGGAGGTAGGTCTATATGGTTTAAAAAGGGTCTTTATTTGGTTTGACTTTTTTTATTTGATTTGAAATATTTGAATTTAGATTTCATTTATATTTGTGAACATAAATGAAGAAATGATTGTTTATAAAGAAATCAACCAAGTTTGAGTTGATTTGAAAGAGTTTTGGTTAGGTTTATGGAGGTAGGTCCATATGGCTTAAGAAGGGTCTTGATTTGGTTTGATTTATTTTGATTTTATTTGAAAGGTTTGAATTTGGATTTCATTTGTATTTGTGAACATAAATGAAGTAATGGTTAATTTATAAATAAATCAACCAAGTTTGAGTTGGCTTGAAGGAGTTTTGGTTAGATTTATGGAGGTAAGTCCATATGGCTTAAGAAGGGTCTTGATTTGGTTTGATTTGTTTTGAGTTGATTTAAAAAGTTTAAATTTAGATTTCATTTATATTTGAAAAAATAAATAAAGGAATGCTTGATTTATAAAGAAATCAACCAAGTTCTAGTTGATTTGAAGGAGTTTTGGCTAAGCACATGAAGGTGGTTCATATGGCTTAGGAAGATATTTTAAAATTTGGAATTAATCATGGGTTTCAATCATTTGGAATTTTGGAATTGATTTATGATTTGGAATTTGATTTGAGATTGGATTTGATAATTGAGAAAATTAATTGGATTGGGGTTGATTGGGATTTGATTAAGGCTAAGTCCATAAGATAAAATCAAAGGGCCTAGGAAAGGGATTTGGAGTTTGAATTTGGTGATGAATTTCAATCATTGGATAGTTGGATTTGATTTTGGAATTTGAATTTGAGGTTTGGTTTAAAAGAAGGAAGCAAGGATTGGGTTTGGGCTATAGGGCAAGCAAGTCTCTTCTAAATCTCTATGGCTAACTCTTCTAAGTCTCTAGGGTTAGGTTAAGTGTTCACCTAATCACTAGAAGTGTTAAGACTATGGAACTCTTAGTGTCTATAAGAATCTAGACCTATGATGAGAAAGTTGAGATGTCACTCCAAAAGTGAGGTCAACATAGGCTTCAATTTATTTCTTATGCATTTTATGGCTTTTGACCCAAACATAAAATTATGTCTTCTAAAATTTATACACCCTCAATTATCATTGATATGACGAAAATTCTACTAATCGAAGCATGAATCTTGATGTTAAAAGCAAGCTGATTCAAAGTTGAAACTGGTCGAGATCAAGCACTTAAAATATCATTAGAAATTTTGGGATATCAGTTAAATCCCTAAATAGCTCTCAAACATGGAGTGTTTATAGTCAAATAGAGCATCTTGATGAGCCGGATCTAACAAGCCCAAGATCTCATAATTCTGACTTTATTTGAGCATTCAAATCCTTAAAATACATCAAATGATCAAATGAATCATTTTGTGTCGTCCGACGGAGTGGAGTGGTTCATATTTTGCATGTATTTATAGAAACACCACTCCTCAAATCTATAAATAGCTCCTCATTCTTCACATCAGGGGAGCCCAAGCAAAAGAGAGGAGAGAGCTCTAAAGCTTGAAAATCCTCCGAGCATAATATCACTGACACCGACCACCCTCGTTGGCCAACCATCGCTGCCACCGCAATACCGCTACCGTCAATCCTCATTGTCATTAATCTCCATCGGCGGTCGTCACCGACGACCACTATCGCCGTCAATCATCATTGACCTGAACGTGACTATATAGCTGTTGTTGTCTGATTTTGGGATTCCCATTGTCAGCCCTTCTCATATACAATTTTGTAATCTCATTATCGAGGAAATTTTGTACTCTGAAACAGATACATAGTGGAAGATTTTTACTGGGCTAGGCCCCGTGATTTTTCCTCTTTTCGAGATTTTTTCATGTAAAAATTATGGAGTTTTCTTATTAACTCTTCAAACATCTTTGTGTGTGCTGAACTCCGCAACAAAGCTAAAGTGTAAATGTTTACTCTACCACAACTGGTTTTCTAGCATGCAACAGTTTGGCGCCATATGTGGGAAATGACCCCCTCAATAACAATTTTAGTGAACACCCTCATTATGGCCAATAGGCGCAATACTCATAACAACAGAGCCTCCCGCTCCAACTCCCGTCACTCTCAAAACCAATCCTTGAACCAAGGACGCCAAGATTCTGCCTCATTTCCCCCTGATAGGTGAAGGCGCTATAGGAATCTCCTTAGAAGATCGTGTGCGCCGAATGGAAGAGTCTTAAAATGAGATGATCTAACTTTTACGAGGAACACAATAGCCACTATCACGGCAAACACATCTAGCCGTGGGAGGTCAAAATGATAATGCGGGGCCTTCTCGCCATCAGGCTGAAGTTCCTCCACTTCCACACGGTGATGCTGATCTTCTTGACACTGCTAGTTCTACTCATCCATCACGTGCAGCTCAACCGACTGCTAATCCATCAATTATTGCTGGTAACTTGATACATTCTCATCCTGCTGACTCCACTCATCATGTTATACATGTAGAATTATAACGCTTGGTGCGAGAAGAACTTCATTATAAAGATGGAAATCATATTCTCTCTCATCACGGCTATCAGGAGTCTTCACCTCTGATTGAGGTTATTCTTCAACATCCCATTCCCGTAGGGTTCAAGCTTCTGAGCTTCACTCTTATGATGGGGAAACCGACCTATATGAACACATAGACCATTACAGGACCATCATGCATATCCAATGAGCCCCTGACACACTGCTTTGTCAAGTCTTTCCTGTTACCCTCAAGGGGAAAGCTTGCACTTAGTTCTACTCCCTTCCAAGGGGATCCATCCATACCTTTGATGAACTCGCCAAGATTTTTATGGAACATTCATACAACCGGAGGATCATTAAAGATTCCTCCCATCTCGAATTCATCAAATGAGGGTGAATCAAAGGAATACTTCTAGAGGTCCTTGAAGCTCGCCAAATACTTGAGTGTAATCTCGAACCATTAAGAGGAGTTTTCTTGAGGCTCGCCTGTGGCCTTTTACATCACTAATACGAGATCTGATTCGCTCATATGCCAACTTGGTTCATCGTGTGGAAGCACAAATTTTTGCCGATGAGGCTATTAATGCCCATCACAAATAATTTGAACAATCTATAAGAAAACGTAAGAGTGCCCCAGGAAATGCGGACCGACAGTCCCATCAAAAGAGGCAACAAGATAGTCGTGATCTCCCTCCACAACCCTCACATCAACGACGTGAACCACGACCAAAAAAGGAATACACACCATTGAACACATCTCGTGTTAACATCCTGATGGTCATTCGAGATGAAGAAACCATCAAGTGGCCACATTCACTGAAACCAAATTCAAGAAATCAGGAGCAATATTGTCACTTTCATCGAAGTCATGGACATACTACGAGGCGTAAACAACTCAGCAATCGAGAAATCGTTCATTCAAGGATATCTGCATTCGATTTGTGAAGAATCAATCGACTCAAATAAACATAACTCCAACCGGGGCAACCGGACAATCATCACGTAAACAAAATAGTCATCAAACAGTTGGGGAAATTGAAATAATCGCTGGAAGACCACTACTATCGAATCAAGTCCTCATTGCCACCTCTGAAGAACCAGAGTTAAAAAAATCTCGTATTGATCACACCATCACTTTGAATGACTCAGACTTAGAAGGAGTCCATGTTCCTCATCAAGATCCACTTGTCTCGGTCACGAGGATCGGTGACCCATCTTATAATGTTAAGAGAATTTTGATTGACAATGAGAGTTCGTTGATATCTTATTTTACTCCACCTTTCTTAGCATGGGCTTAGAAAAGCTCCAACTCATGTGACCATTATACGGGTTTGATAATCACCTGTGCAGTAGAGGGACAATCACCCTTCTTTGTCCTGAGAATTCGACAAGTGACTTATTCAATCCAATTCACGGTGGTTAAGTCAGATTCAGCATATAACGCTATCTTCGGAAGGCCCCTCCAATCAATTTTCGATGCAGTCACTTCAATACCTCATATTAAGCACAATCATGTTACCTCAGACAAGCTCAACCACGCCCTTTTGTGACCTTCAGTATCAAAAATTTTAATTTTTGAGATAAAGAAGTACCCCGTGAAAGCTTTAGAGAAGACTTCTGGCATTATCGATGACCAACCACTACAAAGGCAAGTGGTCTGCTTTAAGAACAAAGGGAAAAATACATAGACTTCTGCGAAATCAAGACATCTTCGGGAGTCCATGGATATGCCGGGTCGACCAATGTGATCATACACTCAAGATTGATCCAACATACAAACCGATCATCCAAAAGAAGAGTTTTACACCGATCGCCTCCGCTATTGAACAAAAGTTAACAAGCTCCAGATTTCATAATGAGACATTACCTACATGGCTAGTAAATATTGTCATGGTTAAGAAAATAAATGGAACATAGAATTGACATTAATCGACCTTAATAAAGCTTTCCCAAAAGATAGTTTTCCTCTTTCTCGAATTGATCACATGGTCGACGCTACATCTGGACATCAAATGCTCAATTTTTTGGATGCTTACTCTGATTACAACCAAATAAAATTGGACCCAACAGATGAAGAAGCAACATTTCAAACATATAAAGTTTATACTGTTACCAAGTGTTATTTAGGTTAAAAAGATGGTGCTTACTATCACCTTATGAACAAGGTTTTAAAGATCTATTAGGGACAATGGAGGTATATGTGGATGACATATTAGTAAAAGTTTGGAAGAATCACAACATATTTCGACTTAGAAATATGCTTTAACCTTCGACATTATAACATGCGACTTAACGACCAAGTGTGCTTTTGGGGTTACATCGAAAATTTCGGGTTTATGGTAACCCACTATGTGGATCCCGAGAAAATCAAAGCTCTCAAAGATATGACCCCTCCGAAGAATATCAAAGAAGTTCAAAGTTTGAATGAATGAATTACTGCCTTATCCCATTTTCTAGCCCGTTCTAGGGACAAATAGTTGTCATTCTTTAAAATATTAAAGGGAGCTAAAAATAATAATTTTCAATATGAATGAATATTAGTCTACTTGAGCATGGAGTATTTAACATCTCCACCCCTACTATGCAAGCCTATTCAAGGAGAGATGTTATACTTATATTTCGTAGTCTCTTCCCATGCGATAAGCTCGTTTTAGTGAGAAAAAAATGAGATACAATGACCAATTTACTATGTCACAAAAATTCTCTCGATATAGAAAGTTATCCATCCGATAAGGTGGCTTTTTTAGTTTTCACAAAAAATTGTGTCCATACTTCCAAGCTCACACTATCGCACACATTTATCATTAAGGGCCATTCTACAAATCTGAGGCATCTGGGAGGTTAATTAAATGGTCTGTAGAACTGGGAGAGTTTGATATCCATTTCCTACCTCGACCTGATATAAAGTCTCAAATACTCACAGACTTTATAATGGAATGCACTACCCCAACTCCAAATGAGCTATCTACTACACGCCTTTCATCTCCTCAATGGACCCTCTATGTTGATGGAGCTTGAAATCTGTCTGTGAGCAGAATCTTTCTTATTTCCCCCAGAGTAATACCTTACTCTTAAAAATTTTACAACTAATAATATGGTCAATATGAGGCTCTCATCACAAGGTTGAGACTCATCATTGGAAGCTCAAAACTTAGTGATCCACAACTCTCGCCTTTGTCGCCTCCCGTTGAGGGAAACTTTAATACTCATAATCCCAAATACCTCAACTTAGTGAAGTCACTTCTTGCCCATTTCAAGACACATCAAATCATTCACATCGAGAGAAGAATGGACGCTCGCTAAGCT
The DNA here is from genome assembly GCA_021442155.1 of Cymbidium sinense. Classification (NCBI taxonomy): domain Eukaryota; kingdom Viridiplantae; phylum Streptophyta; class Magnoliopsida; order Asparagales; family Orchidaceae; genus Cymbidium; species Cymbidium sinense. The sequence goes on along the minus strand of CM038225.1, from coordinate 79,103,201 downwards.
TGCTACATCTACTGGAGATCTATTTAAGAGAAGGCATGTTGAAGAAATATATTTTCTTAGTATCCAAGGGTCATGGGTAATACAAGCAATTAATGAGATAAAGGAACCTTCATAGATGGACCTCATCCTATCTTTTCTACAATAAGAGATCCTTCCTGAAGACCCAACTGCTGCAACTCATCTCAAAAGACAAGCATTAAACTTTATTATTATCGGAGGTGAACTATACAAATGAGCTTTTTCTGGGTCATACCTCAAATGCCTCTCACCATCAGAGGCCGATTACACATTAAGAGAGGTTCACTCAGGGATATGTGGAGAACACCTAGGAGGAAGGGCGCTAGCCATTAAAATTAGAAGGCAAGGGTTCTATTGGCTACGATGAAATAAGATGCTTTGGAGTTCACAAAAAATGTGCAAGTTGTCAGTTGCACTCTAACCTCTCTCACATGTCGTATATAGAGCTCTCATCCCTTCAAAGCCCATGACCTTTTGCTCAGTGGGGAATTGATATCATGGGACCTTTTTCAAAAGTATCAGGGCAATGAAAGTTTATCATTTTAGTCATCGACTACTTTACTAAATGGGTGGAAGCCGAACCACTCATTAAAACTACGAAGGAAAATGCTAAATAATTTATTTAGAAAAATATAGTATGTTGATTCGCCTTCAAAGATCATCAATGACAATGGAACCCACTAAAAAAAGTCTTTACGCCTTTCTTGCAAAGATCTTCATTCAACTATATAATCAGAAGACATCCTCAAACCAACGTATTTAATCAAGCTCTACCAATAGGACTATACTCAAAGGACTAAAAACACGTCTTGAGAAGGCTGAGGGGCAATGGGTTGATGAGCTTTTTAATATTCTTTGGGCTTGCCGCACTACATCACGAACCCTGACTGGTGAGACACCATATAACTTGTATTTCAGCACAGAAGTTATTATACCAGTGGATATCAGAGTTCCAAGTCCAAGATTTCAATTATTCGATCATGGTAATGAAGAAAAACCACAAAGACTGGACCTACTCAAACTCGTGACATGGCCCTACTTGGAGCCTCTATCACCAAAGGGTAGTTTGTCACTTGTAGTAAAACCATCCCATATCTATCGGTGACTTGGTCTAAAGTCTCAAATCTGCAGTAAAGGCCTCAATGCAATAAACTCTCACCTCTTTGGGATGGCCCATATGGGTTATAGCTATGGTAAGCGAACATTCAAGCTCAAGGATCCAGGAAAAAACTTTACCTCAAACTTGGAACACGAGAATCTCAAAAATATTATCAATACTCTATCGCATAATTATTATAACTTTTATTTGTCTCTGTGTCATTTCCTCTTCAAACTCATATATGTATTAAAATCATCTTATGATTGTATCACAACTTATTAGAGAGTAATGAATTTATAGCTTTTCAAGCTTGTGCATATAAAATCTCCTTCATTTAATCCTCCCACTTGAGAAATGCAACTGTTGTATCTCGGCATGATCAATCCCATGGGGACTTGATCTGACCTATTCCATTGTAAGAAGTCAAGTAATACTTTGGCTAATACCTAGGATAGTCAAAAGGTCCTTGGGACATCCCACGGCCTCTTCCATAGTAAGATGTCAAATTTTTTGACTAATACCTAGATAAGCCAAAAGGTTTTTGGTGGACTTCCATGGCCTCATCCATGTGTTAGCATAATATTTTGACCAATCACCCAAAGTAAAATAAAATAAGAGCATATCAACTAAAAAAAATTTATCATTGACAAAGACATTAACATGATGATATAAGAAAGAATCAAAATTCACAAAATAATAATAATACATATAAAAATAAAAAAAATGCATCCTCAAGTGATACTACATGATATCAACGCCCTCCTCACCACTAGAGATGCTCTCGACTCACTCTCAACCCCTTCATCTCCTAAATCGGTGAAGAGTCTTCATATACTTGGGAGATAGATCCTCAATACTAGCTCGGTTTTATGTACGATTCCTTTTAGAACCTGGATGAAGCCCTCCTCTAAACATTGGTGCTCCAAGTCCTTCACTTCAACATCAAGAATATGATTACTTCGGACATGGTCTTCGATGTATCGCGATAAGCTGAGAGTTCTTAAAGTCTTCCACTACCTTCAAGAGATTTCATTTGCTTCGCTCGACATTATATGCTCCTTCTAAAGATCTAATGCTTTCTTCTCTCCGAGCTTCCTTCTCCTCAGTGTCTTTAGTCTTTTCTCTCTCGAGCCTCCTCACCTCAATCGCTTATCACGAGTGCACCTCACCTCGACCGAGAGAAAGAGAAGTTGACATGTTCGCTAGCTCTTCTCACACTGCAGTCGATCCAAAGTCGCCACTTCTTTTAGCACTCATCTTTCGCTCATACTCCCTTGTAGATATTTTACCTTCACAAATTCAAGATTCCACTCATCTAGACACCCAAATGAGCCATCACCTAATGTTTGAGTTACCTACAATAAAAAAAAAACCATCACAAATATTACAAAGAAAAAAGAAAAGAAGAAAAGAAGGAAAAGAGAAGACAACGCACTAATTCATCGCTCATTGACCAAATATGTGATTTAACACCTCTTCAGAATGTGCTCGAGAAATGAACTCCCCATCATGAGTTGAAATAGCTAAACTCGTAGGGGAGAACATCTTCTTAGAGATTCGACGTAGTCACTTCAGACATGTCTTCTTTTTCTTAAAGAAGAAACATAGCACCACCGATTTCGATGGCTTCTTGAAAGAACCCTATGAACATGAGGAGACCTTTCATCACCTTTACTTGACCTCTTAGTGAAGAGCATGAGATCTCCCACTGGATGGAAAGGCCAACCTTGAACATTCTATCTTCAACTATATATTTGCAATGTGACGTAACTCATGTAAAGCTTCTACATCGTGAATATTAAGAGTTGCTAAGATTTCATTCTCCTCAATCAAGAATGGATGAAGGTCATTCAATCTTCCCCATCTCGTGAGGCCCCACTCATTTTTCATAAAAAAAAGAATCCATTACCAATTTCTTAGATGGATCTGCTAAAAAATTCTATCCAATTCTTTATATCCGATAAGAAACACATCCCTAAGCATCACATGTGAATCACATTCACACAAGTATTTGATGTTCAAAGTAACACCACGCTTCTAAAGAAGACAACAAACCAACGATGATCACTAAAGCTCAAATGAAAATTGTGACAAAGCTACACCACATATTTTGAAGATCTCAATCAACTGAGAGCAAAGGGAATCATAGTCCCGCATGAAGAATCATCTCGAAACAAAGTATCTGGAGGTGAACGGCTCGATCGACTTTTGGCAACAATAGCCACCAACTCATTAGGAAGTAAAATTTCTGGAAACACCATTAAACTATCGATGTGACAATGGATGGTATATCAGAGTCAGCCACGCCATGGGTTTTCTTCTCCATCACCTTGAAAAAATACATAAATAAATAAAGAGAGAAATGACAAAATTTGAGAATTTTGTGAACAATTTACCCCAATACTGGTGTATCCTTTTTTTTGACTCCTTCTCACTAAAGCTTGGGATAAAATTTTTTTCTGATAAAAGGATACACATACATGAGATCAAAAAAAAGAAAAAGCTATTCCTCTCTAAGGATGTTCTAAAATTACTTGTCAAACTTTCTGAGTCGTTTCAATGTCGATTCCTAATTAACGCTTCCCCGCCATCTTGGCAGTAGTCAACTATTGAACCATCCATTGAAGTTTCAAGAAATCCAATTTCCTATAATAAGAAGTATGAACTACGAGGCTTGATGGCCTCCGAACCCGGTTGGTCCAACGAGGACAGTTAATGCCTCTTTCGAGGGAATACCAGAGTCTCATTGTATGAACTACGTGCTTTGATCGCCTCTAAACCCGGTCAGTCTGACGAGGACGGTTGATGCCTTTTTCAAGGGAAAATTGGAGCCTCGTCATATGAACTATGGGCCTTCATAGCCTCCGAACCTGGTCGGTCCGACGAGGACAGTTAACGCCTCTTTCGAGGAAAAATAGAAGCCTCGCCATATGAACTACGGGCCTTGATCGCCTCCGAACCCGGTCGATCCCATGAGGACAGTTGACGCCTCTTTCGAGGGAAAATCGAAGCCTCGCCGTATGATCTATGGGCTTTGATCATCTCCGAACTCGGTCGGTCCGACGATGACAGTTGACACCTCTTTCAAGGGAAAATCGGAGCCTAGCCGTATGAACTACGAGCCTTGATCGCCTCCGAACCCGGTCGGGCCGATGAGGACAGTTGACGCCTCTTTTGAGGGAAACTGGAGCCTCGCCATATGAACTACGAGCCTTGATCGCCTCTGAAACCGATCGATCCGATGAGGACAGTTGATGCCTCTTTCAAGGGAAAACCGGAGCCTCGCCATATGAACTATAGGCCTTGATCACCTCCAAACGACCTTCTCTTAAGAAGAAGAGAAACACTAGAGCATATGAGGAGTGTGCCTTCTCCTTCGCCATAGCGGGGTTTATATAGACCCCCAATAGGGGCAAAAAGGTAAAAAATTAAAGAAAAACTATAAAAAAGAGTGAAAATTGCAGAAAACGGATCAAAACGGACAAAAAAACCCCCTCATCGACTTTGTTTAGCCCCAGCACGCCAAAACTGCCACGCTTACGGCGTACTTGTCCAGCGCCGTGAGCGTACCAGCGCCGTAAATGTCCGATGGGTCCATAACCTCAAACCTTGCGCGCCCAGCATACCCACATCCGCGGCCTGCTCCTTCCATGATCATAATCTTGTGCTCCCATGAAGATCTTCTCAAATATATGGTTAGTGGACCCTAACTTTGAAGAATTTGCTATTTTCAAGTATTTAGCGTATATATTTTTGGATGATTGAGATAATGTCATCCAAAAATATGGGGGCAACTGATATGGCACTTAAAATACTACTAGTTGAAGCATGAATCTTGATGTCAAAAGCAAGTTGATCCTAAGTTGAAATTAGCCGAGATCAAGCACTTAAAATATCATTGAAAACTTTAAGATATCAGTTAAATCCCAAAATAGCTCTTAAATATGGAGTGTTTATAGTCAAATCGAGCCGGATCTAACAAGCCCAAGATCTCATAATTATGACTTCATTTGAGCATTCAAATACTTAAAATACATCAAATGATCAAAGGAATCATTTTGAGCCGTCTGATGGAGTGGAGTGGTTCAAATTTTGCATGTATTTACATAAATGCGTCTCCTCTAATCTATAAATAGCCCAACATTCTTCACATGAGGGGAGCCCAAGCAAAAGAGAGGAGAGAGCTCTAAAGCTTGAAAATCTTTCGAGCATAATCGTGTCACTTTCGGCGGGTGACCACACCATTGGCCTCCAACCACCCGTGTATGCCACGATCCTCAATGTCATCAATCTCTCCATCGGTCACGCCGACCACTTGTCGCCGTCATCATGACCACCGGCCGTCCGCCAACCACCATCTCGCCAGCGGACCATCGCCGACCATCTTCGCTGTCATCATCGATTCGTCGTTCTTTGAACCCCGCATTTACCATCATCTACTACAACTAGTAACTATTACAACCTGAGCGTGACTATATAGGTATTATTAGATTCATTGTCCCTTCTCATATACAATTCTAATCCCGTCATCGAGAAATTTTGTACTAAAACAGATACATAGTGGAAGATTTTTTTGGGCTAGGCGTGGTTTTCCTCTTTTGAGATTTTTTCATAAAATTCTCAGTTTTCTTATTAACTCTTCAAACATCTGTGTGTTGAACTCAGAACAAAGCATAAACCTTTAATCTACATGCTTTTCTAGCATAGCAGGTTCTAAAAGATCAACATTACATATGATTTCTCAGTAAAAGTAATAGTACATAAAATAATAAACTAATACAAGTACAAGCTAATCATCATTAGTCTTCTCATCTTCCTTCTTCTCTTGCTCCTCTATCACTAGCTTTTTTCCTTTCATCTGTCTCGATACATCTTTGTTATTTTTTCTTCCATAACAACCACTTGAGCGTCCATCTGAGTAATTACTTGGCCTTAATGTCCTCATAAAATATAGCAACACGTCTTTTAACTATATCGACAACCAAATTAGTGCTTTGTCTAGAGAAAAAAATGATATGCATAGTATACTAAAACCTATAAACTTAAGCCATATATTATTTCTTTCTTTTTTCCTCCAACTTCTCTCTATATATATCAAACTCATATTGTCTTACAACAAAGAAATGCAATTAAGCCTATAAAACTTGAACTTCTTAGGCTTATAAAACTTTGAGTCTACACCTCCTTTAATCTCATATACTTATCCTATAAAATCCTATGATGTAATTAAAACATAACAAATTTTCATCTAGATAGTAATTTAAAAAATAAATATTTTACTTACATTAATTCTTTGTGACTTGATATCAATCTATTGGTGGTCTACTTGGTGACGATGTGTTATAATATGCAGCTTTACAGTTATTGGTTCTATTCTAAGTACTTATTTTTGTAAACATATTTATAAAATTAGTAAATAATGCTTATAAAATTTCTTAATATGGATTACTTTTAATGACTTATCAATTTTCTTTTATACTCAAATACTTGAATTTGTTTTGTCTTCCCCCTTTTGCAAACATAGTTAGGAGAAGCTCAAGCTCAACATAGCTCATCACACACTTCCTCTACAATCCAAATGAGCATCTATCCAAACTTATGAATGTCTGTGAACATATCGTGTAAACATGCCGCGCTTGTTATCATAAAGTTCTTTCTAATATCCTTGTTGTTGTTGACCTCATTTTTATATGAGGTCAAAAAGTTATCTTGAGTTACAAATTCAATAAATCATCAAAGTCAAATTCGAGTAAGAGTCAAATTTAACTAGGCTTAAATCATATTTTGGCCCAATCATGATTCATTAGGAAACATATTAAGTTAAATTTATACAAATTATACCCAAATGAAATTCAAATATAAAGAAATAATTTTCAAAGCCTTGATGAAAATTTTAAACCAAATCTAAATCAAATTCAACTTGCTTCAAGTAAAGTTTAATAAATTCAATTAGCTTCATTAACTATTAGTAAATTCATAAGAAGACAATCAAATTTGTTCAAAGCCAATCAAAATAAAATCAAGAATGAATGATCAACTTTTAAAGAAACTTAGGTTAATTTCTCAACAAAAAAATAAGCTTAATGAAAATTACTTTTAATTTCAAAATACCAATGACCTATGGAAGCTTTGTTAAATGCACTTACTTTAATCATATTTAATTACGGTTGAAGTGATGATCATTATCATTAAAACTGAGTTAATTACCCAAACCAAATCTAAATTTAAGATCCAATTCATTTCAACAAATTCAAAAAATAGAAGCCAATTCATGCACTTCAAATATTAATGATCTAGGATAACTAATGTGCAATAAAACAGCATTGGCATTCATCTACCTTAGGTTCATAAAGCTCAATTAAATGAAGAATACGGAAAACATCGAACCACCAACAAGATGCCGTTTTAGCGAAAACCCATGTGATCCACGCCACCACTATCACATAAAAATATCTGCTTCCATTACTCTCCAGCTGCCCCAAACCGCCTAGGACTGCGAATTGAAGAAATGCCATTAATAGAATCAAGAAAATTCTCCACAACTGGGGCAAGCATGAGCAGAGCCTGGCTTACTATGAGATATTTCTCTTTCGTCGACTGATTTGAGGCGCTGCGGATGGCCGCCGGAACCTTCGGCGCAGTGGTGCATGGCTCCGCATTGCCAATATTTTTTCCTTCTATTTGGAGATCTGGTAAATGGCTTCGGAAAGAATCAGACTAATCTCAGCAAAATGACCGAGGAGGTCTCCAAGTACGCTCTCTACTTCATCTATTTCTTGCTGTTTGCGTGCATTTCTTCATATATATAGTCTATTATTTTGATATTGTTGAGACTGCTTCAAGAATATGTATGGCTCAATAGATAATATTTTTTAGATTGTTTTGTAAGTATTATTTGTAAAATTAATTTTAATATGCATATTCATCAAATCACACCCGATTTTATTTATAAGACCTTTAAAAAAACCTAGAAATTATGGTACATAAAACTAGTTTACTTGTACTTGAACCCTTTATCTCTATTTTTTTTAATATTATTGAAACTATTATTAATTATAGCTGCTTGCATAATGCATTTTGCATTATTAATTTATTAGAAATATTACATTATAATAATAATAATTAAGAGAAAATTAAATAGATAAATATATTAAAAATAATAATAAATAAGTCATTTAATTAAAATTTTAAATTAATTACTTAAGTTATATATATATATATATATATATATATATATATATATATATATATATATATATATATATATATATATATATATATATATATATATATATATATATATATATATATATATATATATTACTTAAGTAATTTATTTTATTGCGCTTTAATAATTTTAATGAATAAAATTTATTATCAATTCTAAATTTATAAATTTAATTATAATATTTTATAATTGAAATTATTTGTAATAAATATATCTTATTATTCTCTCTTTTTAGCTTAAATATTATTCTCTAAATTTCCAAAACTCTCTACAATAATTTAAAATATAACAAACTATATTTTATATATTTTTTATATAATTTTAATTCAATTATTTAAGATGTGAGGACATGCGTATTCCTTTAATTTTTTTATATATTATTTTAATCAAACAATTCTTGTGTGTTCGACAGCATTTTTTGAATATAGCAAGATCATAGCTTGCTATATCCCTTCCCTAAACCCTTCTATAGTAGTAACTTAGAGAAGCCTCTATAGAGTCAATGCCAAAGTCAACCTAACTATGGATGATTTTGAGATGATAAATAGCACTTAAAAAATAGTTCTAATGATAATAATTCTAATTTTAAGTTGGAGAGTTATGGATATTTAAATATTAATGAGTTGATGGGTCATTATATGATTAAATAGCATTTATTATCTAACATTATTAACTTACAAGAAATAATTTCCAATAATGATTATTCATATATGTCAGACAATTCAAGAGTGAGATTATGACATAATTTTTTATATCCAATCAAAAAACTTGAGTAAATTTTAGGAAGATACATTCCAAAAGAATTTAATTAAAAATATGCATTTCAAAAATAAGATTGATTTGTAATACACAATAAATGATTCGTCAATAGCTAATAATATAAAGTATAAAATGATAAACTCAAATAGAACTAGTTTAACAATTATTTGTGTGCACCATGATCATTCGGCAAAACCATATCATTGAAAGCTGAATGTATCTAGAAGTAAGAGACTTGCTAAAGCTTGAACAATCTTGAGCTTAAATGCACCACATAATTGTACACATCTTATATTGGTAATTCAAAGTTTGAATGTTATTTCATTCTCCTTAGCATTCATCACTAGATTGATTTAATACTTAGATAAACTATTTGTCAGATTGAAGTTAGGTTTAATGTATGTGTTGGGGGATACATCTTTAGTATTTATCATTAATGGAAAAATTTAAAGGTCTTTGCCCAAAGTTCTTTTGGAGTTGCAATGTTAGATACCCTGTAAAGAGAGTTAAAGGAGGCAACCAAGTCAAGGAACATTAACATGACAGGATGTTTGCTTCCATTACATATTTGGTCATGGAAGTAACTTCATGTAAGTAAGTCTACGGTTTGTATGCCATATCCACGAGACATTGATGGAGAAACAATTAGTTACATGTATGTCAAATAATTTCTTTTTCCCTTTATTTATGATGTACAAATAATAATATAATTCTACATGTGGAACAAGCATCACATGTGGAAGCAACCATCTAACCATGTTCGGGATTATACAAACAAAATTAATGGACTTCAATAGAGACATATAGCTATTTTCTTTAAATAAAAATTATATGCTAATTTTTTTATTGTATCTTAACTTATTTAGATAATAAGTTATACCGGAGCCTTGTAGCCATTAAATATAATTACAAGTGACAAAATTATGCACATTAGGGTAAGACATTTAGGATGCTAGAGTTCCCCTTATAATTTAACATATTTAAAGTGGAATCAGCTAGAGTTGGTGGCATAACAATTTGGTAGAGTACCTATGATGGATAAAGAGTCCATGGAGCGAACTTCGTACTGGTTGACAAATGAGGAAAAAATATGGATTAGATAGACTACCACATATGGTACATTGAGATTTGAAACTACTAGTTAGCATATCCCATCATACATGACACAAGGTGATTAATCGTGCCAAGGCTATTACATGATACATATGATGATATCAATCATATTCTATGCTTGTCTACCGAACCCTTACAAAGTCAATAATGTACTAGCCAAGATCCCCAATGAACACACCATGATATGTTTGTTATTTTTAAATATTTTAGTTGTGTACTCCTAACCTAATGAAATGTTAAATCCCATTAAACTTATGAAATATGAATTCCTTAAAGAGAATTTCAGCCTTTTTTCCCCTTTTTTTGACAGTGGTAAAGACAATTCAAGATAAACTTGAAGTATTATGTAAACTAGATACATCGATCTATGCAATTCTCAGATATGTGGTACAATAGTGTGGACATAGCTCGAGAAGTAGGAACTGCTTCATCCACATAAGCAAACCCTGGCCCTCCTAACTACATGACTGAGGAGTTTCTATACATACCACTCTATGCCCATTAGGTTATCCATTATAGCTTTCTTGAGTTGAAGTGAAGTGATTGAGAAAATATTTATTGCATGAGCAGAATTATACTTCACCAAATTAATCCCTAAAAGATCATACAAAAATTTTACCTATGTTATAAGAGAAGGCAAAATGAGACCACTGATACACTATTTATGAAACTATACACTATTTATGAGAGTATACATAATAGTGCCCACTCTGAATTGACAAGTGCATCGACAAGAATAGGATGCTCAATAATTATTTGATTACACATGGCTGATGAAGTTGATGTAGAATAAGTTAATGATTTTTTAATTTTTTTTTATAATGAGGTGTCCACTCGGAGCCTCATCCATTTTACGGCATGTTGCTCCCAATATAAATAATCTCTGAAAGACCTAGCGACAACTTAACCACATATTCTGAGGCCCCGCCTATTTTCTCTCAAATCATCACGACAGTGGGTAGTTCATGAAAATAATTAATTGCCTTAAAAGCCACTTTGATATGCGATTCATGTTAAAGTAGAATGCCAATAAAAACACTAGTTAAAAAGTAAAATATAATAGAGAAAGAAAAAATATTAATATTATTATTATATTAAGAAAAGTAAAACAAGCGGCTTACACTTCACACTTAGCATAAAGAAGAAACAAACGCCCACTACTTTTATCTATCTGCAGACAAAATATTACGTCCGAGTCCACAGAACATGTGCGGACTCCAATCTTAGCCCGACGCGTGTCCAGTGGTTTTTTTCCATTTAGTGCTTAACGGCCAGCACGAGACCACGCCGCTTTATCCCGCCCCACTGACCCGCCTGCTCAAACAATGGGAGAATAAGCCTTAGAATGCGGGAGAAATTTAAAAGAAATATATATCTAGATTTAGGGTTTAGGGGTATATTTTTTTCTTGCAAACTGAGCTTTTCCTTTTTACGATAGAACCATGAAGATGGAGAACGAAGGCCTTGAGAAAATAGCTGAGGATGTATTAAATAAAAATTCATCGATAATTTTTCTCAACCGTTGTATACGTATAATTTTTTTACAATTTGTTAGTGTTATTCCTTGAAATTCTTTTATTTAGTGTATATTTCCTACACTATTTGGAGTTCTTTGCAAGAGGACTTTGTTTATTTTGAGATTTTCAGATTCATGTACTCTCATGAGAGTACAGATAATTTTTTGAATATTTTTGCAATTTATTTTACCTGGATGGAGAGAATATGGTCATTACATTTCATTAGAAGTAATTTTATTATTGTTTGATTAATCTTTATGGGAGATTTCTATCTGTACTCTCTATACTCACTGTACTCTTCTGAGAGTATAGAGCATTTTGGGCAATTTTTTTCACTTTATGTGGCATATTTGGTGGAAATATATTTATTACAATCCATCATGAATAATTTGGAGGTCGTTTGATTTTTTTTTATTATTTTGCTTTCAGATTCTCTCACTCTCAGAGTACATACAATTTTTGCCATTTTTTTCTAGTTTCTTTTGGTCAGATTATGTTTATTACATACCAGTGAAAGTAATTTTGAGGGATGTTTGGATAGTTTTTGGAGTATTTCTGCATCTGTACACTATGTACTCTCTGTACTCTTCTGAGAGTATAGAGCATTTTGGATTATTTTTTTTTACTTTATGTGGCCTGTTTAGAGGAAATATGTTCATTACAATTTATGAGAAATAATTTGGAGGCTGTTAGGTTATTTTTTAGTGTTATTTTGCATCTATAGAGTACATATAATTTTGGTCATTTTCTCGCTTTCCATTGTTGAGATTATTTTCATTACTCAGACTCAGACTCAGATCTCTCTGAGGTACAGAGATTTTGGTCATTTTTTGTCTATTTCTTTGGCCTATTTGGAGGAAATATGTTCATTAGGTACAATTTGGAGGTTGTTTGGTTGATTTTTTAGTATTTTCTTGTATCTGTACTCTCTATACTCTCATGAGAGTACATATGATTTTGGTCATGTTGTCCAGCTTTCTCTCATTGTTGAGAGTACATTCCGTTGGAAGCAATTTAGTACTATTTGGATGATTTCTAGATTTTTCATCTGTACTCTCAGACATGAAAAGACTCTTAAGAATGAAGTCACATTTTAGAGGCTTCATCTCAGATCATTAGACTCAAAATTCAAGAAGACTCAATAGCCATGACCTCAATGTCTTGTTGGGACATGAGAAGCAAGATTTCTTTCGGGCGCATTCCTTTCACCCCGAAAGTCAGAATTGGTAGATGCCACAAAGGAGAGAAGGTCTTATGGAATAGAGGTAATGTGCTATCTGTGAGGTCAGCACTTCCAGTGAGGAAGCCCTTAAAGAGCATCTTGAAGGTAAAAACACAAAGCAAAAGAAGCCTTACAGAAAGCAAAAGAAGCCTTAAAGAGCATCACCCCCGATGAAGTTGCAGTGATAATAGGGATGCCAAACAGAGGGAGGTCTTATGGCATAGAGGGAATGTGCTATCCATGAGGTTAGCACTTCCAGTGAGGAAGCCCTTAAAGAGCATCTTGAAGGTAAAAAATACAAAGCAAAAGAAGCCTTACTGAGCAAGAAGACTCCTCTCAGACTCTCCTCAGACTTTCTCAGTACTCTCAGACTCTATACTCGATTTTATACTCTCTCAGACTCTTCTCAACTCATGGGTAACTTGATATAATAATCGCTTATGTTTTTCTATGATGATTTCTTTACTTGTTTGAGGCTATTATTTGGTTAGTTTTTTTAAGATATTTTGTATATATACTCTATCTCTTGAGAGTACATCTGACTTGGCCATTTTTTCTAATTTCTTTGCTTTGGAGGAAATTTGTTTATTACATTACATTGGAAGCAATTTGGAGGGATGTTTGGATAATTTTTGCATCTGATCCTCTCAGATTTAGCTTTTTTTTTTTTTCTTCGCTGTTTGGAGGGAATATGTTTATTTGCTATTTATTTTACATGTCATTTATATGTGATCATGCGAACAATGAGAAAAGATGAGTAAGTCGATGTCTAATGAATCAAATTTGGGGAAACCTCGCAACTGTTAGAATGAATGAGCGTATATCTTTATCTATACACATTAAACTAGGGTGTTTGAAAGGACCATACTAGTTATTGGCCAAACTCAAGAAATTGAAATCAAAAGATTTTTTATGTGCAAAAGCGGTCGAAGAAATCTTCTAAATGGCAAAATTCGAAAACTACAAGGGCGGGTTGTCCCATGATTAGATTCTCTTGACTTGGATGAGGCGGATGGTTAAAAAATATATAGAAAGTTCATAATCATTCATTTAAAGTCTGGCGACATCTTCTTAGATCACTGGCATTAGCGATGAAAAGGCTTCCATGTTGAAGACAATGAGGCGATTAGAGCAACTGATGCATTCAACTATCTAAGTGAGGAGGTTGGCAGTGTAGAGAATATTGGATTCACAAAAAGAGATGCTTTCAATTTTATTCAGAAAGAGAAAAGATCGAGGATTGCAAATGGTGGCAGCAACGCATTAATACAGTTGTTCAAGGAAAGACAAGCAGCGGACGGGATGTTTGCATGGGATGTACAAGTTGATGAGTCAGATTGCTTAGTAAGTTTTTTTTTTGGAGAAATGACATGTCAGGATAGAATATTATTTTGGTGATGTGATAATTTTTGACAAGTCGACTCAATAAATATAATCTTGTTTGTGCCTCTCTTGTTGGAGTGAATCAATGGTAAAATATGTTATTTAGCCTTTTTATCGGAAGAGAGATTGAGTCATTCTCATTGCTATTCAGACATTTCTTCGTTGATAAGTAAAGACATCCTATAATATTCACGATCAAGATCGGTATGCTATCAAAATTATATTACTTGTCGTGGTTATGGATGGCATATTTGAAAAGCTCCTTCAAGGTTCCTTTGTTTTAATAAGAGGGTACAAGGGATATTTTATGCATGCATGAGCAAATGTGACTTAGAAGAAAGAGTTTGAAGAAGCTTGATCTGCCATGCTAGAAGAAGGCAATTTGCATGATCATCCTTGGTTTTCTGAGCTTTATAAAATTAGATCCAATGGTCCACGCATTCAAATAAAGACTCATTATGAGCATCTTGTCAACACAACGTAGTGAGTCAATGAACCATTATGTCACGAATTTCTAAACCAACAAGTTATTATTTTTCTTGGGGTTGGAGAAGGTTATGGAGATATGACAGAATGAACATGATGAAGACTTCAAGTGTAAAATCATCGATTGTTCCATTGTTAAGACTAGTCCAATTCTAAAATAAGTCGCTATATTTTTTACAAGAAAGGTATACTATGTTTGAGGAAGAATTTTTTGCATGGAGTTGGAGGCATTAAATTGTATTGATGACCCATGGAGTATTTGGTGAGAAACTTAGAGAAAAAATCATCCAAAATATGGAACTATCCATTTCGATGGGACTACCTAGATGTAACTTGTACTTGTAAGAAATTTGAAATGATGGGATTACTTTGTGCCCATTGTATCGAGTTCTTAGTCGAAGATGTAGTGCATTCGATAAGTATCTGCTCATGATGGTCTAGGAGCAAAGAGGGATATTTATATCGATAGTGCATATAAAAATTAAGAGATATGGAGATGGAAATATCGCATTATTTTTTGGAACCGTTAGTTGATATGCATATCAAATAAATAAGTGAGCACAAGATAATAATAGAGGGATACTTATGCTCCTTAAAAAAACTATCTGACGATGTTGACTCTCTAATAAGTGGGAATTCTCTTCTAGTGAGCGAAAGAAGAAGTCAGCTACATCAAACATGGGAAAAGACATCTTGAAGCATCCAGGTTAAGCAACGTCAAAGTGTGTTTCTAATGCAAGGCTTAAGGATATTGGAGAGATCCAAGAAAGCCAAGAGTAATTCTCTATTTGCCTCTTAATTTATAGTATTTAAAATATTCTAATCTTCAAACCATCATATTTTGTTATTCTGAAACCAAAGTTCAAAGCGATAGTGTCTAGTGTTTCATCACCCTGCAACACCTTTCTCTGTATATGCGAGTGTTTTTGGATGTACACAAGAATACACATCGATCTTTGTTAAAATCATTAAGCGATACGATGTTCTACCTCGAATTCAACTCGAGCTCAACAATTGGTCGTGGTGAAGAACTAAGTTAATGATGGATATTATTATGGAAAATATTTCAATGCATGATATCATTTAGTTATGTGTTCTTTGCATCATCATTTCTAAAGCTTTAGAGTCTCAAGATGACTTTCTTTTACCGAGCACATACAGTCTCTCTGAGATTAGTTAGGAAGGCGCCTCGGTATGGCATTAGGATGACCTTCTCATGCTCCCGGTAAATCATTTCTATCGGATGACTTTCTTCTTTTGAGCGACTTTATTCCAAAAGCGTCTTATTATTATAAAAAGCTCACAGGAGAAGAGTAATCTGAGTATAGAGGGTACATAACTTTGTAATCCTTAACAGTAACTAAATCTCTCATATTTTACCAAATTACGTATTTGATTGATGAGTCTACCTTCTTATGAGAATGAGTTGATTTTCATTGCGGCATTACATAGTTTGATATATATACTATAAAGTATTCTACATTTTATAAAAGAAAAAATCTGATGACGATTATATTAGTATTGACGATATTAGTTTAGTAATTATTTATAAATTTATCAATGATATTAATTTAATTCAGATGATACTTTCAGTTATTACATTATTTAAAAAATTCATCATCTTAAAATATATAATTTGCTCCCACTTCAAAATTTATATTTGTGAATAAGGCGTTGAGTCACATCATCGATGTATATTTGTCTATTTTATGCACTTGTTTTGTAGAAAGTAGGTTTTTTAAAGCATGATTTTATTTGGTAGAAAGTAATACCCACTTATATTACGTTCACATAAAGTTCATATTGCTTCTCCCATACTTTCAGTTGAGGTATTCGAATGTGGCTGAGTATAACATAAATTTTAGATAATGTAAATTTTAGTTCAGTTGATCTGAATTTAAAATATGATATAAATTCAGAGAGTATAGAGTCTGAGAGATATAGAGAAATCTGAGAGAGCAAAGTCTGAGAGTCTGAGAAAGAGTAGAGAATACAGAGATTATAGAGAGTACAGAGAATAAGTATAGAGAGTATACACATATAAAACTGCTCAGAAAACTCATAAAAAGGCAACCTATGAGCATCCAACTTGCTTTAAGGTTATAGTGAACAATTCCTCTTCGTCCTGCAAAGAAAAAGTGGAAATGAGAAAAAAAATAAGTAAATAATCTATACTATGAGGAGAATACAAAGAGTTAAGCTACATAACACCTCAAATATTCTTATTACCTTGACTACTACATTGGAATAGAGAATAGAGGTACAAGAAGTGCTATAAACTATGAGAGTCCAAATAGAGTGCAGAGTACAGAGTATAGAAACAAGATAGCATAAATAACACAGAGAGTACAAAATCATCTGTACTCTCAAGAGAGTACAAAGAGTACATATGCAAAAAAAATCTCCCAGAAACCATCTAAACGTCCCTCCAAATTGCCTCCAATGTAATATGTAACATAATCTAAAATGATCAAATAAATGGAAAAATGTTCATAAAATCATCTTACTCTCAAGAGATGCAGAGTCTATATGAAAATAAAAAAAAAACTAACCAAAGCTCCAAATTATTCTATTAATGATGACATATTTTCTCCAAACATGCCAAAGAAATGAAAAAATGATCAAAATGCTTGTACTCATGAGAGTCTGGAGAAACAATCTAAAATCCACGAAACCATCCAAACAGACACCAAATTGCTGGAATGTAATGAATATAATCAATAATCAGAAAGCTGGAAAAATGTCCACAAAATCATCATCTCAGAGAGTTCGGAGAATCTTACTAAAAAACTAGCCAAACAACCTCCAAATTGTTCTAATAGATTGTAATGAATATTTCTTTAACAGCCAAAGAAAGACATGACCAAAATGCTCACTCATGAGTATAGAGTCTGATGTAGAAATCGACATAATTTTAATTCCATCGGAACATCTATCATCCCTAATCGCCATAATTCATCTTGAAATATGACCAAACATCCTACCATGTGATACTAAACATTTTACAATTAATCGGTTTAAAAATTTGAAAATAACGTGTATACCATCTTGTGATATAGAGTACACATGTAAAATATCTCCAAAAACTTAAAATACATCCGCTCATTTAAAGAACTCAAATGTTCTAAAATGTTCACATATCTTGGGCGGTGAGAAGAATAGAAAATCTAAATTCATTAAAGTTTGGGAAACACATGTGTAAATACCTCATGTAGCATAATCCCTGATGGAAGTTATTTGATTTGCTAAACGGCGCTGGGGCGTTCACGTCGAGAAGCGGAGAAAACCCCTAAAGCGTCATGCAGGGAGGAATGAATGACGCGTCTCATTTTCTTCTCCTATTTGAATGAGGGCGGGTCGGGCGGGTCCAGATAAAGCGCGTGGTCGTAGTAGATCAGTCCCAGATCTTTAAGCTAACGAGAAAAAATTACTGGGCATATGGGACCAGATTGGAATCGCGTAGCTTTATATACAGACTCAAATATATTTTCTCTCCCATAGCACCTCAGTTCCCATCCCAGCTTCCGTTGGAATCAGTATTCCCTCAGGACCACATCGCCTCATCAAAAGCATTCCCCGTAATTCTACCGTCTCCGAAAATCCTCCTCCACATTCGATATGAATTTAATTGAACTAAAATTTAAAATCATTAAATTTATTTTTATATGAGTGTACAGACTCATTTCGAAATAAATTTAATAAATTTTAAAATTTTTTTAATTAGAAATATTCTGACATAAAACTTTTCAGATATATCTGATCTGTGATATGAGCCCAAATCCGCTAATGTCCAAAGTATCACATTCAACAATAAGAATTTCAAGGATCATAGAACCAATGCGGAAGACCAAATGATTCGAAAAAATCAATATAGGCTACTGTAAGGAAGAAAGAAGACTTATGAAAATAAAATCTTATTACAACAAGTCAGCGCCTTTAAAATAAAATATCAGTCATATGAAGGGCTTAAACTCTCCAGAGCCAGGATCCCAACAAATAAACATGAGTAAAAAAAGCAAAACCATATCCAGTCCATGAAAGCAAGTCCATAACACTTCAACAGATGCTGACATCAAGAAACAAGAAGAGGAATAACAGGAAAATAACATATTGCACTTACCTCAATCTCAAAAAGAGCATCGAGCTAACAATGTGTCGAAAAAATAACGTAGTAGGATTGCATAGATAGCTCAAATCAAGTTAAGAAGGCTAAAGAGAAATAGATCAAGCCCAAGATAATCAATTTCAAGCGAAACTTATCTTCTTCTTTTCTTCTTTCCTCGTCATCTTCCTCTTGGTTTTCCTCTCAACTGCCGTGTTTCATGGAGAACTGGTTTTCTCCCTCACTAGCACTTTTTCCTCTGGGACCGCTCGAATAAGAAACAAACAAAAGCGATTAAAGGCGGTTTTAGATAATCCACGGCCGAGACGCAGTCAATCAAAGGCTTCAATTAGAAATCGCAGTAATCCTATCTCAGAATAAGCAGCTGATCAAGGAATCAAAACCAAATCAAACGGTTGAAAGCATCGAAAGCAACTATTGTCATGAAAAATTCTGTTTGAGCATCGAAAACCACATTTATCAGCTTATTTACTCATCGGTAAAAGAACTCGCCGCCGGATCAGACCAATTTAAGGGATTAGGTACATATCAATCTGCTTCTCCTTTCCTAGAGCTTACTTTCCCATTTATTTTCGCAGGCAATTGAAAAATGAAATCAAATTGAGATCAGAATGGAGATCACATGATCGAGCAGACAAAAGGCTCGTCCTCGCAGATGAATTTGCACGTTCTGCACCCATCATAGCACGGCTGGGCACAATTGGAACTGCCGGCGACACCGGCGGCGCTGGAGGCTGCAGCGGACCTTTACACCAGCCTTGGCATCCACATACTGGAATGAAAGGCTAAACCATGAAGGGTACGGATAAGGATATGGGTACGGGACAGATATGGAGGATCGGGCTTTGAAGGCTTCTTGGGCTCCGGTTCAGGCTTGGGTGCAGGCGGAGGAGGAGCTGGGGTGGGTTCAGGCTTGGGAGCAGGAGGAGGAGGAGCTGGTGCGGGTTTAGGGGCCGGCGGCACGGGTTCGGGTTTAGGAGGAGGAGGTGGAGGCCGTTGGATCTGGATATCCTTGATGATCTTGCAGGCTTTGCAACAGAGCTTCTTGGAAAGCCTCTTGGGATCGAATGGACCAGACACGATCACTACTTCTCTTTTTCATCGTACACCACAGATTGAATGTTTTCTCGATCTCAAAGAAATCAATGAATAATTCGTCAATTTAGTAGATAAATAGCTGTTTTAAGTGTTTTTTTTTTTTTGCGATTATTAGAAAATAATTGTTTATAGGAAAAAAAAAAAAGGAGCTGTTTGCCTTGGAGTTTACCGAGAACCTTCCTAATTTTCTTCGAGCAGATTTCGCATTGAAGATCTACTTTGAGGATTAAAATTGAGATCTGCTACAACAATGTACAAAGCATAAAGAAATCTCAATATGAAGAGAGAGAGAGAGAGAGAGAGCGAGAGAGAGAGAGAGAGAGTTCATTTTGTTTTCAGAGAAATAGAAGAAATTATATGGGGGAGTTTACTAGCCTAATCGATCGAAGGATGGAAGGTGAAATTATTTTGTGCTAAGAAGGAAAGCATGGAGTTAACAAAAAAGTATGTAAGTGCATTAAAACAATTCTAGTAAACTTTGTGAAACATCGCATGGAATTTATGAGGCAAATAATAAGAAAACAAACAGTTTTAAGAAAGATTATTTTTTTCATGGTAAACTAACAAATTTGAAGGAGAGATGTGAAGAACAGTGAAGAGGGAGAAAGTTCACCTCTGCCATTCTTTGGATGAACTTGTTATCCTTAGTCTGGGAGAGAGAGAGAGAGAGAAGAGGAAAGAGGAAGTGTTAAATAGCTGGTGATCAGTGCACATGAAAAGTACTCCTTTTTTTTCTTTAAAAAAAATACTCTTTTCTATTTTTTTGGTTTAGGGGGACATTCGAGCAAATTTAATATAATATAATGCATAATGAATTAAAGTCATCAACTATTAGATTAAGATGTCTTACATAAAATATTCTTTTATCCCAAAAAAAAATACTCATTTCAAATTTTGACACATATAATCCCTATAAAAGTTAGCCATTGGAGAGAGATTCTCTCCCTCCACAGACACTCAGACACTCATATTGGAGAATAATAGGATGCAAATGAACTTAATGTTTGACAAGTTACTTGTGGCTTGACTGGATTAGAGCTCATTCATGATCCTTTGATTAGTTAATCAAACAAAAACTGTAAATCTCGATTCTTAAAACAAACTTAAATAGTTTATCGTTTTGTTTATTTTTTATATAGTGAACAAATGCTAAAACTGATTATAACTCGATTACGATTCAATTAAGACTTATTTGTGAACATTATCTTTTAAATTTTTATTTTTTTTGATTTAATAAGATTTAATTGATACAACTCATATATATATATCTCAACAAGTTGCTTGCAAATAAGCTCGAATAAGCCTCGATTAAAGCTCATTTATTTCATTAAATGAACTTCTCGTTAACAAGATCGATAATTTAATTTGAATCGAACTCATGAACAAAGTCGAATCGAATTTAAGCTCGATAATGATAAGTAAACTAACGCTTGAACACCATTCAGAAAAGCTCTATAATAATAAACAAGCTCATACTTTAACACACGCATACTCGCCTCGCCTCCATTTTGTATGCAGCCTTCCTTAGAGTACATTAATGTATGCATTTATTTTAATTGGCTCAAATTAAATAAAAACAAATCTTATCTTCTGCTCCCATTTGGATTGGGTTCAAAACACACTTAACATACTAATCTTTTAACTTTAGTTCCATTTAAAGCTCAAATTCCAAAAAAAAAAACCATTAAATTTTCGAGGTGTACAATTCTAATTTTGTTTATATATATATATATATATATATATGGATATTTTATTATTAAATTTAAACTGTATATTTATACACTCAATTCTTTAGCATCATATAAAAATATCATTATTATTATTTTTATAAAAAAATATACATTTTCAAACATAAATAAGGTATTAAATATGCAATATTTATATAAATGTATAAGAATTATGTGGTATATAGATAAATCTTTTCATAAATTTTTAGTGATGATGATTATTTTTTTTTGATAAAAATGAGGATATTAACCTAAAAAGAGAGTACAATAATTGAAAGAAGCATAGTTTCAAAAAGAATAAAAACATAAAAAAGGCATAATTATACCTAAAAGACAAGATACATCGAAGAAACAAAAGGTTTAAAAAGAAAGGAACGTAAATTTACCAAAAGGAGGACATGAAATTCAAAAACCAACCACCAAATCAATGGCAACCAACATTTTCTTCTAGTTTTTAATTTTATAATAATTCCCTTTTTTGATAGAAAATCTCCACTAGCAATTTATAAGTGTAAGGGCATTCAAAATATTAAAAAAAAATTAGATTCATTTTTAGTAAACAAATGCAATTATCATTTGGGTTGAACCCATATTTTGCCACTCCATTTAAGAGGGAAAATAACCTTTGAAAATTCCTTCTCATTTTAAATTGGCACCCACTCTCAGATCTATTTGTTATGCTTTATCTTATGAGCTTCTCATGATCATCTCAAATCCCTCACCCTACTTTATAATAGGATCTAATTTTGTAGCTATTTTTCATGCAAGAGAGTCATTATAATTCTCCCCTCTTAAGTTTGGATTGTGTTCCTACAACTAAGACTATTCTTTTATGATTAAAGAATGAATATAAAAGAAAAATATTTAAATACATAAAATTAGTTCTAAATTTATCACCTTTAAATCTAAAATATATGAAATGATTCAAAACATGTTATACATTTTAAATTAATTGTGAAAGCCTTATTTAAAAAAAATTACACAATGGCCATCCACTTACTTTGCACTACTCAAATAGACAATAATGATCAATATTAGTCTAGTATATAATGACAAGAACTTCATTTTTCAAAAATAGATGACACAAAAAAGCTACTTCATATCATCAAATTTCTAAATATTATCTCCTTTCACTTTCTATGTTCTTAACTTTATAAACTTTTGTAACTTCAAAATGTTTATGTGATATATATTTAAAATATTATAAAACATGCATACAAATAGTTTAATATTCATTAATAAAATCTAAAATCTATATATTTTGAAAGCACTCAAGCTAAAAATATCTCTAATCTTTTCAAGTTCTAAACTTCTTCTTGTGATCACAAAATATACTTTTTTAAAAAAAAATTATGAACATTATAACACAAAATGTGCATTGAAAGATTGCTTCATTTAGTTTTCCTTTCAACTTTTATTCTTGAAATAGCTTGTGATTTCATTTACGTAAAATCTAAAATTAGTTTTAAGATCTTTTCCATCTTTGAATTGCTTAAAAGCATAAACTTATATTTTAGACTTATGTAGTCTTTAATTCTGAGGGAGTTTTTTTAGATTATTTTAAGATAGTAGAAATTATAGTTCAAGTATTATCTCAGCATGGATGTTTTCATTTTTCTCTTGCACTAATGATTATATTGCTTAGTTCACCTCTTAGTTTTTTTTTTTTTTTGCATAGTTTATTTACTTGTTTCAATTTGTTATATCATAAGAAGCTTAGATTATATATACTTATTTTAAACTTTAGGGTTTGTTTTATAATTGTCCAAAAGCTTTCAAAAAAAAAATGCTCCCCTTTATATCACTCAACAAAAGATATTAAGCTAAATAAATGAAGGTAGACACATGTTTAGATCCTAGCATAAGGTAATACTATAACATGACA
This sequence comes from Cymbidium sinense, assembly GCA_021442155.1. Taxonomy (NCBI): domain Eukaryota; kingdom Viridiplantae; phylum Streptophyta; class Magnoliopsida; order Asparagales; family Orchidaceae; genus Cymbidium; species Cymbidium sinense. The sequence goes on along the minus strand of CM038225.1, from coordinate 79,079,543 downwards.
AAGTTTAGGAGATGGAAGGTTGGTTGCACAAAGTACCATTTTGGAAACCTAAAGGAAGAGATTTTCATGTTGTACTAAAGGGTGTCATTGATCGAGCATACACTAATGTGAACAATGATAGTAGTTTGTAATGTGTAGGACATAGCCAATTAGAATTTGTTTGCATACATGATTGTCTACTTAGAAAATCAAGCAAGATGAGTTTTTCGATAGCTAAGAGAAGGGAGCTAGTATAAAGTACTAAACAAAATTATGTGTTAATAGTTGGCAAACATGTGATGTGAGAACGTAAGTAGAAGAATGTTAGGTGTCTAGCAAGTGAAAATGTGGACAAGCATACCAAAAGTTATTGGGTGGGTGTGGTGGGTAATGGTTAGATCTAGAGATTATAAAATAACCTAACATCTAGTTGATTTGAAGCAGGCTAGAATTGTCATAATGATCATTTTATTTTTTTCTTGTCATGGACATATAGAGTCTAACTTTGAATGTAAAATGAGGCCTCATGGCCCCAATTAAATTTAATTTTTTAAATACATTAGTTTATGATCTTGTCTTTTGAATTACTACAAGAGTTGCACATTTATGTCAAAATTTATATTTGATTAAATAGAGATTTTTTCTTTTTCACAAAACTTATTCAAAATCATCATAGATACATGGACATAAAAGATATTAGAAAATTAAATTATTTGTTAATTTTATTTTTTAATAATTTAATGATTTAAAAAATAATCAAAACAACGACAACAATAACAAGCTTTATTCCACCAAGTGGGGTAGGCTACATGATTCTATCTTTTCCATTATGTTCTATTAAGTGTCAAATTACTATTCAATTATAATAAAATAAGATCATTTTATATATTACTTGACCAAGTCTTTTTAGGTCTATCTCTACCTTTCTTAGCATAGGTCAAATGCAATACATCTACTCTTTTAACTAGGGCATCAGATGGTCGATATTTTATGTGACCAAATCACTTAAGGTGACTCTCTTAAATTACACACACACACACACACACACACACACACACACACACATATATATATATATATATATATATATATATATATATATATATAAAGCCACTCATCAACTTAAGCATCCTCATCTTAACAATACTTAACTTAATTTTGCTTCTCATTTATTGTCCAACAACTTTTCATTATATATCTTACCTGATCTTATAAAATTTTCCTCAAGTCTAGTGTTTACTTTTCATCAATGGCTAGGCATTCCTCCACTCAACCACCCAAGATGAATTCTACTAATAACATCCTATCATTTCCTATTATTTTGACCCAGATATCTAAAATGTTTACTTTTTAATTACTTGATCACCCAATATCACTCCATGTGATCTTTTACAACTAAATTACACTCTATCTATTTGGTTTTAGGCATGCTTAAATGGGCTTTAGATTCTATGGTTGACTTACATAACTCAAATATCTCTCTCTCTCTCTCTCTCTCTCTCTCTCTCTCTCTCTCTCTCTCTCTCTCTCTCTCTCTCTCTCTCTCTAATCTTATTGATAAGAACAATATCATCAGCGAAAAGCATACACAAGGGTACATCCTCCTATGGATGACTAGTAAGAACATCCATAACTAAAGCAAAAAGGTATTGGCTTAAAGTCATTCTTATTAATAAGAAGAATATCATCAGCGAAAAGCATACACAAGGGTAGATCCTCCAATAGATGCCTAGTAAGAACATCCATAACTAAAAGCTATTGGCTTAAAAATCCTTGATGTAATCAAACTGAAATATAAATATACTTGGTAAATCCTTCTTATGTTTGAATGAAAGTAATAGCTCTAAGATACATAACCTCAATGGCTTTAATATAAAGATATGAACTTATTTCTTTTCTAGAATTCTTCAAAGCACTTCTCTTGAGCTTTATCATATCTTTTCTCTAAATCAACAAATATCATATTTAGATCCTCCTTCCTCTCTCTATACTTCTCTATCAAACCTTTCAACAAATATATAGAATACATAGTAGACATACGAGACATTAAACTAAACTGATTTTGATCAGAAACTTTTGTATCTCATCATAACTTATGTTCTATTTCTCTCTCCAATAAATTAAATGTATGGCACATTGACTTAATTCCTCAATGATTTGAGCATTATTGTGCATCACTTTATTCTTAAAAATAGTAATTAACAAATTCTTTCTTCACTCACCAAGCATATTTTAATCTTTAAATTAATATTAAAAAGATTAATAAGCTAATAAATTTCTTGATATCATAAGCATTTACACACTTCTATTGGAATACAAGCTTCTATTAGAGTATCAATAGGTTTTATTACTTTTTCATACTTCATTTTCTTTAAAGCCCCTTCAATTTCAATTTTACTAGTACGACAAAAAAAAAATTCAAAATCCTCTATTTTTATTTAGCAAACTATGGTCATTAAAGTCAATTGTCATTTTCATCTTTAATACATTTTAGTTGAACTAAATCTTTACTTCTTATATATATTTATTTAACTAATTTATACATACACCTTTAAAAATAATCAAAACTAAAATCAAAGTTCTTGTGAAAGTAAAATTGAATAAAATTAAATTTCATATAAATTAAGTGAAATCTAAATCAAAATTAAAATAATAAAGTCTTGCCAAAATTCCATATATGAATTAATTCTAGTAAACAATAACTTCACCAAATGAGACTGGCCCACCAATAAGCATGATAACTTTTTTAAAAATGGAAAATTAATTTTTGTTGAATTTTACTACATTATATAGGGCTATCAAAAAAATTCGTTATTCATGAGCAGTCGTCTACTCATTTATTTAAGTGAAGAACATAATAAATATTTATTTCGATTTATAAATTAAAAACGACAATCGTTGTTCGATTATGTTCATCGAAAAAAATATTATATATATATATATATATATATATATATATATATATATATATATATATATATATATATATATATATAACATTTTATTAGTTAAAATTTTTATTATCAAAGATTCGATTGAATCTCTTCTTTGATTTTTTAGATTATAATATTTCGAGCTGATACAAGTCATTTCAAACAATTCGTAAAACAATACTAAAATTTATTTCAACAGTAACACAAGTATTCTGCTCACTCAAGCTAGCTGGTTTACACCCCCTATATATTATAATTTATAGAATAATAGAGTTTCTTTTTTCAAAAAAAAAAAAAACCCTTCAAACTGATGAAATTCGTTGATAACGTCGGGCGGAATTGGAATAGCACGGTTATTTTTCCAAATATAAGTGCCAAGCAAACAATAATTGTCTGTCAAAACGGCACAGCTTTTTTTTCACGTCTTCTTCTTCTAATATTTAGAGGTATTTTTATACACATCGTAATTTCTTTTTTTTTTTTATATATATATATATATATAACAATTAGATAAATATAAAAATTTAGATCTTACATATATAAATATTTATGAATTTAGTGGTGTGTAACCACCATGTTAACCACTTGATGTGAATAAAGTTCTCGATGAAAAGACTCAAAAGATGGCACGTGATTAATTTACACGCAAGCATCCATTATCGAATGCTTAGTTCCTTGTCAAGAATCATGGCGTTTTGTAATGCATGAATGACAGCACCTAACATTACTTCGGATTCTTTAGAAAGATAAGCTACCTCATAAATAAAGTCTAAATTCTTAATTTTAAATTTGTATTTTGCATATTAGATTTAAGGAAGAGTTTAATATGTTGAGAATTTTGAATGTGGACTCACATATTAGTTTAATTATACATTAGGTGTTATTTTATTTTTAAGCTTATTAATTTTGTAATCAAATAAAGATTAATAATTTTTTAGGCTTTTGAGATATCTTATTAATTTTATATGAAATTATCATGTGTAGAGACCACGCATTTTATTTTATTTTTATGATAGATTGAAATAAAATGAAATCTCAATATAAATAGGTTAATTCCATTCTAAAGAGATTCTTATTTTTCCTCATCCCATCTTGAGTGAAAAGAAGTCTTTTCTGAAACGCTTTAGAAGTGGAAGGTCAAAATTCTAATATTAGATTTTACTCAGTGCGCTTCAAATTAAATCTTTGAAGATTTGACGTGAATCGATCCGATACATTTATTTTATCTTCATATGTTTTCATGAAGCGCTATCAAAACTTATATCATGTTAAATCATTAAAGAATCAGATTTCTCTTAATCTTTCGTATTGATTATTTCAGAATTTTAGATTAAAGTATATGATTCAAAATTTTTATGCAATTTATTTGGTCTTGTGCATATAGAATCGATATCTTTTTTATCATTCTTGATTTTGAATAAAAGGAAATAGCAAAATTTTTGTTTTTTTACTTTGATTTGTAATTAAAATTTTCATATAATCGATGTGTTTATTCTTGCAATTATGACTTAATTTGAGAAATTAAATTCATATTTGATCATATGAAATTGGTTTTCTCATATTATCTTTGGTTCTTCTTCAAACGTGATAATGTTATTATTTACATATTAACAATTTGGGAAAATAAAGAAATTACATTTCTCATATTTTGTTATTAATTGTGTTGATTTATTATTATAAAAAAAGAGTGAAGCCTGTGCTAGATGAAATGATTCATCTATCAAATTACTTATTTCAAATAACTAGTTTATTTATCCGAAGTTAATGTAATAAATTCTATAAGGTTGAATTCTGCATTTGCGTCGTTTCAAAAATAATTAATTTCAATAATGCGTTTCTTTAAAAACAATATTATATCAGTTATAAATGTTTGTCATTCCAAAATGTTTCAGTTTACTCCAATTATTACTCTTTTAAAATCTGAAATATTTTGTTGTAGCATCATATAAATAAATGAGTTAATTATTTAATTGATTCATTCGTTTCCATATAGCTACATCATCAATAAGCTCTTATATATATATATTAAACATGCTTTATTATAATTATGTAGGAAATGTTTTATATAATTATTTTATTGGAAATATCAATTTTTTCTATAAGCACTCTTTTCAAACTAACTATCGGGCTAACATGTTTAACCTAATGCAAATACTTATATTTAGATATTTGATGAATGTTTTAAATTAACTTATTGAATGTAAACATCCCTGTTATTAAATTCAATACTTCTAATTGGAATTTTCATTTGATAGAGTTTATGAGTTACTGTTTTAATTAAAATAGTCGCTAAAGTTTGTTTTTGTCATATTAAATGGATTCAGATAATATAAATTAAAATATCTATGAAATACTACAGTCATTATTTTAAAATAATTTAAATTAAAATAATATATCACCCAAATGGCATCTATTATATCAATTTATTTAATTTTAAAATATATAAATATTACTTAAGGATTACATTTAAATTTATGCGAAAAATAATCAACCAAAAGGAATATTATTTTTGGCCAGATTTTATGCAGTAATAAATATGTGATAAATTTGTATTAATTATGTATAATATATCGATTCAATAGATATCATTAGCAGAATTTATTATCAATATTTGTTGACTATAATTTTAAGAGTACAATTTATAATTATTATTTTTGTCTAAAGACTAAATTGCAATGTTGTGCTAGGTATCTTATATGTGCTAATCTTATTAAACATTTAATTTCAAGCATATATTTTATTGATATTTTTGTTTATATTATATATATATAAGGAAATGATAATGTTGTTAATAATAAATTTTTTTATTCTTTTCGATTAATATTTCTTCTATATTTGTCATTTTGAATAACATTTTAGTACTTAACGCTACTAACTTAAAGAAATGGAAAAAAATATATCACCATAGTTCTTAGGTGTATGAATCTTAACTATGCGTCCTCCCACCCTTACTGTAGAAAGCGATATTGAAAAATGACTAACTTTGAAAAGTGGAAGCGTTATAACCGCATGAGTCTTATGATCATGAAGCATTCTATTTCAGAACCATAAAAGGTGCAATGCTTGAAGAGGAATGTGCTAAAAAGTTTCTAAGGCAAATAGCAGATCATTTCGTTAGTTCTGAAAAGGTCGAAGCGAGTACTATTCTTAGTAAACTCGTTTCAATGTGAATAAAGGCAATGAAAATATAAGGGAGTATATTATGAAGATGTCTAATTTTGTTACTAAATTGATAACACTAAAATTAAAGATGTTTGATGATATTCTTGTGCACTTAGTTTTAATCTCTCTTCATGCCCAATTTAATTCTTTTAAGATAAGTTATAATACTCAAAAGAAAAAATAGACTCTTAATGAGCTCATTGCTCGATGTGTGTAAGAGGAAGAAAGACTGAAATATAACATAATAGAAAGTGCTCACTTTACTACTTCCTCTCGTGATATTATTACTAAAAGAAAAAATGACATAAAGGCAAAAGAGCTGCAGATAAAGGAACCTCACAACATAAGGTGCAACAAAAATAAGATAAGGCTGTTACTTGTTTCTTTTGCAAGAAGGCTGGTCATGTGAAGAAGGATTGTCCCAAGTATACAAATTGGCTCATGACAAAATGATAAATTTCTCAACTTTATTTGTTCTAAAGTTAATTTATTCTTAGTATCAAATCACACTTGGTAGATAGATACAAGTGACTACTCACATAAGTATTATTTACAATTATTTAAGAAGACGAATGTTAACTGATGCTGAAAACTTCATCTATGTAGAAAATGACAATAAAGCTTATGTTCAAGTAATATTCTTATATAGATTACATCAAGAATCTGGTTGTATTTTAAATTTACATGAGACTTTTTATGTACCGGCATTTAGACCAAAATTAATTTTTATTTCTTGTTTGAACAAATTATTCTTGTTCATTTGAAAAAAAAATTTAGCTCTTTCAGTATTCAAATATTATTTACTATTCTTTGATTGATAATCTATATTAATTAGATATTTATGCTTCACGAATTAATGAAATTTTGCATGCAAATAATTTTGATACAAAGTGAAAATTAATGAATAAAAATTCATATATGCTATGACACAAACATTTATAACATATTTCTAAATAAAGAATTGAAAGACTTGTGTTAGAAGGAATTCTTGATTCAATTGATTTTTTAAATGATAAACTCTATATAATGTATCAAGGAAAAATAAAAAAATATCAAGAAATTTGATGCTAATAGGAGTTTAAGCGTATTGAAATTAATTCATACAAATATTTATGGTCCATTCCCTATAAGTACTTATAATGAACAATAATATTTCATTATTTTCATAGACGATTATTCTTGTTATGGGTACTTATACTTGATTTATGAGAAGTCACAGTCACTTGACGTATTCAAATTTTTTAAAACTGAAGTTGAAAATCAACTTGGAAAGAAAATAAAAGCTATCAAATCTGGCAATATTGGTGAATACTATGACAGATATGATAGATCAGGTGAACAACGTCCAGGCCCTTTTGTCAAATATTTAACAAAATATGGCATCGTTCCTCAATACACCATATCAGAGACTCCAAGTCAAAATAGTATACTTGAGAGATGAAATTGAACCCTTATGTATATAGTTAAGAGTATGATAAATCATTCTTCCTTATCATAGTCGCTTTGGGGAGAAGCCTTGAAGATTATAGTTTACATCCTTAATAGAGTTCCAAGTAAAGTAGTAGTTAAAATTCCATATGAAATATGGATTGGAAGGAAGCCTAGTATTAGGCATCTTCATGTTTAGGGATGTCCAACTAAAGCTAGGTCATATAAGCTTAATGAAAAAAAGTTGGACTCAAGAACTATTAGCTGTTATTTTATTGGATACTTAGAAAGGTCGAAGAGTTTTAAGTTATATGACTCTTCAAATAAATCATTTTTTAAGATGGACAATGCTAAATTTATTGAGGATATTGAATATGATGGGAGTAATAAACTTAAAAAAATTTATATTTGAAGAGCAATATGCTACTCTTCCTACAATAACAATATAAAATGATCATATAATTTTACTTGATCTTATTCAAGTTGTAAATAGAAAATCAAAATATTCTTGAGTTAACTCCTACTCATATTGAGGAATCACAATAACCTCAAATTGAAGTGTCATTAAGAAAATCCACTTTGGATAGGAGATTAGCAATTTAAGATGAGTATGTTGTGTATCTCCAATAACATGAGCTTGACATTAGATTGGAAAGTGATCAAATCTCTTTTGGTCATGTTAAACAAAGTGTCAACTCCCATAAATGGATATAAGCTATTGAGGATGAGATGAAATCAATGAAAGATAATGTTGTTTGGGATCTTGTCGAATTTCCTAAATCAGTAAAACTCATTGGTTATAAATAGATTTTTAAAATCAACTGAGATTCAAAAGGCAATGTCAAAATATATAAAGCACGTCTAGTCGCTAAAGATTTCACTCAAAAAAGGCATTGATTGTAAAGAGACTTTCTCTCCAGTTTCTTCGAAAGACTCTTTTAGAATCATTATAGTACTTTTCATTATGATTTAGAGTTACATCAAATAGATATAAATATTATATTTCTCAATGGTGACATTGAAGAAACTATATATATGGTGTAACTAGAAAATTTTTAATCTTCTGATTCAAAACACTTAGTATGCAAATTAAATAAATCTATCTGTGGTTTAAAACAAGCTTCCTGTCAATGGTATAAGAAATTTGATCAAGTGATTATATATATTAGTTTTAAAGAAAATACTATTGATTAATGCATTTATCACAAAATCAGTGGAAGTAAATTCATCATCCTAGTGCTATATGTTGATGATATTCTACTAACAAGAAGCAATATAGGCCTTTTGTATGAAACCGAGAAATTTCTTCGATAAATTTGAAATGAAAGATCTTGGGAATGTATCTTTGTTGAGTATACAATTCATCAAATCATTCTCATGGTATACTTGGTTTATCACAAATGACATATATCGATAAAGTGCTTAATAGATTTGGCATGAAAAATTATGCACTAGAGATACACTCATTGCTAAAGGTGATAAATTTTCTTCAATGTCCAAGAAATGAACTGGAAAAGAAAGAGATGGAAAAAAATCTCTTATGCATCTACAGTAGGGAGTCTTATGTATGCTCAAGTTTATATGCATTCAGATATTATGTACATTGTTGGAATGTTTAGCAGATATTATGTAACTTGGGAATGGATCATTGGAAAGTAGTAAAATGAGTTATGTGGTATCTCAAAAGAACAAAAGACTTTATGTTCACATATCAAAAATTAGATTATATGGAGATTGTGGGGTACTCTGATTCTGATTTTGCTGGTTGACTCGATAGTAGAAGATCCACTTTATGTTATATTTTCTTATTAGTTGGAGGAGTTGTATCTTGGAAGCTAAACACTCATTGCTTCTTCCACTATGTAGAATTTATAACTTATTATGAGGTATCAAATATATGAATTTTATTATTGGGCTAAATATTTTTTGATGGAATAAAGAGATCAAAATAAATAAATAATATAAATTGAGTTGTATTCAAAGAATAATAGGAGTTCATCAAAATCAAAGCATATTGACATACAGTTTTTTGTTGTGAGAGAAAAAGTTCAGAGTTCTCAAATATTTATTGAACATATTAGTACAAACTTCATTATTCTAGATCTACTTACAAATAATTTACCACCTAAAATATTTCATGAGCATGTGACTTGTATGGGAGTGGTTTACTTTAATGATATGTTATCATAGTGGGAGTTTACTTATGATATTCAATGATTGTAAATATATTTTTCTGATCGGAATAAAGTATTGTTATTATCTTATAGTTGAAAACTCTAAAATAAAGTTATATAGTTTCAATTGAAGTTTAGTATAAATAAATGAAATTATATTTATAACTCTTTTGAGTTATAATATAGGATCAGTTGGAAATATGCATGATATATGATCACATTATATGATATTTTTATAATATACATACATACTTGATCTATGTCATTAATCATATTTAGTGATCATTGATGGGTCATGTTATAGAAAAATTATAACGAAGATCACTTTGATTCTATGTCAATATTATTAATGGACCAGATTATCTAAATATATTCCTCTTTGAAGATAACAAGTATTGAGCTCTTAAAGTATTCAATAATGTATAATTATCAAGCAATATATGTGGCTCAAGTGAGAGATTGTTGGGAATTTTGAATGTGGACACATATGAATTTAATTATACATTAGGTGTTATCTTATTTTTAAATCTATTAATTTGTGATGAAATAAAGATGAGAGTCATGTTTGAGCCTTAGTTTACATACTGTTAGCTCCGATCGGAGATTTTTTTGACCATTTTAGTCATTGCATTTGCGTCAGCTCAAGTCGAATTTGACTTGTGGACTTGACTTGACTTATGACATATGTGGAGGTCAACAAATTCCCCCAAACAAATGTGATTTGCACATGGAGCGAGTCACGCTTGTTGAAAATTGGTTGACCTTTGGACTAGACACAGAACTTGGATCATTTCGGCTTTGATTGCGATAGATTATGGAGCTTTGATATGATTGTCATTAGTATGATGCCTTATTTATGACATACTAAATGGCGATTGACGTATCGACTTATGGGATAGATGAGTTCTTACACCATCTACTATCTGCTTCAATGGCTTTGTTGAAGATCTCTTTCCTTTTATGTCCTTGCATATTTGAGCCTCCTCCGACCCTAGCTTCGTGCTTGATTGGGTTTGATGGAGGAATTGGTTTATTCGTACTTGGTCGGATTTGAAATTCCTTTCGTCCTGGCTTTAAGCTTGATGGATTTGATGAAGAATTGACCTGATTTATTCATATTGACTTGTCATGAAGTGTATGCACTCCATGAATTCTGTGCTTGCTTCTTTGATGAATTCATTGAAGGGTACATACAGATGACCCAGCCTTCTGGCTTATATAGGGTCAATGTTTAGTTATTAGTCTAGTAATGTGTACTTTAAAATACTGAATAACCACAAAATTTTTTTAGTTCAGTCATCAATTTTGTATGAACTATGGAATTGCTTCCTCGGTCCTGTGCTTTCTGCTTTGACGGACTTGATGAGGGGATTAGTTTTGATCTGTGCTTTGAGCTTGATCAGATCATTTGAGAATAAATTGAGATATCACCATGCGGGTAATATATTGATTGATTTGAGGCAGTCGTGAATTGAGAGTTTCTTCAGATTATCTTGATTTATCGATCAAGTAGAAAGATCTCTTAGATCCTGATTGCTTGTAATGACTAAGCTGGATCTAGTTTGAGATTCATTATCGACGAAAGGGCTCTTTCACTCACCTTTTCTGAGTGAGGAGAGCGTTAGCAACTTGGTCACATTTGGGCTTATTGAGTTCGACCTTTAGAACCTACTCGAGTCTTCAACTTAAGCTGTGAGGGATTGGTGATTTGTCATCAAACTGATGATCGGGGGCTCTTTCACTGCGACCTTTTCTTGTGGCTTGTTGAGTGAGGAGAGCGTCAGCAACTCGACCATTTATGGGTTTGTTGAGTTCCACCTTTAGAACCCATTCATGTCCTAGACTTCAAGATGTAAAGATTGATGTTTCTCCAACTTAATTGATTGAAGCTTCCAAAATTGGGAGTTCTTCTGACTTGATCTCTAGAATTTGGCAAATATGGGAGATAAATTTCTTGACATTTAGGGCTGTCTTTTTATGCATAGAAATAGATTTTTTTTCTTCCTGCAAGAGCCTGCAACTTAACAGTAACAATTATGGGAATATTCAGGAATTTCAGTGTAAAGCTCGATGTCAACTTGAATAAGAATATATTCGAGGATCTCATCTTATGGTATGATTTCAACTCAAATAAACTTAACATAAAATAAAAATGCCCCTGTCTTGTAGGGGAAACTCTAAAGCATATTTAGATAAACTTTCAAGATGAAATTATGCAAACACATCAATATTTGAATTGATATGTTCTTAAGAGGATTTTAACATGTAACATTACTTTCATTTATGTATAAAAATCTAAAAATGCCCCCTGTGTAAAATTTTCATGAAAAGTTCTTTCATCTTGAGTGAGTGTATTTATTTATGGATCTCGGCATGAAGCATGATATCAACAAATAGATATACTAAAAAACAATATCCTTTATCTTGCAAGGGGATTTATATTGTATCTCGAGAATATCTTTATCAGGTATAATAATTTTTCAAGTATCGACCATTAATTGGCGGCATTGGTCTTTCACCCTTTAAGTCAATGAGTTGGTATGCCCCTCCTTGGTACAGTTTTTTAATGAAAAAATGGCCTTCCCAATTATGCTCAAATTTTTTACCAAATTTTTGATTCGGAATAATTGGTCTTCTCAGCACCAAAATTAATTCCCCTTTTTGGAATGCTCAAGGTCGCACTGTATGATCAAAAGCTTTGGACATCCTTGCTCGGTAGACTTCTAAGTTTTGCTAAGCTTGGAGCCTAACCTTGTCAAGCACATCAAGCTCTTCTATTCGTAGACAGACCTTCTCATATTAAGTGAGATTATGTTGAATGGCTACTCGGAGTGAAGGTAGTTCAACTTAAAGTGATATAACCACTTCAGCCTTTAATACTAGCACATAAGGAGTAGATTTTTATTAGAGTACAGTCTAGATGTCACGCTGTTGTCTTTCTGTAAGGCCATTTCACTTCGAGATTTTGGCCTCCAAATTTGCACACCTATTTATCGGGACCTTTCGATGGTGAATTCTTGGACCTATGGTCCAAGTGTCACACCTTGATGTTCACCGTGTGAGACCTGAATTAGTAGACATCTTTCCAGGGTTGTAGGAGGAGGTCTCTTTGAAAGAGCAACTCTGGCCTCCCTGATGATAGGACCTTCATTTTTGTATCTATCCTTTCTCCTTAGCAACTTTGAGAACCCCGATGCACTCTGATATACAAGTTTTCATGGATAAGCTAGAATCTGATGTTATCTAGTCCAAAATGATTGTTTGATTTGTTCAGTAAAGTTGTTCCGCTTTACTCTTCTTAGCCTATCAAATCTGTTATGGGTTGGAACACTTGTTTCTAGTTCCACAGTTGGTTGTACAATTTTCTACTTAATAATGGGTGTTGAGCACATAGTTTAACATTTCTCTTTCTCTGCTGTCTCTAGGTTAGCTTGCTTCCAAATGAAGAAGCTTTTGTGCTGCTACTTCTTCTTGAGGGTTTTGACCTCCATATTTATTTTCCTTTTTCCCAGGACCTTTCGGTAGTGGATTCTCGAACATGCAATTTAGGTGTCACACCCCGATGTTCAACGTGCAGGGCTTGCTTAGAACAGTCTTGAGCTCTTACTACCACTGATTGCAGCTTTTGTAGTAGAGCATTTTTGGCTTCTTTGATAATGGACATTTAATACTTATTCTTCACAAGATATTTTTTTAACAACCTTCAGAACTCTATGTGCTTGAGTAGATAGAGTTTCATGTTGTTTCTTCATAAAGGTTGAAGTCGAACCGAGCCCAAAATATCGCTTATCACCAGTAGAGTTATTCCTTTTCACCCATCTCAAAATTTTCAAATTTATTACGGGTAGAAATACTCGCTTCTGGTTGTAAGGTTGGTTGTATGACTTGTGATTCAGACAACAACTACTGAGCTCGCAATTCAATGTTTCTTCTCCTTTACCATCTACTCAATTTTTCTCCAGAAGAGGAGGCTTCAGTATCATACATTCCTAGTGCAAAAGGTTCAACTGGCAGGGTTGTCGCATTCATAGGTATGATTGAAACTTTCTGCCCATTAAAGGTTCTCTTCATGACTGACACCTCAGAATGACCCAATCTTTCGAACACTTAGGTTCTCTTTCGACAAACCTCAGTAGTAGTAGCGGCCATTCCAGTTGTCCTCCTCCATTGTACAGGTTGGTGTGTAAAATCTGCAGATGCTTTAGGTGGAGGATTATTTGGTGATGGCTTGGCTCAGAAGTCTACACTATCAAATTGAATGGTAACTCGACATCCCTAGTATTGATTATAGTGTTAGCCAGATGGATATTGGCTCTACGACCTAGCTACATGATAAATGGCGTGTTCTGAAGATCCATCAATATAAAGTACAAGCATTAGTCATAATGCCATAATTAGCTTTGATTTAGTTTCATTGATAATTTATTTTACATTTCAATTTTTGTCATGCTTTATTACTAAAACTCAAATTCGACTAGCCAAAGATGAAAGAGAATCTTATCCCCAACGAAGTTGCTAGAAATCTGTGGGCTCCAAAAATTTGCCACCGATCTCTTAACAATATTTAAGAATTGAAGAGAGTGATTTGAATGTGTCGGTGTAATTTTCATAAGGCAGATGGAATAGTAGATAAGACACTACCCAAAGATTTCATCCTCATTTGGTGAGGACTTTAGATCTGGTTCCAGGTTTCCTATAGGCGCAAACCCCTTTAGTTAATTATCTCTCTCAACAAGAGAGAAAGAACTTTGATTATGCTAGCATCGCTTAATGAGCATAGTAGCATCATATGAAGTTTTAGAATTTAAGATTATGAAATTCATCATTTTAGCTTAAACCGGATGGTTGGGGGAATGATGATGTGCCCGATCTAGATCCCATGGTTCCATCATCCTTGGCAGTCACGGTCCTTAGTCTACTTAGTCAGAGGAGGTAGTCGACACAACTTGATAAAAAGATTCTCACCAGCAATACATGGGTTATGCCGTCCATGAAATCCTTATAAACCTGGGGTGGTGTTTGTCTAAGGAGACAATCTTAAGTCTGCCTTAGTTGATAGAAGGTTGTTTGCCCCATCAAGTATACACTATGATTAATAAATCAAAGGGCAGAGCCATTGGAGCATACGGGCTATGGTCATAATCGTAATATAATAAAGCCTGATTGGCCAAACCGCCAATCGAGGACTCGGTCACAAATTCATCGGAGCCTTTGCCAAGCCACATAGTAGAGGACACGCCACCCCACACAAAAGATTGAGAGTGAATATAGTAGAACACTTGATTTGACATTAGCTCCTTTGTGAGCTAGAGATTTCTTAATTTATTACCCCCGACAAACAGTTGCACAAGGTGGATGGATTGAATTTGATTTAAGTTTTTAATGATAGAGTTTTATTTAAGTAATTTTAGCTTGCTACATAATTTGATTTTAAAAATTGATTAATTTGAATATGTTTAAGAGCTTTAGATCCTGTCAATTCTATTTAGCTACTAACAGAGGATTAGATCTATTGTCATTTGACATAATCAGTTTCTTAGATAATTTACTGATTTGAAACTCTTATTATAGGTTTTTAAGTTTTGTTAACCCAAACCCAGTCTTAAGACTAAACCGGGAAGCAACCCACTCAACATCCTCACACACTTGAACTTAAGCATTCAGCATAGTGTCGAGGCCCATGCAGTGTATTTGTAATTTTGGTAATTTTATTTCTGAATTATGAGATTGATTTTGTATTTTTATTTAATTTTAATTTAGCAAAGCTTTTGTGACATTAAAATTTGCACTTGAAATTTCTATGTCCAAAGACATGCAGTTTATAGTTTTAGATAATTTCACATAATTAGTGATATCAATGATTTTAAACATAATTAGTGATATCAATGATTTTAAAAATCATAATTAGAATAAAATTCTTTAATTTTTAATTGTAGGAAGCCCTATGATTTCTATAGATTTTGATTTAGTATCTCTCCTCATAAAGAGTTGCAGATAATGAAAGAAGACTGAAAGTTTGAGCTTTGAATAAAATATATTCATTTTAGATATGAATGAATTTATTTTTCAAGCTTGCATGTATTTTGGAATATTTGACCTAAATGAGTGACCGTATAAGATATGTCAGGACATACTATGGTTGTATTCAAACAAGTTTATATATACGAAGTTCTTCCAAAAGAAAGCTTCAAGCCTTTCTAATTTTATCATTTAAGGACTTTTCATATTTTCTACAACAAGAGTTGTTAGACCCATTTTATACTCATTTTTAACCTCATATCAAATTCCTTATTTATTTAAGAATTAAACTTCAAGTTTACTGCAAGTTTGCTATGAGTTTAGTATTAACTTCCTTAAGTTTCACTTACATTCATTTTGATAACAAACATGGAACAAGGTTGTTATGATATATTTTACATGTGTTGTAAGTTTAATTATAAGTGGGTCTCACAAAGATAGCTTTCCTTTTCTATAAATAAGGCTAAGAGGGGGAGTTACCTTTCATATCATTTGCTTGAAAAGCACTCCATAGCCTTTAAATATTTTGAAGAAGGGAAAGGAATTTGCTTACGTTTAAAGTAAGTAGTTTACTTTAGTATTGCAATTCCTCTTTATTTCAATGTTTAGTTTCACGTTTATTATGCATTTTTTCATTTGATTTAAGCTTAAATGATTTTCACTTAAGTTTGCTTAAGTTTCAAATTTACTCAGGCATAATTTTAACCTCCTCGTCATCCCCTGTAAGGGGTGTAAAGTGTTACTCTTCACTCCTCTCGAAAGAAGCAGCAAATTTTAGACACCATAACTGATTTTTTATCCCATCACGCCCTCTTGAGCACGATGAGGTCTTCAAACTTGAAAGAAGACAAATGCAATATTAAAGGAATTTGCTAACGTTTAAAGTAAGTAGTTTACTTTAGTATTGCAATTCCTCTTTGTTTTAATGTTTAGTTTCATATTTATTATGTATTTTTTCATTTGATTTAAGCTTAAATGATTTTCACTTAAGTTTGCTTAAGTTTCAAATTTACTCCAAAATCGTGCATAATTTTGTTTCCTGGCCATCCCATGTGGGAGTAAGATCGAGGGTGTTTTGGCTTACTCAAGACGCCTCTTGATGAAGGAAAAGGTTCTTATAAAACACCATTTTTCATCTTGTCGCCCTTTTGCGACGAGGCCTCAAATTTGAAAGAAGACAAATTGGAAGCGAGTGAAAAACGAGAAAGAAGAACCCGCCTCTTGGCTGCACACCCGATTAAGGGAAGATTAGAAAGTGATGCAGATGAAACCTAGAGAAGAACCCGCCACCCGAGAGAAGATTTAAAAAATGATTGGAAGAAAAACAATGTAATCCTTCAGCCTTCACCATTATGCAATCATTTGCAAGAGAGGAAGATGGACTCATATGCAGCGTGCATCTGAATATCTTGCCAGAATTAACAATTATGTTCAAACGTCCTTCCGCAATATTATCAATTCCAATGATCTTCTTGCCATGTAAAACACTTGGTAATTTTGAAGAATTATCATCACGTGGAATAGGACCCCTTCCCATAGCATCATAGGTAGCCGCAAGATTAGTGTACACTCCAAGAGTTTCTTGATAGCTCATTCCATATTCATGCTCCAATATTTCCTTTGCTTCTTCAAACAGCCCTGCCGCCTCATCAACCTTAAACAATTGAATACAGGACAACCCAATCTGGTTTAGCACCATCCCAAAGAATGCTGTCTTCTTCTCACCAATAACCTTCAGCTTCCCAACAGCACTTTCGAAGGAATTTATAGACTCTGCATACCGCCCAACTATATAAAACATTACTCCCATCTGTGCTTCAATACTAGCAACCGAGCTCCATTGACCTGTAACATCTTCCAGTAACTTCAAGGATTTCTGCAATAACTTCAGTGCCTCTTCAGGCTCCTCAAACGCTTCACATAAGCTAGGGATTTGCACTAAACCTCCGGCTATGTCTTCCGGCACTGCCCCTGGAATAGGCATGGCATAGATTCGAAGGGAGTTTTCACAATACAATCTCGACTCACTGAGCTTACGTTCTGTAATAAAGATCGACAAGGCGTACAAACACCAAAGCAACGGCCGGATGGTTATCACCTTTGGTAGATTTGAACACGGTAAGAGCCTTCTGATAAGAGAAGACGGCCTCATCGCAACGACTAAGTGCGAAGTAGGTGTTGCCAATGCTCACGTCTATGGAGGCAACTTCAGTCTCATGGCCGTTGGCAATCATGGCCATGGAGGCCAACACTAAATGCTGTAGAGCCTCGTCATAGTCACCCTTGGCATCGCAGATAATAGCCATCAAACGTCGATCTGCAGCCTCCTCGATGGAAGCCGTCGCACTCTGCTCTCAGTGGATCTTAAGGGTTTCTGGCAGAGCTTCTCCGCCTTGTCAAATTGCATTGCTTGGACGTGGGCTTCAGGGACGAGGCCGATGAGATCTTGCGGTTTACAGAAAAACCAGAGGTAGAAGAGCGCTTACGGTTCCTCAACCGAACGAATCAGAGAGGGCGATTCGGAGGGAACGGTTTTGGGGGAGTTGTGCTTGCGGTTCCTTAACCGAACGAAGAGAGGGAAGAAAGACGGAATCGGTTGAGCCTTGGTTTTCAGTTTTATTTTAAATTTTAAGTTAATTAATATATGTATATTAATTAAGCATCTAATCAATCCTAATTTGAATTTTATGATGACGAAATCATATAGTTAATATATATGTCAATCTTAAGTTATTAAGGACACAACGCAAAGCCAGTTTGGTCAGTCAAAATTGGGTCAATTTCATCTCAAAATGCGGCCGCCGACCGCTTTCGACTGCACTTATCCGAATTTAGCTAAGCCTTATTTGATAGATTTTGAAAGTTGTTTAACGACGCAATCAATTTCACGAATGGTCGTGTTTTGCGTCGCCTCACCTCGACATATGCGTTGTGACGACTCGCGATCATCGACGGATTATCGTGTTATGAAATATTTATATTCTATCAAGTTTCAACGTTCTGAATGTGATGGCGAAGTCCGTTCATCGATCGGAGGTTATTTGAATTGATTTTGACGCGATTTCGCCTTAATTTTGCACTTCAAATCATTCGACATTTGCACAGACTCATCTGAATTGAGCGCGGATAATTTCATTTGATAGCTTTCAATGTTTCAAAGCTAATAATGTGATCAGTTTTACGAACGGAGGTCGTTTGATCATCATCGCAGCTTCTTGACTCTGATATGCGTGTAAACACATTGATAGCTTTATCGCTTGAGCGGTTGATCGTTAGATTTTACAATATTTATATTTCGATAAATTTTGCCATTTTGAAAGCTACGGTGAAGTCCATTCGCTGATCGGAGGTAGTTTCGACCATTTTCAGTGACGCCTATTGCATTTTGAGCCTCAATTTGCGTATTGTCACCTCCGAAGTCCATCGAATTTGACTTGTGGCCTTATATATATGTGGAGGTCAACAATAAGCATTCAAAGCGAGTTTGTTTCAAGCTCTTTCTTGCACTAGTTACTCCAAGGCAAGGTCTTTGCATGGCCATAGTCAGATTTTTCTTTCCGATTCGAAAAGATGATCCGAGCTTAGTTTCAAACATTTGACTTTTGGATTGAGAAATTGACTCTTATCATCGCCATCAAAATTAATATCCTTCATCACCATCAAGACCAATATCATCCATCACTATTAAGGTTGATACCTAACCTTAACACAGTTGCTAACATCCAATATTGTCATCATCATCAACGCTTGACATCAGTGCCAACGTTGACACCTATGATCACTTCCAAAGCCTAGGCCTGCCTTTATACTTGTTAGCCTTCTCTCTTATACGAAGAAAAAGAGAATTTATGAATGATCTCAAGATATCAACCATGATGTGCCAAGATTTTTTTCTACTTTCATTACAAAAGCCATCTTATGGAATTAATATATACTATATATGTAATGCCTTCATTAGTTATAAAAAAGTGTATTTTTTCATAATATATAACTTATATTAGTTCAAATCTCATCAAAATTTTTATATAAAAAAATCATATCTTCTATGAGTTCTTTATATTTTATCTATGTGTAGGAGATTTTTTTTTCAATGCTATGGCAATAAACTCTCTTTACCTATATAAATTTTCAACAAAATTTTCTAATTTATCAATCATCACATGAGTCACCATCTAAAAACCTTTTTTAGAAGGAAATCTTTTCTAAAACCCATTCAAAGGACAAATAACTATTTCCATTTCATTTTGCATTGCATTTGACGAGAGGAGGTGAACTTTGAATACATTCATAACATAATAAAATTTTATCTATCGATCAAAACGAGAATCAATTTTTGTATAATAACATAATAACGATCTAACATTCAGATTTCAATATAGAAGATGAGAAAATAAATCATAATTTAAAATACAGAGATAATTTATACCTATATACCAATGTATTCCATCATATAAAAATATGTGAATTTTAACTATAAATGTAAGAATATTATTACCCACTTTAGTATGAAGCTTCTTCTTGAATCTTCTTCCCTTTAAAACTTCTATTTTTTTATTTGAGTACATATAAAATAAATATATTGGTTTGATCAATACTTGAAAGTAATTTATTTTATTTTATTTATTTTCTTATCTATAATATATTATGCTTTTATTATTATTTAACACATCAAAAAGTTCATTGTTTATCTTCAAATTAAGTTAATTTCATAATTAATAAAAATATTGATTATCATATTTATTTTTTTGATTTAATTATTAATTTATTTAACATCTATTTATTTTAAATTAATACATACCCTTCTATTTTAATTTAAATTAAAGATTTTTCATATATTCTTTTCATTTAATATTTGCTTCATTTAATATAATGATACTTATAATTGTACAAAATATTATATAATACTCTCTAAATCTATTATTTTTTAATATAAAAAATGTTAGTGTTAAATACTAAATATAAATAAATTTTACTTTCATTTAATATTTATCATTTCTCTTAAAATAACTCATAATTAATTAATGGTATTATAAATTAACATAGGTTTAAGATTTCATTTATTCTGCAATTATAATTTTATGATAATTTAACTGAACATATAGTAGGCAGTGTCATAAATCAAATTACTCATTGTTTTGCATACTCATAATTTTTTTATAATATATAATCATACCTATAAATATGAAAAGTTCGTCTATATCACGTTTGGATCTTTCGCTTTCGCATCAGTCTATGTTAATTTTAACAATCATTATTTAGGATTGAATTAAGATTTCATAATTTACAATTAATTTAAAATCCAAAAATCAAAATTTAAATTTTAGAATTATTTAAATCCTTACCTTACATAACTCTTCTCGATTTTGCGTTAAGACCCCGTCCTCCCGTCATCCGCTTCCATTTGCACACACACCTGGCTTCCTCTTAGACACACATTGTGTAGCACCTTCCTCCTTTTCATGGGAGATTATAAGCTAGTAGCATGGCTCAGCAGTGAAAACCATCTCTCGCTAGGGCACGCAAGGTAGAGTGCAGCTTCTTCCTCCTGACCCTTCTCTCTCTCTCTCTCTCTCTCTCGGTTTTGGAAGTTCGATTTCGGCAAACCGAAGCCAAAGCCCTCCTTCCGGCTAACCGATGTGTCAATTTAGAATAATAATATTTTTTTTCTGCGGTTATTACATAGTGAAAACAAAGTAAACTATAAAATGAATCCTCATCAAGTGATTGTTTGTAAAAGCATAGCTTAATAAAATGAGCAGGGGGATTAAAATTTTTTCTCTCTATCTTGATAATTATGGTGTACAAGATACGTTTTAGTAGAGCTGAGGGAGCTAGTGGGAATTCAGTTGAAAGTTGCTAAATATACTTCTTTTGCCTCTATGGACTTTGATTTTCACCTTAAAGTGCATGTATATGTAAAATTCTTTTATTTTTCTCCACCATGCATCAAAATATCAGCATGAAAGACTAAATAGCCTGTAATTATACACCTATCTTGTCGGATTATCTCATATTATATTCCAAAAATGTAAACTACTAGAAAAGGCGAATAATACTCAAGACTTACTGCTAGGAAGTCTTCTGTATCCAAACGTCTTTGGCAACGCTAGCCACTGTGCATAAATAATAAAATACAAAAGACTTTGCTATTCCTTTCAGTGTATGGAGAACTTTTCTTCAACAAGGAGAAGAATCCATTGATGGTCCATTCCTTTGACAGATCGTCCAAAAATTTTCTTCCAAGACAAAGCGTGAGCTTTTCGTCACCAATCCAACCACTGCATCTTCGTCACCAAACAGCTAGCACCAGAATATAAGGACAAAGAGGATAACAATAAAAGGCTACTTGATATGATTGGGTTTTGATTTTGATTTTGATTTTTATAAATGTGTTTCTTTGTATATGTCCTCATGCTTTTTTAAACAGCCTTTGCTTCGTTTAGAGGTAATAAGGTCCAGAAGGTGATTTCATTTTTTTGTTTAAAAGGCTACTTGATATGATTGGGTTTGATTTTGATTTTGATTTTTTATAAATGTGTTTCTTTGTTTTCAGTCCTCTGCTTCATCCTTTGTTCTTCTTCTTTCCCAGAAGGTGTCCTTTCAGTTTCTGCTTTTCTTTTCTCTTCTCCTCCTCTCTCTCTTTTTTTTTTTAGCGTGAGAAGTATCCTCTAGAAGTGAATTGTATATTTTATATATAAAAAAAAAATTAATGTTATTTTAGTTTTTTATCGGCGAGTACATACTTTTCATTTTGTAGAGACTAGATGTTTGGAATTCAATTATATCTTTCTAGATATTAAGATAAGCGCCAATTCTATAGTTCAAAATCAAAGAGTCCATGAACACGCGAACGATCGTGAATAGTACAGAAAAAACCAAATTATAAATGAGAGTGAAATGATCTGAAAAATATATTATGAATGCTCTGGGAATATAATAATTGGGAATATTTGATATTTTATTTATATGTTTTAGTTGATCCAATATTATCTCATATTTATTCTTTTATTATTATGGAGTTCCCCCATTCCTCAATCTGAATAGCATTCTTAATCCTGAATTGACGAATTCCAAATAGGTTAAATCCAAATGATGAATTCCGTATCGAAGCATACCAACTTGACACTTATTTTCATTTCTATTCTTCTTTATATAATTGAATATCCATGTGTATATATATTATATTAAAATTAATGTCTACAGATAAAAGTTAATATTTTTTGCTTTATTATCTGTCTTATAAAGAAAACATAAAACCTAAGTTAATCCCACTGTTGGATTGGTAGAACACAATACTTTGATCCCTTTTAGTGTAGAATTTTCTGATTTGTTGCTTTGATCACTTGAATTAACATCATTTTGATGAATAGCAACTAGTGTAAGCTGGGGGTTGAAGACGACTTATTTCATAGTTCAATGGCTTTATAATACGTGAAAAGCATTTTTAAAAGATCCAATAGGATAACACATCAAATACTTGATAGAAAAATCTAAATAAAAATTAAAAAAATCTCACAAAATAAATCATAATCTAAAATATATGAGTAAACCCTTTGTGGATTCAGCATCTCAAGAAGAATTTAGAAAAAAAATAAAATCTTTGATTTTTAATTAGAAAATTTATATTAATTTCAAAAATTTTGGAAAGCATATTTAGAAAATTAAACAAAAATTATAAAACAAATTAATTTGAAACTTTTTGTAGGAAGTTTTCAAGTTTGTTTGCAACCTTCTCGAATTTTTCTTCGGATTTTATTATAATATTTTAATTGAAATCTGAAAATTAACCTAAATTTTGTATAATAATTAAAGAAAAAAATCCAAATTAAAAGAAAATCAAGACAAATTAATTAACTAGTTTTTATAACAAATAAATAGAAAAATTGATAAAAATATATTACACTATTTATTAGTTAACTAAATATAATAATAAATAAGATACTAAAGCAAAGTAAGTATAGATAAAATAATATGAGTAACATTTAAAACATTCAAATTGATAAATCAAATTAAATCTTAATAATTTGAAATAAATTTTAAGAAACCCAAATAAAATGTAGAATTAAAGTGAATTAAATTGAAAATAAATAGAATAATATTTAAATTATTCTATTTAATAAATCAAATCATTTCAATAAATCATTGAAAATTAAAATTAAATAAAATTAACTCTACATTTCTATGAATGATTCCATACAATTTTACTAACCTCTAAAAAATTGTTATGGAGTTTAGAATTTATTTAATACATAAATTAAAATTAAAGTCAAAATACATTAATAAAGATTAATTAATATACTGAATAATAAATAATATTAAAATGTTTAACAAAGTTTTATGGATAATCTCTCTTACTATTCTAAGATATCAGAAAAATTCTTATGCTTTTTTGAGCCGGGTTTGTCGGCTATTAGGGCAAACCGAGAAGAGGGCTTGCTGGGTCTTAGGGCAAACCAACAAGAGTAAGGTAATGATTTAGGAATTTCTAAATTTAAAGTTGACTCTTAGATTTTAAGTTATTTATAAATTCTGAAATCATCTAATTAATAATATGTAATGATTATTAAAATTATTATAAGTTATGTGAAGGCGAGAGATGCAAAGGTGATAAACGAACTATGAAAATTTATAGGTATAGTTTTATGATTTTAAATGTTATATGATGTATATTTACTCATATTAAATATTATATATATATATATATATATTATGAGTATATAGAACAATAAGTAGTTGATTTATACAACATGGCAACTATATTTTCAGTTGAATCGTCTTATAATTACAATGCAAAATAAATAAAATCTTAAACCTATGCTAATCTATAAAATTGTTAATTTACTATGAATCATTGTAAGAGGAATAAAAAATATTAAGTGAAAGTAAATTAAGTTATTTATATTAAGTCACTTTAACACCTAACATTTGTATATTAGGAAAAACAATAGGATTTAAAGACTCTTATATGACATATTATCCACGTAAAAATTCTGGAGTTTCTTATTCACTTTTCAACTATCTGCGTGTGTGCTGGATTTCTAAACGAAGCTAAGACATGAAGTTTTATTCTACCGCTATAAGTTTTCTGGCATGCAACAGTTTGATGCCTTATGTGAGAAACATTCCCTTTACATCTTCACGATGGTTGGTAATTTGACATTAAGTTAAAATCAATAACATCTATATAATGAAGAAAATCTTACTCTGGATGAACACATAAGAAGAATGAAGATTCATCAAACTCTGATTCTTCAACTTTTATTGGAAACTAGGGGACAACTCTTAATCTTAGAAGATCACTTATGTTAATATGCTAAGCATCTAATTAATTACGTGCCTAAGAAATAAGTCAAAGTTGAAGGATATTTCAACACTGAGAAGAAGATAGTTTGACAAAATGTTATCTTTATATTATAAGGCAAAGATCAAGGAACAACTTTGGCTATAACATCAAGTGGGTGTTTTGATTTGACTACTTTCACATATGTTAATATCATCGAGTAATACTCTGATAAATAATCTTGGAAGAATTAAAATGTTTAACCTCTTCCACATAGGTTAATGTCATATTTGATAAAATAACCTTAGATGAGGGTTAAAATTATTGACTTCTTCCACACAGGTTAAATGTCACCGAGTAACACTTTGATAAACAACCTCGGATAGATCATAACTTTGTATCAACTCCACACAGGTTATCATTATCGAGTAATACTCTGACAAATAACCTCATAAAATTCAAAATGTTTAACCTCTTCCACACAGGTTAACATCATACTTTGACAAAACAATCTCGGATGAGAGTTAAAACTATTGACTTCTTCCACACATGTTAAATGTCACAAAGTGACACTCTCACAAATAATATCAGATTGATCAAAAATCCTTTATGGATTCCTCCCCTAGAAGGCACGCCCTTAAGGAAGCTTCGATGTGAAGCTAGTAGTGGACAAGGTCCTCACTAGAAAGACTCCACAAGAGCAAGTGGTTGACAAAGTCTCCACTCAACAAAAATCCTTAGATGGTACATGTAAAGGTATAGGCACATCAAAAATCTTAGAAGGAAAAACCTTAGAAGGTAAAAGTCTTATAAGGTATAGGTAAATTAAAAATCTTAGTAGCCAAAAGCCTCAAAAGGTATAGATACATCAAAAATCTCAATAGGTGAAAGCTTCAGAAGGTACATGTACATTTAAAATCTCATAGGACAAAAGCCTTAGAAGGTATAGGTACATTAAAAATCTCAGAGGGAAAAAGCCTCATAAGGTACATGAACACAAAAAACTTCAATAGACAAAAGCCTTAGAAGGTACACATACATCAAAAATCTCAGTAGGCAAAAGCCTTAGAAGGTACATGTACA
Organism: Cymbidium sinense; assembly: GCA_021442155.1. Taxonomy (NCBI): domain Eukaryota; kingdom Viridiplantae; phylum Streptophyta; class Magnoliopsida; order Asparagales; family Orchidaceae; genus Cymbidium; species Cymbidium sinense. The sequence continues at coordinate 79,053,486 of CM038225.1, read as the reverse complement.
TCAAAAATCTCAGTAAGTAAAAGTATCAGAAGGTATAGGTACATCAAAAATCTCAAAAGGTTCACGTACATCACAAATCATAGAAGACAAAATCTTCAGAAGATATAGGTGCCCCAACGGATGAGGATAAGCTCATTGCAATCTTTTATAAGGAATAGCCACCAAATCATTTGGAAATGAAAATTCTTCCAAAAGATTATCAAAGTATCACTGTTGATAGTTGGTGTTACATCATCGGATCTCATCGCCTCATGATGCTTTCACAACCCATCTTGTGCATGATTTACTCGAGAATCTTTAGAAATTGAGATATCTGTGGAAGGATGCTCACCCATGAAGATAGTTTCTATTTTTCAAGTTTGGAATCGCACTGGAAACTGAGTTTGGAATGCATGCCGCCCAAGTCGGAAACCACGAGATGGGGAAAGCTGGAGTCGGGGGTGAATGTTATCTGGAGGCCACTAAAGAGAAGAAAGTGGAAGCTCTAGAGCTTGAATTGGATCGCGCTAACCAGAGAGAGACAGTTGGAAACCCCAAGATCGGAGAGAGAACTGTGGAGGGTGGGGGTGGGGAGGGTCAGACTATACTGGTCGGTGGAGGCCACCAAGAAAGCACACTAAAGCATGAATTGGATGCATGCCTAGTCGTTAAACCAGAGATTGGGGAGAACTAAAGCATGTGAGGGGGGTTGGCACCTTTATACAGGTCAGTGGAGGCTACCAAAGAGAAGAAAGCGGAGGCACACTAGAGCCTAAATTCTAGATGTGTGACTCCTAACCAGGTTAGATCGAAACCCTGAGATCGGGGATAATTAGAGCCTACGAGAGAGTTTGACACCGTTATAAAAGTAAATGGAGGCTACCAAAGAGAAGCAAACTGGAGCCTGAATTTGGGATGCGTGCCACCTAACCAGGTCAGTTGGAAACTGCGAGATCGGGGAGAACTGATGCCTATGAGAGGGGTCGACACTATTATACAGGTTAGTGGAGGCTACCAGAAAGCGAAGTTCAGTGGGATGCACCACCTAACCAGGTCAGTTGGAAACTTCATGATCAGGAAGAACTGGAGTGCGAGAAGGGTCGGCACCGTTATACAGGTTAGTGGAGGTTACCAAAGAGAAGAAAGTGGAATTACACCGGAGCCTAAATTCGGGATGTGCGCCGCCTAACAAGGTTAGTTGAAAATCTTGAGATTGGGGAGAACTAGAGCCTACGAGAGGGGTCAGCACCATTATACAGGTTAGTGGAGGCTACCAAAGAGAAGAAGGCGAAAGCACATTGGAGCCTGAATTTCGGATGCGTGCCGCCTAACCACGTCAGTTGGAAACCCCGAGATCGGGGAGAACTAGAGTCTATGAGAGGGGTGCGTTCTGTTAGTGGAGTCTAAGAGAAAAAAAGCGGAGCCTGATGTTTACACCACCTACAAGTCATTGATCGAGATCGAGGCTGGAGCTCTACGAGAGGGGTCGCATTATCTGAGGTTAGTGGGGGGCTAAGAAAAGAATGGAACTGGAGTGAGATGTTATAACTGAGTCAGTTGGAAACCAGGGTGGGGAGAGGGAGCTTATGAGGGTGACATTATACAAGTTAGTGGAGGCTACCATAGAAAAGGAAGTAAAGAAAGTAAGGTGCGAATTTTTCATTACTTCATAGGGGGTATTTATACTAGAAAAAATGACTTTTCAAATTCTTTTAAAAATAATAAATAATAAAATAAAAAATGAAAAAACTTTTCATATTCATCATTTAAAACAAAATCTCTTCATATACCTCATTAAAAAAAACTTTTCATCTTTATAAAAAAAGAAAAGAAAGTTATTCATATTAAAATTTTTTTTTTTCATATTCCTCATTAAAAAAAAATGCTTGCAAGTGATGATTCATATATTAGTTTACAGGAAGCACAAGAATTATGTCCATATTTTTGCTCGAATAAGAACTATTTCAACACGACAAAGTCAAATTTCAAGCCTGATAGGATAGATGTGTTTGTATTCTTGGAAAATGACTAATGCATGTGTTGTGACTAGCAAATTAGTCTGATGCAAATTGATATTTTATATTACTTATTTTAATTGTTTAGAGGAATTATTTTTTTTCCTGTGAATCATAAAATGATATTTCTTATGCAAATGGATTATTTTCTATGATGTTTTGATCTTGTCCCTTGGTTTGATTTGATACTTAATTTTATACGAAATTTTGGGTTAAATGTTTTGTATGGTTCAACATCTCTGTTTATTTTAGTTCCTCTTTCCGATTTGTCATGAATTGCATAAATTATTGCTCTTTTATTAAGAAAATATTACTTGTGATATGCTAATGAAATTTTCTTCTATTACAAGAAATCTCTACTAATATGCAACTCTGGTAGTTTTAAAAAAAAATAAAAAAATTGCAATCTTCTTAGGTGTTCATTGACTCTTTCACAACATACATATACATATATATATATATATATATATATATATATATATATATATATATATATATATATATATATATATATATATATATATATATATATATATATATTACTTTTGTAAATTGAAGGGCGATTATAAATGTAAGAGCTTGAAACATGCAAGCATCATTTTATTAGATTTCTTTAATGAATTTCTAGTTGGATGTTTTTACCTTTTTGATGCAGTTGTTGATTAATGATTTTTAGGGAGGATTTATTTTCTTGTCTTTGCATGAGGCTTGGCTCTTCTATTTCGTGATCTATTACCTTTTTTTTTATTTTTTTGTAATTTTTTGATTGTATAATTGAGTTTTGTCAAATTTGCTCTGATTTGATTTCTTTTCTTGTGATATAATTTTCAAAAGAATGTGTGTGTGTATGTGTGTATAAAATTCTTATGCATAAGTCTTGTTAAATGACTTAAATTATAGTGTGTATGGTGTATATTCCATTTTCATTTTAAAAAAATGAGTTGTTTTAATTAATGGCTTTTTGAACATTAAAATGGACTGTGTACGTGATTTGAGGCACTCTTCATTGATGCGTTACAGAGTTTTAGTCCAAAGGTGTACTGTTTCAGCTTAGCTTCCTAATAACTTTGTATAGGCCAACATGACTAGCATCTGCATTTTGAAGGTATATGGAGGGAAGCATTTGTGTTGAATTTATGCAAGAATATTGTTTTTTTTTTCATTAACTTTATGAGCATTTGATATCATTTTATACTTTCCATTTCCTTTAACAATATGACAACATATATCAACATGAAATATATGCATTTATTGTGCAAAAGAGGTGGATGAGGGGAATATGATATTTGTAGTGTTCTTGGGTTTGCGGAGGTTTTATAGCTTATGCTGATAATAACTTGACAAGAAGAATAACATGTGTAATTTATAATATTATTGTTGGTTGATTTTACTATATGAGGGATCAAACACAAGTTCCAAGGTGCTTGTTAATGAGGTAATGTAAAAGATTGGCATAATTATGATTTGACCATCAATTTAAGGATAAAAGACAAAAAAAATTAAGTGTCTATTGATCTTCCAAAAATGTTCGTCGAAGCAAGCTTTCATACTGGAAGTCATAGAACAAGGTAATCTGTGCAAGTGAACAACATCACAAAATAATAGGCATGCTACATGGGAAACATCTACTATTTTAAAAATATGATAGAAATATAAACATTTGGGAAATTCTATCAATTAAAATATATGTGCAGTTATATCCACTTGCTATTTGATGCAGTCCAAATGAAATCCTTACTCAACTATTGCCTAGGGTAGCATAAGATGGTTGTAATGTATAATCCAGTGGTTTGTTAGTTTGCTTGCTTACTTTTCCATGCACAACATTGGCTAGTGATATGTATTATATTTTGCTTGATTGATAACTAAGAAAAACATGTGTTAACAAGGCCAATGATCATGTTGTGACTTAGATGGCAAATTTACTAGCAAGAAGTTTCTAAACCAGAAAATTGTGTAAAGATGTGCGTGGAATGTATAAAGAGATGAACATCATGGAGGTGATAATCAAGAGGTAAGAGTAACATATGACAAAGCGTGGAAGATTTAGTGTAAGTCTAATGGGGAAGGATAGTCGGTTTAAACTTGTCAAAAGTATTGTTTATTGAGTTGTAGGTGAGAATTCGTTAAGCATGTCCATAATTCGTTGCCAATGTTAGAATGATTTCTTTGGATGAAGGGATATTCCTAGAGAAATGCTACCTATTTAGCATGTTGAATGTAAGCTTTTTCTAAGACTTTGTGTTATTGTTTACTGATTTGAGTGGGGGATGAATTCGTGGGATAATAGTCAATGTTGTCGATGGCATGAATTTTTTGGCTTAAGTTGAGTAACATTGCATAATATAATTTATTTATTTTACTATTAAAAGCCACATGATGGCCGCTTTAGAAAGAATATTATCGTTGTTATTACTTGAGACATTGCATACAACCTCAAATGTTTAATTGAATTTTAGAAGGCAAAGTATGTAATTCTATTGAAAGGCTTGATTGATTAATGATGGTTGGTGATATGATTATTTCTTGAAGGTCTATCATAGATTGGGTCATAATGGTATTGAGCCCTTTAATGAATTATCAATTAAACAAGTGGAGAAGCCTTGAAAACTATGTCAAAAAATTATTGAGGTGATGACCAATCAATAACAACTTAAACTTTAGTGAGATCAATGAATACCCTCTTTGATATGATAGTGAAGCAAAAGAAGGTGAGCACTGTTAGGAGGAAGGGTTATAGTCTTTGGTCAATGACTCGTGTTGGTGCAAGAGTGCTCAAACTAATCATAGATTTTAAAGGTGGTTAGTTTCAAAATCGCTAAAAATACGGATATCATCGAGGTAGACTATTTAAATCTCATCAACGATGAGTTATAGTCTTTGGTTAATGACTCATGACACATAAAATTGCTAATAGAATTTGAAATTATGAAGGGTATTACCATTTATTAATAAAGACCATCATGGATAGTGATTGCAATTTTTCACTCGTCTCTAGTACCCACAATAGTTAATTTTTGAAAAGTGTAAATTGACAATATTATCGAGCCTGTCATCTAATTGAGAGATTTGAAATCTATGTCAATGATGATCTTATCAATGTACTTACTACAACTGCTATCTATTTTTTTAGACAAGGTGAGGGGATGGTCAAAGGGAAAAGGCTTTAATATGTAAAATCTTTCTATGGCTGTCAACTTGGTGGGCCGATGTTGTGTGATCTTTTTGGTTCACTTGTTGGTATGGAAGGTTGGCAATTATAAAACTATAATGTAATCAATGATGTATTCAAATCATACAATGGAGGTAGCTCATTAAAGAGCTCCTCTACTATAAGGTATAAGAAGTTGTGCAAAGAATCAAAGAGTGATGTTGGAATAGTTTGACTTCATAGATTAGGGGATTTTTGTAATAGGAAAACTAATAATTAAATTGAATCATGGATATTGTTGGAAAGTTCTTGTAGGGAGAGAATTTGCATTAAAGTAAGCACATAAGAATGGAGTTGTGGATGTATATTCTATGAGGTTTAGTGGACAAGAAAGCACTATTATGTCCATAATTTGTGCCATCATATCATAGAGAAAATTAGGAGTACATTGATGATGTTCATATGGAGGAAATTACAACATATTTAGGGAAGGTGGCTTCCCATCTGAATTCAAAAAGGCACCTATCACTGCAGTGTTTATTTTTTGGGTATGCTTGTGTGAGTATATGTGAGGGGACACCACACAGATCTGAGGATGTACTTATTGAGTGATCGGGTATGACATCAAGGAAGAGTGCACTATCTTGAAAGATATAACTCACTACCCTACGATGGACTTAATCGCCTAATAAGGACTCCTAAGGCATGATGGGACTTCGAATATGCTCAAGATTTTCCCTTTTAAATTGGTAGATCATGAATCAGCTCAATTATGTGTTGAGAAGGACTTATGAAGAAATGAATGAGTAAGAGTGCTCTGATAAAATAGTAAACTCCAATCTATCTATAGTGTTGATATATTTGAAATTTATTAAATTTATTCATTTGAAACTTATAATTACACAAGATTGTGGAAATGCCTAAGAGATCAGGATATATGCTCGTAGCCCCTACAAGAAAAATAACAACCTCAGATCCTAAATCTAGGGAGCTTTGGCGAGTGCTAAAACACGACCTAAATCTAAGGTGAAAGTGGGTATATGGTTTACCTCCACAAGAGAGGGTAAACCACCCGACTGTTGGACTTATAACCGTCTGGAGTGGTCAAGTCATATGCTTTGCAAAATGGTTAGGCTGTCATTTATTTAGAAAAGAAATTAAGTTCTTAAACCCACTCCCTAAGAGACTAGAGCATGAGGGGTATGAATAATGATTTAATCTAATGCAATTTTTTATCACATTTTATTTAAATTGGGACTCTTCATTTTGACATAGGTTTTGGAATTTTGTATGCATAAATGTGTGAGAAATTAATTATTGGCCAAATCAAGAGGGAAAGAGGGGTTCTTCCATCATAGACTCTTAAAGGTTAAGCCCATTTAAACTGGGAAAGATGGAAGCCCTCTCTTAGCAAGAGTGAAACAAGATGATTATGCATGATGTTCAACATACAATCATCCAGCTAAGGCGTTGCTAAATATTTTATTATCTTGATTCAATGCTTTTTTATGTGAGGTTATGAATTATTTTAAAATTTTAGTTATGAATTATTAGTGGGGTAGAAAATTTATTTTTCATCCTAAGAGCCTAATCGCATCCAAGCCACACAACAATCACCATTCATAAAGAAACTATGAAAAGACATGCTATTTTAAATGCACAAGCTAAATATAACATCAAACAATTTTATAAAGCTATCGCAAAAGAATAAGAGGTCGATGTTGTGAATGCAAACCCAAAAAAAGAAATGTGTGTAGTCTACCCTTATATATCAGACATAATGAAAGAATAATTATAATTATAAAATAATAAGTGTTATGGGGGTCTTCATTCTTCATCCTCCATTTTTCACTCTTCATCTTTCATTTCTTTATTTTGATTTTGCTCCATTTCTTTCTTTATTTTGGCTTGATTGGGATGTTGTTTGCTCCAAAGGCATCATATGATGTATAAGACTTGGTCTTATAACCAATGCCCATCCTAATCCCTCATAAAACTTATCATAATCCTAATGTAAAATTACATTAAAAATAAGGAAAGTAATTCTAGCTACACCTGCAAAATAAATATTAGCTAAACACACCATACAACCCAAGCAGTTATATGAATAATTTGGACTTAACACCCCACATATGGGTAACCAAGCCCACCTGTCCTAACTTAGGTTTTGCTTAGGGGTATGAGCAACCTAAATAGCAAAAGCATTTATATTTTTATTACAATTGCCCTTTAAGCACAACCCGCTATATAAAACATGATTAAGCTAATATCATCCTGACATCCAGACTATGCATATACACCCTAACATCCAATCTAAAATAATATATCATAAAACTAAACATAGACCAAACCATGCACCTTCTTAACATAAAGCTAGAAATGGTGACTTAATCTAATGTGTATGTGTTAAGGCTTGTGTGGTATGTCTTAACTAGGCTTTAGAGTTATGATTTGCTAAGTGTGAGGGATTTATTTTATAAAGAGTTGATTTTTCTTTAAGTGGTTTAATTGATTTGAAGATTTTACTTATTATTTTATTTTGCTTCATATAGCCTACACTTAGCAACTAAGTATTTTAAATAAAAGAAAGAGAGGGAATCTCTCTTTCATCCCTACCTTAAGTCATTTCTAAAATAAGTTAATTAGCTTAGTTCTCTTTAGTGAATGGCTTATTATATGTTTTTAATTAACCTTAAGTTTAGGTTTACATTTAAATGACCCCATTCAATAAGAAAGACATCTTAAGAATAATTAAAATGGATTACTATCACATAACACACATTCATTCATTTCTTTTCATCATGTATATCATGCATATGAGTAAATCTTAAGCATACCTATACATGCAATTTATATTTTTAGCATACTTGAATGATGAATGCAAAGAAGTGTATTTGGAATTTAAGTATTTTATTTTTGATTGAATTATGAATGCATGCCTTTATTACATAGAAAAGAGAGATTTTTTTATCCATTAGCTAGATACACATTCACATGTATAAAAGTTTTAAGTGAGTACATCGCCATTATTTTCTACACCAGGTGCGTAAGGTACAAGACTACTTAGAACTTAAAGCCAAACCAGATGTCCGAATAATATACCACTTTTCTTAGATACATGTAGATGTATAAGCAAGTATAAGGATAGGAAAACCCATGCAAAAGTTATGTTTGATGCATTTGATATATGATTCTTATTCATTGGCCACATCATACATACATATCCATAAGAGTTTTAAGTGAGTATGATGCCATTATTTTCTGCATCAGGGGTGTAAGGTACACGACCTACTTAGGGCTACTTAAAACCTCACAATCCCGAGGTGTCCATACTAATATACCACTTTTCTCAGATACATATGAATGCACAAAAAGAACCACATGAATAAGGAATCATGCAAGAAGTCATATTTGATTTGGTTGTATGATTTACATATGTGATATGAAATTCTTCCTAAGTCATAACGGGGAGATGCATAGGAGTCGATTTAGGCAAATGTTGTGTTCTTTTCAAATGAACTATACACTTGCAAATCTTATGTGACTCCATGTTAAGATAGGGAAAGAGAACTTCATATTGTACATCTTGTACCATCATCACATGCAAGCTTATAGATATTTATAATTAACATTATTTAATTTATAATAATTGATTTATAGGCTTTTGAAAATAGTTTTTGATTTAACAGTGATAATAACCACACATATTTTAAGTTAAGTCAACATAACAATTTGACATAAAAGAAAATATTTTATTTAATTAATTTTTAAAAGAAATGAATGCATGATTTCATATGGAAAGCAATATTTAGCATGATTGGAATGAAATAAAGGAATGTAAGCACATGATTTTATTCACTCCAATTAATTTCTAAGGACAATCTTATTAAATAAGGCTATTTAAAATAAATCAAAATTCTTTAAAAACATTTTTAACTTTGGGTTTGATTTGATTTGGGAAATATGAAAGAGGTTTACTAATCCTAACCCAATTCCCCATGTGTGAATTAATTTGGTTTAATGAAGAATATTTAATTTGATTATATATTTTAATTAAGTTAAGGTATAAATTAAGTGAATTATTTAACCCTTACCTATATCACCTTAAGTCAATTAACTAATTAATAATAGACCAATATGATATGAAACCATATGTAAAGTAAATTTGTAGTGCTCCTAAGGGATGAAAGGGGCCTAATGCAATTGGCTTATGATTAATAGTTAATTAAGCTTAAGGGATCTCACTTAAATACTTTTATGATTTTTTTACACATGTGAGCTAACCATAATTTTATTATCTCTCACCTTGGGTTATTAAACTCCCAAGGAGCTACCCAAGATCAATTAATGATTGCTTAGGTGTGGATGAATTGATTTTTTAATTTTAATTTCATTAAGCCTTTAATTAATCGATTAAACACTTTGGTTATGTTTTAATTTGAATGATGAAGTTAACTTAGGGGAAAGGATCAAGGGCAAGGCCCCAATCCTAATCTCTAAATCATTTTAAACATCCAATTAGATTTTGATTTCCCTATCTTGAAGATTAATTACTTAATTAATCAATTGATCATTTCATTAACCATTAATTAATTTGATTTTTAAAGGTAAAGAAAACTTATGAAATGAAATAGGAAAAGTATCCCCAATCACATCCCCTAAATTATTTTACTATTCAAGAGAGGTAATTAGGTTTAAATGATTAATGAAGTTATTATTCATTTATTAATTATGATTAATTAGATTAAGAGAGTGATTAGGGCTTAATCAAGTGATTTCCCTAATTAAGCAATCAATAAAATCCTAGAAAAATAAGAGAGGAGTAGATCATCCCCATAAGTATCAAGATAAAATTTGAGATTAATTGAGTATTTAATTAAGGTATAAGATTTTTGATAATACCTTAATTAAGCCAAAATCACTATTTGAAAATAATTAATAATAATTTTCCTAGATTCTACTCTGAAATATCTTCAAAATGAGCCTATGTTTGTATTTTTTTGGATTTTTCTACAATTAGTTATGATTCTATAAAGTTTCAATATTAAAAACTAATTAATTAGCCCTAATTAAAGCCTTAATCTCGTCAGGCCACATGGCGGCTGACGCGACGTGCTTTCCATGTGGTGCGATGGGATTGGCTATTTAAGTAGTCACATCCAAAGGTTGAATCAGATGGCGGCGAATGCGCTTTCTCCGCGGACAGCCATGATTCGATCCATGGTTTAGGAAAAGAATCAAAGGATCTACCGTGGGATTTGATTAGAGCAGTTTATTCCAATCACGCGGGATGGATGGCTCATGATCTATCCCATTCACGAGCGACAAAAGACCAACGTCGTCCTTCTTCCCTCGTTCGATCCGACCTACCCAAGCTCAGATTGTCTCCAAATTCTTCCCACACGTATAGGGGAAGGGAGACAGACACATCCAATGGTAAAATCCATGAATTTTGAATTTCTTTCACAAAAGACCAACCCTCTTTTCCATACAAGCTCGGTTTGAGAAATTACCTCACTGGAGCTAATGTCCGGTGGTGTAACATCGGAGGTAGCATCACCTAGTTGAGGTGAGGCCCTGTTGAAGAGCTTTGAGCTTGATTTGGGCTAGAGTGCTCGATTGATCAATCCACACACGCAAGGGGCTCGGGTTCGATCGAACTCACTTCTCCCATGGCTTGGAAGCTTGGGAATTGGTTTAGTTGGCTTTCATGGAGTATGAGGATGGTGTGGGTGCAAGGAATTTGTATTTGATTTAGTGGAGAGGGAGTATTGGTCGGGATTGGGATGCCCTGTTTTGTCTTTGCTCGGGAATGGGCAATGCTAATCGAGGAGGGCTTGGGGATCCTTGGAAATGCTCTGAAGGGCTTTAGAATTAGCTTTTGGAAGGCTCATGATGAAATTGGTGTTCTTTTTGCTCAAATTGAGGGGGTATACCCCTCAATTGCCCATGATGGATGGATGGAAGCATGCACACGATTTGCACTAGCTTGCCATTATCCGACCACTGGATTTGTATCCATCAAGTCAGGGTGGCATGCTAGGAATGGGAGGAGTGATGGGAGGCTGCCATGGATCCATTGTGCAAGGGTGCAAGGGCTTGGATCCAATGGGTGCTCAGTTTAGGTTGGAGGTGAGTCAACTCACCTCCCAAAGGTCCTTGGCTGACCTAGGGTGGGTTAGGTGGGCTAGGTGGATGAGGTTGGGTCAGGAGAAAGTTTCATGGAGTGCTAAGGGATAGCCATGGGGATGGGAGAGTTGACTTTGGCTTGGATCCATTAGTTTTGAAGTTTAAATCCCATGGTTTGATGGCTAATCCCCTTGGTGGGGCCTACTTAGCTTTTGGGGAGGTCTTAGGATGATCAGGTGAGTTTAAAAGAGTTAGTCGCACCACAAGAAGTTGGATTTGAGTGGTTTGGCTTGGATTGGTCAAATGGGTTCCATTTGGGCTAGGTTGGGTTGGGTTGGGTTGACCAATTGGTCAAATTGGGTCAAACCAAGGTTTGGGTTAGGTTCATATGATGATTTGGGATATTTTGGTTCAATTAATTTGGATTGTTTTGGCCTAGGTTTGGATTTGACTCATTCAGATTCAAAAGGGTCAAATTGGTCAAGTTGACCAATTTGACCAAATTAGGTTGGGTTAGGTGTTGATTCAAGTTCAATTGGTTGGTTAAAAATGATTGTAATCTTTGGTTTAGTTTAATTTAGAATTAATTTGAATTTTGGTCAATTTGACATTTTAGGTCAATTTGGGCTAGGTTGGGCCAAGTTGTCCAATTGGTCAACTTGGGCTCAATCATGACTTTGGACAAGTTCAATAAGTGATTTACGATGAACTTGAGCCATTGGTTGCAATCAATTAGGATTAAATCATAATTTGACCCATTTTGGATTTTTAGGCCAATTCGGGTCAACTTAGGTCAAGTGGCCAATTAGGCTTGGTTTGGCTCAATTGATGGTTTGGTCATGTTCAATCATTGATTATGAATAGGTTTGAGTCAATGGTTTTAATCAATTTGGCATATGATAGATTTTGGCTAGTTTGGGTTTCATGTGGGCTAAATGTTGACTTGGTCAAAGGCTAGGTTTGACCCAATTCAAGGTGGTTGATAACCCTATCATGATTATTGATCATGATTGAGGTTTAGATGGGATTAGTTCAGTCCATTTTGGGTTGGATTAAAACTTAGCTCAAAAAGGTCCTTTAGGTCACTTTGGGTCAAGTGAGCCTAAATGGGTCAATTAAAAGATCAAGTTTAGTTGAAAGTTGAACTTTGAAATATTTGATTTAGAGCCAAGTGGGTTTTGGTTCATATGATAATTTCAAGCCAAAGGGGTTAACTTGGGCTTGATTTGGGTTGACTTGGATTTGGTTTGATAATGGTGGTTTATGTTTATATTTGGATCAATGATTGAAGGAATGATTGAATCATGAAGAAATCCATGAGTTTTGAGTTGATTTAGATGTCATTTAGCCAATTTCAAAAGTTTGTCTAAAAGAGCTAAAATTGGGAATTTGATTTGATTTGAGTTTGGTTTTGATCATTTAAATTTATATTTCATTTATATTTGTGAATATAAATGAAGATATAAATGGGTTATGAGAAAATCACTTGAGTTTGGAGTGATTCGGAAGCAAATTTGATTAAGCTTAGTGATGTAGGTCAAAAGAGGCTAACTTGGATTTTGAATTGGTCTAATTTATTTTTGGTCATGGGAGGGTGGGTTTCATTTATATTTATGAATATAAATGAAAGAGTGATTGATTTATAAAGAAGGCAATCATGTTTGGGTTGATTTGGATCAAGATTTGATTAGGCTTATGGAGGTGGGTCCATATGGCTTAAAAAGGGTCTTGATTTGGTTTGATTTATTTTGATTTAATTTGAATGGTTTGAATTTGGAATTCATCTATATTTGTTAATATAAATGAAGGAATGATTGATTTATAAGGAAATAAACCAATTTTGAGTTGGTTTGAAGGAGTTCTGGCTAAGCATATGAAGGTGGTTCATATGGCTTAGGGAGAGATATGGAATTTGGACTTAATCATGGATTTCAATCATTTGGAGTTTGGAATTGATTTATGATTTGAAATTTGATTTGAGATTAAATTTGAGTATTGAGAAAATTAATAGGATTAGGGCAGATTTGGATTTATTTAAGGCTAAGTTCATAAGATAAAATCAAAAGGCTTAAGAAGGGATTTAGAGTTTGAATTTAGTGATGAATTTCAATCATTAGATAGTTGGATTTAATTTTGCGGTTTGAATTTGAATTTGAGGTTTGGGTTTGAAAGAAGGAAGCAAGGATTGGGTTTGGGCTATAGGGTATTCAAGACTTCCTAAATCCCTAAGGCACAACCTATTCTTATGGCTAACTCTTCTAAGTCTCTAGGGTTAGGTTAAGTGTTCACCTAATCAATAGAATTATCTTAAGACTAAGGAGCTCTTAGTGTCTCTCAGAGTCTTAGATCTATGATAAAGAAGTTGAGAGCTCATTCTAAAAGTGAGGTCAACAAACACTTATCATAATCTTAATGCAAAATTACATTAAAAGAAGGAAAGTAAATCTAGCTACACCTGCAAAATAGATGTTTGCTAAGCACACCACACAAAAGGGGGTCTTCATTCTTCATTCTTCATTTCTTCTTTTCTTCATTTCTTTCTTTCTTCAGTTCTTTCTTTCTTCATTTGACTTGGGATGTAGTTTGCTCCAAGGCTTCACATGGTATATAATACATGGTCTTATAATCAATGTTCATCGTAATCCCCCCCATAACATTCATTCCAAATCTTAATTATAAAATTTACATCAAAAGGGAAAGATCAATCTAACTAAATCTGCAAAATCGAGATTAGCTAAACATACCACACAACCCAAGCAGTTATATGAATAATTTGGACTTGCTAGACATGGGTAACCAAGTCCATCTATCCTAATTTGAGTTATGATTATATACAAAGCATATAATAAGCATTTATAAAGCCTTAAGCACAACCCCCTATAGAAAATATGATTAGGCTAAGATCGCCCTATCATCCAAACTATGCACATGCACCCTAACATCCAGTCTAAAAATATTACATCATAAAATAAATCAAGCATCAAACCATGCACCACTCTAACATAGAGCTAGAAATGGTGACTTAGCTTAATGTGTGTGCCATTTAAGGCTTGTGTGGCATGTCTTAGCTAGGCTTTAAGTTTGGAAGTTTCTAAGTGTGAAAGATTCAATTTAGAGGGTGGTTTCATTTTAAGTGATTTAGTTTATTTTTCAATTTTAGTTGATGATTTGATTTGGTTTAAATGAACCTACACTTAGTTACTATATGTTATGAAGAGAAGAAAAGAGAAGAGAACTTCTCTTTCATCCCTACCTTAAAACATTTCTAAGGTTGATTCATTAATGATTTTTCCATAGTGAATGTTTTATTATGTGTTTTAATTAACTCTAAGTTTAGATTTACTCTAAATAGCCTTATTTAATAAGAAAGGCATCTTAAGATTAGTTAAGGTAAATTACTATCACATAACACATAACCATTTATTTCTTTCCACCATGTATACCATGCATATGAATAATCCTAAGCATACTTATACATGCAATGTGAAGTTTAGTACACTTTGATGATGAATGATAAGAGATATGATTTGAGAATTTGGATATTCAATTGATGTATGTTTTTATTATGTAGAAAAGAGAAATTCATCATCCATTAACATAACGCACGTCCACATGTATAGAAGCTATAAGTGAGTATGGTGCCATTATTTTCTACACCAAGGGCGTAAAGTATAATACCTACTTAGGGCTACTTAAAGTCTCACAGCCCCGAGATGTCCAGACTAATATACTACTTTTCTTAAATACATGTAAATGTACACAAAAGATCAAATGGATAAAGAATCATGCAAAAGATTTTTGTGTTTGATTTAGTTGTGTAATTTACATGTGTAAATGTGAGGATCCTTCTTAAGTCATAACATAGAGATGCATAGGAATAGATTTAAGAAAGCATTGCGTTCTTTTAAAATGAACTATACACTTTGCAAATCCTATTCAAATCCATGTTAAGAGAAGATAAGAAAACAACATAAAACACATTTTATTCTATAATCACATGGAAGCTTATAAGTACTTATAAGTAGCATCACTTCATTCATAATCTTTGATTTATAGGTTTTGAAAATAATTCTTGGTTTAATAGTGATAATAGCCACTCATATTCTTAATTTTAGCTAACACATGCAATTTGACATAAAAGGAAATATTTTATTTAATTGATTTTTGAAAGACATGAATGCATGACTTCATATGGAAAACAATATTTAACATGCTTGGACTGAAATAAAAGGTTTTAAGCACATGAATTCATTCACATTAATTACTTCCTAAGGACAATCCTATAAAATAAGATCACTTAAAATGAATCAAAATTCTTTAAGGAAATTTTTATTTTTGAATTTAATTTGACTTAAGAAATGTGAAAAGAGTTTGCTGGTCTTAACCCATTTCCCCCATGTGTGACTTGATTTAGTTTAATTTTAGAATAATTAGGTTGATTTAATGCTTTTTTTAGGTTAAGGTATAAGTTAAATCCATTAATTACCCCTTACCTATACCACTTTAACATAATTTATCAAGCAATTATGAGCCAACATATGATATGCAATCACATGAAATTTAAATCAGCAATGCACCTAAGAAGTGAAGGGGACTAATGCAATTGACTCATAATTATTGATTAATTAAGTACTTTCATAACCATCCCACACATGTAGTTCAATTATAATTTCCTTTGAAGTCTCTTAGGTTATTGAACACCTAAGAATCTACCCAAAATTAAGTGATTAAGTTTTGGAGTGATTTAGTTTTGAGTTTCATTAATTAAACTAATTAATGAAGTGAGCAATCCATTAATTAATTTGCACATTAATTAAGTGTTTATCCAAATGAAATAAACTTAGGGGAAAATATTGGAAAAGACATCCTAATCTTATTCCATAAGTCCATTTACTATTTCATGATACTTAACAAGCTTAATTAGTGAATTTATCTCTATTTAATAAGTTAATTAATCATTTAATTAATTAAGAAAGTGATTAAGGATGAAACAAGCAATTCTCTTAATTAATCCAACAATAAATTCCAAGAAAATCATGGGAGGTAGAGGTCAACCCACTAAAACTTTAGGAAGTTTGGAATTAATTACTAAAGTAATTAAGGAGTAATTATCATAATTGTATTTTCAATAAAACCCAAATTGAGTTAAAATCACTATTTAAAATTAATTAATTTTAATTTTCTATTATTCTTCTCTGAATTATCTTTAAAATGAGCCTGAGTTTGTATTTTTTAGATTTTTTTTACAATTAGTTATAATTTTAGAAAGTTTCAGCATTAAAAATGAATTAATTAAGGCTAATTAACCCCCTAATCTCTTCGGGCCATGTGGCGGCTAACGCAATGTGCTTTCCATGTGGCATGATGAGATAGGTTATTTAAGTTGTCACATCCGCCTACTCAGTTAGCTGGCGGCGGACGCACTTTTTCTATGGGCTGTCCGATTTAAGATTGAACATTTGCGATTAATCCCATGGTTTAGGCTTAAATCAGAGAGGGATATATCATGATTTAATCACAACCGTCCATTCTAATCACATGGGATGGATGGTGTCTGATATATCATGATCCAAGCTAGGGTGAGCTCCGATCGAGTGACGATCGATGGACGGCATCCGTCTCTCACCGCATGGGAGGCATAAGCAATGAATCTAACGATCAAGATCTCAAGGGATTACGATTTCCTTAACAAAGGACCAAGCAATTTTTATCCTAAGATCAATTTTGAGTAATACCTCATCGGAGGCTATCATTGGTGCTTCCAACAAAGGAGATAGCTTCATCTAGTAGAGACGAAGCCCTGTTGAACGTATCAAGCCTTAATTTGGAGTGGATGGTTCAGTTGACCAAGCTCCCCTTCAATGGTGATCGGCCTTGATCACTCCTTCCTGTGGCTTGGTGACTTGGGAAATAACTTGATTGAGCTCGACGAAGTCCCTTGATGGTGCTTGTGAGTTTAATTTGGTTTTGGTGGAGAATTGAGTGACTTGGAATTAGGATGAACTTCCACTATTTCAGCTTTGAGCAAAATTGAGAAGGAGAAATCAAGGGAGCTTGGAAATGGCCTTGGGAAGCTTAGGGATGCTTGGTTTCAATTCCTAGAGCTCAGTCAAATTAAGTGCTTTTGGTTTGAGTGGGAATGAGGGGGAGTATATCTCCCCCTCCTTGGACTGGATGGTAAAGAGCAATTTTTCCATTTTTGATCAATGGAGGAGATTGGTTGATCGATTTAGATAAGCTTAATAAGCCTTATTCATTTAAGAGGGAGGTAATCAGGAAGATCTTTAAGAATCTCTTAAAGATGCCTGATTTTCAGCTACCCGAGCCTATGAGATCGAAGGAAGTAGGCAAAAGTCATGATCCAAACTTTTTCCCCTACTACTGTATGTTAGGCCATGTTTTGAAGGATTGCTTCACATTTAAGGACTGAATTGAACATAGCTTCAAGACTGGTGCTGTAGTTATCCCAAAGGAATATCTTGTGGAACAATCATCCAATTCCATCAAGGTAATTCTTGGGGATACATGTGATCTTTCCAAAACTAAAGAAGGTTGAGATATTTCTTTATCCAAAACCTCTAAGAAGATCATCCAGAAGATCAAGAAGCTTTCCTTACTGGTACTTGAGTCAGCTCAAACCTCCAACATCAAGGAAGGTTTGCAAGTTGCTAGTGCCAACTCGAGGAAAGGGAGAGCTCAGAAGTAGCAACATGTGTCAGCCTGGGATAGCCCATTAGCGCAATCATTGACCGAGTCCAGCCTCCAACTTATAGTTGTAGCCTCCACATCGATGACTTCTTCCACTTTAGCTAACTCTACTTCTTCTTCTAGTAGAACTCTTGTATCAGCGGATAAGGGCATCAAATTCCTTACCCCACTCACTTTAATTGATTTCTACTTTGTACCTCTAAACAAATCCAGGAAATTTAAGAATAAAGCTAGTTTGAATTACATTTGTGTCACTTCTGATGGATTGTCTTCTTCTATTCCTAATGATAACTCTTCAAGTCAAAATAACTATAATAATTCCAATCTTCCTCTTTCTGATTCAGAGTTGGATTTCCTTACTTCGAATACTATGAGTTCGCCTCTTGAGATAGACTTGGAATCATCTGATTCCGAGGGTCCCATAGGAGAAGCTGTAGGTGAGCCTAATGTGCAAGTAGAACCTTCCATTACCCTGCCATAAGAGATCACCAAAGTTAACCTCTGTAGTGGTAAGGTTCTACCTCCTAGGGCAGCACCTCAAGATAGAGGGAAACAAGTTATTGGTACAGAAGATCAAGAAGTCACTCCATAAGATGCTCCACCCTTGGATATGCTTGTGGAGGACCAGCCCAAGGTGGACTACAATGTGCTTTCTCATCTAAGAAAGTTGTCATCTAAGCTAAGCATATACAATGCCCTTGTCTTATCTAAAGAGATGAGAGAATCACTAATCACGGCTCTCCTTGATCCTAAAATATGCTTAGCTCAGTTGACCACTATAAGTAAGGAGGCACATTATATAAAAGAAGCTCATGGGATCACCTTCACAGATGAACACCTTCTTCTATGGGACTTGGAGCACAACTGTCCCCTCTACATCACAGCTGACATGGACATTCGGAGTTCTCATTGATCCGTATCAAGGAACATTATGAGTCTAAAGACCCTTGCCTATTTGAGGATCAACATCTCCACACACCGAGGAGATCAGATGATGTTGAGAGGATTCAATGAATAAGGCGAGTGAGCTTTAGGTTCTATAGTGTTACCTTTGGAGAAAGGTGACAGGAAAACTGAAGCCAAGTTTTACATCATTGATTCGAATACTTTGTTCACTTTTGCTCGGTAGGCCTTGGATGCATCAGAATAAGATCATTCCATCCTCCCTCCATTAGTGCATCAAGTTCAAAAAATATGGAATTGAATACCGTGTCAATGGAGATGAAAAACCAATTTCAGTCAGAGAGGTTGAGATTTATGAAGATGCAACTTACTATCTTCCTCAAAACACCCTTTCTTGTGAACTTGGAGAAAATTCAAATTTAAAATCAAAAGAAAAAGAAAATGAAGGAAAAGAAAATATAAAAGAAAAAGAAAAACAAAAATGAAAGTCTAAGTGCACAAGAAAGGGAAATTGAAGAAGTAGATCCGTGTATTACATTCAACCCACAGTTCATTCCATCATATGGACATGTGGGTAGGATGGCTCAACCTCCACCAGGCAGAGGTAGAGGCAGAAATAAAGGTAGTTCTAGAGGTGGAAGACCCCCTGGTTGGCCATCAGCCAACAAAGGCCATGTTCCAGATCGCACGAGAACCCCTATTATTCACATAGACTTGGAATCCAGCTTGTAGGGTGAGTCTAATGTGATTAGTATACCAACCAACCCTCTCAGCGGGTGATGATCTCACTTTTGGAGTGAGCTCTTAACCTCCTCTTCTTAGACTTAGGAATCTTCTAGACACTAAGATTTTCTTAGTCATAAGAAACATCTAATGACTAGGTGAACACTTAACCTAAGCTAGAGACTTAGAAGTGTTAATCATAAGATTAGGCTATACCTTAGGGTTTAAGAAAATTACCTATCCCATAGCATAAACCCAATCTAGATAAACTTTCTCAAATCAAACTCAAACTCAACTCTCAAACCAAATCTCAAATTCAAATTCAAATTCCAAATCTAATTTCAAAATTTGACTTCAAATGATTGAAACCCAAAATCAAATTCAAATCCTAAAACCCCTTCCTAAGCCATATGAACCACATTCATAAGCTTAGCCAAAACTCACCTTAAATCAAATCAACCTCAATTGATCTCTTTATAAATCAATTATTCCTTCATTTATATTTACAAATATAAGTGAAATCTAAATTCAAATGACCAAAACTATATCAAAAATCAAATCCAAACTCAATCTAAACCCTTTAAGCCAATTCTTTGGACTTAGCCAAATTATATTCAAATCAAGTCAAAACCAATGAATTTTCTCTTGAATCAATCATTCATTCAATTATCTACCCAAATATAAATGAAACCTACAATCATCAAATCAAATCGAAACTAACCCAAGTCAAACCCAACTTAGCCCTTTTGACTTGAAAATTTTAAATGAGCCAAAATCCCTTAGACTCCAAATTGATTGCCATTGAATTTATATACTAATCTATGGCTCGTATACAAGTTCAATAAAACTCGAATCAAACCAAAATCAAACCAATTGACCCACTTAGGTCAACTTGACCCAAGTGACCTAAAGGACCGATTTGGGCCAAGTTCTAATCCAACCCAAATTAGATTGAACCAAGCTCACTGAAATCTTTCACCATGATTGTTGATCACCCTAGGATGATCAATTGCAATTAATTAGGCCAAACCAAGCCCAATTGGCCATTTGATCCAAATGACCCAAATTGGCCTAAAGGACCAAATCAGGTCAAATCATGATCTAACCCAAATTGATTATAACTGATGGCTCAAGTTCATTCCAAATTAATTATTGAACTTGACAAAAGCATAATTAAATCCAATTTGATCAATCGAGCCCAATTGGTCAACTTGACCCAACCTAGCTAAAATTGGGTCAATTTGGCCTAAATCCAAATTAAATTCAAATTCCAAACCAAATTTATTTTCAATTAGCCAATTGAACATGAATCAACCCATAACCTAAGCTAATTTGGCCAATTTTGGTCGAATGGGTTAATTTGACCCAAAATGATCTATATGACCCAAATTGGGCCAAATCCCTTGAAACCAAGCCAAAACCCCTTTGGGGGCTGATCAAACCTGACCCAAACCCATTTGGGATAAGATCAAAACCAACCCAACCCATTTAAATCTATCATGGATCTTGTCCCACATAGGAGTCCACCCAACCTCATTTAATTTCCCCATCACATGCACTTAACTCCTCCCAAACATTTGCATTGAATAAATCTAATCATATGGCAACAAGATAGGACTTTAAAAAAATCCAAAGTCCTCAATCAATTTATCATCCACCCCAACCACCCCATGTAAGATGATAATCAATTTGGAGCCAAAAAATTCAAAAATATTAAATTTTTGGCCATTATAAAAGGAGGGGGAGATGAGGCTTTAGATCTCCTCCTCCCACCACCAATCAGCCCCCAAAAGCTCCCCAAAGCAAAAAAGGAACCCATCTCCAACTTCTTTGAGCTATTTTTGAGCTTAAAAATATAAATAATTGCTCTTCCTACGAGGCGACTGTAGACATCGAAGAAGGCGATGTTCTGAAGGGAGGCAAGGGCTTAGATCACTCCAAAGCTTTCTCACATACCTAAGAGTTCGCTCGGATCTTCACCGGAAGTCATCCCTAGCGAGGTAAATTTCGCCAAACTGTAGCCGGCCTTAGGATTTCATGCATTTTGTATTAATTTTCTCACAATTTTTGGAATTTCCCCTAGATAATCTAGAATTTTCACTTTAAATCATCCCAATTAGGAAATAGAATTTTTTTGGTGCGAATTGACATAAAAATGGGTCAATTTGGACAAGTTTTGGCTTAGAAACCCTCATTTCTTTTCCAAAAAGGCTGAAAACACTATTCATCACTAGCGGGTCACAGCCATCGTCTGATCTCGTGGTTCATGAGATCGGACGACTCAGATTGCGTGTGGATCATGCGATCCGAGCCTTCAGATTACTTGATGCTGACCATCGATCGCGATACGCGAGATGGATCGATCGCATGATCGGTTCGATTTGCGATGATATCGCATGGTTTCACGAGGATAGTTCGGATCACGATCACGATCGCCCTCGACGCTGGATGCATCCGGACCGTCCGACGTTCGCATGACGGATAGCTCAAATCACGATGCGCATCACGGCCTCGGATCGCAAGATCTGATATGGACCATCCAATCTATAATCGGATGGTCCAGAGTGAGCCGCGGGTTGCTTTCTCTTCCCTCCCAAAGGCTGACGACAGCGCCGCACGTATTTCATTTTTACAAAAAAAAATAATAATTTAAATCACCTAAAACTTCAAAAATTCATAAAAA
This sequence comes from Cymbidium sinense, assembly GCA_021442155.1. Lineage (NCBI taxonomy): Eukaryota > Viridiplantae > Streptophyta > Magnoliopsida > Asparagales > Orchidaceae > Cymbidium > Cymbidium sinense. The sequence goes on along the minus strand of CM038225.1, from coordinate 79,031,195 downwards.
AATAAAATACATAACCAAAAATTACAAACAAAGTCTCGTTGGATTCATCCTTTTGAGAGGAATCTAACAAATCCAAAATCCCCAAATTTTACTGAGTATTGTGAGCTTAATTTGATTTTTTAGAGAAAATTATATTTCATTAATTAAACCAAAAATAAATATCAGATTAAGTTGAAATTTTCAAGAATTGAAACTAAAGCAAAAACACACCTGCCATAGAAATTTCAAGTGAAAAAGACGCTTGGATTAAGAGAAATTAAATTTTGAAATTCAAATTGTCCATTTTAATAAAATAAATCAAATAAAAAATCAGAAATTTACAAAAATCTTCAAAATGGCTTAAATCACTTGAATTGACATCTAGGACTCTTAAGAAAATAATGTAATCTTCTGAATCATAATGAACCCCAAACAAACACTTAAGATTAGAGTTTAATCAATTAAGGAGTTAATTAAAATATAATTTAAAAACAATTTTAATATTAAATCAAAATAAAAAATGAAATAGCACTTAAGTAATCGTTAATCAAATCTCAAATCAAAAATATCATTCTTAGGAAAAATTAAGTTAAATATGATTAAACCTTTTTGAGTTAATAAAACTCAATTAAATGATTAAATCTTAAGTCTTACTCAAAACCCAACAAATTTGAGAAACTTTAATCATTTGATACTAATCGAATTAAACTAAATAAAATTAAAGTAAACTTAACCAACATATGACTAAATCACATCCATTTGGAATAACATAATTAATTAATCATTAAATATTTCAACCTGATAACTAAATCGAACATGTTAATGAAATCATGCAAACATAATAAATGAATCAAATCAAGTAAAACCCTAATCATGAATAATCAAACTTAATTAGTCAAACATCTAATTAATGTAAATTTAATAAATTAATACATCATCTTAATTAATCAAATTAATTTAAATAAGTTACATTAAAGCTAACTCTAAAATTAAGCTTAAATCAAAACCTACTAAATTTAATAATACACCTCAAATAAACTAATTAAGTTAATCAAATTAATCATATTAAACCTAAACTTAATCAAACATAATTAAGATGTAATTAAACACTAATCAAAACCTAAATTAAATCTAAATCATTAAGTCATTAACCTCTAATTAAACAAATCTTTAATTAATCTAATAATTTTAATTGACCCTTAATCAAACTTAATTAATCAAACATCTAATTAATGAAAACTTAATAAAGTAATCCATCATCTTAATAAAATAAATTAATTTTGTAAATCACATTAAAATTAATTCAAATCAAACACTTAATTAATCTACAAATTAATTTAATCACACCTATTAAATAAACTAATTAAGTCAATTAAATTAATCTTATTAAACTTAAGCTTAATCAAACATAAAATAAAATTAAATGTTAATCAAACCCTAATTTAAACTTAAATCATTAACTCATTAATTACATCATTAACCAAAAATAAATATGAAATAAAATTAAAATTAAACAAATCTTTATTTAATTTAATAATTAATTATACCTCTTAAATAAACTAATTAAGTTAATCAAATTTATCATATTAAACCTAAGCTTAATCAAACATAAATGCAATTAAATACTAATCAAAACCTAAAATAAACTAAATTATTAAGTCATTAATTATACCATTAGTCTAAACAAATATGAAGTCAAATTAAAAATTAAATAAAAGTTTATAATTAACATAAATACACTTCTTAGTTAAACTAATCACATAATCACATTGAACCTAAGCAAACTCATATACAAATAAAACTAATTAAATCAAGTTAAATCAAATTAAATTAAATTAAATTAAGAAAGAATCTCATCAATTTAATATGTAATCAAATCAAATCTCATTCAACCTACTTAAATAAGATAAATTAATTAACTATCCAATGTATGAAATCAAAATACAAACCAAACTTTGATGAACATGACAAATGGATGTGATTAAAAATAAAATCCTAATTACAAAGAATCAAACCCAATTAAAATCAAAATAGAATCTCAATTAATCTAATCTGATCAAACTACAAATAAATGAACCACAATCGAATTAAATAAACATAAAGTTAAATCACATAATCGTAATCAAAGAAAAGAGTTAAATATTAATTTAAAAGGATATTGAATTATCAAGTTTTAATTAAAGCAAAACATCTAATATAAAATTAATCAACCAAAAAATACATGAACGTAAATAGACTTAAACTTCATTAGATATTAAGGATATTGAATTATCAAAATTTTATTAAATAGAAATATATAATCTAAAATTAATCAATCAAAAACACACGAATTTAAACAAACTTAAACTTCTTTACATATTAAGGATATTGAATTATCAAGATTTAATTAAATCAAAACAACTAATCTAAAAATAGTCAACCAAAAAACACATTAACTTAAACAAACTTAAACTTCATTAGATATTAAGGATATTGAATTATCAAGATTTAATTAAATCAAACATCTAATCTAAAATTAGACAACCAAAAATACATGAACTTAAACAGACTTAAACTTCATTAGATATAAAGGATATTGAATTATCAAGACTTAATTAAACTAAAACATCTAATATAAAATTAATCAACAAAAAAACACATGAACTTAAACAAACTTAAATTTCATTAGATACTAAAGATATTGAATTATCAAGATTTAATTAAATCAAAACATCTAATCTAAAATTAATCAACCAAAAATACATGAACTTAAACAAACTTAAATTTCATTAGATACTAAGGATATTGAATTATCAAGATTTAATTAAATCAAAACATCTAATCTAAAATTAATCAACCAAAAACACATGAACTTAAACAAACTTAAACTTCATTAGATATTAAGGATATTAAATTATCAAGATGCAATTAAACTAAAACATCTAATCCAAAATCAATCAATCAAATACTTAAACAAGCTCAAATTCTAAATTCTAAATCAAGTCAAATGAATCAAATCGAATAAATTACACAAATTCAAATGGGCTAATTAAGATACTAAAGGACTTTAGTTATATTCTTTAGGAATTAGGATGTAGAATAGGGTGAGTTCCATCTACAAGTGGAACTCATTCTACTCTTCATTCTTGAAAACCTAAACATCATCTTAACCAAAAAAAAAAAGTGAAATAAAAATGAAGAATAAATCATTAAATAATTTAAATTAAAATCACCCAAATCTAAAATTTAAACAAATTCAAACTCCAAATTGAAACTTAAACTAAAGAAGCCTAGTAAAGTCTTGCTACACAAGCCTCAAGCACACACATTAGAACACTAAGTCACCACTTTTAGTGCTAAGTTAGGACGTTGTATGTATGATATTGTATTTTATTTTGGGATGCAATATTTCATTCTAGATGTTAGGGTGTATGTTTCATAGATTGGATGTTAGGTCGTTATTAGCATAATCATGTTTTTTGTAGGGGATTCTGCTTAAGGGGTCGCTGTAATAAAAATATAAATGCTTTTGCTGTGCAGGTTGCTTAGCTCCTAAGCAAAAACCATGTTAGGATAGGTGGGCTTGGTTACCCATGTGTGGGGTGCTAAGTCCAAAATTATTCATATAACTGCTTGGGTTGTATGGTGTGTTAAGCTAACATTTATTTTGTAGTAGTTTATTTTTCCTATTTTTGATGTAATTTTGCATTAGGAATTAGGATTAGTGCTATGGGGATTAGGATGAGTAGTGGAAGGCTTAGGGTGCCCTGATGCCTTTAGAACAAATCAAATCAAAAGAAAGAGAATGAAGAAATGAAGAAAAGAAGACCCCCATAGCATATATATTATTTTTGTAATCCGGTTGTATAAGGGTAGAGCTCGGCTACCCATATTTTTTTTCTCTTTTCAGGGTGTACGGTGGAACCTGACCACATTGGCCATTTATTCTTTTGTGTTAGTCTATAAAATTGTTTGATGTTGTGTTTAGATTACGCATTAAAGCTGCATGCTTTTCATAGTTTCTTTATGACTGATGCTTGAATGTATGGCCTAGATGCGGTAGGCTCTTAGGATAAAATTAATTTCTCTACCCCAATTAATAACTCATAACTAAAATTTTAAAATAACTCATAACCTCACATAAAATCTTAGGAATTAAATCAAGATAATAAAATTTTTAGTAACCCCTTAGCTGGATGGATGAATGTATAATATCATGCATAACATATTATTTCACTCTTGTTAAGAGGGGACTTCCATCTTTGCTAGAGAATCAAGGCTTAACCTGTGAGAGCCTTTGGTGGAAGAACATCCCTTTCTCTTTTGATTTGGCCCATAATCAAATTCTCATACATTTATGCATACAAAATTCCATAGCCCATGTCAAAACAAAAATTTCAAAATAATCAAATAAACTTGGTAAAATTTGTATTAGATTAAGTCATGGATTCATACCACTCATGCTCTAGTCTCTTAGAGAGTGGGTTTAAGGACTTAGTCTTCTTTCTAAATGAGTAACAGTCTAGCCATCTTACAAAGCATAAGACTTTCCTACATGGATTTAAAGTGTAGGAGGAGTTAGTTGATTGTCACTCTAGACAGTAATAAGTCCAGCAATCGGGTGATCTATTCTGTCTTATGGAGGTAAACCATATACCCATTTTTGCCTTAGATTTAGGTCATGCTTTTATTTTGTACCAAGGCTCCTTAGTTTAGGAATATTAGGTAGCTATTTCCTTCAGGCTACAAGTACAAATCCACACCTCTTTGGCATTTTTACAATCTTTAGTTGTGGAATTATAAGTTCTAGCAATCTAATAAAATGTCAACCCAAATAATTAACTCTCTTCAATTTCAAAAATATAAAGCTCAATTATAGGGTAGATTGGAATGCTCACTATGCTTCTTAGTATCATGAGATTTCCTATTTTCTCTCTTTGGATTTCAAAAATAAGTCTTGTCCTTCATCTATCCCATTTGATTTTCTAAAATAGCCAATCCTTTGATAGTCTTAATCTTGAAATCTTTGGAGACCCTAATTATCTACTTTAATAAAGAGTATTCTTAAGGAATTTCCATTCCTTAAGATGTAATTAACTATGGGGGCTTGCCTCCATAGAGAGCTTAACAAACCTGGCTTAAAATAAACCATACTTTACATTTTCATGTAAAGTATGGGAAAGATCTCTGATATATTCAAAGACCATCATACCTTAGGAGTCCTAATTAGGTGATTAAGTCCATTATAGGGTGGTGATTTCTATCTTTTGAGATAGTACATCATTCCTTAATGTATTCATCACTAGTACCACCTAAGATCCGTGGTACATCCAAAATAAACACCACAGATTTTTTGGTGACTGTTGGGATGGTTCCTCTCTCCATCTTTAGTAGAAAATTATTATCTCCAAGCATCGATAGTGGACTTATATTTTATATAGGCCCGAGACTATCATTCTTTCCATTGGCAGTTAGCTTATTTCACCCTTAAGCAAAGCTCGTCAACATCCTTTAGGTTTTAGGACCTCACTCTGTGTAGGTCTTAAAATCCCTATTGGGTCCCCCAATATGTAAAAGTAAATTAACTAAAGAAAGGAAAAATAACCAAACATAAAATTTTGAATCTCTTACCACTAGCTTTGTGAAGCAAGGTTCATCCCATGCATAACAAAATTTCAATAAACTCCAAAGTAAAAAATAAATAAATAAATAATAATAATAATAAAATGCCTTTTACAAAAAATTTCAAAAGTCTTTTCAAAATAAAATCATATGAACCCCATTTAACATAATCCAATTTGTTAAATGGAGATTCTCTCTTTAAAATCAAAATTAAACAAAGAAAAAAAATCATTTCTCCAAAAATTTTTAAATCCCTTTCAAAAAAAATTAATTGAACCCCACTTAGCATACTCAAATTTGTTAAGTTAAGGTTCATTTTTCAAAATCAAAATTAAATCAAATAAAACCTTTTCTTCAAAAATAAATATCAAAACTATTTTTTAAAACAAAATTAACCAATTTCATTTAACATACTCAAATTTGTTAAATAATAGTTCTCTTTCAAAATCAAAATCAAACAACGCAAAACAAAACAAAATAAAAAAAATTCCTAAATGTTTGAACCTACCATCATTTGGAAAGTAAAGTTCCAAACTTCCTTAAGTCCCAGTCAAAGAGCTCTGAACCTACAGTCATATCAACATTTGATAAGTGAGATTCCAAAGAAATTCTCTTCAAAATCTCTCCAAATTGAGATCTAATTATTTGAACCCCTTTATCATACTCAAATTTGATGAGTGTGGGTTCAAATTCTTTAAATTTATCAAAGATGTCTGAATCAAATTTGACATAGAGCTTGAAAACCTTAAAATGACTTATGATAATGTAATATTCACTATTATTGGTCACAAAGTTATGAATCACAAAAACTTTTATGATGAAATTCAACTTAAAATCAAGATGTGGATTTTCACCCTAAAGGAGAAAGGCCATAGAGATTCCTTCAGGGGCCAAGAATGAAATTGATAAGGATTTTGAGTATGTCTGATTTATTCCAGATAAGTATGACTCAAATGATTTGAATCCTAATTTCTAAAAGAAGGCAACTCTCAAAATAATGATCGTAATCCATAAAATAGCAATATTGATGGGCTTGACTTTAATGATTCCAACTCGGGTAGAAATGCCCCCATTCTATGCTTTCATGGTGTCACTATCGATAAAGAGTTAGAATCATCAAATTTTAAAGGTCTAATGGGATAAACTTTGGAAAAAAAAAAAAAAAAAAAAGAAAAAAAAAAAAAAAAAAAAAAAAAGAGAGAGAGAGAGAGAGAGAGAGAGAGAGAGAGAGAGAGTAGGTAGGCATCAATTCTACCTCTATTTCAGAAGATATCACAGAAGTCAATTATTAGTAGTGGGTCCTACCACTTTGATCAACAGCATAAGAAGAAGAAAACCAGTCGTTAGAAATAATCAAATTCTAAATCTTTCTTAAGATACACCTCACAATCCAAAATAAGTGCATCAAACTATTCTTAAGGTTAATCTTAGGTCCTAAACTATCTTGGAAGGTTGCCCACTAAGCTAAGTAATAAGTGCACTCTCATATTCTCTAAAGAGATAGAAAAGTATTTGATTCTTCCTTGCTTAGTTAGTGGCAACCTCCTCAAGTCATATTCAACATAGAATATCCTATGGAAAAGAAAGACAAGCAATCTCCTCCAGAGAACACAATATAGACAAAGACTCAAAAAAAGGAGAAAGAGAAGAAGAAAAAGAGATTAAGTAAAGCACCAATAATACATATTGATTTAGAATCCAAAAAAAATCATATGTACGAGGTGTAAATTTAAAAAAAAAAAGAGAATGAGAAGAAGAAAAAGAGATAAAGTAAAGCACCAATAATACATATTGATTTAGAATCTAAAAAATAAATCATACGTATGAGGTGTAAATTCAAAAAAAAGGAGAATGAGAAGAAGAAAAAGAGATAAAGTAAAGCACCAATAATACATATTGATTTAGAATCCAAAAATAAATCATATGTATGAGGTGTAAATTTAAAAAAAAAGGAGAATGAGAAGAAGAAAAAGAGTCAAAGTAAAGCACCAATAATACATATTGATTTAGAATCCAAAAAATAAATCATATGTACGAGGTGTAAATTAAAAAAAAGAGAATGAGAAGAAGAAAAAGAGAAAAAGTAAAGCATCAATAATACACATTGATTTAGAATCCAAAGAATAAATCATGTGTATGAAGTGTAAATTCAAGAAAAAAGAGGGAAAATAATATATGAAATAAATTTTGAGTCAAATTTTGACAAATCTCTGGAGTTAGATGTCAATAAAAAAAGTTCTAAAAGGAGGATTCGTGTATGATATGACTAGAAACTTAGTAGGTATGCAAGCTCATTGACTCCAATTCTACTATCTCATGGTATTCTTATAGGATAGGAAGTTAAGAGTTGCTCCGAACCTCTAGAAAAAAAAAATTATGAGATTTCAAATTTCTACTTCATACCTCTTTCTTCAAGCTCGAATGAGGATTCAACTCTTGTAGATAGACCTTCAAATGAAGCAATAAAATCATCTTTTGCCTAGTCTACCTATTTTGCTCAAAGAATTTTGAAGATTTTCAAGTAGAGATGCACTCGCTGAAGTTGAGGAGAAAATTAGATCATTAACAAATAAGTTTTAAAAAACATTAACCTCAGAACATAAAGGGAGTCCACCCACCCACCCAACATCCATATATGATAAGTTAGATGGATAATGCCAATGACTTGGTTAGGTTACTTTTGTAGTTTAAAGACCGCGTTACCTAAGACCATTATAAAGTTCCCAATACATCTCCAAAGGTAATAGTCTATAAACTCAAAATTGAACCTATTGATATTCCTATTTTAGAAACTTTTGATGCGAAGAAGAGGGTCAAAGTTTGAAGTTAATCTTATTGAAGAAGAAAGATACTACCATGATTTCCCAACACTATTCCCAATCAAAAGGAAGAACATTCAAATCTGCACATATGTCAATTTTGAAGATCTAAGGTAGGCATGTCTTGAAGATGAATTCACATTACCTATATCAAATTTAATAGTGAACATAGCCTCTTTACATGCAATCTCCTCATTCAAAGATGGGTCAAATGATGTCGGACGATGAGAAGATGTTTGCATTTATAATTTCCATTAGAATTTACTGCTATAAGGTCATGCCTTAAAAAATGTTGGCCACATACCGCCATGACTTGAATCTTCAATGAACTCATTCATCACCAAGTTGAATGGTATGTTGATGATCTCGTGGCCTAAAGCAAAGAAAAGGAAGACCATCTTTATGATCTGAGTAGTTGTCTTTGATTAATTATGATACTACAACCTAAAGATGAATCCCCTAAAGTATACAATTAGGATGGCTTTAGGGAAGTTTCTAGGGCTTGTAGTAAAGCATCATGGGATAAAAAAAATTGATCTAAAATAGATTAGAGTGATATTAGAGATGCAACCTTAAAAAAAAAAGAGAAAAAGAAATAAAAATAAGAAAAAATAAAAAGGAGGGTCTCAACACAATTAAAATCATTTCAAGGAAGGTTGTCGTGTCTAAGATACTTAATCTCTCATTTTTTTTGGTAGTTGTCAATCATTCACTACTTTGACAAAGAAAGTTGATCAAGTTCTGAAGGATGATAAGTTTCAATACTCATTCAAAAGCATAAGATAATATTTCATGACACCTCCAATATTGGTCCCTCCATTCGCCTCGGGCCACTAGTTTAAGGCTATCTCCATTTAGGGTACAACTCTTCTTGTTAAAATTTATCATCAATAATCAAATTACAAAACTATATGCATCGATTGAAAAGCTCAAAGGTCTTGCAAAAAAAATAATAATAAGGAAGAGAGACCTCAATTAATGTTAAATATAGATGGTTTAAACTTTTTCAAAGTTAGTTTATCTCAAAACTCTTCAAATCAAGATTTTGTTTTTGATCATTAAAAGGCATACTTTGGTGCTTCGAAGGATGGAAAGTAGTTTAAACCACTATAATAGGAGAGTGTTTTGTATTTCTATGTCAACAAATAATACTTCAAAAGCCATTACACTCAAAATCAAATTCGAAATTTGGAGAATAATTCAAGTAGTTGGAATAAGAAATTTTTTTTCATTCAAATACAAATTAGAGCATAATATTTGAGAAGCCTTGGTGAATTTCTTTCACTAAGGATGATCAATTACTTTGACTGGGTCCCAAGGAATTTGGAGAAAGAACACTACTCTTAGTTGTTCTTGTTTCATTTGCACACAACTAAAGAAATTTCAAAAAAAAAATTACTTAATGAAGTTATGTTTTCAAATCTACATTGATTGAGTCCAAATTCAAAAAAAGAAAAAAAACAATCTACTATCACCCTTCAAAATTCCTCATCAATCTAAACATTCCTTCAAACTTACATCAAAAACTCAATATTTATCTCCAAGTATATTAGGATAGTAAGAGAACCCATGCATCATATTCCTTCCTTCATCAACACAACCCACATAAAACAACATATATCTTTTATCTCTATTTTGATGTGGGAGCAAGCCCCCATGGCACTCACTCATTATGCTCTAGGTTAGGTCTACATGCTACCTCACTAGTATGCTTCTGGTTCTTGTTTGGAGGATGAGTCCCCCTGTGCTTTCTTCTAACTTGACCATTTATGTGAGCCTTGTCAGTTTGGTAGTCTTCACTTCCCTGGCAATGAACTACCTTTTGTTGGCTTTACTTTAGAAGATGTGAGTCCCAGCGCTTTCTTCTTGAACTAGCCACCATACTCAGACTAGGTCAAGTTTCCTCGAGGTTTAGGTGTAAGAGTCCCCCAGTGGCATCTTATTCCTTCATATCAAGCACAAACACACATATCTTTTTTTGGGCTATTTTGATGTGAGGGTAATCCCTTTGTGACACTCACTCATTAGCCGCTCTAGGTTAGGTTTGATTTGTTGCCCAAAGCAACTGGTCACCCTAATTATCATTTGTTGGAGGATGTGAGTCTCCGTGCTTTCTTCCTAATTTGACCATTACAAATCGACGAGTGCCTTATTAGTTTCATCGCTGCCTAGCTAGTAAGCTACTTCATGGTTGATCCTTTTTAAGAAGATGTGAGTCCCCATGCTTTCTTCTTGAACTAATCATCATGATCTAACTAGGTCGAATATATTTGAGGTTTAGGGTAAGTCCCCCAGAGGCTCCTTTCCTCTTGACTATGTTTGAGTTGATATAAGTCCCTAGTGGCATTCACTCAGTAGTCGCCCTAGGTCGGATGACACCTGTCGAGCCGAAGACAGACTATCCCAGCAGTCAATTCCACTTTAGAGAGATGTAAGCCTACACGCCTTCTTTCTAGACTGATTATTGCAAATTGATGGGCACCGTAGGTTGGTTGATGTTCGCTATGCTGACAGTGACTCACCCGATGGGTACACCACTCTTAGTAGATGTAAGTCCCCGTATTTTCTCCTTAAGTTGGCCACCAAATACCTATTTGATATATGGCTAGCCATGTCATCTTTTCCAGGGTGTTGGATTAAGCCTTTGCGGCCATCTGCGGGCATTCTATTTGGATCACTCCTTTGCGACCCCATTTAGACACTACCCAGGTTACTTTTGGATTGGATAGTCCCCTTTCCTAGTAGCCACCCATGTGGTTGGAGAATTTAGTGGATGCACGATTCTCCCTTGGTTATCTGAGATAGGTCTAGGCTTATATAAGCTCCTTTGGTTTGATCCCTCATGACCAACAGGTCCATTAAAACAAATTAAATAAATAAAAAATTAATTCACTTGTGGATTAGGAATTCAAAGGCCCCTTTCCCAAAGCATCCTATCTTTAGGTGTAAAACTCCCTATAATTTCGACTACACAGTTGAGATAAATCCAGTCGTACTCACTCCGTAGTCACCCTTAGGTTGAGTTCAACTTATTGTGCCACCAATGAGTTACCCTGGTGGTCATCTTTGCTTTGAAAGATATAAGTCTATTACACATTCTTTCCAGCACGATATTGCAAGCCGGTAGCCACAGGGTGATTTGTTGCAAAGACCGATCACCCTAGTGGTTCCTTGTTTAGGAAGATGTGAGTCCCCACGCTTTCTTCCTAACTTGACCATTAGAAACGAAGGCACCCTTAGGTTGGTTAGCTCTACCTATGGTAGACTATCCCTTTGGATTTGTAAACCTAAGATAGGTCTAGGCGATATTAGCTCCTTCTTAGTAGATCCATCCTGCAAGGTCCATCTAAAATTAAATTAATTTGACTATTCTTGAGTCGATATGAGTCCACGGGCATTCACTCAAATAGTCACCCTAGGTCGGGATTGATCATTATTGCCATCAACATATCACAGCGGTGATCCTACTTTGGAAGATGTAAGTCTTACGCTTTCTTCTAGTATAGTCATTGCACAGAAGGCAACCCTTAGGTTGGATAGTCTACCTTGTAGCTACTACTTTGGACTTGTAAATCAGATAGGTCAAGGCCGACATAGCTCCTTCTCAATGGGTCCATCACACCACAAGGTCCCAATATAACACCAAAATTAAATTAAATCAAATCAAATCAAATTAATCATCAGACTCTCTTGAGGGTAAGACCCAGTGGCTCATTCGAGTTATTAGGTCGGGTTCAACTTGTGTATCAAATGAGTTACCCCAATACTTTTACTTTGGAAGATATAAGTCTATTACACATTCTTTCCAACACGATCATTGCAAACTAACAGGTAGCCTTAGGTCAGGTCTGATTTGTTGCACAAGTGATTGATCACCCTAGTGTTCATTGTTTAGAAAGATGTGAGTCCCTGCGCTTTCTTCCTAACTTATATTCAATAAACCCCTTGGTTAGCTCTAATGGTTGTAGACTATCCCTTTGGATTTAAACTAAGATAAACATTTAGCTCCTTCTGGTAGATCCATCATATCGATAGGGTCCATCTAAAATTAAATAATTCATATTCTTGGGTCATATGAGTCATGACATTCTCTTAAATAGATTCTAGTCATTGATCATTTGCCATCCCATCACCCCAATTAGATCCTTCAAGATGTAAATCACACTTTCTTTCCCCAATACATCATGTCAACAAAGGCAACCCTTAGGCGGATAATCTACCTTGTGGTGGTCTACCCCTTTGGACTTGTAAATCTAAGATGGTCAGGCCAACATAGCTCCTTCTCAGTGAGTCCATTGCATGCCAATAGGGTTCACAACATAACATACCAAATTAAATTAAATCAATTCAAATCAAATCAATATAAATTAATTCATCTTGACTACTCTTGAGTTGAGGTAAGACTGACATTACTTTCATGTTAGTCACATCATTGATTTGTTGTGCCATTGAAATCACCCCATCGATCCTACTTTGGAAGATGTAAGTCCTTTGATTTCTATATTGTTCACTAAAAGCCTTAGGTTAATAGTTCATGGCTAGAAACTGGACTATAAATCTAAGGTAAGCCAAGGCCCCATGGCTCCTTCTTAGTGTGGTCCATCGCTCAACATGATCCATTAAAATAAATTTAAAACCAACCTCTAGTGACCAATTAAATATATCAACAAACCAAATTTATCTCTAGTCAAAATCAAATTGGCCTCATTGAGCTTAGATCTAAATCAAATAAAATTAAATTATGTCCAAATGATATTCCCTCAATTAGAATTTCTCCTTATGAGCCATAATAAATTCAAACTCCCAAATTGAATAATCATCAGAAATGATTAAATTATTATCTCCTAACACCAAACAAATCATACTCATTCAAATTCAAATTCTTATCCCTTGATATCAATCTTCACAATGGAATTCATGTACTCAACCCCTGATTCCATATCTTAATCATAAAAGAAACCGCATTACCAAGATGATTCTATCTACCTTTCAAATGATCTACAAATTAATTACAATGGTAATTTCATTCCAAATTGATTATTGAATTGACCAAATAATTAACCCAATTTGATCAGCCAATTGATCAACTTGACCAAACCTAGCCAATTAGCCCAAGGGTCAATTTGGCTAAATCAAATTAATTTTAGACCACATTTATCTTCAATTATCCAATTGAACATGAATTAACCCATAACTTGGAAATGACCCATATAGTGGGCCAAATCCTTGAAATCAAGCCAAAACCCATTGAGTGATCAAACACCCAAACTCATTTGGGATCAAAATTACCAACTCACTTAAATCTCTCATGATCCTCCCACATAGGATTCCACAACCTCATTTAATTCCCCATCACATGCACTTAACTCCTCCAACATTTGTATTGAATAAATTTGATCATAAGCGAGAGACTTTGAGCAAAATCAAAGTCTCAATCAATCTATCATCCACCACTCCCCAAGTAAGATGACAATCAATTTAGAAAAAATTCAAAATATTGAATTTTTTGGCCATTATAAAGGAGGAGATGAGGTTTAGATCTCTCTTCCTCAACCATTGACCCCAAATGCTCCTCAAGCAAAAAAAGGAACCCATCCCCCATCAGCCATTTTTGAGCTCAAAAAACACAAATAATTGCTCTTCATGATGGTAGACATGAGGCTGATCAAGGGAGGCATTAAAGATCACTCAAAGCTTCCTACACATTGCTCGGATCTTCACCCCTTCAAAATCATCCCGATACATTTGCCAAACCGTACCTTAGGATTTCATGCATTTTTGTAATTTTCTCACAATTTTTAAATTTCTAGATAATCCCATTTTTTACTTAAATCATCGATTAAATAGAATTTTTGCGGCAAAATGGGTCCATTTGGATAAGTTTTGGCTTAGAAACCCTCATTTTTCCAAAATACTATTCATTGAGATACCGTCAATCCGTTGGTTCGCGGATCGGATGGCTCATCTCTCCTTCCATCGATGCGCACATCCGCGTCCATCGGTCACTCATGATGGTTGGATCCACATTTGAGTGATCGCGACCATTCCGATCGGTTTGTATCGGATGGCTGAATCATCGATGCAATGCACGTCCGTCACGCATGCGTGATGCATCGCGCGTCATCGCATGATCTGGCCTCGGATGCAATCCGTCCGATCATCGACGATGGATGGTCAGTGCGGGGTTCATTCTCTTCTCACAAATCGCGTAGTATTTCCATTTTAAAAAAATAATTTAAATCACCGAAACTTCAAAATTCATAAAAACAAAATACAAAATTACAACAAGGGCTTTGGATTGTCTTTCAGGAAATCCAAAATCAAATTTATGTTTGAGCTTAATTTGAGTTTTGGTAAATTTCATTAATTAAATAAAAATATAAGTTAGATTAAGTTGAAATTTTCTTGAAATAAAGTTAAAACACATACCATAAAAATTTCAAGTGAAAAAGACTTCTGGATTGGGAGAAATTAAATTTTGAAATTCAGATTATCCATTTTAATAAAATAAATCAAATAAAAATTCAAAAATTTACAAAAATCTTCAAAATGGCTTAAATCACTTCAATTGACATTTAGGACTCTTAAGAAAATAATGTGATCTTCTGAATCTTAATGAACCCCAAACAAACACTTAAGATTAGAGTTTAATCAATTAAGGAGTTAATTAAAATATAATTTGAATATACTTTAAATATTAAATTAAAATAAGAAATGAAATAGCACTTAAGCAATTGTTAATCAAATCTCAAATCAGAGAAATGTCATTCTTAGAGAAAATTAAGTTAAATATGATTAAACCTATTTAAGTTAATAAAACTCAATTAAATGATTAAATCTTAAATCAAACTCAAAACCAACAAATTTAGAAACTTTAATCATTTGATACTAATCAATTAAACCAAATAAAAATTAAAGTAAACTTAATCAACATATGATTAAATCACATCCATTTGGAATAAGGTAATTAATTAACCATTAAATATTTCAACATAAATCAAACATGTTAATGAAATCAAATAAACATAATAAATGAATCAAATCAATTAAACCAATCAATAATCAAACTTAATTATCATTCTAATTAATAAATTTAATTAATACATCATCTTAATTCAAATTAATTTAAATAAGTTACATTAAAGCTAACAATGCTTAAATCAAACCACAATTAAATTTAATAATCACACTCAAATAAACTAATTAAGTTAATCAAATTAATCATATTAATAAAAATTAATTAAACACAATTGATTAAACACTAATTAAAACTAAAAATTAAATCATTTTGGTCATTAAAATTAACAAACCTTTAATTGTAATAATTTTTTACCACTTAATCAAACTTTAATCAAACATCTAATTAATGAAAACTTAATTAATCCATCATCTTAATAAAATAATTAATTTTTATAATCACATTAAAATTAATTCAAATCAAACCCTTAATTAATCTACTAATTAATTTAATCAATTAAATAAATTAATTAAGTCAAATTAATCATATTAAACAGCTTAATCACATGATACAATTAAAATGATCATTAATAAAAATCATTAATTAATCATTCTATAAATTAATCAAATTAAAATTAAACAAATCTTTATTTAATTTAATAATTAATCATTCTCTTAAATAATTAATTAATCAAATTATATTAAAAATCAAACATAAATGCAATTAAATACTAATCAAAATTAAACCTAAATTATTAAATTAATTATATCATTTAATTAAACAAAATATGAAATTAAATTAAAATTAAATAACTTTATAATTATATAAATACACTTCTTAATTAAACTAATCTAATCACATTGAACTAAGCAAACTCATAATAAAACTAATTAAATCAATTAAATCAAATTAAATTAAATTAAGAAGACTCTCTCAATTTAATATATAATCAAATCAAATTCAAATACTTAAAGATAAACTAATTAACTATCAATATAAGAAATCAAAATACAAACTAATAAACATGACAAATGATGTGATTAAAAATAAAATCCTAATTACAAAGAATCAAACCAATTAAAATCAAAATAAATCTCATTAATCTAATCATCAATAAATAAATGTACCATAATCAATTAAATAAACTTAAAATTAAATCAAATAACCATAATGAAAGATTAAATATTAATTTAAAGGACATTGAATTATCAATATTTAATTAAATCAAAATATAATCTAAAATTAATCAAAAAAAACATAAACTTAAACAAACATAAACTTCATTATTAAGGATATTGAATTATCAAGATTTAATTAAACCAAAATATCTAATAAAATTAATCAATCAAAAACACATTAATTTAAACAAACTTAAACTTCATTAGAGATTAAGGATATTGAATTATCAAGATTTAATTAAATCAAAAAAAATCAAATTGATCAACAAAAACATGAACTTAAATAAACTTAAACTTCATTAGATATTAAGGATATTGAATTATCAAGCTTTAATTAAATTAGAACATCTAATCTAAAATTAATCAACCAAAAGCACATGAACTTAAACTTCATTAGATACAAAGGATATTGAATTATCAAGACTTAATTAAACCAAAACATCTAATATAAATTAATCAACCAAAAATACATGAACTTAAATAAACTTAAATTTCATTAGATACTAAGGATATTGAATTATCAAGATTTAATTAAATCAAAACATCTAATCTAAAATTAATCAACCAAAACACATGAACTTAAAAAACTTAAACTTAGATATTGGGATGTTGAATTATCAAGATGTAATTAAACTAAAACATCTAATCCAAAATCATTCAATCAAATACTTAAACAAACTCAAATTGTAAATTCTAAATCAAGTCAAATGAATTAAATCGAATAAATTACACAAATTCAAATGGGCTAATTAAGATACTTAAGGACTTTAGTTATATTCTTTAGGAATTAGGTTGTAGAATAGGGTGAGTTCCATCTACAAGTGAAACTCATTATACTCTTCATTCTTGAATACCTAAACATCATCTTAACCAAATAAAAGTGAAATTAAAATGAAGAATAAATCATTAAATCATTTAAATTAAAATCACCCAAAGGTAAAATTTAAACAAATTCAAACTCCAAATTGAAAATTAAATTAAAGAAGCCTAGTAAAGTCTTGCTACACAAGCCTTAAGCACACACATTAGAATACTAAGTCACCACTTTTAGTGCTAAGTTAGGGCGTTGTATGTATGTTTTATTTTGTGATGTAATATTTTAGAATGGATGTTAGGGTGTATGTTTCGTAGACTGGATGTTAGGCCGTTATTAGCCTAATCATATTTTCTGCAGGGGGTTGTGCTTAATGGACCGCTGTAATAAAAATATAAATGTTTTTGTTATGCAGGTTGCTTAGCTCCTAAGCATAACCCATGTTAGGAAAGTGGGCTTGGTTACCCATGTGTGGGTGCTAAGTCCAAATTATTCATATAACTGCTTGGGTTGTATGGTGTGTTTAGCTAACATTTATTTTGCAGGTGTAGCTAGATTTACTTTTCCTATTTTTGATGTAATTTTGCATTAGGAATTAGGATTAGTGCTATGGGGGATTAGGATGAGTAGTGGCCAGAAGGCTTAGTCCCTAGGGTGCCCTGATGCCTTTAGTGCAAATCAAATCAAAGAAAGAGAGAATGAAGAAATGAAGAGAAAGAAGATCCCCATAGTACATATATATATATTATATATTTTTATAATCCGGTTTAGGTATAAGTGAGCTTACCCATCTTTTTTTTTCTCTTGGTGTATGCTGACCACTGGCCTTTTATTCTTTTATGGTAGTCTATAAAATTATTTGATGTTGTGTTTAGATTGTGCATTAGAACAACATGCTTTTCATAGTTTCTTTATGAGATGCTTGAATGTGTGGCCGGATGCAGGCTCTTAGGATAAAATTAATTTTTCTACCCCAATTAATAACAACTCATAACTAAAATTTTAAAATAACTCATAACCTCACATAAAAGCCTAGGAATTAAATCAAGATAATAAAATTTTTAGCAACCCCTTAGTCGGATGAATGAATGTATAATATCATGCATGTCATATTATTCACTCTTGTTAAGAGGGCTTCCATCTTGAGAGAATCAAGGCTTAACCTATGAGAGCCTTTGGTGGAACATCCCTTTGATTTGGCCCATAATCAAATTCTCATGCATTTAGGCATACAAAATCCCATAGCTGTCAAAACAAAAAGTCCAAAAGAATCAAATAAATTTGATAAAATTTGCATTAGATTAAGTCATGATTCATACCACTCATGCTCTAGTCTCTGAGAGTTTAAGGACTTAGTCTCTTCTAAATGAATAATCCTAGCCATCTTGCAAAGCATAAGACTTGCCTACATGGATTTAAAGTTTAGGAGGAGTTAGTCGCCACCCAGCATAATAAGTCCAGCAAAGGGTTTATTCTCTTATGGAGGTAAACCATATACCCATTTTCCTTAGATTTGCCTTTATTTTGCCAAGGCTCCTTAGTTTAGAATCTGAGGTAGTTTCTTGGGCTACAAGCATAAATCCTCCTCTTAGGCATTTTCACAATCTTATGTTGTGGAATTATAAGCCCTAAATCTAATAAAATGTCAACTCAAATAATTAACTCTTCAATTTAAAAAATATAAGGCCCAATTATAGGGTAGATTGGAATGCTCACTAGGCTTCCTAGTATCATGAGCATTTCCTACTTTCTCCTATTTAATTTTCTAAAATAGCCAAACCTTTGATAGTCTTAACTTTGAAATCTTTGGAGACCTTAATTATCTACTTTAATCGAGAGTATTCTTAAGGAATTTCCATTCCTTATGATGTAATTAACTATGGGGGCTTGCCTCCATAGGGAGCTTAACGAACTCAGCTTAAAATAAATCATACTTTAATTTTGATGTAAAGTATGGGAAAGATCTCTAGCATATTTGAAGACCCATCATGCCTTATGAGTCCTTATTAGGTTATTAGGTCCATTATAGGGTGGTGATTTCTATCTTTCGAGATAGTACATCATTCTTTAATGTCATACTTGATCACTTCAATAAGTACCACCTAAGATCTATGTGGTGCCCCACATCCTTAAAATAAACACCATGGTTCCATTGGAGGTGACTTTCGATCCAGATAGAGATGAAGACCAGGCCTCCAGATAAAGCAAAGTATTCGAATCAGGTTTATGTAAGACTATTAGGTAGCAATTGGGAACCTTAGCTCTAACCTCACTTACATACCAGAAAGTTGTAGGTTTGGTAGTTAAGGAAGTCCCTAAGTCTTCTAGTGAGATGAAGCCAAAGAGATTCTTTTTGGGATCATCATCCTCAAGTTTTGAAGTTAGAGTAGAACTTGAGGAAGATACATTTAAAGAATTAATAGAATTACCATTTAACTTTTACTCGTCTTATGTTCATAATCTTATATAGAAAGGTTTGTTTCCTCATACGTGATCCAAGCACAGGTCTTAGTATTTTGAAAAGCTATGGAACAATATGGGTAGGGAAGCACAAATCAAGAGTGGATTAATATGGGTCTAGTTGATGATGATCACTACTTAGTTGTTACCAATCATTTGGAGTCTGATAGTTTCTTTTCACACAACACCAACTCTTATGAGAATGCGTGTTTAGAAATCTCAAATGATCCACATGATCTCCAAATCAAAGAGGCACCACTAGAATTTCAAGAGGAGATTCATTCAATAATAGACAAGCTTAAAGAAGTCAACCTCAGGACAGAAGAAAATCAACGCTCGACATACATCAGTTCATTGTTGAATGAAGAAGAAACCAATAACTTAGTTAAACTATTGACTGAGTTTAAAGACTGGTTCACATGGAGTTATGAAAAGATGCCTAGATTATCTCCTAATGTAGCAGTCCACAAGTTAGCAATATATCCTAATGCTACCCCTATTAAGCAAGCTCTAGATGCATGCGATTAGAAATTGAACAACATGTCATTTTTAAAAGTCAAGAAATTGATCGATGCTGGTTTCATCAAGGAAGAAAATTATCTTATTTGGTTAGCTAATGTCATCCTAGTTAAGAAGAAGAATGGCCAAATTTGCATATGCATCAATTTTAGGGACTTAAACAAGGCATGTCCAAAGGATAAGTTTCCTCTTCTAATACCAAAATTAATGGTGGACATCACCTCATCTCATGCAGTGTTCTCTTTCATGAATGGGTCATCTGGCTATAACCAAATCAAGATGTCTCCTAAAGATGAAAGAAACACTACTTTTAAATCGAGAATCTTCTTCTTTATGGGTCATGGCCTTAAAAAATGGTGTTACATACTAATAGGCCATGACTCAGATCTTCAATGAACTTATCTATCATCAGGTTGAGCGCTATGTTGATGATCTAGTAGTCAAAAGTAGAGAAAATGATGCCCACCTCTTTGACTTGAGAGTAGTTTTTGAACGATTAAGATAATATAACCTCAAAATGAATTCCCTGAAGTGTGCATTTGGAGTAGCTTTAAGGAAAATCCTTTGGGTTTGTTGTCCAACATCGGGGAATAGAAATAGATCTAAAAGATCAAAGCTATCTTAGAAATGCCACCTCCTAAGAGTTTAACTCAACTCAGATCCTTCCAAGGATGGCTGGTGTATCTAAGCACTTGTCAAAAAGGATGCCAAGTTTAAGTGGGATGATAAGTGTCAACATGCTTTCGAAGACATCAAGTAGTATTTGGTGAATCCCCCAGTTCTAGCAGCCCCTATCCCGGGCAGGCCACTCATCCTCTACACTGCTGCATTGGATGACTCTCTTGGTTCTCTATTAGCCTAAGCCAACGATGAAGGAAAGGAGCGTTCTCTCTACTACCTCAGCCATCGTCTGATCCCTGCTGAAATGAACTACCCACCTATTGAGAAATATTGCCTAGCTTTGATCTTTGCTTCCTAAAATCTATGACATTATATGCTTTCTTATAAGGTAAACTTAATCTCTAGAATGAATCCACTACAGTATCTCATGACATGTCCAATGCTATATAGATGTTTGGCATGATGGTCCTTGATCCTCTAGTAATTTGATATCACATTCGTACCCCTCTGTGCGGTAAAAGGACAAGAACTAGTAGATTTCTTAGTAGCACACCCACTTCCTATAGATTCTCCGCTTAGTGATAATCTCCCCGTTGAACAAATCATGAACTTAGGGGAGTCAACCGATGAAGATGTATTTTGATGGTGCAGTTTCTTTTCACAAAGGGGAAGCATCGTGATCTATTCTCCCAGGAAAGGCAAGGGTAGGAATAGTTCTTCTAACTCCAGACCGTGAAGTGATGAGATTCTCATACTACCTTTCCAACCCCTACACTAACAATAAAGCCGAGCATGAGGATTTGATTGCCGGTCTAAAGTTAACCATCACTATCAGTGTTAAGAGCATCAACATCTTTGGGGATTCTTAGTTGATCATCAATCAGATTGTCGAGTCTTATAAGGTTCTTAAACCCAAACTTTGTCATTACTATGAGTATACCATGAAGCTGTTGACCCAAATTCTTGAAGTCACCATCTACAAGGTTTCCTGAGCAGAGAATGCAGTAGCAGATGCTTTGACCAAACTTGCTAAAGAATTGGTATGTCCGGAAGATGAGTCCATTTCAATAAGGGTCCAAAATTGATAAGTCTTATCCCTTATTGATGCTGAACTTATCGAGAAAATTTCTCTTCAAGGAGAGGTTACCATTGCCAAAAGGATAATGAGCTAGATTGGAGAGATAATTCATAGATTATTTGAACACTGGCAAACTACCTCAAAAAAAGTCACAAGCCCATTAGGTGAAATAGAGAGCTCTCTCCTACACTGTCATTGATGGCACCCTGTACCACTGATTTTTTGACCAAATGTGGTTACACTATTTAGAAAAACATGAAGCCCATGGCATTGTAACCTAGGTACATTTAGGTCTATGTGGAGCACATAAATCTGGTCTGAAGATGAAGATGAAGATCAAGAGACTAGGATACTACTAGCCTTCAATGATTACAGACTGCATGGATGTAGCTAGGAGATGACATCAGTATCAGGTGCATGGTGTAGTCCTCCACCAACCACCCAATATTCTACACCCTACATTGGCCTCATGGCCATTCGAGTGTTGGGGTATTGACATTGTGGGTCCGATTGATCCTCCTTCTTCCAAGGGATATCGATTCATCTTAGCTGCCACCGACTACTTTTCCAAGTGGGTGAAGCCATCCCACTCAGACAGGTCATAGCTTAGCATGTGCTTCAATTTTTTAGGAACCATATCGTATATAGGTTCGGGGTACCTCAATGAATTATATCTGATAATGGTACTGCATTTAGAAGCATGAAGATCACTCCACAGATACAATATAGATTAGAGATACAACAGCTTAGCGAACATTCACAAAACTCTCATCCATATCAAGAAAGCTCTTGATGATAACAAACGACAATAGAACAAGTAGTTGGTTGAAGCCTTGGGGGCCTACCGTACCACATACCAGACTCCAACTTAGTTTATCCCGTTTTCCTTAGTGTATGAGTCTGAAGCTATTCTACCTTTAGAAGTTCAACTCTTGTCACTAAGGATAACATTGGGTAGCAAAATCACTTCAGAGCAAAATGTAAAGTTGTGTTTAGAAGAGCTTGAAGGTTTGGAGAAAACTCGCCTATGGGCGTGCCAAAACCTCGAGTTGTACAAGGCCAAAATGATTCAGGCTCACAACAAGCTGGTCCCGTAGGTCTTTCTGAGTAGGAGAACTTGTGTTAGTCCTATCATGATCAATTTTTGCCCATCAAAAGATGGAAGGCAAGTTTGAACCCACTTGGGAAGGCCCCTATGTCATAGAGAAGTCTAACCAAGAAGGATCTTATCAGCTTATTGATTATAAAGGGAACACCCGATGCTTCCAATTAATGGGCTCTATCTAAAGAAATATTACCCACGAAATAAATCATGTTTGAAAATAATTATTAGTAAAAAGAATAAAATCTGATTCCATTCATCAAATCTTCTCTTCCTGCGAAGCGTTGTTTGCTTATCTTGAAAATCTACCATAACGTGTTTAGGGTAGGTGTAAGAGTCCCACAGTGGCATCCTATCCCTCTTTCATAACACAAACACAATCTCCCAGCACTACTAGAGTAGGTGTGAGAGAACCTAAGAGGCATCCTATTTCGATTAGCATAACTAAGTTCGGTGTAAGAGAACCTGAGCGGCATCCCTTCTTAATGGGAATTCCTCTTGACTATGTTTGAGTTGTTATAAGTCCCCTAGTGGCATCCACTCAGTAGTCATCCTAGATCAGATGGCATCTGTCGAGCCAAAGACAGACTATCCCAGCAATTAGTTCCACTATAGGAAGATGTGAGTCCCCGAGCTTTCTTTCTAGGCTGATTATTGCAAACTAACGTGCACCTTAGGTTGGTTGATGTTCGCTATGCTAACAGTGACTCACCTTGTGAGTACACCACTCTAGGTAGATGTGAGTCCCTGCGCTTTCTCCTTGAGTTGGATACCAAATACCTATTTGATATATGATTAGCCATATCATTTTCTCTAAGGGTTTTGGATTAAGCCCTTTAGCGGCCCCATCCCCTGTGGGCATTCTATTTGGATCACATCCTTTTGAGACCCCATTTAGACACTACCATAGTTACTCTTGGATTGGATAGTTCCCCTTTCCTAGTGGCCACCCATGTGGTCAAAAAATTTATTCGTGGATGCATATTCTCCCCAGTTCATGCAGAGATAGATCTAGGCTGATATAAGCTCCTTCTCAGTTTGATCCCTCACAAACTAACATAGTCCATGTTAAAATAAATTAAATAAATTAACAAATTAATTTTCTTATGGATTAGGAATTCAAGCCCCCAAAGGGCTCCTTTTCCCAAGCAAACATCTTATCTTTAGGGCAGTGTCACCATAACTCCTTATAGGAATTGCTTGACTACCTGAGTTGAGATAAAACTCCGGGTCAGTACTCACTCCATAGTTGCCCTTAGGTTAGCTTCAATCTATTTTGCCACAAGTAGGTTACCCCGGTAGTCATTCCGCTTTGGAAGATGTAAGACTATGATGCGTTCTTTCTAGCATGACTGTCACAAACTGATGGGCAGCCCTAGGTCAGGTTCAATTTGTTGCCCAAAGCAACCGATCACCCCAATGGTCTTTTGTAGTGGAAGATGTGAGTCCCCAAGCTTTCTTCCCTTAAATTGATCATTGCAAACCTAAAGGCACTCCATTGGTTAGATAGCTCTCCCATTGGTTGAAGCTACTCCCTTTGGTTCAGTAAATCTAAGATAGATTTAGGCTGATATCAACTCCTTCTCAGTTTGATCCATCACAAACCAATGAAATCCATCAAAAAAGATTTTAGAAATGAAATTAATCTTTGACTATCCTTGAGTTGATTTAAGTCCCCCAATAGCATTCACTCATTAGTCAGCCCTAGGTCAGGTTTGATTTGTTGCCCAAAGCAGCCGATCACCCCAGTGGTTCCTTATTTTGGAAGATGTGAGTCCCCACCCTTTCTTCCTAACTTGACCATTACAAACTGAAAGGCACCCCTTTGATCGGATAGTCTTACCTTGCTTTGGTAGAATACTCCATTTAGATTGGTAAATTTGAGTTAGGTCTAGGCCTCCAGGGCCCCTACTCAGTGCAGTTCATCAGAAACCAATGGGATCCATCATAATCAAAATGAATCTAAAAAATGAAATCTATCTTTGACTATCTTTGAGTTGATTTTAAGTCCCCCAATGGCATTCACTCAATTATCAGCCCTAGGTTGGGTCTAATCCATTGCCTTGCTAATGGATCACCCCAGCAACTGATCCTTACTTTTGGAGGATGTAAGTTTACTACACTTTCTTCCTAGTACAGCTGTTGTATATCGAAAGACATCCCTTTGGTTGGCTAGTACTATTATGTGTTTAGTAGATTACCCCCTTTGGATTGGTAAATCTGAGTTAGGACTAGGCCTCCATGGCTCCTACTCAGTGCAATCCATCGCAAACCAATAGGGCTCTTCTCAAAATCTAAAATCTAATAATTTGAAACAAATAAATCCAATGAAACAAAGAAACAAAACAACCCATCAATTAATCTAAATCAAACCTTTTGCATCTCCCCAGTGAGATACAAATCTCTCTAGTCCCCCAGCAGATTTAGAATTCTAATCCCTCAATGGATTTCACAACCCCTCCCTTGTGGATGACTTGAACTTGCCTCCATAGTGGAGAGTTCACTTTTCTATCCCCTGAGTCAAAAAAAATTTAAACAAATAACAAATTAAAATAAATTCAACCCTCTTCCTCAATGAAACTCAATCAATCCTCTCATCCCCTTGTGGATGACTTGAACTTCCATAGTGGAAGGTTCACACTCTATCCCTTAGTGGATTCCTCCCTCTCTCTTATATCTTGGACATAAGTAGAGCCACATTGCACAAAGTTCTGGATTTTTTCTACACCTTGGGTTAGGGGTAGATAGTTTTTATTAGTGCTTATGATCTTTTGATGTTGTTGATCTCCAGAATGAATCCACTGTAGTATCTCATGACACGGCCAATGCTATCCGGACATTTGGCACGATGGTCCATGATCCTCTCACAATTTGATATCAAATTCATACCCCTTTGTGCGGTAAAAGGACAGGAACTAGCGGATTTCTAAGCAACACATGAACTTCCTACTGATTCTCCGCTTAGTGACAATCTCCCCGATAAAAAAATCATGAACTTAGGGGTAACTGACGATGGGAGATGTATTTGATGGTGCATCTTCTTTGCACAAAGGGGAAGCACCACGATCTATTCTCTTAAGAAAGGCAGAGGTAGGAATAGTTCTTCTAACTCCAGATCGCGATGTGGTGAGATTCTCATACTATCTTTCCAACCCCTACACCAACAATGAAGAGGCTTTGATTGTTAGTCTGGAGTTAGACATCACTATCAGTGTCAAGAGCATCAACATCTTTGGGGATTCTCAGTTGGTCATCAATCAGATTGCTAAGTCTTACAAGGTTCTCAAACTCAAGCTTTGTCATTACTATGAGTATACCATGAAGCTGTTGATCCAAATTCCTGAAGTCACCATCTACAAGGTTTCCCAAGCAGAGATTGCAATAGCAGATGCTTTGGCCAAACTTGCCAAAGAATTGGCATGTTCGGAAGATGAGTCCATTTCAATAAGGGTTCAAAATAGACAAGTCCTATCTCTTATTGATGCTGAACTCATCGAGAAAATTTCTCTTGAAGGGGATGTTGTCATTGCCAAAAAGGATGAGGAGCTGGATTGGAGGCAACCGTTCATAGATTATTTGAACACAGGTAAATTTCCTCAAGAAAAATCACAAGCCCATCAGGTAAAATAGAGAGCTCTCTCCTATGCTCTCGTGGATGGCACCCTATACCGTCGGTCCTTTGACCAGATGTGGTTACGCTATTTAGACAAACATGAAGCCCGTGGCATTGTACATTCAGTCTATCGAGCATATCAATCAGTCCAAAATGAAGATGAAGATCAAGAGACTAGGATACTACTGGCCTTCGATGATTACAGACTGCATGGATTTAGCTAGGTGATGGCATCAGTGTCAGGCACCTTAGTGGAATCGTTCTGGAGATCAACTTTCCAGAACTTTAAAATTTCTACTTAAAGAAAATCATGCATCATCAACTTTCAAATTTCCTTAAAATTGAATTACTTAGCATGCATTATAAAGTGTGTTAAACATTCTCATTTGTGTGTATAGATATGCTTAGGACTCATTCATATGCATGTTATACATGTTGGGAAAAAGAAGAAGTGATGTATGTTTTGTGAATTTAGTTCATTTTATTTAATCTTAAAATACCTTTCTTTTTGAATAGGTTTATTTAGAGTTCATCTAAACTTAGGATTAATTAAAACACTTAATCAAAACATTCATTAAACAAAACTAAAAACATGAATCCACTTTAGAAATTACTTAGGTTAGGGAAGGAAAGAGAATTTCCCTTCTCTTTCCCTCTCTTCATAACTTAGTAATTAATTGTAGGATTCACTTGAACCTAATCAAAACATAAAATAAAATCAACCCAAAATAACTAAATCACTTGAATGAAACCCTCCTATAAGTTGTATATGCTTCATACTTAGAAAATTCTAACTTAAAGCCATAGCTAAGCATACCACACAAACTTCTAAAGCACATACATTAGGCTAAGTCACCACTTCTAGCTTTAGGTTAGGGCGTGCATGGTTTGATGTTTGCTTTTATTTTGTGATATATGTTTTAGACTGGATGTTAGGATGTATATGCATAGAATGAATGGTAGGGTGATCTTAGTCTAACCATTATTTTCTACAAGGGATTGTGCTTAAGGGGCACTATAATAAATAAAAATATAAAAATGCTTTTGTTGTATAGTTGCTTATACCCCTAAGCATAATCCAATAGGCAGGTGGACTTAGTCACCCATGTGTGGGGTGATAAGTCCAATATACATACTTGAGATTTGTATGATTTATTTTAGCTAATCTCTATTTTGCAGTATTAATTAGATTTCCATTCTCTTTTCATGTAATTTTTGCAATTAGGATTTTAGAATGATTGTTATGAAGATTAGGATGAACATTGGTCATAAGATTTTATCTTATGCACCATGTGAAGCCTTTCGGAGCATCCACCTTCCAACTATCCAAAAGAAGGAACCAAAGAAGAAAGAAGAAAGGAAGAAGAAAAAAGAAAAGAAAATGAAGAAATAAAACTTGAAGACCCCCATAATAATGAATTCCTTACTTAATTGTATTTCATTTGTAATTTAGGTTGTATAAGGGTAGAGCTCGGCTACCCAATATATTTTTCGGGTTTGTGCAGTAGTACCTGACCACAATAGACTCTTATTATTTTGCAATTAGCTTTATAAATTGATTAATGATTTATTTAGCTCGTGCATTAAGTTGCATCCTTTTCCTAGTTTATTCCTTGCTTTATGTATGATCTGGATGATGATTAGGCTCTTAGAGAAAAATAAATCTTTTACCAAATTTAACAAATCAAAATTAAAATAAAGAACTCATAAACTCACCTAAAGCTTAGGTTTAAAATCAAGATAAAAGAATTACCAACCCCTTAGCTAAATGAGTAC
The DNA here is from genome assembly GCA_021442155.1 of Cymbidium sinense. Taxonomy (NCBI): domain Eukaryota; kingdom Viridiplantae; phylum Streptophyta; class Magnoliopsida; order Asparagales; family Orchidaceae; genus Cymbidium; species Cymbidium sinense. The sequence continues at coordinate 79,002,677 of CM038225.1, read as the reverse complement.
TTCTTTTATAACATCATGCAAATGCATCTTATTTCACTCTTGATTGGAGGGCTTCCACCTTTGCCAGAGAAACTTGGTTTGACTTTTGAGAGCCATGGTAGAAATACAGCTCCTTCCTTCTCGCTGATTTTGGCCAATAATCTCATTTCTCATCGTCAGGCATATGAATCCTATCAGCCTAAGTCAAAATAATTGTCCAAAAATGAAAATAAAATGAAATTTGAATTGCATTAGATTTAGGTCATCTGAAGCATACCCTTGCATGATCTAGTCTCTTTAGGGAGTGAGTTTAAGGACTTAGTCTCTTTCTAAATAAATAACAACATAGCTATCTTGCATAAAGCATATGACTTACCTACATGAATTTAAAACCGTAGGAGGAGTTAATTGGTTGCCACCCCTAGGCGGTTGTAAGTCCAAACAATTGGGTGGTTTGTCCTCTCTATGGAGGCAAACCAAATACCCATTTTTTACTTTAGATTTAGGTTGTGCTTTCGGCCCTCATCAAAGCTCCGTAAATTTAGGTTCTAAGGTTGCTTCTCCCATTTATAGGCCATAAGCATAAATCCTCACCTCTTATTTCCATTTCTAATAAAAAATTCAACTCAAATAAATTAAATCAATTTTAAATATGTAAAGCCCAACCATAGGATAATTTGAGATGCTCGCTAGGTTACCTAGCATCGTGGGCATCTCCTATTTATCTTCCTTTGGCTTCGATAATGACTCCCTCTCTTTGATCAATCCCATTTGATCTTCCAAAATAAATAATCGATTGATAGTCCTACCGTATTAAAATCTTTGAAGACAACGATCATTTACCTTAATCGAGAGTTTTACTAAGGAATCCCCATTCTTTAGGATGTAATCAACTATGGGGGTTTGCTCCTTACAGAACTTAACGAATCTGTTTTAAAATAAACCCTGCTTTACTTTTCCATATAAAGTAGGGGATGAATCTCTGGTACACCTCGAAGTCCCAATGTCCTTAGGAGTCCTTATTTTCATGATTAGGTCCATTATAGGGTAGTGACTTCTATCTTGTGAGATAGTACACCTCTCTTCAATGTCGTATTAGATCACCTGAATAAGCACATCTGTAGATCTGCTTGGCATCCCAAAAAGATGAATTAGAATTGATTACTATCACATAATACATATTCAATCATTTCTCTCCATAATGTGTATCATGTATATGAGTAAATCCTAAACATATATATATGTGCAATTTATATTTTTAGAATACTTGAATGATGAATGCAAAGAAGTGTTTTTGGACTTTAAATATTTCATTTGATTGAATTATGAATGCATGTCTTTTTAATAGAAAAGGGGGATTTTTTAACCATTAGCTAGATACACATTCACATGTATAAAAGTTTTAAGTGAGTACATTGCCATTGTTCTGCACTAGGGGCGTAAGGTACAAGACCTACTTAGGGCTACTTAAAGCCTCATAGCCCTAGGGTGTCCAGACTAATATTCCATCTTTCTTAGATACATGTAGATGTATAAACAACTATAAGGATAGGAAAACCCATGCAAAATTTGTATTTAATTTGTTTGATTTATGATTCTTATTCATTGGTCACATCATACATACATGTGTAGAAGAGTTTTAAGTGAGTACGTCGCATTATTCTGCACTAGGGGTATAAGGTACAAGGCCTACTTTAGGCTACTTAAAGCCTCGTAGCCCCTGGGTGTCTAGACTAATATACCACTTTTCTTAGATACATATGAATTTACAGAAGGAACCACAAGAATAAGAAATCATGCAAGAAGTCATTTTTGATTTGATTGTATGATTTATATATGTGATATAAAATTCTTTCTAAGTCTTAACATGGAGATGCATAAGAGTAGATTTAGACAAATGTTGTGTTCTTTTCAAATGAACTATACATTTACAAATCCTATGTGAATCCATGTAAGATAAGGAAAGAGAACCTTATATTGTATATTTTATATCATCACATGCAAACTTATAGATATTTGTAATTAACATCACTTCATTTATAATAATTGATTTTATAGGCTTTTGAAAATAAGATTTGATTTAATAATGATAATAGCCACACCTATTTTTAATTAAAATCAACACATGCAATTAGACATAAAAGAAACCATTTCATTTAGCTAATTTTAAAAGAAATGAATGCATGATTACACATGGCAAGCAACATCTAACATGATTGGAAAGAAATAAAGGAATATAAGCACATGATCTCATTCATCTCTATTAATTTCTAAGGACAATCATACTAAATAAGGCTATTTAAAATAAACCAAAATTCTTTAAATATATTTTTAATTTTGAGTTTGATTTGATTTAGGATATATGAAAGAGGTTTCTTAATCCTAATCCAATTCCCCATATGTGAATTAATTTGATTTAATGAAGAATATTTAGGTTGATTTTATGTTTTAATTAGGTTAAGGTATGAATTAAGTGATTTAATTAACCATTACCTATATCACCTTATGTTAATTAACTAATTAATAATAAGCCAATATGATATGCAACCACATTGAAAGTAAATTTGCAATGCTCTTAAGAAATGAAATGGGCCTAATGCAATTGGCTTATGATTAATAGTTAAATTAGGCTTAAGGGATCACACTTAATTACTTTTATGATTTCTCATACATATGAGCTAATCATAATTTTATTATCTCTCACTTTGGGTTATTGAACACCCAAAGAGCTACCCAAGATCAATTAAAGATTTCTTAGATGTGAAGTGGATTTTAGATTGAGTTAAATCAAGTTTATTAATTAATTGATTGAATTCTTTGATTGTGTGTTGATGAGAATGATGAAATTAGCTTAGAGAAAGGGATCAAGGACAAGGCCTCAATCCTTAATCCCTAAGCCATTTCAAACACTCAATTAGGCTCTAATTTTTTATCTTGGAAATTAATTAATTAAGATATTAATTACCTCATTAATTATCAATTAATTTAATTCCAAAAAGTGAAGGAAATCTAGTAAATGAATTAGTAAAAATATCCCTATTACACTCCTTAAGTTCCCTTACTATTCCATAGAGGTAATTAGACTTAAATAATTAATTAAACCACTATTCATTCATTAATTATCACTAATTAAAAATTAAGAGAGTGATTAAGACTTAATTAATTGATTTTTCTAATTAAGCAACCAATAAAATCCTAAAAAATAGAGAAGGCAGAGGTCATCCCTTAGACATCCACAGAAATTTGAGATTAACTCGATGCTTAATGAAAGGGTAATTAAGCTAATTAGATTTATAATTAAACCTTAATTAAGCCAAAATCATTGATCAAAATTAATTAATAATAATTTTCCTAGATTCTACTCTGAAATATCTTTAAAATGAGCCAAAGTTTGTATTTTTTGGAATTTTCTAAAATTAGTTATGAATTTAGGGAATTTCAGCCTTAAAAATTAATTAAATCAGCCTAATTAAAGCCTTAATCCCATCGGGCCACGTGGTCGCTGACGTGGCACACTTTTCACATGGCACACCGAGAGTGGTTATTTAAGTTTTCACATTTGAAGGCTGACTCGGATGGCTACGGACACGATTTCTCCGTGGACCATCTGATCTAAGATCAGACGGCCACAATTTGAGCCGTGGGTTAAGGGATAAAACAATGGGGATCTACCGTGATCTAATCACATCCATTCATTCCAATCACACAGAATGGATGGCGTATGATCTTCTTCCTTCACAAATGGTGAAAGATGGGCATCGTCCATCTTTCCCCGTTCAATCCAAGCTCACCCGAGCTCGGATTGGGATCAAACCAATCCCACACCTTTGGAAGGAGGGGAGATGCACATCCAACGGTCAAATTCACATGGGATTTAAATTCTCTTCGAAAAAGACCAAGCACGATTTCCCTACAGCTATGATTTTGAGGAGTTACCGCATTAGAGCTAATGTTAGGCAGTGGGTCATCGAAGGTAGCTTCGCCTAATTGAGGCGAGGCCTTGTTGAGAAGTTTTGAGCTCAATTTAGGGTAGAGTGCTTGGTTAACCAATGCACGCATGCAAAGGCCTCAGCTCCAACCGAACTCCTATCTCCGGTTCTCAAGAAGTCTTGGAGAAGGTTCAGTTGGCTTCGATAGAGTACGAGAATGGTGTGGGTGCAAGGAATTGAAGTTTGATTTAGTGGAGGGGGAGTATTGCTCGAAGTGGTGATGTCCTATTTTGGCTTTGCTCGAGAATGGGCAATGCCGATCGAGGAGGGCTTGAGGATTCTTGGGAGTGCTCTCAAGGAGTTCAAAATTTCCTTAGGAAGTCTCTCAATGCAATTCCCTGTGTTTGCCGCTCGAATTGAGGGAGTATACCCCTCAATTGCTCATGATGGACGGACAGGATTCATCCCATAATTTTTACATATTGGCCACCATCGTGTCATTGAAGGGGTCACGTGCGGCTCGCTAGGAGTGGTCAAGGCAGTGGCAGGAATCTCAAGGCTTAATATGGAGGGATTATGTGGGATTGATCTCCCTTGCATCCAATGGGTTCGGCCATGAGGGGGAATGGCTTAGATTTGTTCTCTTGGTCCATGGTAGATGCTAGGGTGAGTTAGGTTGGGCTAGGAAGTTCTAGGAGTGCTTCATTTGGCCATTTGATGGCTACTATAGGGAGACAAAGTGGACTTTGCCACTTAAGGAAAGGATTCAATGCAAATGAGAGGGTGTCCATTGTAATCCCCTTAGGTTGGGTCCCACATAGACTTGGGTTGGTTTGGGGCTGACCTAGAGTCCAATTGGGTCAAGTTGGGACAGCCACTAAGGTTCCATAAAGTGGTTTTTGGGTTGTTTGGGTTCATATGGTCAAAATGTGTTCATTTGGGCTAGGTTAGTTTAGGTTGACCAATTGGTCAAATTGGGTCAAACCAAGGCTTGGGTTAAGCTCAAATGATGATTTGGGATGTTTTGGTTCAATTAATTTGGGTTGGTTTGGCCTAGTTTTGGATTTGACTCATTTGGGTTCAAAAGGATCAAATTGGTCAATTTGACCAATTTGATCAAATTGGGTTGGGTTAGGTGTTGAGTCAAGTTAAATTGGTCAATTTAAAATGATTGTAGCTTTGGTTTGGTTTAATTTGGATGTAATTTTAATTTTGGCCAATTTGACCTTTTAGGTCAATTTGGGCTAGGTTGGGTCAAGTTGACCAATTGGTCAACTTGGCTCAATTATGGCTTTGGTCAAGTTCAATAAGTGATTTGGGATGAACTTGAGCCATTGGTTGCAATCAATTTGGAATAAATCATAATTTCACCTATTTTAGCCTTTTAGGCTAATGCGGGTCAACTTAGGTCAAATGTCCAATTGGACTTAATTTGCTTCAAGTGATGGTTTGGTTATGTTCAATCATTGATCATGAATAGGATTGAGTTAATGGTTTCAATCAATTTGGCATATGGTGAATTTTGGCTAGTTTGGGTTTCATTTGGGCTAAATGTTAACTTGGTCAAAGGCTAGGTTTGACTTCGTTTGACCAGTTCAATGAAATTGATCACCCTATGATGGTTGTTGATCATGATTGAAGGTTTAGATGGGATTGGTTCAACCCAATTTGAGTTGGATTAGAACTTGGCTTAAGAAGGTCTTTTAGGTCACTTTGGGTCAAGTGGACCTGAATGGGTTGGTTGCCTTGATCATGGCTTGTTTCAAGTTTGGTTAAACTCACATATGGACTTAGGATGAAAATATAAATCCAATTACAAGTGGTTTGGAGCCAAATGGGTTTTGGTTCATAAGATAATTTCAAGCTAAAAGGGTCAACATGGACTTGACTTGGATTTGGTTTGACAAGGGTGGTTTATGTTTATATTTAGGTCAATAATTATAGGAATGATTGAATCATGAAGAAATCCATGAGTTTTGAGTTGATTTGGATATCATTTAGCCAGGTTCAGAAATTTGGCTAAAAGGGCAATAATTAGGAATTTGATTTGATTTTGGTTTGGTTTTGGTCATTTGGATTTATATTTCATTTATATTTGTGAATATAAATGAAGATATAAATGGGTTATGAGAAAATCACTTGAGTTTGGAGTGATTTGGAAGAAAATTTGATTAAGCTTATGGAGGTAAGTCCACATGGCTTAAGAAAAGAATTTTGAGATTTGGATTTAGTCATGGGTTTAAATCATTGGAAGTTGGATTTGATTTTTGGAATTTGGATTGGGATTTGATTTGAGATTGAATTTGATAATTGAGAAAATCAGTGGGATTGGGGTTGATTTGAATTTGGTTAAGGCTAAGTCCATAAGATAAAATCAAAGGGCTTAGGAAGGGAATTAGATTTAATGATGGATTTCAATCCTTGAATTTGGAATTGATTTTGTAGTTTGAATTTGAATTTGAGGTTTGGTTTGAAAGAAGGAAGCAAGGATTTGGTTTAGGCTATAGGGTAAGCAAGTCCTCCTAAGTCCCTAAGGCACAACCTATTCCTATGGCTAACTCTTCTAAGTCTCTAGGGTTAGGTTAAGTGTTCAGCTAATCACTAAAATTCTTAAGACTAAGGAACTCTTAGTGCCTATAAGAGTCTTAGAGCTATGATGAGGAAGTTGAGAGCTCGCTCCAAAAGTGAGGTCAACAATCATAGATTTGGAAAGATGTTTTATTTACCCAAGGTGAAGTTGTGGCTTAAGCACCAAGTTATTGCGAGATAGGGTTCCTTTGGAGATGTTCATTTTACTTCTTCAAATGACAACTAGCTTACATTTTGTCACTAATGATGACACACATGTGAAAGATCACCAAACGTCACTGGTCTTTTTTCAATTAAAATGTAGGGAAATAATGCTTCTAACAATCACTTGAGAATATTATTCGAGGTGTTCATCATCTATGGGGATTGAGCTATGATCCTCTTCATAAAGATCATTTTGATTATAGTTCTTTGATGTTGTGGACTATAGAGCCAAAATATGATGGGGCATTGGTTAGCTAGATGATTGTCTAATTATATTTATTTATATTTGTGATTATTACTCAATAGGATCTTTAATTGGTGTTGTATTTGTTAGCAGTAGTGATCACTTGCAGGAGATGGTTAGAGAAAGTTGGGAAAGAAAATATGAAGTGGTGGCCTAATAATGGCTGACAAATTGTTTCAAGTAGGTTAGTGTCTTAGTGGTTATGTTAAGATGAACTTGGCAATAAAGATCTTGCACCTTTGCCATTTTTTTGACTTTGAGGGTTTGATGGAAGGTTTCCAACAAAGTGGTATCTTTGTAAGGTTGCATACCAATCTTTATGTTAAGTTGGGGGTTATTAACAAATTTAGTTTGAATGACCCATTCAATCTGAGAGTCAAAGCATAAGGAGTTAAAGTTTTTAAGGTACACCCTAATTATGAGGTTTACTTGCTTAAGGTTGTGATACAAGTAGTTTTTATTTGTGATAAGTGGTGTTGACCTCCACATATGGTTCACAAATGATTGTGTAAAAGCATTTAAAATATTAAAATTAATGAAACAAATCTCATTCCACTAATTAATAATCAATCAATCAATCAAAATTAATTTTCAATGAAATTACATGCATATCGAGTCGGAGGACCCAATGATGTCCAAACGACCTCTGTTTGCAAAATTGACTGTGTCGTTGTCATCAAAATATCAAATTCTATCAAATGACACCTTCCACGATTAATTCAGTAGAGTTTACACGAACATTGAGCGATTCGAATGCGACGTCACTCAATTTAAGCTTAATTTGGCTCCGATCGTCGCCGAAGTCATCCGAATGACCTCTGTTTGCAAAACGGGCATCACTATTTTAGCTGAAACATTAAATTTGCTTAAATTTGATATCCATATTTTATAATCATTGATACAAATGTGAAACATCAAATTTTGCATGAATTTTGAGATATCAAAGCACATTTAGAAAGTGAAATAGCAAACTTTAATGTTATATCAAGAAATTAATGCAAGTTATGAACTCATTTTCTGAAATTACAAATTGGCAATCTTACTATTATCACTCTAAATGAGATTGATATGAAACTATATAATAAGTTATGTTAAAAAAAAATATCAGATTTCTCTCAATCTTAAATTACAGCTGCCTCCTCGTTTCCCCAAATGGCCGCCCAATTCACCCAATTCATATGGCTGCCCAAATGAGCTTATTGGCTGCCATCCATGTGGCCAATAAAAAAAAGCCCTTCGATAACAAGAGCTTTTAGTCCATTATGAGGGCATTCACGTTGAGCCATACCCGAGCTGCTCTAATCCATGGGATTTTTCTCTTTCTCACCTACAGCAAGGCACCCACTCTTCCCATTCTCTCGCATCACATCAGGCGAGCATTCCCCTCTCTCATTCTCGAGCAACCAGCCAGTGCCTCCCTGATTTTCCTCCCAGCAGAGAGTCTCAACTAGCTGGGCTTCACTCCAATCTCAACTTCTCTACAGGCACGCAAGTCCCAGGCCACATGTAAAGGGATTCCTCCTGCTAACAGATCCCTGCTCTCCGTAACCTTCATAGGAGCAACGTCATCTTTAGCTGCCTTGTTGATTCTATTTATAAAAGTTGAAAACTGATTTACTCTTAGATTATCTTTTAAAGCAAATTCTAAAAAAATATGAAATTTATTTTTCGATTTCAAGAGGCATTTATCTCCATATATTTTGACATATTGCGTAATCATTCAAAGCGCTTTACAACGTCAAAAGAAAAGTTCTTATTTTGAAGCTTTATATGCACTTTCTTCATGTTTTCCAGCTATATAGAATATAAAAAATTTTATTTCTTGGATTTCATTATTCAAGAAGCCCTCTTTTAGTTCGAAAAAAAAAGTGAATGTTGAAAAGATTGCTTTGCATCTTACATCCTATTAGATCTACATAAATTTTGCTACCGAATGTTCTTCTTGTCTTTAAATTATTGTGAGGAGAAGTAGAAACAAAGTTATAGATTTGTGAGATCCAACATTACATTATCTGATGTTTTGTATGGCTATTAGCTTGTTGTCTCATTTACCGATTTGGAGAAGATGGATTGGGGCTTTGGCTTCATACTTGCTCTCTTCACCATAGTTACTTTCAAATCAATGGCCTTTAAAGCAAAAATGAGAAATGGGGGTGGACATATGGGAACCTAAGATTGTCATGTTTGATTTGCAAGCTTTTAATGATTGAAAGTAATATCTTGTTGCTTCGAGTAGAAGTTAAATTAAAATTTCTTACACATTATATTCTAATTTTGCTATTATGCAGTTTCCAACACTTAAATTAATGTTAAAATGGAAAACATGAAGGATTTTGAGATATGTATAAGCAAAAGCTTGCATTTTCTATTGTTGAACAACATTGATTTAGGATTTTATTTGAATGTTGTGCAATATGCCACGCCGAATAGCTACCATGTTGTATGAAATGAGAATTCATGTTTGAGATCTAATGTTGCTTCCTTCATGTTACTAAAGGCTGAAATTTGCTTGCATGTTGTTATCCAGAGGCCATTTTATTTGTTGAATTGGAGAGAGGCAATAACCTTTTTTTTGTGTCTAATATGATAACAGTGAAATGGTAGAAGCATATACTTCAATATTTCAACGTCTTTTCAGATTTAAGTGATGGCAAACAAAAAATAGATAGAATTTAAAGATTTATAATCCTCAAGGCTCTCTTTTTATTGATATCTACAGGTAGTCATTAGCCAAATGACATCAAAACTTAACCACTCAACATTTCCTTTGTTGATTAAGTTAAAATGAGAGAAGTTGTGATTAATATTCAAGAACTTGTGAATTTTGAAAGTCTCTATTTTGCTATCCACAAATGATTGTAGGTAAAATCACCCATGTCTTGTTATTCAATGCTCATTCTCATTTTTATGTCATCATAACATGAAGTTGCAATGAAATTCTAGATTTGTGAAGTTCGATATTATTATTTCCTAAAATTTTATGCAACCTTTAACTTGCTACTTAACTTGTCTAGTTTGAAAAGGAAAGGAAGGGAAGGTAACATATTCTATGAGGTCTCTCTATTATTATTTGGCCTCTTTCATATTGTCAAAGCTAAAAATTCATTTACATTTTATCATCAAATTACTATTTTGGTTTGCTAAATTTAAGAAAGAAAGCAATATTTTTGGTATTCAACATGAAAAGATTAGATGGGGGGTGCATTTGTTGAAAGCTTATACATTAATTTGGAGATTGTGCATTCCAAAGGGTAATTTTTGGATGAAATGCTGAATGAAATGGTGATAAGTTATGTCATAAGGTAAAAGTTTCACTTGTACAATGCTTCTTTCCCCCTAATGCATACACAAATGTAAAATTGCAAAGAAATATTAAAGTTGTTATGTACCTATTCGCATTATTCCAATGTGGCAGAGAATTATGATCTAATATAAGTACTCATTTACATTGTTCTAATATGGTGGGAAAACTTGTTGTAATATAAGTGCTTGTACACGTTGTTCCAACATGACAAGAAAATTGTGCTATAAACTAAATATCCGTTTACATTGTTCCAATGTGACGGCGAAACTTGTTGTAATATAAGTACTTGTTCACGTTGTTCCAACGTGATAAGAAAATATGCTTTAACTCAAGTACTTGTACTCATTGTTCTAATGTGACAAGGAAATGTTGTGCCATACCAGCTAAGCTTGAAAACCCATGCACGTCTTTCTTGGCATGGTGGGAATATAATACTTTTGGTCGTGGTGTCCAACGACACCTGTCATGCACGCCTTTCTTGGCATGGTGGGAAGGCCTAGTCACTCGATGTAACCCCTTCACGAGGATGATGCCTAGAGGCTGCCAAAATTTTCATCAATAAATCAAATCTATAAAGAGATTAAATTTGATATGATTTCAATCGTACTTTTAAACTTGACACGTCAAAAAATGCAAGTGAATCAAAACTCAAACTATTCATGAAAATTTTGATCAATTTATTCAATCATAAAGGTTCAAGTTGAATGAAATCTAAATCATAAATGATTTGATAATTTGTTCACAAGTAAAAGATATGAATTGATATCTTACTAATGAACATGAATATGAAGGAGATACTTTAATTAAATGTTGATGCGAAAAAATGAATATTTGATTTAAGACTTATTTAAACATTTAAATGAGATTCTACATATGCTTATGATCAATATTACATTTAAGTTTAATGTCTTATGATTTATACAAATATTAAAAGAAATTAAATCCAAGCATGAATCATGAACTATTTTTACATGTGTGTTCATAGTTTTGGACTTTATGTCAAATGTTTAATAGAATGATCCATTGTGCATATTCAAATGGTTATTATATTCTATTCAATTTAAATGTCTTTAATATATAAGCTAAATGATCTCTATGCTTACTTTATGAAGCAATATTTTTTTCTTGGCCATTGGATTCAGGCAAGTATTCAATAGAATCAAATTCATATCCTTCAATAGTGAACTATTCTTTCAAAATATATCTACACTTGATTTATAATAAATATTTTGTATCCTTAGGACAGATACATGCTTGATTTATGATAAGTACATGAGAAAACTAAACTCATATTTCATAGAATAGATTTTCACTTAGTTCTTAGCAAGTGTTTGAATGAGTCAAAATTTTCATAGTTTACAATATAAAGCTACACTTGACTTATGATTTTTATGTATCAAAACCCATGCTTACAATTTGACTTATATGTCATATTAAACAAAACTACCTCAACTTAGACATCTCAATGTTCGTACAACACTTTAATGAATAGATAATTATATATATATTGAAGTATTCACTAGATCAAACACTCACAAAAATATGCAAGTTATGTGAGAAATGAATGAACAAATACCTACAGTCATTCAAAACCAATTATCCACCTACATGTGCCTCAACATATGTGTTACAAATCCAAATTTAGTATCTGAGGTTGTTACATGGGTGGCACCCTAATTGAGTCCTAGGACTGGGTTCGGGTTAACAAAATTTAAAAATCTAATTATGTTATTATAATATTTTAAACCTAATGAAATCTGAGAAGCTAATTCTGTCATATAATTGTAAAAAATAAATCTATTGATACAACTTCTCAAGTTCAAGCTCTCAAGAAAAAAGTCTCAAATCTATTCCTCTATGCTCAAGCGAGAGTTAACAAGGTTTGGATGACTTTAAACGTGGAAGCAATGAATTTAAACTCAATTCTCTGCAAAAAAAAAAAGAGTTAACAAGGTTTACCTCGATGATGGGCATGTTGACTGAATATTTCAACCAAAGGGATTTCTATAATCAAAATTCTGTTAAGCCCTACTGTCAAACTATTACATGTTTAAATCTAAATTAATTGTAAAATAATCATATATTTAAATTAAAATATATGAATCAAATGAAATTAATTATTTAAATATAAATCTAAAATCTATCGACCCATCCACAACTATTTATCAGGGGTGACAAATTAAGAAGATTTTTACTCACAAAGAGCCAATGTCAAATTAAATACATGACTATTTTCACACTCAGATAATCTTAAGTCGGTAAAGACGTCGCTCGTGTCTTTTGTCCACATGATTTTACCCCAAAATGGTATCATATAAATGACGGTTACGACCAGCGCCCTCTAACCAAGTGGTTTGCGGCAATATGGTACCACTAAGTTACGATCATGGTCATAGCCTTATGTTCCCCAATGACTTTACTCTTTGAGCTGTGAACTATAGAATGTATTTGATTGGGCAAAAGCCCTCTGTTAGCTAAAGTTGACTTATATTTGTCCCCTTAGACAAACACCATCTCCCTACAAGGACACCTTGGATGACGTAACCCATGGCTGCAAATAAAGATGCTTTGGTTAAGTTGGGTCGACTACCTCGTCTAACTAAGTGGATTAGGGACAACGACATGCCAGGATGACAAAACCATGGGATCTTGATCGGACACATCATCATTCCCTCAAACATAAGCTTTAAATTGAAATAATAAATCTCATAATTTCTAAACTCCACTCACTGCCATTATATACTAGGCTATTTAGTGATCCATTTCCTAGCCTTAATCAAAAGTGCTCTCTCAGTATTGGGAGGGGTAATTAACTATAGGTGCTTGTGCCTTTAGGAAACTTGGAACCATAACTAAAGTCCTTGCAAAAATGAGGGAAAAATCTCTGGGTAGTGTCTTATCTACTATTCTATCTACCGTCTAAAAGTTTGATTGACATTTTAATCACTCTCTTCACATGGAGAGGTCGGTGAAAAATTTTCAGAGCCCACAGATTTCTTGTGACTCACTGGGGACATGTTTCTCTTTTCATCTTTTGCTTGTTGAACCTAAGCTATAGTAGCACTGGAGTATAAAAAAAGGGGAATAATAAATAATAAATAAAAATAAAAATGAAATTGAGATGTTGAAATGGATCATAAAATAAAATTACTGATGAGCTTAAATGCTTTCTAAATACGATCTTGAATATTTAAGATTTTATTTATAGTCTGTTATTTTATCATGGTTGTTATGTTCTAATGTGTCTCCACATTTTGGAGAAGTGGGATAGTATATTGATTTTTAATTACTAATTGTTATTTTTTACCTCTGGAATGGCTCTACAGAATACTCCCTTCACCTTTACTCTTGGAGGTGGTGCCAACATCTGCTTGGCCAATGCCATCATGAATGTTGGAAGCATCGAGGCTACCATCAATTTTGGTAGCATCGACTTCCCAATAATTTCTACCATGAACACTACTAGCCTCAGTCTGCTGAAGCCCGTGCACATTCTGCACACCATGTCATATATTTTGTAAGATGGTTAGGGTGTTATTATTTAGAAAGAGACTAAGTCCTTAAACCCACTCCCTAAGAGACTAGAGCATGAGTGGTATGAACAATGACTTAATCTAAAGTAATTTTTTCAAATTTTATTTGATTTTTGACTCTTCATTTGACAAAGGCTTTGGGATTTTATATGCCTACATGCATGATGAAATTAGATTATTAGCTAAATCAACAAGAAGGGGTGTTTTTCACTACAAGGGATTCCCTCACAGGTCAAGCATTCCCCTATCATGTAAGATGAAAATCCTCTATTTTCAAGAGAGCAAAAATATGCATGCATGATGTGAAACATACAACATTCAGCTAAGGGGTTGCAAAATTTTTTAATTATCTTGATTTAATGTCTAGGCTTTATGTGAGGTTATGAGTTATTTAGAAGTTTAATTATGAGTTATAGTTGGGTAAAAGATTTATTTTTTCTTAAGAGCCTAATCACATTCAGGCCACATATTAAATCACCAAACATAAAGATTCATTTCTATTGCACAATTTAAACAAAACATCAATCAACTTTATAAAACTAGCGTAAAAGAATAAAAGGCTGGTTCGGTCAGGTATCGTTGTACAACTTCAAAAGAAAAATGGGTAGCAGCTCTACCCTTATACAACCCGGATTACAAAAGAATAATTACAATTAAGGATGAATACATGCTATGGGAGTCTTCATCTTCATTCTTCATGTCTCCTTCATTTCTTCATATCTCCATTTGATTTAATTTGCTCCACTTCAAAGCATCACATGGCCTCCCGGGATAAAGCCTTCTAGCCAATGCTCATCCTTATCCCCCCATAATACTAATATTAATTCTTAATTGAAAAATTACATTTAAATGGAAAGAATAAATCTAACTACACTTGCAAAATAAAGGTAAGCTAAACATACATTCCACCAAGCAGTTACATGTATAATTTGGACTTAGCACCCTGCACATGGGTAACCAAGTCCTCCTGTCCTAATTGAGATTATTCTTAGGGGTTAAGCAACATGCCAAATAGAGCATTTATATTTATTTTAAGCACCCCCTTAAGCACAATCTCCTATAGAAAATATGGTTAGGCTAATCACGGCCTAACATCCAGTTTACGAGGCATATACTCTAACACCCAGTCTAAATAATACATCACAAAACCAGACATACATCAAATCATGCACTACCTTAACATAAAGCTAGAAGTGGTGACTTAATCTAAAGTGTGTATTAAGGCTTGTGTGGTATATCCTAACTAGGCTTTGTTATACTTTTCTAAGTATGAAGAGATTTAATTATGAAGGGTGGTTTCACTTTAAGTGGTTTAATTGATTTGTAAGTTTTACTTAATATTTTCTTTTGTTTCATTTGATTTACACTTAACAACTAAGTGTTATAAGAGAGGAAAAGAGATGATCACTCTCTTTCATCACTACCTTAAATCACATCTAAAGCCAATTAATTAATCAATTCTCTTTAGTGAATGGCTTATTACATATTTTAATTAATCCTAAGTTTAACTTCACTTTAAATAATCTCATTCAATAAGAAAGGTCTCTTAAGATTAACTGGGATTAATTACTATCACACAACACATGCTTGTTCATTTCTTTCCATCATATGTAGCATGCATATGATTAAGTCCTAAACATAACTATACATGCAATTTATATCTTAGCACACTTAAATAATGAATGTAAGCAAATGTATTTAGAATTGATGTTTTGTCAAATTAATTTAAAGCTATATCTAAATTCTTATACAAAAGCATAAGAAAAGAGCTCTAAATTATATGACTAATCAATCCAACCACTTGAACAAAATATGAATGCATGTCTTTTTAATAGAAAAAAGGGGATTTCATTCATTAGCTAAGTACACATTCAAATGTATAAAAGTTTTAAGCAAGTACGTCGCCATTATTCTACACAAGGGGAACGAGGTAGGAACCTCCGTGGGGCTACTTAATGCCGTGCGTCCCTAGAATATCTAGACTAATATACCCACTATTCTTAAATACATAAGGATGTATAATTAACTATAAGAATAGAAAACTATTCAAAAGTAGAGTTTGATTTAATTGATTTATTTATGTGAATGAATTAAAACTCAATCTAAATTTTAATGTCAAAATGCATAAGAATGAAATCAAGCAGGTACGTTTCCATTATTTCACACCAAGGGAGTGCGGTAGGAACCTTCTTAGGGCTACTTAAAGTTGTGCATCCCTGGGATATCCAGACTAATATACCCACTAACATTCTTACTTATGCAAATCAACATATGAATGTAAGAAAGAAACTTCACTTCATACACTAGGCTTATATTCACATGCACCTCCTATGTATATATATAACTAAAGTCATAATGTGTATATAATATTATTCATTGATAAGCTTTTGAAAATATATTTGCAGTTTAATAGTGATAATAGCCACACATATTTTTAATTAAGCCAACACATGCAACTTGACATAAAGGAAATCATTTATTTTTAATTAATTTCTTTTAAGAAATGAATGCATGAATCAAGTGTCATGCAATATTTTAATATGATTAGAAAGAAATAAAGAGAACAAGCATGTAATTTCATTCAATCCAACTAATTCCTAAGGACAATCATATTAAATAAGCTTATTTAAAATAACCAAAGCTTCTTATTAAGTTGTTTTTGGATGTTTGATTTGATTTAGAAAAAAGAGGAGATTCAGTCATTTGTTGCTCCTAACCAATTTCCATATTTTTGAATTGATTTAGTTTAATGAAAGAGGTAATTAGGTTAATTTTATCGATTAATTAGGTTGCAACATGAGTTAAGTCTATTAATTAACCCTAGCCTATGTTACCTTAAAATAATTAATTAAATAATTTTAAGCCAACATGATATGCATGGAAAGTAACTTGTAATGATCCTAAGAAATGAAAGGGCTTAATGCAATTAGCTTATAATTAATAATTAATTAGGTTGAGAAACTTAATTAAGTACTTTTATGGCTTCTCCACACATGTAGGTTAGCCATAATTTTCTCAAATAGCTTTAGGTTATTAAACACCTAAAGATCTACCCAAGAAACTTAATTAGATGAGTTATGGAGTGATTATAATTTTAATTTGGTTAATTAAGCCATTTTTAATTAATGAATCAAACCATCAATTAGTCCTAATTTAATTAGTTTCAAGTCAAATGAAATGAACTTAGGGAAAAGAATGGGAAATAGGTCCCAATCTCATTCTCCATGTACATTCATTGCTATACGATGATTAGCAAGTTTAATTAATGGTTTTCTTTCTGTTTAGAATGTTAATTAATCACCAAATTAATTAAGAGAGTAATTAGGGCTAAGATAAACAATTTTCCTAATTACCCTAGTAATAAATCCCAAAACAATTATGCAAGGAAGGGGTCATCCCATTAATCAACCTCAGAAAGTTTGGAATTAATTACTTGAGTAATTAGAGAGTAATTAAGCTAATTAAATTTTCCATTAAACCCATATTAAGCCTTAATTACTATTCAAAATCAATTGGAAATAATTTTAATGGATTTCTCTCTGAAATACCTTTAAAATGAGTATTTATATGTATTTTTATGATTTTTCTATGATTTTCTATGATATTTCAATCAATTGATTTAAGTGATTTTCATGAAGTCTGTTAATTCATTTTATTAAAATAAATCATTTGAACTTCAAAATTCAATATCTTTCAATTCAGAAGCTATGTTTGATTTAAAAATTTTATAGTAGGTGTATTTTTAAATTTAATTTGAACCTTTGAAAATTTCAGCTTAATCTAATGTGTATTTTTGTTTAATTAATGAAATTTGATTTTTACTAAAACTCAAATTAAGCTGAAAATATTCTGTACACTTTGGGGATTTTAGGTTTGTTAGATTCATCTTGGAAAGGTGAATCCAATGAGCCGTCATTTGTAATTTTTGTTAAATATTTTATTTTCTATGAATTGTTGAAGTTTTAAGTGATTTAAATAATTTTTAAAAGGAGAAAAAGTCCTAATTTCTCACTTAACCCAGTCTGCGCTGATAGGGCAATGCGGTGCCACATGGTACCACACGACACTATGTGGCATCGTGTGGCTAATATGCATGGCACACACGCCATGGCACACGCAGCGACATGCTCGCGCGTCCATGTAATGAGCAAAGCGGGTGAACAAAAGACCCGGTGGTCGATCGACCATTCGATCTCGGATCGGATGGTCCAAATCTGATCCGTATGATTTGATGGGCCAAAATGCGGGATCAACGGGTGATCTGAATCATCCAATCCCACGAATCATGGGATCGACGATTGTTGTGTGTCGTAGTCGGCAGAATGACAAACCGAGGGAAAAATGCGAAATCTAAACAAAATTTCACTCGAATGGGCTCATTTAATGGCGATTCACACTGAAAAACTTCTATTTCATATTAGGATTGTATAAAATAAAGAATACGAGGGATTTCTAAGAAAAATTCTAAAATCGCATAAAATTTATCACAAAATAAGAAATCTTAAGGTTGGCTACGGGTTTTCTTGCAAGTTACCTCACTGGGCATGATTTTCGTCAGCGGTGATGATCTGAGCATGCTCTTGAGTGGGGGAAGAAGCTTTAGAATGAGCCTAAACCTTCATTCACTTTGGAATGATGTATCTAGCGGTGGTTATCGCTTTCTCATCAGAATCCACTTGATTTTGTTTATTTTTGCTCAAAAATCAAGTGGGAATGAGTGATGGTTGGTTTGGGAGCTCTAGGGGATGGAAATGAGGTGAACATGATGAGTTTTGCTGCCTCTATTTTTTTGGTTTTCAATATGGCTGAAAATCCCTTTCATTTTTTATTTTTGGCTGCAAAATGGGTGTCATTGGCTTGGGGTGGTTAGGAATGGAAGGGAATCAGCTTAGGTGGATGTGGTGTTTATTTTTGGTTATGTGTATGTTGTTATGTGTGTGTGGGGTGGGGGGGGACACCACACAAATCTGAGGGTTTACTTATTGAGGTGATTGGGTATGACATCAAGGAATAGTGCATTATCTCGAAAGATATAAATCACTACCCTACGATGGACCTAATCACCTAATAAGGACGCCTAAGGCATGATGGGTCTTCAGATGTGCGAGATTTTTTTTTACTTTACATGGATGAATAAAGTAGGGTTTATTTAAATCAGGTTCTAAAGTTTCCTATGGTGGCAAGCTCCCATAGTTAATTACATCCTACGGATGGTGAGCCTTAGGAATACTCTTGATTAAAGTAGGCAATTGTTATATCTAAATAATTCAAAGATATGACTATTAATAAATTGGCTATGTTTGGAAGATAAAATGACATAGATCAAAAGGAGAGATTTATTATCGAGACCAAAAGGAGATGAGTAAGGGATACTCATGATACTAGGAAACCTAGTGACCATCCCAAACTATTCTATAATTAGACTTTATATATTTGAAATTGAGGAGAATTATATTTGAGTTGAAATTTTATTAAAAATTTAGGACTTATAATTCCACAATACAAGATTATGGAAATGCCTATGAGGTGAGGATTTATGCTAGTAACCCTAAAGGGAAACAATAACCTCAGATCCTAAATCTAGGGAGCTTTACCAAAGGCCAAAGTATGACCTAAATCTAAGATGAAAGTGGGTATATTGTTTACCTCCACAAGAGAGGGTAAACCACCCAACTGCTGCACTTATAACCGCTTGGAGTGGTAGCCAACTAACTCCTCCTATATTTTAAAACCATGTGGTCAAGTCATATGTTTTATAAGATGGGCAGGTTGTTATTATTTAGAAAGAAACTAGAGTCCTTAAACCCACTACCTAAGAGACTAGACCATGAGTGGTATGAATAATGACTTAGTCTAATGCAAATCTTATCAAATTTTATTTTATTTTGGACTCTTTATTTTGACACAAGCTATAAGATTTTATATGCCTAAATGCATGGTGAAGTTGATTATGGGCCAAATCAAAAGGGAAAGAGGTGTTTTCCATTAGAGGCTCTCAAAGGTCAAGCATTTTCCCTATCAGGAAAAGATGGAAACCCTCTCTTAGTAAGAGTGAAACAAAATGACATGCATGATATTAAGCATACAACATCTAGCTAAGGGGTTGCTAAATATTTTATTATCTTGATTTAATGCCTATGCTTTATGTGAGGTTATAAGTTATTTTAGAGAATTTAGTTATGAGTTATAGTTGGGGTAGAAAAATTAATTTTCCCTAAGAGCCTAAATGGATCCAGGCCATACATTAAATCATCATATATGAAGAAACTAGAAAAATATATGCCATTTCTATTGTATAATGTAAATAAATTATCAAATAATTTATAACCTCAACATGAAAGAATAATAGGCCAGTGCGGTCGGGTACCGCCGTACAACCCGAAAAGAAAAAAATGTGGGTCGACGAGCTCTACCCTTATACATCTCGATAATGTAAAAGAATAATTACAAATTATAAATGATAAGTGTTATGGGGGGTCTTCAACTCGTCATGCTCTCTCCATTCCTTCATTTGATTTACTCCATTTGATTTATTAGGCTTCTAGGCATCACACGACACCCCAGGATCAAACCTTCTGGCCAATGTTCATCCTTAACCCCCATAACATTTCAGCAAATTCCTAATGCACAATTACATTAAGATAATGGAAAAGTAAATCTAACTACACCTGCAAAATAAGTGTTAGCTAAACACACCATACAATCTAAATAGTTATATGAATAATTTAGACTTAGCACCATGCACATGAGTAACCAAGTCCACATGTCCTAATGTAGATTATGCTTAAGGGTTCAACAACCAGCAAAAGAGAGCATTTATAATTATTTTAAGCGTCCCTTAAGTATAATCTTCTGTAGAAAATATGATTAGGCTAATCACGGCCTAACATCTAGTCTACAAAACATACATCTTAACATCCAGCCTATAATAATACATGACAAAATAAGCATACATCAAACCATACACCATCTTAACATAAATCTAGAAGTGGTGACTTAATCTAATGTGTGCATTAAGGCTTGTGTGGTATGTCCAAACTAGGCTTTAAGGTTATAGTTTCCTAAGTATGAAGAGATTTGATTATGAAGGGTGGTTTTACTTTAAGTGGTTTAATTAATTTGTAAATTTTACTGAATATTTTCTTTTGTTTCATTTGACCTACACTTAACAATTTAGTGCTATGAAGAGAAAGAAAGAGAGGGTCACTCTCTTTTATCCCTACCTTAAGTCACATCTAAAGTAAGTTAATTAATCAATTCCCTTTAGTGAATGACTTATTATATGTTTTAATTAGTCCTAAGTTTAAGTTCATTTTAAATAAGCTCATTCATTAAGAAAAATATCTTAAGATTAGTTGGAATGAATTACTTTCATATAACACATGTTTGTTCATTTCTTTCATCATGTATATCATGCATATGATTTAATCCTAAGAATAGCTATACATGCAATTTATATCTTAGCACACTTAAATGATGAATGTGAGTAAATGTATTTGGAATTAATATTTCATTTGGTTGAATGATTTTGTCATATTAATTTAAAGCTCTATCTAAATTCTTATGCAAAAGCATAAGGAAAGAACCTTAAATCACATGACTAATCAACTCAATCAATTAAACAAAGTATAAATGCATGTCTTTTTAATAGAGAAAGGGGTTTTCATTCATTAGCTAAGTACACATTCACATGTATAAAAGTTTTAAGCAAGTACATCGCCATTATTCTATACCAATGGAACAAGGTAGGGACCTCCTTATGGATACTTAAAGCCATGAGTCCCTAGGATGTCCAGACTAATATACCTGCTATCCTTAGATACATATGGATGTATAAACAACTACAAGAATAGAAATCCATGCAAAAATTATATTTTTATTTGATTTATTTATTTTGTGTAAATGAATTAAAGTTTTTTTTTCTAAATTATGATGTTAAAATGCATAATAATGAAATCAAATAGGTACATCACCATTTTTTCACACCAAGGGAATGAGATAGGAACCTCCTTAAGGCAACTTTAAGCCGTGCATCCTCGGGATGTCCAGACTAATATACCCGCTAACATTCTTACTTATACAAATCAACACATGAATATAAGAAAGAAACTTTACTTCATACACTAAACTTATATTCACTTGCATTTCCTATGTATATATGACCAGAGTTACAACATTAATAAACTTTTGAAAATATATTTGAGATTTAATAATGATACTAAAACACATATTTTTAATTAAGCCAACACATGCAAAATTAACATAAAAGGAAATCATTTTTATTTAATTAATTTGAAAGACATGAATGCCTGAATATAAGTGGCATATAATATTTTAACATGATTGGAAAGAAATAAAGAAACACAAGCATGTGATTTCATGCAATTCCAACAAAGCCCTAAGGACAATCATATTAAAAAAATCATTTAAGATAAACTAAAGTTTCTTAAAGCCAATTTTGATCTTTATGTTTGGTTTGAGTTTAGAAATGTGAAAGAGGTTTGCTAATCCTAATCCCATCCCTCATGTGTTAATTAATTTGGTTTAATGAAGAATAATTAGGTTGATTTTATGTCTTAATTAGATTGAGGTATGAATTAAGTCCACTAATTAACCCTTACCTACATCCCCTTAAGCTAATTAACTAAATAATGATGAGCCAATATGAGATGCAACCACATGAAAAGGAAATTGGCAATGCTCCTAATAAATGAAAGGGGTTTAATGAAATTGGCTCATAATTAATAATTAATTAAGCCTAAGGAGCTCACTTAACTACTTTTATGGTTTTCTCACACATGTGAGCTAACCATAATTTCATTAGCTCTCTCTTTAGGTTATTGAACACCCAAAGAGCTACCCAAGTTTGATTAAGCAAAGTTAGGTTGTGAATGAATGGATTTTAAATCAATTTCATTAAGCCTTTGATTAATTGATTAAATTCTTTGATTATGCTTTAATTAGAATGATGACATAAACTTAGGGAAAGGGATCAAAGGAGAGGCCTCAATCCTAACACCTAAGTCATTTCAAACACTCAATTAGGCTCTAAAATTAATAAATAATTATTAAAGCTTTTTAATTAACTTGAAATAAGTGAAAAGGCTTAATGAAATAGTTATAAGGAATGAACCCGAACCACTTCCCTAAGACTTCCCACTGTTAACAGAGGATAATGAGCTTAATTAATTAATTAAATAACTATTAATTTGCTTAATTATCATTAATTAAGGTTGGGAAGTAATTAAGGCTTAATCCATTGATTTTCCTAACTAACTATAATAAATTCCAAGAAAATAGTGGAGGCAGAGGTCATCCCCCTAAATATCTATGGAAAATTTGAAATTAATTGGACAACTAATGAGAGAGCGATTAAGCTAATTATGTTTTGAATTAAACCTTAATTAAGAAGAAATTACTATTCTAAATTATTTAATCATAGTTTTACTGGATTCTATTCTAAAATATCTTCAAAATGAGCCCTCATTTATATTTTTAGATTTTTCTAGAATTAGTTAAGATTTTAGGAAGATACAACCTTAAAAATTAATTAAAATAGCCCTAATTAACCCTTAATCCCATCGGCACCACATGGCTACTGACACGGTGCCCGCTTTCCATGTGGCATGATGGGATTGGAAATTTAAGTTATCACGTTAGGATGCTGACTCGGATTGTGATGGATGTGCTTTCCCGTGGACCTTTTGATCTAAAATCGGACGACTATGATGAGACCCACGATTTTGAAGGATCAATTGAGGGATATACGCATGACTTGATTAGGATCATCCATTCCTATCACACAGAATAGATGACCCATGATCCATCTTCTTTGTGTGCGATGAAAGATGAATGCAATCCATCTTTCCCCATTTGATTCAAGCTCACCCAGCTCAGATTGCTTGCAAAATCATTCCACACTTTCGTAGAAAGGATACGCACACATCTAATGGCTAAGATTCGCTCAAATGTACATTCACTTCACAAAGTACAAAATGATTTTCACCAGGGAGCTCGATTTTATAAAATTACCTCACCAGAGCTAATGTCATGCGTGGATCGATGGAGGTAGCATCGTCTAGTAGAGATGAAGCCCTGTTGATAAGATTCAGGTTTAATTTGGTGTAGAATGCTCGGTCAACCAAGCCACGCACGTAGGAGACTCGGCTTCGATAAAACTCCAGTCTTCGATTGTTAGAAAAGCTTGGGGATGATTCGGTTAGCTTTGACAAAGTATGAGAATGGTGTGGGTGCAAGGAATTGAGATTTGATTGAGTAGAGAGCGAGTAATGATCAAAATAAGGTTGCCCTATTTCTACTTCGCATGCAGAGGAGAAATTCGATCAAGGGAGGCTTTAGGAACACTTGGAAAGGCTCTGTGGAATTTTGAAAATGCTTAGGGAACTCTCGTAATGCAAATCCTATCAATTTCCACTCGAATTGGGAGAGTATACCCCAAAATCGTGCATGAAGGATGGATAGGATGGGCTGGCTTGTTTCAGCCAGTATGTCACCATCAAGGTGTCGAAGAGGTCACGTCCAACTCTACATGGCTTGTCTTGAGTGGAGGGAGCTGTGGGAGGTTGTCCAAGGACTGGTGTGCAAAATCTCTTGGCTTGAATCCATGGGTTTCAGTTTTGGATTATATGAGGAGGAGTTGAACTTGCATTGGTCCTTGGCCAACCTAGATGGGATTAGGTGAGCTAGGTGGGTCAGGTGGAGCCTCACTT
This sequence comes from Cymbidium sinense, assembly GCA_021442155.1. Classification (NCBI taxonomy): domain Eukaryota; kingdom Viridiplantae; phylum Streptophyta; class Magnoliopsida; order Asparagales; family Orchidaceae; genus Cymbidium; species Cymbidium sinense. Next base: position 78,978,165 of record CM038225.1, on the reverse strand, counting down.
GAGTGCTTGAAGGCTACCATGGTGATAGGGAAGCCAACTTTGCTAGTTAGTGTGAAGCACTAATGAAAAGAAGGTTTGTCCAATGGCTCATTACTTGGGTGGGGCCCATTATGTATTTGGGCTAGTTTGGGAATTAGTTAGGACTAGTTTGGGTCAAATTAGGCCAGGTCCTAGGATCTCATAGGTTGGTTTTGGCTTCATATAGTCAAAATAGGCTCATTTGGGTTATGTTGGGTTGGGTTGACCAATTGGTCAACTTGGGTCAAACCAAAAATTAGGTTAGGTTCAAATGATATTTTGAAGAGTTTAGGTTCAAGTGATTTTGATTAATTTGGCTTAGGTTTGATTTTGGCTCATTTGGATTCAAATAGGTCAAATGGGCTAAGTTGACCAATTTGATCAAATTGGGTTAGGTTAAGTGTTGATTCATGTTCAATTGGTTAATTGAAAATGATTGTAGACTTTGGTTTAGTTTAATTTGAAATTAATTTGGATTTTGGCCAATTTGACCCTTTAGGTCAATTTGGGCTAGGAGTTAAGTCAATTGGTCAAATTGGGCTCAATCATGGCTTTGGTCAAGTTCAGTAAGTGATTTGGAATGAAGTTGAGCCATTGGTTGCAATCAATTTGGATCAAATCAAGATTTGACCTATTTTAATTTTTTATGCCAATTTGGGTCAAAAAAACTTAGGTCAAATTGCCAATTGGACTTGGTTTGGCTCAATTGAGGGTTTGATCATGTTCAATCATTAATTATGAATTGATTTGAACTAGTGGTTTCAATCAATTTGGTATATGGTGGGTTTTGGCTAGTTTGGATTTCATTTGGGCTAAAGGTTGACTTGGTCAAATGACCAAGTTGACTTGGTTTGACCCAATTCAAGGTAGTTGATCACCCTAGGATGACTGGTGATCATGATATGAGGTTTGGATGGGATTTAGTTTAATCCAATTTGGGTTAAATTAGAACTTGACTCAAAAGGTCTTTTAGGTCACTATGGGTGAAGTGGACCTAAATGGGTTAATTGGTTTAGTTTTGGCTTGATTCAAGTTTAATTGAACTCACATATGAGCCTAGGATAAAAATATAAATCCAATTACAATTAGTTTGGAGTCAAATGGATTTTGGTTCATATAACAATTTCAGACAAAAGAGGTCAACATAGGCTTGACTTGGGTTGACTTGGAATTGATTTGATAATTGTAGTGTGTTTATATTTGGAACAATGATTGAAGGAATGATTGGATCATGAGGAAATCCATGGGTTTTGAATTGATTTGGGTATCATTTAGCCAAGTTCAAGAATTTAGAAAAAAAGCTAAAATTGGGAATTTGATTTGATTTGATTTGGATTTGGTTTTGGCCACTTGGATTTATATTTCATTTACATTTGTGAATATAAATTAAGATATGAATAATTTATGAGAAAATCAATTGGGTTTGGAGTGATTTGGAAACAAATTTGACCAAATTGAGGGATGTAGGTCAAAAGGGCTTAAGTAAAGAAATGATTTGGTTTCATTTAATTTTATTTGATTTGAATGGTTTGAATTTAGATTTTATTTATATTTGTGAATATAAATGAAGGAATAATTAATTTATAAAAAAATCAACCAAAATTGATTTGATTTGAAGGAGGTTTTGGCTAAGCATATGAAGGTGATTCATATGGCTTAGGAACGGATTTTGGAGTTTGAATTTAATCATGGGTTTCAATCATTTGGAGTTGGACTTGGTATGAAATTTGGGTTGGGATTTGATTTGAGATTCAATTTTATATTTGAGAAAATCAATTGAATTGGGGTTGATTTGAATTTGGTTAAGGATAAGTCCATAAGATAAAATCAAAGGGCTTTGAAGGGATTTGGAATTTGAATTTAATCAAGGGTTTCAGTCATTTGATTTGGGATTGGATTTATGATCTTGAATTTGAATTTGAGTTTCATTTGAAAGAAGGAAGCAAGGATTGGGTTTAAAGCTATAGGGTAGGCAAGTCTTCTTAAATCCCTAAGGCATGACATTTTCCTATGGCTAATCCTTCCAAGTCTCTAGGTTTAGGTTAAGTGTTCACCTAATCACTAGAAGTATCTTAAGACTAAGGAGCTCTTAGTGAATACAAGAGTCGTAGATCTACGATGAGGAAGTTGAGAGCTCACTCCTAAAAGTGAGGTCAACAATGGCTCATTTTGGTTTGCTTAGGCATGGGAAGTGGCTGTCATGAAGGACAAATGGGTGTCCTAGAAAGGGGAGGTAAGTTCTTCAAGACAAGTGTTCCAATGGGAGAGGTGAGGTGAATTTACCTCCCTATGAGTCATGGCTACCCCAACCACCTATTGGGTCAAATGATCAGTGTCTTTAGTGCCTAGGTGGACCAATGGATGAGTGTCAAGTGACCAAGGAAGAGAAATGACCACTTAGGTGAGTGTCTTTTCTCATGGGATGCCCTTGACCCAAGGCAAAGTGGTCATTTGGTATTGGATTTTATTTGAATAGATTTGAAATGATTCAAAATTGAGTTGGACAAAATTTCATGTCATTTGATGTTCATTTGGTTTAATTTGGGTTAATTTGACCCATATGGGCCAAATGGGATCAAATTAGGCTAAGTTGATAAATTGGTCAAATTGGGTCAAACCAAGGGTTGGGTCAAGTTCAAATGATCATTTGGAGTATATTGGTTCAATTAGTTTCAATCAATTTGGTGTAATTTGGATTTAATTTGGATTTTGGCCAATTTGATCCTTTAGGTCAATTTGGGCTAAGTTGACCAATTTGACCCATTTGACAAAATTGGCTTGAATCATGGCTTTGTTTGGGTTTGGTCAAGTTCAATAATCAATTTGGAATGAACTTGAGCCATTGGTTGCAATTAATTTGGTTTAGGTTGCAATTTGGCTAGTTTGGGTTCATATGGGTTAAAGGTTTGGCTTGGTTAATGAGCTAGGTTGACTTGGTTTGACCCAATTCATGATAATTTTCGTTGAGTTTGGATTTGATCAAGAGATTTAATCACTTGAAGTTGGATTTGTATTAAAATCTAATAGTTTAATTGAAATATTGAATTGATATTTGAGAAAATCAAATAAATTGGGATTGATTTGGATTTGGTTAAGGCTGAATCCATAAGATGAAATCAAAGGGCTTAGAAAAGGGTTTTGAATTTAATCATGAGATTTTATGGAGAAGTTTTGAGCTTGAATTTGATCATGAGATTGATTATGAGTCTTCAAAATTAGTTTTGGTTTGGTATGAATTTGAGGTTTGTTTTAAGAATGAATGTATGGATTGGGTTTAGGTTATAGGGTAAGCAAGTCTTCCTAAGTCCCTAGGGCACAACCTATTCCAGTAGCTAACTCTTCTAAGTCTCTAAGTTTAAGTTAAGTGTTCACATAGTCACTATAAGTATTTTAAGACTAAGGAGCTCTTAGTGTCTATAAAATTCCTAGATCTATGATAAGGAAGTTGAGAACTCACTCTAAAAGTGAGGTCATTATCATTGCACATTGCACACACAAAATAAAACTAACAGTGAGTGTTCCAACCCATAACAGTTTGGACTAAGATGAGTAAAGTAGAACAACTATATTAGTTAGATTAAGTAGTCTTTTTGGACCCGACAGCATCAGGCTCCAGCTCCTCTAGTAAGGAAACCCGAAACTGTATTTGCAAGAGTGCATGGTCCTCAAAGTTGCTAAGGAGAGAGGGCTAATGAAAAAGAAATACCAAGGTCTTATCGTCAAGGAGGTTAGAGCAACTCCTCCAAGGAGACCTCCCATAATCCTAACAAGAAGCCAACTAACTCAAGTCATGCGGTGAGCATCCGGACATGACACTTGGACCACATGCCAAGAATCCACCACCGAAAGGTCCTGATGGAAGGAAAAGCAGATATGGAGGCCTATGTCTCAAAAAGAAATAATCTTGGAGAAAAGACAAGGTGTGACATCTAATGTGCACTCCAAGAAATCTGTCCCAACTCAAATTCATCATCGGTGGGAACCTAAGAAGAAGGTCCCAGTTGATAAAGTTCTAACAGTCGACACCCTGGAGAATCCTATAAGGGATCCCATCACCAATTAACTCCAGCCCGTCGAGAAGATGTTAGCTTCAATCGTAGCCCTCCAATCAAAGAAATTCTTATTTTGCACTTGTTGCCAGAAGTCCATTGGAGACATCGATCAGAGATCCGTGTCCAAGAGGGTGAAGAAGAAGAAGATGATACCATGGCCATCGATGTGGTATACATGGTACGACAAGTCAGCAAGCCATCTGGCATGCACCAATATCAACATAAGCATCATACAACCACACCTCCCCCTCAGCCTGGAGAACAATAAAATGTCCAAGTAGAGGAAGCATCCTCTAGTTTTTTGGAAGAGGAATAACAAGATGAAAGGGAAAAAAATATCACCTTCATAGACATATCCTTTTTGACAGAGGCACAAAAACAAACCCAGCATTACATGGAAGCCACACTAAAGAGATTACACAATTGAACATAAAAATGAATGAAATGATGACGCAAATGACTATGATGATGTAGTTGATGCAAAGAAATGTTGGAGGAACAATCATCAAGCCTTTACTAGTGCCCACGGTAATCCTCAAGGGATGGTTGAAGTGAATTAGTTATCTCGTCAGCCTGCTTCTCAAAATGTTCCAAGCACATCTGAAGCTATTATAGCTACAGAGCAGGCATAAAAGTTAGTGAACAAAGGTCATCTGTATCATGTGGAGTATGACCAAACTCCATATCCAAAGAGTTATTCAGTACCAAATTTTAATACATTTGATGGTAATGGTAACCCGAATAGCATCTAGCCCAATTAAAGGCATCCTACGGTAACACAAGAGGCAATGATGTGTTATTGTCTGCTAGTTCCTCAGCAATCTGACTTCCACTATTTTTGAATGGTATGTTGATTTGCCAAATGACTCAATCAAAACTTTTGTAGAATTTGAAAATATGATTGTTAAAAGGTGCATTGGTACAATCAAGAAGATAATTATTGCTGATTTAGCCATTGAGAAAAAGAAGAAAGAAGAGTCAGTAACTAGATACATCACACACTGGAAAAATATGAGCATGAAGTGTGACCAATAATTAGAAGACAAGCATGCAATCCAAATACTTATGGCCAACATCGATGACAAGATGGTGTCTTATCTCTACATGGCTTCAATTATCATATTTCAGGAGTTGCTTAATAGAGTGGCTAAATTTGAGAAATTAAATCTAACAAGTTTTGATAGCCATCCGGATAAAACTGAAAGAGGCCAAGCTCTGAAACCAAAGAAGGGTGAAACACATCTCGCCTCCTTCAAGAAGGATAAAGGGAAGCGAATAGTCTACAATGTAGATAAAGGACAACAACCCTCTTACCAAGATAGACCAAAGTAGTTCAATCCACACCACTTCCCAAGCTCATGCTCAAAGGCAATGATGAGCTTCAAGGCCGCTTCAGTGAAGGTGAGCATCCAAAGCAAGTGAAAGGAGCAAATGACTTAATAGCCACAACCCTCAAGGAAAAGCTGAACAAAGAGTATTCCTTTAAGAGGGAAAGTGTGGCTAAATTATTTAAGCATGCACTCAAAGCAGGTCTGCAACTATCAGAGTATAAAAGACCTAAAGAAGCTGGGCAAACTGATAATCCAAATTATTTTCCATATCTCTGAGTGCTTATCCATTATATTGAGAATTATTATATATTCAAGGATTGGCTAGAAAGAAAATATAAAAATAGATAATTCACACTATCAAATAGTGTGCTAGTTCATCTAAAGAAAGAATCCACCAAGGTAATAACTTTCTCTCCAGTGCTATCAAGCAAAGATAGAGGCAAGGAGAAATCAATCGATGATGAAGAATAGGAAATATTAGTTTCAAAGAAGATTGTAAAAATATTGAGACAATTGGAAGGTGTCCCATGCATTAAGTGGAAGTCACCACTTGAGCCTATGCTTGAATCAAAAGAAAATTCGAGGTCAGATGTGTTTGCATCAACATCATCCACTTGAAGATATTATGGAAATGCCAGCTCATCTCGGGATGAGAGATAATATAGCCAAGTCCCACAAGGGAAGGCCAGAAAGTCTACGAGGCCAAAGAATAAATTAAAGAAAAAGAAAAAGATTGTAACACAAAAGATCTTCAATAATATGGATGATTACCAGTAGCCAGCAAGATGACCCATCATACTTGTTGATTTCTTTACCAAGCTTCAGATCAGTGAAGAAGCAGGGGAAGAAGATGAAGAACTTTCCACTGAATATTGTATGATGGTACATGATACTAATGATAGCTCAGAGGAACTCTGTTTTCCATATGAAGATGAATCAGAGCCTATCATGGTCGTAGACATGAAAAACATGCAATTGGGCAGTGATTCTGAATCTTCAAGCCCATCATTAGATGAAACAAACCAATCAACCAATTCATCTAAAATTTAGATCTAAAAGTAGCCAAATCTGATTGAGAAGTGATGAGTACTTTGATCTCAATGAAGAAGAAAATGAAAGATAAGGAAAAAAATATTGAAAGTAATGGAAAAGACATCCTTAAGGATGCAAATAAGAAGCCTTCACCAAATAAGGGGATCAACTACAACATTTTATCCCACATAGGAAAAATTTTAGTGCAGCTCAGGGTATATGAAGCACTTTTGATATCAAAAGATCTTCGTAATACTCTAATTGAAGCTCTTAAAGAGCTGGAGAAGTTTGAAGAATATTTCACAAAATGCTCTCTAGCGGAGGCTTTGCATGCTCAAGACCCTCCAACCATCACATTTTCAAAAGAAGATCTCATGCTTGGAACTACAGAGCACAATCACCCTCTATATGTCACAGCTGAAAGTGATGAAGTTATAATACCATTAATCTTAATTGATCATGGTTCCTCTATGAATCTTATGAATCTACGGACCCTCAAGTGGCTATCTCTAGATGTGCAACATTTAGGATGACATAAAATCCTTGTCCAAGGTTTTAACGAGAAAGGATAGAAAACTGTTGGATCGTTCATCCTTCCTCTCAGATTCAGTGATCTTTATACATAAGCCAAATTTCATGTTGTTGATGCAGACACCTCATTCAGAGCACTTTTTGGTCGACCATGGCTTCATGAATATGGCATTGTCCCATCTACACTTGCATCAGTGTATGAAATATATAAAAGATGTGAAAGAATACAAGATTATGGGTGATATGCAACCTTTTGTGGTGCATGAAATGAAGATATATCAAGATGCCAATTACTTTCTTCCAAAGAAATCAAAGCTAGCAAAATAGCTAGAAAGTACTACATCTACTTCAAAACCTACAAAAGAACAAGTTAAGAAGAAGGGTGAAAAGAAACCAATTAAAGAAAAGGAGATCGCTCCAAATATCTCTAGAGATATAAAGAATAAGTCCAAAATAAATAGAATTGTCCCTCATTTGGGCAGTGATGTTGAAGAAGAAGAGGAATGCGCTTCTGCCAAATCCAGAAGTTCATATAAAACTTCAAGCAAAGTGTTGAATGAGGAGGAGCATTTTGACTCTGATTATGAGTTCGAATATGCTTTTGAAGAAAAGGTGCAGTGCACATACTTCAAAAACTATCATAGATCCATTGACAGTGGAGACTACACTCATAGTCACTCCTATTCCTCCCCAACATTTTAAAGAAATCACTCCTTGAGAAGTTCACAATATCGAAGAACTAGTGACCTTCTATGTACATCCTCTCCCTAGAAAGAACGGGCGATGAAGCCTATTTTATAAATTTGAGGGATGTCAAGGAGAAGATCCTGATTGGATAATGTAGTTATCTAAGAGGAAGAAGCTGCACCCACATTGGTGCCTAAATATTATTCTCCAAAAATGAAGAGGCTAATGCCCAAGCATAGGGTCCATACCGAAGCAAGCAGACAAAGAACTAAACTCTTTGAAATGATGTAGTACCCAAAAGGTTCTTAAACTATTGGTAGAAGAAACAAACACACTACCAGAGGCCTTGGGTTCATCCAATATAATTATCTGCAAGAAAATGCATGTTATGCTATAATAGGAGTAGAAATAAAAAATGACAATGAAAATGAAGATGACTTCTTTTAAGTCAATCTTGCAAGTGATGAAAAAGTGGAAGCCAAGTTAGCGCTTGAAGAACTTGAGGATGGTGGGCAGGCGGCTACTATGGATGAACTCAAAGGGATTAATATGGGAAATGAGGAGGATCCTCGCCCAACGTTCATCAGTGATCTACTTCTTAATGATAAAGTGGAAGAATTAAAGCACTGCTCTATGAATTCAGGGACTGCTTTGCTTGGACATATGCTGAGATGCTAAGCTTATCCCCTAATATGGAGGTTCACAGACTAGCAATCAAACCAGATTCAACACCAGTCAAGCAAGCTTCTAGGTGAATGAGATTGGAGATTGAAGAGCAGGCGATTGCAGAAACTAAGAAGCTCATCGAAGCTGGTTTCATTCAAGAAGAAAAATATGTTGACTGGATGGCTAATATTGTCCTAATGAAGAAGAAAAATGGTCAAATTTGTATATGTATCAACTTCAGGGACTTAAATAGAGCATGTCCAAAGGATGACTTTTTGCTCCCTATATCAAAACTGTTTGTGAACAATACTTTAAACCATGACATGTTCTCATTTATGGATGGATCGTCAGGCTATAATCAAATCAAGATGGCTCCTAAAGACGAGAAGCATGCCTCTTTCAAGACGTCAATTGGCATATACTGCTACACAATCATGCTCTTTGGGTTGAAAAATGTCGACACTACATACCAAAAGGCTATGATGCACATATTTGATCAGTTGATTCATCAAAAAGTAGAATGCTATGTTGATGACCATGTTTTCAAAAGAATAGATAGAGATCATCTCGATGACTTGAGAATCATCTTTGAAAGAATCAAAAAATATGATCTTAAGATGAATCCTCTTGAGTGAGCCTTTGGAGTCTCCTCAAGAAAGTTCCTTAGATATGTTGTGCCCTGCAGAGGGAATGAAATTGACCCCAAAAAAATTAAATCAATTGTTGAAATGTCCTCTAAGGAGCTTTCAACAACTTCATTCTATACAGGGACATCTTGCATTTATCAAAATATTTATTTCAAATATATCAGGCAGATGTTAACCATTTGCATGATTGATGAATAAATACACTCCTTTCAAATGGGACAAAGAAAGTCAAAAGCTTTCTATAATAATATAAAGTATCTATTGAATCTGTCTATCCTTGTAGAACCAATCCCAAGGAATCCTCTCATCTTGTACATAACAGCACTGGAAGAATCTCTAGGTGCTCTATTGGCACAACATAATGAAGAGGGAAAGGAGAACACAATATGCTACATTAGTCGAAGACTAATATGAACAAAAATGTGAACTCTCCAATTGAGAAGCATAAAATGTGAACTAATATGATGAAAATGTGATACTCTCCAATGAATGAAAAATTTTTAGCGTTAATCTTTGCTATCCAAAACCTCCGCTATTATATGCTGTCTCATAAAATCACTCTCATCTCAAGGATCAATCTGCTAAAGTTCTTGATGACAAGACTATGGTGTTTATTTTTGTGTTGTGTGTGTTTGTGTAAAGGGACACCACGCAGATCCACAGATGTACTCAATAAGGTGATCGGGTATGACATTAAAGAATAGTGAACTATCTCGAGAGATAGAAGTAACTATCCTATAATGTACCTAATCACCTAATGAGGACTCCTAAGGTATGATGGTCTACGGATATACCAGAGATTTTTCCCCTACTTTACATGGAAAAGTAAAGCAGGGTTTATTTAAACTGGGTTTGTTAAGTTCCCTATGGAGCAAGCCTCCATAGTTAATTACATTTTAAGGAAAATGAATCCTTTAAGAATACTCTAGATTAAAGTAGGTGGTTATTGTCTCCAATGAATTCAAAGATAGGAAGATCAAAGGTTTAGTTATAGTTTTAAAAATCAAGTAGGATGGACCAAAAGGGGAAGAGTTCTTATCGAAACTAAGGGAGATAAGTAGGGAGTGCTCATGATACTAGGAAGCCTAGTGAGCACCCTTATCTATCCTATGGTTGTGCTTTATACATTTGAATTTGAGAAGACTTATTTATTTGAGTTGAGTTTTTATTAAAAATCTAAGTCTTATAATTTTATAATACAAGATTGTGGAAATGCCTAAGAGGTGAGGATTTATGTTTGTAGCTTGCAAAGGAAGATAGCAACCTTAGATCCTAAATCTTGGGAGCTTTATCGATGGCCAAAACACAACCTAAATCTAAGGTAAAAATGTGTATATGGTTTACCTCCATAAGAGAGAATAAACCACTCTACTGCTAGGCTTATTATCACCTAGAGTGGCAGCCTGCTAACTCCTCTGATGCTTTAAATTCATGTAGGCAAATATTATGCTTTGCAAGATGGTTAGGTTGTTATTTACTTAGAAAAGAAACTAAGTCATTAAACTCACTCTCTAAGAGACTATATCATGAAGGGCATGAGTAATGACTTAAATCTAATGCAAATTTTGTCAAGTTTTATTTGATTTTTGGAATTTTTTTTTTACACAGGGTATAAGATTTTGTATGCCTAAATGCATGAGAAATTGATTATGGGCTAAATCAGGAGAGAAAGAGGTGTCTTTCCATCAAAGGCTCTTATAGGTTAAGCCTTTATTCTCTAGCACAGATGGAAGCCCTCTCTTAATAATAATGGAAGAATATGACATGCATGATATTATTTATTCATCATCTAACTAAGGTGTTGCTAAATATTTTATTATCTTGATTTAATTCCTAGGCTTTTATGTGAGGTTATGAATTATTTTAAAATTCTAGTAATGAGTTGTTAATGGGATAGAAAATTTATTTTTATCCTAGGAGCCTAATCGCATCCAGGCCACACAGTAATCACCAATCATAAAGAAACTATGAAAGCCATGTTATTTCTAATGCACAAGCTAAACAAGACATCAAACAATTTTATAAAGCTGTCATAACAAATAAAAGGTTGGTGTGGTCGGGTACAGTCGTACAACCTGAAAAGAAATGTGGGTAGTTGAACTCTACCCTAATACATCCCGGTACAATGAAAGATTAAATTACAATTATAAAGTGATAAGTGTTATGGGGGTCTTCATTCTTCATCCTCCATTCTTAACTCCTGGTCCTTCATCCATTCATCTTGATTTGCGCCATTTCTTTCTTTCTTTTGGCTTGAGTGGGATGTAGCTTGTTCCAAAGGTATCACATGGTATATAAGACATGGTCTTATAACCAATGCTTATCCTTAATCCCCATAACACTTATCCTAATCCTAATGTAAAACTTACATTAAAAGGAAGAAAAATAAATCAAGCTATACTTGCAAAATAAATGTTAGCCAAACACACCATATAATCCAAGCATTTATAAGAATAATTTGGACTTATCACCCAACACATGGGTGACCAAGTCCACCGGTCCTAACTTGAGCTATGCTTAGGTGCTAAGCAACCTGCATAGAAAAAATCATTTATATTATTATTACAGTGGCCCCTTTAAGCACAACCCCCTGCATAAGACATGATTAGGCTAATATCGGCCTAACATTCAAGCTATGCACATACAACCTAACATACAGTCTAAAATAATGCATCATAAAATTGAACATTCACCAAACCATGAACTGCCCTAACATAAAGTAGAAAAGATGACTTAGCCTAATATACATGTGTTAGAGCTTGTGTGGTATGTCCTAACTAGGCTTTAAGTTTATGATTTGCTAAGTGTGAGAGATTTAATTTATGAAGGGTTGATTTTTATTTAAGTGATTTAGTTGATTTGGGGATTTTTACTTAATGTTTTCTTTTGTTTCATATAGCTTACACTTAGCAACTAAGTATTATAAAGAGAAGAAAAAGAGAGAGTGTCTCTCTTTTATCCCTACCTTAAGTAATTTCTATGGTAAATTTATTAATAAATTTCCTTTAATGAATTCTTTATTATGTGTTTTAATTAATCCTACAATTAGATTCATTCTAAATAGCCCTATTCAATAAGAAAGGCATCTTAGGATTAGTTAGGGTGGATTATTATCATATGACACACACCCATTCATTTCTTTCCATCATGTATACCATGCATATGAATAATCCTAAGCATACCTATACATGCAATGCAAATCTTAGCATACTTTGATGATGAATGGAAAGAAATGTATTTTGAAAATTTAAATATTCCATTTTGCTAATTGGATCATGAATGCATGCTTTTCTTATATAGAAAAGAAGGATTTTTTATCCATTAGCTAAATGCACATTCACATATATAAAAGTTATAAGTGAGTACGGTGGCATTATTTTCTACACCAAGGGCATAACATACGAGACCTACTTAGGGCTACTTAAAGCCTCGTAGCCCTGAGATGTCCAGACTAATATACCACTTTTCTTAGATACATGTAAATGTATGAATGACTACAAGGATAAGAAAATCCATGCAAAAAATTTGATTTATTTATTTGATATTTTTATTCTTTATTCATTAGCTACATCACACATGCATATGTATGAGAGTTTTAAGTGAGTATAGCGCCATTATTTTCTACACTAGGGGCGTAAGGTATAAAACCTACTTAGGGCTACTTAAAGCCTCGCAGCCCCGGGATGTCTAGACTAATATATCACATTTTTCAAATACATATGAATGTACAAAAAGAACCAAATGGATAAGGAATCATGCAAGAAATTATGTTTGATTTGGTTGTATAGTTTACATGTGCAATGTGGAATTCTTCCTAGGTCTTAACATGGAAATGCATAGGAATAGATTTAAGCAAGTGTTATGTTCTTTTCAAATGAACTATTCACATACAAATCCTATGTGAATCCATATTAAAGTAGGGAAAGAGAACTTCACATTATACATATTATACTATCATCACATGCAAGCTTATAAATATTTGTAACAAGCATTACTTCATTTATAATCTTTGATTTATAGATTTTGAAAATAGTTTTTGGTTTTATAGTGATAATAGCCACTCATAATTTTAATTTTAGCCAACACGTGCAATTTTACATAAAAAGAAATATTTTATTTAATTAATTTTCAAGGGAAATGAATGCATAATTTTTATATGGCAAACAATATTTAACATAGTTGGAAAGAAACAAAGGAATATAAACACATGATTTCATTCACCCTAATTAATCCCTAAGGACAATCATATCAAATAAGGTTATTTAAAATGAATCAAAAATTTTTAAAGACATTTTTATCTTTGAATTATATTTGACTTAGTAAATATGAGAAGGGTTTGCTAATCCTAACCCATTTCCCTATGTGTGAATTAGTATGGTTTAATTAAGAAAAATTAAGTTGATTTTATATTTTGATTAGGTTAAGGTATGAATTAAATGAATTAATTATCCCTCACCTATATCACCTTAAGTTAATTAACTAATTAATAATAAGCCAATATGATATGCAATCACATGAGAAATAAATTTGCAATGCTCTAAGAAATGAAAGGGGCTATTAATGCTTCATGATTAATAGTTAATTAGGCTTAAGGGATCTCACTTAATTACTTCTTTGATTTTCTCACACATGTGAGTCAATCATAATTTCATTATCTCTCACATTGGGTTATTGAACACCCAAGGAGCTACCCAAGATCAATTAAAGGTTGCTTAGGTTTGGATGAATTGCTTTTTTTATTTTAATTTCATTAGGCTTTTAATGAATTGATTAGATGTTTTAGTTATGCTTTAATTTGAATAACGAAATGAACTTAGGGGAAAGGACCAAGGGCAAGGCCTCGATCCTAATCCCTAAGTCATTTAATCATTCCATTAGATTTTGATTTGTCATTTTGAAGATTAGTCACTTAATTAACCAATTAATCATTCCACTAACCCATTAATTACTTTAATTTTTAAAGATAAAGTATACTTAGGAAATAAATATGGAAAAATGTCCCCAATCACATTCCTAAGGTGATCTTAATGTTTAACTGGGATAATTATGTTCAAATGATTAATCAAGCTATTATTCATCCCTTAATTACAATTGATTGGATTAAAATAGTAATTAGAGATCACTCAAATGATTTTCTTAATTAAGCAATCAATAAAATCCTAGAAAAATAGAGGAGGTAGAGGTCATCCCCCTAAACATCCATAGAAAATTTGCGATTAATTGAGTGCTTAATTAAGGTGTAACTAAGCTAATTAAATTTTTGATAAAACCATAATTAAGCCAAAGTCACTATTCAAAATCAATTAATTATACTGTTCCTAGATTCTCCTTTGAAATATCTTCAAAATGAGCCTAAGTTTGCATTTTCCTGATTTTTTTGCAATTAGTTATGATTTTAGGAGGTTTCAGGATTAAAAAGCTAATTAATTAGCCCTAATTAAACCTCTAATCCCATCAGGATGTGGTTCTGTGCACTTTTCATGTGATGAGAGGGATTGGTTTGTTTTGTCACACAGCTATTCTTGCGGACCTGGGCGTTCAATCTAAGATTGGATGGCCACAGTTTAATCTGCAGGTGAAGGGGGGAATTAATGGATCTACTGTAGGATTTGATCAGAGCTGTTCATCTCGATCATGCGAAATGGATGGCTTGTGATCTATCCCATTTGTGAAAGGTGAGAGACGAGCACTGTTCATCTTTCTCCATTCGATCCAAGCTTACCCAAGCTTGGATTTGGATCAAATGGATCCCACACCATCTAAGAGAACATGCAATCACTTCCAACAGCTAGGATCTCTCGACATGGAGATTCTTGTTACAAAAGACCAACACACATAGGCCTAAAGCTACAATTTTGAGAAATTACCTCACCAGAGCTAATGTTCAGTGGTACAACGCCGGAGGCAGTTTCACCTAATTGAGGTGAGGCCCTATTGAAGGAATCCAAGCTCAATTTGGTGTGGGAAGCTTGGTTGACCAATCCATGCACGCACATGCCTTGGATGTAGATGAACTCCAATGTCTGGTGCTCCGGAATCTCTGGAGGTGATTTAATCGGCTTCGATTGAGTACGAGGATGGTGTATGCACAAGCAATTGAAGTTTTGTTGCATGGGGAGGGAGTTAGACCAAAATAGGGGTGTCCTATTTTAGTTCTAAGCATAGAGGAGAAGGCTGAGGAAGAGGGAGCTCAGGAGGAGTTTTGGAAGCTTTGGGGAGTTTTAAAAACTTCTCTTGAGCCGAATGGGATTGAATTCAATTCAAAATTGATTGAATTGAGGGAGTATATCCCTCAATTGAGCTAGGTGGATGGACGGGATCATTCCCATGAATTCCATCAATTCGTTATCATCAAGTCATCAGAGGGTCGCCGTCAATCTGAGGTGGCACACCATGAGTGGTCGAAGCCATGTTAGGGGACTCAAGTCTTGATATGGCCAGGTGGGAGGGGGTTTGGTTCTCCTTGCACCTGTCAGGTTTAGCCATGGATGGGGGAGAGTGAGCTTGCTTGGATAGTTCCCCTTGGTCCAAGGTAAGTTCTAGGGTTCTTAGAGTGGGCTAGTGAACAATAGGAATACTTCATTTGGTAAAAGAGGGTTGCCATGCACAGTGCAAAATGGATTTTGTACTCTGAGTAGGATTCCAAGGTGGAGGCATTGTCCATTGGGTAGTCAACTTGAGGTGAGCTTATTTGGATTTTGGGCTGACTTGGGGGTGGCCTAAGGTTGGTTTGTGGTGTGCTTCGTCGGCCAATATGGTTCCATGAGGATGGCTTGAAGTGGTTTAGCTCAATTTGGGCAAAAGGGTTCAATTGGGTTCACATTGGGTTGGGCTGACCAATTGGCCATATTGGGTTAAACCAAGGCTTGGCTTAGGTCTAAATCATGATTTGGAATGTTTTGGTGTGATTAATTTGATATGGTTTGGCTTAGGTTTGAATTTGACTCATTTGGATTCAAAAGGGTCAAATTGATCAAGTTGACCAATTTGATAATTTGACCAAATTAGGTTGGGTTAGGTGTTGAGTCAATTTTAATTGGTTGATTGAAAATGATTGTAGGCTTTGGTTTGGTTTAATTTAAAATTAATTTGAATTTTGGTCAATTTGACCCTTAGGTCAATTTGGGCTAGGTTGGGTCAAGTTGACCAATTGGTCAACTTGGGCTCAATCATGGCTTTGGTCAAGTTCAACAAGTGATTTGGAATGAACAAATCAATTTGGATTAAACATGATTTACCCATTTTGGCTTTTTAGGCCAATTTTGGTCAACATAGGTCAAGTGGCCAATTAAGCTTGGTTTGGCTCAATTGATGACTTGGTCATGTTCAATCATTGATTATGAATGGGTTTGGATCAATGGTTTCAATCAATTTGGCATATGGTGGATTTTGGCTAGTTTGGGTTTCATTTGAGCTAAGTGTTGACTTGGTCAAAGGCTTGGTTTGACCCAATTCAATATGGTTGATCATCCCATGATGATTGTTGGCCATGGTTGAGGTTTAGATGGGCTTAGTTCAATCTAATTTGGGTTGGATTAGGACTTGGCTAAAAAAGGTCCTTTAGGTCACTTTGGATCAAGTGAGCCTAAATGAGTCAATTGGCTTGATCATGGCTTAATTCAATTTGGTTGAATTCACATAGGGACTTAGGATTGGAATATAAATCCAAAATTGGTTTGGAGCCAAATGGGTTTTGGTTCATATGACAATTTCAAGTCAAAAGGGTCAACTTGGGCTTAATTTGGGCTAACTTGGATTTGGTTTGATAATGGTAGTTTATGTATATATTTGGATCAATGATTGAAGGTATGATTGAATCATAAAAAAATCCATAAGTTTTGAGTTGATTTGGGTTTCATTTAGCCAAGTTCAAAAATTTGGCTAAAAGGGCTAAAATTAGGAATTTGATTTGATTTTGGTTTTGTTCATTTGAATTTATATTTCATTTATATTTATGAATATAAATGAAGATATAAATGGGTCATGAGGAAATCACTTGAGTTTGGTGTGATTTGGAAGCAAATTTGATTAAGCTTAGGGATGTGGGTTGAAGGGGCTAATTTGGGTTTTTATTTGGTTTGATTTATTTTTGGTCATTGGAGGGTGAGTTTCATTTATATTTATGAATATAAATGAAGGAATGATTGATTTATAAAGAAATCAACCAAGTTTGACTTGATTTGAAGGAATTTTGGCTAAGCACATGAAGGTGGCTCATATGGCTTAGGAAGAGCTTTTTGGAATTTGGAATTTGGAGTTGATCATAGATTTCAGTCATTTGGAATTTGGAATTGAATTATGGTTTGGAATTTGATTTGAGATTGGATTTGATAATTGAGAAAATTAATTTGGTTGGAGTTGATTTGGACTTGGTTAAGGCTAAGTTCGCAAAATCAAAATGGCTTAGGAAGGGATTTGGAGTTTGAATTTAGTGATGGATTTCAATCATTGGATAGTTGGATTTTATTTTGGAATTTGGATTTGATTTTGAGGTTTGGCTTGAAAGAAGGAAGCAAGGATTGGGTTTGGGCTATAGGGTAGGCAAGTCTTCCTAAATGCCTAAGGCACAACCTACTCCCATGGCTAACTCTTCTAAGTCTCTAGGGTTAGGTTAAGTGTTCACCTAATCAATAGAAGTGTCTTAAGACTAAAGAACTCTTAGTGTCAATAAGAGACCTAGACCTATGATGAGGAAGTTGAGAGCTCACTCCAAAAGTGAGGTCAACAAAGGGTGCCCAATATGTGTGGTGTGACTAACAAGGCATACCACACGTATTGGTGTTGACCGAAATGATCAACAATATCTGAAGGATCTCAAGCACTAATAGAAATGATCTATTCCTAAACCTGAGGTGTAGAAGGAATCATGATCTTAGTATAATGCAACTCCATTCATGCCAAGGGCATAAGGAAGGAAGAAGGTATCCAACAAGGGATCATGCATGTGAACCTTCCACTAAAGAAGCAGATTCAAGTTATCCACTATGTATAAGAAGCTTAGGTTTAACTGTAAGATATGATTTGGGTAGAGTATCCGCTGGGGATTAGCGTGGATAACCCGCTAAGGATAGATGCATGAACCTTCCACTAGGGAAGTGGGTTCAGGTTATCCACTAGGGATAGGGATTTGATGAGATTTTTTTTAAGGGTGCACTCGTTGGGAAATGCAAATTTGAATTGGATTTAATTGACTCCACTGGGGAAGTCAGGATGATTAATGTCTAACCTAGGAGAAATTGCTTGATCATTTGTTTAAGTTTTGGATTTTGAGATGAACCCTATCGGTTTGCGATAGATTGCATTGAGAAGGGGTTATGTCGACCTAGGCCTATCTCAGATTTACCAATCTAAATGGATAGTTTACCGGCCACATGGTAGAACTACCCGACCTAAGGGGTTGCATTTCGGTGTACAATGGATGTGCTAGGGAGAAAGCATAGTAGACTTACATCTCCAAGAGCAAGGGACAACCATTGGGGTGATCTTATTGGATGCAACAAATTGGACCCAACCTAGGGCGACTACTAAATGAATGTAATTAGGGAACTTACATCAACTCGAAAGTAGTCAAGATAATGTTATTTGATTGAATTGCATTTGTTTTAATTTGATGGATCCCCTCGGTGTGCGATGGATCCACTAAGAAGGGGCTAATATCAGCCTAGAACTGTCTTAGGTTTACAAATCCAAAGGGATAGTCTACCAACCATTAGGTAGAACTAATGAACTAAGGAGGTTCCTTTCGATTTGCAATGGTCAAGTTCGAAAGAAAGCATGGGGACTCACATCTTCCTGAACAAGGAACCATTGAGTTAATCGGTTGCTTGTACAACAAATCAAACCCGACCTAGGGATGCCCGTTGATTTGCAATGGTCGTGCTGGAAAAAATGTATAATAGACTTATATCTTTCAAAAGCAAAGATGACTGGCAACTCGTTGGTAGCATAACAAGTTAAACTTGACCTAAGGGCGACTACTGAGAGAGTGCCGACCAGGGGACTTATCTCAACTTAAAGTAGTCAAGCAATTCCTATAGGAAGTTTTGCTGACACTGCTCTAAAGATAGGATGCCTGCTTGGGAAAGGGTCCACTGATGCTTGAATTCCTAATCCACAAGTGAAGATATATTTTATTTATTTTAGGTGTTTGTGTGGACCCTGTTGGTTTGCAAGGGGCCACACTGAGAAAAAGCTCATATTAGCCTAGTCCTATCTCAAACTTACTAAACCAAGGGAGAATATGTGCATCCATTGAATAAATTTTCCAACCACAGGGGTGGCTGCTAGGAATGGTGAACTGTCCAATCCAAGAGTAACTAGGGTAGTGTCTAAATGGGGTTGTTAAAGAAGTGATCCAAATAGAGTACCCATAGGAGAGGTGCCATTAGGGGCGTTATCCAAAACCTATAAAATAAAGCTTGTAGGTATTCGGTGGCCAACTCAAGGAGAAAGCGCAGGGACTCACATCTGCCAAGAGTGGTGTATCCACCGGGTGGGTCGCCGTCAGCATGGCGATAACCAACCAACCTAAGGTGCCTGTCAATTTGCGATAATCAGTCCAGAAATACATGTTGGATCTTTTCTCTAGAATAGAGAAAAAAATGACACCACATAGTTTAAGAATATTTTATTTAGATGACCAAATGCGCAATTAAGGAATAAGCATATTATCTTGAAAGATAAACATGCTTTCCTATAATGGATTCAATCATTTCAATAAATGACTACTAAGGCTAATGGGTCTTTCGTGTACCAGAGTATTTTCCCCTGAGCTACATGGAAAAATAGAACAAGGTCTATTTTATCCTGGAATCACAGTTCCCTATAAAGGTAAGCCTCTATAGTTAATTACATCTTAGAAGGGTCTCTTCCTAAGAATACTCTTGATTAAAGAAATAAGTGGTTATTCCTAAAGACTACTAAGGTAGCTTTCAAAGGATTGATTTTTGGAAATTCAATTGGGAGAGGTCAAAATCGGAGAGAGTTATTTTTTTAAGAGTCAAATGGGAAAAAGTAGGAAATGTCTATTGATACTGGGATACCCAGTAGACATTTCATTCATCCTATGATTGGGCTTCAAATTTGGGATTTAATTTTAGAATTCAAATTATATTTTCTTAGATATCTAAGACTTAAATTCTAGCAGCACAAGACTACAGAAATGCCTAGGGTTGAAGACTTATTACTAAAAAAGATGCTTCATAACCTAGTCTACAGGTGCTTCTAACACATGTCCAATGCTCGACCTAATTCTATTCTTGGGAATCATTGGTCATTCTCTTCACTTGAAGGAATTTACCTATCCCTGACTCTTCTGGACTTATAACCTACCTAGAGAAGGCTACCAGCTAACACCACCTAAGCACATTTTAAAACCATGAGGCTAAGTCATATGAATGCAAGATGGCTAGGCTGTTGCAATTTTAGAAAAGAAATCTATGAACCAAGACTTACTCCCTAACCCCTAAGATTATGTAGGGTATGAAGATGTACCTAACTAATGCATATTTTTTAGATTTTTATAATTTTTTGACTCAAGATTCATTTTAGGCCATAGGAATATAATTTATGTCTAATGCATGTAATTAGAAAAAGATTATGGGCCAAACCATAATAGAAGAAGGTATACTTCCACCATAGGCTCTCAAAGATCAAGCCCAGGTTCTCTGGCAAGGATGGAAGTCCTTCATTAACCAAGAGTGAAATAATATGATTATGCATGATATTAAAACATCCAGCTAAGGGGTTGCTACATATTTTATCTTACTTTAATACCTAGGCTTTTATATGAAGATTATGAGTTATATTTATTTTTTATGTTTCAATAGATTTAGTTGGGTATAAAATTTAATTTATCCTATGAGCCTACGTCCATGCATATAACACAGCACAAACATAACACAGAAAGAAACCTAAGAAAAGCATGATGTATTGCGCACCCAAAATAAATCAAGCCAGATTAAATTATATAAGAAAAAGGTCAATGTAGCAGCCGCTATACACCCGAAGAAAAAAATTGGGCGCCGCCTTATACAACCCGACCTAGAACTACAAGTTCAGATCTATGGGTCTTCTTTCCAGGAAAGTCTCCTTCTTCAGGGACATCCATCAGGCTCCACAGGAGACCACCACACCATCTCCTGGTTGGGTCAGCTCCTGCTAATCCTAGACCCCATAGATCTTAACCTAATTTTAAGCTCAAATTTACATTGAAAATTCAAAGAAAATCCTAAGCCCAGCAAAGCAGATGTTAGGAAATACACACAACACACAAAGTAGTTTATATTTCACAAATATACGGGCTTAGCATTAGTTGTTTGCCAAGCCCACCTGTCCTATGGACTATGTTAATGAATTTTTAGTACCTGCAAGCAAACAATAATTTTATAATTTATTTATTATAGCGATCCCTTTAACACAGTCCCCTGCAGAAAATAATGTTAAATCTAGAAAGAACGCCCTAACATCCAGTATAATGATCAAACAAGCCTAGGCATCCCGTCTAAAGCAATACACCACACAGACATGTGAAGCATGGCACAACATATCACAGGAGATTAAAAGAAAATCACAAAACTATCTAACCTAAATCTAGGGTCCGTGACCTAAGTAATCTAGTGTGTGTAGAACTGGGGTTTGTGTGATAAGTCTTTGCTAGGCTTTTAAGTTTAAATTTAAAATTTGAAGTTTGAATTAGTTTAATTTTTACCATTGGTTGGTTTCAATTCAAATGATTTAATGATTTAATTCCCATTTTTATGTTCATTTTATTTAGTTAAAGTTGTATAGGTTTTCAAGAATGAAGAATGGAATGATTCCATTTTTGGATGGAGCTCTTTCCATTCAACATCCTAAATCCTAATGAAGTTTTCAAAAGTCTAACTAAAATCCTTAAGTATTTTAATTAATCCTTTTTGATTTTATTTATGTTTGGGTTTTATTTATTTTATTTCATTTGTTTGATCTATTTCATTTTGAATTAAGTTATATGGATTTCATTTGATTTGGCTTATGTTAATTTAAAGAGTTTGATTTAAGTATGATTTCATTCAATTTAACTTAAGATATTAAAACATGGATTTGTAAGCTTAAGGTTTAAATTTATTAATATGAATTAATACCCTAGGTTTGTTCATAGATTATTCTTAATCTGATTTAATTAACCTAGGTTTTAGATTCATTATTTAAATTCATGAAGGATGAGTGGTTTCATTAAGCTTAACTTAAGTTATTTAATTATGTTTGAATTTCATTAAGTATTAATTTTCTTATAATTTGGATATTTTATTAAATTCTTTGGATTAGAAAGTTTTGATGAATTTCCCTAAGTATTTTTGATATTTATTTCAGATTAGTTCAATTTATTTTTGATTCACTGAATTAATGATTCTTCTTAATTATTATTTAGTTCATATTGACCTAGAGATTTGGAAAATCAAGAATTCCAAATTTATAGACCAATTGGGTTTGAGATAATTATGGCAAGTGAACTTACATGCCAATTTTATATCCCTAAAGTTTCAGCTTTATTAGAGATGTAATTAGGGTGTAATTAAGATTTTAATTATTTCATTAAAACCTAAATTAAACCTACTTTATTAAGATTCATTAAGAGATTTTGTTTTTAACTTATGCTTCACTGAAATGCCTTTCCAATGAGGGTTTATTCATAATTTTTGGTTAACTAGTTTATTTATTATGATTTAATTAAGTTCAAGTCATTTAATTGAAATATTTAATTCATTTAATTGCCTAATTGAGTTAATTAGTGATCTATTAGGTTCACATAGGTTTGATTAGGTTTATTTAATATTTTGATATTCATTAATATTTATTATATTGATTTAAGGTTATTAAATTAAAGTTTTCTAATTATTTCATTAAAGGGTAATTAATTTAAATAATTTAAAGGTTAAACACATGAAATTACAATTTTCCTTGAATTCAGAGAATTAAATCCCAAAAACTTTACCTAAGATATGTTTTAAGTTTAATTTCATTTACCCAAAGTTTCAAATTAATTGGATTATTAATTTGAGAATAATTAGAGTTTAATATTTTTCAATTAAACCCAAATTAAGGAAAAAGTACCCAATACAAATTGGGGATTTTAATTTCTATGGATTCCTTTCATCAAGACTAATCCATAGAGCTCTTATTTGTAATTTTCAAATTTTTCTTTGATTTTATATGATTTTTTGAAATTTTCAGGAGTTTTAATTAATTAAACCGTTAAGTAACTAATCTTAATGGTTTTTAAGTGAGTCGGGTCCCACGCGGCGGATTTAAAATGTGCAGGATTGTTTACGGACCATCTGATCAAAGATCGGATGGTCCAAAGGGATCCCGTGGTCCCACGGCGCGATCACATATGCGGCGCATGTCGTGGATGAAAACAGACGATTCCGAATGTCCGATCGCAAATCAGATGGTCCGGATTGACCCTGCGATCTCTAAGGAATTTAAATCAATTTATGTGCCTAGATTTAGACCATCCATTTCTTTTAAAAGAAATGGACGGCTCTGATTTTGTCTCCTTCCCTAAACGACGAAACCCGATCATCGTTGATGGTTTTTCATCAACCGGTGGTGATCAATAATGAAATATGCCTAGATTACAATCCTAAAATGATCAGTGATCAAATTGGGATCAATCAATGCAGTTAGATCCATTTGGCATTCCAAATTTCTTTAAAATAGCCCAAAACTGAAAGCTTGAAAAAAATAGGGGAGGACGTCAATGGCAAATCTGGGTTCTGACGATCTCCGGCAGCGAGGTTGATTCCATAAGCTTAAGATCGATGCAACAAGCTTGTGGTGGCATTTGGAGGCTTATCTCCACGTGGTTTGGCCCCTTGACCGAGCTCCCTAGAATAGATCTTGGCCTTGGTGGTTCTCGACCTTCCCAGTGCCAAATGATTTGAGTAAGGGCTCGATTTAGATCACCTCGAGCCCTAGAACGTGTATGTGTCTTCAATTTGGGGTGAAATCCTCTCCTTTGGATTTCACCATTAAAGGGTGCTTGATTTTGGCATGAATAGTGCCTTGCCGGTGACGAGGTGGCCGGGGAAAGGTGTTGAACTTCCTCTCTTGGTCTTGTGAACATAATGGAATGTTCACTTCAGAAGAAAGGAACTTCCTTGCATGTTTTCCATGCATGGCCGAGCACTTTTTTTTTTTTTACTCCTCTTCCTCTTCTCTTCGTTTTTCTTCTTCCCTTGGAGAAGCCAAATCCTTCTTGGCTTTTCCTTGCTTAATTGCCTCCTTCATTTGAGGGCAGTCATTATCTTAAATAGGTGGCTTTTTGTCTTGGAAAGGATGAGGTGGGAAGAAGGGAGTTTGCATGGGAAGAGATGGAAGAAGGAAATTAGCTTTTCTCTTCTTCCCATTTTCTCCCCCTTTTTTTATTTTATGATTATGACATCACATAGCCCTAGACTAATGTGTGTTGTCCATTTTGAGTTTTTATTTGGAGTACATTTGATTTGGGTTAGAGTTTGAGTCCAAATCAAGTGCATTGATTTTAGCTTGATCCAATTCAAAATCAACTCAAGGGTATTTTTGAAATTAAATGTAATTTGACTTTTAATCATCTTGGATTGATAATTATTGATTATTGATTTGATTAATTGATTTTAAATTTGAATGCTTGAGTTGATCCTACCTAAGACAAATAGGTTAGATCCAACCCAAGGTGAATTCCCTATGTCACTAGGCATAGTGTCCTAAGAATTGAATTAGGAGAATCCTATTTGAGATTAAGATCTCCCACTTTTTAAACTAACTTCATCCAAAAATGAGGTCAACAAATTGATGCCAATATGTGTAGCGGATTAACCAGAATACATTGCACATATTGGTGTTGACCAGATAGATCAATGTACAAGCATAAACTTGGGGTTCCAATTCATGATTTTGATTTTTTGATTTGAATTTTATTTTTATTTTGGTTGTGAAAGATATTTATACCTATCTTTACTTTGGTGTGTGGTTTATGTGATTATCTAATAAGATGGGTCGTTAAGGGCATGATCTATCCTAGTTAGCTAAAGAGAGGAGAGGGGTCTTTAAAGACATGATCCAATCCTTAAAATATGATGCTAACTGGGGACTTACTCCTATATGATTAGAAAGAATGCCAACTAAGGGACTTATATCTTTTTGGCTATTAAAAAGGGGTCATAAAAACTTAATCCAATCTAACTCACTCATGTAGCATGAAAGGGGCCTTGATGGCTTGTTCCAATCATGTACACAAAGGTAGGATGCCGACTGGGGACTTACCTAGATGATTAGAAAGAATGCTGACTAAGGGACTTATATCTTTCTGGCTATTAGAAAGGGGTCATAAAGACTTAATCCAATCTAACTTGCCCATGTAACATGGAAGGGGCCTTGATAGCTTGATCTAATCATGTACATAAAGGTAGGATGTCAACTGGGGACTTACTCCTATGTAATTAAAAAGAAGGCCGACTGGAGACTTATATCTTTCTAGCTATTAGAAAGGGGTCATAAATACTTATTCCAATCTAACTCGCCTATGTAACATGAAAGGGGCCTTGATGGCTTGATCCAATCATGTACACAAAGGTAGGATGCCAACTGGGGACTTATATCTTTCTGGCTATTAGAAAGGGGTCATAAAGAATTAATCCAATCTAACTCACCTATGTAACATGAAAGGGGCCTTGATGGCTTGATCTAATCATGTACACAAAAGTAGGATGCCGACTGGGGACTTGCTCCTATGTGATTAGAAAGAAGGCCGACTGGGGACTTATATCTTTCTGGCTATTAGAAAGGGGTCATAAAGACTTAATCCAATCTAACTCACTTATGTAACATGAAAGGGGCCTTGATGGCTTGATCCAATCATGTACACAAAGGTAGGAATGGTTCCATGAAGGGCTTGCTCCAAACCCGGAAAGGATATGAGAAAGGTGCCACAGAGGGCTTGCTCCCATCTCAATATAGGAAAGGTTCCAGAAAGGACTTGATCCTATTCTATAGGTGACATGGATGAGGAAAAGGGGTCAAAGTGACTTATTCCTAATCCTCAAAGGTTTTGGCTAATAAGCAAGAGTCTCAAGGACTTAATCCTTACTTGATTAGTCTAACTTGATGAAAGGGCAATAGAAGGTTTGCTTCCATTTCTTGATTTCACTAATACTCCTTACACATGAAGAAGTTTAGTGAAGGAGGTTTCAAAGAGTTGGAATTTATTTTTGAAGGAAGACTTGGGTATATTTTGGACCCAATGCTTGATTATTCCATGAGCATAGAAGTTCATCATTTTTCTTTCTTTCTTCTTTTTATCTCAAAGTTATAATGAACCATGCTAGACGTCTATTTCACTAAAGGAAGGACAACATAGGGTACCAACCTGAGAATTCTACCTCTTTGGGCTTACATGTGACTGTATAGTTCTTTAGGCAGTAAGAACCAAAGTCAACCAGTGCTTCTCAAATGGAATTTCTTTTTTTTCTTTGTTTAGACATGTATGTTATTTTTACTTTGTTGACATGAACAATAGCTTATAAGACATTCTCTTGGATTCAATGAAGATCAAGAGATTCCTTTAAAGCTTTCTAAAGTAAATGAGAATCAGGATTATCTTTTAGATTCTCATAGAGACACAAACTTCTTATCTCTGATCAATAAGGGAATTGAAAGGATTAACTTATTAGAGAAATTAAGATTCTCTTGATAAGTTTAAAATTAAATTTCTTCAGTTGATTTATTATTATAGGAAATGAAATCTCATAATTGACTTTGATTAATTTATTATTTTTGCATTTTTGATCCTTCTACATTTTACTACAAGGTCTTTGAAATTACTTCAAAAGTAAATTTCAAGACTCTATATAGTAATGGGATCCTTCAAGTCATATTGAAGTTTCTTTTATTTTCTTTTCTTCTTTGGCAAGATTTTCAATATAACCCTCTACGTAATTGAAAGTGGGATTATAAGAAATCTTGATCATGACCCTTTTGCTAAATTTCTCCAATATGTTGAGACTAAATGATATTACTCTATAACAGAACATTCTTATAAGGATTCTGAATGACATATCATATGCTTTCAATTTTTCATTTCTATAATTGTCTTGATTTGATAATTTTTAGATAAGTTATCCTTAAGAAGGATAATCTTATGCATGAAAATATTTTTTTATTTTAAAATGAAATATGGGTAATATGGACCCATTTTCAAGATAATGATTTTTCCCTAATCCAAAGAAGTGGGTCATATAATGATGTTAGCTAACCAAGAAGAATCTTTTCTTCTTATATACAGTCATCATTTTCTAACTTTTAATTTAGCATAATTTTGCTTTTGTTTTGGAATTTGACCACAGTCATCAAGGGACTTAGTTTATGGAAGTGACATCAAGCTTAAGTTTATAAACCGTTATATCTAGAGATCATTTCAATTTATTTCCAGATAAAATAGTCTTTAAACCCAAAAGATAGCTTAATCAAATCATCAATAGCTAACTCATTAAAGAGTTAGATCATTGATATCATCTTGTCAATTGTGGAATTAGATTTTTCTTCAAATTCTAAGGGTGCATCCTAAACTTGAAGACTATACAAATCTCCAGACACATCTAAACAACATTGATGTAATGTGCTAGAGTGCCTTTTGAAAAGAAAGGTAGGACCCAAACTACTTAAGCTTTTTAACTTATAATGGCTCTATAATTCCAGAACTTTTGTTATTTATGGTTATAGACCAATTGCAATAGAATCAGAGTATACTCAATGAGACCTTTGCCATACAAAGGATATGGATGTTTGGAAATGAAGATCCATTATCTTTTCTTTTAACCTGCCAAGCGAGCTCACCCAATCATGACAAAGGATAAAATGACAAAGTATAAGATATCTGCTTATTTTTGTTCAGCTAGGGACAATTTTTCACTTCTAACCCTACCACTTCATTTTGATGTGGAGAAGTTTGAAGTTAAAATATCCATTTACATTGGGTGTCTTTTGCTTCATTTAAAATCAAAACATACTCAATAGAATCTTTGTCATTCAAAAGATATGGTTTCTTGAAAAAGAAGATCCACTATCTTTTTATTTAACCTGCCAAGCGAGCTCACCCAATCATGGCAAAGGCCAAAATGACAAAGAATGAGATATCTAATTATTTTTATTTCATTTAAGCTATGTTAATTTTATTGTATATTTTTGCTTCGATTGAAATGGTATTAGAGTATACTCAATAGAATCTTTGCCATTTAAAAGATATGGACTCCTGAAAATGAAGATCCACTATCTTTTTACTTAACCTACCATTTGAGCTCACCCAATCATGGAAAAGGCTAAAATGACAAAGCATGAGATATCTGATTAATTTTTATTTAGCTTAAAGACAATTTTTGACTTCTAACCTTACCACTTCATTTTGATGTGGAGAAGTTTAAAGTCAAAAATGTCTACATGCTTAGAAATTTTAGATTTCATCCTTTTGCTCTTGGATATAGTCCTTCCATCCCTTTACTTTTCTTTCTTTCTTTTGGTGATATTCTGATTTCATTTCTTTATGAAAGGTTACATTAGGTAATTTTTCTAGTTACAAGATTTATTAAGAAGATAAATGTATTTGACTCATTTCCATATCCTTTCATTCTTTATGAAATGACTCCACTAAATGATTTGCTAGGAATTTTGTTGTATTTGACCTTTTGTCCAAATACAATATTTTATTTATTGGCTTTTTTTTTATATGATTCAAGTCCGTGCCTAATTAATCATATATTATGATCCAACATTTTTATTTCCTTTTCATCTTTTCATGGACAACAAATCTAGTAAAGCCATTTAAGATTGGTAAAAATGACTTTCTAAATATGTTACACTTCTAAATTCAAACTAATTTAGTGGAGTGAGTCATTTAATATTGGCATAATGACTTCCTTGAAAGCTTTACACATCTAAAATTAGAGTTTTCTATTGGAGTCAAATTTTTAGTGAGGTCATTTAGGAGTAGCTGAATGATATTCCTAAAGACTCAACACTTTAGGATGAATATGAACATCCTTCAATAATCAGTATGTTTCTTCTTTTCTTTTCAATTGATTCCTTTTTATTCTCTTTCTTTTTATTTGGGGTTGGATAGGACCATCCAAGAGCATTTAAAGATGTTTCATGAATTCCTAAGTTGCTCTTTTTCATGTTTGAATTTTTGCTTCAACCAACAAAGTGATTGAAATTAAGTTCTTTTTCTAGGTTGAGTTTTTAAGATTAAATTTTCATGAAGCCAAAAACTACTTTCTTTATTTGATTGAATTTATATGGCACCATCTTATCAAAGTTTGATTAGAATTGGCTATATAAATTCATTTTGATGTTGACCGATGCACCCGGATCAACAAGTGTTTTGGATATTTTCTTTCTTTAAATTTTTCACATCGGCTAAGATGTTAATAAGTTCTTAATAGTCTATCTTCATCATAGAAGATAACCCTAGAACTTCTTTATAATGTAATGCCACATCAGGAAGTTGCTTATAGTTAAGTAAGGAAAATTACATAATTATGTAATGCCTTGCTTTACTTTCATTTCTTTTTTGTTTTTATTTTTATTTTATTTTATTTCATATTTCATTTTATTTTTAACAGAGCATTACAATGCTTGATTTTGCAAGCAACTTCTCTAAGATGGGCAAAACATCACATTTTGAAGATGATTTATTTGCCATTTCTTTTCAATATCATTTGAGGTGGTATGACTACCATTTTGAATTTGATTTTAAGAATGTCCCTTTTATATGAAGGGAAGGTAGGTCTAACTTGATCCTCAATAGATCAATATACCTCATGATCTATTCATTTAGAGTATCATCATTTAAAAGAGAACCCCATAGGGTAGATGATGTGCTATTAGAAAGACAAATTTTGACTTGCATTCTTTTATAGCACATATAAGATTAAAGGTAATCTTAGCTTGGAATGGACCCTTTGACCACCGTACTTAACATTAAGATAATGTCAAATAGGTCATAAGACATTGCAAAGGATTCTCCTTGGATTCATTTTTGTATTGAAAGCATATAATACCTCAGTCTTGAAAATTAGGGCATTTTTCATTCATTTGGACTGACAAAGTCCTAAGTGATTTATCTATCAACTTTCCAGAGATAGGGATTTCATACTTTCACTCTGAAAGATAGAAATATCACCCTTAGGACCCAATCCTAAGGTCATGATTTCTTTAGAAGGATTAACTTCTTCATTTATTTTCTTTTCTTAATTTAACCTTAAAATTAATTAAAGCCAATCATGGAATATCATTTCATTCAATGGGAGAAAACTCCCATTAAGAAAGTTTATTTAAATTTCATTCATTTAAACTTTATCAATAGAATCATAATTCTTTCTTGCTACCCTCTCTTTTCTTCTATTAATTAGAAGCAAAAGTGAATATTGTCACTTTATTTTTGTTTATGTCATATCATCTTCCTCTTTTGACTCTCTCCTAAACTCTTAAGGATTTAAGACTTTGAAAAGGTCGAAAAAAGGTTACCTCCAAGTCACTCCTTAGAATTGGCTAATCAACTTGAGAAGTTGGTTTTCCAATATCCTAGTGGACTTGTGGAAATTAAGATTAAAGCTGATTTTCATTCATGTATAATTTTCTTCTATAAGAATAGAAGATTTTCATTAAGTTCCTTAATCAACCTCTATCCAAGGTAAATAAGGCATTCTCTTTTTGGGATAATTTTATTTTTATTCTTCTTTTCTAAATGCTATTCAAACTTCAATCATGGTGGAAAAAGGGGCAATAGGCACAACTATGCCTCCTTTTGTTTTAAGTTTTCTCATGGTTTGAAGAAACTCTTTCATTTCAATTTACATCCTTAGGTATTTTGACACCTTTTGAATGCAATAGAACAAAGGGTGTTCATTCAAGGACCATATCTGATTCCCTTTAGCTTTAGTACAAAGCCAAAGTAAGATCAAGGATAAGTTTAATTTTGAGACTTTATTTTGAAGGACTTTTCATACTTTTTTAAATTTAATATCTCTTTTCCATATGGGAATGGTTTCAAATCCGTCTTGACCAGATTTGGGTCATAACAGAGATGACTTGATTTTTACTTATTTCTCTCACCTCTCATTTTATTTTGGGATTTGGTTCTAGGACCCAATCATTTAACTATGACAAACGAAGAGTTCTAGAACCTTTATTCAAGATGTTGGATAGGCTCAACCAAGAATGAAATGGAGAGATATCCAATAGAAAGAAAGGCAGTCCTGATCGGTGAGTAATACTAGTACACTACATATATATAAAAATGACCACCTATTTCTAAAGATGAAGAGAGGAACCATTCTCCAGTGGAGTCGCCAGAAAAATATGGTGGTTCTTTTCTCTAGAATAGAGAAAAAAATGACACCACATAGAGTTTAGGAATATTTTATTTAGATGACCAAATGCAGCAGTAAGGAATAAGCATATTATCTTGAAAGATAAACATGCTTTCCTATAATGGATTCAATCATTTCAATAAAAGACTCCAAAGGCTAATGGGTCTTTCATGTAAAGTATTTTCCCCTGAGCTACATGGAAAAGTAGAACAAGGTCTATTTTATCCTAGGATCATGGTTCCCTATAAAGGCAAGCCTCTATAGTTAATTACATCTTAGGAAGGGTCTCTTCCTAAGAATACTCTCGATTAAAGAAATAAGTGGTTATTCCTAAAGACTAATAAGATAGCTTTTAAAGGATTGATTTTTGGAAATTCAATTGGGAGAGGTCCAAATTAGAGAGAGTTATTTTTTTTAAGAGGCAAATGAGAAAAAGTAGGAAATTTCTATTGAAACTGGGATACCCAATAGACATTTCATCTATGCTATAATTGGGATTCAAATTAGGGATTTAATTTTAGAATTCAAATTATCTTTTTCTTAGAAATCTAGGACTTAAATTCTAGCAGCACAAGATTACAGAAATGCCTAGGGTTGAAGACTTATTACTAAAAGGATGCTTCAGAACCTAGTCTACAGGTGCTTTTGACACATGTCAGATGCTCGACCTAATTCTATTCTTGGGAATCATTGGTCATTCTCTTCACTTGAAGGAACTTACCTATCCCTGACTCTTCTGGACTTATAACCTTCCTGGAGAAGGCTGTCAGCTAACACCACCTAAGCACATTTTAAAACCATGAGGCTAAGTCATATGAATGCAAGATGGCTGGGCTGTTGCAATTTGAGGAAAGAAATCTATGAACTTAGACTTACTCCTTAGCCCCTAAGATTATGTAGGGTATGAAGATGTACCTAACCAATGCATATTTTTAGATTTTTATAATTTTTTGACTCAATATTCATTTTAGGCCATAGGAATACAATTTATGCCCAATGCATGTAATTAGAAAAAGATTAGTGGTCAAATTATAATAAAAGAAGGTGTACTTCTACCATAGGCTCTCAAAGGTCAAGCCCAGGCTCTCTGGCAAGGATGAAAGTCCTTCATTAACCAAGAGTGAAATAATATGATTATGCATGATATTAAAACATCCATCTAAGGGGTTTCTACATATTTTATCTTACTTTAATACCTAGGCTTTTATATGAAGATTATGAGTTATATTTATTTTTTATGTTTCAATTGATTTAGTTGGGTATAAAATTTAGTTTATCCTATGAGCCTACGTCCAGGCATACATCACATCACAAACATAGCACAGAAAGAAACTTAAGAAAAGCATGTTCTTTCTATTGTGCACCCAAAATAAATCAAGCTAGATTAAATTATATAAGAAAAATGACAATGCAGCCAGTACTGCTGTACACCCCGGAAGAAAGAAAATTGCGCAGCCGAGTTATGCCCTTATACAACCTGGCCTAGAACTACTAGTTCAGATCTATGGGTCATCTTTCTAGGAAAGTCTCCTTCTTCAGGGACATCCATCGGGCTCCACAGGGGACCACCGCACCATCTCCTGGTTGGGTCAACTCCTACTAATCCTACATCTCATAGATCTTAACCTAATTCTAAGCTCAAATTTACATTGAAAATTCAAAGAAAATCCTAAGCTGCAAAACAGATGTTAGGAAATACACACAGTACACAAAGTAGTTTATATTTCATAAACATATGGGCTTAGCATTAGTTGTTTGCCAAGCCCACCTGTCCTATGGACTATGTTAAGGGATTTTTAGCACCTCCAAGAAAACTGTAATTTTATGATTTTTTTATTACAGCGATCCCTTTAACACAGTCCCCTGCAGAAAATAATGTTAAATCTAGAAAGAATGCCCTAACATCCAGTCTAATGAACAAACAAGCTTAGTCTTCCAGTCTAAAGCAATACACCACACAGACATGTGAAGCACGACACAACATATCACAGGAGATTAAAAGAAAATCACAGAACGGTCTAACCTAGATCTATGATTGTTAACCTAAGTAATCTAGTGCGTGTAGAAGTGGTTTGTGTGGTAAGTCTTTGCTAGGCCTTTAAGTTTAAGTTTGAAATTTGAAGTTTGAATTAGTTTAATTTTTACCATTAGTTGGTTTCAATTCAAATGATTTAATGATTTAATTCCCATTTTTATGTTCATTTTATTTAGTTAAAGTTGTATAGGTTTTCAAGAATGAAGAATGGAATAATTCCATTTTTGGGTGGAGCTCTTTCCATTCAACATCCTAAATCCTAATGAAGTTTTCAAAAGTCTAACTAAAATCCTTAAGTATTTTAATTAATCCTTTTGATTTTATTTATGTTTAGGTTTTATTTATTTTATTTCATTTGTTTGAATTGCTTTGTTTGATTTAATTTGTTTGATCTATTTCATTTTGAATTAAGTTATATGGATTTCCTTTGATTTGGCTTATGTTAATTTAAAGAGTTTGATTTAAGTTTGATTTCATTCAATTTAACTTAAGATATTAAAACATGGATTTGTAAGCTTAAGGTTTAAATTTATTATTATGAATTAATACCCTAGGTTTGTTCATAGAATATTCTTAATCTGATTTAATTAGCCTAGGTTTTAGATTCATTATTTAAATTCATTAAGGATGAGTGGTTTCATTAAACTTAACTTAAGTTATTTAAATATGTTTGAATTTCATTAAGTATTGATTTTCTTATAATTGGGATATTTTATTAAATTCTTTGGATTAGAAAGTTTTGATGAATTTCCCTAAGTATTTTTGATATTTATTTCAGATTAGTTCAATTTATTTTTGATTCACTGAATTAATGATTATTCTTAATTATTATTTAGTTCATATTGACCTAGAGATTTGGAAAATTAAGAATTCCAAATTTATAGACCAATTAGGTTTGAGATAATTATGGCAAGTGGGGTTACATGCCAATTTTATATCCCTAAAGTTTCAGCTTTATTATAGATGTAATTAGGGTGTAATTAAGGTTTTAATCATTTCATTAAAACCTAAATTAAGCCTATTTATTATGATTTATTAAGAGTTTTTATTTTTAACTTATTCTTCACTGAAATGCCTTTCTAATGAGGGTTTATTCATAATTTTGGTTAAATGGTTGATTTATTATGATTTAATTAATTTTAGGTCATTTAATTGAATTATTTAATTTTTTTAATTACCTAATTGAGTTAATTAGTGATCTATTAGGTTCATATAGGTTTGATTAGGTTTAATTAATATTCTAATGTTCATTAATATTTTTTATATTGATTTAAGGTTATTAGATTAATGTTTTCTAATTATTTCATTAAAGGGTAATTAATTTAAATAATTTAAATGTTAAACACATGAACTTATAATTTTCCTTGAATTCAGAGAATTAAATCCTAAAAACTTTACCTAAAATATGTTTTAAGCATAATTTCATTTCCCAAAGTTTCAAATTAATTGGATTATTAATTTGAGAATAATTAGATTTAATGTTTTTTAATTAAACCCAAATTAAGAAAAAAGTACCCAATAAAAATTGGGGATTTTAATTTTTATGGATTCCTTTCATCAAGATGAATCCATAGAGCTCTTATTTGTAATTTTCTAATTTTTGTTTGATTTTATATAATTTTTTGAAATTTTCAAGAGTTTTAATTAATTAAATCGTTAAGTAACTAATCTTAATGGTTTTTAAGTGTGGTAGGTCCCATGCGGAGGATTAAAAATGAGCAGGATTGTTTACAGACCGTCTGATCAAAGATCGGATGGTCCATAGCGATCCCGTGGTCCCGCATGCCAAGTCACGTGTCACGCGGCACGTGAGCCGTGTGTCGCGTGTTGGATGAAAACACGGGACGATTCTAGACTTTCTGATCGTAGATAGGACAGTCCGGATGGACCCCACGATCTCTAAGAGATTTAAATCAATTTATGTGCCTAGGTCTAGACCGTCCATTTCTTTTAAAAGAAATAGACGGTCTTGATTTCGTCTCCTTCCTTAAATGGTGGAACCCGATCACCGTTGGTGGTTTTCCTTCAATCGGCGGTGATCAACGGTGAATTATGCCTAGATTTCGATCCCAAAATGATCAGTGATCGAATTGGGATCAATCTATGTGGTTATATCCATTTGGCATTCCAAATTTCTTTGAAAAACCCCAAAACTGAAAGCTTGAAGAAAATAGGGGAGGACGTCAATGGCAAATCTGGGTTCCGACGATCTCCGACAGTGAGGTTGATTCCATAAGCTTAAGATCGATACAACGAGCTTATAGTTGGCATTTGGAGGCTTATCACCATGTGGTTTTCCCCTTTGACCGCTCCCTAGCATAGATCTCGGCCTTGGTGGTTCTTGGCCTTCCCAACGCAAAATGATTCGAGTAAGGGCTCGATTTGGATCACCTCGAGCCCTAGAACATGTATGTGCCTTCAATTTGTGGTGAAATCCTCTCCTTTGGATTTCACCATTAAAGGGTGCTTAGTTTTGGTGAGAACAGTGCCTTGCCGATGATGAGGTGGCCGGGGAAAGGTGTTGAACTTCCTCTCCTGGTCTTGTGAACATAATGGAATGTTCACTTCAGAGGGAAGGAGCTTCCTTGCATGTTTTCCATGCATTGCCAAGCACTTTTTTTTTTACTCCTCTTCCTCTTCTCTTCCTTTTTCTTGTTCCCTTGGAGAAGCTAAATCCTTCTTGGCTTTTCCTTGCTTGATTGCCTCCTTCACTTGAAGGCAGCCATTATGTTTAAGAGGTGGCTTTTTGTCTTGGAAAGGATGAGGTAGGAAGAAGGGAGTTTGCATAGGAAGAGATGGAAGAAGGAAATTAGCATTTCTCTTATTCCCATTTTCTCCCCATTTTTTATTTTATGATTATGGCATCACATAGCCCTAGACTAATGTGTGCTGCCCATTTTGAGTTTTCATTTGGAGTACATTTGATTTGGGTTAGAGTTTGAGTCCAAATCAAGTGCACTGATTTTAGCTTGATCCAATTCAAAATCAACTCAAGGGTATTTTTGAAATTAAATGTAATTTGACCTTTAATCATCTTGGATTGATGATTATTGATTGTTGATTTGATTAATTGATTTTGAATTTGGATGTTTGAGTTGATCCTACCTAAGACAAATAGGTTAGATCCAACCCAGGGTGAATTTCCTAGGTCACTAGCATAGTGTCCTAAGCATTGAATTAGGAGAATCCTATTTGAGATTAAGATCTCCCAATTTCTAATCTCATCCAAAAATGAGGTCAACAAGATGGAGTGTAGACATACATCTCTCGAAATCGGAACTGATCACCGGGATAGTCTGTCTTAGTTCAACAGGGCCTATTCGACCTAAGGGCGACTATTAAGCGATGAGTCATGTGTAAGGACTAAACCCAAGCTTCAAGTATTCAGGAGGAAAGGAGCCTCTGTCAGATTTATCCTAAACCTCAAATATACTCGGCCTAGTTAGTGCATGATGGCTAGTTTAAGAGGAAAGCATGTAGGCTTACATCCTCTTAAATGAAGTCAACACTGGGTAGTTTACTGATTACACAGTAAGACCTACCAAAATAACAAGGTGCTCATTGGTTTACAATGGTCAAGTAAAGAAGAAAGCGCAGGGACTCACATCCGCCAGACAAGTGACTACTGGGGTGACATACTAGCGAGGTAATATATATGCCCGACCTAGAGAAGCTAATGAGTAAGTGCCAATGGGGGTGGGGAGGGCTTGTTCCCACATCAAAATAGTCCGAGACAAAATATTTGTGTTTGTTTATGATGAGAAAGAAGGAATAGGATGATGTTTGTGTTCTCTTACACCTATCTTAGTAGCACCGAAGGATCGAATGTGGTTTGTGTTTGTGTCATGAAGGGATAAGATGCCGCTCGGGTTCTCTTATACCTACCATAAACACACCGTGGCGGATTCACAAGAAAAAGATGGTTTTAATACATAAGAAGTGAAATTTAATATGTAAAGAAGTTTCTTAATGATTATTTTCAAACAAGATTTATGGATAATATTTCTTTAGATGGAGCCCATCGATCAGAAGCATAGGGCGCTCTCCTTTATAGTTTATGAGCTGATAAGATCTTCTTTTGTAGGCCTTCTCTATGGCAAAAGGGTCTTCCCAAGTGGGTTTAAACTTTCCTCCCATCTTTCGACAGTCAATAATTGGTCTCCTTATAACTAAAATAAGCTCTCCTACTTGAAAAGCTCTAGGACGGACCAACTTATTGTGCTTGAATCATTTTAGCTTTGTATAACTTGAGGTTTTGGCATGCCTTGAGGCATCTCTCCTCCAAATCTTTGAGCTCTTCTAACTGTGGCTTGGCATTCTACTATGTAGTAATCTTGCTACCCACATCTAACCTTAGTGATGGGAGTTGGACTTCTAATGAGAGAATGACATCAGACCCATATACTAAGGAAAAAGGGGTAGATTGAGTTGGAGTTATGTATGTGGTGTGGTAGGCCCACAAGGCTTTAACCAACTACTCATGATACTATCAGTTATTGTCATCGAGTTTCTTATTTAGTATTTGGATGAGAGTTTTGTTGAATGCATCTGCTAGACTGTTTGCCCTTGGATAGTAGATGGTGGAACATCTCTAATCTATGTCATGTCTCCGGCCAAAGCTGTTGATTTTGGTGCTCTTGAATGCAATACCATTATCAAATATAATTCATCAAGGCACCCCAAACTTATATACAATATGTTTCCTCAAAAATTATAGCACATGCTAAGTTGTGACCTCTCTAAGTGAGATTGCCTCTGCCCACTTGGAAAAGTAGTCGGTTGCAGCTAGAATGAACCAGTGACCCTTGGAAGAAAGAGGATCAATCATACCCATTATGTCGGTGTCCCAACACTCAAATGGCCACGAGGCCAAAGTAGGATGTAGAATGTTAGGTGGCTAATGTAAGACCACACCGTGTACCTGACATTGGTGGCATCTCCTAGCCACATCCATGCAATCTATAATCATCACAAACCAGTACTATCCTAGTCTTTTGATCTTGGCTTTATTCTTCGGACTGGACTAATGAGCTTTACATAAACCTATATGTACCTCAGTCATGATCTTACGGGCTTTGTGTTTGGCTAAACACCATAACCATATATGATCGAAAGATCGTCGTTATAAGGTGCCATCCACTAGAGCATAGGAGAGAGCTCTCTGTTTCACCTAATGGGCTAATGACTTCTCTTGAGGTAGTTTGCATGTGTTTAAATAATCCATGAATGGCTGCCTCCAATCTGACTCATCGTCTTCTTTGGCAATGGCAACCTCCCCTTCAAGGGAGAGTCTCTCGATAAGTTCAATGTCAATAAGGCATAAGACTTGTCTATTTTGGACTCTTATTGAAATGGACTCATCTTCTGGACATGCCAACTCCTTGGCGATATCATCCCTCGAGGATTCTTATAGATAGTGACCTCTGGGATCTAAGCCAATAACTCCATAGTGTACTTGTGGTAATGATGGAGCTTAAGCTTTAGAACTTTGTAGGACCCGTCAACTTAGTTGATGGAAAACTGAGAATCCCATAAGATTTTGATGCTCTGGACGCATAATGTAATGACTAACTCTAGATCGACAATCAAAGCCTCATATTCTGCTTCATTTTTGGTGCATGGATTGGATAGATGATATGAAAATCTCATCACATCATGGTCTAAACTTAGGATAACTATTCCTATCTCTGTCTTTCCTGGAATAGTAGATCATGGTTCTTCTCCTTTTTGAAAGGAAGTCGTACCATCAAAGTACATCTCTCAACCGTGAATGCTAGTGTCTCTTATGTTCATGATTTGTTCATTAGGGAGGTCATCACTAAGTGGGGAGTCAACAGGAAGTGGGTGTGCTGCTAAGAAATTTGTTAGTGCTTGTCCTTTCATAATACGAAGGAGTACGAATGTGATATCAAATTGCGATAAGATCATGGACCATCATGCCAACCGTCGAGATAACATTAGCCGTCTCATGCGATATTATAGTGAACTGATTCTAGAGATCAGATTCACCTTATGGGAAAGCATGTTAGGTGGGTAGTTTGCCTCAGCAGGAATCAGAATCACAACTGAGCTAGTAGAGAGCATTTTCTTTCCCTTCTTCATTGGTTTGAGACAACAAAGTGCCAAGGGAGTTGTCAAATGCAGTAGTGTACAGGGTCAATGGCTTGCCTAGGATAGGGGCTACTAGAACTAGCAGTGTCACCAGGTAGTGCTTGATGTCTTCAAATGCATGCTAGCACTTATCATCTCACTCAAACTTGGCATCCTTTTTGACAAGTACTGAGAATGGCTAGCATCTTCCTGATAAGTTGGATATAAATCATCTTAGATATGCCAACCGCCCTTGAAATGATCTGACTTGAGTTAGACTTTTAAGGGGTAGCATTTCTAAGATAGCTTGATTTTCTCCAGATTGATTTTTATTCCCCGATGTCAGATAATAACCCTAAGGAATTTCCCTGAAGCTACTCTGAATGCACACTTCAGAGGATTTATTTTAAGATTAAAGTATCTTAATCATTTGAAAATTACTCTCAAGTCAAAGAGATGGTCTTCCTTTTCTTTATTTTTCACTACCAGATTGTCAACATAGCATTCAACTTGATGACGAATGAGTTCATTGAAGATCTGGGTCATGGCCCGCTGGTATATAGCACCAGCATTTTTAAGGCCGAAAGGCATGACCTTATAATAATAGATTCTGATCGGGGTTTGAAAAGTAGTGTTTCTTTCATCCTTGAGGGCCATCTTGATTTGGTTGTATCCAGCAGACCCATCCATAAAGGAGAATACTGCATGAGATGAGGCAATGTCCACCATCAATTCTAGTATATGAAGTGGAAATTCATCTTTAAGATATGCCTTATTCAGATCCCTAAAATTGACAAATATGCAAATTTGGTCATCCTTTTTCTTAACTCAAATGACACTGCCTAACCAGGTAGGGTATTTTTCTTCCCTGATAAAGCCAGCATCGATCAATTTCTTGATTTTAGAAGTGACTTGCTGTTCAATTTCTAATCGCATATGTCTAGGAGCCTG
The DNA here is from genome assembly GCA_021442155.1 of Cymbidium sinense. Lineage (NCBI taxonomy): Eukaryota > Viridiplantae > Streptophyta > Magnoliopsida > Asparagales > Orchidaceae > Cymbidium > Cymbidium sinense. The sequence continues at coordinate 78,937,743 of CM038225.1, read as the reverse complement.
CTTGATAGGGTTAGCATTAGGATCTATTACTAGCTTGTAAACTGCTACGCCAAGAGATAAACTTGGCATTTCTTATAACTCCATATGAAGTAGTCCATAAACTCAACTAATATCCTAACTAAGTCATTGATTTCTTCTTTATTTAATAAGGAACTAATCTACGTCAGGCGTGGATCTTCTTTATTTCCCAAGTTGATTTCTTTGAGTTCATCATTGGTTGATCTGATTTCTTCTTCAAACTCTAGTAGTGCATCTTTGACTTCATGCTCATTAGGGTTATCTAAAGTTTCTAAACATGCCTCCTCATAAAAATTAACATGATTTTAGAAAAAGCTATCAGACCCCAAATGAGTGGCGATGACTAGGCAATGGTTGTCATCGTAGACTGGACCCACTATACCAAACCCTAGTCTTGATCTTGATTAAGAGTATCTAGTTTTGTTGTCCCATAATTTTTCAAAGTAGTTCGACTTATGTTTGACCAAGTATGTGGGATTAATTTCTTCTTCTCTAAGTTAATAACACAAGGCGAATACCAATCAAGAGGTAGTTGTATTAAATCTTTATATGAATCATCCTCAAGTTCTACATTAGATTCTTGACTTGAGGATGATGCTCCAACAAAAATCTCTTCGACCTGACATCTGTGGCTGACTTAGGGGCCTCCTTAATTACCAACCTTTGACTTTATTGGAGGAAAGTGAGGTTAGAGCTAAAGTTCCAACTACAGCCTGACTGTTCTATATAATGATTTGGATACATTTATGCTTCACTTGGAGGCCTAGTCTTCGCCATTGTTTGGCTCGAACGTCACCTCCAAAGGAACCCGCTGAGGGGGTTGGTCAACATGCTAACCACATGACACTCATCCTCTGAACTAGTCTCTAAGTCTATGTGGATAGCGGGGATACTTCTTATGAGCTAGAATAAAGCTCCTACTGGTTAGGCACCAACAAGGAAGTCTTCCACCTCTATAACTGCCTCTGAATTTGCCTCTTCCTCTACCTGGTGGAGGTTGAGTCATCCTACCCATGTGTTCATATGGAGGAAAAAATTGTGGAAAATGTAATATCTGGCTCTACTTCTTCCTCGGTGTCTGATTCTTTCTCACTTGTGCCTTCTTTTTCTTTTCCTTTTTCATTTCTTTTTCTTTTTCAATTTCTTTTTCTTTTGATTTTGAACTTTCACCAAGTTCACAAGAATAGGCTTTTTGATTTGGAGGAAGATAGTAGGCTGCATCTTCATAAATCTCAACCTCTCTAACTGATAATGGCTTCAAGTCTCCTTTGATATAAAACTCGATTCTACCTCTTCTTAATTTGATGAACTGGTGCAAAGAAGATGGAACCATGTTGTTTGCATGTATCCAAAGCCTACCGAGCAAAATAGTGAAAGATGTATCTGAATCGATTATGTAGAACCTGGCCTCTGTCTTCCAGTCATCTATCTCTAGTGGAAACACTATAGAGCCTAAAGCCCTCTTGCCTTATTCGTTGAATCCTCTCATATCATCTGATCTCCTCGGAGTTCGGAGATATCGATCCTCAAGTAAGCAATGATTTTTATAATCATAATGTTCACTGATGCACCTTGATTAACTAACACCCTGGATAGCCTGAATCTGCCCATATCCACTATAAGGTAGAAGGGACATTTGTGCTTCATTATCCCCAAAAGGTAATCTTTATCAGTGAATGTAACTCCCCGAGCTTCTCTTAAAAAACATGCCTCCTGTCCAACAGTGGTCAGCTTAGCTAAGCATATTTCTAGATCAAGTAGAGCTTTGATCAATGACTCCCTCATCTCTTTGGATAAACAAGGGCATCATATTTGCTTAATTTAGCTCGCAACTTTCTTAGGTGAGCAAGGACATTGTAGTCAACTCTAGGTTGGTCCTCTACAAGCATATCCATAGGTGGAGCATCCTATGGAGGGGCTTCTTGCAATGACTTGTTTACCCTTATCCTGAGGTACTACCCTAGGAGGTAGAACTTTGCCACTACAAAGGTTGACTTCAGTGACTTCATGAGATGGTTTAGTAGAAGTTCTACCTACTCATCAGGTTCACCTACAACTTCTCCTATAGGATCATCAGAGTCAGATGAATCCAAGTCTATCTCAATGGGTGAACCCGGATGATTTAGAAATGGAAAATCCATTTCAAAATCAGAAAGGAGTGGATTAGAATTGTTATAATTATTAGTACTTGGAGAGATTTTATAGGAATAAAATCATCAAGATCATCAAAGTAAAAAAAGAATGTAAGCGGAATCAGTCTTCTTCTTCATTGATTTCTTAGATTTTGTTGAAGGTGCAAAGTAGAAATCAAGTAAAGTAAGCAAAGTGAGGGATTTGGCACCCCTCTGTTGATACAGTATGACTGCTAAAAGAAGAACTGGTTGAAGGAGCTATAGCTGCAATTATGGTAGGAGTGTTGGACTCAGTCGTAGTTGCACTAATTTGCTATCTCGAGCAAGTGGAAGCTATCGCTGCTGCTGTTGGGCTTCTACCTTCCTCAAGTTGTCTCTAGTAACTTGCAAACTTTCCTTAGAGTTGGAGATTTGAGTTATTTCAGGCACTTGTAAAGATAACTTTCTGATCTTAGAAATTATTTTCTTAGAGGTTTGGGATAGAGAAATATCCCAACCTTCCTCTATCTTGAGAAGATCGTGTGTATCCCCAAGGATTAATCTCACAGAATTAGAGGGTTGTTCTAATAATTATTTTTTAGGGATAATAATGGCACCCAACTTTTAGCTAAGTTCAAGCCAGCCCTTGATGGTAAAGCAATCTTCTAAGACATGTCCTAGCATATGGTGGTAGGGGCAATAGTTTGGATCATGACTCTTGCCCACATTCTCTAGCCTCCTAGGCTCCGTCAACTAAAAATTAGGCTTCTTCAATAGATTCTTGAAGATCTTCATGACTACCTCCCTTTTGAATGAATAAAGTTTATTCATTTTGTCAGCAAAAGTAGGTAAGTGCTAGCTACCTGGTGGTGGATAAGAATGCTACTGTTGATGCTGTGGCAGAGATACTCCTAAGTAGGTGGCGGTGGAGTCCAATGTGGCAACTGAGGTGGCCGATATGACGGCCAAGGTGGTGGCAAAGGATGTGGTAGAGGAGGTAGGCCAGTGAGGTGATTTGAACACAGGGGTTCTCCTTATCAACTATTGTGATTGCCCCTAGCTTTTTCTCAAATGCCTTCTGTGGTCTTGGCTTAGCTGACTGATCTGGGAAAGGTGACTATTTGGTCTCTCCTTATAGACTAGTCTCCCTCTTGATTAACTTCTCAAATGTCTTAATGGTGAAACCTTTAAGCATGAAGACGACCGGGCCATGAATATTCTTGAGCAAAATTTCAATGGCATGCTGTTCAGATAGCTATGGTTCACATTTCATACTTAAATTGAGACATCTAAGAATGTAATCAACAAGGGATTCACCTAGGTTTTGTTGAGCTACAATGAGATCGCCCACAGTTACCCTTTTCTGAGCTCCAGTAAATCTCTTAATAAAGAGCTGCTCCAACTCAACAAATGTCTTCACTAAACTGCTGGGTAGTTCAACGTATCAATCGAATGCAATGCCCATCAAGTTACTGACAAAGAGACAAGATAAGAGTGTGTTGCTGCCACCAGCATTGCAACATTCGGCTCTAAAATGTGCTATATGATGCCGGGGGTTCCCACTGCCATCGAAAATCTTAAAGGATGGAGGCACAAATACCTCAGGGTATTGGACACCACCAAATTCCTCCGAGAAATGTCTACCCTTTGGAACAGATGAACCACCTCAGACTTGGGCCAATGCATCCCTCACTTGTTGCTCCACCATATGTTTGATATCTCTTTTATGCATGGAGGTGCTATCCACCACCTTCCTATGCAAGCTACCACTGTCTCCTTCTGCAAGAATGCATCCAGGATGATCTAAATTGTGTGCTAACTCTGCTCTGTCAGCCACTATGGGAGAAGACTGTAAAACTGGAGTTGAATTCTACAATGCTGACATAACTACCATCAACTCTTCAATATTCTTCCCCATTTGATCAATATGATCATCCCTCTGTCTAAGCATCATCCTCTTCACAATACCTTCCTAACTTTGTTGATCCCTCTGAAGGGATCCCCTAGTATCGACCATGTGAACTTGAATCCTCAAGGAGATCATCCTCATCTGGATCGAAGCTGACCTTTCCCTCCTCATAATCTGATCAGTCACTCCCTAGAAGTTCTCTCTTCTCTGTAAAGTGATGTGCTATAATCTCATATAGTGAGCAATTTAATCGTGCTGGTATGAATATGCACTGTTGACCAGTGGAGGGGCTGTGCTCACTGACAGAGATGCACCTAACACTGCCTATCACTGGAGTGCTGGCTCTGGGAGGGTCATGACTGTTGGAAGAGATGTGCTCATGAATGCTCATGGGTGGAGTAGTATCCTTAAGGAGATCCACTACCATGGGGACTGCAGAACTATCCCCTTCTCCCTCTATAGGTGCTATCATCACTAGCTCTGATGGTGGTGGTGGTGGTGGTACGAATACGATACTACGGGTTGCCACTCCTTCTGTACCAAGATTGAAGTAGGAGGTTGAGTAGGTGAACGTCCTCACCTCAACTGGTGGAGTAGATGAAGTGGGATCCTTTGGCCGTAGTCGGATCACCAAGGGAGCATTCTTTTCCCTAGATACTATCTTCTGTGCCTTTATAGGCATGGTGGATGGTAGGATATAAACTAGTCAAAGAGGGTGAGGAGTGGAATGGTGTGGTGGAGAAAACACCTACCCTGCTGCTTTTCCCCATGATTGGTTGGTTAGCATAATGCTATTAGTCCTCGACCACGGTGGCGATGGTGGAAAATTGATTAGGCGGGTCGACTATTTGGCAAACCTCTATAGCTCCCTGTTCCCTGACTGAACTGCTACTCAGGCCTCTGATGCTCTATCACAATGAATGCACCTACTAACACTCCTGGGATGATAGACCTCAAGTCAAATAATGTACCGGACTCTGAACGTCCATGTACCCTACCTACTATCGTAATACTATACGTAGACCGGCATAAGACTTTCTCCTGTTCCCTAGCTAGAGCCTTGTGGTATGTAGGAGGTGGAGCAATGCAGCTATCCTTTGATAGTCCTCCTCTCCATCTGATGCTTAGAGAGAGTAAACGGTTCGGTCGAGGAAACCTCACGGGAACCTTCTTCGCAATGTGGGATGCGGCCATCTCCTGGGCGATCATGGTGCCACTTGATCTTTTAGCTCCTGTTGCGTCCCTGTGTGCGGTGCTATGTACGGCTAATAAAGACAATGTGAGAGCTAGATCCTACCTCGAAGGTAGGGGAGGCCATCTCTGAAGCAAGGATAGCCTTCCCCTTAAAGGGGACCACTGAGGAGGTGCTAGCACGCACCCAAGCGATAGTGGAAACAATTGACTGAGTAAGAACTGAACTGACTGGTGGAACCTCAACTGCCTTCCTCTTCAGGGAAGGATACTCAGTGTTAGAAGGCAGGTCGATCCGAATGACTGGCTTCTGCCCAGCCACCTCGGCCCGGCTAATAGTAATGAGGGCCACCCCTTCACAGGTGATGCGGGCTCCCTTGAATCCTCAGCCATAAAACACTAGATGGGTGGAGTCAGTCTGAGGGAGGCTAGCTCGATCCAAGGCCAAATCCATCCCGAACAAAAAAGTGAACACAAACTTCTGAGAGGAAATGTGTGAAAATTGCAAAGACTGTGCTAACTACTCTGAGCTGTACATCTGCATTTGTTGAAGCATAACTTGTATCAGATTCCTGCCTTGATATTTATTCCACACAAGTAACAAAAGTTTGGAATTTTGAACCTACACTCAACAATTCAAAAATGTTAAGTGGGGTTCATTGGAGAGATTTAGATGTTTTGAAGGAGAGCCTTTTGCCATTTGATTTTTTTTTTAGAACCCATACTCAACCAATTTAGGTAGGTTGGGTAGGGTTCAAAAGTTTGAGGATAGATTTTTTTTTTTGGGAGGTTGTTTGTGTTTTATGCTTCTTGTTTGAAAATAAGGATAGTTTGAAATACCCCTACTTAGCAAATTTGGGTATGCTAAGTAGAAGTTGTGATTTGTATGCTTGAAACATTTTTTGCTTGTGAAGATTTGATTATGTGATATTTTGATTTGGAAATGGGACTTCCTACTTAACAAATTTGGTGTGTTAAGTAAGGACCGCATGTGTTGGGTTTGTGAGATTTGTTTGTTTTTCTTTGGAGATGGGAATCCCACTTAACAAATTCAGATATATTAAGTGAAAGCCCCAAATGTGTTTGAGATATGTTTATTTTCCTTTGAAAATGAGACTCTCACTTAACAAATTTGGTATGTTAAGTGAAAGCTCCAGTGTGGTAGATTTGAAAAATTGGATCCTTATTTAACAAATTTGATATGTTAAAATAGGGATCAAATGTGTGTTGAAAAGAGACCCTCACTTAACAAATTTGGTATGTTAAGTGAAAGCCTAAATGTATTTAATATGTTTTCAAAAATGGGATTCCCACTTAACAATTTAGTGTGTTCAGTGGGGACCAAAGTATGATATGACTTGAGAATGGGATTCTCACTTAACAAATTTGGTTATGTTAAGTGGGAATCTAATATGGCAAGGTTATATGATTCTTACTTAACAAAGTTTGATGTGTTTAAGTAGAACCAAATACATGCTTTGAAAGTGAGACTCTTACTTAGCAATATTGGATATGCTAAGTGAAGCCTAAAATGTATTCTTCTTTAAAAATGAGACAAACTCTTAACAAATTGGAATTGTTAAGTGAAAGTCAAATTTTATGTTTTGAACATGAGACGCCCACTTAACAAATTAAAATTATTAAGTGAAATACCTAAAAGGTGAGGATTTATGCTTGTAGCCTGCAAAGGGAAACAACAACCTCAGATCCTAAATCTAGGAGCTTTGACAAGGGCCAAAACATGACCTAAATCTAACACAAAAATAGGTATATGATTTACCTCCACAAAAGAGAATAAACCACCCGACTGTGAGACTTATTACCGCCTGGAGTGGCAACCAGTTAACTCCTCATACGCTTTAAATCCATGTAGGTAAATCTTATGGTTTGTAAGATGGTTAGGCTATTATTTATTTAGAAAAGAACTACGTCCTTAAACTCACTCCCTAAGAGACTAGATCATGAAGGGCATGAGTAATGATTTAAATCTAATGCAAATTTTGTCAAGTTTTATTTAATTTTTGGACTTTTGTTTTGACACAGGCTATAGGATTTTGTATGCCTGAATATATGAGAAATTGATTGTGGGCTAAATCAAGAAAGAAAATGGTGTCTTTCCATCAAAGGCTCTTATAGGTTAAGCCTTTATTCTCTTACATAGATGGAAGCGCTCTTTTAACAAGAGTGGAAGAATATGACATGCTTGATATTATTCATTCATCATCCAGCTAAGGGGTTACTAAAAATTTTATTATCTTGATTTAATTCCTAGGCTTTTATGTGAGGTTATGAATTATTTTAAAATTTTAGTTATGAGTTATTAATGGGATAGAAAATTTTTTTTATCCTAGGAGCCTAATCGCATCCAGGTCACACAGTAATCAACAATCATAAAGAAACTATGTAAAGGCATGTTATTTCTAATGCACAAGATAAACAAGACATCAAACAATTTTATAAAGCTATCACAAAATAATAAAAGGATTGCACGATCGAGTACCATTGTACAACCCAAAAAGAAATGCGGGTAGCCGAGCTCTACCCTTATACATCCCGGTACAATGAAAGAATAAATTATAATTATGAAGTGATAAGTGATCTAGGGGTCTTCATTCTTCATCTTCCATTCTTCAGTCCTTGTCCTTCATTCCTTCATCTTGATTTGCTCCATTTCTTTCTTTCTTTTGGCTTGAGTGGGATGTAACTTGCTCCAAAGGTATCACATGGTACATAAGACATGGTCTTATAATCAATGCTTATCCTTAATCCCCAAAACACTTATCCTAATCCTAATGCAATAGTTACATTAAAAGAAAGAATAGTAAATCTAGTTACACCTGCAAAATAAATGTTATCAAAACACACCATACAACCTAACCAATTATAAGAATAATTTGTACTTAGCACCCCACATATGGGTAACTAAGTCCACCTGTCCTAACTTGGGCTATGCTTAGGGGCTAAGCAACTTGCACAGTGAAAAACATTTACATTTTTATTACAGCGGCCCCTTTAAGTACAACTCCCTGCGTAAGATATGATTAGGCTAGTATCGGCCTACCATTCAGGCTACACACATATACCTGAACATCCATTATAAAATAATACATCATAAAATTGAACATTCACCAAACCATGCACCAACCTAATATAAAGCCAGAAATGATGACTTAGCCTAATGTGCATGTGTTAGAGCTTGTGTGGTATGTCCTAACTAGGCTTTAGGGTTATGATTTATTAAGTGTGAGAGATTTAATTTATGAAGAGTTGATTTTTCTTTAAGTAATTTAGTTGATTTGGGGATTTTTACTTAATGTTTTCTTTTATTTTGTATAGCTTACACATAGCAACTAAGGGTTATAAATAGAAGAAAGAGAGGGATAATCTCTCTTTTATCCCTACCTTAAGTAATTTTTAAGGTAAATTGGTTAATGAATTTCTTTTAGTGAATGGTTTATTATGTGTTTTAATTAATCCTAAGTTTAGATCATTCTAAATAGCCCTATTCAATAAGAAAGGCATCTTAGGATTAGTTAGGGTGGATTACTATCACATAACACTCACCCATTCATTTCTTTCCATCATGTATACCATGCATAGGAATAATCCTAAGCATACATATGCATGCAATGTAAATCTTAGCATACTTTCATGATGAATACAAAGAAATATATTTTGAAAATTTAAATATTCTATTTTACTAATCGGATCATGAATGCATGTCTTTATTATATAGAAAAGATGGATTTTTCATCTATTAGCTAAATGTACATCCACATGTATAAAAGTTATAAGTGAGTATGACACCATTATTTTCTACACCAGGGGTATAAGGTACGAGACCTACTTAGGGCTACTTAAATCCTCGTAGCCTGGGATGTCCAGACTAATATACCACTTTTCTTAGATACATGTAAATGTATGAATAACTACAAGGATAAGAAAATCCATGCAAAATTATGTTTTATTTATTTGATTTTCTATTCTTTATTCATCAGCCACATCACACATGCATATGTTTAAGAGTTTTTAAGTGAATACAATGCCATTATTTTCTACACCAGGGGCGTAAGGTACAAGACTTACTTAGAGCTACTTAAAGCCTCGCAGCCCTAGGATGTCCAGACTAATATACCACTTTTTTGAAATACATATGAATGTACAAAAAAGAATTAAATGGATAAGGAATCATGTAAGAAATTATGTTTGATTTGGTTGTATGGTTTACATGTGCAATGTGAAATTCTTCCTAGGTCTTAACATGGAAATGCATAGGAATAGATTTAATCAAGTGTTATGTTCTTTTCAAATGAACTATACACTTGCAAATCATATGTGAATCCATATTAAAGTAGGGAAAGAGAACTTCACATTATACATATTATACTATCATCATGTGCAAGCTTATAAATATTTTTAACTAGCATTACTTCATTTATAATCCTTAATTTATAGATTTTGAAATTAGTTTTTGGTTTAATAGTGATAATAGCCACTCATATCTTTAATTTTAGCCAACACATGCAATTTGACATAAAAGGAAACATTTTATTTAATTCATTTTCAAGACAAATGAATGCATGATGTTCATATGGAAAATAATATTTAGCATGATTAGAAAGAAACAAAGGAATGTAAACACATGATTTCATTCACCCTAATTAATCCCTAAGGACAGTCATATCAAATAAGGTTATTTCAAATGAATCAAAATTTTTTAAAGACATTTTTATCTTTGAATTTGATTTGACCTAGGAAATATGAGAAGGGTTTGCTAATCCTAACCCATTTTCCCATGTGTGAATTAGTTTGGTTTAATTAAGAAAAATTAAGTTGATTTTATGTTTTGATTAGGTTAAGGTATGAATTAAATGAATTAATTATCCCTTACCTATATCACCTTATGTTAATTAACTAATTAATAATAAGCCAATATGATATGCAATCACATGAAGTAAATTTGCAATGCTCCTAAGAAATGAAATGGGCCTAATGCAATTGGCTTATGATTAATAGTTAATTAGGCTTAAGGGATCTCACTTGATTACTCTTATGATTTTCTCGCACATGTAAGCCAATCATAATTTCATTATCTCTCACCTTAGGTTATTGAACACCTAAGGAGCTACCCAAGATCAATTAAAGGTCACTTAGGTTAGGATGAATTGATTTTTTTTAATTTTAATTTCATTAGGCTTTTAATGAATTGATTAGATGTTTTAGTTATGCTTTAATTTGAATGATGAAATTAACTTAGGGGAAGGAACCAAGGGAAAGGCCTCAATCCTAATCCCTAAGTCATTTAATCATTCCATTAGGTTTTGATTTCTTATTTTGAAGATTAGTCACTTAATTAACCAATTAATCATTCCATTAACCCATTAATTACTTTAATTTTTAAAGGTAAAGAATACCTAAGAAATAAATTAGGAAAAATATCCCCAATCACATTTCCTAAGTGATCTTACTATTTAACTAGGATAATTATGTTCAAATGATTAATCAAGCTATAAGGCCTCTTTACTCTTATTTGACCTCTTTCATTTTATCAAAGCTGAAAATTTATTTACATTTTTCCATCAAATTACTATTTTGGTTTGCTAAATTTAAAGAAGAAAGCAATATGTTTGGTATTCAATAAGAAAAGATTAGATGGAGATTGCATTTGTTGAAGGCTTATACATTAATTTGCTAATTGTGCATTCCAAAGGGTAAATTTTGGATGAAATGCTGAATGAAATTGTGATAAGTCAAGACATAAAGTAAAAGCTTCACTTGTACAATGCTTCTTTTGTCCTAATGCATATGTAAAGGTAAAATTGCAAAGAATTATTAAAGTTACTAAGTACATGTTCATATTGTTCCAATGTGGTAGGGAAATCTGCTCTGATATAAGAACTCATTCACATTATTCCAATATGGTGGATAAACTTATTGTAATATAAGTACGTGTACACATTATTCCAATGTGGCAAGAAAGTTATGCTATAAACTAAGTGTCTGTTCACATTGTTCCAATGTGGTGGGAAAACTTATTGTAATATAAGTACTTATTCATGTTGTTCTAACGTGGTAATAAAATATGCTTTAAATTAAGTACTTGTATGCATTGTTCCAATGCAGCAAGGAAATGTTGTGCCATACCAGTTAAGCTTGAAAGCTCATTAACATCTTTCTTGGCGTGGTGGGAATATAATACTTTCGATCGCGGTGTCTAATGACACCTACCATGCACGCCTTTGTTGGCGTGGTGGGAAGGCCCTAGTCTCCTGAAGTAGCCCCCTACTCGAGGATGATGCCGGAAGGCTACCAAAATTTTCAGCAATAAATTAAATCTATAAAGAGTTTAAATTTGATATGATTGCAATCGTATTTTTAAACTTGGCATGCCATAAAATGGAAGTGAATCAAACCTTAAACTATTCATGAAAATATTGATCAATTTATTCAATCATAAATGTTCAAGTTGAATGAAATCAAAATCATAAATGATTTGATAATTTGTTCACAAGAAGATATGATTTGATATCTTAGTAATGAACATGAATATGAAGGAGATGCTTTAATTAAATGTTGATATAAAAAAATGAATATTTGATTTAAGACTTATTAAAGCATTTACATGAATGAGATTCTACATATGCTTATGATCAATCTTACATTTAAGTATAATGTCTAATGATTTATACAAATATTCAAAAAAATTAAATCCAAGCATGAATCACAAACCATTCTTACATGTGAGTTCATAGTTTTGGACTTCATGCCAAATTAATAGAATGATCCATTATGCATATTCAAATGGTTATTATATTTCATTCAATTTGAATGTCTTTAATATGCAAGTTAAATGAAATCTATGCTTACTTTATGAAGCAAGGTTTTTTTCTTAGCCATTGGATTCATGTAAGTTTTCGAAAGAATCAAATTCATATCCTTTAAAGACATATACACACTTGACTTAACAAGTTTAGAAAGAATCAAGATTGCATCTTTCAAAATAGATTTGCACTTGATTTATAATAAATGTTTTGTATCCTCTAGGATAAATACATACTTGATTTATGACAAGTACTTAAGGAAACTAAACTCGTATTTCATAGAACATATTTTTCACTTGATTCTTAGAAAGTGTTTGAATGAGTAAAAATTTTCATATTTTACAAGACAAAGCTACACTTGATTTATGATTTTTATGTATCAAAACCCATGCTTGCAATTTGACTCATATGTCATATTAAACATAACTACTTCAACTTAAACATCTCAATATTTGTACAACACTTTAAAGAATAGATACTTGTATGTATGTTAAAGTATTCACTAGATCAAACGCTCAAAAAATATGTAAGTTATGTGGGAAATGAATGAACTGATATCTAAATTCATTCAAAACTAATTATCCACCCACATGTGACCCAACATATGCATTACAAATTCAAATTTAGTGTCTAAGGATGGTGCATGGGTCGCACCCCAGTTGGGCCCTATGATCAGATCTGGGTTAACAAAACCTAAAAATCTAATGATGTTATCATAATATTTTCAACCTAATAAAATATGAGAAGCTAATTTGTCATATAATTGCAAAAGTTAAATCTATTGATACAACTTCTCAAGTTCAAGCTCTCAAGAGGAAAGTCTCAAACCCAATCCTTTATGCTCAAGCTAGAGTTGACAAGGTTTGGAAGACTCTAAACATGGAAGCAATGAATTTAAACCCGATCCTCTGTAAGAAAATAGGTAAAGTTGACAAAGTTTACTCCGATGATGCACGTGTTGACTGAATATTTCAATTGGAGGGGTTTCTATAATCAAACTTCATTTAAGTCCTAATGTCAAACTATTACATTTTTAAATCTAAATCAATTATAAAATAATCACATGTTTAAATTAAAAGTATAAATCAAATAAAATTAATTATTTAAATCTCAAATTAAAATCCATTCACCCATCCACAGCAATTTATCAGGAGTAATAAATTGAGTAGACTTTTGCTCACAAAGAGCCAATGTCAAATCAAATACATGGCTATTTTCACTCTCAAATAATCTTAAATCGGTAAGGATGTGGCCCGTGTCCTCTGTCCATATGGTTTTGCCCCAAAATAGCACAACATAAATAATGGTTACAACATACTCTAACTAACTGATTTACCGATATGGTACCACTAAATTATGGTTACGTCCGTAGCTTGTATGTTCCCCAATGGCTTTGATCTTTGAGCTGTGAACTATAAAATATATTTGATTGGGAAAAAAGCTCTCTGTTAGCTAAGGTTGACTTATATTCATCCCCTTAGACAAACTCCACCCTATATCTATCAAGACACCTTGGACGATGTAACCATTGTTGTTGACAAGGATCCTTCTGTCAAGTTGGGTCGAATACCTCCGCTGACTATGTGGGCCAGGGACCACGATAGCTCGGGATGATAGAACCATGATATCTTGATCTAGTGTGTCATCGTTTCTCCAAACATAAGCTTTAAATTGAAATAATAAATCTCATAATTTTTAAACTTCACTAATTGCTATTATACGTTACACTATTTAGCAATCCATCGACTAGCCTTAATCGAAAGTGCTCTCTCATTATTGGGAGGGGTAATTAACTATAGGTGCTTGTATGCCTATAAGAAACCTGGAACCATATCTAATGTCCTCATAAAAATGAGGGTGAAATCTCTAGGTAGTGTCTTATCTACTATTCCATTAGCATTTTGAAAATTTGACCGACATTTTAATCACTCTCTTCACATGAAGAGGTAAGTGGTGAACTTTTGGAGCTCACAGATTTCTGGCGACTCTACTGGGGACATGTTTCTCTTTCCATCTTCGGCTTGTCAAACCTAAGCTATAGTAGCAGTGGAGCATAAAAAAAAAGAGAATGATAAATGATAAACAAAAATGAAAATGAAATTGAAAAGTTGAAATGGCTCATAGAACAAAATTACTAATGAGCTTAAATGCTTTCTAAATACGGTCTTGAATATTTATGATTTTATTTAAAGTTTGTTATTTTATCATGGTTGTTATGTTCTTATGTGTCTCCACATTTTGGGGAAGTGGGACAATATATTGATTGTTAATTATTAATTCTTATCTTTCACCTCCAGAATGGCTCTCCAGAATACTCCCTTCATTGTTACTCTTGGAGGTGGTGCAAACATCTGCTTGGCCAATGCCATCATTAATGCTAGAAGCGTCGGACCTACCATCCAGTTTGGTAGCATCGACTTCCTAGCAATTGCTGCCATGAACATTGCTAGGCCTCACTCGGTGAAGCATGCACATCACGCAGTAAGACAAACACTAAAGATGCCTCGGCATTACTCCTATTGTTGGTGGAGCACTTTAGAAGAAGTTGTCTATCTTCGAGAGGCTTGGTCGCTCAGAGACCCCCATCATGAAGAGGGTTGTTACTGGGAGGACTGTCTCTTTAGTCCTCTAAAATAGCACAACCCTACCAGATGAACCCTTCACCTTGGAGAGGCATGATGCTAAGGCTTCTTCATCTGAAAGTAAGCTCACCCAAAGGTAAGGAAGAAGGAGTAGTATTGAGCATCATGCTCAACAACTACTGCCTCTGTAGCCAGCTGCACAACTAATTATGAAACCAATAATGTTCCAACCCATAGTAGGTTTGACAACCTAAGATGAGTAAAGAGAAATAGCTCTACTAGTCAGATTAAGTAGTCTTTCTGGACCCAACAACGTCAAGCTCTAGCTCATCCAGCGAGGAAACCCAAAACTGTATTTGCAATAGTGCATCGAGTCCTTAAAGTTGCTAAGGAGAGAGGATTGATGAAAAAAAATATCAAGATCCTGTCATCAAGGAGTTTAGAGTAGCTCCTCCAAGGAGACCTCCCACAATCCCGGCAAGATGCCAACCAACTCAAGTCCCTCATAGTGAGCATCAGGGCATGACACTTGGACCACATGTTTAGGAATCTTCACCGAAAGATCCCAGCAGAAGGGCAAGCAGTTATGAAGGCTTAGGTCTCAACAAGAAATTGTCTTGGAGAAAAGATACGGTGTGACATCTAGTGTGCACTCCCAAAAATTCACCCCAACTCAAATTCATCATTGATGGGAACCTAAGAAAAAGGTCCCAGTTGATAAAGTCTCTAATGGTCGACACCCTAGAGCCAAGATTAATGAACTTGGGTATTCATAATTTTAGGGCCCATAATAAAAACATTTCTATCTGTGGATGAAGAACTAGAATTAAGTCCCAAAATTTTCAAAATAGCCCCAAGTAATTCTCGGGTTGGACTGATTTTCACGATTTCATATGTATTAGGCTCAATCAAATCTTTTTGCATGAAATAGGGCTTGACATGGGCTTAATAGGTTCGGTCAATCCCCTGTCGAAGGGGTTCAGCTTTTAAATGATAAAGGAGGATGGCTGCGTCTACAGTGCACACCACCAAGGGGAATCAACTAGAGCTCCCTCAGAGAAAAGGATTGACTAGGCTTTCATGGGAGAACTGATTTTTCCTGGCAGCCGATGGTTAAGGATTCTCATGTGAGGAAGAGGATTGGCTAGGGCTGTTCACATAACAAAGGGATTGGCTTAGGAGGATGTACACACCTTGCCAACCCATGCCACTATCTCACCCTCTCAAGAGCCTCCACCTCAGCACATCTCCGACCACCTAGTTGATGACTACCAAACCATCCCAACCATCGGATCACTTGAGGAGGAGGGTATACTCCTCCCCATCCAATTCAAATCATAGAATGAGCTTCCTTGAGTGATTGCGAGCATCTCGAGAGCTTTCCCCAATCCCTTCGTGCTATTTATCACCGGCAGGACCTAAGCAGAATGAAACTGAGCCCTCTGTCCATCCAACCTCACTTAAACTCCACCAAGCTTCAATTAACTCCTACCACACCTTCCCCAAGCTCCAGTGAGTCGAAACGAATCGATACGATCACTGGAAGGCACTCCTAGATCAACTCCTTCGAGCTTCACGTTGACGTTTGATCTACAGAGCTATCGGTGGGGTGGAAACTCAAAAGTTTCTCAACAAGGCTTCGTCTCTTCAAGATGAAGCTGCCTTAGTCATTGGACCACGGGCCTTGAGTTTCGGTGAGGTAAATTCCAACAATCCGTAGAAAATCCCCTAGATGTTGGTCTTTTGTGAAAGGATTTATGATTTTATTAGATATCCATCATAGGATCTCATTATATCTCATCCCCACATGTTTTGGAGTCAATCCTGACATCCCACAAGCTCTAGCGAGCTCGGATCAAGCGGTGGAAGGTAGTTGAAGGTGGAAGGCGGAACGCAGAAGGTGGACGGAAGGATCATTCGTAGTCTGTTCCGCGTGATTAGAATGGATGATCGTAATTTAATCCATTAGATTTTTTTATCAATCCAATAAGAATCATAGGATTAATCTTCACTGTCCGATTCGAAATCAGATGGCGGGGATGAAACTTATCCGCCGCCGCTGACTCAGCTGCCACGAGGGGACGTTTTAAATATCCTATCTTATGGAACCACGTGGAAAGTGTTGCCATGTCAGCTCCCGCGTGGCGCCGATGGGTTAAAGGATTAATTAGGTGCTTAAAATGTGATTAATTAGCTAGAACTTCAAAAATTCATAACTAATTATAGAAATATTCTAAAAATATGAGTAAACTTATTTTGGAAAGGGTAAATAGAGCAAAATTTAATAAAAATAAAATACCTAAGGTTTAATTAATGAACAGTGTTAAATTAGGATTTGAGGTTTAGGATAATTATCTTAATTATGTCTTAATTACTTGGCCAATGGGTCTCAAATTGGATAGGATAATTCCATGGAATGTCCTCTGCCTCACATAATTTTATTGAGATTTATTGGCTTGGTATTAGGAGATTTTGAATTTTTAGTCTTAACCACCCTCCTTAATCAATTTACTAATTATTAAAATTTCTAAACATTAAAATTTTAATTATTAATGATAATTAATCACTATTAACAATGGAAACAATGAAGGTAAATGATTAAGACTTATTCTTTGGTCATTTGCCTAAATATCTTTTCATGAGAGGGCTAATTAACTTATGGTTTAATTAAAGATTAATTAGGTAATTAATGATAAAATTAAATCAAATTAAAATGATAATTAGATCAGATAATTCAAATTGAATTCATGGGTTTCTCTTTATGTGTTTAATAACATAAAGACCCTTAAGGAACATATGGTTAACCTATGGGTGTGGGAAAACCATATAAGTACTTAATTAGATTTCTCCTTAATCTAATTAACACTTAAGCATGAGCCTAATTACTTTAGGTCCCTTTAGGAGCATTATAATTTTTAATTTCTCTTTTGCATATCATTGAAGGCTCATGGATAAGTGGTTAACTAAATTAAGAAGCATAGGAAAGGGAAATTAAGTTAATTATTTAATAATTTGAACCTAATCAATTCATAAAATCCACTTAATTACTTTTTCATAAATACATTAAGTCACTAATGTGGGATGGGGCAAAACAGCAAATATTATTTCTTTTGTTTAGGATTTAATAATTCAAATTCGAAATTAAGCTCTATAATAACCTTGGTTAATCTTAAATGATTCTATTTGACTTGATTGTCCTTAGGCATTAATGAGATTGAATATATTATGTGGCAATGTTTAATTATTCCTTTTCAATCATTGTAAATTTGTATGTCACTTGATATCATGCATTCATGTTTTCAAATAAAAGAATCAATTGAGTTTAATTATGTTTAAGTTGCATGTGTCAGATTAACCTTATTATATGTGTGGCTATTATTACTAATAAATTTCAAAATTATAATTTATTATGAAAATTTAAATTGATGTTGGCTATGAATAGTAGATGTGATTAACGTTTGCTTATAGCTTAAATATGTTAAAGTATTATTTTATTTTCATGATTCATGTGTATGTTTACATGTGTTTGAATGTTACTAAGTATATAATTTAGACATCCCGGGAATACGGGGCTTTAAGTAGCCCTAAGGAGGTCTTAGATTACCTCACTTCCCTGGTTTAATAACGGTACGTACTTATTTGATTTCATTCATATGTATACATGCATTAAAATCTGGATAGAGCTTTATTTTACATGAGTAAATGAATTTGTTAACATACAATCTTTTGCATGATTTTATTCTTATATTTATGTATATGTTTATGTGTGTTGGAGTTAGCAAGCATATAGTCTGGACATCTCGAGAATACGAGGCTTTAAGTATACCCAAGGAGGTCTTAGATTACCTCACTTTCCTAGTTTCACAATGGCACATACTTGCTAAATCTTTAAAACATGTATATATATGCTTAACTAAAGAATGAAATTCCTCTTTTCTACCAAAAAAAAAAAATTTACATGCATTCACTATCATTCAAGTGTGCCAAAAATGCATTGTATGAATAGGAATGCTAAGTTTAAAGCAATATGCATGATAATGATAATGAAGATGAATGATGTAATATTAGCCATGTGATAGTAATTCAATCTCATTGATCTTAAGATGCATTTCATGCTTGAATAGGATTTCTTAAGATTAATCCAAATTTAGGATTAACAAAATGCTTAATAAATCATTCATTAAAATAAACTAAATTATAATAACATGCCTTTATAAAATAACTTACGATAGAGATGAAGAGGGTTAAGCCTCTTATAATAATTTCTTTATTATGAAACAAAAAGTATATAAATTAAAATTCTTCAATCCTCTTAATATCTTAAAATGAAAACCTCTCCTAATGTTTAATTTAAACAATTCCAAACATCAGACAATTATAATCTAAAATTTAGCTAAAAAATACCACACTAAGCCTAAGCACACATATTAGAATACTAAGCCACCACTTCTAGCTCTAAGTTAGGATGGTGTATGTTGTGATATAGTATTTTTAGTTTCATGATGTAATTTTTAGACTGGATGTTAAGATTACCTATGGATGTTAGGCCGTTATTAGCATAATAATCTTTTGTAGAAGGGATTATGCTAAAGGCATTTTTGAAATAAAAATAAATATAAATGTCTTTGCTTGCATGTTGCTTATACCCCTTTGCATAATCCATATTATGATAGGTGGGCTTGGTTACCCATTTGTAGGGTGCTAAGTCCAAATTTATAAAAAATAATTATTTGGTTTTAATGGTTGTTTAGCTAACATCTATTTTGCAAGTGTAGTTAGATTTTATTTTTTTCATACATGTAATTTTGCAATAGGAATTAGGATTAGTATTATGGGGGTTAGGATGAGTAGGTAGAAGGACCTCGGAGGCCTGAAGCTAAGTCAAACTAAAGAAAGAAGGAAGAAAGAAAGAAGCAAGAAATGAAGACCCCCATAGCATTTATTTAATTGTTATTGTAAATATTCTTTTGTAATCCAGGTTGTATAAGGGTAGAGCTCGGCTACTCAACTTCTTTTAATTTTTGGGGGGTATTGGGGTACCCGGCCGCATCGGCCTTTATTTTTTTTTGCGAAATCTATGAATTTTTTATTGTTATGTTTAGCTTGTGTAATAGAAATGGCATGATTTTCATAAGTTTCTTAAGATTGATGTTTGAATATGTGGATTGGATGCGGTAGGCTCTTTAGGACAAAATTAATTTTTCTATCCCCACTAATAACTCATAACTAAACTCTAAAATAATTCATAACCTCACTTTAAATCCTAGGCTATAATAATGATAATTAAAAGATTTTACAAACCTTTAGCTGAATTTTGAATGTTCTAACATCATGCATAACATCTTGTTTCGCTCTTGAATAGGGAGGGTCCCCACTCTTGCACGATAGGGGAATGTCTGACCTGTGAGGACATCCTTTGTAGTAGAGAACACATCCTCTAGCTAATTTTTCCAATAACCTCATTTCTACATGCATTTAAGCATCAAGCCTTTGTCCAAATGAATGTGTCCAAAATGATATAAAGATTATAAAATTTTGCATTTAGTTTAAGTCATATCTTCATGCCAGTTATGATCTAGTCTCTAGGGGAGTGAGTTTAGAACTCTAGTTTCCCTTTTTAATTAAACAATAGTCTAGCTATCTTGCATATACATAAGATCGGCCTACATGGTTTTTAAGCATAGGAGGCATTAGCTGGCAACCACTCCAGACGGTTGTAAGTCTAAAAGAGTCGGGATAGGTTTGTCCTCTCTTATAGAGGTGAGCCATTATGTCCCCTTTTTCGCTTAAATTTAGATTATGCTTTTGGCTTATACTAAAACTTTCTCGATTTAGAATCTGAAATTGTTTGCTTCCTTTAGCCAATGAGCATAAGTCCTCACCTATTAGGCATTTTCATAATCTTATGTTGATAGACTATAAGCCATAACATGCTAATAAAATTTCAACACAAAATAAAATAAACTTTCTCTTTCAAACATATAAAGCCTCATTATAGGGTAGACTGAAGTGATCACTAGGCTTCCTAGTATCGTGAGAGGTCCTACTTATGTTCTCTTGGAATCTGAAAATAAGTCTTTTCATATTGAACATTCCCATGCCTTGAAGTCTTTGGAGATATTATTGACTACTTTAATCGATAGTGATCTAGGAAATCCTCATTTCTTAGAATGTAATTAACTATGGAAGCTTGCTTCTATAGGGAACTAAAGAACCCGACATAAAATAAATCTTGCTTTACTTTTTCATGTAAAGTAGGGGAAAGATCTTTGGCATATACGAAGACCTATCTGCCTTAGGAGTCCTTATTAGGTGATTAGGTATATTGTAGGGTGATATTTTTATCTTTCGAGATGGTACATCATACATTAATGTCATACCCGACACTTCAATAAGTACACCCTAAGATCTGTGTGGTGTCCATAATGACTCTAAATTAAAACACCATAGTAACAAATGGTTAAGTATCCGACTCCATTCTAGCTCTATTGTCCCATGCTAAATGACCTGCTTCGCTCTACACTTGACTAATAGTTCTCATCCTCTTCCATGCATACCACACTTGGAAGGATGTTGAATATGATTCTATCTGTGGATGAAGAACCTACTTAGCCACTTGGAAGTAGGAATTGAGCTAGTGGAATAGTTGAGAGGAAGTAAAGGGAAATAAAATATTCAATAATTTGTGTACAAACGGCCATCCCTTTCTTCAGGTAGATGCTATAGTAGAGTGGATAAACAACAATCCCAAAAGAACTAAAAAGGAAAAACCAAGAGGGAAATACCCAACCCCCTTATAAGACTATGGCCCCCCTTTTATAAAGTTTTAAGAAAGAATTTTACATGTAGTCAATGTGAATGTCAAGTGAATTTATCAAGATCAGGTGGTGAGATCCTACAGCTAGAAATCTTGGACTTTGGTGAGATGGTTTGTCTATCATGCACCTAGATATATGGTTGCCCATATATGGGAGAGCTATCGATCCTGAGGCAAGCTGCGAAGCATCGATCGATTAATGGAACTTCTATCATGATATTTGCAATAAATTTAATATGGAAAACAAAATTAGAAATAAATTTCACTAATAAAAAATATTTAAAATATAAATAGTTAAATAATATTAGAAAACTCTCCAAAAATTATGTGATGTTTCCATTGCTATCTCAAGTGAGTTGAATTTTTTTCAACATTTTGGGAATTAATTTATTTTATTTTTCAAACACAAAATAATTAAATATTCATTAAAATTAGTAATTAATTTAATATATATATATATATATATATATATGTTCTCATATTATATAAAATATTTCATGAAACTAGAAGTTATTTTGGATAATTTTCTAAATTCTTTAGAGATAATAATATGGAATCCTAATCAAAATCAATTAAAAGTATAAAATCCATTGGTTAAGAAGTGTTCTGAAGTACATCCTCACCTCTTATATTGAGGATGTCATAATACTTAGGATACCTAGGTGATAAAATTCGCCTTCCCAATAGACCTTATTTGTTTTTGTGCATTTTTGAAAACCCCTAAATAATTGAAACCTAAATCAAATAAAATTTAAGTATAAATGTTTTCAAACACTAATCACTCAAATAGAAATTACCCTTAGTTATATTAAACAGTTGATCCAAAACCAAGAAAATTGAAATGAAATTTAAAGCCTAATAAGCAAACATCCACATGAATTTACATAAATTAGATTGCTTTTAGGAACATAACCCTTTAGATTCGTAGGTTAAGAATGACTAGTTCTAATTTTTGTGATGTTTATGATGTGATATTATGTGATGTTACGATGTGATGATTATTTTAAGTTAATCATGTGATGTTGAGTTAGAATAATTTTCTGATGTTTATAAAATTTTATCTAAAATTAGACTAATAATATTTTTTTGCAGATAATCAAGCTTAAAAAGGGGGCAATGCTGCAATATTATTGTGATGTAAAATATGAATGCTTAATGTTTAAATCTACTAAAATTTTATTGCAAGTGCCATTTACTAAAAAAAAATTTGAAATGCTATATAAATGCTCAAAGCCCCTTAAACATGCATAATATGAGAAGGTGTCCTAGCAATTGAAACTGCCAAACATTTTGTTTTATAAAATAACGCTCAAGGTTATAAACTAATTAGCTCATTTGATGGACTTAATTCCATCATAAACATGTCTATTCTCATTTGGGCCCAAAAGTGACACTTTGACCTATTTTATCAAATTGACCACCATGGAGGGGTCAAATCTATGTGAGTTGAAATAAGCATTTGTTAATTGCATCCTTGGCTATAATCCCCCATATAATTTGATTAAATATCATGATTAGTTTGATTCATTCAACCACCAAAGATAGTTGTCATCTTTAATGAATGAAAACACTTTATTTAGCCAATTGGGTTTAGAACAAGTGCTAAATGGACCAATTGATATTTGAATCATGTTTAAGAAATTAAAGAGAACCCATACATCTAATAGGTTCAACCAATTTAAAGGTTAAAGCTAATTTGGCCATATTAATAAATTTGGATTAATTTGGTTTACTTGAATGCAATTAGCCCAATTGATGAACCCAATATTATTAAAATATTTTATTATATCAACATATTCATTACTTAGACTAGAGTGGTCCATGAGAAGACCATGAAATTTGAATTTAATCTTAACCTAGGGTTGATATAGATTGGACTAGGTTTGATTTTTCTTTCTTTATAGTCAAACAAGAATGTGTCTTGGGGGTTCTAGCGATTAGTTCATTCGTAATCATGCTTGGAACATCTTAAGCTTGAATTCTTAGTATGATTGAACAATTGGGTTGAATGAGATAGTCACGAACTAAAAGGATAAGAGTAAATACCTTTGACTCAACCATGAGTCAAAGCTCATATTATTTTTTAGGATGGTTAAGCTGGTCCTCAAAATTCCATGATCAAAATAATTCAATGGATTGAAATGAGGTGAAATTTTTTAAGCTTCTTAAAGATTCTATCAATTTGTAAAATTTGTAAAAGTGTGGGGCTAAGTAAGAAGCTAGGTTGACGTCTAGGAAAGCTAACCTTTAAGAAATGTAAAAACTATATTCAAAGAAGATGTGATTGAAAGCTTATAAATGAGAATAGTAAAGAGAACAAGTTGGGTCATAAGATATGTTTTTAGTTATAATGTATCTAAAGTTTCAAAGAATGCTTGTGCCAGACCCATCTAGACCAACTAACCTTTGAGAAATTACAAGTAAAAGCCTTAAGGAGAGCCTTCATAGAAGGATTAACATCACCTTTCTAGAGCATATGGTCAGACTCATTATTGACGCTAATCAATAAAATATTGTAGATGAATGTCAATAATGTATTAATGAAAGTAGTGTTTCATCAATTAATTTCTATTGTCAAATTTAGAGGGGAATTATAGTGAAGCTAAATAGAAGTTTGACATGCTATTCACATTCATGATCTATTATTTTATTATAGTTTATAATGTTAGTTTTATGTGTATCATTTAAAATTTTAGTTTGTTTCATTCTAAATATGTGGAAGAAAATGAGTCATATTTTTCAAAGAAAGTTTAAACATTTGTTATTTGTTTGGAATTGGATAGAATTAATTTTAATTTTAAAACTCTCCTTTAGCGTCATGATCAACATAATTAATTAATTAATTAAAAGTAAATATATGATTGATTTTTTTTATCTTAGCTAATAATTGACATAAATTAGAAATTATGAAGAGTTTTAAAAAATTATTTTTAATGGGCTTCAATTTTAAAATGCTCTAATTAAAAGTTTACATGTATTTTTTTTATATTTCAAATATTAAGAATAAAATTTAGCTACAAATTAACAAATATCATCAATTTTGATTAATACGTATCAATTTTAAGAATCAAATGCTAACTCAGAATCAATAATTCAATAATATATATTCTTTAAATCTATTATTAATCTCTTATAGTATTTATCAACTTTATAATAATACTTTATTATAATGGTATTCTTTCTTTGATAAATATATATTGAACCTCTAAAAAAAAAACACTCATATCTAGAATATCAATAGCTCATTTTTCATATAACAATTTCACCCTCTTAAATAAAGAATGCAAACTTATTTCTTTTAAAATCTTAAAGAAGATATTTGAAATTATTATATACATGATAATTAAATTCATATATAATTAATACTAAATTATTATTGAGAATTTGTTAGAGGAAGCAAAAATTTTAGTATATTATACAATATTAAAAAATTCATTAAAAATTTAAGAATATCAATTACCTCCCACAATCACCTTTTAATTTCACCACTGTATAAATATATATAGAGTTGATATGTACTCGCCTATCCACTTAGTATATATAAAATAATCGGAATCGTTTATATTTTACATGTAATAAATTCTCCAATTTACAATAACTTTTACATGAGTATAATTGCCGGTGTCATAAAGAAGAAACAAACGTCGGTGCATCACCGTCTGTCTATCGTCCAGTGGCTCTGTAGTCGCCATCGCAAACCAACGCTATTGTCCGAAGCAGAAATTACTCTCAGGACCACATTAGCCTCATAAAAGCATTCCTCCTTATTTTCTACAGTCCGAATCATCCCCCCTCCTCAGAATTCGATAAACATTTTAAATGAATCGAAATTTAAAATCATTAAGTTTATTTTTAGATGAATATATATGCTCATTTCAAAATAAATTAGGGAAATTTTAAATATTTCTTCATTAAATTTAAGGAGAAATAATCTGACGCGAAACTTCTCCAAATATATCCAATGTGCTCTGCTTTGCCTCTTTGCTTTTTATTAATAATAATCTTCCTAGTTTCCTCGACCTTACTTTCGCGTTTATTTTCGTACGCAATAAATCAAATTGAGATCAGAAAGGTGATCACATGATCGAGCAGAACGAAGGCTCGTCCTCGCAGATGAATTTGCACGTTTTGCACCCATCATAGCACGGCGGGAAACAAGTTGGAACTGCTGGCGGCACCGGCGGAGGCTCTGTAGCTGACTTACAGTTGCACCAGCTATGGCATCCACATACTGGAATGAAAGGCCAAACCATAGGATACGGATACTGGATACAGGTACGGATATGGAGGATCGGGCTTTGAAGGCTTCTTGGGCGGCTCCGGTTCAGGCTTGGGTGCAGGCGTAGGAGAAGGTGGAGGCGGTTTATTGGGTTTGTTTGGCTTGATCTGGATATCCTTGATGACCTTGCAGGCTTTGCAACAGAGCTTCTTGGAAAGCTTCTTGGGGTGGAATGGACCGGACACGGTCACTTCGCCCTCTTTTTCATCGTACACCATAGATTGAAAGTTTTCTCGATCCCAAATAAATCAAATAATATTTCTTCAATTTATTAAATAACTAGCAGATCATAGCTTTTTTTTTTTTGCGATAAATAAAAATATTTGTTGTTATGACATCGGAGGTTCTTACCTTGGAGTTTGCAGAGCACCTTCCTAATTTTCTTGGAGCAGATATCTCATTGAAGGTCTACTTTGAGGACTAAAGTTGAGATCTGTTACAACCATGTACAATGTATAAAGAAATCTCTAAATATGATGGAAGAGAGAGAGAGAGAGAGAGAGAGAGAGAGAGAGAGATTCATTTTTTTCATAGAAATATAATAAATTAAATGGAGAATTTTTTATAGCCTAATCATCATGGATGGAAGGTGAAATCAGTTAGTTATGAGGAAAACAACACAGTTAATAAAATGTATTTCAGATGTGCCCTTCTCTATAGTGCTAAATGGGAATATTTCGGGTTATTTTTCTTCTTCAAATGGCCTCAGACAAGGTTGCCCACTATCTCCTTTTCTCTTTACTATTGCCATGGATACATTCTCTTGTATGTTAGAAAATGAAATTAACAAAGGGCTATATAACCCTATTGCTTTTGCTGGACAACACTCCTCCCATTTATTGTATGCTGATGACCTCTTAGTGATGGGAAATGTTAACTTCTCCACATTTAACTCCCTTAAGTCCACTCTTCAATCTCTTAAATATTATTTGGGACTTGAAGTGGATTACTCTAAATCATCCCTATGCCTCTCTACTAAGAAAGAAGACAGTACACATACAATTTTGGGTATTCAATTGGGCACTTTCCCCTTCAAATATTTGGGTTTCTTATTAAAGGAGTAATTAAGATGGCTCACTTTTCTCCTCTCTTGATAGACTCCATGCATGGATGGCAGTGGAAAAGTAAATTTCTCTTTAAGAGATTATAACTTATCAGATCTTCTATAAATAACTATTTATCATATTGGTGCTTTTGGCTATATTCCTGATGGCATTATTAAAAAAATCTGCTCTTTTACAGCCAAATTTTTCTACCATTCTGGGGAGGCCAAAAAGCTACACACAATCTCTTGGGAATGCACTACTCTACCAAAAGAAAAAGATGGTATAGATTTACTCTCTGCTTCATCTGCCAATACAATCTTAAAGGTCAAATTGTCTGTCCATAACTATCAAAATCTGTACCATCTCTGATATGCGATTCTTCTTAAAGTAGAACGTTAGAAAAGAAAAACATTACTATTATGATTATATTAAGAAAAGCAAACGCAAGAGGCGTACACTTATCACACTTTACATAAAGAAGAAACAAACGTCGGTGTCATAACTGCCATCAAACGCGAAACTTCTCCAAATATATCCAATGTGCTCTGCTTTGCCTCTTTGCTTTTTATTAATAATAATATTCCTAGTTTCCTCAACCTTACTTTCGCATTTATTTTCGTACGCAATAAAATCAAATTGAGATCAGAAAGGTGATCACATGATCGAGCAGAAAGAAGGCTCGTCCTCGCAGATGAATTTGCACGTTTTGCACCCATCATAGCACGGCGGGAAACAAGTTGGAACTGCCGGCTGCACCGGCGGAGGCTCTGTAGCTGACTTACAGTTGCACCAGCCATGGCATCCACATACTGGAATGAAAGGCCAAACAATAGGATACGGATACAGGTACGGATAAGGTGATGGAGGAGGTGGAGGAGGAGGAGGAGGTGGAGGAGGTGGAGGAGGAGGAGGAGGTGGAGGAGGTGGTGGAGGAGGAGGAGGTGGAGGAGGTGGTGGAGGTGGAGGAGGAGGAGGAGGTGGAGGTGGTGGAGGAGGTGGAGGCCGTTTGATCTGGATATCCTTGATGACCTTGCAGGCTTTGCAACAGAGCTTCTTGGAAAGCCTCTTGGGATCGAATGGACCGGACACGATCACTACGTTCTCTTTTTCATCGTACACCACAGATTGAATGTTTTCTCGATCTCGAAGAAATCAATGAATAATTCGTCAATTTAGTAGATAAATAGCTGATTTTAAGTGTTTTTTTTTTTGCGATGATTAGAAAATAATTGTTGATAGGAAAAAAAAAAAGGAGTTGTTTACCTTGTAGTTTGCCGAGAACCTTCCTTATTTTCTTCAAGCAGATTTCGCATTGAAGATCTACTTTGAGGATTAAAATTGAGATCTGCTACAACAATGTACAAAGCATAAAGAAATCTCAATATGAAGAGAGAGAGAGAGAGAGAGAGAGAGAGAAATAGTTCATTTTATTTTCAGAGAAATTGAAGAAATTATATGGGGGAGTTTACTAGCCTAATCGATCGAAGGATGGAAGGTGATATTATTTTGTGCTAAGAAGGAAAGCATGCAGTTAACAAAAAAAGTATAAGTGCATTAAAACAATTCTAGTAAACTTTGTGAAAAATCGCATGGAATTTATGAGGCAAATAATAAGAAAACAAACAGTTTTAAGAAAGATTTTTTTTTTTCATGGTAAACTAACAAATTTGAAGGAGAAAGATGTGAAGAACAGTGAAGAGGGAGAAAGTTCACCTCTGCCATTCTTTGGATGAACTTGTTATCCTTAGTCTGGAGAGAGAGAGAGAGAGAGAGAGAGAGAGAGAGAGAGAGAGGAGAGGAGAGGGAAGTGGAAAGAGGAAGTGCTAAATAGCTGGTGATCAGTGCACATGAAAAGTAGTCCTTTATTTTCTTCAAAAAAAAATTACTCTTTTTTTTTTGAAGGAGATATTTGAGCAAATTTACTATAACAGAATGCATGTATAAGAACTTAAAGTCATTAATCATTAAGCTAAGATATCTTAGACAAAGTATTCTTTTATCCTGAAAAAAAAATATTCATTTCAAATATTGACACAAATAAACCCTATAAAAATTAGCCATTGGAAAGAGATTCTCTCCCTCCGCAGACACTCATATTGGAGCATAAAAGGCCGCAAATGAACCTAGCGTTCGACAAACTACTTGTGGCTCGACTCGATTAGAGCTCATTCATGATCATTTGATTAGTTAATCAAACAAGCTTGAATACTTTTATAAATACTCGATTACTAAATAAACAAACAAATAGTTTGTCTTATAGTTCATTTTTTTATACTAGTGAACAAGCTTATTAAGGAACTTGATTACAGTTCAATTAAGCCTTATTTGTGAATATTATCTTTTAAGTTTTTATTTTTTTAGGTTTATGATAGGGTTTAATTTCTGTAATTACAGCTGAGATCCTGATTAATTGCTGTAAATTGCTCTGATACAGAAAAGCTTGCGAGAATATTTCTATTTGAGTAATTCGGGTTCTGCATCGCTCCAATTCTTGGGTGTGAATTGAGTCAAGCTAGTGAGTTAAACCCTTTCCAATTGAGTTAACCCTAAGTAAAAGAAGGAAACGCTGGAGCTTTCGATCCGGATCTAGCCTTTTCTCTGCCGTTGGATGGGCTCACTTGGATTGAGTTCTTTTGGTTTGATTCTTGAGCGTTGGATTATTTCGTTCAATGCCCTTGGATCTGCTTTCTTGATCACACGGCTTCTCTTCCTTCTAATGTGAGTGGATTACAGATGGTTGCATCTCATCGATCTATCTTTCGATTAAGGAGCGTAGGATGAGTTTGAGTGGAAAACAGGTGTCGAAGATCTTCGCATGATAATTCTTGGATTGAATCAGTAAACCCTAATTCATTTGCTTCCTTGCTTTTCGAGTTCGCTAGGGTTCCTGAGAGGGAGATCGGAGGGAGAAGGAGAAGATCCTTACCGGCGATGGTCGATCCCGTGAAGATCCACCGTAGGAATGTTCTAAGGTTGCCGGAACAGGCTTGAGACAGAAATTGGAGGAGCTCCGGGGAATTTGCGCCGTCTGTTTGGGGTTTTCCGGCGGTTTCCACCGTGAGAAGTGACTGCAGGGGAAGAGGGAGACCGGGAGAAAGAGTAAGAAGACTGAGAAGTTAGACAGAGGAGTTCTTGAGATAATTTCTTCAACCCCTTGTTTGCTTTTCTCATCCCTATTTATAGTTTTCTTCTGCTCTCTTTCTATCTTGGTCTGCTATCTCATTTGTAACTGATTTCTGTTACAACTGCTTTGCTTTTTGTCGCTCGATTTCGCTCAGATTGTAGTTGGTTATATTTGCCGTTATTTCTATGGCCTTGTATTTTATTCGGTTTCGAGTTCTTGATTCTTGATTCTGCTTGTTGTAGTTTGTTTATCAAGTCCCGCTTTTGTTGAGTTATTTTTGAATAGTTATCTGAAGGAACTTTTGTAATGCCTACTCGGCCGTAATTATTTCTTGTAATAACTTGTTAATATTTATATCTTTATTCTGTTCTAAGTCAGATATTATTCTCTGTTGTTTGGGGATATGTGTTCATATCATTACTCCCCTTCCCCACCTTGACTTTGTCCCCAAGGTCAAAATCGGAAAATTTTCTGTATTTCTTTCTGTCACCCAAGATATATCTGTTTAATAGTCTTCCCACTGGATTAGTACTTCTTTGATCGTAATGTGTTGATCTCCTGTATTGCTCTCTCAGTAGGCTGTAGCTTCGCTTTAGTTTTAATTCTGCTTTCTACCCTGTATTACGTGCAAGAGGGATCACTAGGGAATTCTTTGTGACCGCTATGAAATTGGGTAACTTGCTGTGCCTCTTTTCTGAAATAAGGCTTTAATTTCTGTATTGGATCTAGTTGGAGAGAATGTATCATTCTGAGTCCACTGCTGGTTTAGCTTTATGGAATTGGCTATATCTGACTTATATATCTAGGCTAATTCTATGGTCAGACTTATTGATAACTATTTAGACTATTCTATACTTAGATAATTATCTCATTCCGTCTAACGGATTGAATGGTCGATATTTGAAGCTTGTTGCTCGCTTTCTTGCACCCATTGTCGGCCGATTATCATGTGGTAGTTGATGTTGCTGGTCATCATTGACAGCCACTAATGCCAATAACTTGGACTTACATATATGCTCTTTATGGTCCTTCTCCTCACAATTGAAACACAATCCTTTCTTTCTTCTTTCTTCCATTTGTGTTGGAGTGAGCCTCTGAATTGCTGAAGGTTGTTTACTTTGATTGTTGCTTTGTTTATTGGTGTTTGTGTGAGGAGGCATTATGGGTTGTTGTTGTAAGTGATGTTGTTTTAATGCTGGAGGTTGGCTGATCTTGTAGTTTCTTGGCATTGTTACATCATCAGATTCAGTGCATATTAGGTCTGTTTGGGTGTAATGTGAGTTTGATTCACCTCTTAAATCTCTGAATAAAGATGGGCCAAATCTCTGAATAACTTGTTCTTTAAATTGTGGCCAAGAATGCAATTGTTTATTTACTTGCATCCATTGATACCAGCTCAAAGCAGGTCCATCCATGTATATTGAGGCTATTAAAAATTTCTGATCATCTGAGGAGTTATAATATTGAAAAAACTGCTCTGCTTTCAAGAGCCATCCTCTAGGGTCTTCTCCTTAAATCTGGGCATATCTATTTTAAGATGCATTGATATGGGTGTGTGTGTATGTGGTATGTTTGGAGAATAGGATTCATCAAGGGATGAATCACATACCTGGCTTTGAGGTTGTTTTTCTATTCTGTTTTCTATTGATGTCAATCTCTTTGCTATTTCATTCAATGCCATAGTGATTGAGGTCATTTGTTCATTGTTGTTCAGCCTGGTAACACATGCTTCAAGTGTTTTGGCATTGTTTCTGGTTCCTTCTGCCATTTTCTGAGTGTTGTAGGTGTGAGTTGTGGCTCTCAACAAGAGCACCAATGATAGGGTTTAATTTCTGTAATTACAGCTGAGATCCTGATTAATTGTCAGAATTGCTCGATCTGCAGAATATTTCTATTTGAGTAATCTGGGTTTACCGCTCCAATTGGGTTGTTGGGTGTGAATTGAAAGCTAGTAAAGTTAAACCCTTTCCAATTGAGTTAACACCGAGTAAAAGAAGGAAACGCGTTTCTCGATCCGTTGGATCTAGCGCTTTTCTCTGCCGTTGGATGGGCTCACTTGGATTGAGTTCTTTTGATTCTTGAGCCGTTGGATTATTTCTCAATGCCCTTGGATCTTTCTTGATCACTTCTCTTCCTTCTAATGTGAGTGGATTACGATGGTTGCATCTCATCGCTTGATCTGCTCTTCGAGGAGCGTAGGATGAGTTTGAGTGGAAAAGTGTCAAGATCCGTCTGACTAATTACTGGATTGAATCGAGTAAACCCTAATTCATTTGCTTCCTTGCTTCGCTCAGGTTCTGCTAGGGTTCCCGAGAGGGAGATGAGGGAGAAGGAGAAGATCACGGCGATGGTCGATCCGTGAAGATCCACCGTAGAATGTTCTAAGGTTGCAAAAGCGGAGAGTAAATTGGAGGAGCTCCGGAATTTGCGCCTGCTTGGGTTTTCCGGTTTCCACCGTGAGAAGTGACTAGGGAAGAGGGAGACCGGAGAAAGAGTAAGAAGACCGAGAAGTTAGAGGAGTTCTTGAGATAATTTCTTCAACCCCTTGTTTGCTTTTCTCATCCCTATTTATAGTTTTCTCGCTTCTTTTCTATCTTGGTCTGCTATCTCATTTGTAACGATTTACATAACCTAAGCGCTTGCTTTTGTCGCTCGGATTTCGCTCAGTAGTGGAGCTTGTAGTTGGTTATATTTGCCGTTATTTCTGTTATGGCCTTGTATTTTATTGGCCGGTTTCTGGAGTTCTTGATTCTTGATTCTGGCTCTGTTGTTGTAGTTTGTTTATCAAGTCCCGCTTTTGTTGAGTTATTTTTGAATAGTTATCCTGAAGGAACTTTCTGTAATGCCTTACTGTTCTGGCTGTAATTATTTCTTGTTGTAATAACTTGTTAATATTTATATCTTTATTCTCTGTTCTAAGGCTGTATGTTATTCTCTGTTGTTGGCTTGGGGATATGTGTTCATATCAGTTTAATAAGATTTAATTGATACAACTCATGTATATATCTTAAAAGTTGCTTGCAAATAAGCTCGATAATTCAATTTGAATTGAGCTTATGAACAAAGTCGAATCGAATTCAAGCTCGTTAAGCTCATGCTTGAGCACCATTCTCAAAAGCTCCATAATAATAAACAAGCTCAAACTTTAACACATACTTGCCTCGATTTTGTTTTTGACCTTAGAGCACATTAATGTATGCATTTATTTTATTTGGCTCAAATTAAAATAAAAAAATAATCTTATCTTCTGTTCCCATTTGGATTGGGTTCGAAACACACTTACCATATTAATTTTTTAACTTTAGTTGCATTTAAAGCTCAAATTCCAAAAAAAAAACCATTAAATTTTGGAGGTGTACAATTCTAATTTAATATATATATATATATATATATATATATATATATATATATATATATATATATATATTATTAAATTTAAATTGTATATTTATACACTCAATTCTTTAGCATCATATAAAAAATATCATTATTATTATTTTTATAAAAAATATACATTTTCAAACATAAATAAGGTATTAAATATGTAATATTTATATAAATATATAAGAATTATGTGGTATGTAAGTAAATCTTTTCATAAATTTTTAGTGATGATTATTATTATTATTATTTTGATAAAATGAGGATATTAACCTAAAAAAGAAAGTACAATAATTGAAAGAAGCATAGTTTCAAAAAAAATAAAAAGATAAAAGAAGGCATAATTATAGCTCAAAAGACAAGATACATCGAAGAAAAAAAAAGGTTTAAAAAGAAAATGCCTAAGAGGTGAGGATATATCCTCGTAGCCTAAAAAAAGAAATAATAATCTCAGATCCTAAATTTAGGGAGCTTTGGCCGAGCGCTGACCTAATTCTAAGGTGAAAGTGGTATATGATTTACCTCCATAAGAGAGGGTAAACCACCCGACTGTTGAACTTATAACCGCCAGGAGTGGCAGCCAGCTAACTCTTCTTATGCTTTAAAACTATGTGGTCAAGTCATATGCAAAATGGTTAGGCTATTATTTATTTAAAAAAGAAACTAAGTACTTAAACCCACTCCACCAGAGAGCATGATGGGTATGAATAATTAGTTAATCTAATACAAATTTTATCACATTTTATTTAATTTGGGACTCTTCATTTGACACGCTATGGGATTTTGTATGCCTAAATGCGTGAGAAATTAATTATGGGCTAAATCAAGAGTGAAAGAGGTGTTCTTCATCATAGGCTCTTAAAGGTTAAGCCCATTTTATCTAGCAAAAATGGAAGCCCTCTCTCAGTAAGTGTGAAATAAGATAGTTATGCATGATGTTCAATATACAATCATCTAGCTAAGGGGTTGCTAAATATTTTATTATCTTGATTTAATGCCTAGGCTTTTTTATGCGAGGTCATGAATTATTTTAAAATTTTAGTTATGAGTTGTTAGTGGGATAGAAAATTTATTTTTCATCCAAAACTGTCGCATCCAAACCACACAGTAATCACCAATCATAAAGAAACTATGAAAAGATATGCTATTTTTAATGCACAAGCTAAATAGAACATCAAACAATTCTATAAAGCTATCACAAAAGAATAAGAGGTCGATGCAGTCCGGTATCACCGTAGAACCCAAAAAGAAATGTGGGTACCCGAGCTGTACCCTTATACATCCTAGCATAATGAAACAATAATTACAATTATAAAATGATAAGTGTTATCGGGGTCTTCATTCTTCATCCTCCATTCTTCACTCTTCATCTTTCATTTCTTCATTTTTGATTTGCTCCATTTCTTTCTTTCTTTTGGCTTGATTGGGATGTTGTTTGCTCCAAAGGCATCACATGGTGTATAAGACTTGGTCTTATAACCAATGCTCATCCTATACCCCCATAACAGTTATCATAATCTTAATGCAAAATTACATTAAAAAATAAGGAAAGTAAATCTTGCTACACCTACAAAATAAATGTCAGCTAAACACACCATACAACCCAAGCAATTATATGAATAATTTTGACTTAGCACCTCACACATGGGTAACCAAGCCCACATGTCCTAACTTGGGCTATGCTTAGGGGTATGAGCAACCTGTACACCAAAAGCATTTATATTTTTATTATTGTGGCCCCTTAAGCATGAGCCCCTGCATAAAGCATGATTAGGCTAATATCGACATGACATCCAGAGTACGCACATACACCATAACATCTAGTCTAAAATAATACATCGCAAAATCAAACCATGCACCGTCCTAAAATAAAGTTAGAAATGGTGACTTAATCTAATGTGTATGTGTTAAGGCATGCGTGGTATGTCCTAACTAGGCTTTAGAGTTATGATTTGCTAATTGTAAGGGACTTAATTTATAAAGAGTTGATTTCTCTTTAAGTGATTTAATTAATTTGAATATTTTACTTAGTGTTTTTTTTTATTCCATATAGCCTACACTTAGCAACTAAGTGTTATAAAGAGAAGAAAGAGAGGGAATCTCTCTTTCATCCCTCCCATAAGTCATTTCTAAGGTAAGTTAATTAGTTTAGTTCTCTTTAGTAAATGGCTTATTATGTGTTTTTAATTAACCCTAAGTTTAGGCTTACATTTAAATACCCATTCAATAAGAAAGGCATATTAAGATTAATTAAAATGGATTACTATCACATAAAACACATTCATTCATTTCTTTCGATCATGTATATCATGCATATGAGTAAATCTTAAGCATACTTATACATGCAATTTATATTTTTAGCATACTTGAATGATGAATGCAAATAAGTGTATTTGGAATTTAAGTATTTTATTTTGATTGAATTATGAATGCATGTCTTTATTACATAGAAGAGAGGGATTTTTTTTTTTCATTAGCTAGATATACATTCATATGTATAAAAGTTTTAAGTGAGTACGTCGCCATTATTTTCTACACCAGGGGCATAAGGTACAAGACCTACTTAGGGCTACTTAAAGCCTTGTAGCCCCGAGATATCCAGACTAATATACCATTTTTCTTAGATACATGTAGATGTATAAGCAACTATAAGGATAGGAAAACCCATGCAAAAGTTATGTTTGATTTATGATTCTTATTCATTGGCCACATCATACATACATATGTATAAGAGTTTTAAGTGAGTATGACACCATTTTTTTCTGCATCAAGGGCGTGAGGTACAAGACCTAGTTAGGGCAAACCTCACATCCCCGGGGTGTCTAGACTAATATATCACTTTTCTCAGATACATATAAATGTACAAAAAGAACCACATGAATAAGGAATCATGCAAGAAGTCATATTTAATTTGGTTGTATAATTTACATATGTGATATGAAATTCTTCCTAAGTCTTAACATTGAGATGCATATGAGTAGATTTAGCCAAATATTGTGTTCTTTTCAAATGAACTATACACTTGCAAATCTTATGTGAATCCATGTTAAGATAGGGAAAGAGAACTTCACATTGCACATCTTGTACCATCATCACATGCAAGCTTAAAGATATTTGTAATTAACATTATTTCATTTATAATAATTGATTTATAGGCTTTTGAAAATAGTTTTTAATTTAATAGTGATAATAGCCACACATATTTTAATTTAAGTCAACATATGCAATTTGACATAAAGAAAAACATTTTATTTAATTAATTTTTAAAAAAATGAATGCATGATTTCATATGATAAGCAATATTTAGCATGATTGGAAAGAAATAAAGGAATGTAAGCACATGATTTCATTCACCCCAATTAATTCCTAGGACAACCATATTAAATAAGGCTATTTAAAATAAACCAAAATTGTTTAAAGACATTTTTAACTTTAAGTTTGATTTGATTTAGGAAATATGAAAGTGGTTTGCTAATCCTAACCAAATTCCCCATGTGTGAATTAATTTGGTTTAATGAACAATATTCAAGTTGATTTTATGTTTTAATTAAGTTAAGGTATGAATTAAGTAAATTAATTAACCTTAACCTATATCACCTTAAGTTAATTAACTAATAAATAATAACCCAATATGATATGCAACCATATGAAAAGTAAATTTGCAATTCTCCTAAGGAATGAAAGGGGCCTAATGCAATTGGCTTATGATTAATAGTTAATTAAGCTTAAGGGATCTTACTTAATTACTTTTATGATTTTCTCACACATGTGAGCCAACCATAATTTTATTATCTCTCACCTTGGGTTATTTAACACTCAAGGAGCTACCCAAGATCAATTAAAGGTTGATTAGGTGTGGATGATTTGATTTTTTAATTTCAATTTCATTAAGCCTTTAATTAATCGATTAAACACTATGGTTATGTTTTAATTTGAATGATGAAATTAACTTAGGGGAAAGGATCAAGGGCAAGGCCCCAATCCTAATCCCTAAATCATTTTAAACATCCAATTTGATTTTGATTTCCTTATCTTAAAGATTAATCTCTTAATTAATCAATTAATCATTTCATTAACCATTAATTAATTTGATTTTTAAAGGTAAAGAAAACTTAGGAAATGAATTAGGAAAAGTATCCCCAATCACATCCCCTAAGTTATCTTGTTGTTCAAGAGAGGTAATTAGGTTTAAATGATTAATCAAGTTACTGTTCATTCATTAATTATGATTAATTAGATTAAGAGATTGGTTAGGACTTAATCAAGTGATTTCCCTAATTAAGTAATCAATAAAATCCTAGAAAAATAGGTGAGGCAAAGGTCATCCTCCTAAGCATCCACAGAAAATTTGAGATTAATTGAGTGTTTAATTAAGGTGTAATTAAGCTAATCAGATTTTTGATATAACCTTAATTAATCCAAAATCACTATTCAAAATCAACTAAGAACAATTTTTCTAGATTCTACTATGAAATATCTTTAAAATGATCCTAAGTTTGTATTTTTTTTAGATTTTTCTAGAACTACTAGGAAGTTTTAGGACTAAAAATAAATTAATTAGCCCTAATTAAAGCCTTAATCCTGTCAGGCCATGTGGCGGCTGGCACAACGCACTTTCCATGTGGCACGACAGGATTGGCTATTTAAGTAGGCACATTTGAAGACTTACTCGGATGGCGGTGGATGCGCTTTCTCCATGAACCATCTGATCTAAGATCGGACAGCCATGATTCGATTCGTTATTTAGGAAAGAAATTAAAGGACGTGGGATTTGATCAGGGCCATTCATTCTAATCATGTGGGATGGACATCTCATGATCTATCCCATTCACGAGCGATGAAAAATGGATGTTGTCCGTCTTCCCTCGTTCGATCCGAGCTCACCCAAGCTTGGGTTGCCTCCAAATTCTTCCCACACCTTTGGGGAAGGGAGACACACACATCCAACAATAAAAAAATCCTTGAATTTTGAATTTCCTTCATAAAAGACCAACCGACTTTTCCATACAAGGCTTGGTTTGAGAAATTACCTCACCGGAGCAAATGTCTGGCGGTGTAACACCGGAGGTAGGTTCGCCTAGTTGAAGCAAGGCCCTGTTGAAGAGCTTTGAGCTTGATTTGGGCTAGAATGCTCAGTTGACCAATCCACGCATGCAAGGGGCTTGGCTCCGATTGAGCTCACTCCTCCCGTGATTTGGAAGCTTGGGAATTGGTTTGGTTGGCTTCGATAGAGTATGGGGATGGTGTGGGTGTAAGGAATTTGGATTTGAATTAGTGGAGAGGGAGTATTTCTCGGGATTGGGCTGCCTTATTTTAGCTTTTCTTAGGAATGGGAAATGCCGATAGAAGAGGGCTTGGAATCTTTGGAAATGCTCTAAAGGGCTTCGGAATTGGCTTTTGAAAGGCTCACATTGCAATTGGTGTTCTTTTTGCTCGAATTGAGGGGGGTATACCCCTCAATTTCCCATGATTGATGGATGGCAGCGTGCCCATGATTTGCACTGGCTCGCCATCGTCTGGCCACCGGACTTGTTTCTATCAAGTTATGGTGGCACGCTAGGGATGGGAGGAGTGATGGGAGGCTGTCATGGATCCATTGTGCAAGGGTGCAAGGGATTGGATTCAATGGGTGCTCAGTTTGGGTTGGAGGTGAGTCAACCCACCTCCCAAAGGTCCTTGCCCAACCTAGGGTGGGTTAGGTGGGCTAGGTGGGCTAGGTTGGGTCAGGAGAAAGTTCCATGGAGTGCTAAGGGACTGCCATCGGGATGAGAGAGTTGATTTTGGCTTGGATCCATTGGTTTTGAAGTTTAAATCTCATGGTTTGATGGCTAATCCCCTTAGTGAAGCTGACTTGGCTTTTGGGGAGGTCTTAGGCTGATCTAGGGTAAGTTTAAGTTGAGTTAGGTCAGCCCACAAGATCCCATAAGCTAGATTTGAGTGGTTTGGCTTGGATTGGTCAAATGGGTTCCATTTGGGCTAGGTTGGGTTGGGTTGACCAATTGGTCAAATTAGGTCAAACTAAGGCTTAGGTTAGGTTCATATGATGATTTGGGATGTTTTGGTTCAATTAATTTGGATTGGTTTGGCCTAGGTTTGGATTTGACTCATTTGATTCAAAAGGTTAAATTGGTCAAGTTGACCAATTTGACCAAAATAGGTTGGGTTAGGTATTGAGTCAAGTTCAATTGGTTGATTAAAAATGATTGTAGGCTTTGGTTTGGTTTATTTTGGAATTAGTTTGAATTTTGGTCAATTTGACCTTTTAGGTCAATTTGGGCTAGGTTGGGTCAAGTTGACCAATAGGTCAACTTGGGCTTAATCGTGGCTTTGGTTAGATTCAATAAGTGATTTGGGATGAACTTGAGCCATTGGTTACAATTAATTTAGATTAAACCATGATTTGACCTATTTTGACTTTTAGGCCAATTGGGTCAACTTAGGTCAAGTGGCCGGCTTGGTTTGGTTCAATTGATGGTTTGGTCATGTTCAATCATTGATTATGAATGGGTTTGAGTCAATGGTTTCAATCAATTTGGCATATGATGGATTTTGGCTAGTTTGGGTTTCATTTGGGCTAAATGTTGACTTGGTCAAAGGCTAGGTTTGACTTAGTTTGACCCAATTCAAGGTGGTTGATCTCCCCATGATGATTGTTGATCATGATTGAGGTTTAAATGGGCTTAGTTCAATCTAATTTGGGTTGGATTATAACTTGGCTCAAAAGGTCCTTTAGATCACTTTGGGTCAAGTGAGTTTAAATGGGTCAATTGGCTTGATCATGGTTTGATTCAAGTTTAGTTGAACTCACATATGAGCCTAGGATTGAAATATAAATCATACTGCAATTGGTTTGGAGCCAAGTGGGTTTTGGTTCAAATGACAATTTCAAGCCAAAGGGGTTAACTTGGGCTTGATTTGGGTTGGCTTAGATTTGATTTGATAATTATGGTTTATGTTTATATTTGGATCAATGATTGAAGAAATGATTGATTCATGAAGAAAACCATGAGTTTCAAGTTTATTTAGGCAAGTTCAAAAGTTTGGCTAAAAGGGCTAAAATTAGGAATTTGATTTGATTTGAGTTTGGTTTTGGTCATTTGAATTTATATTTGTAAATATAAATGAAGATATAAATGGGTTATGAGAAAATCACTTGAGTTTGCAGTGATTCAGAAGCAAATTTGATTAAGCTTAGGGATGTAGGTCAAAAATTAGTTTAATTTATTTTTGGTCATTGGAGGGTTGGTTTCATTTATATTTATGAATATAAATGAAGGAGTGATTGATTTATAAAGAAATCAATCATGTTTGGGTTGAATTGGATCAAGATTTGATTAGCTTATGGAGGTGGGTCTATATGGCTTAAGAAGGGTCTTGATTTAGTTTGATTTATTTTAATTTAATTTGAATTGTTTGAATTTGGATTTCATTTATATTTATGAATATAAATGAAGGAATGATTGATTTATAAAGAAATCAACCAAGTTTGAGTTGGTTTGCAGGAGTTTTGGCTATGCATATGACTGTGGTTCATATGGCTTAGGGAGAAATTTGGAATTTGGACTTAATCATGGGTTTCAATCATTTGGAGATTGGAATTCATTTATGATTTAGTGATTTGAGATTGAATTCGATAATTGAGAAAATCAATTGGATTGTGGCTGATTTGGAATTGGTTAAGGCTAAGTTCATAAGATAAAATCAATGGGCTTAGGAAGGAATTTAGAGTTTGAATTTAACGATGGATTTCAATCATTGGATAGTTGGATTTGATTTTTGGGTTTGAATTTGAATTTGAGGTTTGGGTTTGAAAATGGGAAGCAAGGATTGGGTTTGGGCTATAAGGTAGGCAAGTCTTCCTAAACCTCTAAGGCATAATCTATTCTTATGGCTAACTCTTCTAAGTCTCTAGGGTTAGGTTAAGTGTTCACCAAATCACTAGAAGTGTCTTAAGATTAAGGAACTCTTAGTGTCTATGAGAGTCCTAGATTTATGATAAAGAAGTTGAGAGCTCACTCCAAAAGTGAGGTCAACAAAGGGCTCCCAATAGGTGCGGTGTGACTGACAAGGCACACCATATGAATTGGTGTTGATCGAGATGATCAACAACGTCTGACGGATCATAAACACTAACAGAAATGACCTACTCCTAAACTTAAGGTGTAGAAGGAATCAAGATCTTGGTGCAATGCAACTCAACTAATGCTAAGGGCATAAGAGAGGAAGAAGGGATCCACTAAGGGGTCAAGCATGTGAACCTTCCATTAGAGAAGTAGGTTCAAGTTATCTGCTAGAGATAAGAGGTTTGGATTGGATGCAAGGTATGATTTGGATAGTGAATCAGCTGGGGATTAGGATATATAACCCTCCATGGATAGATGCATGAAACTTCCACTAGGGAAGCAGATTCAGGTTATCCAATAAGGATAAGGAGGGTTTGAATTTCTTTTGAGGTTGCACTTGCTGGGGAATGCAGGTTCAAATTGGGTTTAATTGACTCCACTGGGGAGGTCAAGATGAGTGATGTCTCGCTGGGGAGAAGTTGGTTGATTGTTTATTTAAGTTTTATATTTGGGGATGGACCCTATCAGTTTGTGATGGACCGCATTGAGAAGGGGCTATGTCAACCTAGGCCCATCTTAGATTTACCAATTCAAAGGGGTAGTCCACCAGCCATATGGTAGAACTATCTGACCTAAGGGGTTTCCTTTCGGTGTACAATGGCTGTGCTAGGGAGAAAGTGTAGTAGACTTACATCTTCAAAAGCAAGGGACAACCAGGGTGATTTGTTGGATGCAATAAATCGAACCCAACCTAGAGCGACTACTGAATGAATGCCTCTAGGGGACTTATATCAACTTGAAAGTAGTCAAGATAATGTCATTTGATTGCATCACATTTATTTTAATTTCACCTATTTTAATTTGATGGATCCCTTCGGTGTGCGATGGATCTACTAAGAAGGAAAAATCGTAGACTCTTAGACTTATGAATCCAAAGGGATAGTCTACAGGCTGTGAGGTAGAACTAACCAGCCCAGGGGGTGCTTTTCGGTGTGCAATGGTTAAGTTAGGAAAAAAGAGTGGGGAATCACATCCTCCTACACAAGGAACCACTATGGCGATCGATTACTTGTGCAATAAATTGAACCCAACCAAAGGCTAGTTGTCAGTTTGCGACGATCATGCTGGAAAGAATGCATAGTAGACTTATATCTTTCAAAGCAAAGATGACCGTCGGGGCCACTCGTTGGTGGCACAACAAGTTGAACCCAACCTAAGGGTAACTACTGAAAGAGTGTTGACCTGGGGACTTATGTTAACTCAAAGTAGTCAGGCAATTCCTATAGGGAGTTTCGCTGAAATTGCCATAAAGATAGGATGCTTGCTTGGGAAAGGGGCCACTGGGGCCTTGAATTCTAATCCTGGCGAAGATATATTTTATTTATTTTATATTTTCTTGAGCCCTATTGGTGTGTGAGGGATCTACTGAGAAGGAGCTTATATCGCCTATCTGGACTTACTAAGGGAGAATGTATGAACAAATTCTGCAACCATAGGGAC
Organism: Cymbidium sinense; assembly: GCA_021442155.1. Taxonomy (NCBI): domain Eukaryota; kingdom Viridiplantae; phylum Streptophyta; class Magnoliopsida; order Asparagales; family Orchidaceae; genus Cymbidium; species Cymbidium sinense. Next base: position 78,894,901 of record CM038225.1, on the reverse strand, counting down.
GGCTACTAGAAAAGGGTGAGTGCCCAATCCAAGAGTAACCGAGGTAGTGTCTAAATGGAGTCACTAAGGACATGATCCAAATAGAGTGCCCATAGGGGAGGTGCCGCTAGGGGCATTATCCAAAATCTTGCAAAAGAAAGCTTATAGGTATTCGATGGCCAACTCAAGGAGAAAGCGTGGGGACTCATATTTACCAAGAGTGCTGTATCCACCGGGTGGGTCACCGTCAGCATGGTGATAACCAACCAACCTAAGGTGCCCTTCAGTTTGTGATAATCAGTCTAGAAAGCGGTAGGCTTACATCCCTAAGCGAACATTCGTAATAGTCTATCTTGGCTCAGAGCTATTTGACCTAGTCAATAGCGAGGAAGTCCTGTGTAGGGACTAAACCCAAGCTTGAAGTAGTTGGGAAGAAAAGAGCCACTGGGGGACTTATCCTAAACCTCATGTATACTCGACCTAATCAGTGCATGATGGCTAGTTCAAAAAGAAAGCATGTAGGCTTACATCTTCTTAAACAAAGTCAACCTGGGGAAGCTTACTAGTTGCGCAGTAAGGCCTACCAAACTAACATGGCGCTCATTGGTTTGCAATGACCAAGTCACGAAGAAAGTGTGGGGACTCACATCCACTAGACGAGAAACCACTAGGGTGATACACTAGCAAGATAGTATATCAGGTCGGCTTAGAGCAACTAATGAGTGAGTGCCATGGGGGCTTGCTCCCATGTCAAAGTAGCTCGAGACAAAAGATATGTGTTTATTTGTGATGTGGAAGAAGGAATAGGATGTTGCTTGGGTTCTCTTACACCTATCTTAATTGCACTGGAGGATCGAATGTAGTTTGTGCATGTGTTGTGGAGGGATAGGATGTCGCTCGGGTTCTTTTACACCTACCCTAAATACGCCTTGGCAGATTCGTAAGCGAAAGATATTTCTAACACATAAGAGGTGGAATTTGATACAAAAAAAGTTTTATTGATGATTATTTTTCAAACAAGATTTATGTATAATATTTCTTTAGGTAGAGACCGTTGATTGGAAGCATAGGGCGCTCTCCCTTACAGTTTATAAGTTGATAAGATCCTCCTTAGTATGCCTTCTCTATGGAAAAAGAGCCTTCCCAAGTGTGTTCAAACTTAACTCCCATCTTTGACGGGCAACAATTGGTCTCCTTAGAACTAAACAAGCTCTCTACTTGAAAAGCTCTAGGATGGACCAACTTATTGTGAGAATTATTTTGGTTTTATACAACTCGAGGTTCAGCAAGCGGCCTCTCCTCAAACCAGCTCTTTTAGCTGTAACTTGGTGTTAATCTTTACCCACAACTATCCTTAGTGATGAGAGTTGGACTTCTTATGGTAGAATGGCTTCGGACTCATACACAAAGAAGAATGGGGTAGATTGGGTTGGAGTTGGTATAGTATGGAGATTCAACTAACTACTCATGTCATTGTTACTTGTTATCGTCGAGTGTCCTCTTTAATATCTGGATGAGAGTTTTGTTGGATGCTTTTGCTAGACTGTTTGCCCTCGGGTAATAGATGGTGGAATATCTCCAATCTATGTTGTGTCTCGGGCAAAGTTATTGATTTTGGTGCTCTTAAATGCAATACCATTATCGAATATAATACATCGAGGCACCCCAAACCTATATACGATATGGTTCCTGAAAAAATGGAGCACATGCTGAGCTGTGACCTCTCTAAGTGGGATTACCTTCGTCCACTTGGAAGAAGATGGATCGATCAGACCCACTATGTTAGTGCCCCAACACTCAAATGGCCATGAGGCTAGTGTAGGATGTAGAATGTTGGGTGGTTGATGGAGGACCACACCTTGCACTTGACATTGGTGGCACCTCCTTGCTATCCATGCGGTATGTCCGAATCATTAGTACTAATTTTTGATCTTGCCTTTCATCTTCGGACCGGACTAGTGAGCTCTGCATAAACTTGAGTGTACCTCGGTCATGATCCTACGGGCTTCGTGTTTGGCTAAACAACATAACTACATATGATCGAATGATCGCTAGCATAGGGTGCCATCCACGAGAACATAGGAGAGAACTCTTTGTTGCACCTGATGGGTTAATGACTTCTCTTGAGGTAGTTTTCTTGTGTTTAGGTAATCCATGAATGATTGCCTCAATTTGATTCATCATCCTTTTTTTGGTGACAACCTCCCTTCAAGAGAGTCTCTCGATGAGTTTTGCATCAATAAGGGATATGACTTATTGGGAATGGACTCATCTTAGCAACCAACTCTTTGGTGAGCTTGGCCAATCATCTGCTACAACATTATCTCCTTGAGGAATCTTATAGATAGTGACCTTTAGGATCTGAGCCAACAACTCCATGGTATATTTGGGTAATAATGGAGCTTAAGCTTTAAAACTTTGTAGGACCCAGTGATTTGGTTGATGACGAGTTAAGAATCCCCAAAGATGTTGATGCTCTGGATGCATAGTGTAATGACTAACTCCAAACCAGCAATCAAAACCTCATATTTGTCTGCATTGTTAGTGCATGGATTTGACAGAAGATATGATAATCTCATCACATCGCGGTCTAGAGTTAGGAGAACTATTCCTACCCCTGCCTTTCCTGGAAGAGTAGATCATGGTTCTTCTCTTTTTTGAGAAATCGGACCCTCAAGATACATCTCGCAACGGTGAATGCTAGTGTCCTCGAAGTTCATGATTTGTTCATCAGGGGCGGGGGTCATCATTAAGTGGAGAATAAGCAGGAAGTGGCTGTGCTGCTAAGAAATTTGCTAGTGCCTATCCTTTCATAACATAGAGGGGTACGAATGTGATGTCAAATTGTGACAAAATCATGGACCATCATACCATCCGGATAATTGGCCTTGTCATGAGATATTGATTGATTGATCATGGGGATCGATTTTATCTTGTGAGAAAGCATGTATACTATAGATTTTGGGATGCAAGATTAAAGCTAGGCAGTGCTTTTCGATAGGTGGGTAGTTTACCTCAGTAGGGATCAGATGATGATTGAGATAGTAGAGAGCATTTTCTTTACCTTCATTGTTAGTTTGAGCAAACAAAGTGCCAATGGAGTCATCTAATCTGATGGTGTAGAGGATCAAGCTTGCCGGATAGACATTGCTAAAATTGGTGGTGTCATCAGGTAGTGCTTGAAAGTATCTTGCATATCATCCCATGAACTTGGCATCCTTTTGGCAAGTCGAGAATGGTAGCATCTTCTTCGATAAGTTGGATATGAAACATCTTAGATATATGCCCGACCTTGAAATGATCGAGTTGAGTTAGACTTTTAGGGGTGGCATTTTAAGATAGCCTTGATCTTCTCTAGGTGATCTCTATTCCCGGTGTTAACTTAGAACCGGAATTTACTCGAATGCACACTTGATTCATTTTGAGGTTAAATTATCTTAATTTAAAAATTACTCTCAAGTCAAAGAGATGGTCTTCCTTTTCTTTTGCTTTTGACTACTAGATCATCAACATAGCATTCAACTTGATGATGAATGAGTTCATTGAAGATCTTGCTTGGTAGTATGCAGATATTTTAAGGCCAAAAGCATGACCTTATAATAATAGATTCCGTCCGAGTTTTGAAAGTAGTGTTTCTTTCATCCTCGGAGACCATCTTGATTTGGGTAGCTAGATGACCCATCCATAAAAAAATATACTGTATGAGATGAGGCAATGTCCACCATTAGCTCTGGTATAGGAAGTGGAAATTCATCCTTAGGACATGGCTTATTTAGATCCCTAAAATCGATGCATATGCAAATTTGGCCATTCTTTTTCTTAACTTGGATGACACTAGCTAACCAGGTAGGATATTTTTCTTCCCAGAAAAAGTTAGCATTGATTAGTTTCTTGATTTAAGAAGAGACTTGTTATTCAATGTGTAATCGCATGCGTCTAGGAGCTTGCTTGATAGGGTTAGCATTAGGATCTATTGCTAGTTTTTAGACTGTTACATTAGGAGATAAAACAAGCATTTCTTCATAACTCCAGGCAAAGTAATACTTAAACTTAGCTAATAGCCTAACTAATTCATTGGTTTCTTCTTCATTCAATAAGGAACTGATGTATGTCGGGCGTGGATCTTCTTTTGATCATAAGTTGATTTCTTTGAGTTCATCAATATTTGATCTAATTTCTTCTTCAAACCCTAGTGGCGCATCTTTTACTTCAGGCTCATTTGGGTCATCTGAAGTTTCTAAACATGCCTCCTCATAAGAGTTAGCATGATTTGAGAAGAACCTATTAGACCCCAAATGAGTGGTGATGACTAGGCAATGGTTGTCATTGTCAACTAGACCCACCGTCTCGAATCTTAGTTCTACTCTTGATTGAGAATGTCTGCTTTGGTTGTCCCATAGTTTTTCAAAGTAATCTAACATGTGTTTAGACCAAGTATGTGGGATTAATTCCTTCTTTGCTAAGTTAATAACACAAGGTGAATACAAATCAAAAGGTAGTTGTATTAAATATTTATATGAATCATCCTCAAGTTCTACATCAGCTTCTTGACTTGAGGATGATCCTCCCAACAAAAACCTCTTTGGTCTGACATCTACAGATGACTAGGGGGCCTCCTTAACTACCAAACCTACCACTTTCTAGGAACAAAGTGAGGTTAGAGCTAAAGTTCCCAACTACTGCCTGATTTTTCTACATAATGATGATTTGGATACAATCATGCTTCACTTGGAGGCATGGTCTTCATCACTGTCTGGCTCGAACATCATATCCAAAGGGACCCACTGAGAGGGGTTGGTTGGCGTGCTAACCACATGAGACTCATCCTTCGAACTAAACTCTAAGTCTATGTGAATAGCGGGGGTACTCCTATGTGCTAGAACATAGCTCCTATCAGCTGGCCACTAGCAAGGAGGTCTTCCACCTCTAGAACTGCCTCTGGACTTGCCTCTTCCTCTACCTGGTGGAGGTCGATCCATCCTACCAATGTGTTCATATGGAGGAACAAACGGTGGGTAGAATCTAACATCTGGCTCTACCACTTCTTCGGTATCTAATTCTCGCTCACTTGTACTTTCTTTTTCTTTACCTTTTTTCTTTTCTTTTTCTTTTTCAGTTTCTTTTACTTTTTCTTTTATTTCTTGTCCTTTTGATTTTGAACTTTCACCAAGTTCATGAGCATAGAATTTTTGATTTGGAGGAAGATAGTAGGCTGCATCCTCATAAATCTTGACCTCTTTAATCAAGAATGGTTTCAAGTCTCCTTTGACACAATACTCAATTCGACCTCTTCTGAATTTCACGCACTTATGCAAAAGGATGGAACCATATTGTTTCCATGTATCCAAGGCCTACTGAACAAAGAAGGAAAGATATATCTGAATCAATTATGAAGAACTTGGCTTCTATCTTCCAGTCATCTATCTCCAATGGCAACACTATGGTGCCTAAAGCCCTCTCACCTTGCTCATTGAATCCTCTCAACATCATCCGATCTCCTCAGAGTTCAAAGTTGTCGATCCTCAAGTAGGCAAGGGTTTTAGACTCATAATGTTCATGATACTAGATCAACTAACACCTTGGAGAGTCTGAATCTACCCATGTCCACTGTGATCTAGAGGGGACGGTTGTGCTCCGTTGTCCCCAAAAGAAGGACTTCATCGGTGAATGTAGCTCCACTAGCTTCTCTTGAAAACCATGCCTCCTCTCGAATAACGGCCAGCTGAGCTAAGCATATTTTCGGATCAAGAAGGGCTTTGATCAATGACTCCCTTATCTCCTTGGATAAGAGAAGGGCATCATATATGCTTAGTTTAGCTGACAACTTTTCAATTGAGCGAGGACATTGTAGTCAACTGTGAGTTGTTCCTCCATAAGTATATCCATAGGTGGAGCATCCTGTGGAGGGGCTTCTTGATTGCTAGAACCAATGACTTGTTTACCCTTATCCTGAGGTGCTACCCTAAGAGGAAGAACTTTGCCACTACGAAGGGCTTCTTGATTGCTAGAACCAATGACTTGTTTACCCTTATCCTGAGGTGCTACCCTAGGAGGAAGAACTTTGCCACTCTGGTTGACTTGTGACTTCATGAGATGGTTTAGTGGAAAGTTCTACTCAAGTTTACCTACAGCTTCTCCTATAGGATCATCAGAGTTAGATGACTCTAAATCTATCTCAATGGGTGAACCCGGGTGATTTACGAATGGGTAATCCATTTCAAAATCAGAATGGAGTGGATCTATTTATTAGCACTTAGAGAGCTTTCTATAAAAATGAAATCATCAAGATTATTAAAAGTAGAGAGAATGTAAGTGGAATCTATCTTCTTCTTCATTGATTTCTTAGATTTGGATGAAGGTACAAAGTAGAAATTAAGTAAAGTAAGCAGAGTGAGGGATTTGGCACTCCCCCACCTTCGCTGATACAATACGGCTGTTAGAAGAAGAGCGAGCTGGAGGAATTGTAGCTACAACTGTGGTAGGAGTGTTGGACTCGATTGATGGTTGTGCTAATGTGTTATCTCGGGCAAGTGGAGACTGTCACTACTGATACTAAGCTTTTACCTCCCTCAAGTTATCCTTAGCAACTTGCAAATTTCCCTTATAGTTAGAGGTTTGAGCTACTTTAGGAACCAGTAAGGGTAACTTTCTGATCTTAGAAATGATTTTCTTAAAGGTTCGGGATAGGGAGATATCCCAACCTTCCTCTATCTTGAGAAGATCATGTGTATCCCCAAGGATTACCCTAACAAAACTAGAGGGTTGTTCTAGTAGGTATTCCTTAGGGATGACAATGGCACCGAACTTATAGCTATGCTCAAGCCAGTCGTTGAAGGTAAAATAATCTTTCAAAATATCAAAAGTTTGGATCATGACACTTGCCCACATCTTATAGCATCCTAGGCTCTGGTAATTGAACATCAAGCTTCTTTAAGAGGTTCTTAAAGATCTTCCCAATTACATCCCTCTTGGATGAATAAAGTTTATTCAATTTGTCGGCAAGAGTAGGTAAGTGATAGCTACTTGGTGGTGGATAGGAATATTATTGTTGATGCTGCGGATGGGGATACGATTGAGCAGGTGGCGATGGAGGCCTATGACAAGCGAGGTGGTAGATATGGCCGGGTGAAAAGGAGGTGGTAGAGGCTACTTGCTCGAGGTTTATCTAACAACCCGGTAGCTTCCCTTTATCAACTTGTGTGGCGCCCCGCTTTTCTCAAATGCCTTATGTGGTCTAGGCTTGGCTGACTAATCTTGGAAAGGTAACTGTTTGACCTCCCATTGTAGACTAGCCACCTTATTGATTAATTTCTCAAATGTCTAAATGGTAAACCCTTTAAGCATGAAGTTGTCTGGGCCATGAATATTCTTGAGTAGAATTTTAATGGCATGGTATTCAGACAGTTGTGGTTCACATTTATACTTAAATTGTGCCATCTAAGAATGTAATCAATGAGGGACTCACCGGGGTCTTGTTGAGCTAGATCCATAGTTATCTATCTTGATCTTTGAAATCTCTTAATAAAGAGCTACTCCAACTCAGCAAATGCCTTCACTAAACTATTGGGTAGTTTAGCGTACCAATCAAATATGATGCCTGTCAAGCTACTAATAAAGAAGCGGAATAAGAATGCATTGCTACCACTGGCATTGCAACATCTGACCCTAAAATGTGCTATATGTGCTGCCGGGGGTTTCCAATTCCATCAAAAATTTTGAAGGACGGAGGCACAAAACCCTTAGGATATTGGACACCATCAAATTCCTCCAGGTAGGGTCTACCCTTTGGAACAGATGAGCCACCTCAGGCTTGCACTAATGCATCCCTCACCTGTTGCTCCACCATATGTTTGATATCTTTTTCATGCACGAAGGTGTTGTCCACCAACTTCTTATGCAAGCTACCACTGTCTCCCTCTACAGGAATGCCTCTAGGATGATCTAAAGTGTTTGCCAACTCTTCTTTGTTGGCTACTATGGGAGAAGGCTGTGAAACCATAGCTGAATTCTGCAATGCTGACACCACTGCCATCAACTCTTCAATCTTCTTCTTTATTTGGTCAATATGATCATCTCTCTGTCTAAGCCACTGGAGGAGGTGCTTAGTTGAATGGATGACATCATCTTCTTCAACTACAATACCTTCCGACTATCTTTGGTCTATGGAAGAACTTATGTAAACATGTGATCTCATCATTTTGTCAAGAAGTTCCTCTTCTAAAGAAAATAATGCATGACCTCATCCAAGGAATGATCTAATCACACTGCATAAATAATTTGGTGGGGACTATGCCTATTGAATTACATACTCACTAAGAGTGCTAGAATCATCATGATCCACTGATGTCATGGGAGTAAAACCTACCTACTATCACTGTCCATGATTCTCATTAATCATGGTGAGGTTGTACTTCTCACTCTTTCAGAGTAGGAGGTTGAGTAGGGGAACTCATCCTCACCTGGGTGGGGTAGATGAAGTGGGATCCCTTGGTAGTAGTCGGATCACTAAAGGGGTTGGTCTTTCCCCAGATGGGGGCTTCTAGATCTTGGTGGGAGCGGTGAATGTTAGGAGATGTACAAGTGATGGTGGATGGCGAGGAGAGTGATGTGAAGGTAACACCAACTACTCCTCAATGGGAGATCTTTGCCTGTGGTGGGTAGTGCTACTAAGAATAATTTTATTCGAATGATCGGCCCTAATGGGGGGTCAATCAGGAAAATCCATCAAAGTAGAGGGTGTTGACTGCTTGGCATACCTCCTCCATTCTCTCCTATCTACCTGAGTAGATGCTTGGGCCTCCACGACCGACTCTCTGTGGATCTGACCCCTAACACTTCTAGGGATTAGCAATCACCACAACACAAACTCGAGCATCCAGTATGCTCGCCAACCGGTAAGATAGTCCCAAAGTCAGCATGGCCTCTTATGCATCCGTGTCTTATAGCATGCCAATGGTGGAGGAGAAGTAGCAATCCTCTGATAATCTTCCTCTCTATCTCAGGCTGAGAGGGGTTGGAACTTGTTGCTAGTTAGAACTGGAGAGACCTCTCGAGGAGAACCCCCCTCGGTTACATGAGACGTAGCCTCTAGCTCTTTGGCTGCTCACTCGTGCTCCCGCTTAATCTTGTAATTTTTATTATGGCATTGAGTACAAGTGAACAAGGCAGAGCGGGAGCACGTAGCTACCTCAAGTGGAGGAGGCTATCTCAGAAGTTAAGATAGCCTTCCCCTTCAGGGTGACCGATGAGGAGGTAGTAGCTCTCACTAGAGAAATGGTAGGAACAACTAGACGGGCAAGTGCTGAGACTATCATAGAATGGGGAGTGGGAATCACTATAGCCTTCCTCTTCAAGGGAAGATACTCAGAATCAGAGGGCATGTCAATATGGATGATTGGCTTCAACCCAGCCACCTCATCTCGACTGACAGTAGTGAGGGTTGCCCCCTCACAAGTAACACGTGCTCCCTCGAAACTGTGACTGAAGAATACCAAATGGGCAGAGTCAGTCTCGAAGAGGCTGGCCCAATCTAAGACCAAGTCCATCCCAAATGAAAAGGTGAAAACAAACTTCTGAGAAGCCATATGTATTGACTGTAAAGACTACACTGACTGATCTAAGCTGTATGTCAACATATGTTGAAATATAACTTGTATCAAATTTACATGATATTTGTTCCAAAGGAAAGTAATGAGGTTTGGAGTTTTGAACCCACACTTAACAATTCAAATATGTTAAGCGGGGTTCATTGGAGAGATTTGGATGTTTGGAGGAGAGTCTTTTTCCATTTGATTTTTGATTTTAGAACCCATACTCAACCAATTTAGGTAAGTTGGGTGGGGTTCAAAAATTTGAGGAGAGATTTTTTGTTTTTTTTTTGGACATTGTTTACATTTTATGTTTCTTGTTTAAAAATATGTATTGTTTGAAGGAACCTCTACTTACCAAATTTAGGTATGCTAAGAAGAGGTTGTGATTGTGTGTTTGAAATATTTTTGCTTGTGAAGATTTGATTGTGTGATATTTTAATTTGAAAAATGGAGCTCCTTACTTAACAAATTTGGTATGTTAAGTAGAGGCCACATGTGTTTGATTTGTGCTTGAAGATGAGACTTTCACTTAACAAATTTGGTATGTTAAGTGAAAGTAAAGTGATTGTGAGATAGATTTGCTTTTCTTTGAAGATGCAAGTCCGACTTTACAAACTTGGTATGTTAAGTGAAAGCTCCAAATGTGTTTGAGATATGTTTGTTTTCCTTTGAAAATCAGACTCTCACTTAACAAATTTGGTATGTTAAGTGAAAACTCAAGTGTGGTTGATATGAAAAATTAGATCCTTAACAAATTTGGTATGTTAAATAGGGATTAAATGTGTGTTGAAAACAGACCCTCACTTAACAAAATTGGTGTGTTAAATGAAAGCCTAAATTTGTTTGATATATATTTGAAAATAGGACTCCCACTTAACAATTTGGTGTGTTAAGTGGAAATCAAAGTATGATATGACTTGAGAATGGGATTCTCACTTAATAAATTTGATATGTTAAGTGGGAATCTAATATGACATGATTATATGATTCTTACTTAACAAATTTGATGTGTTTCGTAGAACCAAATATATGCTTTGAAAGTGAGACTCTTACTTAGAAATTGGATATGCTAAGTGAAATTTAAATATATATATATATATATATATATATATATATATATATATATATATATATATGAGATCCTTACTTAAAAAATTGAATATGTTAAGCGAAAATCCAATTTTATGTTTTGGAAATGAGACCTCCACTTAAAAAATTGAAATTGTTAAGTGAAAGTCAAATTTATAATTTGAAAATGAGACCCCCACTTAACAAATTGAAATTGTTAAGTGAAAGTCAAATTTATGTTTTGAAAATGATACCCCACTTAACAAATTGAATATATTAAGTGAATGTCAAAGTTATTCTTTGGAAATGAGACCCCCATATAATGAATTGAAATTGTTAAGTGAAAGTAAACTTTATATTTTGGAAATGAGATCCCCACTTAACAAATTGAAATTGTTAAGTAAAAGTCAAATTTATGTTTTGAAAATGAGACCCCCACTTAACAAATTAAAATTGTTAAGTGAAAGTCAAATTTATATTTTGGAAATGGGACCCCCACTTAACAAACTGAATATGTTAAGTGAAGGTCAAATTTATTCTTCGGAAATGAGACCCCAATTTAATGAATTGAAATTGTTAGGAAATTCAAATTTATGTTTGATTTAAAAGTGATTCTCACTTTAACAAGTTTAGAATCTTTATTCAGCAAATTTGAGTATGTAGAATGAAGATGGTTATTTTCGAAAAGAAGTGCTTTTGGAAAGTGTCATTTTGTGAAATTATTTTCTTTAAATTTTATGATGAACTTTACCTCACCAAGTTAGTGGTGAGGATATTCTAAATTCTTATTATCTCTCCCTTCATTGATAAATTCTGTTCTCACCTATGGGGAACCCAATAGGGGTTTCAAGACCTACAAGGAGCGAGGTCCTAAAACTTAAAGGATATTGGCTAACTTTGCTAAAGAATGAAACAAGCTAAGTGCCAATGGAAGGAAAGATAGTCTCGAACTCACATAAAATGAAAGTCCACTATCGATGCTTGGAGACAACAATCGTCTACTAGAGATGGAGAGAGGAACCATCCCAAATGCTAGAAAAATCATGGTTTTTTTTGGTTATGTGTTATGTGTATATGTGAGGGAACACCACGCAAACCCAAGGATGTACTTATTAAGATGAACGGGCATGACATTAAGGAATAGTATACTATCTCGAGAGATAGAAGTCACTACCCTATAATGGACCTAATCACCTAATAAGGACCCCTGAGGCATGACGGGTCTTCGAATATACCAGGGATTTTTTCCTACTTTACATGAAAAAGTAAAGCAGAGTTTACCAAGTTCATTAAGTTCCTTATAGAGGCAAGCCTCCATAGTTAATTACATCTTAAGGAAAGTGAATCCCATAGGAATACTCTCGATTAAAGTAGGCGATTATTGTCTCCAAAGAATTCAAAGATAGGACTATTAACAAATTGAATATATTTTAGAAAATCAAGTGGGATAGGTCAAAAGGGGAGAGTTATAATCGAAATCAAAGGAGATGAGTAGCGAGTGCTCATGATGTTAGAGACCTAGTGAGCACCCAATCTATCCTATGGTTGGGCTTTATATATTTAAAATTGAGAAGATTTATTTATTTGATTTTTATTAGAAATCTAGACTTATAATTCCACAATATAAGATTGTAGAAATGCCTAAGAGGTGAAGATTTATGCTTGTAGCACATAAAGGAAAACAACAACATCAGATCCTAAATCTAGGGAGCTTTGGTGAGGACCAAAACACGACCTAAATCTAAAGTGAAAGTGGGTATATGGTTTACCTCCACAAGAGAGAATAAACCACACTCAACTTATTACTATCCGAGTTGCACTAGCTAACTACTCGTCTTTTAAAACCATGTAGGCAACTCATATGCTTTTCAAGATGGTTAGGATATTATTTATTTAGAAGAGAAATCAAGTCCTTAAACCCACTCCCTAAGAGACTAGAGCATGAGGGGTATGAATAATGACTTAAATCTAATGCAAATTTTAATCACATTTTATTTAATTTGGAACTCTTCATTTAGACACAAGCTATGGGACTTTGTATGCCTAAATGCATGAGAAATTGATTATGGGCCAAATCAAGAGTTAAAGAGGTGTTCTTTCATCATAGGCTCTTAAAGGTTAAGCCTATTTTATCTAGCAAAGATGGAAGCCCGCTCTTAGGAAGAGTGAAATATGATGGTTACACATGATGTTCAACATACATTCATCCGCTAAGGGTTGCTAAATCTTTTTTTTATCTTGATTTATGTCTTTTAGGTGAGGTTATGAGTTATTTAGTTTTAATTTTGAGTTGAATTAATAGAAAATTATTTTTCTCTAAGGGACTAATCACTCCGTGCCATTCAACAACTATCAAGCAATTAAGAAACTAGAAAATCATGCCATCGTAATCATAAACAAAACATCAATCAATGTATAATTAGCAAAAGGATCAAAGGTAGGTCGGGTATCACCGTACAACTCAAAAAGAAATGTGGGTACCCGAGTTCTACCCTTATACAACCCGGATTATAAATGAATAATTACAATTAGAAGAAATTCATGTTATGGGGGTCTTCATTCTTCATTCCTCATTTCTTCTTTTCTTCATTTCTTTCTTTCTTCGTTTCTTTCTTTCTTCATTTGACTTGGGATGTAGTTTTCTCCAAGGCTTCACATGGTATATAAGACATGGTCTTATAACCAATGCTCATCCTAATTCCATAACACATTCATTACAAATCTTAATTGCAAAATTTACATCCAAGTGAAAGATAAATCTAACTAAACTTATAAAATAGAGATTAACTAAACATACCATGCAACCAAAGATATATGAATAATTTGGACTTAGCACCCTAGACATGGGTAACCAAATCCACTCCCCTAATTTGGGTTATGCTCAGGGGTATAAGCAACTTGCATAGCAAAAGCATTTATATTTTTTTATTACAATGCCCTTTAAGCACAACCCCTGCAGAAAATATGATTAGGCTAAGATCGCCCTATCATCCAGACTATGAACATGCACCTTAACATACAATCTAAAAACATTACATCACAAAATAAAATCAGGCATCAAACCATGCACCGCCCTAACATAGAGCTAGAAATGGTGACTTAGTGTGTGCATTTAAGGCTTGTGTGGCATGTCTTAGCTAGGTTTTAAGATTGAATTTTCTAACTATGTTAGATTCAATTTATAGGGTGGTTTTATTTTAAGTGATTTAGTTGATTTGTCAATTTTAGTTGATGATTTGATTTAGTTTAAATGAACCTACACTTAGTTACTAAATATTGTGAAGAGAAGAAAAGAGAAGAGGACTTCTCTTTCATCCCTACCTTAAAACATTTCTAAGGTAGATTCATTAATGAATTTTCTTTAGTGAATATTTTATTATATGTTTTAATTAACCCTAAGTTTAGATTTACTCTAAATAGCCCTATTTAATAAGAAAGGCATCTTAGGATTAGTTAAGGTGAATTACTATCACATAACAAAAAACCATTTATTTCTTTACACCATGTATACCATGCATATGAATAATCCTAAGCATACTTATACATGCAATGAAAAGTTTAGCACACTTTGATGATGAATGATAAGAGATATGATTTGAGAATTTGGATATTCAATTGATGTATGTTTTTATTATGTAGAAAAGAGGGATTCATCATCCATTAACATAATGCACATTCACATGCATAAAAGACATAAGTGAGTATGGTGCCATTATTTTCTACATTAGTGTAAGGTACAAGACCTACTACTTAAAGCCTCACAACCTCGAGATGTCCGACTAATATACCGCTTTTCTTAAGTACATGTAAATGTATACAAAAGATTAAATGGATAAAAGAATCATGTAAAAGATTTTGTGTTTGATTTAATTATATAATTTACATGTGTAAATGTGAGGATCCTTCTTAAGTCATAACATAGAAATGCATAGGAATAGATTTAAGCAAGTGTTGTGATCTTTTCAAATGAACTATACACTTTGCAAATCCTATTCAAATCCATGTAAAGAGAAGAGAAGAAAATAACATAAAACACATATATCCTATAATCACATGCAAGCTTATAAGTACGTATAAGTAGCATCACTTCATTTTATAATTTTTGATTTATAAGTGTTGAAAATAATTTTTGGTTTAATAGTGATAATAGCCACTCATATTTTTTATTTTAGCCAACATATGCAATTTGACATAAAAAGAAACATTTATTTAATTGATTTTTGAAGGACATGAATACATGACTTCATATGGCAAACAATATTTAACATGCTTGGAAAGAAATAAATGGATATAAGCACATGAATTCATTCACCTTAATTACTTCCTAAGGACAATCCTATAAAATAAGATCATTTAAAATGAATCAAAATTTTTTAAGAAAATTTTTATTTTTAAATTTGATTTAACTTAGGAAATGTGAAAAGAGTTTGCTAGTTCTAACACATTTCCCCCATATGTGACTTGGTTTAGTTTAATTTTAAAATAATTAGGTTGTTTTTATATTTTGTTTAGGTTAAGGTATAAGTTAAATCTATTAATTACCCCTTACCTATACCACTTTAACATAATTAATCAAGCAATTATGAGCCAACATATAATATGCAACCACATGGAATTTAAATTAGCAATGAACCTAAGAAGTGAAGGGGCCTAATGTAATTGGCTCACAATTATTGATTATTTAAGTTAAAGGGTTTAATTAAGTACTTTCATAACCATCCTACACATGTAGTTTGATTATAACTTCCTATGAAGTCTCCTAGGTTATTGAACACCTAAAAATCTACCTAAGATTAAGTGATTAAGTTTTGGAGTGATTTAGTTTTAAGTTTGACTAATTAAACTAATTAATGAAGTGATTAATCCATTAATTAATTTGCACATTAATTAAGTGTTTATCCAAATGAAATAAACTTAGAGTAAAAGATTAGAAAAGAGATCATAATCTTATTCTCTAAGTCCTTTTACTGTTTCATGATAATTAACAAGTTTAATTAGTGAATTTATCAATGTTTAATAGATTAATTAATTATTTAATTAATTAAGAAAGTGATTAGGGATGAAACAAGCAATCCCCTTAACTAATCTAACAATAAATTTTAAGAAAATCATGGGAGGTAGAGGTCATCCCATTAATCAAGCTTAGGAAGTTTGGAATTAATTGCTAATGTAATTAAGGAGTAATTAGCCTAATTATATTTCTAATAAAACTTAAATTTAGTTAAAATCACTATTCAAAATTAATTAATTTTAATTTTCTATCAT